>CM070078.1:41035497-42342179 GCA_036250285.1 Pyrocoelia pectoralis
AAGGCGGCAGGAGAAGATGGAATACAAGGGGAGGAATGGTTATATTGAGGGGAAAAAGAAGGGAAAAATAATGACAATGGTAATTAATAAAATATGGAGAGGGGAAGGCTTCCCAGAAAGATGGCGACTAGGATGAATTTGCCCAGTACATAAAAAAGGCGACAAGAGAGAGGTAAAAAATTACAGAGGGATAACGTCATTAGACACGGCATACAAGATTTATGGGATGGTACTAGAAGGAGGACTACAGGCGGAGTTAAAAGAAAAGAATATGCTGTCCGACGGCCAAGCGGGGTTCAGAGAAGGTAGAAGAGCGATGGATAACATATATATAATTAAGCATGTGGTGAATAAGGAGATAGAAAGGAAAAGCGGGAAAATGGTAGCATTATTTGTAGACCTAAGAGCGGCATTTGATAAGGTTAATAGGGCAAAGTTATGGGAATACCTGAGAATAAACAAAATAAACGAAAGGTTAGTAAAAAGGATGGTTGAAATATATGTGGAAACGAGGAATAGGGTGAAGGTGAATGGATAAATGAGCGAAGAATGCATGACAAGGAAAGGACTGAGGGAAGGGTGTCCACTGAGCCCCACGCTATTTGCAACATAATATATAGGGGACCTAGAAGAAGCAATGAAAGGACAGCAGGCTGGTGGAGTGGTGGTCGGGAGGCCGAAGATATGGTCCCTTGCGTATGCGGACGATCTGGTATTGGCGGCGAAACAAGAAAAAGGAATGAGGGAAATGATGGGTACGCTAGGAAGATACCTGAAAAAAAGGAGCTAGATATAAACACACAAAAAACGAAGATGATGGTATTCAGGAAGAGGGGTGGGAGAAGGAAAACGGAAGAGTGGAAATGGGTGGAAGAGGAGATAGACCAGGTGAAGGAGTTCACGTACCTGGGGTACACGTTAAGGTAGGACAACAAAGAGAAGGAACATATAAAAGAAAGGGTAAGAAAAGGGAACAAACTAATAGGAAAGTGTGGAATGTGGACTTAGGAAAAAGGAAATTACTGTTCGATAAACTGATAAAAAGTGTGATGCTATACCGGGCGGAAGTGTGGGGGTGGAAGGAACAAAAGGAGGTGGAGGAAGTACAAGTGAAATATTGGAAATGGGTGCTGGGGTTGGACAGAGACACGCCGGGGTATGTAGTGAGGGAGGAAGTACAGGTAGCAAAAATAATAGTAGTGGCAGGAGGGAGGGCAGTGTGGTACGAGGAAGCGATCAGTGGAAGAGAGGGAAGCAAAATACTAAAAGAATGATGGAAAGAGATAAAAAAGGGAAAAGTGAAATACGGGCAAGAAAGTAGGAAGGAATATTATAAACGGAATGGGTACTCGAAGGATGAAGTAGAAAGATTAAGAGAAAGAGGGGTGTGGGTAAGGGCGGACATAGTAAGAACGGACAGGGACGTACAAAAGCATGAAGGATGGACAAAAGTAAAAGAGTCCAGGTATAAAGAGAACTACAAGAACCTCAAGGGAGAAAGGATACCAGAATACCTGAAAAGAGAGGGGGAAAGGAAGAAAGAGAATTGTGGCGAGGTTACGATGTGGGAACGAGGAGCGGGACAATAAGTATTGGAGAGAGGAAGAAGAAAGAAAGTGCAGACTGTGTGGGGAAGGAGCGGAGAAGGTGTCACATATGCTAAGGGAATGCAGGGAGTTACTTCATCCCCGTTCACAATGACAGGGAGCATTACAGACTTTTTCAAAATATATACGCATCACATTCCAAACGACAGGTCTTATATCAGAAACGCAGCTAAAGAGCACTTGGTTACTGGTGAGAAGATGTCGCTTACATGCCTTTTTTATTCACTGTACTTATTTCAATAGAATAAGGCAAATGAACTAATAATGTTGATCAAAATAAGTGGATTAGCGCGTAAAGGCTTTGCACAAAACCCTGAAATTGATACTGGAATAATCACACTAAAAACTGAAAGGTTGTATGCTGAGCAATACAGACGTACTCCAACGAACAAGAAGATAAGTACATAGAGAAGAGAAGAAAATTCTTCGACCTTTTTCTGCAGTAATCTAAATCACGTGATGCGAGCTATTTGGTTTCAAATTAATCACGAGGAAATTAAACAATCTGCATTCAGCGCCTAGCGTAAACTGCGAATGGTACTGCAGATAGTACGGAAAAAATCCATTATCAGAACAACACAGGAGATCGTGATTACAACATAGATAAAGGAGCAAATGGAAAGCCACGTGATAATGTGGTAACATAGACCAAGAAAGAGATGCATGAAAGTAAGAAAGTATTTGAAGAAATGTTAATGATGAAACATAAGAATTCTAGCTGGTAAGGGACGTGAGAAAAGTTAACAATGGAAAACCTGATCAACAAAGAAGAATTGTGCGCAAATTTAGCGTATATTTGCGTTATTTGAAGAGCGCACTCCCTTATGCATTATTTTGGAAAATTCCTTTATTCCAATTTCCAGTTGAGTTCATATGTGCAGTCTTGTTGAAATTCGTAAGTTTTAATAAAATATTATTATATTTAGTATGGTTTTTGGTTGTTGTGAATACAAACCCTAATTAACGAATAAGGTCATGTTAATAAATTAAATGGAAATATCAATCGACTTTAACTAAATATTTACAGAGATAATTTTAGTAGGTTGTATCAGAAATAAAAATTTGGGTTGCCAAAATAAAATGTGAAAAGAAAATTCTTATTGGCGGGCCGATACATCCTCTCGAAGGTTTCAGTACTTCCCTCCGGCTGAACATTTACATTTGGGAGTTCAAACCACAGGCTCATAGTTCCTTTAGTTGGTTATAAGCTAATGTAATTAAACCTTTTACTCAAAAGTTCCGTTTATAAAAATACGGTCTATCTGCAGTCTCGAACTGTTTTCTGTTTAGGTTATCGAGCTGTTTCTTAGTGACTGTTATATCTCACCTTGAAGGCTTTAGGTATATTAATTTGAACTTTCACGGTAGATGATGTGGACTTGACATTACTAATAAAAACAAGTACACTCAAGATTTTAATAATTCAAAAATGTTGATTCAAACAATCTCGTAACAATATAATCTTGATTCCATTTACCGTTCTTAGTTGTTTATGTGACAAAATTTTAAAGACAATGAACAATCTGCAGGGTACCAAACTCTCGAGTTGAAGGGTTTGTATTCACATTTCGATTAATTTTTTGCTAACGTAATTACAATTTGTAGCCTCTTTTTTCGTAATATTGTATGCTGTCGCATTTAATTAAATAATTATGTACTTTTAAGACATAAATCCCTCACCAAAGATAGAAAATAAATTGTTTTGGAAATGCTTGAAAGTGTTAATGTGACTTTTTATTATTTGTGACAAATCATGTTTATTATGCCTCCGATGATGATAATCAATAAACCCACAACGGCGCGCTAACAAAATCCTTTAGGGTATATCCAGGATATAACGATAATATTATTATCTATTAAAATTCGGATGAGAGAGTACTTTTCTTGTTTGAGAAAAGTATTAGTACAAAATAACTATCGACGTTTTACGGTGCTCTAAGCAAAACAAACATTTTTATCAGAGTTTGAAAAGCAGAACAAATATACTCAGATACAGCTCCAAATCATCGGAAGCTTATACATATGATATATATTTTGTCCATTTCTTAACCAACGCAAACATTCCCTTTTGAAAAACAGAGCCACAAATCTCTTTCTTTCAATTATTTTGAAATACGATCGTATTGTTTTCGATTTTCATATTTGGATACAACGATTTGCTTAAACATCAATATTTATGTAGTGAAAAATCTAATTGGTTTTCCACAGTTTAATTACGAGGCTTAAATGTCTATTTAAATGGGATTTTATCGTAATGGAAGGGAAATTGACCTATTACGTTGTTGACTTTGCTCAATCTATGCAATTATACAAAACATAATCAATTTTGGGAACTAAAGTGTAACAAATGAAAAATCATCATCCAATTAATTCCGTTTTTTCAAAATGTACAGCATTATGAAGAGGGTTCACTGATTACATTTTCCGCAAGTAGGTAATGATAACGAAATTGAACAACACGTAATGGGTTCTGAACTATTTATTTCTCATTTTAATATTATGTTTCATTATATCCAATTTCAATTTCTGTATAAAGTTAATTAAAGTTTTCAGTGACATGACATGAGTTATTATATAAGTAGGTATATAAGCCTATATTTCCGAAAACACATCGTCTGATCAGTGGCCGTTTTACTTCGTTCTCGAAAAGCACTCCTTTGTACACAAAAAAACTGAAAATGTGTCAAAATAACTAGATAGAATAGTAACAACAAACAAAAATTAGCATTCACTCCCTGCTGGTGTGAGGCACAACACAGTCTTATATAGGAAATAAGCAAATTTTGATGTAATAAAATCATCACATTTCGTTCGGTTTGATGAACAACTTGAGGTACAACTACAAACTCGTTTAAAATAAAGCAGAGTTGTGGGATTCTGCGTTTTAATAACTTAGTGCGATTCGAAAAAATCGAAATGTTAGAAAATCGATTTCATTCTCTCTCTCTCTATTTTTGTGGAGTTATGGAAAGACAGAAACAATCGATACTTCTTAAAACTACATGAAATTGGGTCTACAGGGTGTCGTTCCACATAAAAAATATATACTGGTGATTGTCTCCGGCATTTTTCGAAAATTCTCAAATTTCAAAATTGATTTAATCGAGTCCATATGTTAGACATGTTGTATACAGGGTGTATTTTGAGACAACGCCCATCTCTATACACAGAGTAGATCTTGTCAGAACTAACATATTTTTTCGGTAATTTTTTATCGTATACTAATTATCGAGCTTTGTTTTTCAAAGAAATGTCACATGTATATCCGTTTTCAAAAAGAAAACCTTTTCAAAATACGTAATACCAAAATAGCGGCAATATAGGAACTTTATTACGTAATATTACAAAAATAGCTCCACAAATTTTGATATACATGTTTTTATTGTATAAATTGAGGTAATTTTTGTTTCAAACATTTTTTTCACAGTTTGGGCCTGGAAGAAACTTTTTCAATCGTTTACTTCATGTTATGACATGAACACTTTCACTAGTTATTGTGGCTTTTGGTGTTTGCAGTGCTGTGTTCAACGGCCACAAGGATTCCAGTTCTACCAGTTGCACAAAGATAAGCGAATAATCCAAAAAGTGTCTTACAGGGCAAAATTATCAAAAAATGTGTGAAGCAAAATGTCTTTTGAATTCTTCAATTAATACAGTCACAAAATCCATTGTAACGGAAGTTACAAATGTTGTTACAAACTTTCAGGTTCATAGTACGGTTAGATGATTCTTCGTTTCAATTTTCGCTTGTTTTTCTTTCTGCGATTTACTTTTCATAATTTTTACTTCCAAGGCCAGCTCAGAGTTAAAATAATATTTTCTGAAATGGTAAATAAAGTACTTATGATAAAATTTAAAACGTAAAAAAATGCAAGTAATACAGGGAGAACAGATTGATCCCGATGTTTTAAAAATGTAGGAAGGGTATAAGAACGGGATCAAAAAAATCATAACAAGAACTTTCCAACGTTGAAAATGCTTTTGAAATAAGTCAAAGCTGTCAATCATAGTTATAGATGCCCGTGATGCTTTACGCTTGCGTAAATTGCAGTGGTTAAGCCCATCAGCAGCCATAACTTACTCATTGGAAAAAATCATAATTTTTCCTCTAACCTAAATGCATCTTAGTCAAACCACTTTGATGAATTTCTGTGTGAAAAATATCGTAACTGCTGAGAAAAAATGCGTCCCATTTTTGGAACGTTAGGTTGATAATGTGAAAGATTCATCAAGTTGAACATTAACAAAAAAATATCTTTATTGGAAACTAAATGGTGTTAAGAAATGACTATTTTAATAATATTATTACTTATTTTGTGTGGAAAGGGGCAAAAGATACATCATGTAGTGATACATCACATTTACTGCAAGTCTTTTTTGTTTTTTTACCACACAAGGCACATCTTCGTTGTGTGTGTATTGGAACCACTAAATGTCCACTACCATCAAGCCTTACATCCAAAACATCCCCCTAGAAGCTTGGACTTTTGTGGACCCGGCCTTTTTGGAGCAGAGGAAGTTGTTTTGGAAAGGTACGCCAGCACCACTTTTCTTCGTACGTCTAGCAATGAGAAATTTTCATCAGGATTAACAATTTGACAAACTCTCCAAGTGTTCACAATACATATGTCTAACATTTGGGTAAACAATGGCCACCACCATTTTTAGAGCGAATTTTTGTTCTGTAAAGCGACACTGGTATATCTAGTAGGTCCACTCCACTCATGTGCGTATTATACTCCTGTATCATCTTAGGAATAGGAAGTTGTGTGTGTTTCCTATCTTTACATGAATAACGTCTAGTTTGCCAAGTGGTTCAATATAACTATAATTACTAGCAATACACACTGTTCTATTATCTTTCCACTTCAACACAAGAATTTCGTTTGATTGATCAAATTGATAATCAAAGTAACTTCGTTTTTTTTCCTTCTCCATCTGCTTTGATGACATCAAGGTACACTTTCCTGTTCGGTTCTCACGAACGGTTCCGGTGGCTTACACTCTTAGTTCTCGAAGGTGGCCTAATATTTCATGGCTGGTAAAAAAATTGTCGAAAAATAATTCACGTTTTTCGCATTGGTCAGCCGGTACAAGAGAAATCAGTGTCGTAATGACACGGACACCCAAAGGTTGTTCACTTTTTCCACAATGTGGCTGAAAATTATACAGGGTTTTTCAACGAAAAGGAGCCACCCTTTATAACTTCTAACAGAATAAAAATTTGAAAAATCGGCGATACCCGTCTATAATAATATCGAGGGGGACACTTTTTGACATAAGTTTGAGATTTCATACCTTAACCCCCTGGGTCCCACAAACATACCCTTAATTTTTTTAAATAGCAACATGGGTCATGTGATACGTCATTTGAAAGGTCTTTTGATATCTTGCATTACTGCGTTTAAAATTTTAAAATCGTTCAATTCGTTTGTGAGATATTTTAATTTAAAGTTTTAGAGAACTGATATAATTTTCTTCAAAATGGTTGTTTTTTATTTTTTTTTTTGCTTTTATAGTCAAGATAAATTGATACGAAATTCATTGTATTAAACTTTTTTTTAATTACATGGAAATAAAACTTAAAATAAATTAAAAAGTCAGTAATATTTTTATATTGCATTATTATAACGACAAATTATATCAGTTCTCTAAAACTTTAAATTAAAATATCTCACAAACGAATTGAACGATTTTAAAATTTTAAACGCAGTAATGCAAGATATCAAAAGACCTTTCAAATGACGTATCACATGACCCATGTTGCCATTTAAAAAAATTAAGGGTATGTTTGTGGGACCCAGGGGGTTAAGGTATGAAATCTCAAACTTATGTCAAAAAGTGTCCCCCTCGATATTATTATAGACGGGTATCGCCGATTTTTCAAATTTTGATTCTGTTAGAAGTTATAAAGGGTGGCTCCTTTTCGTTGAAAAACCCTGTATATGTAACCACTTGAACTACGTAAGCACCAAAGTTTATAACCAAATTTTATTGGTTTCCCACGCATAAACATCTTGACAGAATGTCGTCTATAATATCGGACCATAATTTCATCAATTGTTAATTTTTTACATTACTGTCACAAAAACAAATTTTATATACTAAATACAATGAGTTATTTCAATATTTGGTTTTCCTTTAATTAAAATATGGAAACCCCCCCCCCACTAATGCACTGTAAATACGTTTAGGAATTGTAATTAAAATTAGTTATAATGTAAACATCCATCCATTTATTAACTTGTTTGACATTTTAAATATTAATACGGCATTAAAGAAACAAGTAAAAGACCTATAAAAATATCCATCCAACTTTCAAAAGTTTAAAAAAAAATGGTTAGTTGTAATGCCAACCTTATACGGAGGAAACTGTATGAACTTTATAAACCAAAGTGTGTGCCTAAAGTAAAAACTTTAAATAATAGAACAAAAAGTGATACCAATATCTGTATTTCTGATTCTCCGTCATGTGTTAAAAAAATTAATAAAACAACTTAAAACCTCCTCTTAGACAATGAATATTTAACGAAATCAAAATTTAATGAAGCGAGGGATGAGATGTTGTGTTTTATGTTTTTTGTATATGTATAAATACAAACGTACCTACTAAAAGACCAGTCCCATTAAAGGCAATACTGGCCGATAGTGAGTAAAATTGCCTTTAATGGGGCTGGTCTTTCAATACGTTTGTACTTATATACAAAAAACATAAAACACAACATCTCATCCCTCGCTTCATTAAATTTTTATTTTATTAAATATTCATTGTCTAAGGGGAGGTTTTAAGTTGTTTTATTAATTAAATCACTACCCCTTTACGAGCGTCTGACTCTACCATGGACTTGTTAAAAAAAGATCAAAAAACTAAGTATGTACCTAATTATGGAGTCAAAAAGAATTCAAATATTACGACGTGAGTATTTAAAAAATAAAGAAATTCCTTGAGAAGGAGAAGTTTACTTGTGGTGCAATACTCACTCTCAATTGTATTTTCCAATTTCGCGAGGAAAAAGGATAATTATTCTGCACACGGGTTCACATTTAGGTTGGGGTAGGTGAATGGCTACTTTCTGAAGATCACATAAAAAACTTGAGTCTCGATTATCATGAAGATACGATAACACAGTTATTTGAGTATTTGTTTCAACAAAAACTATTTCCGCATCTTCTTCCAAATTCTATAATAACTAGTTATGGATAACGCCAGTTATCACTCCCGTTTACAAAAGAGGATTCCCATAATTGATTTATTAATTAATCCGAATATATCTACCTATACTTTGAACCGAATTGAATCAATTTGGAGCCAGTTGAAAGGAAACATTACAGAAAAGTACATAAATGCATGGCATAGTGATTTTGTAATTGAACTACATCAAAAAAGAAAATTGGAAGAAATGTTTTCCACATGTCATTTTTGTAGAAGAATTCACAGAACTTCTTCAAGAATTCGCCAGTCGAATTAATAGTGATAGTGGCTTGTGGGACATTAGTGATAGTGAGTAAGGTTAATCATCTTACCATTTTAGTATTACTTTACAAACATCGAAGAAATTAAAGCCTTACAACCTCCCCTTAAAATATATTTAATGATCGAAGTGAAGTCTTTAATTTCTTCGATTATCACCCCTTTGTGTGTCTGGACCTCATCATGATTTACAAACATCTTCGTATAGGTAACTTAATTTTCATTATCAGCAATTTTAACTCTTTAATTATACCTAGGTATATTTTCACGTTGTATATCAAAGAGATTTTATGAAAGGTAGTGGCGTGTTTTATTTGTACTTATACTAGACGCGAAAAATAGACAATCTGAAAATAGATACTTATAACTTCGAACATAAAAAGGGTGATGTCGAGATCAATATCGACTTTGTAGGACTAAATATAGAAAAATACAGTAAAATTTAATATATGACAGTTAATATAATCTAAGTAGGTATAGCCATTGTATGCGTATTCGATGAATAAATTTATACAAATGTCTTAATGACAAATCGAAATTGATGGTAGGTAGGTATATAATGTTTACTATTCCATTGATTGAAATTATACGTCAATCAGTACCATTAAAGTAGTTCGGATGAATATCAAATTGTAGGTATTAGTGCTCATTAATTCAAGTACCTAATCAGTCTGATAGTCAATATCTTTAGGGATTTTTCAATAAGAAAGAGTAAGTAGTTATTGAGTATGTGTAAAATTATTCCTATGTATTTGGAAACGTCTCAAATAAGGTAACCTAAACTGCTCTGCTCAAGAATAGTTCTGAAGGACTCAGAGATCATCGTAATAATAAGGAAATAACGTTTGAGTATGCACAGACTTCCGCATATTTAACAAAACCCTGTGGGTGGTCTCAGGGTATTAATAGGAACTGGCGGTGGCCTTTAGATTAATAAGCTTATTTTTATTAAGTGACACAATGAAAATTTGTAAAAATAATGTTTTTTAAAATTATTCCAGTGCGTGTATGGAATATTAACCTTCATAATTTATTTATTGGCAGATAATACTACCATAGTGGCTCGTAAATTTCATAAAACTAATAAACGCATTGTCTTAAAGGCGAGAGGTAAAAGAATCATATAAATTTTTAGCTTACGCAAGCGGGCCATTCAAATGAACCAGAATGTTTAAATAAAGTGTATAATTTTACATTTATTTACTTGGAAAGGAACTTTTTAATTAAATTTGTGCGTTGGTCTTGTAAAAGGAAAAATGTCTAACTATAACATTCGTGCTTCCCTCGGGACAAAAGAATTCACGCAACCTGTTAAGCACGAAAGGAAAGTACTTTAGGATTCGTGTTATAAAGCGGCAAGAAAAATTACATTTTTTAATTCCATTTCTTTGATCATAAAAAAGGTAAAGATTTACATGTATTAAACGCTTGAGTATATTATTTTATTATATAAGTATATCATCATATACCTATTCGTAAAAAGGCGAAAGCCGTACTTGTCATATGCAGTATATTATTGAAATATATTAATATAACAATATGAAATTTTCGTTCTAAATTGAAAATTTTGTTCTAATGGATTTAATTTAAACATAAAAAAATTGGATCAATACAAGAAAGCTCGGCAACGTTCCAATTTTGACGATGCAGATTATTTACGTAGATATTTCGTTTTTCGTTACAATGCAAATTCATACATTTCATTAATCACAACCCTCTGTGAGAGATTAAACAAATTAAACATGCGTTGCAATCTGCAATACTCATTGATTATAGTTTCCGGTATGTAGATATTAAAGCTACAAAGACAAAAAAACCATCTACGTAGATACTATAAATAACAAATGGACGCAGATTTGATTAATATTCCAGAATGAACATTGTTTAAATTTTTGTCAATTTGGCATGAGATGTCGTAGATGATGGATGGTGTAATATTTCATTTAAAACAGGGCTATCTGAAGTTGGAAAATAAACATAATTAGTGTAAGGCGAATTAGGTCAGCCCTCTTTTTATGGGGGCTGTTACGCAGAAGTTGCAGTAGTTAACGAAAATGAGAGCAAATTAAGAATAAACGGTTTCGTAATTTTGTAAATGTATGCAAAATATACGAATAAAAATCACTAAGATTTGTAAAATACAAAATTTATCATAAATAGTATGTATTCTTATAAAAATAAACCTATGTAGTATAAATATGTATGCTCCTAATTAGGACATGATTAACAATTGTATCATTTTGAAATCATTTGTGAGCATTCCTTTGTTCTAATACGCCAGCACAAAATTTGGACCAATTTAACTTTGCATTGAAGTTGAAAAAATGTAAGTAATTAATTTTACAAGTTGGCAATAAATTATTTTACTGGTTTTAAATGTTTGCCATTTATTTGCTTATCAATTTTTGTTTTGCCTTTCTGTCGAAGTTGACAGTCGACAATAAGTTTTAAATAGTGGATGGTTACACAATCGCTCATCGAACTAAAATTGTAGATAACAATTTATTTACAAAATAATCCGTCAATAATGAAAATGCAATGAGAATAACGTAGGGTTTAATGTTTGTTTTTTTAATCAAAGTTACTCGGAAATAATCACATTAGGAATAGACCTTTTTAGACCTTTTTTGTAGAAAATTATTCGCACTATTCGAATCTGCAATAAAATCATATGGCTGGCATTTGTAAATTTTGAATAATGTATGTTTGAAGTTCGTCATTTTGACTGAAACTACACGGACGGCCTCTACCATTTATTACAAAAGGAATTTTATCAGTGCGTAGGGAATACTTTGGCCACAAATCTACTTTCTATCTTTTGCAGACTGAGAAAATTAAGCCCGAAGCAAGTCCCGAAAATTCAATTTTTTTGACATTATGGACAACATCTCGACAACACTAACATTATTTTCAGCAACCAATCCAACCATATATTACATATACTTAGGGTAAAGAAAATTTAATTTTGTTTGTGGAGCTTTACCGGTACACCCTGTATAAGTGAAACTAATTTCTTATTGTAGCTCTTCCAAATTCGCATAGCTTTTCCTTTGATTTTTTTCGTTATCTCTCGTCGTTCAGGCGTAATCTTCCGCCAAGCGCTAAGTGAATCACCCTGTATATTTTATTAGGTAAATTTATGTGTATTTAATTTAATATTATATGCAAGTCGCTTTAAAGAAGAAAAAAAAATAAAAATAAATAAACTAGTCTAAAAATGTAGACCGTTTTGGGGTTAGCCCTTGGTCTAATTAAGTTCTATTGTATTTTACATTGTATTTTGTTAAATAAATTAAAATTAAAAATTAAATTCATAAAGCTCTAACTGGGGTTAATTGAATTGAATATTTTTGAAAATAAATTGTTACTAAGCGATATATGTAGATAACAAAAATGCAATTTTTAGAATGTTTGTCTGTTTGTCTGTTCATATGTTTCACCATCACGTATAAAAACTACTGAAGCGATTTTGATGGAGTCTACACTTCTTTGAAGTCCTAGAAAGGGCATAGGCTTATTTTATCGCAATCGGTTCACGAGAAGCCAAGCTATGATCCTTTAAAGTTTAAGAAACACAATGTTTGCATGTGTATAGGTATCAAAGTCCGTCAAAACATAAGGTAAACTCAAACATAAGGTATGTTTAAATGCACTTTAAATGAAATTTAAAAAAGTAATAAAGGATTGGGGGTTGGAACCCGGGCCTCTCGAATTACATGGAAGGCGCTAACATTTGCCCTACCAGAATTTAGATTTTAAAGACGAAATTGTCACTTTCGTGTAGCCATTATCAAAAATACAAAAAAAAATTCGTGTGGACGCGTTCTCAGGTGTCGGATATGGGGTAATTTTTTAATAGAACAAAATAATTGTTAATAGAGCCGCGGATATTAGCTATACAAGTTGTTGAAAAGGACAAAGGGCGCGGGAGAAGCTGCGGGTAGCAGCTAGTTAAGAATATAAACCTCTGATAAAGAAGAACCTCCTTAAGGCGAGAGATACGGCATTCATTTCTTCTGCAACACCCTAACCGACATGCATGCTCTTCAGAATCGCTGCACTACAATCAGTTCACACTTGGATAAAGGATAGACCATTGATAGAGGATTTGACAAAACAACAATATACTGCCACATCACTGTGCAAATTGAGGTGGATGGTAGTGGAAGGAGGTGGGATGCAGTCATCGCTTCTGTGGAACATAACTCTAAAATCCTCCGTCACGACAACTAGAATTATATGGTGGGGTATGTGAATAATTTATCCATACTAATAACTGACAAATTTGTTGTTGTTCTGTGAAAAGAAAGTTAGGAGCCCTCAAACTTCCTTTCTCTTCCAAAATGGCTGCAAATTTCAGAAACGGTGAAGTATCTAGGTATTATACGCTTGGCAACAACTCAATTGTCATTTTATTAATTATTGCGCGATCGGCAGACCTTGAAATCAACCCCAAAAGCTATCCTGTTGCTGTGCACTGCTGTGATTAAACCAGTGCTTTGCTATCATGGGACAATCGCTTGGTGGCCTAGAGTAGAACCAAACTTCCCACAACCATAGCACGTCTTAATCATCTGCAAAAACTAGGATCCCCCTTGCGTGCATGGATGCATCGAGAACAATTTCTTCAGAGATCATAGGAGATCTTGTGCATGTACACTTTTCTAGCCTTGTCTTTACTTGATTTGGTTTGGCAAATGTAATCCAAGCAGAACTAAGGAATCAGGTTAGTGTATAGCTAGTTCTCATAGATAGCGACGAGAAGAAAATAATCAGATTTTCCTGTGACAGTAGGGCTACCCTGTAGGCACTAACTCACTGCAAAATTTGTTCTAGGCGGATTTTAGAATCTCATCACACTAGAGCAAGTACCAAAATGTCAACACCCTGTGAGGTAAATTCCATGCAGAAATAAAAGGCAATGAGGAGAGCAGTGTTAACCTCAAAACAATTGTTCCGGAGTGAGCTCTACCACTAACAGTATAAAGTGTAAACAGCCCATTAATTCAAGACACCCAAGTCCAGGTCGAAATGGATCTGTGACTGTGATCATACGAGAGAGGCAAGTCTGATTAATTTCTGCACAGTTTAGAAGAATTACACCAACGTGACTATGTAAATGAGGTACATGAATAATCCGTATAACGAAGAAACCAATGCAGGTGAAGCAGCAAAAGAAGCTCCACGTAATCAAATAATTTAATCACAATAATGTATTGATTAATAACTAATTAACCATAATTCGCTTTTCGATTCCGTGAAGAAACCTGGATGAAATAATTCGAAGGAATTCAGAAAACCACTAAATTTCTTTAAAATGGCAATAAAAACGTGACCATGAATTTGTGAGGAAAAGAAAAAGAAATTTTATCAGTCAGCGAAAGCTTAAAACAAACACAAAGTAACTAATAATTTAAATTTTTTTAAGACAATACAACATTAATTGAGAAATGTATAATAATGAATATGTAGATGGTTATTTCCAAAGAGAACTGTTAACGGTTATCTAGTAAATTTGATTTTCAATAACCAATGTAGGTAATAAAAAGATGAAAATTTACAAAGCGTATTTATCTTTATTAGTTTCCCCAATACGGTAGTTACAAATCCTTATTAGAATTTATTGCCACCTTGTCTTAATAACTGTGTTGTACAATAGAGACCACATGTATACATACAATTATCGAACAGTGTTTTAATTTACAATAATCTCATTAGGTGTGAAACTTTAATCTAATAATCATTAATTTAATTAATTACCTTAAAATCCCACGCCTCGTATTTAATAAAAACCAGAGCTCCTAAAAATCGAACAATACCAAATTACAACTCTAATAAAAAGATTAAAGCAATTAATTTTAGGCTATAAACATTGAATGTACCTACCTTCAGTAGATTGTATCATTGAGGCAGAATGCAAGAAATCCTAACGGATTAGAGAAGTTCTAACAATATGAGAGGAATTCGCTTTGTTCTAAACACGCTAAATAAAAAACAAGGGCATCTAATTTAAAAGAATCGTTGATTCTATTTACTTATATGTGTTAGACAGCGCCCCCGAATATTATAAATGGTACCTATACCACGTTTGAGTTCAATTTAATTAGGGTATAATGGTCGCGATGATTCCAGAAATCATAAATATACCGAATCTTCCTTTGAAAGTTACATATTCATATAGAAGTGGAGTCGGTACTACTATAGGTATATAAAAAGCGACACACTAATATAATTACGTTATGAATTATGAAGAAATGCTTCTTGTTATTATCATTGGTACCAACTTAAAACAAACATCAACTGACTATTGGCAAGGAATAAATTCCTGCAAAATCACTAGAAATGCACAAAACAAGTTTCAACTATGTGCATCATCTGGTGATGCTGCAACTAAAAATGCAGCATGGAAATCCACTTTAGATCTTCGCTACTATGTTCCAAGAGTAAAGTTTAATTTCTATAATTTGGTGAGTATTGATATTGTTATACATAGAAAACAAATTACAAATCAATATTGATAGGAAAGGAAATACATATCTGAAATGTGAAACTGAACATTCTCATCAGTGTATCTACAATAGATTTTATTAGTTGGATTATTATCAGCAATCACTGTGGTAAAACAGTGAACAGCTTTCGATGTGACTAATACATCGATAACATTTGAATAAGTGAATAATTTTGAAATTTGTGCAAGACAATATAAGTATGTATAACGAAAATTTTTGTTTATACATTAATTAATAGAAAATATGGTTGTTCGATTATATATTTTTTCGCTTAAATCTAAAAGTGGGATTTTTACAAATTCTGTTAATAACCTTGTCACGCAAATGATGAACTCGGTACAAAGAACAGTCGGGTCAATGTTTGAAATCTGTTCCAAATAATAGACATCGCAACGGAAATTATATTTGGAATTCATTTTCAAATGAAATTGTATCCTAAACGAATATGAAAAAAATAGTCCACCGCAATAATTAATGCAACAAATTGGCATTTCTACACAAAATAGTTTGGGTTTCAACATTAAAATTTTATCAATAGTACAGTATAAAGCGTTCACGTTTATGAAAAATATCTAAAAATGTAGTTTGTGATAGTGTTGGAATAAGAGTCATTGTTTGTGTGCAGCATTTACACTGCATTCACAAATCAGTACAATGTAAATTGTATTTCCGTATTTAGTTGCATCGTTGTGGTTACTTTAGAATGTACATAAGACAAAAAACCAATTCACCAACCAATACAAACAATACTTTCGAACGTTTCGAAAACAAGGCTATCATCTTTAGCTGCAGTTGTCGAAAGCAATTAGATGAATAAAGGTATGTTGGGAGGTCGGTACTTCTCATTTGTTATCACCTAACAGTTAAGACAGTAGCATTTATGCAAAAACTAAAACATACGAAATTCCTTTTTATCGTATTAGGCACTAACCTATTTTTTTAGTAATTTAGAACCTAATCGAGGGTATAAATACTTTACTTTCTTACAACTTACTTAAAGTAGTATCAGTATTGCAGAACACGTAAAGCAAATAGTGTGGAGCCGATATGAATAAAAAGAGCAGAAGTTTAAATCTAATAACAATAAAGTATCTATTCTGGCACAAGTTACTAACTATCGTTACTTACAGGAAGTTGACGTATTTTTCAATATAGTGTGGTATCATTTTGGCAGTATAGTTAACAGCGTTATATTATACTTGTTTTACTAATAATAATCATTGGCATGTTTTATTACAATAGGAAGTTTTTTAATTACTGTATTAAATAGCACTTGCGATGATGAATGATCAACAACTTTACTACTTTTATTAAAGTGCCATGCGTATACTGACTTTCACAAATCTTCCTCTTCCACAACAATTACTTGGATTTCCTTAAAGGAACATAAAAAGTCCCTGTAATTTTCATCAGATGGTAAGCAAACGGCCATTGTGAAATGTAAGAGATGAAGACGTAGACGATCTCCAATTTCACAACAGGATGAAGAAGACTCATCGGAAGATAATAGTAGTGCTGAAATATCATCATTAGTACTCATTTTGATCATTTTTTATAATAAGGTAACCGGGAAAGTTGATGAACAGACGGGGAATCAAGACCGATAAAATCTAATCTTACATGACTCATCTTTTCCATGCCTAATTTACTGAAGCCAAACAATTGGTTTGGCATAAAAACTTGAGACCTAAATTGTAGCAAAATCTGTCCACTTAATTTTCAAAGCAGATGCGGAGGCCGATACTGTCTAGGGGACCTCAGCGTATCTCGTTACAGAACCGGTTTATTGAGTTACGAACTTTTTATACCATTTTACAAAATAAATGAACAAAAAATGAGCCTGAGGCTGAGGAATTATTACGGCAAATGTAATGGACAAAGACGTCACCATATGTGTTTGTAATAAATTAACGAGGAGGGTCAACATTTAAATTGGAATATTCGCATGTAGCACCCTTTATTATAATATAGAGAGATTGGGGCAAAATTGTCGAACTGCAGCCAATATTGATTGAACATATTTTTCTAATATTATACAAATATTTGAAATACAATATTTAGTGAATATGAGAACAATATTTGCAATGTTTAGTAAATATTGCTATTTAACGTAAATTCAAATATTGTAGACACAATAATCTACCAATATTGCGTGTACAATATTACTAAATATTGAAAATCTATATTTAAACAAAATAAAACATAAATATTTACAATGTTTAGTAAATATTACTATATAATATGTATTTATATAAGTCAATATTTATTTATCAATAACATAACAATACTGTGTTTTCAATATTATTGGATATGTAAAATGATACATTTAGGCAACATGATGAAAATAGTCACAAATAATAACGTTATGATACTTTCCCAAAATCCGCCGAATGTTAGAGATATCAAAATAATCAAAATATAATATGCACGGCCTCCTCCATATATTATAGTGTTCAACTTTAAATTCCAAAATTATATAAATTTCCGTAGCTCATCACCGATCTCTTCCGAGTCTGCACGACGTGAATGGGGTTTCTGGGGAAGGAACCACCGGACCACATAGAGTCCTGCATGCGCTGCGCACTGGGAAAGAGTCCCTCGAAACAGTTAGGGCTCTGTAGTGGGCCAGGTCACACCTCTTTTCTTACTATTTTGGAACACATTACAAAACAATAATGGACCAATATTGTATCAATATTTTCCCCAATATTGAAAGAATATCGTTTAGTAATATTTAGCCAATATGTAAAATTGTTCACATTTCAATGTTGGGACAATATTCTACCAAATATTTACAATGCAATGCCAATATTGGACCAATATTAAATGCTACATGGGTTCTATCAAGAAGCTGAAATAGTTGATGAAATAGAAAAACGCTGTTA
This sequence comes from Pyrocoelia pectoralis, assembly GCA_036250285.1. NCBI lineage: Eukaryota > Metazoa > Arthropoda > Insecta > Coleoptera > Lampyridae > Pyrocoelia > Pyrocoelia pectoralis. The sequence goes on from CM070078.1 coordinate 41,053,970, forward strand.
TAATAGACTCATTACTCATTATAATCAAATTTCTAGCGAATCGAAGTGAAACGGCGACACATAACTTCGCCTAAGACTCGAAAGCAAAAACATGCACTTGAGTAGACATTACTATGGCTACCACGCTTTGCGACGTTCAAGGTCTCAGAGAATGTTAAACAAGCGCCCGCCCGTACTCTGCTCATGCGACTCACCAGACGCTTGTAGATTTGGATTGGGAATCGCATCCCCCATATAGTTGCAATTTACATTTGTTTGAATCGCTTACACAAGTGACATAAAATTTTCAAAAATGATGAAGTCCAAATATTTGTGCAAAAATGTTAAAAACGCAATCAAAGTGTTTATAAAGACGGCATCTTCTAAGTTACCAGGAAGATGGCAGAAGTTGATTGATGTTGAAGGGAAATATGTTGAAAACATTTTTCTTTCTAAATTATTTATTTAAACAATTTGTTATCGTAAGGTTCCGGTTTATTCAACACAAGGAAATGTTGTGATCATTACTTGTGATCATGATCACAATTACCAGAAAACATCTAAAGTCAAATAACTGCATTGAAATAGATTGAAATATTTCAGTTTCCTAAAATCCTAATCAGTGGGAACCATGTGTTCATGCGAAACGACTACCGAACACAATACCCTCAATGTACGCATTTCCATTTGAAAAAATGGTAAACAATTACGCTAACAACTAAATTAACTAATTGTAATAAAGTAAAGGTACCGCCTACATCAAGAAGACAGAGGTAGAAAATAACAATGAATGTATTATAAACATAAACACGAATGGTCCCCCGAAAGTATACCTGTGGCACTCCAATAATAATTGTTATAGGAAAATGAAACACATTTATATTAATTACAGTGTAACAACACTTTACAGCGACTGATTTATCTTAAAAGTTAAATAAGATATTATAAACCAATCTGCAGGCTTGGGCAAGTCCTCTGTACTTTAAGTCCAGATGTATTTAAATACTACATACTTAAGTCCTTTTTTGTACTTGTACTTTTGTACTTACAAAAAATTCAGAGAAAAGTATTTAAGTACTTTTGTATTTACGAAAATTTGCAATAAAGTACTTGCAAGTACCATCAAGTACAACAAAGTACATTTCATGTTTGTTCTAAAAAAGCACAAATTTTCGGCTGCATTCGTAAGCTGAACAAAGTAAAACACAGATCCATATCAACTTCGTGTCATCCAAACATAAAATTCTTTTTAGTCAGTCATCAGCACTTGTAGACGTAGACGCCTTTACAGTGCTTACTGAGCAACTAACGGATACGTAACTTGCAGTGCTCGTACTTTTTAATTATATTTAAGACTAATTTGAAGTGTTTTACTGGACAAACGAAATAAAACAGCCGGAAACCCATTTATTCTTCGGGGAAAATATTTTAAACCAATATTAATTATTATTTATTAACTACTTCTGAAGGTATAATTACAGCTGAGTTAGCTGAGCTACTCTGCCCTGGACCAACAAAAACTATTAGTGGCTCAAAATCAGCTAAAAATTATTAATTTTTCTACCACTTCTTAAGATTGTGTTGGCTATGTTGATATATAATAAAAAATAAAACGAGCAATTATTATAGTAGGTACTATCAACTGTGTACCTACTTGTGTACTTTCAATTGGACTTAAGTACTGTACTTGTACTTGAGGACTTGACTAATCTATACAAAATGTACTTCAAGTACATTTGGTACTTGAAGAACCTTTGGTACTTAGAACTTTGTACTTAGGACTTCAGGCCACTGTACTTGCCCAAGCCTGCCAATCTGTCACAACGTGTATCGTACTACTACACTTACTCATTAATTAGAAAAAGGAAAATGACGGCATAAATCGTCCAGTAGTAGGTTGTCCGAAAACTTGATTGCTTATCTATAATGATTCTGCTACTTAATAGATTATTACTATTATTTATGCTACATAGCAACGTATAAACAAATATATTCGAGATATTGTAATTAGACCCAATCTCTGGTCGGCCATTTAATCTACCTACCGCTTAAATGAAACGTCAAGGGAAATTATTTATTTGTGGTCATAATACGCCGGATATCTAACCAATTAATCTGATTATTTAAAATATGAAACGTGCTAATGAAAATGAATGGGAAGTTTTTCGATTATCTAATTATTTTATGCTACACTTGATTTTTTGAATATCTAATTTTCATTAATGTGTCCGACGTATAAGTGATGTCTCGGTTAAACAAGACCTGGGTATGTAAAAAAACCAAAAAATCAATGTGTGCACATACCTAACCGCATTATAATGTAAAATATGTCGTTGAGTTGGTGATGTTTAACATCCTCATGTTCCAAATCCTTTTGTAAGTTGCTCTAAAGTAGCTAAAATGCTTAAAATTTTTCTTTGAAGGTTCAAATATCTAATGTAAAGCTCCTTTTTATCGTTTACGAAGATTTATAAAGATGCTTAATAGAATGTTGTCTTTACAAATGAAAGAAAAACTTGCAAATGTTACCCTTCTATGTTTGTTCGCAACTTTATGTTATTTTAAATGGAAAACGAATAGGTACCTAGATGTAAATTTATTTAATTGATCTAAATACTTTTTAAGCTTAGATTGTTTTCCTTGACCTTTCGTCATTAGATTTAGTAATTAATTGACAGTAGTAAACGCGATTTTATCCTCCGTTCGTATGCTTAATATTGAAAATATACACCTCTGAATCTGCCTACATGTAAACCTGTTTCGAGCAAGACAGCGCCCAGGGGAGTTCATTGGAGGCGTTAGCTAATTAAAGATCTGTATAATTAACTGAATCTTTTATGTGCGGTTTATGATGAAGGGGAATTATACGTAAATCCTGTGTATTTAATTTCAAAAAGTGCGTTTTAATGCCTTAAAAAACGTTCGAATTACACCTAATCACTAGTCAGTGGAATCAGTGAAACAAACTGTTTGAATGTACATACATCGAAAAAAACTGAATTCGTTCTCTAAAGAGTTATGAAATACAGACCCATTCAAATCGAAGAGACTGTGGCCCGAAATAAAGGAGTACATTTTTTAATCTGAAATAACTTTTTTGTTTTTAGGGCGATTTATTTTCTTTTTACAGGGTTAATACCTCAGCATGTCCCCAATATGAGTGCAAATTTTGGTATAAATAAAATGTACAGGGTCGGACTTACAAATTTTGTTCTTTAATGGTGCATTTGTGATCGTTGCAAATGAAACATGTTTTAGCTAAATTTGAACTGATATGCTTTTTCGGTAAGGTAAGTACCCAGAACACTTCCGTACAAACGAAATTCTCCGAAATTGTAGGATTTGCGAAATATCATTTTTTTTATTTAAATGGTACTAAGTACGCGCATTAGCCATAAACTAAAGAAAAATATCGAATTTTAATATTTATGTAAATTTAAATGTTTTTCTAATATCTTCACTAAAACGGAAGCTCCTTAGCACTAAATTACATCTTTCCTGCCATTTTTTCGAACGAATGCAGTTTGTATGGAACAACTTTGAACAGCGTACAATAAATGGGGCCATCAATTTATGGCGCAGAAGGGTACAAGAAGTGGTGAACAATCATGGTGGCCACATTCATAATATTTTACTTTAAGTTATAAATTATGCAGCTAATTTTCTTAGTTATAATTTGTGTTATTTAATAAAATGTATTATTTCCTTATTTCAATAAAAAAATGATATTTCGCAAATCCTACAATTTCGGAGAATTTCGTTTGTACGGAAGTGTTCTGGGTACTTACCGTACCGAAAGAGCATATCAGTTCAAATTTAGCTAAAACATGTTTCATTTGCAACGATCACAAATGCGCCATTAAAGAAAAAAATTTGTAAGTCCGACCCTGTACATTTTATTTATACCAAAATTTGCACTCATATTGGGGACATGCTGAGGTATTAACCCTGTAAAAAGAAAATAAATCGCCCTAAAAACAAAAAAGTTATTTCAGATTAAAAAATGTACTCCTTTATTTCGGGCCACAGTGTATAATGTGTTTGCATGGCGATTGCCAAAGAAACGGTTAAATAGACTTTTGTCTATAAGCACAATGTGCTATTTAGCGCACTTTCAAATATGTTATTGCGTTTCTGGTTATACAGGAATTGAACCCAGCTTTGGTAGGTACTTTAAATGACGTCCTGTATTTGTTGTGGCATTTTTGATTCTCCGTTATTTGTCTCATTCTGCGCATGGAACATTTTATAGATGTTCCGTAACAATGTTTTGCTCTAAATCCCATAAATTGTTTGTACGTGTTCAAGACAGCTATTAAAAGAATCGAAGCGCTACCGCCTTAATTAATTAGAACAGTTACTACAAAAGCAAGAAAAAAGCAACACAGCTTACACAATGATGTTTAATAGGTGTAGCTGTATTGCTGTACATATCACATCGGGTGTTAATTGCTCGCATGCTAGTCTGATTTTGTTTCTTAAATACTAGCGTTTTTGATCCCCCCATAAAATTCAGGAGCGCTTGGTGGCCAGTGGTGGCCTATGGGTGGAGATTAGACAAGCATTATGTACAACGTGTGTCGCAAATTCAGAAGAAAACGTTACTAACTTGGTACTTAAAAAGTGAAGACTGCCTTCGTAAAAATAAGGACCTTGTAGCTCACCCCCTATTAAACGACACCATACATTAGTATCCCAAACAATTTGATGCCCAGAAATGATTATTTACCAGAACCATAATTGAAGGTGCTCCAAAATAGACAACTAAACATTTAACAAATTCGTGAAAGTTTGATAGGTGTAACGGAAATTAATTAACTTTTTTCAAAGCCTATTTTAAAATGAAATGTTTGACGTAATAACGTCTTGTTTCTACCAAATAATATATTATCGTGGCTGGAGAACAATACCCAAAGCGATATTTTATGGTGCTGTAAGATTTTCCCAAAATATTGATTGGTAAATATTCTTTTATAAGTAACTTCTTACATAGAACTATTGTGCAAGAAACTCTACCACACTTGAAGAGCATCGTGGCTTAAATTCCCAACGTCAGATTTAGAAATCCAGACATTCTTAAAAAAAACTGAAATAACTGTACCTTCAAAGCAGAATGTTTTCTACGTGAAAACGACATGAACTTTCCACTACCGTACAAATCAATAAAACCCTATTTTCAAGGTTTCGGGCATTAGGAACGCAGTAAAAAAAGCTAGGTCTTGTCTCAATGTATAAAAACCTGAGGCTTATATGACGAAAGTCCTGGAGTATCCAAGGAATACATGGACCAAGAATCTGAAATTTTGAAATACCTACACACGGTATTTCTTTGATTACCGTTCCTGATGTAACTCCTACCTTCATCAACATTTTATACCTCACCGATCGCTACATATTGGTGTTTACATCTATGCACGATTGCACACTAACATAATAAGCAGAACAACAGTTGCCGCAATCGCTATTGTTTGGTAACTCAAAAGTCTTTAGGCAAGCAAAACTTCAAAGGTCCTTAATTACACCCACAACTCCCTTAATATAAGGAAATGATTAAAAACTACATGAAAAATGACGCTTAGTTTTAGAAAATATAGTGAATCATACACCATACCTAGAATTTGATTTCTGTAGTAAACAGAAAAACATCAACTTCCGTTAGTCCACATAATTAAATGAAATTGTTCATAACAACCATGATATAAAAAAAAGTTGTGGTTTCCTAATGTTTATAACAAAATTTTCTACGTTTTATGAAATGGATTTTCAGTGTGAAGAATAATTTAATTAAGTTTTATTAATTTCCAAAGTGAATTTCTTAGTAAAATTAGATTAGACCAAAATCGATAAGAAAAGAAAATAATTTACTACCTTCCCCATTTTCTAATTACAAAAGATTATTCGGAATCGGTAATATTTTTATTATGCGCCCCTAGAGAAGTTTCCACAAAAATGATTGATCGAAATCGTTTGTGTCAATTAAAGTCATTTACCCGGAAATTACAGTATAACAAAAAATGCAATTAGGCGAGTTGTCTTTGTGCATGTGATGTCCTCGATGGAATCTTAGTGCATTTTCACTAAATATTATAGCTACCACTCTAGGGATTATGAGAAACTTGAAACTGCCAAAGTTAACAATTATCGACCTGTTTTTGAATATATCATGTAAAGAGCTTGATTGCCATTTAAGTAATCATGCAATAAAAAAAAATATGTGCACTTTACAAATATGTAAACGAACACGTAAATTCGATATTATTTGAAAGTATATTAAATATTAAAACTGTGTTAAAAGGATGTAATATGTTTGATATATCGTAGAGAATTAATTTTATTTGTAACATAAATCAGATACACATGGAGGAATACGAGAAAGTTATACGTCACATTGTTACAGTAGGATAACTTTAAAAATTCGTTTTCGCATTAAATTTTAGGATTCGTTTTCCATATATTTCCAGATTAAAAATGTTTCAGGATCAATACATCGATATATACATCCCCCCGTTTCTATTAGTGGTTCGAAGAAACTGTGTATGAATGCGGTATTACACATGTATAAAATGAGTGCTTGGAAATGATTGACAGAAATAATTAATTAGGATTATAAACTTTACTGCAAATAAGATCGGGAACGTTTTACCGAAAAGGACGCTATTTTGAATAATTCATTACCTTTACCTTGTTCATTAGTGAGCATGGCCACGGTTAAATTAATGTTTTAGTTCAATTATTGAATTGCGGAATTTCGTGCATTCGTTGAAATGGACTAGTTTAAAGAAAAAACCGATTTATCTATCATATGACTCGGATTTTTAGGTTCAAATTAAATTGGAGAATGATGCATGATTCCAAAAATGATGCAGTTGTAGTTAAAAGACTATTCCAAAGTACCTATATTCCTTAATATCATAAGAGCACTTCTGTATATTCGAATATATGAGTACTTTCGGGATTTCCAAATTGATGTTGCGCGAGGGGTACTTCATAAGGCAACATCAATTGAGAATAAAAAGAGGGAAAGTATTTAGAATATATGGAGGTGCTCGAATAATTTTTGTCATGATTAAGTATATCACGAAATAAGACGATAAAAAAATACAAACTGAAAGTATTAGTTTGTTAACCAATTAAGTTTTTTGACTGACGTTTGAAAAAAGTCATTTTTTATTATTTACGCCAGCTACCTAACAAAATCTATCCAATCCGAAAACGAAACACTAAATTGAATAATATGTAATATTAGAAAGACGCAAAATAAATGGCAGACCGTAGGTGGCCGAAAAAATTGATATAATGGTCTCCAAGAGGAAAAATTAAGGGAAGAAGACCGCCCCTAACCTTAGGGACCTACATAAAAGCAACACTGGCTGAAAGAAATTAAAAAATTGGACAGGTGGAAACAAAAAACGGAAAACCCGAATGGGGAAATACCGAATGAAGAAGATTTACATAAGTTACTTCCACTAATCTTCTTTCACACTTTGCGATTAGTGTGAAGGAGAAATTTAATTACATCGACTTTTGAAAGTCCTCTCATTTGTGAATCATGTAATATTCTACAATTCTTGATTTTAATTTTGCTTATCACTGCCACATACCATTGGATTTAAAAACTCCATTTGTAAGCAGTCGATCATGGGCAGTTCATAGTAAAACACTGAACAATATCGTCCCCAATTGGAGTGCAAGTAATCTTTCGCATTAAAAGACTGATGAGTTTAAAAAGTAAAACCTTGGCTTTTTGGCTCTTCTACGACAGGGAATTTGTTGGTTTTATGATTTCCTTTCTTAAAATCATCCTAAATGTTAGACACAATTAAGTTCAAGCATACTATAAATAAAATGAACACCACAGATAGGCAATCGTCAAGTGCCACATACTTGGTTAAGGAATAGGAAAAGTAATCCTCTTATGCTGGTCCATAGCGGACCTGTCGAATTTACGAAAGGTAAGTTACGTAAATAACAAAAAAAAAACAAGACAGTAATCTCATTAAAATTGACATTTTTAACAAAGTTCGTTACTCAAAAAAGGGTTAATGGTAAAGTGAAAGAAAAACTCAAAACCTCCCCTTAAAACAATTTATTGACTAATGACATAAGAAGATGAAATGAAGAGTTATGTTTTTTGAGTAAGTACTAAAAGTACTGAAATAACGACAGGTATGTAAAATGTTTAAAGTTAAATTGCAAGATGTGTCAAATTTCAGCCTACACTCAATCGCAAATTATATAATTTAAAAGGGGAATTATACGTGGGTAAGTAACATGTTTCGACACCTTGCTGGTGGCATTATCAAGCTAGTTATCGGTACAACAACAATGAGGGCTAAAACAGCAAACAAGCGCAAAAAGCTATCTTACAACAAGTTCACTCACCTTGAGAAAGTGAAAAGAGCGTGAGTGATGAATATAAATTAACTTTACTAATGACTAATACATTATTGCAAAATTTTGTGCTAAAAAACAAACATTTAGGTTAAAACATCGTGCAATAATAACACACTCACAAAAGGGGAAAACTTTGAAAAATACTTAATTATTTAATACAAGATCACTAAATAAAGCAGCCCCTAATATGGGACAACCAAAAATGTGACGAAACATTACAATTTTTAAAAGACTAAGACAGATAAAGTTGATATAAAATTATGATCACAAAAATGTCATTGCCACGAGAAAATTGAATGTGACTCTAAGTTTAAACCGATAGAAGGCGCTTCTTAAAATTTAAATGAAGGAATGTGTACAAGGTGAAAAGGAAATAACAGTTAGATACAAATTGAACTTATAATAGTCCTGACGAAAGTCTGAGATTACATTTCATAAACTAGGATCATTTTTTGATTTGGAAATTTCAAAATTGAGAACATTGAGAAGAAAGTATTTTTTGTAAAAATGAATGATTTTGGATGTAAGGATCAAATAGGTGACCAGAGGTGAGGATGAGGATGTATTCAGCGAACGTGGACTTCTGGAAGAGGTAATTGTTTTTAATAGCGAGAAAATGTTCTTTCAAGCATGTACGAAATGATCTACCTATCTCACCTACGTAAATAGCAGGGCAGGACTGACAATAGAAAAATTGATTGGGGTAAGATGAGTGAGGTTAATCGAACGTTCATTAAATTTGTTTTACCATTTGATTTGACAATTTGGGTTCGAAATTGTAATTCGCATTATTTCATTGAAACGGTCCATTTCGAATTTTCGAAAAATAGATTGATCTGTTACAGCTAAAAATAATAAATTATCAAAATCGTTTGCATCTTCGTTTACACAACTGCTGAAAAATCAATAGCCTGTAGAAGTTGTTGATAGTGGGCTAGACAGTGTCACCAAGTGGTAGATCCCGCTTAGTTTGACTGTCTTTCAGGCAGAACTGGTAGGAATAACGCTTAGTGCAAAAACAATTCTGATACACAGCATAAAGAATAAAATTATCAGAATTTCCAGTGACAACAGAGCCGCTCTGCAGGTACTAGGTCAATACAAAACCACCTCTAGGCTGGTTTCCGAATGACACCAAGTACTAGAGCAAGTGACAAACAGCAATACACTTCAGCTCGTATGGGTTAAAGAGCACGCTGGAACAACAGGCAACGAAAAAGGTGATAAGTTGACCCGACTTGCCTCAAAACAACTGTTTTATGGTCTGTAAACTGTAAATAACTTAATAACTCAAGAGAACCAAGCCCAACACAAGGCTAGGTGGGACTGCTGTCACGCGAGAGAGGCCTTCAGAGAACCATCTCGTAGCCTGAAGCGTTTTTCACAGGGCTACTTGTGGGCATACTTTCTGGGCACTGTAAACTTAACAAGAACATCCTGTAGTACTTTATTGGTTTCCCGTAGCCGTCGAATTAAGACGATCCATGCTGGGGAAATCCTGGCCGGACACGACTAAGATCAGAGCCGCTTTCCCGTCCAGCATCCTCAGGTTTATCTGACGTGTGGGATGGCTTGAGTTGCGGGGGCCTCTAATCAGGGAGGCAGCATAAATGACCCGAATAGGTGGCGTACGTGCGCGTGGACTTCTGACCACCCTCCCATTGTATCCAGAATCGAGAATCCAGGGAGGATGAAAAAAATCACATACTGGAGTAAAGTGTCTTTTCCTCTCTTGTGCATTTGCTGCCCTCGTCTGCGACTCGGGAATCAAACCTTGCACGCGAGTAATAAATATTTTTTATTTTTCGTGAATCACGCAATTTTCCTCCATCGAACACTACCTAATCAATTTGAATTGAAAACTGAATAAAACATTGTCGATGTTTGTATAAACACACCATACTGGGTGTTCACTGACTGAGAATATGGAAGAAACGTTATTCCGTATTACCATTTACAAACCTTCTCTTCAATGTAAAAATTTAGTCTACAGCTGCAGCTAGGTAGAATGGCGAACGTGATTTGTAATTCGTAAAAGTTATATTTATGGAAAAGTTAGAATCATTTAGATCTAATTATGATAACAGGTACAAATAGGTACTTTTATGTTCTCTTTGCATGAAAGTGCTGCCTAACAATTATGTACCTACCTCAAATTTGGAGGACAATGTAAAAAATACACAAAATTGGTTATAATTATGGAAATGTTCGAGAAACGGTAAACATTTTCCTATAAATGATGTTATCGTTCCTTTCTCACTTTTTTATCTATATATGTTTTTATTTTTTGTATACATTCTGTACATTGATTTAAATTACAAATTACACGTAAGCGATGTCGTTTTCGTGCCGTTGGCGTTGTAATGTATTTCAAAATAAAAATGAGAGGGAGCAAGTTGTTGCTTGTAACTTACAAAAGGATAATAACATCGATTTTTCTATTAAAAAATTAAGTTTGGTTAATGGATTCTTAAAAAGCGGCACTTGAAACTTTTCACTTTCTTAATCCCCTAACACAACAAGCAAAGCTTTTTACGTTAATTTGTGTAATGAATCGCTTAAGGAAACTAAATTTAATGAAGTACAGAAAATGGTACAGTTTTACAATCGAAGATAGTGTATTTACAGCGTTATGAAACTTTATTGTAGTTCTTAATTCGCCTAAAGGACAATTTACTTCACAGTTACTCCTCTTTAATGATTTTCAGTTTAAGGCGGGACAATTTAGTGTTATTGTAACATATAACAATATTGAACGCCCTTAAATTGTCGTAAAAGTAAGGAATTTATTTTCTAAAACCATACTTCATGTATTTTCATAAGAAATTACGTCTACAATTAAATTTAGCAAAACCATCGTGCTAACAAATGATCTCATTACAAAGGTCGAAAGTAATTACGGTACGACAAGTATACTTACAGAGTGACAAATGTATAACCTTTTTATTCTAAAAGCGATAACAAATACAACACACAGTTTTAATATAATGCTCACAATGAAAGAAAATATTAAAATTTAATCTCACATAGTCCCTTTTCATCTAAACTTTTTGAAACGAACGAAAAAAATTAAAACTCATTCTTTATAGCCGCTTTCATTTTTTCAAATAATAGCTTAATTTGCTAAACCAGATTATGTTTCTGATTGAGAATATTTCGATTCTTCTTTTCCACTCAGCCGGTAAGTTCCATTACAAGTAACGCCGATTAACGAAAATGGAAACGTCAATATTCGAAAATCGCAAAGTTTCTCATTTGTAATTAATGACGAATGTTTATCTAAACGAATATCTACGTCATTATAGTAATTTTTACCGTTATTCATACCAATAATACCTTGATTATAATACTCATGTTAACATGCATAATTTATATCTCCATGAAATTATATCCACCTGTTGGTAACAAAGAAACAGGTCAGTTTAGGTGTATTTAACCAATCATATAAAATAATCATATAAATCAATATACGGCACAGCACGATATGAAAGGTTTACCTAAATTCATTCCAAATTTACATTTTATGCAAAACATCTGAGTGAGCACTTCATACTTCAGTCAATTTTTGAGAGTACATATATTTAACTACGTAAAAAGTAAATATTTTCACATTAAATTTTCGCCGTAACAAATTTTCAAAACTATTATGGGAACTGAAAATCATTTACAACACTCTACACATTATTAATGAAAATCGAAAACCGAATTAACGAAAAAGAGTATTGGATATTAGTGAATAATGCAATGAGTGACAAAACCCCTTAGTGAGTGATCTCATAACAATAGATTAAAGTACAAATTAAATTTCCCAGTGTCAAAAGAAACACTGTGAAAAGACTTTTTATTATAACATTCCTAACGGTATTGAGGATAAGGATTAATTCAATGCCGCTGATTTTTTAATAAAACATCATTTCAGTTAGTGGTACTGTAAAATAGAATGGATTGAAACTATTGTACGTTTTGGTCTCACGTTCCAAATGAATATTGTCGCTCTTCGAGCTTTGAATTGAATTAGTAGAGTAAACGAGGGGGATTCGATAGTTATTTGAACTAAAATATAATTTTACGTGGTAACGCATCAGTTGAAATGCCAAGAAATTCTGATCACGGAAAATTGAAGCTTAAGAGTAGGTACCTCACTCGTGTCGTGCGACAACTCATATTATTGAAAATCGAATCGAAAAAACGAATTGAAAGAGTGTTCACCAAGACAAATTTAAAATGTTGAATAACGTAATCTTTCCACAGCACTATAAAGAACTGAGTCTCGTTTTCCGCAAAAGTGCATTAAATTTATTTACTGAGAACCTCGACGAGGACTGCTCTAGATACACTTTCGATTAAATTAAACTATCGGCGGTTAAAGTGCGAGAAATTTAAGCAATATAGGAAGAAATGTATATCGCTCTTTACAGAATCTCATTCACGATGCAAGGTGGATGGTTAATGCTTCCTCGAGACCATTGATTGTAGAACACTTCCAGATCATCCCCCAGACTAAAGCTCTAGTTACGCCACTGCAAACCACGGTACTGTAATGTGCTAATATGAATCACAATATATCTTCATGTCCATTAAGTTACCTTGCCAAGATAAAAATTGTTGGTATGTTTATTCTTATCAAAAAAGCAGAAAAGAACATCCAATTAATCCTCTTTCCACGAAGACATTGAAGATGTAGGTACTTCAAAATACATATTGGAGATGTTTTTAAAAGTTTCTTTTATATAGGATTTAGATTTTTGTATTATAATAGTCATTTTTTGTAATTTCTTGGCATGAAATAATAATGTTTGATATTTCATACCAAACAGATATGCTCAAATTTAATTCATTTTATCTAAAGTTACGTTGTGAAATTCCATGCGCATATTTTATATAACAGCACGCATTGAAACACGTAGGGTTGTGTTTAAAATAAAAATTTGAGAAGAATTAAGTACGTATTATTATTATTGTAATAGATACATACAATACCTATATGTGTAAGTACGTCTGAATCATCAATCATCATATTACAAGCTAATAAATGTATAAAAACTCTAAACCTCCCCTTTACCAAATTTTAATGAAGACGATGATGACGGTGAAGTTTAACTTCACCGTCATCATCGTCTTCATTAAAATTTGGTAAAGGGGAGTTTTAGAGTTTTTATACACTTATTATCCTTTTCCCCCTTTGTGAGTCCGAACCGTACAACACGAATTTATTTATATTACAAGCTGCTGTCTGAAATTAAAAATGAAAAAACTGTAAAAAATTAAGGCCAAATTCGCCATTAATCACAGAATACTTTACATCTCCCTCTATTTGGTTGTAACTCTGTCAAGTTGCTCTCCAAATTGCTTCAACATTCTTTGCTCATTCAGTTAACCATATTCAAGAGATAATTGTTGTATATGCGGAAAAATAGTCTTTTCAATTACATCAATACCATGATCAGAATTTAAACTGATCCAAGTGTTTAGGTGTTTACATTTTCGAAACAACACCTTTGTCAGCTTTTTCGAATTGTACGTTGTAGTTATCAGTTACAAAGTCTGTGCAAAACGAAATGTAAATTAAAAATCATCTTAATTGACTTTTAGTACACTGTACTCACCCACTCACCAGTGTAAAAGAGATGATAATGAAGATGGTAAAAGCGACGGTGAAGGAAAGTAAGAAGGGGGGAGGGGGAAGAGATAATGGGGGAGGCGTTGGGGTCAGTGGTAAAAAGGTTAAAGAGAGAACAGGGAGGGTCGGATGGAACAAATGGAAAACATTGGAGATATATGGGGGAAGAGGTGTAGTGTTGTAGTGTGCCCGGTGTATAAGGGAAGTAGGAGGAAAGAGGGGGAGGGTGACAAACTTGGGTTAAAAGTTATATACAATGATTATGCAGGAACGTCTGGAGAAGGAGTTAGACGAGAAGGAAGCAACAGAGGACAGGCAGGAAAACAGGTAAATCTTGAAGAGAATGGTGATAAGGTGTACGGAATATTTTTGGACATCGAGACAGCTTTCGACAACGTAAATAGGGAAATATTATGGAAAAAGATCTGGTAGAGAGAATAGAGGAAATATACGAAGTGACCAGATGCAGGGTAAAGGTGGAGGAGAAGTGGAGTGAGGTGTTTGAGGTACAAAAGGGTTGAACCAGGGTCACAGAGATCCCAACTTAGCCCAAGACTATTTTAGATTTGTATAGAGAGGGGTTGGTAGAAAGATTAGGGAGAAACAGAGCGGAGGGAGATGCAAGGTATGGGCACTGGCATATGCAGATAATGTGGTGGTGATGGCAAAAACAGGAGTAGAAATGAAGGAAATATAATAAGGAATCTCACTGTAATTATTAGCCTAACAAGTGATTTTGATGGATGTAAAACGCTCTTATTCTTTAATGAACTAATAAATGGAAAAAAGATACCTAACAATAAAAATTAACATCAACAATTCAAAATAATGTAATAGTTTTGTTGCGGCAAATCTCATTTAATAACAATCGCGAACGACGTTTCTTTTGGTTTTATCTTTGTCACTGTGCTACATATTTGTGGGTTTCGGTAATAACAATAATATTCTTTCCTGTATCATGATGTGTTTATAGTATAGTTCAATGATACTCAAGCTTCAATATGAGCAAATGATTAGTTACAAGATCGAAAATGTAAAAACTGATTGGGCACATTTTAGTTTTTTTAGACGAGCATTAGTTGCAAAAAATTCCAAGATGGTAAATAATAATTTTGGGTCTCTATCAACTGATTGAGAGACGTTGAAATGACCATTGCACGATTTGATTGAGTGAGTGGAAGATCAACCTTGGAATGGACAACATATATTAAGTGTGGCGGATGGACACTTAGAGGTAAGAGACCGGCAAACTGTGAAACCAAAAAAAGACAGATTCGTAATGTGAACACGCCGAAAAAGAAGAAGAAGAAGAAGAAGGAGAAGAAGGATCAGAGCTTATTTCAATAAGATGTTCCTTTACTCAAGGGTGTCGTTACTGAAACGTAACTCACCAATGGACAGAAGTAAATCTGCATTTTCAATTTAGTCTACTTAGAGGTTTCTTCAATCAAAGCAACTTACTGCATGAAGTACACAGAAAAATTGACATAGTTAATTGGAAAAATACTATAAACACAGCCAAATTTTGAATTTAAGATTCTAAATATTTTGATTCATCCGAATTAAACTCATTCAAAGGATTTTCTCGTGAGACCAACGCGATAGACGGGTCAGAAAATGGAAGAAAATGAAGAAAACGAGATTATGTTGTAGACAATTAAAAATCAATTTAACAAAAAAATTAAAATTTATTAAATTTTATTTAATTATGTTTCTGTTAACAAAATTTAGCTTTTTTGAACAATCTTTAGACAATAGCTTTTTGCTACTTCACTTCATTATGGGTAACACGGATTACTATTGGTTCCGACGATATTTCCCCCAAGTATCAACCTTAGATTGTCCTAAACGATGCCAATGTTGATCATATGTCTATTTTACTAAAAAGTAAGAAGAAACCAAGTCAATATGAAAAAGAGACCCATCGAATTCATTCTGGTATAAACGACAACTTAGAGGCAAGAATGTTGTTCATTGCAATAAATTCGTTGAAAACAAAATTTAAGCCAATGAACTAATACCAACTAATACCAACAGGTCCCAATGTGTCTTATTTAATAACTCTTTGTCTAAAAAACTACCTATGCATTTCGGAGTACGAGTACCTCAGGGATCCATCCTTGGTCCTCTCCTATTTCTCGTTTACATTAACGACCTCCCGCTATGTTTACCTGATAATGTCACGTGCATTCTTTATGCTGATGATGCTACGCTTATATCTACGCACCAAGACATTACCTCTGCCCTAGAATCTTCAAATGATAGCCTATATAAAATTAACCAATGGTGTTTGGCTAACAAATTGATTCTGAATACCTCAAACACTGCTCTCATGCATTTCTCTTTAAGGAGCATTTCTAATGGTATTTTGTAAGTTGTTCCTGAAACAAAGTTCCTAGGGTGCATCATCGACTCCTAATTAAAATTTAATTCCCACTGTGAATGGATTGCAAAGAAATGTAATAAAGCTATTTTTGTTCTAAAAAGGCTTTTTAACATCTGACGCTGCTTTATGCCATTTTAACGTGGGGTCATTGCTGTTCCTGGCGGAAAATGTTTAAGCTGCAAAGAAAGGCCGTGCGCGTGATAAACGGTTTGTCTTACAGAGAGGATTGGCGGAGAGCGTTCAAGGATTTGAATATATTAACTTTTACTTCTTTATTTATATTACAAGCGGTTTGTTATGTAAAAAGTAACATTAACAACTTCATGCAAGTCTGTGATAATCATGACTATAATACTAGAAACAAGGTTAATGTAAGGGTTAACTATTGTCGATTGACAACAACGCAAAATGGTGCTATATGGCAAGCGCAACATTTATATAATTGTATTCCTACTAATGTCAGATATTTTCCAATTGTCAAATTCAAGAAACTTGTGAAAACCATTTTAAGCAACAATGCCTTTTACTCTTTCGAGGAGTTCTATGAGTACTCAAAATGTAATGTTTGAATGTAATTAATCAATTATTTATACATAGCTTAATATTTATACATATTTATATTTCTTACTTGTTTTGATTGTTTGTATTGTATTTTATTATGTATTTGTATTTGTATCTATGACGAATGTAAGTGCTTTTGCACATAAGCAGCATCAATATATTATTATTATTGATGAAAACGGGTTATTGGGTGTAGACCACAAAACGTGTATAACAATGTTTTTTTATTATTCAATATTTCGCTAATCAGATATTAGCTTCATCAGGAATATAAATTAATTGTTAATTAAGTTGTAACATAGGAACTTCATTAGAACGTTGAAAACGAATTTCATAGTATAACTCTAGAAGAGATGAGCACCGTCCAACAGGTAGACGAACATTGTTCGTCTACCTGTTGGACGGTGCTCATCTCTTCTAGAGTTATATTATGAAATTCGTTTTCAACGTTCTAATGAAGTTCCTATGTTACAACTTAATTAACAATTAATTTATATTCCTGATGAAGCTAATATCTGATTAGCGAAATATTGAATAATAAAAAAACATTGTTATACACGTTTTGTGGTCTACACCCAATAACCCGTTTTCATCATTTATGAAAGGACCAAATACTCGCCTCAACTTATTATTATTGTATTTCGGTTCTTATCGATACTCAGGCCAAGCCTGGTTAACTAACCGCACGGATCGGAATCAAGTAACGATTAGTTCTAGTAACATAACCTATATAAAATAAAGCTGTAAAAAAACATATGTACATATTATGTTTATTGTGTAAATGTTTGTTGTTTAGCTCGACGCATAGGTTGCGCTCGAGTGGGTAATGTATTATTTGTGTTTTGTGCTAATTGTGAGTGTATTGTGTGTTTGCGTTTGGATGTATGTGAACGAGTTAGAGGTGTCACATGAGTGGTTGTTGAAGTGTTGTGTGTTGTTAATGGACTTTCTGTAATGTTATGTTATTATTATTATTATTATTATTATTATTATTATTATTTAAACTTCAATTTTTCAAAATGAAAGTGAAAGAAATCCTATAATGCTTGAACCCTTTAATGAAACCCTTAAAGGAACTTTAGATATGTATGTACATCAAAAATGTGTTCAATACAAGGGAAATAATCCGTCATAACTTAATTTATTTTTTAATTATAGGTATGTACTTTGAAATTTCCTGGGATTTAACTACAGTGTAGATTCAGCGTCCATCATCGAGTGCCTAGGTTATTTTGAAAGTCCACGGCTCATTTTAGTGAAATGTAATAGAAAATGGAAACAATGTGCGAAACTTGTAGCATCTGGTACCTTACATGTTCTAAATCCGTCCGGAAACGTTTCTCCTTGGAATACCAAACCAATTCTGTTCTCCAGTTGAACAACTTGTGTTTAGTCTCCAATAGCCTTAGAGAAGATATAAGAAACCGTAAATGATCTAAAGGAATGAATGTCGTCTAATAGAAATCCATCTGTTGTTACTGTCGATATTCACATCAAGCTTAATTAAGCTTTAATTCATTGTACTGAATGTGCAAATACACAAAGGATATTATAATTAATCACTGAAAGCTCTAATATTCATTAAAGGGTAAATTTTATGTGAATACAATGCGTACGCAGACTTTCATAGCACGGAACGACACCATTGGGGCGAAATTTGATATATATTTCGATCACCAACTAATAAGAGGCTGAGCTGAAGTAACTTGAAACATAAATAAGTGGCATAATTTCAAGTATAATCGGCTGAAATAAAGAGAACAATTAGCAGTGCAAAGAACCTTAATTCTTAAATAAATGTTTACTGAAATAATTCCACAGAAGCACCGTGAAACACGGTAACGTTTGTCATCCTACACCACATCTTCAGCTTTATCAAAAACCGAGCACCAGTATGAGGCGCCGTTTGTACCATAACTCTTTTTTACATATATATATTAAATAAAGTCGATATATTAAAAACTAAAAAAAAATAATATATATCATCCTAATATAAAAATATATCAGCAATGATGAGAGTACTGATATATAAAACTTGAACTTCGAACGTTGACCACTGATGGCGCTCTTCGGGAAATTATGTTTGGCAAACGAGCAACGACAAATTCAAATACTTGCAAAGGCGACGCGACCTACGTAATGTTACATTTTCTACATTGTAAAGCTGTTTGATTTGATTTACACTACAATGCAGCGCATTACATATAACTTTCCACCTTGTATGATTGATTATATTGATCCATACCGATTTAAGTTGGTATCATACATGCTTTTAGGAGTAATTGTAGTTGCTAAAGATCATTGCATGCATTTCATATTAGGATTATTAAAGTATGGCAGTTACTTTCTAATGTATAAGCTTAAGCATATTCGGATAATACACGTCCGGCTAAGGTTGTCCATATCGATAACTATATGGCACTTCATAACATCGAACCAATTCCAACATAAACTCTTCTAATTAAAAGGTAAATAATTAAGTGACAGATGTAGCAGCATCTACGCTGTTGCAAATTTTATCTCTAGCTACAGCGTCACTAGTGGTGGATATTCAAAGCTGAAGTTTTATATATTTCGCCCTCAAATTTTCTATATATCTGTACTTTAACTACCAGATATATTTTTATATTTGGATGATATATATAAATATTTTTAATTTTTAATATATTGACTCTTTTTAATATATATATCTAAAGAATAGTTATGGTACAAACGGCGCCTCATACACCAGTGTGTAAGAATATTGGATTACAAAGTTACACAGTTTTTCTTTAATATGTCTATCAATTAGCTATTAGTAAACTTCTGTTTTTTTTAAAAAGTCCTGTCACGTAAGCGATATTTGCAATTCATTAAAATTCTAGGCTTATAGTTTTTTTTTCAATAGGTACCGTACATAACTTTTGTTTACTCATTGCTATGCGAAAAATATCGAAACAATATGAATGAGTAAATAACGATTTTTACACAGTTCTATACAATTTTGTGCTTTGGAAAAAATGTGTATAACAGCGCGAGTAAACACTTTTAGTTCTATTTACGTTGACTATACACTCAACAACCACATTCGTCATAGCAAAATGGCACACCGAGAATATAACGAGAAAGGTTAATGACTTAGAAAATTCACGGCAAACAAATAAACAATTAATTTTAATTATAAATTAAATTATCCCTATTAATCTCGTACATTTTAGGCGTATTCGACAATTTTATACACGAACAGTTTCTTTCGAATGAATGAACTATTCGCTTCAAAAATAAAATTTAATTTCAATGTAAAGCTCATTAAAAAATATATTAAGATAATTAATTTTTAAATGTAAGGAATTAAAAGCCATTATTGATAACTTGATAATAATTAAGTTTTTACGTATATGTATGCCAATTGCCAACGTAATGTGTTTGTCGTTAATAATTCTGTCTTTAAAACTAATTTATATTGTTTAGAAGAAACTTAGACATCGAGTGGGACGCCTACAATTTCTGTAAAAACATGGTTCCAAAAATTATGTTTGACTGTTTTTACAAGAACCTAATATGCTGAGCTGAATGGGAGGGTGGAGTAAACGGGAGATTTCCAGCAGAGGGATTGACAAAAGAGACTTGGTCGTATCAACAGATGAAATCATAATTTACGTTGATATCGCAAATATCAATCTTCAATGATCTTGTACGACGGACTACAGGTGCAAATCTCTGAAGATATTGGGGACTTGGTAGTGTGTGTTGGTTGGAGAGGGAAGAATAGCAGGATACAATATAATGCGCCCAGTAATAAATAAAATGCCCATCCTCCCATTAGAATCGTAGAAATGGAGAATTTTCTGGGAAGAATAGCAGGAGACAATACAATGCGCCCAGTAATAAATAAAATGCCCATTCGCCCATTAGAATCGTAGAAATGGAGAAATTTCTAATAAATTGTACTATCGTTTGGAAAACTGATTAAAGGAAGATTTTTCGTTCGTTAAATTAAACAAAGTTAATTTATTTTACTTATTAATTACTTAATTAAAAAAAGGGATCAAGGGCTCTAATTTCGTCACTGTGCTCTCTTTAAAGGTGAGAGGGTGACAATCAGTTTGTAGGTAATTTGTTGTGTTCTTATTAGAAAAAGTAATCAAAATAATATCAAAATACATAACTTCTACAAATGCTAGTAGAAAAGGATCATTTATTTCATAAACTAAACAGTTATCACAAGTTCGTTTTGGGCAAAGATGTCATGGAGCTGTATGGATGAGAAGATAAAATGATACTCACCCGATGTGTTAAACGTTATATTTATCGCCCAAGGGCCAATCTCGTAAATTATTTGAAGTTAATAAGTGAAGTGTATAAAGTATACGATGTTTGCAAAGTTTTGATCAACTGCAGCACATGCACTATCAATAAAGTTAGTGGAGCTTCAATGAAAGTTTGAAGCTTACAGTTTTGAGAAAACGTTAAGAAGTAGTTTCAAGGCATCATTAACTTGATTACTTCTTTACTTCTTGTCGTATTGTGTGCACAACTAAGTAATAAAGGTTTGCTAAGTAACCTAAACATACATTTGTTGCAATCCTCAGCTATACAACGTTTGTAATAGTTGTTTTGATATTTTTTGTTCTTGGGATTTAAGAAAACAATACTAAAAAGTTCAATAAAACCGTCTACTAGGAATTCTCTGGCGAAAGGAAGTATTGTGGTCATATTTACATAATAATTCGGAATGATTGTAGAATTAAACTTTAGGCTTTTCACGAATGTATTTGTTAATTTTGAATCATAAAGACACTTAGGAATAAGAGAAGCCGGGAATGTTTGGAACTCTAAAAAACGGCTGGTTGATAGATATTAGAAGTAATTGAGAGAATTGGAATCTAAAGTATTTGTAATAGATACTGCTAAAGTGAAGGATTGTGAATACTACGTGCAGGTCTTATATAGGAGGGTGCAGGATCCTTGTACGAATATAATACGCCCGTGAAGCTTTCAGATACAATAAGTGCATTATATTTGAAGACAAAGTTTGAATTGTGACAGAAAATGTCAATTTCCTTTGAACCATTCGCCTATGAGAAAATTCGGTATCTCGTAGCTTTTAAATCGTAAAAGTATGCAATTCACGTGACGTAAGTATACAGTACGTCACATCCGGTTATAATTTGTGGGGTTTCATTAAAATGATTGAAAAATTAAGTTAAATTACCGAACTTCCCCTTAAATCAACCCAGGTCATGACATATTATATTAATTGATGGAATCGCACAACCCCCCGTATAAATGAAACACGATGTTTGTCTTTCTGACACGTACGCATTGGTTTTTCATAAAACTTTTTGGTACGATCGGATAATTTGTCAAACAAGCTTAGGACGGCAACTAATACAGATTTAGCATGTTAACATTTTAAAAATCATAAAGATGGCACTACAAGATTATACAAATGTCAAAATCTAATTGGGAAATATGCTTAAAAACCGAAAAAAAAAAACAGTTTCCCCAAAATAACGTAAATTATATAATACTACATCCACATTTTTAATTACAGATTTCAAAATTGTACCAATCATCAACAGGTTTGAAAAATTTACAGATAAATGCCATGCAAAATCCAGATATATGTATAAATAATTTATAAAGAAACAATAATAGATATCTATCAATTAGAGGAAATTGACGTTTTTTGCATAAAAATAGTATAAAAATTCAAAGTCAAACATTTCATTGGGCACCTACTGTACCGAAACAAAAATTAAGATGCCTGGCACAAATGCCAAAAGGAACTAATGTAAACCCTATAGCTTCAAAAGTAAAAGGAACCTCTGAATATTTTTGGCTTACCGATTGAATGTAGGTTTTAATATTTTTCACGAAAATACCGAAATCTGAATTTTCATAGTTATACTACGCAACATCCGATGAAAAATTTTGAAAAGTGTTCAGATATTTATTTAAATCTAAAAGGGTAAGATATTCGCCAGCAAAACCGTACTATGTTCAATAATAGATTATCTTACATTTACAGAAGAAGTTCATAAAAATGCTGCAAGGCGTTTGTAAAATTGAAAATGAAATTTTATAATCATTTTCTTCATGAGATTCATACTAGAACACCGTGTGCGATCGGTTGTTAAAGGCACAGTTAGTTTATAGAACTGTATCGATAATGGTGATAAGGTTCCATTTTCAATTATCAATTCAAAAAGAAATTCGATGTTAAGAGATAAATTAAACTTAACCCTTGGGATACGATCGAAATGCCATCACTTGAAATTTTAAATTACAATAAGGGTTGGTTAACATGCTAGTGTGTTAGGAAAATAGTCGAATGATAATAAATTACATAAAGTATTTAACAAATTCTACCTAAATGTATTTTTAATCTTCTTAATAATTTGAGTCTTCGGTTTTTAGAAGACTTCAGAGACACTTTAACAAAATGCTTTTGGCTTTAACTGTATAATCACATTAATGTCTTAAAACGTTTCAAAGAACCCAAAGAAGTGAATTAAAACAATTTTCATCAAAGTTTCAAATAAAGAGGATTATGTCGTTTGTAATTTTCGAATACGAAATAAATTAATTTAACTCACCTAAAATACATCAAGCACACCACCGAATGGAGCAGCATGTTGACAAGATGATATCCCATGGGCTCGAGTTGTTGAAACATATAATTCCATCGAAATGTTAAGACCGTCAGGGGTCGATAGGACTTGTGACTTTGCTCCTGGTAATACAAAAGTTTGCGGTAATAAGTGTTAATTGTATTTATTAGGATCATATCGGAATTGATTTAAACATCCAAAGTCAACTACGATTAAAGCTTGTTATACTTAAATTACATGGTACGGTGAACTTTTCGATTTGAAATCCCTCCCGTCTTGATTAACATGTGAAATTGCATGCAATTACGATGAAGTAATTAAAGTTAGGTAGTTAAGTGTGTCCCTATTCCGAAATTACCATTAATCTATAGCCATATTAAACTTTTCGTTAGGTAGATTGTATTCCATGACAAAGACCGTATGAATAATTATGAGGGGATGGAGATACGTTTGATCCTTAGTTTTTGAATTTAAATTTTTGATATAGAGACTCGAATGTTTCATCATGTTCCCGTAAGTGAGATTTTTCAGTTTACAAGTTAATAATTTTGGAGAGGGATCGCTTGATAATGCTTACCTTATGCATTGGGGTCCCCCAAAAGTCGTTAAAGAAAATATTTATTAGCGGTGTGTGCGGTCTTAAATCTCTATTATCTTTGATTGCACTGATATCGTCAAAGACAAATCCGCAGTAACAGCTGTTGTGGTACACAACGATGGACGTGAAAACCACAACAGCCCCAAGTGCATGTTTAAGAGCCATTTTACAACGTAACAGCTAATTTAAGTTTTTCGCACCATGTTGTATAATAAAACAAGCATCTTATAACTATGACTGAAATTTCATCGCCGACACTCCCATTTAAGTGAAAAAATTCATTCTGGCGATTTATAATTAATTAAGTAGATTTTTACACGTTACGCGTATAGCGTTGAAAGTGTTAACTCCAATACTCTTGAAAAAACAAAGAAAGTAAATTGGTGTATTAACCGGGCTTGCCCTCCTTTCTGAGGCCTGCAGGGCGAGCAGAGCGCGAACATGGGCAAGGAGAAAATAAACAGGTCGGTTTAGAATTTCGTCGTATTCAGTAGGAACAGATAGGTACAGTCACATTAACTTTTATTAAATGAACCGTAAAGAATCCGTACAGATCAGTTTTACTTCTCGTATAACAGGACACACATGTTGAAAGTACTGGTACATGTACACAAGTTCGCATTATCTCGAGGACTGAACTCTAAAAACATGAATTTCTCGTTTACCGTTTGCTGCCATACTGCGTCGGTGTATCACGTGACCCGTAGTTTTGCTCTTCTGGTGGCCAAACGCTCAGGCGCAGGTCCATCACCCCCACGTTCTTACCCCAGAAATATATAACACTAATATATTTCTACCACCGATTTCACTCAGCATCGCTATCAAATAAAACATACACTGTTTGAGATGAACTTTCCTTTGTATTAATACCGATTTTGATTAAATTCTTCACCCGTTACAAATTAAACAGTATTTAATTCATTATCTTTTAAAAAGTGGGGTTGTTCAGATCTTTTGTTTTGAAGCTGAGTTAATGTGCTTTACATTGTTTCATAACAGGACTTACTTGGGAACATCCGCTCCCTGAGGGTGTCATAAGGTTTACCATCCATGATCAAGATATAAATTTCGGTTAGTAATTATATTGTGGCTATAAATAATAGAGCTTGTTATAGTTATCCACAAGAAGCGCAAGTGTTACCTCCCTTATAATTACGCTTCTATTTATCTTAGATAACTTAACTTACTAAACTCCCTCAGTTTCTACTACAGAGAAAATCAACGGGTTCAAGAGAGGTTGTCTAAAACTTCAAGTTTCACCAACTGTAATTGTCTTATCAATCCCTCCATAACATCAAGAGCAAGAGTCCTTACAGTTTTATCGTTCGTCATGCCACACAGCTTGAATTGTTGCCAAAGCTCCTATCAGAATCCTATGTAATACAGCACGCAACGTTATTTGATGTAGTTTAGTTTTAATAACCGTTTTTATACGTAGACAATAATTTAACTTTATGACATGCATAGAGATTATTTTTTCATTAGCGTTGATGTCACACGGGCGGGATCAAAATAAAATAACAGAGATATACTGCAGGTAACTACAGTTGTGATTCGAGTTAAAAAGCCCATCACAGCATTCAGCAATAGGGTGAAATCCCTTCGGTGACCACATTGACTACACTTACTGAATAAACGAGCACTAAATCTTCTTTTTGATGTATGAACCTAACATATAAATACTTTCATGTTACTATTGATTTTTGCCTGCTATTCTCCACTACCCACTTGTTAATTCTATTGTGATACTAATGAAAGTGTAAAGGTCGAGCTTTTATTAAGTTTTATATGTAAATTAATTAAAAATTGGTAACAAAGTAAATGCTTTTTTTTTCATTCGCGTTTATTCTTGCCCACTGCAGACGAGAGGGTAAACAATTTAATAATGTTGCAACATGTTAAGGATATGACAATAAGCAATCTTTGCAATTACTCCCAAAGGCTACACCTTCGTCCCAATACATATGCTCATAAAATAGTAAACCGAAAGGAATTTACTTATAGATCTAATAATGAGCCGCAAAGTGTACTTAGATACTACCTATATTTGCTTATTTTTGTCCTGAAGTTATTACGTTCACCTAAATTAAGGTTATTGGTATATTTCCGTCATGCCTACTTTCATTTACATAATTATAATATGTCTATATTTCTGGCGATAATATAGATTGTGAGCGACAGTTGGTGCTCACCTTACATTATCTTTAAGTACATAAGTATATGAGGTGGATTCATTATCAAAAGTGCTCGAAAAAATAATATATTTAAATTTAATGGAATATCTAATCAAATATAACTTGTTGACATGTCATCAACATGACTATAGATCCGGAAAGAGTGTAGAAACTACAATATATTTGTGATAAACTTGACCAAGGTAATTATATAGTAGGGTTGTTTTTTGATTTGTCCAAGGCCTGTGATACAGTCAATCATAATTTTCTTGCTACTAAGTTGTAATCTTTTGGGATTCGAGGTATTGCTATGAGATGGTTTATCTCATACTTGGAAAATTGCAAATTTACTATAAGATATAAACATATTAACTCAGATTTCTTTGATGTAGGTCTTGGAGTGCCTCAAGGCTCTACTCTTGAACCTTTATTATTCTTACTGTTTATATAGCTATATTAGGCACGGTTGTGTAGTTATTTACTGTGATGACACTTCCATTGTAGTGTTTTCTTCATCTTAGGAAAATCCTAAAACAAAAATCACAGCTGTTCGATGATTTGACAAATTGGTGTGTTAAAAGCAGGCTTATCTTAAATGTTGAAAAGGCAGTCTGTGTTAATTTTTCCAGAAAGACAAAGTTATCTGATTCTTTTATTTCCCACATTGACACTTTTGTGAATTTCTCTGAGGTTTCTTGGTATTGAGATTGATAAAAACATGAATTGGGAAGCTCAAGGTATTTATGTTACAAAAAAACTATCTAAATCTTAATTATTATGCAATAATATATCAATGAAAAGACTGTCTTGGATTAAAAAAAAGCCTATTAAATGTATATTATGGCATTGTGTACTCTCACCTTTTGTACGTGTTGATCTGGGGACGAAAATCGATATTACAATAACTTCTCATTTTTCAGAAAAAAATTATTGGGTTAATCTTTAATATACCTTTTCGGAGTACCTGCAAAAATATATTCATTGAAAACAGTATATTGACCTTGTCTTCCATATTCATATTATATAAACTTCTTTGTTTTATGAAATTAAATCTTCTACTATAGACAATATTAGATCCAATGACATGTCAAATCATAACTACTCCACATGTAGCCGGATACAAAGATTTGCACTGATTGCGAGCAATATACATACAGGGTGTCTCACGGTGACCGTCGGTTAGAAGTATATCAAGAACTGTAAAAGCTAGAAATTTGAAATTTTGCACATGCGATATGGAGTGTTTAATCTATTAAATAAAAATATTTTCCAAATGGCAGCACTTCCGGACATACCGGAAGTGAGCATCAACTTCATTATTTTAAATACAAACCAGGCAATTGTTCACATTCTGATATAAAAAATATAAAATGTTTAGTAAGTATGCTTAAAATAATCGGCGTATCAATTTTGATTGTTGAGAAAAAAAATTTTTTTTACTGAAAAATGTCAAAATCTTGTTTAGGAAATAAAATTGAATGTCGAAAGTGGTAAAAGTTAGGGAAATGGGATTTTAGGTTCTCAATGTCAAAAGATTGAGACACAATTGTCTGTAATGGATAATAAAAAATTGCCCGCGGTTAAGTATCTATTTGACGTTATTTCCAGACTTAAGAAAAACTTTAAAAAGTCTCTTTTTTTAAATGGAATGCCTATTTAATTATCGGCCCATTCGATGCAGAAATAAATTTCCTTTAAATTGATATACCATGTTCCTATACCTAAAATCAATTATTACAGAGTTATTTATATTTTTCTAATTAAATTTATAATTACATACTTTACAAAACATGGTTGGCTTTGAAAATTTTCAGAAAATTTTTATTCAAATGTTTCTTATGCTTTTATGATTATTTAAAATTCCATCTATGCAACTTCTTGACTATCCAAGGTTACTTTCCGCCGAACGAACAGAACTTTCAGGGAAAACATTAAAATATCGCAATACATTGGTTTCTGCAGCGTCATTGGGGACAATTGGCTTTGCCAAACTTCGTGGCGCATTTACTTTGCCCAAATTTAGAAAATTTTTTTCAATCATCCTGATTTTTCGTTCTGTCATTGTAGGTAAATGCGGATATCTTTCGTTAAAGTGTTGAGTGATTCTTTATTCAATAGTTCAATCTTTTGACATTGAGAACCTAAAATCCCATTTCCCTAACTTTTACCACTTTCGACTTTCAATTTTATTTTCTAAACAAGATTTTGACATTTTTCAATGAAAAAATTTTTTTTTCTCAACAATCATAATTGATACGCCGATTATTTTAAGGATACTTACTAAACATTTTATGACACATCAGAATGTGAAAAAAAATTGCCTGGTTTGTATTTAAAATAAAGAAGTTGATGCTCACTTCCGGTATTTCCGGAAGTGCTGCCATTTGGAAAATATTTTTATTTAATAGATTAAACACTCCATGTCGCATGTGCAAAATTTCAAATTTCTAGCTTTTACAGTTCTAGATATACTTCTAACCGACGGTCACCGTGAGACACCCTGTATAAAACAGTACCGGATGTACCTACAACTAAGAAAGGCGTCCGACCATATCTCAGAAAATATTTGAGATTGAGGAGTGAAATAAGAAATCTTATAATAAAATGCTGAAAATTATTTTTAATTTTCTATCATTGCTGCCAGAGGGCGTTTCTCTGCCTTCAAATTTAAATGTCCATTTTTTGTGCAATTTTTCTTAATAATGTATTTAACAATGCCAAACAAATCCAAAACCACAACAATTTCTTATCTCCGTCTACCAATAGAGAACGCAGTTTGTTGAAGGAACAAAATGGTTTTTTAAAAAAATTTAAATGAGAAGAAGGGAGTATTTTTAAAAAAATTATATCAATAGTTCTTATAGAATGGAAGATCTTTATATTTCTTGTATTCTTGTACATGTGACCCAATTATAGTTTTCATTATTTGATTAAATGGGATGTTTCATTTAAATTTCGTTAAATTCCACTCATAAAGACCCTGGGAAAAAATATATTCATACCGGTATACCATAACATTTTAATTTATAGACAGAATTGCCATTTGTAGCAAACGACAGTATAAAACATTATATGATTTATTGCTATTAACAAATAAAGTGTGACAATAACGCATAACTTATTTTAAAAATATAAATGTAAGATACTTACAAAGAACATTCTGAGTAAATAAGACAAGCTACCATTTGTAAGTTAATAATCATCAATCAACATTATACAATGTGTTCAAAGTGATGCCGGCATTATTGGCAATTTTGTTATTATCGGCCACACGGAGTTGGTTAAATTAGAAAATATGAAGCATTTTGTCTCACGAAAAACAATTGCACATCAGGTTATCAAGATCCACAACAAAGTAACTTTTTTTCAGTGGAGCACCCTGTATATTTTTACATACTTTGAAAGAAAATGAAATTCTGAGTAAAAAACGTTTAACACCAACTATGAATAAATTGAAATTAAAGCAAGTACACTGAATCCCTTAAAGTTTTTAAGTTTATTCCAAAGGTGTTATAAAACGCAGCTGGCTGATGCTTAGTAGGCATATCTGTCATAACTTGTCTAATTTCTAACTAAAATGGAGTGCATTTTATTGTAAGGTAAAATTACAGGGTTTCCATAAAAGAACTCCGGGGTTTTGAGGCATAATATTTTAATGAAGAAAAAAACGTATATAAGTGTTTTATACATTATTGTAAAGGTTGCATTTTCAAGTTTTTTATACATATTAATACAGTTCAATATGAGCTCCGTTAGTGGCACGGCACCTTAGAATATAAAAAACAACACGGCACGTATCGTAACGGTACTCAATCTCTGCCCATGTCCTGGCCAGCATGTCTGGGGGGACGGTTGCCACGCAATTATTCGTTCCCTGAGATGGCCAACATCACGGATTTTCTTCGAATACACAAGATTCTTGATATGGTCCCAGTAGAAAAAGTTCAACGGAGTTATGTCAGGGCTCCTTGGAGGCAATGGAATAGGTCCTACTCGTTGTTTCAAGATCAACGCTCTGGAGCGCTGCGAACTGTTGATGAAAACATTCCCAATTGGTATGGGTAAAACTTGATGAGCTAATCGTTTCGGAGATATTAATTACATTTCTGCATCTTCTACAGTTATTAATATATGAATTTTTAAAACCCCGGAGTTCTTTTATAGAAACCCTGTAGTAAAAATCATTGTAGATAGTATTTTCCCATTTAGAAAAATGCGATATGCTGGAAAGCTACATATAATTTGTAGAGTAAAATGTCGGAACATTATGGAGAGTTCTTTACTGAAAGAAATTTGCCTTATAGGAGGTCTTTTTTGATGTTCTATCGAACGTTTCGATCAAAGGAATTAGTTTCTGTCAAAGCTGCGGTTAAAAAGCAATTTACTATTGACGAGGAAACTGAAACAAATGTTATCGCATATATTCAATAACAGATTGTGTTCGTTACGTTTCAGTATCTGTCGCGTCACTTAAATTCAAATATTCTGAGCTCAATTTTGTGAAGTTACGAAGCCAGTTTTTCTCACAACGGAATGCTTAATCGAAGAAATCGGCATTATTGAAGTCGCGAGAACCCCCTGCTTTATCATCTCCATAATCTCCAAAGGCGCTTTTTAAATCAAAAGTCGTGGGGCCTGTATTTTACGACGAAGCCCTTACATCTCAGCGTTTCATAGAATTATTGAGGAATACCATTGCGAGTACTTCACAGATAACGCAAACTTCGCTTATCGGCGGCATAATATGTTTCAGCAAGATGGGGCTCCCCCACATAATTCTCAGAATGTTGCTAACCTTTATAGAGAACTCTTCCAAAACCGTTGAATTGCTACACGTGGATCTATCTTATGACCACCTCGTTCCCCCGACTCCGCTGGATTTCTATTTTTGGTGTGACGTTTTGACACCTAGGGGACGTGTAAGAAATTTAAACTACCCGGTTCAGAGATAAATGTTGCAGGTTTTCTTAATTTTACATATAGTCAAGTATGGCAGTGTTGTCAAAGTGATCACAACATTTTTGAAATGCCGCCGTTTTTGAATTAATATACAATAAACTAGAAATTCTTAATAATCTTCTTTAAAAAATAGTAATTCCCTATCAAAGCCAAACTGCTGTGAATTTACCATATTTGTAGCTTTAGGTGAAAAGGTTATTGGGAATTAGACCTGCTATGTGTAATTAATTATTATATTTATTCGATATTTCGCCGTTTATATAACGGCTTCCTCAGGAAAAACTAAAAGTACAGATGGACAATTACATTTTAAAATTCTTCCTAATAGTACTTACATAAGTTAATTAATTGAAATAAGCTTAATTACAGATGGACCGTTTCTAGTTGGACGAACAATGAACGTTGAAATGAATTGTAGGTTATCTCCCCACCTGCAAGGCTGTGTGGATGATAACAACTCTTGTTGACTAGTATAACATAAAATTAATTATTTAACGACAAAGAAAATTAATTAACTAGTAAAATCAATTAAAATTGGGTAATGCACAAATGACTAAATAGAAAGATAAAATTAAGTTACAATGAGTCAATTAAGTCAAACGAGTTAAAACAACAAAAAGAATGTGTAATGAAAAACAATAACTGTTGGTAGGTAGCTAAGTATGATTAGTCGAATTGTATATCGATAGCAAATTGGAGTAAATGACATTCAGCTTCTCCACATCAGATCTAAAGTTTAGATGTTTATTAATTTCAGCCATTTCAATTTGAGGGTGGTTCTATTATTAGAGCGGTTCAACATTATCAAAATCAAACAAATGGTTGTTGTTGAGTGCATGAGAAGCTAAAACACACCTAGTTTTTTTAGTTTTTATGTCGCTTTTGTGAGTACTCAAGGCGTGATTTCAACCAGCACATAGTTAAACCAATATCATTTTTGGAGCAATTGGTACAAGGGATGCTATAAATTACACTGGATTGTAATAGGATGGGAGGTTTATCCTTACTTTTGGTAAAAAGTTGATTCAATGGTGAGGCAAACTTGATTTCATCATGTCTAAGGATCTGGGCCAATTTGTGGGTGATTTCAGGAATGTAGGGAAGCCTTGAGAATTTTTGTACAGTAGCTGAAGCTGAAATAAAATGTTATTGACTAGAGTTCTCGGGAAGTTGTTGTTAATAAAATTAATTATGATGATAAATTATGAAGATTCTTCTGTTGTAGGCTAACGTGAGATAGCCCTTGAATCCTATTTTTCATTCCTTTAAGTGTGTTGAACTTTTGTAGGAGAATGTGGTTAGATTTAAAATTGATGTAACGTCCAGAATGAGTGGGCTTAGTGTACCAATCAATGATGATTTTATTGTCGGAAGTCCTGATTACTTTCGTGTCCAGAAAGGGTACTCTTTTATTATCTTATTATTCAACGGTGAATTGAAGTTTGTTGATGGGACTTAAGCTCCCTCCCTTAGGGACTCCATCCAATTGTTTATAGTAACGTCCATTAAACATAAAAAAGCCATTGTTGAGAACGAATTTGATGCTTTTATTAAAGGAGCCTTCATCCAAGGCCGTGTAACGTTTGATTTGTAGCCAATTGTTCTTGATAAGTTCCAGAATTAAGATGGTAGGGATGTTTGTAAATAAGGATACTACATCAAAGGAGACAACAATGTGATTAGGAGGTAGTTGACATTCCTGCATTAATGAAGCGAAAATGAAGGAATCAAGGACGTAAGCCTTATCCGGAATGTTATGTAAGTAAATGGATATCTTGGCAATGAATTTGGATACTTTTGTAGTTGGACTGAATGCAATGGGATCTTTTATGTGTGCAACCAACATTACGGTAGTTACGCTGATTCCTATGGCGTTAAATTTATGTGCTTTATGGTATAACATAACTTTAAATATTTTAAATATGTATATTGTATACCTACAGGCTATTCCATTTCAAAAATATTACTTGGTAGGCTATTTTGATAACTTGATGTGCAATTGTTTTTCTGATTGCAGTCGTGACAAATTCATATTTGCTAATTTAACCAACTTTGTAGCTGTAGTAATAACAAAGTTGGAAATGGTGCCGATTTCAATTTGAACACATTGTATATAGTTATATATTGGAGTGAGTGAGATTTTTCGCAATCGATAATATTACTATTAAAGATTAAGTTGAGTTATAAATACAAGTGTTGATTATGGCGGAACTGTGGCTAATTGTATCTACCAGCATTGAAAAGGGTGTGGAAAGCAATGGTAAGGCCAAATTCTCAAGTAGGTATCTCTTCTGATAACGCCTACCCTACACAATTGTCATTCAATTTTGAATGTTAAATTTTCTAGTGGAATTTCTAACGTACGTCTAACGAACGAAATGATATGTCACACGATCCTTTATTAGGGTAGGTATTTTCATTCAGGGTAAATGTTTGCAAAGTCATTCAAATGAGATTGTTCTAACTGGAACATTGAATTAAATGAGATTGACTATTCGATATCTAGTTAGTTCGCTTTTGTGTTCCTCTAAAGTGCATATACAATACTGAGAAGCTATTTCCTTTACCAAGTACTTTATTATGTATATATTGTATTTTATGCATAGAACGAAAACTAAACTCATTTATGATACATTAACTATAAAGCTTTCCACCCGTTTCCCCTTTTTTCCGATTTAAGGCGATTAACAATCCATTCATGCCCGTTTTATGTACATACGTAGCCATATCGATAAGTATGCTAAACACTTTGATGTGCACTCACATGCAACTACAATACCATTAAGCTAAATCACCACCTTTAAACTGCTCTTTATTCTCAAACAGCCTCCGTCATCGTCCTCTTATGTTATATAATGCATTACCATTAACTGTTAAGCATTTTTCAAGAGCGTATTTCTCGGAAAAATCGGGAGTCTTTATTGAAATGAGGTTCGTCTATTCTATTACCCCGAACATTACATTTTGATATTTAGTTATGCAAAAAAAATGTAAATCCGTCTTTGCTTGCTTCGCTTTGACACTATCTCAAATGGAATCAATTTTTAGCGGTGTCATGAAGTCATGAATTAAAGATTCGTAATTTCACCTATTTACACTGTCATATAATGATCAAGAAGTCGTTAACTTACGAAACGATCAAATTCATATACAATTATAATTTAGTTCTCTTTTCTTAAATTGATTGCTCCACTATCTGCGAAGAATGTTGCAGATATTCTTAGCAAACAATACCCGGTGTGGTTGGTAGCATCTGGATGTAGATATCTGCAAATTTTTGCGAAGCTGTTCATTGCTACTGGTTGCAAGGTACATTTCTTGTTTTTGTAGCACAAGGAAAACCTTCCGTTTTACCATTGGCTGGTCGTAGATGAGCAATGAGCATATTTTTGATATAACATTATCCATTGCAGTCTGAATTGACTGTATAGACACGTTTCCTCTTGGTCTTTGTATCGTGGAAATTCACCACCAAAATTGAACCAGTGTCTTGAATGTCATCAATTTTTAAATAGCACAATTCTGAACGTCTACGTGCACTACTGACACCAAAAATAAGTACCACTTTCATTAACTAGTCATCATCTGGAGCGTCGTGAAAGAACTGCCTCACGTATAGAATACCATTGACAAAATCTTGGTTTTCTTGGCCCGTTTAAGAAATGGTTGCAGTTGTTTGTCCTTACAAATATCCATATTTTCGTTGATATTAAGTGTAGGTACTCCTCAACATGGAGTATGCCGACCATATAGGTGTGGCTTTTCTAATTTTAGCTAAAACAAGGAATACCTAATTCCAATAAACAAACTATTAATTTTATGCTTAAAAAATTGAACCTATCCAAATATTTAGGTTACTTATCAGGTACCTTACCTTTCGATAAAAGAAAGGCAGCATTAGGGTTTTGTCTGCTCCCTTTGCGTTTTTAATTTTATTATTCTCCAATGGCAAAATGGTGCGTAAATCTTTTCTTTGATTTCACGGGATTAGCAGCACTCAAAATATCCACAGAACTCCGCTTTCTGTTTTTCTTCTTGCAAATTCAGATTCATGTTTCTGAATACGATTTAGAAAATTTTTCGAAACTGTTTCGAAACAATTTTATGTTTCTAACGAGTTGCCATATGTTACTACGAAATATTCACGTACCTACTACGTTTTTAATAGAAATCAAAATTAAAAACCGAAGAGGAAACAAAATGGAGTAACACTGAAGAATTGAAATAAACGCTTTTGTAATGTCATTTAAAAATGAAATGAAATGTAAATTAGCAAAGTAATGAGCTAAAGTGATATCAGCAGAGTTAAGGTAAATTAAACGTTACTTTTCCTATTTGTATGCGTAATGCAAAGGACATAGTAGTAAGCATTCTTATTTCAAATAAACTTTATCGGAATGAGCATTGTAATGCATTCAGATGTTAGCTTCTGTTGGTTACAGAATCTACTTTTGAGTTATTTGCAAGAGAGATAGAATTCCAAATAACGGAGTCGATGTTGATATTTGCGAAATGTTTGTAATACTCACAAGTTATGACTGCAACAAGCAAAAGTCCCTTTGTTCTCATTTTCCACGAAGATGATTTTTCTCATTGTTGACAGTTTCAAATATTGGTATCTAGTTCAGAAACATTTATATAAGTATAAGAAAGAAATGTTAAAAGTACAAAATACAAATCTCCATTTTTCGATTTTTTTTTTGTGTTTTAACGTAAACTATCTAGGCTAATACACGGAAAGAAGTATCGGTCGATGTTCTTTTCCACGATTCCACGCAAAGCACAAAGCTTTATTATTGTATTCTTTAGGGCATTTAACCAGAACTCTCCATTTCAAGTTGTTAATGGGGCTATCTGGGAATGTCAATTAACCCCCCACCCCCTACCACTTTCATTTCTCTCATCTTCTTTCCTGCCTTTTGCAGTCTTTACTCTTCGTATCTTCCTCTGTACGCTTCCCTAGCTTTTCAGCGTAAGTTTCCCGTTATATCTAAACGGGTTATACCATTGTAGTGTAGTACCTACTTATATCCGCTTTTCCTAGTACTTAATAATAATTTGATTTAAGTTTTCTATATGTTCCTTTTCTTTGTATTTATAATTTTATATGTATACAGGATTGAATATGAGTGATGATGCAAACTATTTTCTTGACAATTCCGTTTAGGTATTTGTGTGATGACTATATAGAACCTGATTCATATTTTTAATTAGCTGGGATTCCACTAAATAGGATGAAATTAAAGTCAGTAGCAATAATATATGCAGTATATCTATCCTTTACAAATCTGATACATTGACCGTTTCGCACCAAAATAGTAATAGTTAGTAAAATTAGAACAATTGAGGAAGTTTTTAGTGTCCACGATCCCATTCAACCCAGTAGATAAAGCACAACTATAATTTCTCGAGACTGAGATTCAATACACCTTTGAATCTCAGGTAAATACCATTTTCTAATGATAAAAACACTTATGCTATTAGGTCCCTTACTCCAATATCAAGTGTTACTTGGACCATTTTGCTTTATTTTTGTACATGTAAAGAGGAGAAGGTTAGATTTTCCCAGAAAACTATGGAAAGGGACGCGGAAACTTTGATATATGAAACAGTATCGGTTCTATCTAAGAATGATTACGATCGAAGTTAGATAATATTCTACACACTCAGGGAATGGTTGGTTTTTGCTGAAAATGTG
Organism: Pyrocoelia pectoralis; assembly: GCA_036250285.1. NCBI lineage: Eukaryota > Metazoa > Arthropoda > Insecta > Coleoptera > Lampyridae > Pyrocoelia > Pyrocoelia pectoralis. Next base: position 41,090,935 of record CM070078.1, read on the forward strand.
ACAAAGCTAGTGGGAAATCTCACTATTCTAGTTTTGTAGACTGAATCCACATAGTCTTATACAACATGTGGGGAATATTGTGCACTTGCAGTAGTCCCGTAAGTTTACACAATAACTGTAGCTTGCAGTTTTCTGATCTTAAGCGACATATTCGTATCTACTCGAATTGTTAACATGAAGGTCTCGTTTTACAAGGTATTTGTGAAATAACCACAGTATCTATTTAAATTATTATTATTATTGTAATTCGGTTCTTATCGATACTCTGGCGAAGTCTGGTTAACTAACCGCACGGATCGGAATCAAGTAACGATTAGTTCTAGTAATACATATACCTATTTAAAATAAATTTGAAGTAGCTGTAAAAACATAATGTGTTTTGAAATAGTATTATGTTTATTGTGTAAATGTTTGTTGTTTAACTCAGCGCATAGGTTGCACTCGAATGGGTAATGTGTTGTTTGTGTTTTGTGCTAATTGTGAGTTCTGATATTGTGAGGGTATTGCGTGTTTGCGTTTGAGTGTATGTGAACGAGTTAAAAGTGTCACATGAGTGGTTATGGCTATTGATGTGTTATGTGTTTGTAATGGACTTTCTGTAATGCTATGTTGTGTATGCAACATAGTTTGAGTTTGTGAACTTAGTTACTTAGAGGTATCACATGAGTGGATGTTGAAGTGTTGTGTGTTGGTAATGGACTTTCTGTAATGCTATGTTGTGTATTCAACAGAGTTTCAATTTGTGAAGGAAGGATTGAGTGTTGTGTTTCATTTTGTGTTTGAATGGTATTAGTTGAAAGTGTGTGATGTGGGTCTGAGTGATGTGCGGTATCTTCCGTTATGTTTAGAAATTTTCTAACTATGTGATAAGTGTTGATGATGACTTCCTCTTGTAATTGTATGTAGGTATATGTTCTTATCTAAGCCTAAAATGTGTAAACTGTGATGTATTGTTTTTGGTATAACTCCTGTTGCACTAAGAACAATGGGTACTGTAAGAGCAGTTCCTAAAATATAATAAATATACTGTATGAATGTTTGTTACTTCACCGCGTTAGTTCCTATGAAAATATATAAACCATAAATATACAGAAAAGTAATAAAAAATTAAACACTAGAAATTAAAAAAAGCCCTAGAAATCTAATAAATACCTAACATTTGTCCAAAGCGTTTGATAAAGTCAATCAACATCAACTTATTGCTAAATTAAAAGCTTATGGCATTACTGGTACATTATTGTCTTGGTTTTGTAATTACCTAATAAATAGGAAGCAAATAGTAAAGATTAAGAACTTCAGTTCTGATGTAATTAGTGTAACATCTGGTGTACCACAAGGGTCTCACTTTGGTCCCATTCTCTTTAATATCTTCATTAATGATATAGTGGACATATTCGATCATTGCCATTTTTACTATTTGCAGATGATTTGAAGGTGTTTTTAAAGGTTGAATCACTGTCTGATACCTTAAAGTTACAGAATGTACTTGATTTTTGAGTTTTAAGATGCTGGGTTTTTTTGAAAAGATCTTCCAAAGACTTTGTCAATATTAAAGCGCTAAAAGTTCTGTCCTGCTTTTTAGTTCGAAGTCACATGGAGTATGGCTCTAAGGTATGGAATCTCTACCACGAGATGTACTCCACTCGAGTTGAACGAGTACAGAAAACATTTTTAAGATTAGCTGTTTATAAAATGGGTGTTGGAGTCAATAATGAGTTTTCGTATTCCTATATTGAACACGTTCTAGGTTTAGATTCCCTTCAATTACGAAAAATTATTTCAGGTTTGTGCATAGTTTTTATATCAGGTTGATTGTCCGAAGTTATTAGAGCAAATTAATTTACATGTTCCTCCTAGAAATACGAGTTTCACGTTCCGACCCACAGATCTAGTTATGGGCAATTCTCTCCTATTTCTAGGTTGTGCAGTAATGTTAATACGTATTGTAGCAGGCTTAGTCTTTTTGGTACCTCTTTATTTAAATTTAAGTTATCACTTAGACGCCTCCTGAGGTTATCCGAGAGGGGGTTATCGAGACTGAATGTGTAAAAAATGTTGTAATGCAATGGGGTTTCCCGTTTAATTGATAATAAATAAATAAATATTTAGCAATTACATTTAAAACTATTTTTTTTTAAATAATTAAGAGGAAAATTTATATAGATTGCAAAAAGTATGTGCATAACTGCGATTTACGTGGTCGTTCAACAACGCACCAAAAGCATTTCCATGAAAATGCCTTCCCAAATTATTGTAAAGTAGAAATAGGTATATTAAGATTTTTTCCATAGAAAAACATTTTGCCTCAATAGCATTGGTTTTCAATTTTCTTTATGCTAAGTCGGAAAATGTGAAAACTACAACGAACGATGTTATAGCATATATTACAGAAATCAGAACTTCGCTCTTATGGCACTGTTGACGTTAAATTTATGACTTATATTATTATTATAGTAAATTCGTGGGTAGACCATTTGAAATTTGCTCATATTTTTAACAAAACATCTTCGACAACAGAAAAACTAGAAATTGTTTTCCTTGTGGTAATTAAATTATTGTATCTTTTGATAGAAATTCTAGATTCCTTTTATTAATACTAAAATATCTGTAAAAGTATAGGATCTAGTTTTCCAATTTTCCGACTTTATAATGAAGAAAGTTCAAAACTAATATCGTTGATAGGCGCAGAAAAGTTTTCCTCTATAAAAATTCTTAGTATATTTTTACTGTAAAATACTATGGGAGCCAATAATCGGATATCAAGAATTTTGTATTAAAATCTCTATGATGCGTTGTCCAAGTCACCACTCTGTATACAGTTAATTTAGTAGTGAGTGGCTATAGATAACCGCACTTAAATTGTGTCAAATGGGAATATAAATTCCAGTAGGAGTGTTGATAATATTTAATGCATTGGTGACATGAAAATCGTAAGGTAGGATTAATATCGTTTCGCATGAATTTATCTTAAACAGGTAGAACTAATGAGAAATTGTCCGCGATTTTTCAGATTAAGTCCAACGAACTTTTAAAAATGTTTCTTAATTATACGCAATAAAAATTTTATGCAGATCGTAATGAAAAGCTCAAAAAATCCCGTAAAAAGAATTTCCATTGCGATTAAAGAAAAGTTTTTAACGAACTTCATAATTTTAATAAACGTAATTACTGCTTTTAATTGTCAATCAGTTATTTTATACCTTGATTTTTTAGGAACGAATTACCTCGTCCTCTAGAAGGGTTCAAAGTTTACCGCGTGTTTTCCTTCAATAACACCTACACTAAGTAGTCACGGTTGTCTCACAAATAAGAATAAAGAAAACTTTGACGTGCTAATTTATATGATTTTGAAGGATAAGAAAAATTCTTATTTTAATTTTAGCTTCTAAGGTTTTTCATCAAGAATCACATATGAACGAAGAACTGCTATGTTGACCTCTTTGCTGTTGTTGGTTAAGTCACTTGCATGAATTTCCAATATTATTGTAGACGGGCATTCCGATTATCAAATATTGCACCGGCACCGTTCAGTTAGTTGTTTGTTACAACTTATAACATTACTGAAATTTAAGGGCTAAATAACTTATGACTTTACACATTGTAAGTTTACTTAGTTGCAACCACTAGAACCATAATCTAATTTCATATTAAGAATGACTATAGGAAATTGCGCGATACAGTGTGCAATATGTACAATCATCTGATATAAAATATTTAATTTATTTTTTTCGAATATTTTCATTCCCGCATCGCTGAAGTACAAGTAGTTAAGTGCGAAAGCTTTATGGATGTCGTTTATCATTCTTAACATTAGGCAAATTTATGAAGCCATTAACTAGAAAATGATATTTCAATGCTCCTAATACAAAAAATGAAATAAAAAATACCCATTCAACGGCACACTGATGTTGTAAATTGGATTATTCAGTTAAAATTATGCATACAAGCGTTATAAATCGAGCAACGGGTGCATTCAAATAAAATACAAATACGAAACTGGCAGTTACAAATGTTAAGCACACAATTCTGTTCGCAAGAATAAAAAAAGTAAAAAAAAAAACAGTACAGATATAACGAAATTCTTTCACATAATTACGTATCTACAATCAAACGTGCGCCCTTTAAAATTATAGTGGACACGTGCGCCTTTTGGAGCTTTGGGGCGCCACATTATTTTGACGTACACATTTCTAAGTTTTATCTTCAAACAATAATTTTTTAGATGTGGTTTTCACGATGAAAGGAGTCCTTTGATCATGTAAAAGCTTCGGTAATTTCTAAAAAAAAAAAGATAAGTAAGTGAATGAATGGGCATATAAGCGGAATTAAATAAAAATGCAAAACGTATAGAAGTGGAAAGGTTATTTAATGTTTTAATGGTGGGTATAACGTGATTATCAATTTCCATATATAGGTACGATGTGCGTAATAGAAAAATTTAATTTCCTTTCGCACGCTGTAACTGATGTTGAATATTATATGTCAAAAGGAGAAGTGGTAGAATGCGAAGAGGATAATTTGATAGAAATGAAACGAATCGATATAATTATGTTTTGATGGTAAGAATTTAAAAATGGGAGTGATGAGGTGTTTGACATAATATTTTTCGGCTAGAGACATGTTTCATTAACAAGAGAATGAATATTAATGTGATTGACTCTCACATGGAACGTTTTTATTACTCCCCATACATAATAATAAACCCCAACTCGTATTCTTCCTAACCGACACTTTTCGTGCTTACATCGCTACGATTGTAGTTCGTAGAAAATGTAGCCCGCTGTTCCTAGAGTACCTAGCTAACAGAAACTACATTAGCATTTATGGGTTTGTCTAATCATTGCCTATAGCAATTTTCAACATTTTAGTACGAATGGACGATGAGTCTTGCTCTTGATATACTAAGGTTGACAAAATGCACACAAGAGTACATAATATACATAATGAGAAACAGAGCACAAAATAAACTAAACGAAATACCTTATGGGTTCAAATACTGATCGTACCTTATCTATTGACATAACGTGTCTGCGCATCTTCTGCCATCTAAATCTTCTTTTGGGGTTTTCGGGACTAACAAATTAACACAGTAAGTATTCCTACAGTACCATCCTCTAAGAGCGTTCCAAATGGTCGGTCAGGGCCGGTGCTTAGGTCTTTGGAGCCTGCCTGCCATTTCCACTGAAGTGCCCCCCCCCCCCGTCCCCCAACTATGCGCACATAAAATCATCGAGAAATTATCAACAATTTCAGCAAATTCTCACTGATCCAAATCTGGTACCGAAATAATCACCTACAATTCATATTCTCTTTTAGTAAAATAAAAACTTTAGATAAGGGAAAAATTTAAAAATAACTAGAAAATGTAATTACATATAATTATAAGAATTGGTACGTAATAGACATTGTTAATACATTTTCAAAAGTTTCAAAATTCAATGGGCTAACATGTACATGATAACAGTAGCAATAATAATAAGTAAGCTAACAGTGGTGTGGTCCATTTCTCACAAAGGGGTTAGACAGATTAGGCAAATTATGAACTCTCAACCTCCCCTTATTTAATAACAATGGAGTGTGTTTATTAAATTGATATTAAATTGCTACATGTTTCGAGATACTCCGATCCCATTATCAAGCAAAATCATTGGAAATGTCCATTAAAAACAGTTGTAACAGTGTAATTTTATACAACTGTTTTTAATGGACATTTCCAATGATTTTGCTTGATAATGGGATCGGAGTATCTCGAAACATGTAGCAATTTAATTTAATAAACACACTCCGTTGTTATTAAATATAATTCCAAGGGGAGGTTGATAATTTGCCTAATAATAAGTAAGTATATTTTACTTATACAGTGTGTCCACGGATTGACTTCACTATAGGTGTAAATGACCAAAAATTTTGGAATTTCAAAACGATTTTTTCAGATTCTGCCCTGCTTCATTGGAAATGAATTTTCATCATATTTTTAATTTTTTTAATTCAAAGCCGCCTTGATCGTGGAACAAAAACTATTTTCTTTGCAGGTAAAGTACCTTTTTTATGTATCATAGAGCAAAATTTTATTAAGAAAAACTGTTCAGAATCAAAAAATAATAATCAGTGCAAAATTTGAAAATAATCGGCACAATTTCATGAAACCGTTATTTTTATTTATTAAGACGACTATCATCGATTAAATCGGAATCTATGCATACAACATTTCAAACATTACATTCTCATTTGTTTACAAACAATACCGATTGTCATTTTATGGTCAGTTTTTCAATTCTGAACATCTTTTCTTAATAAAATTTTGCTCTATGATATACAAAAAAGGTACTTTACCTGCAAAGAAAATAGTTTTTGCTCCACCGCCAAGGCGGCTTTGAATTTAAAAAATTAAAAATGTTATCAAAATTCATTTCCAATGAAGCAGGGCAGAATCTGAAAAAATTGTTTTGAAATTCCAAAATTTTTGGTCATTTACACCTATAGTGAAGTCAATCCGTAGACACACTGTATAATATTTTACTAGGGCTAAAGTTAAATTACTTGATATAAATGTATATGAAAGATACTTCGATAGCGTGTAAGGAAAAAAATAGATTACTGGGACTCACCTTCAATTCCAAGCTCATTTGGAAGCCGCCCATCACAGATGTTGTGCAAAGATGCAAAGCAGCTCTGAATGTACTGACAGCGCTGCTGGACCCGATACAAAACCGGGTTCTACAGTGCTTTTTATGCGCCTTGCGCACTACTCGAGCTGTAAGCCTACAAAGCGCAGCCGGCGTCTCACCACTGCAAGCAAGACGAGCTCATCTACTTACCAACCATGTCGTGAACATAACATAGCAACTTGACCACCGGAATTTCCCCGTTTTGTTTAGAGGCAGGACAAAGTACCTAGACATGCCAACAACATCGAGACCTGCCGGTGTGGGAACACTGGAGTTTTGCAATGATCTAGGATTTAAAAAGACACCACAGCGGAAGAATATCGAGTAGCGCTCAAAAATGTACATATTAGATACCTACCGCAACTCGGTCGTCGTGTATACGGACGGGTCCAAGAATCAGCAATTGTGGTGGACGGAATCGCACATTCCTGGTCGTTGCCCTAGCATACCTAGCTGAGCAATACGATATATGGCAGGCGTCAAAACTCTGCCACTTATCGGCACCGAAACACTATATTATAGAGACCGCCTCTACCAGCGCCATCAACAGTCTGCGCGGGAAATGCCCATGCGACCCGATGTGGCAGTTGATAATTGACACCCTGATATATCTTAAAAACAGTGGAAAGGAAATAGTCTTTGCATGGGTCTCGGGTTACACTGGCATACCTAGAAATGTGAAGGCAGGCGAAGCCTCGCACGAAGCTGTTGCATACCGAGTTACGGTCGACGCCGACATCCATTTACCTGGCACTCTGAAGAACTCTCTAAAAGGGATGTCAAACCAGAATGGCAGGATGAGTGGAGAGAAACAAAAAACTACCTGGGTAAGTTAAAAAAAGATGTGAGGCGTTGGAAGTGGCCCGATAACCTGAGCAGACGAGATCACCAGAATTGGTAATCCCAGTAATATTGCATATATTCTGGAGAAACGTTCAATATTAATGTCGTAGGGTCTTTTACTCAAACGGATAAGGACTTTACTTCATTCGTGGTTAGGATGTTGTAACTGTAAAGTAATCAACCACAGTATTCTGATGTTCCATAAGAGATGAATATGATACTTTACTTTCTTTCTTTTGTAAGAAGGTTAATAATAAGAATGAAAACCAGTCAAATTAAAATATCAAAGACGCTTCATATCCATTGGATTCTGCACGTCCTATCTTTTTTGGATAGTTCAAGATAGTTAAATGATATAAATAGGTCTATAAGTGTGCGTTTTTTGTATTAATTTTAGTTTCATAAACAATTTGCTTCATTATATTTACAGAAAGTATTCCAGTTGATATCTGAAGATAATTGGATCTACAGAATAAATCGTTCTTATTCTCTTTGATATACTCGTGTGATGTAATGGCTATTGAAATTAATGATGCGCAAATGTAACAGCAACTGTAGATGTCGTGAGCTGTCGAATGTGTAGTGATATAAACCTAATAGAGATAGGCAAAGACAAATTGAATTGTCGACAAAAATAATCAGCACAAGATTCTCGGTGGTAATACGACAACAAATAACAGAGAATAAGCCAGGGAAGTCAATACAAGTGATTCTAAGAGGATGTCTTCAACATTTTGTAGTGTCTCGGTTCTTGGTTTCTATTTTCGTTGTTATTATAAATATTGATTTGGTCGTACAACGCGAAAAAATTGTTTCAGGGTGACGAAAATGAGTTCTTCATATTTGTTTGACAGAATGAAATGAAGTATTTTGAAATTTAATTTCGCGTCAAAAATGTGAAATTGTAAATATTCTCATATCACGGGTATAATTTAAAAGTAGTAAGTAATAACTTCATGTCAGCTTAAAATTTTACACAGTACATGAAGGAAACTGCCGAGTTTCGTATTTTACTTGTATCTATCCTTAGTCCTGTAACAAACTCCTACAAGCCAAGCCGAGTAACTTACCTATTCATTTATTTACATTCTTATCAGAATACGATCCTTATTCCATTTTTACATAAAAATAATAATTTTTATTATATGATATTATTTACCTTAGTAATTTATTCATTTATTTAAATTCTTATCAGGATACGTACGATCTTATTTCCTTTATACATAATCATAATATTTTTTCTTATAGGTATTATTTTCAGAGTAACTATTTCGGTCGTGCATTGTTATTGGCAACTTTATTACCTAACATCGACATACTTCATTTAAAATATTTATTAATGTGGTCAAATAAGGGTTATTTTCTGCCAATTTTATAATACAGTTTTATTTAATACTTTAACAACGTTTCGTCTCCTTGAGGCTTTCTCAAGTCCATATGAAATTATTTTGAATTAAAATGTTTATTATAATCAAATGTGTTATTTTGGAAAAGTAGGGTTGAAAGAAATAAAGTTTGATGTTGGGGGTCCGGGTCTGTGAAACCCGACGACTCTGTTATCATTTTGCAAACGTATTCTGGAATTAATAACACCATATTCATTTACATAATTAGTCATATTTACATTTCTTTTTTTAAAACTATGTTAAACATCAAACTTTATTTCTGTCAAAATTTTTTAACCCTACTTTTCCAAAATAACACATTTGATTATAATAAAAATTTTAATTCAAAATAATTTTATATGGACTTGAAAAAGCCTCAAGGAGACGAAACGTTGTTAAAGTATTAAATAAAACTGTATTATAAAATTCTCAGAAAATAACCCTTGTTTGACCACATAAAAATCCCATGCAAGCGCCGTTATACCCCTGGCTGTCCTTATCCCTGTAGGTAATACAACTCTATGCGGTTAATATTTAGAATGTTTTACTTTATATATTTCAATATTGACTGTGCAACATACCCAACATGATTTCCATGTTCATGTCTGTGTAGTGAAATGCTTTCAGTGGTATAGATTATTGCAGCTACCACGAAGACTGAATCTATGAACCGAATACACGACACAATGGAAATGGGAGTGGTATTTTGATTAGCTGACCAATACGTCTACCACACACAGTCCAGATTGCAATTTACAACCGTTTCCTATTCGATATTGTAACATAACCCTTTCGTTATTAAAATAGATGCATGTCCTTCATCGAAGTTACAACGTTTTAAACCTATTCAACTCGAGGTTATTGAGTCGAACGTCACAAATTTTTCATTTTGGTTAACTCTTCCAGTAATCAAATGGGAGCTGCTGTAACTTTCTTATTAGGTATATGTAGTAGATACGTTCCGGATCTTAAATGTGAGGAATAGTACGTACTGGGTGGAAGATACAAACATAATTATGTAATAGTGTGAAACATAAGGAATCTACGTCGCAATAACTACTACTACCATATTGAAGGGACTATAAAAAGTTTGTACTTCCACAAATGAATTCCTTGATTCATTTAAAACTCGAATGCTATTTTAATCAGTTTTACATAATAAATAGTGTTTTTTTTTTTAAAGTACCTACGTATGGTAATATTATACACTATTCAACACTATTACGGTTTGCCAATAAAGCTTATCTAACTATATCGAAACAACCCGCAACAACCATTGAATGAAGATAAACCTGAAATAATACTTTCACCATTAATTTACTCTACATGAAAATACCTCACAGTAAATAAAATTTTACTTCATTACGTATACGAGTACAACTGGGTTTTAAACAAACGTCAAATTGGAATTATAATGTGTTACATTTTGATTGGTTCGAATAACACTTGCATGACTTGTTAAAAAACAATTTTCTCATTTGTTTCATTTATTACTAAATTTTGCTAACAGTAGGTAAACCGTAAAATTTTCTCGCGCCTCCTGATCTTGGTATATTCACCGTTCGCGCAGAAGGGAAACGTTAAGGGGAAACAAACGGGAGTATGGGTTAGTCAATACTTAGACGTGCAATAAAGACGTTTAGGAAATTTACCATTTACATTCAAACTAATGGAGAAATACAAATAACCACACAGACTTCAAGACTACGGAAGATCAGTTTTTCGTACGCCTTGAAGAGGGATTTCGTGACATATAATTGGACCAAGAAGGTAAAACTAGACCAGAAACTGTGTTCCGAGGTGTTTCTATCTGCGTAGATCCTAGAAGGATGTCACATTTCCACAAAGTAGGTCCAGGCACAATTACCTACAAAATCAAAGTATTTAATGACTGACGGTTGCATATTAACATCTAGTACCTATTGTATAGTATTATTTATTATAGTAACGACTCGAATTGATTGAGTTTTAAAAACCTTTCTCCAGTAGCTGTTGAGATGGAATGTTCATCTAAAAAGTTTTACACCGTGTCTATTTTTCGAGTGCCACTATAGGAACGAAAAATTACGATTTTCGTTTTTCTGCTTTAAATCAAAAGCCAATTAAGATTGTCTTTTCTAATCAAGACATTCTTGAGGCACTTTTTCATTTAGAATTATAATATGGCATCGACTTTTCAATACCCTTCAAGATGGAGGACTAACAACCGTCAACTCCATTTTTACTTATGGGGACCATTTTGAATTTCTTCATTTTTAGATTACGTGTATTTTTCTCTTTACAACGATGTATCACACATGTTATTTCATTATTACATGTTTGAAAAAAATAAAGTTTTTCATTTTGTGTGCAGAGTGCTGTGAAGAAAATGTCAACAAAACTTTGACAGTTTAAGTCTTGTATCAATTTTTTGATACGCGAAAATGCCTTTTTCATGTGAAGAACAAAGAGATATGCCACAAATTTATTGCACATCGCATTTAAATAACCACTTAACTGCAGAAACATATTTGCAGCGTTATCGAGAGCGGCAACAACCTACTTTGAGGAATTTTGCTTTACTGCACTTGGGCCAATATGGTTCGTTTAAAAAACCTAGACGAGAATATAGCGATAGGCCCAATGAACATCAACAAGAAATTTTGTAAGTGGTAAACATTTTTGTCACGATTTCGATATAAAAATATTCATAATAATTGTAAATTAGGTGCAAGACAATCCCTCTGTCTTCACAAGAGAAGTTGCAGCACGGCTGGATTTGCCATCGCATCAAATTGTTTGGAGAACGTTAAAAAATAAAAATATCGCCCTTGGAAAGTTCGTATTTCTCAAACCCTGCATCTCGGAGATCATGAACGGCGTGTAGTATTCTGTACGTTCGTGAATAATAAAATTAAAGAAAACACAAATTTCTTAAACGACGGGATATGGTCCGATGAATCTAAATTCACAAATGCAGGAATCGTCACAACGATTGAAAACCCCCATCGATTCCAAGAACGATGACCATAAATTTGTTTTGGACTGAATGTGTGGGTCGGATTGTTGGGCGATACAATAATAAGTCCGTATATCTATGAAGAAAATTTGAATGCAAATCGGTACCTCAATGTTTTGAGGACATTTTTAACAGATTGTCTCGGTGATAATTTACCTCTTAATCGTTTGCATACGATCTGGTTCCAGCAGGATGGGGCACCGCCTCATAAATGCTGGCAGGATTAGGGAATGCTTGTCGGAAAATGTTTCCCAACCGATTAATAGCAAATAATGGCGACGAACGGCGGCCAGCACGGTCGCCTAACTTGTTCCACTTGGAATTTTTTGTGGGGGACAATGAAAAATAAGATATACAAAACATTGCCAGCCGACCTCGATGAATTTCGGCACCGAATCGTTAGCACTCTCAGACACGACATCAGAAGGAGAGACGTGTTAAGAGCTGTAGCGCATCTTAGAAAAAGAGTGCAATTGTGCTTGGAATTACAAGGGGGGATTTTTGAACACATGTTGTGATGTTACCTATTGTTAAGCTTTTTTCATCTTTATTAAATGTTGTTGAATAATAATAAATATAACATCTGGCACTTCCCTAATTAATAAAATTCTGTCATTGTAATCAACAATAATGTAAAAAGCTGAATGTCACCACCAAAAGTAGTTGTAACCCCCTTGCTATGCACACTATGTTAAGTTAATATTGTTCGTTTTTGTAGATAATGACATGATTAAGCCTTACCAATATTAAAAGGCGAAACGTCGTCCATTTATTTTGTGAATATACAGGGTGTGTATAAATTGACGGAAAAGCTACACGCTGCGACAATCTTCGTTCAATTCTGAATCGAAAATCTCAATGGTAAAATGTTGTATCATGCTTCATACGTCTTCACGAGGTTCTCGAAGTTCGGACTTTTGGTCTATAAATAAGTGTTAATTTCGATATCTGTTTGTAGAGATAGCTGCACTTAAGAATAATGAAGGAATTTTGATAATTTTGTTTCGTTAACGATTTCTCTTTTGGCTTCAAAGTTTGTTTTTAACATTTCTTTATTAACGTATTTTTACCGAAAATACATTTGGCAATGTTGTAGAATAAACTTTCCATTCTAATGCGATTTCAATCATAAGTATCATAGCAACGGTAGGTATTACAGTCGTATGCTGGTTTAGAGTGTTGCCAAATGTATGTTTCTTTTAAGTGGCTCCTGAAGACATACGAAGCATAATAGAACAATTTAACATTAGGATTTTCGATTCAGAATTTAGTTGAAAATAAGAAAAAATGAAGTTGACAGTAGTTGTTAGTCCGCCATCTTGAAGAGTATTGTGAAATCGATGCCATACTCTAATTTTACATGAGAAAGTGCTGAGCAAATATGATCATGATCAGTAACACAAAACCTCCCCCATAAATTTATCTATTGATTAAAATTTAAAAAAGTGACGTTGATTGAAAGTGAATAAAAAAGAATCAAGCCTAATTGAAGATCTTCAATTAGGCTTGACTCAATAAATAAATTTATGGGGGAGGTTTTGTGTTACTGATCATATTTGCTCATCACTTTACCCCCATTTTGAGAACTAATTGTCAACTTTATGGATCACCACATCCATGAGAAAGTGTCTGAAGCATGTCTTGGTTAGAAAAGAGAATCATCATTGGTTTTTAATTTAAAACAGAAAAACGAAAATCGTAAGTTTTCGTTTTTTTGCGATATGTCCTAAACAGTCAAAGATAAGTCAAATCTGAAAACAGATTATTGTTTGGCATGAAAATGCACAACTTTCCTCTAGTTAAAGCAACTTCATATCTCTTAAGATAAGCGAGATCCCCATAGTGGCACTCAAAAAACGGACACAGTGTATAACAAATAGTATTAAGTCAATGGAATCTGAAGATGTCACTGTATTCGTCCTGGTTAAATTAGTAAGTTCTGGTATTGATTTCAAATGACCAATGTTGTAAATGAAATTAAATTACACACAGTACTAATTCAAACATAATATTACCACAGTTCAATGGAATTAGGGATTACTTTCCGGAACTTTTAAGAAATCGGTAACTTTTTGTGATAGTTTATCTAGACATAATACAACTTCACAATCATGAGGTCATTTAATGTGATGGTGGTTGTAATTATGCTAATCGTTTAATCCTTTTTAATTGTGTTAATCAGCGGCCCATCAGGCCCCCATTGTTATTCTCGATGTTCGGGGAAAGCTCCTAGCTGGTCTAAGACCTTTCAACCACTATAAATTTATAAATTTTTGTTATATTTTTAAGAAGTCCCCGTAAGCCTTAAAATAATTCTCATTCCTGCTTGATAATGAAGCCAATATGGCTTCAAAACTTGTAGCGCATATAATTAATTTTATCTCATATTTTTCACTTCATATTATTTAAATTTTTTGATAATCGCCACAATCCCAAGGATGTAATGGTCCCAGTTGCTTTTTTTAATAAAACCCTGGTATTCCTTTTTACCATCAAATTTTGCTTTGTGAGCTTTACATTCGCTCACGTGTCAGGTGCTTTGCACCTTATCTAAAAAATATATTTGAATTTGAATTTATTTGCCTTCTTCCTACATTTAAAATGCAGACGAGATACGTCAAATTATACATATATAAGATATAATAGTGCCTAAACACATACATACACATTTACGTACTATACAAGTTACAAGTTAGCCTATTAATAAATAATAATATTAGGATTGATGTTATAGATTGATAGGACGAGGCTAGTTTGTTATTTACATCCAGAATATAAAGGGGATTTTTATAAAATTCATGTTTTGGTTTTTTTAAATGAAAATTGTTCTTGGCTCTAGTGGTATAAGAATGAATATTGGAGTTCCTAACATATAAACAAATCTCTTCCTCTCTTCGTTATAACAGTTCCCAACGAAACAATATTGTTCATTAAACTATTTAAGGGGAGGCTTTGTGTCTTATTATTTGAATTTACCTCTTCTACCCCCTTTGTGAGCTTCGAACCACTCCGCTAAGATGTCCGACTTCACAATCATATGAACTGCAATAAATCATGATTTCTTTTAAAAGCTGTTCCACGTTCCATCGGATTTGTCGGTCGCTACTACAAGGATTCTATTTTCCCATTTGACGTTTTAATTGGCCTCTCTATTTACTGTATCACACTACGACGGTACCTTGCCATGCGATAATTCAGATAACACTAGACAAGTTGTCCCTTGTCAATTAGTTGACGATTGTACGATTTACTTAATGATTTAATCAGATATACAAATTTTTTAACATTAAGGTGTTGAATAAGTTAGCCACCTTCAAAGTTGAGCGTCACCATATTAGTTTTCAAGTGAGATGAAGGTTAGAAAAAAATGTCTCTTATTATCATCTTTGGGATAGATACTTCTCGTAACGAGAGAAGTGAATGCATTTTAATCATTTTTCTTCTGGATCTCATATAAGAGATGCCTATGGGTTGGATTTGCAATTCATAATAATAAGGAATCATGACAGAAAAGGAATTTGATCAAGTTCATCGACGTTCCCACAACTTTAAGAAATATAGTGTGAGCAAGAGACTGTACTTCCTTTCTACTTACGGATGTTTTTTTCTTACTTTGAAGTACATGATTCCAATTTGCTTCATATATCTCTGTCTTTGCCGAAACGTGACATGTAAAAATTATTTTAAGACAAGCTTTATACCATTAGTGACTCATGTCCATCTTCGTCTACCGTTCAAAGATCTAAACAGAACCTAGTATAATTATTACATTCCTGCATTTCAGACCGAAAATTTATAATTTTTATTTCGAAGTATATCAGTTTACCCAACAATAGTGTAGGAAAGTTAGAAAAGTTAAAAAATGGTGGCCATTTCGCGATGTGTAGTAAACGATAATGCAATATCATTGGTTAGAGGACATAAAATTATTCCTACTTTATACTACCTACAGCAGGAAGATATGTTGAATGTTTTGTCCTTGTACAATTGATTGCTGCGAATTGTTCGCGGAGGATTCAGCCGCTACCTTTGGTTTTACTCTAATTTGGGAGACAGTGAACCCTTGCAAAATATCTGACCGGAAAGGGTATTGTTGCTGGTGAAACAATAACAGATTTTGTAATGAAACTAAAATGCAATGGCAATCTATCTAAGTTTGCACAAGATAACACGTAAACAACTGGAGTATAATTTCCCCGTTAAACTTTTTCATTTAAAAGCGTAATAAGAAAACATTCCCTCAAAAGTAATTTTAATTTAAAATTATTAATCCTACGTTTAAATTATAAATCATAACTTTAGTTTGACAAGGATGTTAAATATATCAAGAAAGCGTATCATTATTGAACACACGCACCTACACACAAAGTTCGCTGAAAATCATTCCCAAAGGATTTCATCCTTCTTTACAAAGCAGATGGATACGCTTATAAACTTAAAATGTTTTATAGGTTTTCAACTTTCTCTTCTACACATTGCACCTGTCCCTATTGACAGGGTAAGATTACTAAGGCATTCCAAAAATCTTTAATTATTTCCTCCAAGCTTCTTTTCGGTTGTAAAATAAATTCTCAACAAATATTTAACTTGCTGTAGAGGCTTACAAATACGCGCATTGATTAGTTTTATACGAAATTAGATTTTTACCCACAAGCTAAAATGGAGGTAAAGCAAATTATAAGTTGAAATACAAACTAGGGTATATGAACACAAACACATTTACATCTACATACATTATTTACTTAGTTCTTCAACAACAATAATGTAGTTTAGCTTTGGCATCAAAGTTATTGAAATATTTCACAAGCTGCGTGGTATAATTACAGTTTTACAATCGACATAAACCTTTTACTAGAACTAATCAAACAAAACAGAATCCTATAGGTGCTCGTAAAACTTTCACAATATTGTGAACTTGATGGCTGAAGGTTTCATTAAATGGCAAAGGTTAATTAAGACAATCTGGTATTAAGTTTATACTAATCGTTCATCTAAGACAAAGTGTTTAATAACGGCACTAGATAAATTGCAGTATGTTAGCGTAATAAACTGCTTTCTCGAGATTAATTATGGTGCGTGTTAAGCTCTTACAGTAATATCACATGCAAAAATCTACTTACTTTTGCCATTTACAATTATACGTATTTCGATATCTACTGATTACATCGAATTTTAAGTTTTAGAATGGTCGAAGTAAGTTTGCCTGGTAAATTTTCTATTTTACTGTATAAACGAAACGATTTTCAAATCGTACGATGGTTTCATATGAACATATTATTTTGATTCGTCCACATCCACATGAAACGATCGCACATTTTGATTCGTCGGCATAATGCTACTAGCGAGCAGTTTGCAGAAGATGATTTTCTCCAAGATACCACCTTTCCTTGCTGTACGCCATCGATTTTAATTCAAGGTGTATCTAATTTATCGACGGATTAAGAAGTTTCACAGGATAATTATTGAATTTTAAAACCCTATTGTTTTTCATGCTTAGATATATTGTTTACAGCAGAGTGTAGGCATGGATTATAATATTGTAAGAGACTTTAGAGAAATAAAAAAGACCAGTGAAAACATTTTGAATTATTTAAAAGTGTGGCAACAAAGCTCGATTTTATTTGCATAGGTGACTTTTCAGCTTCCAAAGTTATCATTTCTATCATAGCAAAAAGGCATAATCAGTTCAGATTATACATAGTAGTAGTAATAGTAGTTCCATTATAAAATAAAACAATATTAACCTAATTTCTATGGAATGTAATAGTAATAAGATGTTTAAATATATTTTCTACTTCATTATTGGTCAACGTGATTTTTACTTATAAATTTGGGTATTACCATAGAGCATAATAAATTGAAAGAGCTTTAACGCTATAGCAATCAGCGTCACTGCCGAAATGTTGGTTGCATATGTTATTCGCAATTGCCGAATTCGCCCACTGCCCGAAATAATTACCCACAACCGGTTCTGAGTAAGCACAAACTCCCACAACGTCTTGTGGGTATTTTAGTTTGGGCAGTGACCAAAACAAGCTACCCACAATGCGTTGTGGGAAAAGTCATTTGCTCAGTAGCCGTAGTCGTGTGCAACTTTGGTAAGTGGGTAAAAATGTAATACCCACAACGCGTTATGAGCATTGCTATTTACGGACCGCTGATGAGCTATGCGGTCTCTTCAGTCTGTATTCTATACCTGACAGCCTGGACGCCTGGGCAGCCTATAATGGTCGTCCAGTATTATATCTATAGCTTATGTTTTGTTAATGTTTGTTTTTTAGTTTTTTTTTTGTAATAAGGTACTTAAATAAATTAATCTTTATTACATTTTGCAGTGATAATTTACAATACTACATTAACTGGAAGGAAATAGGAACATTATTTTCACAGACATTTCATTGACAACGTTAACCCTAAAATATACATTAAACATTACCTTACTATAGTAAAAAACTATTGACACTCGTATAAATGAATTGGACTACTTATTAGCACAAGGGGCACTGTTATGACATTTTAAATTGCATTTCAAGCCATGTTTCCTGCAGGTGCAAGATTTGCTTGCACACTTCTTGTATCCACAACGTACAAATCCCTGTTTGGAATCAGAAGACATCATAGCTTCCTTTTTCACAGTTACTGGATAATCAGGGACATCTTGAAGCTGTAGAAAGTTATTTGGAGCCTGCTGATGATGAAACTGGTTTCTGGTGTAACCTTGAGTAAGTTTGCCATGTTTTGTTCCTATAACATACATGTCGGGTTCCTCTGCTTCCATCACGACTGCCAAAACGTTACGCGGAGCGACACGTCCCCGGTCAATCTCTGGGATAGCTACCAACACGTTATCATTAACTTTAACGGGCGGTAACTTCCTCTTTGAGGTTAGTACCTACCATCCTTTCTTTTTGTTTTTTAAGCTCATTTTTGCAGTCCTGTCGTTGAGCTTCAATAGCTGACTTCTTTACGCAAAGTGAACACAAGGGTATTTCACAAAAAGCAAAAGAAGAGCATTCAGGCTGAAAATATTCTAAGCATTCAAAGCACTGTTCTCCAGACAGGCACTCCATGTCACAGACTTTGCATGTCTTGATCTCGTCACTGTTTTCAACAATTGCGTTAGTTGTATTATCATTTTCTTCTGGTTCCATAGTTTCCTCTTCTGTCGCATCTTCCACCTGATTTTCCTTTGTGCCCCGATCAACTAAACTTCTTTCCATTAACGATAGTTGCTCTTCTAGCTCCTCATCGCTGACTAAGTTTCTGGCAATATTTTCAGATAAAGCGGAGTCAAACAGACCATTTCTTGCTTTTACCCCAAACATAGCCTCGTATGGTGTTCTCTTGATCCCTGTGTGAAGACTAATGTTTTTAGAGTGTTGTATGAATCTAAGGCTCTAAGGCTCTTTCTACCGACCCTTGAGTCTGGCAATGGCGAGGCTTCCCGTGTATAAGTTTTGCAGCATTCCACCGCTCTCCCAATCTTTGGATTACCTATGAAAAGTAATACAGTAAAGAATGAAATTTATGACAATCAATGTAATATTCGTAATTCGTAATTCGAAAATTTGAACCTAGAAAAATTAAATAACGACAATTTTCCAATAGAGTGTTTTAAGAATGGACAAAGAAAATTCAAGTCTAAAATATTAATTTTCTCGTCTATTCATAAAAAAATCATGTTAAAAATTGTTGTTTACTTATTGTTAAAATGCAAAATGTTGGTAAAAACAAACAACTCGTGAGATAGTAAACTGATTATTGCTGCTTTTTAGGGCCAATCTGTTCTTCTCCAAATAAGTTCTATGGAAACAATTGTTGGGACAATCGTCTCCATGGATGTTATCTGAGAGTTAAATTTAACAGGAGGCGGAAAGACGGGGCCTTAATGTAATAAACTATTTTTAATACTGTGTTATTATTGTTAGTAGTGGAAAGGAACTATACTGTAATAGTAATAGCAAGACAATGAGAGTTCACCCACAACTCCAAGACAATTAAACTTTTAGGGGAGCAATCCGTCGAATTATTAGATCATTCCCTCTACAGTGTCTCGACTGTGTGTCCTACTCATTTATTCAATTCAACATCCCGGATGAAACAGTCGAACCTTTCGAAATCACCAGTTTCACTATTCCAATATTATAGACTGGAATAATTGCTTTAATAACTTGCTTGAACGTCTCGTAGGTGTCATTACATGATACTATTAAGTATTGTCCATTTACGGCTAACCTTTATTCATATTATCTGTTATATCGCTACAATGATCTAATCAATTAAGCTATTTTTATCTTGACATTTCCCTACTTCTATTTGTACTCAATATCATATTAGAAAATGTTGTGCGAAAACTCGTGGAGGTTATCGCATTGCTTTTTTGCCGCCTGATAGCTTTATTTCTTCAAAGTAAACGACCACAGTTCTGACGAAATTATATTTTACAACACTCTCAGAGTGGAGTAGGTATCTTAAAAATACTATGAAACCATGACAATTAATATTTTCAACATGGTGGTTGTGAATTAGAATCTTAGAAGACAGAAGCCTTGACCTCTTCACAACGATCCCATCGTACTTGTTCAACCCTGCATTTGGTTCCGAAGTATAATAAGATTCGTTAATTATTGCACACTTACGCAAGAACCCTTAAGTATTCTCTCTCCTCTGTAAAAAAATTCGAATAGGTATGTAGGTACGTGAGCTCCTACATAGCCATCTAATAGACAACTTTACATCACTCATAGTAGATGGTTTTAACTTTTACTATATCATTTTTGTTAATCTTAGCGCCTATTTTGTCAAAATTTTGCTTGTGGATAATGCAAGCCTCCGACTGTTCACCATTTTTATAAAAAAGACTCACTACAAAAAAACAACAATGTAGCGCTACGAATATTTCAATCCATTTCAATCCATCCTCGTAAAATCGTTTCCCTAACCTTTGCTTATTACCGAAATAATTTTCCTTTACGTTCGTATACAGAAGCACTACAAAAATATATATGAAAAAATATGAATGTAAGACAAAATGGTGAACGTCCATAAAAGTATTAATAACATCAACGAAATTCTTTTTAAATTTACCTTGATATTTTCATTTATTCTACATTAATTCATCCACAAAAACATCTCCATACATATTTTGAAATATGATGTAATATTGGAATGCTTTTCAAATTTGATTTGAATCAACGAGAGATTGCTTTCCCAAATTTAGCAAAAAGTATTTTTCATTTAGTCAATTAAGTTAAATATTTTGTTTATTTCAAAGGGAAAACAACTAAGAATGCGCACTAATTGACCTACTTTCAGTATAATACGTATAGGTATCTAACAAAAATTGCTCCATCAGTGTATTTGACTTTTAATTTAATTTCATTTGGGCGAGAGTAGTGCGGTTTTATAACTTACTCCATCTTTAAAAAGATTTTCAAAGGCTTACTCGTCTATTTTTAAAACGTCAAAGATTTGCTTTTATTGAAGAAGCGCTTTTGTATTTTAGTTTTCATGAGGAATCAACCTGCTAGGAAAGAGCAGACGTATCACGCATACATTATTACCTACCATCGGTCTTTGAAAACGAATATTGTAGGTTTAGTAATATTATTGAAATCCGTTGGAGTTGTACTTAGGAAATGCGACCTGCTGTAATTATTTTTCTAAACCCGATTATAGGACTTTCCCGGCGGTTTGATTATAAAAGCTCTAGTTGCTATACGGATGTGGTTGGAAGCTTTCAACTTTAAGCGTGCAAGTCCTTTTGGAAGTGTTAAACTGCCAAAAAGCTTTTCATAATTTTAAGTAGCGCTCAAATGTCGGTTGCCTTTTTGTTACCATTTATAGAGTTAGCGACATCATAACGTTACTCTCGATACAGTTTGCAATTTATAATTAATATGTACCTGATTTAATAAAGGCTGTGAGAGAAATATTACGTGCATAATGAATATCGTTTGATCTTTGTACGGAAAACGGGCACACAACTGCGACTAGCAGTGTGAAACATGTAATTATCTAGAATTAGGTATCTAGACATGTAGTTGATATTGATAAAGGAAATCAACTATTGTAGCACGCTTAACAAAGCGGAAAATGACAGATTTAATATTGTAGCTGGAAAATCGTATAGCGAAGACAAAGCAGAGTAGAAAAAAGGTATATTGAACCAACTTTTTTCACGTTTACCGCCTTGTTAAATAATATGTAGTAGTTATCCTGGTGTGTTTTTATTTAAAATTGAAATCTTTGCTAACATATAACTTGAAATAAATTGTACGGGGTGGCGATGAGTTTATATAAACAGTTTAAGGTGGATTAACTATATCTCGAATATTGTTTAAAATGATAAATTAAACAACTATGTTAGGCTTTACAAAGCTTCTCATAATAAAAGTTGCATGCAACTATGTGCAAAAAAAATTAATCCATTTGAATTTGGAAATCGCCCATACAAGGCAAAGGGTGTCAGAACCTAAAGGGAAACGAAGTAGTTTAAGGGTTTTTGCAATAATGGCTAATGGTGTTCTTATCATAAGTTTTTCTTGAAAGAGTTGGTACGTAATTTGTATAAGCGATTGGAGTTAATATAGTTAGGTACTGAAAACTAATGCTGATGATGATTTTCCGCATATAATGTGCCCCAATTCTGATGCACAACATCTATAGGGTGTTTCCGTTTCTTGTTCATAGAAATGATACCATTTACGGACTCTAATTATTATAAATGTATCAAGGTTCTAGTATTAAGGACAGAAGGACTAGAAACGAGGATGTCATTAATTACAAAAGGAATTTTATACCCTGAGGGGACGATGAAACTATAGGTACCTACTTTTGTAAGAAGAAGTAAGTGAGCTAAAACGCATACTATAGAGTGAGATAAGGAAACATAACTACAGAAGAAACTGAAATACAGCATATTAACAAATAACACAGGTTTCTTGTAAACAAGTACAAAGTAAGGCTTTACAAAGCTTCTCATAATAAAAGTTGCATGCAACTATGTGCAAAAAAAATTAATCCATTTCAATTTGGAAATCGCCCATACAAGGCAAAGGGTGTCAGAAGCTAAAGGGAAACGAAGTAGTTTAAGGGTTTTTGCAATAATGGCTAATGGTGTTCTTATGATAAGTTTCTCTTGAAAGAGTTGGTACGTAATTTGTATAAGCGATTGCAGTTAATACAGTTAGGTACTGAAAACTAATGCTGATGATGATTTTCCGCATATAATGTGCCCCAATTCTGATGCACAACATCTATAGGGTGTTTCCGTTTCTTGTTCATAGAAATGATGCCATTTACGGACTCTAATAAATTATTATAAATATATCAAGGTTCTAGTAATAAGGACAGAAGGACTAGAAACGAGCATGCCATTTACAAAAGGAGCTTTATACTCCGAGGAGACGATGAACTATAGGTACATACTTTTGTAAGAAAAAGTAAATGAGATAAAACGCATACTATAGAGTAAGATAACAACTACAGAAGAAACTAAAACACAGAATATTAACAAATAACAGAGGTTTCTTGTGAACAATTACAAAATATGGCTGGAGAGCTTACACAGTATTGTACAAATTACTGGAAGTGATACAGTTGTCTAAAGGTGAAACATGTAGGAAACTCGCTTAGAAATGGACAATGCAAAGTGACCTTAACACATTAATGGCCATTTTCGACATATGACATCAATATCTGGCGTCTGACAAACATGTGACTAGTGTAAAGTATCGAAGAAGGAACGAAAAGGTCGTGCTTTAAACTTCCTTTGTGGTGGTTAATTTGAATGTTTTCATTACATCGATGCCAACTTATTCGATTGTTCGAAATAGAGAAAATCGTTACTATTTTGGCTGTATTGCATGAAGCATTGAAGAGACAATCCCGACAAACATTTCGGTCCTCAGACAAAAGACAAGCAATCCATTCTGCACAAACTTTGGTGTAACACACTTTGTGTATGGCATTATCAATCGATCCTACAGTTACTCCAACACAAGTTTTTGAAACTTTTATTGTAATGTCAAATTAGTCAAAATCGTCGAAAATAGTACCTTCGATTTACAAAAATGCGCTATGTTTTAAAGGTACAGGTCGCGCGCGTTAAGGAAAAAAACCTAGGTCGAATTGGGAAATACGTCTTATGAGTACCGCCCATAGGCGCATTTGTTCAATAGCAACCCGATCGACTTCGACATACGCCGTTTTTTTCTTAATTAATTAATATTTCCTGAAAAAGCTTAATAAGAGGTATTTCATTAGGATTGGCGTTTGGCAATGCTGGGTCATTAATGTGTGCTGTATCTTTAGCAAGTTTATAATATATAAAATTATTATATTTTCAAATTTTGAAAGAACTGACATATTTATCACATATGACGGTATCATCGTAATTCTACTGCTGCCGCAACCGAATGTTTATCTTTATACTGCGATAGAAAGCAGTCGCACAGAACTTTATTTTCTCGACTTGAGCCAAATCTTCGACAAAGTTGGTCCTTTAGCTTTAATGTAGGTTCTAAAACATACCAGATAGAAAACGAAAAGTTTTCATTTCCTTAATTTGATGCTTACATGTTTACGGCTTTAACAAGAAATATTTGGCACAAAATTGATGGCATTTTGCTCTGATGGTACTACAGGTACCAGTACCATGTTTCGTTCTAAAAGATTGTGATGGTGGTGAACACGGAGAGCAAGTTCGAAATTTGATTACTAGTGGTTGGTTGTTAATCTCAAAATAGTGCTAGAAATGTGTACGTGTAGCTCTTTTAATAAAGCAACCAACTCAAAGTGTGATTTTACAGCTAGATTGTTGTCAACAAACAATGTTACCTTTAGAGACATAGACAAAGTGTAAATCTCGTAATTATCAAGAGCTCTGGAATTGTTTAATTTACTAGAAACAAGTAGATGGAGATATAAAGAAATGGTTTCTCCATGGATACAAGGTGCAAGTGTAGTTAAATAAATTATAAAGCTTAAACTCGAGCTATAGGGCTTCAGAGACTACCACCAACAATTACCAAAGTGAAGAGGATTCTACTGCCATTAGCAGCTCGGAAGCAGATAGAGGCTTTAGTGTAATGAATGGCATATCAAAATCACAATTGGGTCACATATCCAGATTTATGACCATCAAAATAATAATGTAACATTTGAGAGACTTTAACAGAGTGCCATTCGTAATAACCAGAAATACATGTAATCTTCTTAAATGAGTGTTGTTGTATGTTGTATACTGGACGTGAATCAATAAATTTAAACGGCAGTCACATGGCTTGTTAAACCATTTCTTGTTTAAATCTCTCTTGCGAATGCCACACAAAAACATGTACAACACTATTATTGACTTGCGAGCCCACCGATAAACATTTATTTCTGTACACAAATCTATTAGCATCAATAATATGTATAACAGGATCGTACGAAGGAGAAAAAACTTGTTTGGTACATAAGACGGTACCACTTGTACATTTTTTTGGTTTTCTATTCGTAGGGGAGACTGCGGTACATTCGGACGTGTAACTACAACTGCTCATAATTTCTGGACTACTTTATCCGATTGTCCCCCAGTCCCCCGTGATGGGGAGAAAGTTTATTTAATATTATGCCCACATGATATTTTATTGTTTTCTTTGTAGGAAACTAAAACGTAATTTCCCACGTTTAGTTTCTCGTCGTCCAACAAGGCTATAATCTCATCGGTTTCACTATTCAAAAATTCGATATCAGAATCATCAGAGGTTTGGTTTCTTTGGCATTAGGTCAAGTTCTGAGTCCGATGAAGATGATGTTGAGGCTTTTTTAGCCCTTTTTAGGCTTCTGATTCTTTTTGTTTTTTCCTCTTCTTCTTCTTCTTGAAATACTATCCTCTTCTTCCGCGGTGGAAACACGTGGTTACGGTTGTTCACATATCGAAAGAGTAATATCTGGATTTGGCCCGTCCGTTGTAATTGATGCCAGAAAATCATCTTCATTAAAAACTAATGTGTTAACAGGCCAAATTCCGACAGTGGAAAATCCTTTTATTATATTTGC
Organism: Pyrocoelia pectoralis; assembly: GCA_036250285.1. Taxonomy (NCBI): domain Eukaryota; kingdom Metazoa; phylum Arthropoda; class Insecta; order Coleoptera; family Lampyridae; genus Pyrocoelia; species Pyrocoelia pectoralis. The sequence continues at coordinate 41,116,875 of CM070078.1, forward strand.
TGGTGTGAACGATTGAAGGAAAGGTTCATACGTTAATTTAGTAATAGTTTGGATTGTAATTGGTTTTTCTGGATTTGCTAGTCGTTGAAGGATGTTTTACAACCTGCCTTGAATGGAGCATAGACACAAATATCGAACGGTTGCATCCGATGTGAACAATGCAGCGGGTATGAAAGTAGTACCATTCCATTCCATTATCTTGGCAGTAATTAATAGCACTTCTAAAGTAGTTCTAAACTACAACTTGTGTGTTTTTGCATATGTTGAAGTAACTTTAGAAATAACTCAGGCGTCATATAACCACTTTTTGAGCAAAAGCTATAGCACCTGGGTAGGAACCATAAAAAATATTCAGCTTTGATGTGCAGTCGAGGATAAATTTAAAGTGGAGGCAAACATGTTCCAACTGCGCAGATAATGCCACACATTGTCACGTTTTCACCACGTTCTCCTGATAAAATTTGCCCTACTTGTTCTTGTGCTATTACTTTTGGTGTTTACAGCACTCCAGTCTTATCAGTATTAAAAATCCTTTCAGGAGGAAAGTGATATTTTTCTGGGACATCCTATTGTTTTTATTAAATTAGACCACATCAAATTTATTAAACGAAGTTGCTCGAGCTTGTATTTTCCGTTTTCCTATATGACAAATTATTATGCCTAGCCATAAGCGAAGCCATCCAATCTCTACCAGCCATCATTGTTACTTCTCATTTCTGAGGAATCTTCTTCTTCAAATAGTTTACGTATTCATATGCCAATTTGCGCGTATAATCATATTATGTTAGACCATAATGAATTTTAGATGAATGCAGTTTTTTTACAATTTTACAAGTTCTTTTTCTTCTGAGCCTGAAAATACCTGTCTGGAAAAATACTTCGATTTTTGGTCTTCATTTACTGCATCACCTGTACCTGCCACATTATCATCGATTCCTGAGTCATCAAGGTTAAGGCATGTTTTACGACACTCATTAACACGATCATGTAATGTTGATTTCTTAAGATTATATCGACTTGCGGCATCACGAATCGAAGTGTTATGTTTTATTACTGGTTCATTAAAAATCTTTGAAGTTAAGATAACACCTTATCAGTTTGATGTAATTAGTTGGTTATTAGGGGAATACTAGTTGTCAAATGATGAAAACATCATAAATGGTATACTTTCCATCAGTATCAATTTTAGATAATGTAGTTACCCATTTAGTGATAGTTATTTCCATACATTATTTTACTAAAGATATACGAAAATTACATTTAGGCATATATTAACTACTAAGGTAGCAATAACTAACGCGAAGGGAGATACACATATAAGCTTACGAAATAATATTATCAAACTTAATTATAAATTCCACCATTTCCTTCGAAATTACCCTCATAGACGTATTATCTATTAAAATTATAGATATATCTAGGATTAGGTATCAACTAATTCTATACACACGCTGTTTTGGAGGTCGTATAAATTTCACGTTATGAACGTATAATAGAATAAAAACATCAGCGCCCTTTTGTGTGTCGACGTTATTACACTACGTAACAAAATTTGACCAAGTTTTTGTTTATCTTATTTTTTTAATATTTATTGCTTAATTTGAGAATACTGATTATGGATATGTGAGTGGTTTTTCCACAATGTCAATATTTTGGATGTAATATTGGAGAAATCACTGCCATCATTAGAACTCTGTACTTCATCTTCAGTAGAATGTTCTGGTGGCAATGGAATAGGCAGCTCCTCAGAGTGTGGTACTGGAGCAATCTATGAAGGTATGCCCTTGCATATGGAATATGTTTCTTAGGTTTGGTGCTTTTGAAATGTGAATGTGAACCATACCAAAATAGCAGTCGTTGTGATGGTTGGTAGGTTCTCTCCATATTCGATGAACTGTAAACGGCATAGATTTTCTTTAGATCCACGTAGCCAACCCTCTAACATTATTAGTATTATTATTGCTGGGGGTGGTCCCAATTGGTTGGTCCCAATTGGTTCCTGCACTGCGACCTTTTGGTCTATTGTGCTCCCGCTGTTGTCTACTCTTCCAGAATACCTCTATCTTTAACTTAGTCCAGGATTTTAGTAGGGCCAACCCTCTAAGGTCGACCTACAGCTACCAGAAGACCCATTAGGAGCCCATACAACATTTTGATCTCCAATTGGTATACCGAAATAAGCCTGGTAAGCATCACAGAACTTTGTCCCAAACACAATTTTATGTTTTACTTGCTTAGATCCAATATAATGTCCACCAACATACCAAAATGAGTCTGCAGACAATTTACAACGTCTGGATGACGACATGTTTAATTTAAAGACAACCATGAGTCACTGAAACGCAACAAACTTTCACAAACAACAGGAAGACTGTTTTGCAATATATATTGATAATGTAGACTCATATATACGTGGATACGATTGTTAAAGATATTGTTTACTGCTTTTACTAATGTAGAGTGACTCTATACTAATGAAGAAGTCAATGTCATCCATCGCTAATAGTTTTGAAGTGCTACAATCACCAGAAAAAAGCGGTAAATTCAAAATTATTAGGAATTCATCAATACTATTATACATTGTTATTTTGAGAATTATTGACATTTGAAAAAAAATAATGGTATATTCGTGTTCAGCTCCTTGATTTTATCCAATAAACACTAAAAAAGTAACATAAACAATTTTTTGTTACGTAGTGTTATTTGCGTTAGCCAAATAGCATCTATGTATATAGCCAAAATACCCTGAATGTAAAATGAATACTTCCGTAAGTATACATTTCACTATTCACTGATTACATGTGATTGTGTACTCTACGATTTTACATTTAAGTTCGCTTTGAATCTGAACAATAACCAAGAACAAATAGCAAATTTATTCGCATAGCAAATATATTCCGCTATTAAGGACGGTATTTATTACCTATTGCCTTTGTTACAGAAACCGAGCGTATAACAAAAGCTATACCGTATAAAATATGAAATGCATGTCGTTACAATCATAAAATCTTCTAAAAGCTCACTTTTATATTTATAAGAACATTTGAAAATGAATAGGACAATACGTATACAATTGAGTAAAATTCAAGTTTTTGATATGACGCAATATCGGTTCTGACTAGAAGGTGCTTTTGTTGACGAGGCTCCTTCAGAGCTCTCAGTGTTCTGCATAATATGACGGATTATGAGCACATTTCTAAAAATCCCAACCTAAGCGATCCGAGCCGAATCCATTTTGCATAAGCACATATAACACCGACTACTTCTTGCCACTTCAGATATGCCGTAATGCAGAAATAAAATTGCTTCTTTGTTTACTAAGATTTTATTTGGAATTGATGTTTTCAACGAATGGAATATTGAAGTTTCAATAGCATTATCCATTTTATATGGTACGTTATTTTCATAAATTAAATTGGTTTTGTATTACGGATAATTGAAAATCAATACGTAAAAAAATATAGGGAACAGTTGGTTTGGTGTTTCGTTTTTCGCGTAATTAATAATTGCGTTTGCGGTCTCAACAGCTGCATTCGAACAAACGTGTTATTTTTTGTTTTAAAACAAACCGTTTGCCTCGCATAGAATTGGACGTTTGGGACAAGTTTTGATCGACATGTTACGAGTCGTAACACACATAATCCATTAACATCACGGATGAGGTGCCACAGATTTGAATAAATAAACTTTTCGTCCAACTTGGCTAAAGTAAATGTTTTATGAGCGTAACGGAATAAGAATACATTAAATATAATTTTATAAAGCACTTATTGTTTAAGGCCCATAAAATAAAAGGTATATGTAAATGGTATGGTTACAACTGAATCGTTAAAGACCCATACGTACGATAAAAATGTATTAGCATTATTATTTTTTGGAAAATAATGGTCACTGAAATGATATGTTTCGTATTTACAGTTTCAGAAAGAAATAATATTATAATAATGAATCGGTTACCTTACACTTAATTACGTTTATGTTTGGGTAATGAAGGTAAAAATCAATAACACGTTGTAGATATTTGCTTTTGTATTCGATCTTTCTTTGCTTCGTTTTATTTTATTTCCCTTGGGAACAGCCCAACTTTCATTTTCTTAATTTGAACGGAAAAATAGTTCATACTGGTTAATCCCGGACTATTTTTAGTTTTCTCAAAGTTCGAATTAGATGCGTTCACTTTATTTGTTCTCGATTAAGGGGATCTCATCCGACTACATTAGGGTTTGGTCGCACAATTTCTAAAACTTTATTTGAAACTTCTTTTCCTGGAGGCTGTTTGTGTGTTTTAGACAAAGTAGTCTATAGTAGGAACTATAGAAACAATAATTCAACATGTTTAATAGAACTAAAGGTACAGGTACAGTTTATGCACTTTTAACCACAGAAAAACTTTGACACAAAATCGGAATTTGACGTTATTACGTGCGACCATAATATTAATTTCATTAATTCTTTTCTATTCAATTTATTTTAAATCCAAACACAGAGCCTTCCAATTAAACCGAACCACTCTTATAATAACTTGTTTGGTATTAGAACTAAAGATAAACTCCTGGAAACAGGATCGATGCAATAAAATCATTATTATTAATTTATTATTATGTACACTTTCGTTTTTGCTGGGTCACCTTTTGACGGAAAAATCACACCTGTGAGCTTTCTATTAACGAAAACACAAAAAATGTAAATTTTGTGTGAAAAAGGAAGTCAGCAGTCACAATTTTTGATATTGTAGTAATAGAAATCCTCATCAATCACATGAAATTCCCACCCAATAATTCGAGAAACATAAATGTTTGGGAAGGACGCTGGAACGGCGATAATGTGACTTTCTTTTCCTATGAAATCGAAGTGTACAATAAGCAAACAATATACTTACATTAGATATACAGGGTGGGCCAACGAAAAGGTAACAGACGGGTTTCTGGCTAGAAAATTTTTTCTTTTGAGAAATGCAAAAACACGTCAATTTTTATATCAAGGGGGACAACTTTTGTCATGATTTTTAACCTGAAATGATTCATCCCTTAACGCTGTGAGAACAACCCCTAAAATTTAAATAGGGCAAGTGATACGTCATTTGAAAGGTCTTACTTTTCTGAATTCAGTGCACTCGTTTTTTTTTAATTTTTAACAGTTGTAAAAATGGAAAATGAGGACAGAGTTTGAGGCATTTAAAAATTTAAAAAAAAACGCGGACAAGTCAATTGTTTGTTTCTTAGTACGTCTCCGCCATTTGACAATATTGCTTCACCCCGACGTATCACTTGCCCCATCATCCCTATTTAAATTTCAGAGGTTTTTCTCACAGCGCTAAGGGATAAAATCATTTGAGGTTGAAAACCATGACAGAAGTTGTCCCCCTTGACATAAAAATTGACGTGTCTTTACATTTCTAAAAAAAAATTGTTTCTAACCAGAATCCCGTCTGTTACCTTTTCCTTGGCTCACTCTGTATAATTTGCGATAAGAAATTGTTAGATGCTGTAGATCAATGCAGAAAGGTAAAAAGTTTAATCAGGACATTAATTACCCAATTGGGTAGCAAAAATACATGGAACACGACCCAAAGTTTGAAATATTGACGGGCGACAATGCCAATCTCAGGGCGTGGTCTCAAATTGATCTGGTCCAGATGCTGTTATGATTTTATTTTTGTTAATGTTAATTTGAAATCAATCACAATCCCATTTAACAATTTAGTGGTTGTAACCCCCATTCTAAGGGTGTTAAATTTCAGGGTGGCATTTTTACGCAATAGGATATAATTTTAAAATCTAAAATTAGCGTGTTTTAGGATTAATGAATACTCACAAACGAGTTTAATCTGGTCAGTTTCTATTAATTAGAAGCTTGACTTAATAAATGATGTACGTATGACGATTCTCAGTTAGATGATCACCAGATGACAATGGCGCAGTGACAGCAGCTTCCAAATATTTTGTAATGATCAAAGCTTGACGTTCAACAATCGCTTTGTAATCTCGTTCGTTAGTTTTACGAGGGCAGTTATTTTTCCAGTAGTGATCTAGGTTCGGGAGTGCCTGAACCGATCTAGTGAAATGGAGTGAGAATATACCGCCTAATTGGATAGCCAGAATCACCTGAAATAATGTTTTTACATGAGCGTTAAGGGGCATAAAATAAACCCTTGGGAATAAATGACACAACGATCAATCTGATGCCATCGAGTTTCATACTTAATGAAAGTCGCTGAGTCCAAAAAACCTAATTTACTCATCTGGGGTTCGATATGACCTCCACCTTGATTTTGGACCTACGTCCTATCGGTCCAGTGTACACACAAATGTGACTCTGGGTCACTACGTAAACATTAAAAAAACATAACAGTACCGCCCAAAACAATTAATGAAGTCACATGGAGACTTACCTAGAGCTGGCACTTCTTTTCCTTCCGTGTATTCCACAATTTCACCAAAAAGCACGGTAATTTAAACTAATAAATAATTAATAAGGCACAACGTTTTGACGAGTAAGAATACGCATGCAGTTTGAAATTCAATACGAACGATATGAACATTTTTAGTCGTTCCTTACAAAATGTGATGAATCGTACCTACTACAAGTGATTTTCGAATAATTTCAGCTAGGGATTACGGTAACAAAAAAATAGCAATAAGGCGAGTAGCAATTGGAAGATGAATTGGAAGAGGATCGAAGAGACATTGTATAGTCAAAACCGTGATATTGAAGCAAAAACAATGTTATCGGTTTTTTCATAAATCTTTAAATATAAATTTCATATTCAAAAGTTCTACTCGATGACAAACTCTATTAACTGAAAAAAACCTAGTTATGCAATAAATATAAAACATACATTATCTATAGAAAAGCGTATTAACTCCAACTGTGAACAATGAAGCTGTTAACCATATTTCATATATGAGTATGTTCCCCCACATCATTTCTAGAAACATTTTCATCACTCCACTAATTACTGCAGTAACATTTGTCTGAAACTGCATCATATTTGTAGAGCACTTTAGTTGGCAGCATTCTATAAAATTCGTAGAGGTCTGCGCTACCGTCAAAATGGCCACAAAACATGTTTAAAATGATGCTAATGGACAAAATAAGCTGTAAACTTTTATGTAAAAATGAGCAATTTACGTACGATAATGTATTACCCTGTATCTTTAGTGAGAGGGGAGGGGGCCAACGGCTGCCCCCGTCATTTTCATTTCATGCCTTCTCGGAAAGAGGATCGATGAGATTATGTTATTTTTTGCATTGATGATGAGAGTGAATAGAGCAAACGAGACGTAGTGTCAAAATGCGTTGGATTAGATTTCAAATAAAAAAATAGTAGGATTACATGTTTATATAAATAGGTACAATTACTTCCCTGGAATTGAATGACATTTCCTGATTATCCAGTCACGAAGATCACTTACTGAATCAGGTAATGTTGTGCATACTGCAAACTATAAATGACTCCAAAGAAACAAATTTAGGGGTGTAGGATCCGAAGATCGTGGTGGCCATTCTATGGAATCTCATCTTCCAATCCACTGTTTCAGAAATTTACGAAATTAACGAACAGCAATGACATAATGATGGAAATTCATGTTTCCCTCAATTATATTTATTTGATGGTATTCAGTTTAAGTAGACATCTCCATTTAAATTTACATCCAGAAATAGAGGACTAATAATTATTATATCTCCTAAGATACTTGCCGAACCGTTATTTTTTTGTGATTGTTCATCACGAAAAACATTCAGATTTTAGGATCGTCAAGAACGACGATTGTGTTTATTCACAATTCCCTTAAAACGTACATACATCACTAAAACAAAAATTTATGCAACTTGAAAGCTCGTCGCACCGTTTCTCGTGAAAGCCCAGTGGCAGAGTCGTTACTTTTGAATAAAAAGTGTTGGAATTGAAGTAAAACGATCAAAAGCTTATATCAAAGAACGGAATTCAACAGTGTGTTAGATTTCATAATAATTTATTATATAGCAGTAAATACAATGTATGATCTCAAACTCACAGAATTTGAATAGTAACAATTTTATATTTGTTTCTTTATAATTTCACATTTTATGCCTTTTCATTTGTATGAAAAAACTATGTCGTCCTATCTCTTCATTTTCGACATTTTCTACGATATTTATAACCACACAAAAGTAAAAGATTTGCGAATATTGAGATATAACCTACTTTCATCCTTCGAAAAGCAAAACAACCACGTCGTAGACGTTTTCAATAGTGTTGAGCTCATCATAAAAATAACGGTACATCAAGACAAGAATACCTATTTATCCATTTTGATCACGTGCTCTCCAGAAATGTGCTTGCAATTTTTCAAGACAAAAATACGCTCCCTCCAGAGACGATTGCACTAAAGCGTTTCAAACGCAAACAGAAAAATTCTGTAAAGTTAGAAGTTGAATCCAAAATACAGTTATGCTATGCATGGAATTAAAGAGTTGTGGTGAGATTTAATAAACTAAACCTAGGTAGATGACAAAGTCGGAACTTACCTGGCCCTGTGAATTATGCTTTACATAGGTAGTAGACGTCATCCATATCTGTCTAAGCAATAGCACTGAAACTGCCCACGGTTCCGCCAACAAAAGCATTTCAATTTATACCCCCTATGTTACTTAACGTTATTGAAATTTGAATTCGTGGTCAGAGCAAGCTTGATTTTCATGAATTACACCATAAATCTTCACCCCCCCCCCCCCCCATTGAATTCAAACGTAATTACTTTTTGAACCGCTATCAAGTTGTCATTTGTGGTACTTCTAGGCTTTTACTTTTGCAATCTTAATGCTCACCTTTACGCTTTAGTCACGAAATAAACCAAGTAATCATTTAATTCATTTTACTTATAGATCAACATTGTAAAAACGGCATCCCTTTTGTTTTGAGTCACCGTAACACAGATTTTCTTTCTTCTCTAAATCCAATTTTCGTAGTCTTTCTTCCAAATTTTGCTTAGTTTATCCCACAACATGAATTTATTAGTGCCCATACACTGCTTTTCCCCCGTTGCACTGTGGGTGGGTAATATCACATCAAGTGTGGGGAAGGAGAGGTCCCTCTACAATTTTGTTCATTAAAATATTAAAGGGGCACTTACTCCTTCCATCTCACTGCAGAATATCGTGAAACATTATTTTTGTTGAAACTATATTTAATTATTAGGTAATTGTTACCAGTGTTAACCATCATATTTTGGTTCATTATAACCACAACTACCGTTATCCCAGTGTATTTCTTTACCGAATACCCACATTTTCTTTCAGAAATCATATCACTGTTACTTCAAGCTGCTAAGATCTTCGTAGTTCTGTTTACCAGCTTTTAACTTTCTAAAGAACTATCGTGGCGCCCTAACTTTACTTAACTATATTCGTTAACTTGATATAAATTAACTTTAGCTTTGACTACCCTCTTTTGCTTCCTGAATTTAAGTTCTGCACTCATATCTAACCTACCCCCATTAAATTTGCCCCTTATACCTGAGCTTCCGAACCATTGCATTTTATTCAATTTCGTTACAACCCAATTGTTACCGTAACAAGGTTGATTTTCTGGACATGTGTCACAGGTCACGTTAGAAAATGGGCAGAAACCGAATGCAAATATGTAATACCATAATTTACTAAAGAATTGGGGGTGGAAAGGTCTTGACCAAAGCGTTGAATTCATTATCGGTATACTATATGAATGTGCAATGGATAACCATTGAGAAAGTTGTCCAAAAGAAAGAAGAATTGTATAGAGAGAAGTGCAAAACTGAAGAAAAACCAGAATTAGTAATTAGCAGGCGTGTTTCATAAAACCTGAAAAATTATGTTGAAAAAGAAACGGTGCACAGTACAGACCAAGCACAAATAGTTATACTTATAGCAAACCGGGTCTTTTAATAACGGATCTAGTACAATTGCCGGAAAACAATTTCCCGAAAGACAATTACCCGCAAACAGTTTCCCGAATGGACAATTTCCCGAAACACAATTGATCGAATACAACAATATCCCGACTCAAGACATTATGTGGGTGCTTTTTCCATTTCAGTCAATATATCTTTAGAAGAATCCAGTCCGACGGTTTAAAAAGAAGGTATGAAAAACATTTTCCTTTGAAGCTCTGATTATTTTCGGCCTTAGGATTCGTTCCTACTGCAGACGTGGTGGAGGCATTTGAAACCATTTGCGAGCAGAAGCCCAGTCAGTAATTGATTATTTTGAAGATACTTGAATCTGGCGTCCACAAAGAGGTTGCCCTTATTTTCAAATCATCTGTGTAATTGTTAGGATGGGGTACAAGAAAATTTGCCAAAAACAAACAATTCCATAGAAGGATGGCATCGAGGGTTTCAACAACAGATTTCCACAGATCATCCGAACATTTGGAGATTCATTAAGGGGCAGGGCATTCAGCTGGAGAAGAGCTTACATGAACTTCAAATTCAACAGTATGTAGGAGGCTTGGAAGGCCCTTCTACACGTAAAAATACAGAGATTGTGCAAGTCTGGTAAATAATTACGATCCTGCGAACACTTATGAATTCATACGGGGAATAGCACATAAATTAACGTATTAGTATAAAGGAAATACATAAAAAGATCGGGCAATTGTGTATTCGAGCAATTGTCCATTGGATCAATTGTGTTTCGGGAAATTGTCTATTCGGGCAACTGTTTTCGGAGAATTGTCTTTCGGGAAATTGTTTTCGGGTAATTGCCTGGAACCGCTTTTTAACCATTGGGCCTTCAAGACCATTTTTTTTTGAATTCGCGTTAATAGTAATTAAAAGGAACTTAAAGTTAGTTTAGTTAGTTGTTAAATTAGATGACCATTTTCCCAAAATAACATGGTGATCTATTTTATAACCTATGTGTATAGGCTGCTGTTAACGAACGAATGTCTAGTGACAGTCAATGGAAACTTCTTACCCTAACTTTTTAATAAGAATCTAGAAAATGATTTAACCGCATTTAAAGCGGATTTAAAATGAAGCGTCTAAATGTATTACATTTGACAAAATATTTATTACATGATCGCACAAATCGAATATCTGCTGGCGCATAACCTTCTACATTACACTCTCCAACTCTGAAACTTTTTAACATTCATAGTAGAATGGACGATAAATCTCGTTTTAAGTATTTCTTTTGCTCATATATCATTTATAACTGGGAATAATCCATTCTTTCCTCTGATACTTTTATATGATGGATCTTACTAATTATTATTGTCAATAAAGAAAAGTACGTTGAACTGTCATCCTTTCGACCTGTTTAGAAGATTTTACGTCAACCTTCGTCACTTTTGGTCAAGATGGAAATACTGCAACAGATTGATTGGTGTTATCAAAACTTTAAACTTATTAAAGCGTTAAATAATGATCGATATGAAACTGTATCGAAATATGAAAGATGTCGTATAATATGCAATATAGAACGCCTTCACCCCAGTAATCGTGCCATTGTAGATTGTATTTGCTTTCCTCCCGCCCTGAACAACCTATTCAACCAATATTTATGTGAATTTTAGTGATATAGAACTCGCGCTACTCGTAATTTGATTTATGATACAGAATTCTCATTAATATCTCATTATTATATTTGATACAAATACACGCGTTACCTGGCGCGTGCAGATATAAACCAATCTACATATTGTAATAAATAGAGAACTGTTCCAAAACGTTTATTGCATCAATTATATAAACATACATAAATTATTAAGTTTAATTTTATATCCATTCTGAATATTAAATTCTGTCATTTCGATAGTAATGTGTATTGTTACGGTGTTACCGTCTTATACTATAATACTACATTAAATTCATAAATCTTCAAAATACTAACTAAAAACTAAATTAATCAATACGCTAAGTAGAATAGTATGTAGAAATCTTGTGTATGAACTGCATCTCGCAATTATCTCCGGTACTCAGTGCTCTCTTCTTGTTCTTTCTTTACCGCTAGCATTAGTACGACAGCCATCACGGCGTTGCAAACCTGAAACAATAGTATCAATTAAATATTCAAATACTGTAAGTGCGACTGGAACTAGTTTATGTCAAATAGATTTATAGGGCATCGAAAGTGCAGTACTAACAATTACCTATTTAACTTATTCAAATTGATGAAGAGAATCAGTTCAGAAGGAGATCATAGGGGACCCGTAATTGTATTTAAATGTCAATACAGTAACGTACAATCCATGCACCACGAAACCTATTGACTAAAATGCTGACTGTTATACACGACGAAGGGTTGAGTTAGAGTGGTTAACACTTACATAATTGTTAATATGTGCTATTAATTCACCTCTTTTTGATGTTTATGACATCAAACACATATCGCTCATGTAACTACACTAACATATCATAACATGTACGTATTATATTAGTTAAAGGGAAATATACGATTGTGGTAATATCCAGAGCAGAGAAACTGCTAATTTTCACTATTGTTCTTGCTCACGAGCGCTTAACAACTTTTAAATAGAATAAGTATTTAAATATAGGTAATGGGTCTATTTTATATATTCACTATTGATGAAAATCCATGTGGTCGCTAAAGATGTATAACATTCACTCATCGTGCACCTATTGGAAAGTTTTACTAACGAAATTTGTCCATAATAACAATTTTGACACGTTTTGATCATAAATCGTGCAATTGGATTATTGGGCATCGATGCAATGCGTTTGTAAGTTGTTCTTAGAAAACTACTTTGGGTTACTTATGCTCCATAACTTTTTACCTGGACCACGGATGGAAATAGTTCTTACTCAGACCATACAAACCCCGGAAATTTTTACGAAATGTGTTTAGTTGAAACAGTTGACTATTTCCTTAATTATGTACAAAAAAACAAGAGGGTTAGAGTATTTCGTGTCAATATTTTCACCTTAAATAACCAAAAATGTGTATAAGTCACTATTTTGCTTGTTTTTAAGCAAAAAAATGACGAGTAGCGGTCCATTATTCATACCTATTTACATATCTTAGTCACTTATAATTACTACGCGCATAATAATAACGTCATTTTACTAAGCAACAAAATAAGGGAGCAACCGTGAGTTTCTTGACAAAAGTATGCCGCTGGGCGCAGTTGAATCGCACATGATTTCTTCTTTAGGGGTTGAGTAATTGGGATTAAACTGTTGCATTTATCTACAGTTATTTTATCCCTAGGATGTATAGGGTGGGTTTTTTGACCCAGACGCTACTTTAAAACTTCATATTTTTGAAATTTTTAATTTTATATGTTTGATAGTTTATGTCTGCCTTGTTTGCTTATTTTTACATAGTTTTTAAGCGTTTTCAGTTTCCAATAATATATCTTTTCTGAGAAATAAACAAAAAAAGAAATTTTGCACCTTTTACATAGGGTGGGCCTTTTCACCCGCATTGAAATATACTCAAACATCTTTAAGAATTTGCATAATGAGTATTAAATTACCCTGTTCCAGAGTATTGATCCAGTGAATTTAAGTAATATGGAAATTATGTGATGATAAATAGAAAATCCAGCATACTAATTGGGGCAAATTCCATAAATTTTACCTACCTGCTTGCGCAGGTCATTATATCCCCACCTGGCATCTATTATCAGTATTACTATCAATTTATCAGTATACATTTGGATTGTTGTTAGTTACAGGTGCAAATAAGTTGTCCTTGTATGCAATAAAATGGCGTCAACAAGTTATAAACGAACTGTAAAAGCTACTTATTCCGATTTTGAAGAGACAGTGCTACAGTGGTACAACGAAGCTGAATCAGAAGATAGAGAATATAGCAGCGATAATTCGCATCATGAAGGCGATGATTCGCTTCATCAAGAAGATGATAGAGAAAGTAATAGCGATCAAAGCACCGACGAAAATATTCGATTGGATCCGCAACATGATGAATACATGACAGCAAAAAGTGGAATGAAATGAATGAAAATGCCTCATAGAAAACCAAGAAAAGCTCGCCGTCAAAATATTCGTTTTATTCTGGGTCCTTTGAAGAAAGGCGAAATATTCACAGAAAAGATTCTTGGAGAAAATTTATTACTAATGACATGTTCGACGAAATCATTGTTTGTACTAATAGAGAAGCTGCTCGCAGATACCTGCATCAAAAGAAAGTTTGGTACCTAATCAATAAAGAAGAAATGGAGGCATTTTTCGGAATTCTACTCATGGCGGCAGTGGAGAAAAGTTGGGACGTACCAGTACGAGAACTTTTTCTGGATAAAATGTCTAATTCAATCTACAAAGCAGCCATATCCGTGAATCGTTTTAAAAATATATAACGATTTTTGAGATTCGAAGATAAGAGAACTCGGGCTTATCGGCAAGAAACGGACAAATTAGCTCCTTTAACCCATATTTGGAAACTATTCCTGGACCAATGTAGGACTGTAATGGTGCCAAAAGAATTTGTCACAATTCATGAGCAATTAGTAGGGATTAGGAGAAGATTCGGTTTTGCACAATACATACCAAGAAAACCGACGAAATATGGCATAAAAATATTTTGGTTGTGTGAAGCAGAAACTGGCAACCTGGTTCTGAAGTACAACGCAATTTGGGAATGCACGTTGTACAATCTCTTGTGCGTTCAATTCACAATACATCAAGGAATTTAACGTTAGATAATTTTTTTACCAGTGTCGAATTGTTCGAAAAACTTTTATCTATTGGGATAACCGCTGTGGGTAAAATAAGAAGAAACAAAAGAACATATCGGCAAAGATGTTACCCAATAGAAACAGAGAGATATCATCTATTTTTGGTTTTACTCAACACATAGCTCTTCTGAGTTATGTTATTCTGCTGAGTACAACGCACAATGATAATGAAGTGGAGATCTAAAGTACAATCCTAACCGTAATATTAAACTAAATGTTACATAATAACTCTGTTTTTGGTAGTGTCTTATTTTATTTAGTGTAAATAATTAGTTTCTCTGCTTTAAATCATATCAGTATTTATTATTTATGATTTTTTGTTAAATTCAACACTTGCTTTAACATAATAGATTAATAATTATAGTTTACAATAAATATTACAAAATAACTCTGTTTTTATAAACTTTGGGTATAGGGAATGCTTAACACAAATTAAACCTACATAATCAAATATTCTATTGATGCAATTAAATACAGGGTGTTCCATTTAAAACAAGAAAGAAAAATAAAGGTCCGAGTTTCGATCCACCCTGTGCACAAAGAGAGAAAATAATTGAAATGTAATCGAATGAGGAGATATTAAATCATATTACGAAATTCGATTAGCCAAGAAATTGTCTTTTTCTATAACGTACAGTAAGCTAGAGGGCGTTGATTTAGCTACGATTTTAATATAAACGTATCCATAACATTTAAAGGGCTCTGTATAACGTAGCAAAATCTTATATCAAAAGATTCGAAAAAATGTGGGCAATCCGAATTTGGCATAATATGCAGGGGCTCTCATTTAAAAAATCATATGTTTGATTTCTAACGGAGTTATGCAACACCCTGTATAGTTCAACATATTTAGAAATATGACCCTTAAAGACATTTATTACCTATTTTTCTTAACAACATTTTTTGTTATCGAACGAACGATCGAAGAACCCCAATTTGTAGAAACCTATCATAGATGCAATCAGAAAATTTATTCAAGTTTCAAGTTGAGGAAAAATTAGAAACAGCACCAAAGCAACCAGCCACAAGGAAACGATGTTCCTTATGTCCCACAAAAAGGATAGAAAATACGATTGATTAAACACATGTACAAAATAATTATAAATAATTAGTAAATGATGGAGTAAATAAAGTAAATAAGAAAATGGGAACTGAACGACAAGCGAGGTGTACAAAAAGAGGTAACTAGAATCGTGCCTGCAAACAAATTTATACAGATTTGAAAAATGTATAATAAGGAGCGCAAAACAATTACTAAAGTTCGCTGAAGGCAAAATGTGAGAACATTTGATCAGCAAAAAACATTGCCTCAGACGAGTATCAGAACGTATAAGAAGAAAGGTAGGTAGTATTAAAATTATTTATTGTCACATAATCAAGAATACAACTCCAATAAACTCTTCTTGTTAATACAAAAGTAATTATATTTATCGATCCTTTTATTAAAAATGTGTGCCAGGCGCTAAATTGAAACGTTTCTAGCTCGATTTTCATTTTAATAATACCCCATGTTCAAGTAATGTAATAAGTGGCGTTGATATATTACAATACTGAACCGCGTTAATGTGATCAATAATATCCAACATCAAATGTTTGTCATCAACAGCTTAAATGTGTTTATATAAGCGTACATAATCCACAGATAGTAATTAATGTACGAAGCATTCATGCGTGCAAGAAATGTTGATCCTAATTGATGGCTACAAATCATATAAATTTGATTAAAAATTATGACTGTTTAGGGGGTGGAAATTGCGACAATTCCTTACAAATTATGTTTTCGTGTAGCTTTTAAATTTTATTGCGTGTTCGTTGTACTAATTATTTTTAAAAATTTTCTGATTTAATATGGGTAAACTTTAAACTATTTCTCTCTCCTTAACTATTTATGGTCCCTGTGAGTTGTGTGTGACCCCAAAAGTGTTAAAGCGCGCTTAAAGATATCAATGGCCGGATTGCGTGAGGATATGATATCAGACCAGAAGCTTACTTAGAGGGTGCTATTTAAACTTTCCTTGTGTATGGCATGCTAAAATATTTTGCTGTAAGTAATAGTCTATAAACGCTTTTCCGTTGTTTCATACTGCTCTGACGTAAATAATGTGGCACGAATTTACGACGTGATATGTTCTGACCTAATTCGAAAATACGCATTAACTATATTTAAATTTGTTTATCAAAATTTTCTCAGGGTAAAATTTACACGCGATACATGCTTGAAGCACACAATAGAATACTTTTAAGCTTTTGTGAACTGGTGCACCTGTGGGAGCACAATTTCTGCACATCCCCCGTATACGTTTTCCTGCAAGTTACAAATGAACTAATTAAATTATTCCGCTAATGAACATTTTTCACTTCGTATAGCATCATTAATAATAATTGATCATTAATATCTAAGTGAAATTCTTATTTTGTGCGATTAAGTATCAATTCTTAAATATCACTTAAATTAATCTTTGTTGCACGTAGTGAAAAACGTTAAGGTTGTAATTTGTATAATGAAAGCCTTTAAACAATAGAATACTCCCTCTTTTAGGACGATGTAATTTGAGTTCGTTTTTAAATAGATTTCCTTTCGAGTTGTGCTGTACATCAGCCAACAGGTGATTAAAGGGGAGTGTAAATGATTGGGAAAATTAGTAATTGATTTTCCATTTTATGTTATCGGATAGTGTTCCTTGTTATTAATTAGATTTTTGAATTACCTTTTAAATGAAATAATCGTGTTTGTTAGTTCTACTCTCTAATTAGCAACATTGAACGGCTGAATACATAGATGAAATTATTTACATATCATGAAGCTTGAAGAAAACATACAGTTTTGTGATACATATTAGTGTAGACACGATCCACAGATTACTTTTGGATTACATTTTCAATTTTATTAAAGAATCCTGTTGTGGTTAACATCCTGAAGGAACCACATGTGATGAAAAATCCGCTTTGCAGATTACAGCTAGAAAAACTCTTATGCAGTGTATAAAAATAGAATCATACATTTACACATTATTTGTTTTTCTCGACGATCTATTACTATGAAATTAGCATTAATGCTATAAAGTACAGTCGCTGACTAAAGTAATGTTCCTCCAACTTATGTTCTTAGCTAGACAACTTCTCTCCCCTCAAACATTGCATAGATAAAACTATCCACAATTTGATAAAACGTAATTGTGCTTAAAATTTTCAACACTTATTAACACTTAACATCAAGAGTACTCCCTATTACCATTGGATTGCCACAAGGAAGCATATTAGGTCCTTTGTTGTTTTTAATATTTGTTAATTCATTTCCAAGCTGTATAGAGAGTATAGAGGGTGAGACACATATTGTCCAATTTGCGGATGATACTACTCTTACCATAACGGATAAATACATCGAAAAGGTTGAAGATAAAAGTATCGTGGTACAGTCTAAGGCCCTTGAATGGTTCTCACACAATAAACTGGTCTTAAATACCACGAAAACAAAGGAAATGTTGTTTACACTGAGACACACAAACGCATATACCCCTAATAAATCCGCAAGTTTCCTAGGAGTGCACCTCGATAGCAAGTTAAACTGGGTTCATCACACCGATATAATATCAAAGAAACTGAGTAAGAACATTTTCGTACTCAGAAACTTGCAATCGAACGTGTCTCCTAAAGTCTTACGAACATCATATTTTGCCTTGTGCCAATCACTAATGTCTTACGCAATCGTAGCGTGGGGTCACTCTACAGGTTGCCACCGAATATTCCAATTACAAAGACGGGCAATTAGAATAATAGCGAATTGCAGCTACAGAACTGAATGTAAACAATACTTCATACAACACCAAATACTAACGCTACCGTGTATATATATCTTAGAATGTTTACTGTTTGTCAAAAAACACCATGAAAATTTTTCGAAACAATGTAACATACATAATCATCTCACCAGAACTCGTAATCATCTCCGCCCTGATTTTCACAGATTAAAAAAATTGCAAACGGGACCAAATTACTGGTCGATAAAATTTTTCAACAAATTATCAAATAAAACAAAACAATTAGAATTAAGGCAATTTAAAATAGCAATAAAAAAATATTTATTAAACAAAGCCTTCTATAGTTTCAATGAATACCTTAATTATTATCAGCATATAATTTAACACCTAGATAGATTGACGAGTGTAAATACATTGTATGGTAGCACGAAATATATATTATTATATGTACTTCGATTGTTATCGATACTCAGGCCAAGCCTGGTTAACTAATCGCACGGATCGAAATCAAGTTACGATTAGTCCTACTAATACATATATCTATACAATATAAATTTGAAGTTGCTGTTAAAAAGTGAACATACTAAATACTATACACATATTATGTTCATTAAATTAAATGACGTTGATAAAACCAACGCTGATCACATTTTAGATAATGTATTTGCTTGAGAAGCCTCGGTGTATTTGATCCCAATTTGTAAAAGCCACGTCCCGTCGACCCTCTTTCCGCGAAGGCATTAACATGAACGCAGCGTCGCGCATCAATAACAAAAAGAGACCCTATATTCCTAGGCTTCTCCGTTGGCGTCACTTATTCGTGACTTAGTGACTTTTTATAGAAAAGAAAAAATGAACATAATATGTATGTTTTGAAAAAGTGTTATGGTTATTGTGTAAGCGTTTTTTGTTGTTTAGCTCGACGCATAGGTTGCACTCGAGTGGGTAATGTGTTGTTTGTGTTTTGTGTTAATTGCGAATTCTGATACTGTGAGTATATTGTGTGTTTACGTTTGAGTGCATGAGAACGAGTCAGAGGTGTTACATGAGTGATTGTTGAAGTGTTGTGTGTTGGTAATGGACTTTCTATAATGTTATGTTGTGTATGCAACAAAGTTTCAATTTGTGAAGGGAGGATTGAGTGTTGTGTTTCATTTTGTGTTTGAATGGTATTAGTTGAAAGTGTATGATGTGGTTCTGAGTGATGTGCGGTATCTTCCGTTATGTTTAGAAATTTTCTAACTATGTGACAAGTGTTGATAATGACTGCCTTTTGTAATTGTATGTATATGTTCTTATCTAACCCTAAAATGTGCAAACTGTGATGTATTGTTTTTGGTATAACTCCGGTTGCACTAAGAACAATGGGTACTGTAAGAGCAGTTCCCATTCTCCATTGCGCTTTAAGTTCCTGAGCTATATCAGTGTATTTCCGATGTTTCTCTGCGTGTGTATTGGCTAAATTGTTTGTGTTGGGAACTGCAATATCTATTATGTATATGATTTTTTGTGTTTTATCTATAAGTGTTATATCTGGCCTATTGTTATATACAGTTTTATCTGTGAGTAGTGTCCTATCCCAATATAGTTTGTGTGTGGTGTTTTCAAGTACAACTTGCGGTGTATATTTGTAATAGGGTGTGTTATCAGTAGAAAGGTTATGTTTTGTGGCGAGTTTTTGGTGTATTATCTTAGCTACCTGATCGTGTCTGTGTTTGTATTCCGTTTGTGCTAGACGTGTACATGCTGATATAATGTGTTGTATTGTTTCTGGTCTTTGCGAGCATTGTCTACAAAGATCATGTGTAATTGTCCTATCTTTAATTATGTGTTTTCTGTAATTTCGTGTGTAAATGACCTGATCTTGTATGGCAAACATGAAACCCTCTGACTCTGGGAAAATATCACATTTGGTTAACCAAGCATTATTATTATTATTATTATTATTATTATTACTTATGTGTACAACATAATTGTGCTTAATATTTTTAACACTTAGCTTCTAATGTGTACAACATAAGAAGCTAAGTGTTAAAATTCTTAAGCACAATTACGTTTTATCAAAGTGTGGATAGTTTTATCGATGCAATGTTTAAGGGGTGAGAAGTTGTCTAGCTAAGAACATAAGTTAGAGAAACATTACTTTAGTCAGCGACTGTACTTTATAGGATTAATGCTAATTTCAATTACAATACGTCGCGTCGGTTTTGAAGTAATCATTTTATAAAAAGCGACGCCTTTGCAGGTGTTCGGTCGGTGGAAATTCGCGAAGCCCAAATTTTGACTACCTTCTGAATTCCTGTTTTGTGCATCCTGCTTTTAAGTTTCTTAATTGTTTTACTCGATATTCAGTCAACACTAAATTATCAACCGTGTTCTTCAGTTCGCGCGTTCAGATGTCTTGTACACTTTGGGTCATCATTAATAGATTTCCTGTCTGTTTTCAAATTACGACTACCATCATCCTACCACCGATATTCCAGAGGGAGCTACGTTCACCAGGTTGAAATTCTATGAGGCTTGTGCGTTCAAGTTTCAAATCATTCAAATTACACAGATCACATTATTATTTCTATGGCCAGGTGAATAACACAGACAACAAGTTTAGAACATGAAAGCAGATCAAGATATAAGCCTACTTTTTGATACTCTTTCAGAACCCGCAATCAGAAACACAAAAAAACCACACACTCACAGATTTTGACCGCCATTTTGACGATGTTCTCGATTAGTTGCAGCAAAATACATCAAGATCTAAGCTTACTTTTTGATGCTCTTTCAGAATCTGAGGTCAGAATTTTAAAATTTCTTAACACAAAAAAGACACACACACACACACAGACTTAACGAATTCATATACCGTTCGGTGATCAATCTTCATCAATTCGTAAGAATCCATGGTATCAAATCGCCAAAACCTAAGCTTTAACATTTGCGTTTGTAAAATCAATTACTTATTTCCATTCTCTGCGTTTTATAGTTTGTTTAAAGCTTGGTTCCGATGTACTCACGATCTATCAGCAACATACATATAGGTACACAATACAGATTAAGCACTTACGTTATAAGGATGATTCAATATTCACCCCCCAGCCTTCGGATATGTATTCTACAACTAAAAATAAGATAAAAATAAATAATAATAAAATCCCGAAAACCTAACCGTTTTCTAAACGTTCGGCAGCACGGGCGTTATCATAAAAAGCGCCTAAAACTTTTATCATATCGACGTATTCTCTGTTAGTATACCTTTCCATTATTAATTTAAAACCTTTTCCAGCTTTAAATACTTTATTATAAACGTCAAAATAAAACAAAAAAATGACAAGTAAATGCATTGCAATTTGATTTAAAATTTTGAATTGTTTTATTCTTTATTTCAATTTTACCAGAAAACGGTTAGGCTTTCGGGATTTTACTATTCTTTATTTTTATCTTATTTTTAGTTGTAGAATACATATCCGATAGGCGGGGAGTGAATATGGTATCACCCTGTATATGCTTTACTGTCTCTCTCTGTTTGTTTGTCAATAGTGGAATAGATGGTCACGTCATACTTATTGTTGCGAAGAGTCCCAAAGTACAGCGAAAATGAAGCCCCAACAGGAAAAAGCAAAACTTAACTAAAAGCGAAATTGTCCAAAGGGTGTTTGCATTTGTCCATCTCTTTAAAGATCTTGATTGAGAGAATTTCTTAGGATTCATCTCAAAAATTGACTTGCAAGTAAAGGCACGAATAGACCAGCATTAGTACGATGAAGGGGCATTGACAACAAAGACAGAATTGAAGGCTCTAACCTTATAAAGCGTAGAAATGACAACAGAAAAAATAAAGCCGTCAGTATCCTAAAGAGATAGAATGACTATGTGTACGCAAAAATATACTATCAAACGTGTTTATGGATACAGTTAATGTAGCTGGCTTCAATCGGAAATTTCTAGACATTTATAGCACTTTTATTGTTGTTTATTGTTTATTGTGTAAACGTACAAAGAAAAATCATTTACACAAACGGTAATATGAGTTTGGCAAGTGGCATTCTACCACTCAACCGTAAATTAAGTATAGCAAGTAGTAAACTAGTAATAAAATTAATAGATTATAGGTACATAATAAAATAATTAAAAAAAAGAAAGTATACAACGTGTCCAAGATAAGGATGAACAGCATGGGGATCTTGAAAACGGTAAGAGATAGGAAGGCGGTTAAATTAGAGAAAAGTTGTATAATTTAGGGCATGTTCACATGTAGTTTGCAAAAGTTCATTATTGTTTATCGTTTCCGAGATTTAAAACAAAATGCGATTTTTGGGTTTTTCTTTTTTCGTAATTCCTACCTTTATTTTAAAAGATTTTTAAAAACCAACGATACTTCTTCATTGTCACTTTTTGAATTCTATTAGATGGCGTTGTCAAATTTTTTATTCGACGTTTCGTCTCCGAGGAACCATCATCAACTTCATTTTTTTATATCGCCGCAACCAAAAAAACACCCTGTATTCGATAGTATTTTTTATTATGAATTTAACGATGACAAAAATGAATTAAAAGCTTTAAAATCAGAGTGAAGGGTATAATCAGAAGCAGTTAGATACACCAAACAGTTCACACAATAAGATATAGAGGGTTGGGTGCAAAACATAAAATATGTGAACATTTTTGTAAACAATTTAGTGATTTGTACGATCTTCCGATAAGGGACTTATGTTCACATATTTTATTAGCCTGAAGATGACTTTAAGCCAAAACATGTCCCTACCCTACAATTAATTTATTTCGATTAGTGAATCTTTCATGCTGTAGTAACTAACTAATAAACGAACCATGGGGAAGGTTTTGCTCGTTACATGGTATCAAACTTTTTATGACATACGGCCTTGAAACTACAGTAGACGAGATAGAATACCCGCAGAACATGTCAAACCCTGAGCAGATCTGAAAACCCTGGAAAGGATCACGGATATCAATGTGGGATGAATGTGGGATGAATTTCAAAGAAGGAATAAGATTCGCTGTTAACTACGCTAACCAGATTATATAAAATATAACATAAAACAAAAATATATATATATATGATTCCGAGATTTTTTAGGTAACAAAATATTTGTTTTTAAATATTAAAGAAAACCGCATGCCCGTATTGAAATTCAAACCTTTACGATGTAGAGTAAAGTTTGGAAATGCCATTTTTTTACAACGAATGAATATAAGTATATCTAGTGATTTAATACTTTTCATATATTTCCGACATTTTCTAGTATTTCAAATTATAATAAAGTAAAAATCAAGCATACAAAAATTGTAATCTAGCACGCCATCAAAGGGAAAAAAATATAAGACAAGAACACATTTCCATAAGATAGGTAACTAAAATGATATAAATAGAAAGTCCTAAAACATGCAATATAACGTCAAGTTTGCTGGGGTTTGTTTCCGGAAAGTGTCAAGTTCCGGTCTTACCACAAAATTCTAATCCAGACGGCGACAAAAGGTAACACGTCCTATAATAACTTGCAGTGGCGCCCCTTACGTTACTTCTGCCATAATAAACAGGCCAACACACATCTGGTGCACCTTATTTATGTGCTTTCTCTAAAGTACTTTTTGAAAACTACCCCTTAAAATGTTTGATATGCATAATATATTTCATGCACGCGCTTAATAACCATGATTTATAGATTAACTTAAATATGTTACAAAAGATCGAAAAGGTAAGAAGTACGGTACAAAACTGTGTGGTAGGTAGTAATGGTTTTTTACTCTTAAATCCGTTTTTTAATTGAAATTGTACCGTAAAAACGAAAATAAACATTTTCCTCGAATATCCGATATTTGGATTGATTATTATCCTGCGAAAACGACAACAAAAGATTGAACATCCATTCGATAAACTTCAATTTCTATATATTTTAGTGGATTTGTGTTTAAATTATTTTATGGGGTTGCCTTATTTAAAGAGGATAAATTATGTTTACTGTACAATGTTTGTTATTTACGAAAGGGGAATAACAATACACTCTTGAAAGAAGAAATTCAGTTAGACTGTATTTATTGATTTTTCATTTCATTACATTTAGAGTTTCAAAGAAACGTAATAAAAATAAATATAAATCACTATGATAATACCCTCAAGATACCTTCGGAATTATAATCAGCAAATGGAAACTTCAAATAAAAAACATTGTTAATGGTCCTAATGTTTCCGACTCAATTTAATAATCCCTATTAGTTTAAGTTATTTTGATTATAAGAATGTAACGACGGCCGTAATTGTGTTCTCTTAATGGAGGGTAGTAGAATTACTTTATTCGTGTAATGCACACGCCTAGGCTCAATATTTGAGCGTTCCCTTTTCAATTTTATTTCAATATTTCTCAATCTACCCCAGTCGTCGGGTTTTCTTTGCATCGTTCATTTTTGCCAACGGATTTTCACGATTCACAAAAACGCAATAACAGTGGTGAACGAAACATTAAGAAAATGTACCAATTTTTCTTGAAGCACGAAAAAGAATTATGGTCGTTAAGTTTTTATAAACGGAAAGGCAACAGAAGCATAGGTTGACCGACCGGTCATATAAATTTATTAAACAACTTATCAATTTAGAATAAAAAATGGGATTTGTTAGGGAGGGTGGGTTACTATTGAATATCCTCAATATTTTCATTTCAATCAAAAATTGTTTACTTGTATCGAAGTGAGTTACCTACATTCATTGAAATTATCTGCACTGAATACATTGTATACCATTTTATATCAGAGTTACCATTTTGCACAGCTCACAAAACAGCATTCAAACAGCTTTCTATCTCGGTTTTAAAGATAATAGGGGTGTTGTCGTTTACTAAACATTTACACGACAAAGTGGAAATCTCATGAAAATTACTAATTATTGGGAAACTACCTACATCACCCATTGTAAAGCGATTTGTTGCTGCGATTTTTATTGTATTGAGGTCAGATTGCCTAATGTAATTTAGTAGTCGTTCGTCTGCATCGTTATTTAACCACCCCACTTAATGTAGTTTTGGGAAAGTGTAACAGCTTTCAACCTAATTACTGAGGTTATCGCATGATTTACGGCTTTACAACTTAATCGGAACTTGTGATCCACTATCCACAATATTGATTGTTTATATTTTTATCTATAACTTTTACCGAATGGAACGATGTTGAGACCTGCACATTTCTGTAACACAAAATGTTTACTACAAGACACGATTTTCAGCGGTGGTCCGCATAATAGATTTTTGAGTTCATGAGAGAATTTCCGTTAGGGTAACCATAATAAATGACTTCCATTTAAAAAACATAGGTTTATACTATAATTGTACACCCGTTCATTATCTTTAATAAGGGATGTACAAATAACAGCACTTGCTTTTCTTAACATATTTTCGATTGATCCAGGTTAACCAATAGAATAATAATTAACAATTAGGCAACAGCATAACAATGAAAGGGAAGAGCACAATCTGCGTGTCCAATAGATTCCATATGAACTCACCTTGTAATCAAAGGTGTCGCCAGAAACTTTTCCAGGGGAGGGCCAAAAAATTATCAGTTATTGATTAATATAACATTTATTTCGATATAGGTGTACATGTATAAAAAAAATGAATACAAATTTTAAAAACATTAAAACAAATGAAGCCGTTTTTAATATAAATTAAAAAAAAAACTAAAAAAATTATTCACTAAATAACAATAATAATCTTCGAGAACCCTTCTTCGCAAACCTACCACATACCTCTTCAATAAATTCAGTTTTGTTTGCCAAAAGTCTTTGTTCATCATGCAAATTTCATTTAGCCAGTCATTGGACATGGTAGAGCGAAGCCATGTCTTAGTTCGCCTCAACGTACTGAAGAACGCTCTACAGTAGGTACAAGTAGTACATGGAAGAGTCAAGAATACTTGAATTGCTGTATGAATATTGGGATAAAATTCCTTACTTTGCTTCAATAGATCGAAAAAGTTCGCTTCCTGAATGCTGTTATTTTGTTTGCATTAGTAGGACCATGTTTCTACCCATTCCTTCTTTATATTTAATGTAGAAAATTATAGAAATTCCCAATAATTTTTGACATTTCTAAAATTTCTTCTTTGGGCATTTTATTTAGAACGGTAGGATGAAGTTTGCCAAGGGAATATGCTGGAGTAGTACCTTCAGTGAACCGGCATTTAATAGACGATATAATAGAATCTAAATAAGGAATAAATATGCTTCTTCTGTAATAATCTTCAGCATAAACCGCATTATAATCGGCCCATTAACTTGCTTACCAGGTCTTCTAGGCATTGTGATCTCGGTGTTCAATTTCTGACTAACTAACTAATAACAGAACGAGCGGCGAGTTCGACAGATGGGGGGCCATGGATGGAAACAGCAAAAGAACTGATTACCTTATAAATCACAGGTATCGCGAAACAGGAACAAAAAATATGGAACTGAACTGAAACATTTTATTTTATGATTAACAAAAGATTTGTATTTGTGCAACACATAAATGTAGGTTTTGTATTAGAAATGTCCTAGGGGGGGTTTGAACCCCCTAAACCCCTCCCATTTACCTACGGCCTTGTGCAAAGGTCTACTATTTCTTTAATGCAGTACTTACTATCTTTACAAAAGGTTACTAATAGTGAAAATAACTTACTATGTCAGTAATGGTGTTCTTAAAATGCATCGATCATAATTAAGAATGTTTAACGGTCAATATCTGGGCTACAAAGGCACTAGGGTTGGTGTTTTCTGGAAAATTTAACTATCTTCTTAGTATTCTAGTGTACTGTACTTAGAGGTGGCGTGCATTGATTGTAATTGAACTTAACTAAAAATGACCTAACATCTTAACATATCTTAACACTTAACATTGTGGAATTCCATAAGTAATGAGGAGCGATGATTAAGTTATAGTAGGCTCTGAACTTCCCCCATATTTGCATCTTTAGTAAAATATTTAAAAATGGTTACTAGTTTCGACTAATGGAAGTCATCCTCGGGCATCTAATTACTGAAAATATGATGTAGGTGATGATGGTATGAATCAGTTAATAAATAATAATAATTAATAATATTCTTTATCAATTGATGAAGAAAAACCTCCCATGTAACTGAAAAACTATTAGAGTTTTTATATTTACAATACGATCGTGGTTTTGTAGTACTTGAATGTTTCTCCACGTTTTTATTTGATGTTTGAGTCCGTTTGAGTACCTTTTCCACTTTCGCAGAAATATCATAAACGTCATAAATTGGCTTGGTCCATAATTGATGTTGTAAAAAATGTATTAAAAACCTCAAAATGGGGTGATTATTCAATTGATAAAAGAAAACTCTAAACCTTCCCCATGTTTGTTTATTAATTAATTAAAAGTGCGACATGTTTCGACAATATAAAATTATCATCTTTAGGCAATAGATGGTAAAGAATATAATAACAATCTTAATTACTATTAGATTGTTATTATTATATTCTTTACCATCTATTGCCTGAAGATGATAACTTTATATTGTCGAAACATTTAATTAATTAATAAAGAAACATGGGGAAGGTTTAGAGTTTTCTGTTTCAATCATAAACGTCGGTGTATGAATGTGTTTTTTGTCAGCTGACTGATTTAACCGTAATTCGAACTTAAATCTTCTGTACCCATAGTTCATCTCCATTGTGTTACAAAGTAGTTGCTAAATCAACAAGCTGCATAGTTTGTACGTTACAGGTAGCATTTTCCTGATGGTATTTAATTTGGGTTCACTTTATACAGCATGATATCTACACTATTACTATGCTATTACGAATATCGAAAGGGTAAAATGTAAAACAACAATTGTGTCTAGTGCCAGATTTAGAATTCTTGACCCTGAAAGGCAAATAATTTTTCGACTCCTCAAAGACCATTAATAGTCACGATCGTCGCTTTACGTTGTGGTTCTGCTAGACCTATCTGAATAATCAATCAGGTTCAAAAATGACCTACGGTGGTATCGGATCTGATTTATCTTTGCTTTAACTCATCACTATCAATATTGATACCTTTTAATTATGATAAACCTACTGTACTATGTATTATAAAAAACAAAATCATAGTGAACATTATAAAGGATTTAACTTTTACCTCCACATATTCGTGCAAATTGAATGAAATTTTTTTCGCAGCTGACGTAAACCTCAGAGCGAGGATTCTTAATTTTTGTATTAGCAAATTGTTCAGTAAGCACTTTATTTCAATCAAAGGCAAAATATTGGAACAACTAAAACTTTTCAATTTAATTTAGTTGGAGTATTATTTAATCTTGTCTTTAAGTTTCATACAGTTAGTGAAAAATATAATTAATTTTCTCTAAACTTACGTTGTGGAACTCCATTAATAATATTGTAATAATAAAAACAAGTAATTCCATTCAACTTTTTATTGTTAAATACAGCCCAACACGTTCTACACTATGTCTCACTATCAAGGGTAACAGATTGGAGAAGACAATCCTGATTGTTGAATATAGTATAATTGTATGTAGAGGCAAACGGAATGCTTTTAAGGGCGCTAGTGCTTTAAGGGCACTTCTACACGCATGTCACGCTATTTTTTTATTACAATTGTATCATAATTCGAGAAATAGAACTGAAATACATATTTCAAATCAGCATTTTAATTTTGAATTTATATCATTTCGGAAGGTAACCTATGTAATGACGTTATGTTGTTTGTAGACACGGCGTTTTTGAAAATTGTTCTGTAAAAAATGAGTTTGAAGAAAATTCAAAAACTGGCCGAAAAAGCGCAATTAAAACTGATTCCGCAGGAATGTCTACTGGTGTAAAGAATATAAAAAACTGCTTAGGTGGATGGAAAATAAAAATTCATAAAGCGTAAAAGAACCATTGATGCCTGCCTACATGCAAGAAATGGTAACATTGATTACAATTATAATATTATTTGTTTTTTATATTTTATCTTTTAAAATCGGAGTAAAAATGCAAGGCCCCCGACATTGAGTCGTCATACAAAAAACTGGGGGGTGAATTTTTTTCATTTTTGTGTAAAATGTGTAAAAATCAAAATTGGAGAATCACTGTCTTGTTTAACTGTTATTTTAATTAACAGCAATAAAATCACTGTATTTAGCATTTTCCTGGCTGACGGTCAGTTTTAACGTATCACAAAATTGGTGTTGTTCCATAAATTGTTATGAACTTTCAAAACTTACTTCTCAAAAGTCGAAAGCCCATTTAATGTTGATTATTGATATAATTAACTGGTTTTATGAGCTATAACCGAAAATTGACTATTTTCCAATATACGGAAGCTAAAGAAAAAATTCTTGTTTTAAATGCTAAATTTGTATTACTGAAATCAAGCTGCATTGTTCCTTTATTGAAAAGAAAATTTGTTTTTTTGTTATTCAAAGTAAATGTTATGATTATCGCGAAAGAAAGGCGCACATATTCCCGGAGAGGTAATCTACCACATCGTAAATAGCAGACGGCAAACCACAACAAAGTGATTATTCTTTTGCATTGTACAAAACCAAGCGCTTCATAGCAATAGTGTACGACAACAGCTTCCCCGCGTACTGGACTTCACCGTGCGGGCCAAAGCATCCATCCTTTTTCCGAATTTCTTAAAAAAAAACCATGAATAATGATATTTTTTTGAATCGTGTTACTCCACAACATAATTGATTTAATTTTTATATTACTGTTAATTTATGTTAATATCGAACTATCAGGTGCTCAGTTACACAAGATGTCGTTTTTTTATTATAGCTTTAAGACTAATTAACCAATTGGCCTCAAAAGCATCTCACACCGTGTGGTGTATAGGTGGTGTATACATTCAAAATTACAAGCAATTTTGAGACTTAGAAAGGGAGCGGATCTGGCTCACAAGCTGCATGCGTTTATGAAGATTGAAGGCGGTAAATAAAGGTTCCGAAACCAACAAGTCTTTCGTTTTTACGAAGGAGCTTCGTAGATTTTTCGTTCAAGCTCCTGATGACATTTTCTTGTTTTTAAAGGTACTGAATATACGATAGTTTTGAGAGAGATTAGTGACAGTTACTTCATTTTTCAGGTTGTTACAATTTGTGGTTCATGCAGAAGATACGAAAGGTGTTATTTGCGCATGTCTGATATTAAAAAAGAAGGTTTTTGTTTAATCATTAACATCCGTTCATCGAAAACTGAGATAGGTCGAAAATTTTGTGTCATTGCCGATTCTGATATAAGAGTATGTTAAGTTGTTTAACAAATACCTTTCATTCTTTCTACGTCACAAAAATCTAGCTACAGATTGGTTTTTTTTAAGTGTGCCAATGGAAAGTGAATCAAGCAAGTTATTTGGATTAACAACTTTGGTAGATGCCCTTCTCTTGTAGCACATTTTTTGAAACATCCGGACTCTGCGTGATATCCCGTCCATTAATTCAGGCGGACATCTGCAATGATTATGGCAAATGGAAGGAAACATTCTCTTTAAAGAAGGAGGTAAATCTGTGTTTTGCTAGCATAATTATTGATAGTTAATAAAGCTTATATCTTCATTTATGCAAATTTAATATAGTCCACTTCATAAATTAAAAAAAGGGTTACATTCTCTGGAGTGACGCGGATTCGAAGCCGGCTGAGCTTCTAGGGTGGAGAAAAACTGAAACACACATTCTTCTCGAATGAAGAGTAAAAACATATTATGTCTTCTTCGTTAACCTCTATATTTTTCACGGCAGTGTATGAATGATTTTCTTAAGTGGAACGCTTTCCAATTGCACATTGTATTATGCGTATTTTACTTTCCGAGGGGCTTAGTGGTAGGTTACTGCGAAAACGACTTTAGGTTTTGGAGCATCATTAAAAAGCGAACTGTGTGTGAAACACGATCTTCCGCATTAAGGAAAGTGACGAAGACGGTGATTACTATTAGAATAACAGTTCATTCATAACTACGCTTATTATTTAGTATAATTTCAGTTACACGGCTATACTAATATAAACAAACAACTTCTACTTAGTTTAAGGAGCGATCGCCCGACATTTTTGTTTCAAAACCATACATTTAGAAAAGTCAACAATCATCTGTGGCTTCTCGAATAGAAACCAAATTACACTTGAAACTGCAGGGGTAGAATTTTTCTCCCGTACAGAAAAGGGGCTAGTTGCGCATATATCCTTGTCGCATTAGTCTTTAGAGTTTCCATTGATTTTACTATTTTAACTCGGCGTATTCGTATTTTAGGGGGCCGCACTTCTTTGGGGAAAAGGAGATTTAACCATCCGAATACAATCCTTAACGCCTTTAGAAAGCTCCTTAGAGCATTACTACTGATCAATGGACTTCTTTCTCCATTTCGAAAGCTTCAAAATTGTGAATAGTTCAGTTTCAGAACTAAACGAAACATTTCGCCTAACAAATAAAAGAAATGAAACTGTGAAAGCATTTTGCTCACGGAATTATAACGCGGTGCCGCGGATTCTCATTAATTATAGCTAATTTTGCAGAGCTTTAGCATTCCCCTGGTAATTAAAACTGAATTTTATACACCCTTATTAGTAATATTTATGTCCTAAAACATTAAAAATGTAGATAAACAAGGACCGTAAGCTGAATTATTAAAGCAATAACGTTTCCTTATTAAAGACATATAAGGAATGAGCATTCCCGTAATCATGTTAAGTGAAAATTGCAATTTTATAAAATATTTCAAATTGGAAATTTATTTTTCTTGTTATGTTCAGTGGAGCAAATATGAACGTAATAATTTTAATATTCCCAAAATAAAGTAAGTAATTGAATTGAATCTTTGTTTAAGATCGGTTGCAATGGTACCACTTCACGAAATGAAATATTCAAAAACATGGCTCTAGATGTACGGTTTTAATTCCCTAGATTTTTCATTGGACACGGCGCGATTTTACGGTTCGAATATCAAATAACGTCTCAGATTTTTCACAGCTCGTGCTCAACAGTCATGTTAGATGTTTGAAACCATTTTGTGAGGTGTGTCTCGTCTCGCAAACTGGATGTACATTTAAATAAGAAATAATTAATGGTCAAAATGTGAGAACATGCGCAAAAATCTAATTGTCGTTGGGAGTAAATATTTCGTGAGGTTGATAGCTGCTACGTGATAATTCTGATCTGGTTTAAGATTTAAATTTCGCATGCTTCTGAAGGTTTAATTTCCGTTTACTATACGTCAGCTACAATAAGCGGAATTATTCACATTTCGAGATGTTTCTTTTCAAAATTGAATAACTCACTTCAGTTTTGTTAAAGCTTTTGTATAAAATGATGAACACTGAGAAATAAATGAAAGCAACTAAATAAAATTCCTAACAAATGGACATCGTTAGCCCGAAATGTCAGTTTGTGTTATTAGGTTTGTTATAACTTAGACGTGTATCTATTGCTATAAATTGCGAGGCTAAACGATAATGACGAAGAAGGGCAGAGCAAACAAAAGGCCGCCTCGTTAAATTAAATTTTCAGTTTATTATTGTTACGATTTAGCAACACGTAAATGACTCAAACTGTAGAATGAATTCCAATTTTTGTAGAAAAAATTCTTGAATATATTTGCCTCTGAATTCTGAAACTTTTAAAACCACGCAATTTCTTCTATTTACATAACGCCTAAATTTAACTGAATTAGTAAATTAAAGACAAACCTCGCACTGTATTTTATAGTAATATATTTTTATTAACAACACCTGTGCTGTTACTACCCCCACGTTGTGCACACACACCTTGATTTTCAGACGACAGATAGCACGTCTCCGGGGAAATTCTGCGGGAATTTTGGAACGAATTTAAGGGTTTATGTCTTCATTATGCTACTATAAATGTCAATAATTCTCAACTTATTACACAATTTTATGAAGATTTAAGTATCTTATGAATAAATTGGTTGCCTGAGAGCTTTTTTTTAGATTATTTTGTAGATCACGCGTTTCCAAAGTGATTAAATGGCAATTACGCTTTAAAACAAACTATTAAATTGTGCTAAAGTATTACGATAATTAAACTACTTATCTAGAATAAATTGCTTAATAATCCCTTATTTACAGAATTTGAAATGGCGGCATCGAAAATTCGTTTCCATTCCGTTGGGCTACAAATTGGCAGTAGCCGCAATTCTGTTGAAACGAAATTGTATCTCAAGCTTTTGCTTAGCTAAGGCTTAAACAATATAAATGCAGTGTGCATCGTTTATTTACAAGAAGGGTCGCTACTATAGAAATAGGGGTTGTCCAGAGGAGATCACTTTATGCCGATTGTAGGATATCGTTGTAATGTATACCTCTTACGTGCTTTAATCAAGAAACACACAGGATATTGGCTGACAATATTGTCTACATTCAATGCAGAATTTCAATAGGTTTAATAAATGGTCACGATCCCTTCTATATCAACGTTTGTTTTCATTCTACTTGAATATCAAATAATGTTTCGGATTCTTCACAGTTCAAGATTCTTGCTTGTTTAGTTATAACACTCCTTGTGGACATCCTTTTTCATTTTATATGTTTTCAGTAGAATTAGACGCTCACATCGTTTGATGTGTTAGCGATATAGATTTCAGCTGGAGAAAAGGTTATGACGAGAAAGAAGAAGATCGTATTATATTAACAAATTACTCTTAAGATCTTAACTATTACCAAAGCAGTAATGAGTGAAAAGGAATTTTACTATTAGACTTCGTAGCATGAAACCAACTTTATTAATTGACTAAGTAACTAAACATTGTTAATACGGCGATCGCGATTTTGTAAACTGCAATCTTCTGACGAAATATACTCCCTCCTTTATAGTTTCATTAACAACAGCTGTAGTACTAAGACAATTATTGCACTATGAAAGAATTAGGGCAAAAATACACAACGTAAGCTATACCTTTGTTACATTACGAGAGCTGTTTCGGTTACTATGAGATGAAGATTGATGATGTTTTCGTGAACGTTATAGCTACCTTTTCGAAAAAAATTAATAGACCGCGTTTTATTTTTCCGATAACAGATAGAATATTAGTACTACTGGACATTTTACTACTTCAGTTTTCCATCGGTTCTCTATTCAATCTTCCGTTTCTTGTTCATGCTGCCACTTGACCCTTGGTGCGTTTAAAAGAATCAACGATATTTTAATTGTCGCTTCTATACTGCTCATATTTCACAAGGTAATTAAGGAAACGCAACCCAATTAATATATCGCTGTGTTCAGTTTCTGTTTGAGTAATTAAAGGTTAAGTAAACAGTAATTTACGACAATATTTTAGGTTTAAACTCAAATTTCTATACCTGAAATTTGTGTATATTTCTGAATTCTGAAATTGTACCTGAAAAAACGGCCCTATTGGTAATTGCTTATTAAAGGGCTGGCATTTGCTCAGGGGACCATACAACGAGTTCATGATCTTCATCAACCTATTAATTATTTACAAATCCTCTGGGTTTAAAATCCAGTACAATGACGTAAATAAGAGAAAACTTCAAGTGCAACTTTGAGCGAGATTGCTGGATTATTAGCCTTTCATAAATTCACTCCAGAGGTACAGTTGGTGATTCCATAGTATTATTAGCTTTTTCTTTCGATGTCCTCTTATTCCGTGTATTAGTCAGAATTTTCCTCTCTTCTAATAGATTCCCAAGTGCATTTGAAATATACTATAGGAAAGAAGACGTATACGTTTAATTTCATAGTTCAGTCAAAAAACATCAAAAAATGATCCAACCTCTTGAAAAATTCGAAAGTTTTGAAAATTTTCACGTTGATTTGTAGGTACCTAGGGATGAATATACCAAAGGTCCTCATGATTATGAGGCGAACTCCAGCGGCAATTAGCGAAATCAGGGCCGTTTTGTTGGTTTTTCGTTAATATCTCGAGAACCGTAGGACCGAGGCAAAAGTTGATTATACCAAGGCTTATCAAATTTGCAACAAAAATGATTGAACGTGGTGTGGCCCATCTCTCACAAAGGGGTTAAACAGATTAAGAAAATACGAACTCTCAACCTCCCCTTAGCAATATATTTATTAGCAATTATTTAAGTTTATTATTGCAACATGTTTCGGGATACTAAAATCCCATTCCCAAGCAATGTGATTAAAAACGTCAATTAATAAAAAGTTGTAGAAATTAATTACATAACTAAAACATAACATTTTAGATACGATCTTAGAACTAAGACTCACCTAAATAACGACAAGAACGGTGTAACAAAATCGAGTTAAAATGATAGGTAATAAAACAAAGTTCTAACTGAACATGTTATATCGACAATATTGATAAAATTAAAGGGGGGCTCAAATGAGGAACCCAGGATTGCCTAAAGGGCCAAGGAAAAAGGGACAGCAGCCTACTTGCAAAAATCAACAACTTCTTCATAATTACAATAGTTTTTTCGGAAAATCTCAGTAACTATTCAGAATTGACCATACAAATTGCATATCAGTGGAAAGCTTATAAAAAACTTAATCGACTCGTGACCAGAAATACAAGGTGTTCCATTTATAAAATAAGAGTTATTCGACTTTTTGCGTTTCAGCACACCCTGTATAGTGTGTGCATGCATGGACCAAAAGTGGACTATTTATTAAAATTCCAAGTTATTCTAAAATTTTCTGTGGCAAGTTTTTCGAAAAACATCCATGGCCTATTGGGCAGTGATCCATTAAATATGAGTCTTTTTTCGAACAAAACGTTGAATAACGCCGAAACGGAGAGAGCTAGACCCATAGTGACCTATACATTATTTTTTCATGTAAAAACTAATAATGTAGAAATATACAGGGTGTTCTATTTAAAAAACAACTTTGGTTTACCACCCTGTATAGGAGCATTCTGTATATAATCAAAATATTTTTATAATGGGCAGTATAAGGTTGACGGTGAAAACAGCATGTCGATATCTTGAATAGTAAAAAAGTTATGGACCAATCACACAGCCCTGGGTCACCCTGTATAATGTACTCATTGAAGAATTTATGTTTCGAAATGAAATTAGACTCCAGATGATGCATGAATACTTCGGCAAGAAAGGGAGAGAACCGCACTAGCATGGTTTGTATAATAATTTTAATTCGAACCACCGTGCGCTCCTCTACAGTTTGTAGTATGCGAAGTTTCAAACCTTTCGGATTTTTCAGGAGGTTAAACCTTGTTTTGGCTAGACTATCACTGTGATGGGTGGAAACCCACGCTGTAACAATCCTGGTATTTGGATCGGTTGTAGAGTTAGGCACGGTACGAACAAGGCATAGAAGAAAGTTTCAACCCTTGTAAGTGTATCTCATGTGTTGTTTTTGTTCCCCTTCCCTTCTTCACCGTGGGTAAAGTTTTTCAAAGCCGAGCTCATTACATATTTGGGCGAATGGGAGGGGGAGGGGGGATTGATTCTCTTTTGGGGCAAACATATTTTGAAATGTGATAAATGGTCAGATACTGGTCAATTTTTCTATTAGATATGAGTTGTATGAATGTATTATTAATAAGAGGCTTACAGATGAAATAAAAACAGGAAAGAGTCCTGATGATCTTCTGAATTCTAGCAGGATATACGGAATGAAACACTGCATAGTAACAAAAAAATGGCGCTGCGAAATCCTAATCGATCTAATAAATACCGATTTTACTACACCTCAACCAACGTAAATAGGCCAGATTTGGATGGAGAGTAGACTGAAAATCGATAGTGATCTTACATGAAGTTATATTTGGAGTAATCTTAGAATACTCCTCAGGGATGTAGTGATAGCAAGGGTTAAGGGAGAAAACTTTGTGTGCGATTAGCTGATAGATAAGACATATCAGATGAAAGTATTTTAAGGGTTACAGTTTTTTACCATTCAAAGTACAATGCAAAAACCGGTTGAAAATTTATTATCTGGATAATATCTCAGTTTTCTCATCGTCTCTCATAGGTTTGGCACCCTCGCCTGCTTCTTGCTCTCCTTCGATGTACGTTGTTGTACAAGATTCCCCTCTCATCTCCTGTTACTAAATGATCTAAAAAGGTGTTCACCCCTTTGTTACGTGCAAGACATTCATTCCCCTTCTTCTCCTACGCTCTCCTCCTCCACATTAGTTCGAGGTGAAGAGATGTGAACCGTAAGCATGTCGAGGTTTTTCAAATAACGAAAATTAATAGAATTATCGTAGTTGCAATGCTTGGTTTGTCTTATACGAAAGCATGCGAGCATCTCGTTGATGTCAGAGTGTAGAGTAGAGTTCACATTTCAAAAAATTTCGGCATTCAAAATCTTTTGAATTATTTTTGTGCAAGAAAATGAATCATTTTTGTGTAGTTCCAATGCTTGTCCAGCAATAAAATTCCAAGAGCATGTTGCATCCCTTAATGCAAAGTCTACGAAAATTTCAGATATTGATCGAAAGAAGGAATGGTTTTAGTTGGTATAATAATCTAAAAGAAGGACGACAGGGCTTACTGCTTTCAATTTTGACTACATACACAACAAAACACAACTAATAGATATACTTAATGCAGAAGCATCTCCTCGCGAGTGAGTCTGACCTTAGGAGTAGGTAATTTAGTCTAAGATGGTGGTAGAAAGGTTCAGCTAAATGAAAGGTAGAAGAACTGCCGATGGTTTGTATTAACAAGCTTTGGACCGGTCAACGTGTCTCTGACATGTAAGCCAATTTACAAAACAATTACGGGCTACGGGTAAGTCTCACTCAAGCGGTTTTCCACCAGTGTATTGTATAAACCGCCTGGTGTGCATGCATAACATGAGTTAAGAAAACGGAGAGTCACAGTAATAGGCGAACAAATTGAAATTCTAAAACAGAAACTACACGTTTTCGCCCTTATGTAGTTGTTTCCCATTCGAGGAGTCCATTTTATCGTGTTTCTAACAGATAAAGGAATTTATTGCATAGTGATACTGATCTCTTTTTTGCAGAATTTAGCTCAAACCTAGTAATCCGCGATATGCGTTACCTTCATATTAGCTCCTTTAATATTGCGGTAATATGGTTGTCAAAAGATCAGCCAAAATATTGTATAAGTTCATTGTGTCATGTCTGGTTGGTAGTGTGCGCATGATTGCAACGCATACTGAAGACTGGTCCAAAAGGAAGGAAATAAGGTATAAGAAAATTAAATTAAATGTCACTGGAATACGTTAACTCGATATAGCTTTACATAGAAAGCATTTTTAATCTAAATCTCATTACATTACGTGCATAAGTATTATTCTACAGACCAATTCTGTAGAAGTCAGTAAATACCAAGTACCTACCTAAGGATAAAAGGAATTTTTCCATTTGATATAACTAAGTCTGAATAGAATCAGCCGATATGAACATTATAAGGTTGACTTCAGTCTCAAAGAGGTCATGTGCATTCTAATAAGGAAAGGAATACGAACAAAGAATTCGCGAAGGGAAGGAAAATTGTAATAAACTGAAATTATTCTTATTTAATATTAGAATTGTCGTATAAACAGGAATATTCCAGTGTTATTACTATTTAGAAGATTGTATCTTTATAGATCATTCTCTTTGTCAGTGCTTTTCATATTATTGTAGTTTAAATATTTAGTCAAGGGAGCACGGAATTGAAATTGAGTCCTAAATTAATACCGGAAATCTGGGTTGTCCTAGCGATTATACAATAGCAAATTGCCTGTACATATTGTACATTGACGATTTCCCTTTCACAAGTAGATAGCAATGTGCTACGGAATGCATACGATTCTGTTAAATAAACTTTTTATTCACAGTTTTCAGTCAGGAATAAAATAAAACTTTCTCCGTCTATTCAAATCTATGTAAACAGTAAGAAGACGAAGATATAAGATTAAATTCAGGAAAGTTTGACCCGTATAAGCATATAATTCGAATTCTCTACAAGTCTAACTTGGTCTCACGACAATTCCTAATCCTTTCCAATTAATCACTCGAAAGTATATAAAGTTTGCAAGGATCGTGTAGCTTAAAGATAAAGGCCAACATAAATCCAAGAATAACAAAGAAGTCGTGGAAATATCAACGGCAGTTTTTCAGTGAATCCTTTCACCCGAAACACAAAATTGAACTTGTTCACCGATTGATTTGTTACTTAGAGGAAAAGTTAAAATAAGTTACTTACAAGTAGAAAGCATACTGCCATTGTTAAACCAGTAACCCATGCAGCTTTTTCTTCAAAATACCAAGTTAGTTCGTCCACACATCCGTAGAAGAATGGATTTCCGGTTACTGTGTCCCTGCATTGGGTTGGTAACGGTTGTCGTAATTCAAGATAGTCGTGAGCTCCTTCGGCTCCACAACACCCAATCTGTAACAGGAGGATTTCATGTAGTTTACAAATCGTTTTACAAAACTAATACGTAATTTTCAAGTTAGTTATCAATTAATTTATTTTATTCGTTTACGTCTTAATATTAAATGTTTGTGAAATTACAAGACACATTTATTAATAGATGGAACGGTTCGAAACAAATATATGAGAAAAGTAACGTAATAAAACGAAAGTCTTTTGATATAAAAGTGATTAATATATATCTACGTTACTTTCACAAGAAAAAAGAGTGTATCAAAGAATTGCTATTCGCTGATACAAGACTCTCTTTTATATTCACACTGAATGACTCGAACAGAGTGTATTGGTTGGGGGATTGCTATCTACAATCTTATTTAATAAAAATTTGAATAACTCAGATCTCGTTGATATTTTGGAATTTGATAAATTGCTATTTCTTTGTGGAAATGAAATTTTGATAGCAACGATATATCCTCTTGTAACTTATTACGCAATCATAATTGCAATACACAAACAATAATATGAGTGCAAGTTGAAAGATCAGCTAATTCGAATTATAAATTTGTAAATACGTAGGTAAGAGGACGTCACTGTATTTTACAACCTTTTGTTGGCTCTAAATCCTTCCGACTGGTTTCCTATACATCGCTCAAACGAGCACTGTCCCTTCAAAATATATTAGGAAACTATTAAACCGTTTAAATAACCAAAAAAGTGTTTGTAATAATGAAAACTATAGAAAAAAGGAAACATGGAGTTAAAAAACTGACGGGAGTTAGCAGAACCTAGAAGGAATGCAGCTCTGAGGTAGTTAAAAGAACAAAGCTTGATATTGGGGTTGAGCACTGGCCAGTTTCCGAAAAATCGTGTAATTTTGATTGCTTTTGTTGCGATAGGACGACAAAATTCTCTTCTAGGTACTCGAAAATTCGAAAAGCGGATAGATTAAGAAATCTAGGAGGAGGTAAGCGTGTCCAGGTTATGATTTTTTACATACTTATTTACATTTCTTAATTACTGCTTACAAACCTTGTATTCAGATATTTATCGGTTTTACATGTACTATGTACTATTTATCTCTTCCATCAGCTTGACAGCTCGCTCGGCGACTATATTAATTTGAACGAGGCACGTTAAGTACAGATTGTTCGTTGGCCCAGTGATTGGAAAAACACCGTAAAACCTTAGGACAATTCAATTTGGAGATAGCACCATGTAGTTCATCGTATTTTATATGTCCTGTGAATAGTGTTGATTTGAAAACCAAGCCTTTGCCCATATACTGTACCTCCAATGAAGTTACAAGGCACTTTGAGTTGATCTCTCCATTTTGGAGTGAGAAAAAAACGCAATGAGTGCAAAAATAGCCCTTGAATTCCCTTGAATTCCACCTGGGAGGGTAGCTTTTGCCATTTCAATTGAAGCCACTTTTTCTCCTGTTGATGGAATTTATAAGCTTGACATAGCACAAAAAGGAATCTCGCCATTCCAAGTTTTCGCAGTTAGGTATCCTTTCCTCACCAGAATACCTTTGTTTCAATTGCTTATAGCCTTCCAATACATCTTCAATGAATTGATAATTGACATTGAGTGACTGTGAACTTGTTGGGAAAATGAAATCCATAAAGTGCCGGAGAATCAAATCGAAAATCTGGCGTGGACAACCAATAAACTGGGGCTCTGCTAGACCTTTTTCTCTAAACTGTTTCTCAAGTTTAACAACAATACCATTTTTTACCTGTATTGACTGCTGTAGTATCGGAAATTATCATTTTGACATTTGTCCATGTATTATACTCATCTAGCAGGGCTTTCAGTGGAATAAAGGTGTCCTCAGCTGATCCGCTTGCACACACTAAAATGCCAAGATTGAGAGTTCTTGCGGAGTTCTTGAGACACACTGCCTGATTGTCTTTATTATTAATTCTCTTTCCATCAAAATGTTACTGCA
The DNA here is from genome assembly GCA_036250285.1 of Pyrocoelia pectoralis. Taxonomy (NCBI): domain Eukaryota; kingdom Metazoa; phylum Arthropoda; class Insecta; order Coleoptera; family Lampyridae; genus Pyrocoelia; species Pyrocoelia pectoralis. The sequence goes on from CM070078.1 coordinate 41,158,551, forward strand.
TTCTTGAGCCCTCGACGCCAAATGCCTGATTTTTTCAACCTGTTAAATTAAAAATGAGCAAATTGAGAATGCCCAAATTGTCCCATGTTAAGTGAGTTGGGTGCGGGAGGGTTTTTCACAACTGAACAAATTGAATGTCATTTGTGGGATCTGTAGGGAAATGGTCATCATGTACACCATTAGGAAATTTAATAATTTGAAACAAGGTTCAACAGACATGGTGAGTGAGTCCAGGTACGATTGTATGTTACTAAAAAGAAGAGATTGTCTTCCCAGCACGCCAAAAAGGGGCCTTCATATTATCTCTACATATATTCAACAAACAGCGGGTTAAACAAGAACATTTCGATACAAGTTGCTTCCAATTAGGCAGTAATCGGTTGAAAATCCTATCAAGGAACGTTGCCCAGGGCTTAAAGTATCCCATTAAAGTGTTGGTGTATATTGGTTCAATGCCTCTCTGTATTATCCAAAGAACCATGAACAGCAGAAAAGATTACAAAATTTTTAAATAAACATTCCACACTTTATACTGCGATGAATGGAAGTTGCAACAGAAGAACGGGGTACCGTATGTCGCTAGATTGACTATAAGTTGCGTTCAGGAATAGATCGAGAAACAAACATAATAATTGAGAACACAATCATTAGTATTCTACACATAATGCCGCAAGCCAAATGCATCTGAAGTACGTAGATGACACTTTGATTGCTTTTCGTCTCGTCTTCGGTGAAACATGGCCGCTTGAGCTTGAGCTCAGTGAAAGTTTTACACGGAACGAATTTCTCACTTCGCACAATCCAATTTAGGTGTGCGTGTTATTCGTTCGGTTTTTAAATCCCAAAATGGTGACAACTTGTAGAAGTTCATGAGTAAGGTGTAGCTACGACTCTGTAAATGATTAATTAAACGTTCTTGTGATTAAGGACTGAGTATCTTGAAGGTAGCTACGATTTTGAGAAATAACGCCTTCATCACATTTGACATATCGAATTTGCTGCAATTGAACTCTTGGTATGGTGTGCGCTTTGAGTGCGGAACGCCAAATAGAACGTGAATAATTTGAAACTCTATAAGAAAAGCCACGAAAGCTCTTCCAACGGGCTGTTGTGGTCGATAGACTTTTTCTGAGCCACTGTGTACTGTGGTCCCAAAGAAGCCTCATGGTGGGAAGGTAAACGCCATTCCCTAAGGTTCAAAACGATAGCCTATTAATTTCCAAAGTCCGAGGAATTTATGTTGCTTCATATTGGAAAGTTTAAATGCTGAAATAGTACAAACGAGTGTGTGGCGAGTAAGAAATTATTTCTTCACCATTTCCATGTATTCCATCGCCTTTCAGGGAAAAGGTTTGCTTCAAACGGAAAAGTTTCTTACTACAACGCGAGACTATTTTGATGATTATGAAAATCACTATAAAATAATGACTTTGACGTGTGGAAAAATTTATAAGGAGTTCGACATGTGTTTGCCACTTTAGGGCATATAAGTTCAGAATATGGAAAACTATCAAATTTGCTTATTTCTCATTGCCACAATGCAGTGGGTTGTTTTCCCTTAGAAATTCATGTAAATAATTTTGGATGTCAGTGTTACTAAAATTTTGTATATGCCTGAGGAACATAGCAAATCTTTAAAATTCAAGCGATAGGTTATCTACTGCAAAAACTTTCAGCTCTCTAGTACTCTCTTGTGGAGTAGTTCAAAACTACTGAAGTGAGTCTATACGAAGAGACATACGCTAACAAGGTATACTATAGGCTAGTATAAGGTATCCATAACTTCATATAACACAAAAAACGATATTTTTCTATTTACAGCAGTTTACATGCAAATTCAAATAGAAGTAAGTAATTCATTTATAATCGATTTTTAGCGAAATAAGTTGTATCATAAAATTTGTCAAATTTGCATGGTTGTCAATTACGAAGTCTATAAAATGAAATGGATAATTCGATTCGAAAGCTCGTCTTCACTAACTTGTATATTGATTGAAAGAGTAATGACTTTGAACAAGATAGAAGGTAGTTCTCCTTCATAACTTTATATGTAAAAGTAATGGAACGTTTGAGATTGTAGGGAACCGGGAGGCAATTCGATTTCGGAAGCGTCACCGACATATTTATTTATGAACGGAAGGTCCTTTTTTGCTTGTGTAAGCATCAAATGATGATACATTTATCAAATAAATCCGACATTACCATTTATCCATAAAGATTCTTAACTTCTTGTTTACGAAAACGCTTATTTTTCTTTAGTTCCTTTTTGGATGAAAAGTGCGCTAATCAAAAATTCTTGATATTTTGTTTCATATTCATATTAATGTAAAAGTTTATTGGAAATATATCAAGCAAATGGATACGGGGGAGTGAATCCGAAATTTTGGTATAAGAAACGTGAATAAAGGCAGTCGTTACTTTTGAAAATTGCGCAATTCTAATAAAATATGGCCGGCCCAAATCAAAGATAGTGATTCACTTGACCGCGCTTATTGATGTGTTAAATCTAAACGTCTCCAAATTTTGTTTCGGATATACGTGCGTATAAACTTTGAAATTCAAACCCCACGTTGGACATATCTATTTAATCAAATATTTAGTTCCTAATGTATATATTGATATTGCCAGAGCTAGTTACCACCTATACCGAGGTTACGTTATTTGAGATAGGGATAAAGACATACGCCGCATCGCATCCGCATTTGCCACAAGGGGTTTCAACTCATTTGACCTGCGTTATGTACCTCGGTGTGAGAGAATATGTAAAACGGCTCTTTTAATGTGTGTACAAAGTCCACTAACTAAATTTACTCTCGAGTAAAACCCTAAAATCTTTAAATTCATTTACGTCGGGTCACACGATTTTAAAGTTCACGCTTTCTACTTTAATGTAATGTTTAAATTTTTCCCCATAAAATATTTTCACCAAACTTAAAATACTAAAAAGTCTTTCTTAATACAATTTTTCTTTTACGGTAATAAACAACCTTCACTAAATATGTTTCTCGAATTTTAGGTAAGGAAGGTCAAGTGAACGTAATTTACACTGATTTCAGAAAATCGTTCGCTACCATTACCCACTCACTTACTTCACATACGTTAAACAATTATGGATTCAGTGATTCGTTACTTAAGTTCATATTTATCGAATCATCGGCAATGTGTATAAAACTAATTTTTCTTTCGACAAGCTGTGAACTCCGGAACTCAAGATTGCAAGTTCTTTTTTATTTATTAATAGATATTATTTCTAACGCTGTATCTTGTTCACATTTTTGTTGTTTTCATTATGATATTAGTGAGGGGATTTACCCCAGAGATAGTTACCACTCTTGTAACTAGTGATCGATGCATCAAATTAAAGCTCAGAAAATTCTCTTTAATTCTATTCCTCAATCCACGCGATCTGATTAAATTTACTCATTGCAAGCGCATTGACACAGTTCTGTACACACAAACCCTATTTCTTGCACTTGCAGGACTCTTGTGAGCTCCCTGGCCGCTTTAGGGATTATGTCTTTAACAATTCAATCTGACACTCAACTGCCGTCCTCCGTTTCCTTCCATCCGAATTCTGCATGATAAACTTACCTCTTTAAATGCTAAGAAGAGAGTCACGAGCGAACAGACTTTTCCGAAGTTGGTTCACATCGCACAGAGTTGTGCCTCCCTGACAGTGTCACGAACTTCGTTAAGTTGCTGAAGATCTCAGAGTTTTCCTCCAGCGTTATGAAAGGAAGCTCTGCGAATTAAGAATATCTGTGAACCACCCATTTTGGCTGCGTCCACCCATTGCAAAATTTCTAGATATACGTGCTTTACTTTTTTTCTTCTCTTAAATGAAGATGTTCAAGTCTTTTAAGAATATCTTAAACCGAGTACGATTTGGTTGATTACTTACTTCAAGTAGGTATGCTTAGTTTGTCCACGTAGACTTGGTAGATGTCAGCTAATCCAAAGAAGTAGGCGATTCCGCTTTGTCTTCGATAATACTGCAACTTCTTCTTACGCTTGCACTTCGTCGCTTTTTTACGATCAAGCCTTCAACACTCATACCACAAAGATGGTAATATTCTTCTGAGAGGCTATCCAGCTCTCTAAATGTTCGAATGCTCTGAAGGAATAGAGCCAATGAAAGCTGTGATCCACCAATACGATCAAACGGACAAAGGAAGGGTTCGGAACTCGTTGGAGAGCAATATATAAAACACAAATCATACTTAACCTCAGATAACTTCACACTTATTGAACCAAAAAACAATAATGATCCTTCACAATAAAATCTGTTAATTTCTTACAAACTAACGCGACGAAGAACTAACGCAGACAAAAATTACGCCTGGCTGTGTTAAAAAATCAGGCGCATAGCTAGCGTTGACGCAGCGCACATTATGTGTCCGCTTTCGTAGAGTATAGGGTCCCTCACTATATTTTAATAGGTCCACCCCACCTAAGTCGTACTACTTGATTAATAAACAAGTCAAAAATGAGTACTGTAGGGTCAATTTTCTTATTTAGAAAGATTATGGGTTAATGAGGATGGTGAAAGATTAAGACGGCTGTAAGAAGAACAACGCAGTGTGAAGTTTTCTGTGGGCCGTGATGCTTTACCTTCGCCTGGGGTGATGGCATGGAGTGGCATCCCTTATCAAAGCAGGTTTCCTTTTTTGAAGTAAAATTTACAATACATACCGTAAACTATTTGGAGAATATATTTTGCATAGTAATGCAAGTACTTACAAGGATCTACCAAATAGTGGTGAATGAAATGGTACAAACCAAACAGGCAAATTAGGAATAGGTCCCATCTTACAGATGATGAATGAGAATTCCAGCTAATCGGAAAAGATTATACAATTGTGTATCGCATGCAATGGCGAAGGTATTTAAAAGGTGTAAGAAGATGGAGGACCCTGGTCTTACACTTATCGAAGCACAGCTTAATGAGCCACTCGTTGTTCTTTCATCCCTGGAAGCAGCTGACATAAAGACAGCAGCATGTAGCATCCATAGAGGGGATAGGGAAGAAGAGAACTATAGCAAAGCTGTCTAAAGCTCGCAATGCATTCGTAGACCCTACCAGATACTGGCTTATCCCTAGTCCACATTCGGTAACACGGTGCATATCCTGCATCCGAACAACTATTGTGGTTGAGGCTTCACTTGACAAACCACACAGTCGGGATACTGGACTTCTATAACTTAGGAATCTCGAAATATTACCAATGAATTCGTCACTTACACGACGTAGCAAGGCCTTTGCACACATTTTTTTAATTTGACTACCTTCTTCTACCTTCATTTCTAATGCAGGTTGCTGACCTATTTATATTCGTGGGCGAATTCTCTTCAGATTTTTTAGACTAACTACAATTCCATCTTTTTGATGAAATTTTTCCTGGTGCATGTCGATCGTACATATCTTTTGCAATTTTGGCGCCTTTTCCTTACCACCCCATCATTTTACTCTATCCGCCTACTTCCACCATATCATCCATCATTGTCTCTGATTATGTTGTTGAATATTCTGTCTGTTAGCCTTTTGGTTTTGTATTATTATATTATATTACGTATTATATATCGTGTAAATACATATATGAACTAGATGTACTTTTCCGAATTATGTATAGAAATATTTGGGAAATTCAAATATATACAAATATGACGTATGATTAAACTTTTTTCTTCTGTATCAGGAGTTGTGGCATTTAAAAGTCTGTAAATGAAACTATGAACAAAAGAGACCACTATTGAATTTTGAAACAAACGTTTCACATGCAGTTTATGTGATATTATATGCTATAGGTACGTATATAAAATTTAGGGGGAGAAATATAAAATTTTTACATAGCAAATGTAATCATTTTGTAATTTAAGAAATGAGGGTAAAAATGTGACGTGAGATAAGAAAATGATACACCGTGTTGCAGGAAGCAAATTGGAAATCAAACGATACCATCAAGAAGCAGTAAGCAATAAACAGTAATTTCGTAAGAAATTACTGTTGCCGTCTCCCCATATTTAGCTGATCGTGAGGAATTCAAGATTTTTAGGATACTAACTATATCATAATAACAATTTTGTTTATATTTCAAAATCTCTAAGTCAAGTCCGTTTATTTTGACGTGCAAAAAACTCCTTTAAGAACCCTGTCACAATATTCGACATCAACCAATATTTATCTTTAGCTTACGCAACTGAAAACGTGAGATATTCAAGAAAAAAAAAGCTATGTTTACCGAATCTAAGATATATGCCAATATATCAAATAAAACTATACTTACACTTTCCTGTACCATCGCCAACGTTTTTTGCGCGTATTCTTCACGAGAACTCATAATTAAACGGCGCATACTTTCCTTAATTAACGGTTGAATTAAGGAATCTCGCGCGCTATACTCCATAAGAAATGCCGATCCGACAGCTCCACATATGAAACCAAGCACTTGTGATCCAACGTACTGAAACAAAATACATGTATAATTAAGGATAATTGCTGAAAATATGAAATAAAGTTGAGGTTTATGTACCAGCTGAAATTTCGTTGTAAACATAATTAAGATTAAACTAAGTACTGTACTTGCATATAATATATAACTTTAATAATGCTTAAATTTCAACATAAACTTCCTGAAATGAAAGACGATTTTCATTAACTTCAGTAATGTGCTTATCTAACTAATTAAAAAAAGTGAATTTAGGGAGAATTATTAAATTGCCCAAATTAATTTACAATGAAATTTACTAAAGTTGAAAATTAAAAACACGTTTGAGATTTGGCTTGTTTATTAGACGACTTGTACGCGTTTAGAAAATGTAATTTTGGTAATATTGCCCAAACGAGCGATAAGGATAAATAATAACTTAGAAATTTATGTGCGACCAAATTTGGACTAAATTGCCTTTGTACGATTATAAAAATATGCCGTTATTAATTAAAGTTTTTAATTTGTTTCTAACGCGTTTTTTAACTTTATTAATGGAAGTAATTATTTTACATAAAAGTCAAAAGTTGAAAAACTACAATATTTCATATATTATGTTTTTTATAACTCCGCCTGCGTCAGTATTGTTGAGTGTAACTAAAGTAAGTAAAGCTAGTAAACCCATTTTTGCAATCTTCTCTACAGATTACCTAAGATTCTACTGGCTCGACATTGGAGAGAGAATATCCGTATCGCACTTGTACAATTACCCCAAACAATATAATAGTATAATAAGTGAGTCTGAATCACTGCTAAGTAGACCATATTAAAAATAAAAGTGGTCCCAAACTGGAACCTTGCGACACGCCTCTCTAAATTTCAAGAAAGTGCGATGTATATCCATTAACCCCAACCGCTTGCTTTCCGCCGCATAGATATGATTTAATTAGTGCTAGACTAGTTGCAACAAAGTTGTACAACACTTTCAGCTTCCACACTATTAACTCATGTACCACACTGTCGAAGGCACGACTTAAGTCAATGAAAATTGTCATGGAGTGCTCGCCTTGTTCGAAACACCACAAAGAGTAATTGACAAAATGAATGGCCGCATGGGCAGTGCTCCTATTTTTCCTAAAACCAAACTGGTTGGCAACAAGCAAGTGATTCTATTCCAAGTGTTTTGAGACCATCCTATATAGAACCATCTCAAATACTTTAGAGAACGTTGGTAAAATAGAAATAGCTCGATAGTTTTCGGAAGTTACCAGGAGTCAAACAAAAATTTAACGAACCAACAATAAATGATAATGGCGAGGAGCTAATGTGCACCATGAACGCAAACAGAACAACCAGAAGAAGACCACGGCCGCCGAAGGACCGGTTTTCATCGTCAATCGAATAGAAAGGCCAGGAAAACAGGAAGAAACTCCTAGCTAAAGGAAGAAGAAAATGTTTTTTGTTATGTACGCTCACAGCGTGAGCAGTGACATTGAATTTGTTTTATGAACAATAATCTGGGAAATACGGATTCTGTAAGGCATCTCTATGCACGGTTTTACTTCGTACACGAAAATATGGCGTACCTATTTCATTTTCTTCCGCTCTAGAATCGTTGGTGTAGTTTGAGTTGATTATAAAAAACTTTAAAGTCAAAATACTTTGCACTGGGTATTATGGTTTCCATGTTATGATCGCAAAATATTCGTTGACGTTTTCGTATACACGGGGCTATTGCGTAACTTTTGATGTGAAGGAGTGCGAGGTATTCAAGCATGAGCTACTAATTGAGATTTTTCTTACAGGTAGAAACAATGTTGATGGATGAAAAAATTCGTTTGCAAGGAGAAGCTAAAAAGAAACGAGGAATAAATGATTTAGTCCAGTCAATGAATATGCGAGAATTTTTTACTTCAGGACATTGTTAGGAGTAATCAGTAGTCCCCACCCCTGGGAGGTGAGCTTAAGGTGGGAATGGGGGGGGAGAAGAGGTTATTTTTGGGTTTTTAGATTATATGGACTCTAAAACAAAGTATTCCAAATGAAAATAAAAGATAATTAAATTTCATATAAAATTCTTTCCATACATATTTGTCAAATTTTCAACGATTGTCTAGATATACGTCATTAAATATCGATAATTTTCGAAAAAAAGATTTTTACCTCTCTTTTCTCCACGGTCTATTAGTATATAGACCGTGCTTTTTCTCAAACATTTACTTCTAATGCCTCCCACGATCGTCTCTCAGAAAGATATTCAGAAACGAAGTTATAGAACATTTTTTCTTTAATTTGATTAACATGTACGCTCAATTTCTGTGTTCCTCTAGAAATGGCTATGGACAGTCCATCAATCAAGTATTGTAGGATGGATGGAATAAGCAACACTTTTGGCTTCAGGACCTTGTTAGGAGTAGTTAGCAGGGAAACATACCAAAAGTCCCCGATCCTGGGAGGTGAGCTTAAGATGGGAAGGGGAGGAGAGGCCATTTTTCAATTGTTCGATTATATCTCGGAAACGGTGGACTCTACAAAAATTCTTCTTAGTGAAAATGAAGGGTAATTAAATTTCCTAATACGATAAAAAACGAGCGGCAAATATTTCAAAAAAAGTTCGTTCCTGAAAATGTTTCTGAGAAACGATCGTGGGATCCATTAGAAGTAAATTTTTTCTAGGTTCCACCGTTTGTGAGATATAATCGAAAAACCCAAAAATACCTCCCCGGGGACTTTTAGTATGTTTACCATGAAATTTACTAAAAGTATTGTAGTTTCAAAGGAGAATGTATCAGCTGATACACAAACACAGCGTAAAGGGATAAAAACAAAAGGGTGTCTAAGAGTAAGATTGAAAAACTAGAAAAGAGAACCTTAGCGACAATGAAGATAACAAAATGGAGAATAAGAACTCAAAATGGGAATTAGTTAAAAAAATATGATTGTTTTTATTTAAAAATTTTATTTGTTCTGGGTTAAACTGTGTAGATAATGGAATTGATTAAATAATCCAAACGTTTCGGACACCAATTACAGGTGCCTTCTTCAGTGGGTTAAAAATTAAAATTAAAAATTAAAACGAAAAGAAAACTGACAAATTGCACAATTAAAACTAAATTGTCAACTAATTATACGCCAACTAAATAATTAAATATTATTATCTATCACACGAACATTTTTCAAAACCAAGTGCCAAGTCTTATTAAGGCAAATATTATCGAACTGTCTATTAATATTGTTAGGGTGTTTATAAATTTCAATGGCTTCACGTTGAAGGCGAACATAAAAATTAGAAGTTCTCGATAAAATCTTCATATCATGAAACAGAACATCATGACTAAGATTATTTAACGCATGTTCTGCTATTGCAGATTTTTCAGGTTGATTTAATCTGCAAAAACGCATGTGTTCTTTCCTTCTAGTTAAAAAGCTACGTTTAGTAGTTCCAATATATACCAAACCACAAGAACATAAAATTTTATAAACACCTGAAGCTGTCAATGGATCTAAAGGGTCCTTAGGAGATCTCAAAAACTCAGAAATTTTCTTTGTTGGAATAAAAATTGTCTTTATATTATTTTTCTCTAATATTCTACCAATTTTATCAGTAACTCCTCCAATATATGGAAGAAAAACCATACCCAAATGTGGTAATTTTTTTTCGAAGTTGTTTAGGTTTAGAAGAAAAAACTTTGTTAATTTCCAAAAGAGAATAACCATTGGCTTGAAGAAGACACCTGTAATTGGTGTCCGAAACGTTTGGATTATTTAATCAATTCCATTATCTACACAGTTTAACCCAGAACAAATAAAATTTTTAAATAAAAATGAACAACTGTGGAAGCTTTCATTATTAAATATGATTGTGTTTACTGCCCTACAAATACACTAACACGTAAATAAAAATGAATACTTTTCAGATAAAAGGATTAAATCAGTGAATATAACATAGGTACATTATTCCACCCTTTACCATACTTCGACAGGAAACAAAAGACTAACATGGTTAAAATTGTTTCAGAAGCTTGGGTTTGAATTTGTACAGAAAAAATAAGGGGATACGGGACATAGCGACGCGCAGAGTGAACATGGTTACAGGGGAGGCTTTCTGATGCAGTGGAGCCCATCCGTTGTATGAACGGTCACCCATTCAGATACTGCCCCTAGTACTGATTTCTCTTTCAGTTTCTACATGGCTTTATTTTCCGAATCCGTAATGACGTTTTCATAAATTATTTAGTAGTCTTAATGTTTCTACATGTTATTTTGTACTGAACCAATAATTTTTTTAATCGATTATTGTTGTTGTGTATACGAAGTTACAACTGATATAAAAATCGTATTGGAATAATACGTTTCTTGTGAAAATTATCCATTTGTGAAGAAAATTCAATACGTGGCTACATAATCTGAAATATGGCGGATTACTTCTTTTTATATAACGAATTACCATTTTACAAGGAAATGCAGTATGCAACTGCCAAGTGGTTGCGACGTTAAAGAATATTGTAATTTGATTTGTCATGAGAATGTCACACATTTCAGAATCTGTCAAATTTCGTAAAGCTCGTCGCTTATAATGGACATGGAAAGCCTCTCAATTTTAATTTTCCGTTAGAGAAATCGAATTGCTGTATTTTAGAGAATTTAAGTTTTCTACTTTCTTGTTCGCTACGTTAGAGTTGAATTAAAGTATTGCCATAAATTTGGAACTGACAAAGTTGACCGACAATAAGTTTGTGTGTACCTTGAGTTGTCAGTTTGAAAATTAATACCAATAGAGATTATATATATATGTTTGAGCGCTACTTTGGGTTTTGTTTGTCGAGGAACTGAAATAGATAACGCCCTAAATTTCAAACCCGATAAAGAAAAGACACTCCGACATCTGGGTAACGATTAATGTAGCGACAATGCAACCGTAATATATTCATTCGAACGCAACTCCATGAGAAGGACTAATTTATCGCCAAACACAAGTGACTATCTCAAGCAAACTTTCACGCGCTTTTGTTGAGAAATGCATCGGCTTGATGGTTCCACTTTAAGAAACACGTCACACCTGATCCCATAGCGGCAAGTGGTAAGTTCTCACCTCGCTCGGGACGTTCTCCCTGGAGATCGAGGAGGTCTCTACCCAGATACCTACTCTTGGTAGAAACGTCGTTTTTACAATGCCATTTTACTCTCTACACGCACGTAAAGAAAAAGATATTCCGGAATCGAATTACATGTAGGCGCTGTTCAACCATTTTTATAATATAAGATCTGTTAAAAAAATTCATAAATATGTATAACCCGCACTTGTTAACCTTTCAAATCCCACAAATGGGAAAATCACTTTTAGTAATTTGCAGTTTTATTTTGCTCATTTTACTATAAAAATATATTCGTATAAGCGAAATGTTTTCCAGGCAATAATTCAGATTAAATAAGGTCGTTTGTAGAATTGCCTAACAAAACCAATTTTCCTACAGAAACTGAATATGAAAGGAAACGTTCCACGACCTCATTTTACATAAACAAAGATACAGCCAAACAATACTTACAAAATATTCGTTCGTAAAATCCGACTTCTATGCATGATCAAAGAGAGTCGTCCTCCTAACCATATACTATTTATTAGAAATAATATTAATAATACTGCTACGTGCACTTCTTCAGAACGGTTACGTTCGCAATTTGTTTCCACGTATCAACGTTAAGGTAATTGTAGTTTTTGTTTTGTGAGACTCAATAGTTTACTGTAGCTTAGTAAATTTCCTTATTACATTTGCAATTTAAACGAGTTAATTTACTTCTTCTTAAAATGAAATCGCGATCAATATTAAATTAAACTATACAAAAGAACGCTTTGTTTTTCAGTGGTGTTGAGAGGAAAATCAGTGAGATTTTTTTGGAAATAAGAGGAAATTTATGCTCTTGAGAAAATATTGTAATTGCATTTCAAGGACACCTACAACAAGAGATTAAGATGATCTTTCAGCACGTTTAGACAGATGGACTTTGTGTTGGATGATCATAATTTGTCAGTGCACGAGAATCGTTAATAGACCCTAGTGTTTTAGTGAAACCAAGAGATGCTGTTACAAAACGAAATTTAGAAGGGTCGCTCGGTCGTAATGAAAGATGGTATGACATACAGTGCCCAAAAACAGAGCAGTGAATCAATTATAAAATCTTCTTACAAACCATACCCTTTCCATTATTTACATAGATACATTTGATTAAACAGGTTAGACGTATTGGCAACAAATTTCTTCCTAGAATGATGGAGATTGAGTACTGGAACGCATATTGAGGAAGTTATTATTGGTGCAGACGTCAAGCTTAGTACATATGACAACTCGTTAATTATGGGTTTTTCAATAAGGACACAACAAATTTGTATTTTAAAAAAACACAGAATAGTTGAGATATCGGGCTGAAAATTATTCCAGGTGTACTAAACACATGATATCTACTTACATTGAAGTGTGGAATTCGATCTCGTTCATATGACCACCGCCAGCACGATGGTAGCGAGCGATTCTTTGGAGTCAATTTTCCACCACATATCGACCGGGACATTGGCAATTTCGCCGCCGATATTGTTCCTGAGTTCCTCTAACGTTTTTGGCTTGTTGGTGTAAACCAACAACTTAAGGTGTAAATTTTTATGAAAAGGTTAAAGTATGAATTTCTCTGCACACTAGTGTCAGTATTTTTTATGACTCTGTAACGATCCAGTATCACCTTCTTTTGGAAATTGTGAGTTTGATAGGAAAGTGCAGTAGGCCTGAGTCATGAAGGTAATTTTCACTGTTAGCTTTACTAATATTTCTATTTCTAATATTTCTACAAATCATAATTGATTTCATACAATCAATTCATACTTGTAGCTAAGCAGTATATGTTGGGCCATTTTATGAAATTATATACGATGCAATAAGAAACAATAGGAAAGTTGGAATTATCTCCACAATTGCTGATTTTCAGCAACATTTTCTATCGCAAAAATTGGATTTTCCAACATTTTTGGGTATATATACCGCTCCCAGATATCTATTATTTGGGGGAAGTGTACGAATTTTTGGATACTGATGTATGTAGACATTCGGAATCAAAATCTGGAACTATATTGGAATTATCTTCACAATTGCAGATTTTCAGCCACATTTTCTATCGCAAGAATTAGATTTTCCAACATTTTTGGGTATACATATATACCGGTCCAGATATCTATTAATTGGAGGAAGTGTACGAATTTTTGGGCACGGATGCATCTAAGCATGCCGAATCAAAATCTGGAACCATATTGGAATTATCTTCACAATTTCAGATTTGCAGCAACATTTTCTATCGCAAGAGGTGGACTTTCCAACATTTTTTGGTATATATACCGGTCCCAGATATCTATTAATGGGAGGAAGTGTACGAATTTTTGGGCACGGATGCATCTAAACATGCCGAATCAAAATCTGGAGTATACTGGAATTATCTTCACAATTTCAGATTTGCAGCAACATTTTCTATCGCAAGATGAGGATTTTCCAACATTTTTGATGTATATACCTCTCCCAGATATCTATTATTGGGAGACCGTGTACGAATTTTTGCACAGATGCATCTAAACATGCGGAATCAAAATCTGGAAGTATATTGGAATTATCTCCACAATTGCAGATTTTCAGCAACATTTTCTATCGCAAGATGTGGATTTTCCAACATTTTTGGGTATATACACCCCTCCCAGATATCTATTATTGGGAGACCGTGTACGAATTTTTGCACAGATGCATCTAAACATGCGGAATCAAAATCTGGAAGTATATTGGAATTATCTCCACAATTGCAGATTTTCAGCAACATTTTCTATCGCAAGAAGTGGATTTTCCAACATTTTTGGGTATATACACCGCTCCCAGATATCTATTAATGGGAGGAAGTGTACGAATTTTTGGACACGGATGAATCTAAACATGTCGAATCAAAATCTGGAGTATACTGGAATTATCTTCACAATTTCAGATTTGCAGCAACATTTTCTATCGCAAGATGAGGATTTTCCAACATTTTTTGATGTATATACCTCTCCCAGATATCTATTATTGGGAGACCGTGTACGAATTTTTGCACAGATGCATCTAAACATGCGGAATCAAAATCTGGAAGTATATTGGAATTATCTTCACAATTTCAGATTTGCAGCAACATTTTCTATCGCAAGATGAGGATTTTCCAACATTTTTTGATGTACATATATACCTCTCCCAGATATCTATTATTAGGAGACCGTGTACGAATTTTTACAAAGATGCATCTAAACATGCGGAATCAAAATCTGGAAGTATATTGGAATTATCTCCACAATTGCAGATTTTCAGCAACATTTTCTATCGCAAGATGTGGATTTTCCAACATTTTTGGGTATATACACCGCTCCCAGATATCTATTAATGGGAGGAAGTGTACGAATTTTTTGACACGGATGCATCTAAACATGCGGAATCAAAATCTGGAACTATATTGGAATTATCTCCACAATTGCAGATTTGCAGCAACATTTTCTATCGCAAGAAGTGAATTTTCCAACATGTGTGCTAAAGTGGATATTCGGACTTTTTTTGGAATCAACAGTTTAATATCTACAACGTTTGTTATAGTGGTGGTCATTTTAAATAATAGTAGTAGAGTAGATTTTGTTCTAGGTATTCAATTTCGAAAATTTAAAATGACCACCATTTTGCTGTTGTAAATTTTTTGTAAAAAAGTTTTGAACAAACGTTGTAGATATTAAACTGTTAATTCCAAATAACTTTGATTTTTTGAAATCCGACTGCAAATAATGGAGATATAGAGATGTGTAAAAAAACAAAAAAAGGTCCATAATTCGAAAACAAAATACAAAATGAAAAAATAATTTTAAAAAAGGTGTTACTTTTGACGAGTTCTATAACCTCTATTACGTTGTCCACTTTGAGTAGAAACACCCAGTATATTTCATTACTTTAAGTTCTAACTAGATGATAACTTCGATGATTTGTGATTGATTTAGGGAGCAGATGCAATACTTTATTCTTGATTACCCACTATGGAACGTTCTTACCTATCATTGATTTTAATTTAAAGGAATTATTCAAAAACAGGTAAAATAAGAGAATTTTACCCATCGTATACAAAACTTCTCGCTTCAACAGAAAAGCGAACGAGTATGGGGTTCTACATAGAAATATATCGTACGACATGATTAGATGTCACCCTTGAGTAACTTATCTGATGTTTACAAGATAGTATTGGAAGATTCCTCCGAGCACGTGACTGTTTATCAAGTACGGGAAAAATATGCCGGTAATCGGTATCAACGAACCTTGACGAAAAGGAAGTAACATGTACGGTAGTAAAAGGATTGTCGCTTTATATACAGCGTAATATTACTCCTCAAAAATTGAAGAGGGATGTACATGACGGAAACTTGGGCATCAGGACAAAATCGTACGATATAAGTAATAGTATCAAGTGCTCAACTTTAGGACGAGCCAGAACTAGTCGATCCTTTTGAAGAGATAGTTATGTTTAAATTGTAAACAATTTGAGATCTTCCCATCGTTTCATTTGGATATCGTGATGCCGTCAGGCTTTAAACAAGGAAATTCAATCCATGTACTACGTGTATCTTCAGACATGACAAACATAATTGCCAGTAAGTCCAGTCATTATGGATACACTGAGAATATTCCACGCAGAAGGGAAGTTTCGAAGGTACATTGACCTCAGTGGTAACAACGCTGTTGTGGTTCTTTTACAACGTTTACAAGTCATCAGTGTGGCAGGCTCTGAGTTGCTAGGATCAACCTTTAACATGTAATCACAGAACTGACTTTCGGTTAAATGGTACCACTCCGAGAAAGTAACAGAGGGCATTCTAAAGAGTGAAACGAGACTCGCGTTACCTGAGTTTCTTTTGGTATGAAGACAAAATTTTATGTAAGTACGCCAAATTTCCATTTTGGTTGATATCAAGAACTGTTAAGATGTTATAGTGAAAATGAAACTAAATATTGTTAATGAAAACCTTCTGAATGTATGTATGTCCAAAAGTATCCGAATTCCATTTAATCATAATATTATAGGTTTTATGATATATCGAGGATACTCTTTTCATCGGCAGTGTTTTCCAAAAGATTCCCACAAAGTTTTATAACATATGCTTCAAGTTTATTCGTAGTTTTGTCTGCAGTAGAACTAATGAAAATGATCTACTTCGTATATTAACGGACACCTGAATCGTTAATATATTACGAAACTCGTGAGAGTTTAATCCTCTAATTTGCTGGTATAAATGCATGTGCATCGTAGCACATTCATAAATCATGACAAGCTCAAAATTAAACTACAAATTAATTAGTGTCTTATAAGGCTGCTTTAAATCAACTTACCAGTTTCGTTTTATTGTATCGCCGGATGAGAAACTCTTAATGAAAATAGGAACTCGCATGAGAACCCCGGGGTGTCAACTGCACTAACTTGTTTTACTAAATGATCCTCTAACGGGATGCTGACTGTTCTGAGAACGCCACAAACCACAAAGAAGCTCTTCAGAGTACTACTCTCATTACCGCTTTTGCAACAAAAGCGGTAGGAAACGGAAACAATTTTGTAGAAGACGTAGTATATTGATGACACATAAATTTAGACTAAATACATTTGCGAAGTTCCTACTTGGCAAAGTTTGATTGGATGGTGAGTATCGAACTAATTCGAAAACGTTAATTTACATTGCAAGTTAGCTGATACTAAATTGAATTTTAACAATTAAAATTTACTCTCATATTACGAATAGGAAATGTTTGGCATAGTGCACTTGATTGTACAAATGAGAATGCGGAGATAGATGACCCTCAAGTCCATCTATCATTTCAAATCGTTCTGGTTGTGATCGCATCGCTGTCTATAGTAGAGGAAATTGAGTTGCTTTGTATGATTTACGTCCACACCAAGTCCCAGATATCACACATCTAACAATAAACTTTTACAATATTATTGCAAGGTGGGTGGGAAATTCAGCATTTCAGTATTTCAACTACAAGAACCGACATGAAGTTACTTGTACGATTTCCATCACAGCGTTCCTTCCGGGCGGCAGTAATGCTTTCGTTGTCAAATATTCCTTAACAAACAAAATATGAGATAGCATATCGTTTGGTAATACTCCAAAATTCCAAACATTTCTTCGTTTGAAATAACGCAAAATATATGGTATTTACATTATCGATTGTGTAAACTACGACGTGATTTAGGATAGTACAAAATCTTTTCCATTTTAATGAGAACGTTAGAGAATTTGTCAGCGTAGATATACAAATGTTTTTAGTACAAAACTACATTAGCAAATAATTTTCAACTACGCCACTTAAAACTACCATAATAATGTAAAAGCAGTTGCATGTTCTAAAACATTTAGTATTTGTCTAACTATGTTTGTTCTGAGTTTGTCTTGGTGAAACTGAAAGTGATACGCACTAATTGTAGAGTTTACTAACAGAAAAACGACACCATTATATTCTCCGTTAATGTAATTTTATCAGATCGTTTGATCCTAATGGAACATTAAATGTCTCTTGCATTAAAGTGTATTCCTTTTTGATCTCGTTTCAAATGTTGACTTTAATTTTCTACATACACATTCCCTATTTTGTTCCTTTCTAACTGGATGGTATAGAAATCTCAATTTTAATCCTTATTTTATAAAAGAACAGTTAATAGCTATTGTAATTTTCATCAAGAACGAAAATAGTATAAAAGTAAATTTTCATAGAATAAAATGCATAGAATCGTGCATTTTGTGAAGAAAGCATGAAGTTTGGTAGAGATCTAGTTAAGACCATGGGAAACAATCCTGGATATGGAGTCACATCGAATTTTCAGTGGACATCCTAACGGATGTGACAAATAGGAAGTAACACAATTGTAAGGTAGAACATTTTAAGGGATACACGCGAAAATCTTGAAAAGGAGAAGTTTTTTCAAAAAATGTTTCAGAGAAAACTTTTATGGTCTTGAGGGAGAATGATGATGACATTATCAATGTAATTGTAAATCGCGCCATTTTAGAGATTTCATCATGGCGGCCATTATTTTAAATGGGAGCGGATTTTTTAAAGGAAAGTTGTAGCTGGGAATAAGGCGAATACAACAGTTATTTGTTTTTCTTCATCGGATCACTTTTGACTGAGTTACGGTGTTCCAAAGTTTATGAATTATGTAAGCCCCCCCCCCCCCCCCCCCCACACCCATAGTGTACGTATTTTGTAACTCCACACCACTCTGCATCTCTCTTTCCCTCTCTGTGTTGTTCCTATCCGTTATCTGGGCCGATTCTGTTTCATGAGCAACCAGCTCCACAGGCCGATTGACATGCATTTTCCCGTGCTTAGCATTACCAAGGATGAACGACGTGAACGTGACGAGGCTTTCATCCCTTGGTTGGAAAAGTCACCCCTTCAAATTGATACAGCACATGACCGGAAGTAACCAAGGGCGGATAAAGGATTTTCCGGGGGGGGGGGGATCTGTGGCTCAGTAATGAAACGTAATTTGTTCTAACATTACAAATAATTGCTAGTGAAAAAAAAGAAAAAACTCCTGCCCCCCCCCCCCCCCCCGGATCCGCCCTTGAATAACATTTCATGCCACGGGTAGTTGATGCAATAAATATAATTATGCTATTATGATACCCACACCATCAGACATTTTATTAAACAATAGAAAACAATCCTGAAGTTACCCCATGCACATAAGGATGCCAATATATTTTCACGACTGAATATTGGTTGTCAATCACGTGGCGGCGATCTGATGGAGTTTTTCGGAGACGAAAACCAACCATGTCCTCCTTCACTTTCACTTTCTGATGAGATGCCAAAAATAAGTCTGATCTGTTGCCCTTTTATAAGGAACTGGCAAACGGCGAAAGTTCTACACAACTGTTGTAATAGATGGAGCTGCGGTTGTACCCCTACCGACACTTCTCGGACATTTCAAGAGTATCGCGAACATGTCTTCATCGCTCCTATTGCAGCACATTTTCGTTATTCGCACCGAATAGATTTCATATTTGATCAATCTCAGCTTAAAAGCTTGGCCAGAATACAAAGAGTTCCGGTGCAACAAGAAACCACGCCAATTCCTAGAAATTGGCACGAATTTCTGAAAGTGGATGAAAGCAAGAAGGAACTCTTTGCTTATCAAGCAACAAGCACTATTCACCACTGCAAATTCAAATATTCTTGTTACGTATGGACAGAATGTTCTCTCCTCCTGTGGTAACCGTGAAAATTTATCATCCTGCACTACAGGAAAGGTCGATACCAGAATATTTCTAAATGCAGCCGACGAAGACGCAGCAAATGAAGGTCACAAGAATATACTTATTCGTACCGTGGACACGGATATTGTTGTCATTACGTAGCATCAAGAAATTGGAGGTAGATCAGTTGTGGGTGTCATTCTCATCCATCAGATTGTGCAACAGCTTGGATCAAAAGCACAGAACACGCTGTCACTGCACGTGTCTTCGTTTTTGATGGAAAGCGCAGTCCATGGGAGACATTGACTGTATACCCGGAGACCTCTACAGTCTACAGTTTTTTCTACGGTTTTCGTTTCTACGAACCAAATAACTGACGAAAAATTCCAAGTTCTTGTACGAGATCATGTACGATAGAACAAGTGATTGTGAGAAAGTAAACGATGCACGAAAAAAGGCAGGTCTATGGAAACGATTTCTACAACATCAGCAGCTTTCCTAAAATAGGGAAGCGATAATTGTGTTTCCGGAAAAATTCCCGTCCACTCATTCATTTTGATAAAGGAAATCTGTTTTTCTGAAATGATGTGAATTTTCAGCGTTCCATGAACGACAAATTGCAAGTAGAGTAATCACAAAACAAGAAAACTCTGTCAGGTGATCAATACAAGACGTGGAAATTATAATAGCAGCATTGTTATTTCTGTTCAGAGGTGTTTAGTTGCACTAAACGCTATTAACTCTTTGATTTTAAGAAATTTCAACTTGTCCCTGCTGTTGTACAGTTTCCAGTTTCAAATAGGTACATTCATTTCCTATACAATAAATATCACGTGCCAGGGCTCTCTAATTTTGACATTAGTATACCTCCACATTGACTACCTTCGACTCTTCCTTAGAGTAAGTTTGGAGAACGTAGAGAGTTAGGAATATCAATTAAAGAACAACACCAAGGTACATCGTAACCATGATTCTTTGACTCGTGAGCTTTACTGAAATTATTGCCTAACATTCGTTAAAAGAGGAATGTATGGAATGTAACCGTGTTAACATTCTTCAGTTTCTGCTACGATTAAGATTACAGCTCCATTGCCCTTGGAAAATTGTTATTATCGTTTACTAGAAGGTCAATTTATTCTTATTTATTTGCTTCATTTATTTTCTTTAACATATTACTAGCAAATATCCTTAACAGCAAATTCTAGAATTTGACGATGCTACCGAGGAAGAACGTAGAAGAGGGTTGAAATATTGTGTTTTGTTTCACCAGCTTACGAAAGTTGTGGTTCAACTCACACTGCTGGCTTTTTTTTTGGAAGAACCCCCCCCCCCCCCATTTATCTTGGTCTTGGATCAAAATGACTACTTTTTATCCTTTTATTCCCAAAATTGAAAAAAAGATCTACGTAAACCCACTTTGCGGAAAATGAAAAAGTTACCCAGTGGGTTACAGATCAACAATTCAGGCATTTCACCATCGATGTTCAAAATCTCTATCAGAAGAATGTCTAAACATCTTAATTGTTTCCTTCTTTCTTAGACACAATAATTTGTTCACTTTCATCGGTTATATTGCGTAGTACAGAGAATTTCAAGATCTTTCGGTTTTTTGCACCCCCAGTATTTAAAATACATCAATTTTTAAATCGAAATCAACGTAGATCAATGATTAATACTTATTTTTTATATATTATCTAATATTAAACAAAATACATGAAAAATTCCTCCAACGTATCATGATCTCAATTTAAAATAAAACTTATCCTGGTAGTAAATAATATTCTGTACAAATTATAACAAGTATACATCCCTTATCGACTTACATCCCCTTGAAAACAAGTGTCGGGTTGACATCAAACTGTTAGAGAACAAAAATCTCATACCTATTTTAATTTTTAAGTAGACTAAATCAACCTATTAAAAATCTTTAGGTAGGTATAGGGTCCATCATGCACGTAAATTGATGTGTCAATAAGGAATCCTAATATTAGCACGAACCCCGAATATTAATGGTGATCGATTAGTTGGTTACGCTTTGGCGACAATTGGGTTTTTTTTCTAGATTAATTTAAATGTATAATTAATTCCATGGCTTTCCTTGATATCCGTCACATTAAGTGCTGTTCACATTTCAAATTTTTATTAATTGAATTTTAAATTCTCGTCGTGAATGATAAAATGACAATCCTAAATTCGAAAAAAAGCTCATTTTTATACAGTCTAACTAACATTTATTGCAAAAGTAATTGAAACAATACGGAAGGAGATATCAAAGCAATTCGTGAACGCTTCGTTATCTCTTGCACTTCAGGATTCATCACCATTGCACAACAATTTAATTTTAAATTGGAATTCCGTGATAGCGAAAAAGTTTGCGCTTTAATTTTTTTCGAACCAAATTGATATAAATTATCTCTGCTCGTATTACAATTAAAAACTTTGTAACCTGCAGACTTAATGTACATGAAATTTGTTCGTGCAAGAGAAGTGGTTAGTTCCTAATGGATTAATTAAGCAATAAAGTAATTTTATTTCACTTTAATTATTGTAAGGGTGATATGTCACGGCACACCCAATTTAGGAGCGGCGTATCTTCCTCTTGTCTGACAGAATTCCATTACTTACATTTTATTTTTGTATGCCCAAGTAATACAAAGTAACCTTAACTGTATAATATACCGATTAAATGTCGTACTCGTGACGCAGGAGTCTTGTTTGTATTTTTAAACATAATCAAGATATTAACTCCGCGACAATAAACACGCATTTCTTCTAAAAAAAAAATAACCCTAGTCTCATTTTATTAACTACTTGTTTATGAGCTTTATTTTACTTATAAATTGTATTTTATTACACAATGAAACGGGATGCGGTTTATTTTTCACAATTAAAATCACACCGAATATTCATAGTAATAAAAGGAATCTAATTTTTAATTCAGTCGAAAACAAAATTTTACAACACGTACTCACGCACAGTCTAGTAATTTTTGTTGAATTCTTGATACGTAATGGTGTCATGCACAATAACTTCATAATTTATTCAGCCTAAACAATAATTTACATCTCCAACATCGCACTCGTCAAACGATAGATTTGTTTAATGTTTTTTTATTTAATGATGCTCAACCAAATCGTAAAAAAGGTATAATACAAGTTGTAAAAAAAAAGAAGGGGATGGGAAGGCGTTGTGTTTATTGCGCCATTAATCGATCTTTAATTGTATTTATCGAAAATAACGCAATAAATTCAAAATTAAGTGTCTGCGGAGGGTACTGCTGACAATATCTAACAATCGTCGCGGCTCTAGACGAGATGCAAAAGCACCATGAACACAATGCCTTTGTTTTGAGGAATGACTCTAGAACGGAGATTAAAAGCTATTTGTTGCAGACACTACTGGAGTTGCATCACATTAAGCTGACCAAATGCACTTTGTGGTAAATCCAATTTGACGAGCTTTACAAAAAACTGCACTGAATCGCACAATTTGAATATAAAAAGGAAACAACTACGTAACCTACCCAAACATTTTGTAATTTTCAGAAACTACAACCCCTTATAAAGACAGTGGAAAATTCCACAAACTTATTTTGATCTGTAAATAGCATTCATTTGTCGCGGAAGGTTGTAGGGCAAATCGCCCCATGACACATCGCCCCCGGACTTTTCGCCCCGTCACTTCGCCCCACGGACCGTTCGCCCTCGGACATTTCGCCCCCCGGACAGTTCGCCCCCGGACATTTCTCCCCCCGGACAGTTCGCCCCCGGACATTTCGCCACCTGACACTTCGCCTGCAAGATATATCGCCCCCATACACTTCGCCTCCCAGGACATATCGCGCCCGACAATTTCGCCCTCACATCGCCTTCATCCGTTATACAGTGTGTCCACATTTCGATGCTCACCATTTGTAGAGCTATTAGAAGAAGTAGAGCAGAGGTTAAATACTAAGGGAATGTTTTTCAGGGTTTAATACCCGTGACATTCAAATTCTCCATAATTTTCGTAGATTTTCAAAATCACAGTTCTGGTTTCTGTATTTCACAGTTTTACTTAGCACTTTCATATCTTTAAGGTTATATTTCTCATGTGCTATAGATAAATACATGTTTTTGTTAATATCTCTCCCATAAATAAATATTTTTTAAGGCATGTTATACATTTTTGAAAATCTCTTTTCAAAGGCAATTAACTAATAAAAATTCTATAACATCTGCCGTATAAAAACCATTGCTGGCACACATTACTTAAAAAATTAAAAATAGAACGGTGGTTTTCTGATTACATCAATAAGTTTGTCTTGAAAATGTTTTCGAAAATCTAAAGACATTGAAGAGAATTAGAAATGGGATTTATCGCGAGAATTGAATTCTAAAAAACATTTCCTATTTAACCGCTGCTCTACCTCTTCTAATAACCGAGATACCGATGGTGAGCGTCGAAATTTGGACCACTGTATAAGCTAATAGCCAATGGATAATGGAATATTGGGGCGATGTTTCGGGGGCGAAATATATAAAGGCGAAATCTCTTGGGGGCGATATGTTTCGGGGGCGAAATGTTCGGAGGCGAAATGTCTTGGGGGCGATGTGTTTCGGGGGCGAAATATTTTTAGGCGAAATATCTTGGGGGCGATATATCAGGGGGCGAAATGTCTTGGGGGCGATATGTCCGAGGGCGAAATGTCCGGGGCGAAGTGTCCGAGGGCGAAGTGCCGGGGCGAATTGACCGCACACCGTCGCGGAATGCAGATAAAATTTCTCGCCGTATTTCAGTTTGTAGTCGTTATGGGCAGAAACATGTCCTCAATAGAGCACCACAATCATATTCGGAACAACAATATTGTCAGATAAATTTTCCGTAATGGCAAACCATTTTTTTGGAAAAACAGCACTAGTTCTGCACCAATCTATTTTCGACATACGTTACTTATGTACCAAAGTTGCTTACGCACTCCTCAGTCACATAAAAATATAAAATACATATGAATATAAATAATTTGCAGATATACCTACATATAAAATAGCTCTTTGATACAGTACCGTTGAAAATTGGGGTAGTATAAGAATTATTATGAAAATCATAAACCTTACTTAAGGAATTGAATAAAGACGTAGTTTCACTCAACGCTTAAGGTGGAAAGACGCGTCGTATTTTTTGAGATTATTATATGCTACTAATTAATCCCAACTACACTATGTGTAGAATTTTTTATTTTTCAAAACCAGATTGCATAATTTGTAACATTTCAACCCTAAAGTTGACGTCAATGGTCAATCTTGCTATTTGGCGAAAGTAGTAGGAGTAGGTTAATTATATCTGCCGGCACTGAATGGATTTAAATAAATCTCAAGCAATGAAGCAACGATTTCACAAATTATTTCTATTTTACAAATAACCTTTGACATTTGAATGAATCAATCTCTTAACTTGTTTCTACCATCAGGAACAAATCTTACTGCGAATTGAATATTTGAATTATAAATTTACATAGGTATATTTTTAAGTAGGTGCGCAAGAATTTGATATTAAAAATCATGCAATATGATAATTCACAATTCACAAAATTAATTTTTCCACAATACATTACTTTGTGTGTTGGTCAAAAAGCTCAAACATTACGAACATTATGAGAGCGGTCTTTTTTGCAGTATTAATTTTTTTCTTATGCAACCAGGTTTGTACAAAAGCGTTCTTTTATAAAATATTTGTTACGCGTACAAGATACCTTTTTATATTACCTAATGCTGGATTTCAGTTTTATCGTGTTTGGTCGGACTCAAAATTAACATTTATGTGATTAATCTTGTAGATTAGTTAATTTTCAGTCCCAGAAAACTTCGTAAATTCCTCGGGATGCATGAAATTGTAAGAAAAGTTTGAAGAGGTTTGAAATGATGAAGCATAATATGAAAAGTAGGGCTGTAAATATCCGCAAATTTTATGGATCCGGATATCGGGTCCAAAAATATCCAGAACGAATAGATCCGAATACCGGATTTTTGTGGATCTGGATCGAAAATCCGAAGGTTAAATCCGGATCTACGGAATTGGGGGTTAAATTCGGATCCACGGATCTACGGGTTTGTGAGCTAAATCCGGACCTGCATTACTATTAATTTACATAGGATCCGGATCTAAAGTCTGTAACAGTATCCGTATTTGAATAAATTCGTGGAGGAGATTACTAGATTTCAGTAAATGGATACCTCCATTTTCAGATTCCGATGGATAAATTTTATAGGCATCACAAAGAATCACGAAGTTCATTTCATACATCAACAACCGAATTCACGTGTGATCGAATTTCGGATCCGGTTAAACAAATCCGGATCTTGAGGATCCGAATTGTGAATGAGATCCGGAGAAATCCGGATCCAGATATATCGTAGCTGGAGATCCGGAGAAGATCCGGATGCATACCGGATCTTGTTTTGGATCCGGAACCGTTTCACACCCCTAATGAAAAGGTAGATATAAACTATACAGGTTGAGTCATGAGGTACTGTACATACATACGCCTACGTGGTAGAAGTATGTATTTTACAAATATTAGTTTATAGCTTTAACACTTTCGTTTTTAGCACCTGATGATGACTCATTAGAGTCGAAACATGTCGTGTAATGTATCAACTTGTCTAATTTTTATCTTAATCAATTTTATTCTTAATTCAAATTAGAAAAAAACATGGGGAAGGTTGTGTGAATTATTTACCATTCCTTCAAAAATTAGGCGACTTAGATTCTAGAATTTTACGCACTCTGTACATGAATTTTTCAAAACTTTTCATGGTTCTCTGAAAGTACAGGGATGGGCAACAAAAGTAGTTCACATGTTCCCCACACGATTATTTTATTCTTCATAAAAAAATCTAATTTAATGAAATGGCGAAATATGTGAAATTATTTTATAAATTTTAAGTAAGGAACATTATTTAATCTAAAAAATTAACTCAAAAGAAGTACTAAATAAATATGTTTCCATTTTTACAATAGTCATTATATTCAAATTCCAGAGACGGCTTGCAAAATCAGTCTTGGCCGATTTAAATATTATTAAAGATCATCCTGTATAAATATACTACTTAAACTTAAACTTAAAAAGGGTTAAGTGTAAGAGCAGATTATGAAGAGTACTACACTCTTCATAAATCTGAACTTCGCCCTTTTGAAGGTGATTGTGATACTATGCTATTTTATTAAGTTATTTATTGTTTATGTTCTTATGAATTTCTCCTTTATTTTCTTTTGTATAATACCTTTACTGATGTTATCCTTCTCCTTCAATATATGTCCTTTATTATTATTATTGTTATTATTAAATATAATAAATATAAGTAATACTTTTTAAATAAAATCTTGGAGCATCATTTTGAAAAAATTAAACCTATCCTAGGATGCTGTGGCAATTTGACACTTTGTATTAGTAATTTGAAGATGTGTTTTGAATAATAATTATATTATTACTGATTATTGGCTCGATTTTTTTAACTGTGTAATTGTTATTATTGTAATTTGAATCCCTCATTTCTCTTGGTGCATTAAAAATGTTTACAAGCGTTTTCTACTACTAATTATTAGTTTTAAAAGTACGTGAAATAACATTCTGAACCACAATATTTATACAGGGTGATCTTTCAATAACATTTAAATCGGCCAAGACTGATTTTACAAACCGGTCATGGAATTTTGAAAAAAAAATGACGTGAACTACATTAGTTCTGTTGCCCAACTCTGTACTTTCAGGGAACCGTCAAACCGTCAGGGTGCGTAAAATTCTAGAATCCAAGTCGGCTAATTCTTAAAGACCGGTCCTGGATTATTTAAATTTTGATCGCATGTGATAGTTAGGTAGGAATAGCATAACTTCGCACCAAAATATGAAATCAATCAAACCAACATTAACAGACTTATGGCGTAGAGTATTTATAGTGAAAACTCATAGATCGCCCTGTAGATTATTAAGCAAGAGGAGTAGAGATTTTTAAATACTCATTTTACGTCCCCTATAGAGACCTCCATACGTAGTAGGAGTATGTATAGTTCCTCATGATCCTGTATAACGGGTCTTTCAATAGTAGTGGTAGGATTTGCAATGTGGAGATGTCTCGGTTTCTAATATACATTTTTTTTTATTTTATGTATCATTATATTCAGTATAGTGTGCAGTTTGATGATGCAGCGTTTGACGGCTCTGGATCGGTTCGAAGTAATAAAAAATATTAGAAAAGTGATAGTTCAGATATGGGTGGTCAACGTTTATTCACTCGAAAATTGAAGCGCCGTCATGAGTTCTCTCAGGTTATACGCCACATTGTGCAAAAGTTTGGATGCGAGTTCACTTTACCAATCAATTAGCCACCAAAAAGACAACGAAGCGCGCGAAGTGAGGAGAATATCGTAGCAGCGGCGGCTAGTGTTGCCGATGAGCCAAATTTGTCAATTTCACGATGATCACAACTGGGGCTTTGTCAGACGTCAACTTGAAGGATTTTACGTAAAGATTTGGACTTACCAAAAATTTGTCCACTTGCTCCCGTTAATAGATTTATGGCAACAGTTACCAATTTAAAAATTACCCTATAACGTTGGAAAATCCACTTCTTCAGATAGAAAATGTTGCTGCAAATACACAATTGTGGAGATATTTCAGATGTAGATGCAGATTTTAATTTCTCACGTTTAGGTGCATCAGCATGCAAAAATTTGTCCACTTGCTCCCATTAATAGATTTGTAGCACCAGTTACCAATTTAAAAATTATCCTATAACGTTGGAAAATCCACTTCTTGAGATAGAAAATGTTGCTGCAAATACACAATTGTGGAGATATTTCAGATGTAGATGCAGATTTTAATTCCTCATGTTTGGGTGAATCAGCATGCAAAAATTTGTCCACTTGCTCCCATTAATAGATTTATGGCACCAGTTACCAATTTAAAAATTACCCTATAACGTTGGAAAATCCACTTCTTCAGATAGAAAATTTTGCTGCAAATACACAATTGTGGAGATATTTCAGATGTAGATGCAGATTTTAATTCCTCATGTTTGGGTGAATCAGCATGCAAAAGTTTGCCCACTTGCTCCCATTAATAGATTTATGGCACCAGTTACCAATTTAAAAATTACCCTATAACGTTGGAAAATCCACTTCTTCAGATAGAAAATGTTGCTGCAAATACACAATTGTGGAGATATTTCAGATGTAGATGCAGATTTTAATTTCTCACGTTTAGGTGCATCAGCATGCAAAAATTTGTCCACTTGCTCCCATTAATAGATTTGTAGCACCAGTTACCAATTTAAAAATTATCCTATAACGTTGGAAAATCCACTTCTTGAGATAGAAAATGTTGCTGCAAATACACAATTGTGGAGATATTTCAGATGTAGATGCAGATTTTAATTCCCCATGTTTGGGTGAATCAGCATGCAAAAATTTGTCCACTTGCTCCCATTAATAGATTTATGGCACCAGTTATCAATTTAAAAATTACCCTATAACGTTGGAAAATCCACTTCTTCAGATAGAAAATGTTGCTGCAAATACACGTAATTGTGGAGATATTTCAGACCTAGATGCAGATTTTAATTTCTCACGTTTAGGTGCATCAGTATGCAAAAATTTGTCCACTTGCTCCCATTAATAGATTTATGGCACCAGTTACCAATTTAAAAATTACCCTATAACTTTGGAAAATCCACTTCTTCAGATAGAAAATGTTGCTGCAAATACACAATTGTGGAGATCTTTCAGATGTAGATGCAGATTTTCATTCCTCATGTTTAGATGCATCAGCATGCAAAAATTTGTCCACTTGCTCCCATTAATAGATTTATGGCACCAGTTACCAATTTAAAAATTACCTTATAACGTTGGAAAATCCACTTCTTCAGATAGAAAATGTTGCTGCAAATACACAATTCTGGAGATATTTCAGATGTAGTACAGATTTTAATTCCTCATGTTTAGGTGCATCAGTATGCAAAAATTTGTCCACTTGCTCCCATTAATAGATTTATGGCACCAGTTACCAATTTAAAAATTACCCTATAACGTTGGAAAATCCACTTCTTCAGATAGAAAATGTTGCTGCAAATACACAATTGTGGAGATATTTCAGATGTAGATGCAGATTTTAATTTCTCACGTTTAGGTGCATCAGCATGCAAAAATTTGTCCACTTGCTCCCATTAATAGATTTGTAGCACCAGTTACCAATTTAAAAATTATCCTATAACGTTGGAAAATCCACTTCTTGAGATAGAAAATGTTGCTGCAAATACACAATTGTGGAGATATTTCAGATGTAGATGCAGATTTTAATTCCCCATGTTTGGGTGAATCAGCATGCAAAAATTTGTCCACTTGCTCCCATTAATAGATTTATGGCACCAGTTATCAATTTAAAAATTACCCTATAACGTTGGAAAATCCACTTCTTCAGATAGAAAATGTTGCTGCAAATACACGTAATTGTGGAGATATTTCAGACCTAGATGCAGATTTTAATTTCTCACGTTTAGGTGCATCAGTATGCAAAAATTTGTCCACTTGCTCCCATTAATAGATTTATGGCACCAGTTACCAATTTAAAAATTACCCTATAACTTTGGAAAATCCACTTCTTCAGATAGAAAATGTTGCTGCAAATACACAATTGTGGAGATCTTTCAGATGTAGATGCAGATTTTCATTCCTCATGTTTAGATGCATCAGCATGCAAAAATTTGTCCACTTGCTCCCATTAATAGATTTATGGCACCAGTTACCAATTTAAAAATTACCTTATAACGTTGGAAAATCCACTTCTTCAGATAGAAAATGTTGCTGCAAATACACAATTCTGGAGATATTTCAGATGTAGTACAGATTTTAATTCCTCATGTTTAGGTGCATCAGTATGCAAAAATTTGTCCACTTGCTCCCATTAATAGATTTATGGCACCAGTTACCAATTTAAAAATTACCCTATAACGTTGGAAAATCCACTTCTTCAGATAGAAAATTTTGCTGCAAATACACAATTGTGGAGATATTTCAGATGTAGATGCAGATTTTAATTTCTCACGTTTAGGTGCATCAGCATGCAAAAATTTGTCCACTTGCTCCCATTAATAGATTTGTAGCACCAGTTACCAATTTAAAAATTATCCTATAACGTTGGAAAATCCACTTCTTGAGATAGAAAATGTTGCTGCAAATACACAATTGTGGAGATATTTCAGATGTAGATGCAGATTTTAATTCCCCATGTTTGGGTGAATCAGCATGCAAAAATTTGTCCACTTGCTCCCATTAATAGATTTATGGCACCAGTTATCAATTTAAAAATTACCCTATAACGTTGGAAAATCCACTTCTTCAGATAGAAAATGTTGCTGCAAATACACGTAATTGTGGAGATATTTCAGACCTAGATGCAGATTTTAATTTCTCACGTTTAGGTGCATCAGTATGCAAAAATTTGTCCACTTGCTCCCATTAATAGATTTATGGCACCAGTTACCAATTTAAAAATTACCCTATAACGTTGGAAAATCCACTTCTTCAGATAGAAAATGTTGCTGCAAATACACAATTGTGGAGATATTTCAGATGTAGATGCAGATTTTAATTTCTCACGTTTAGGTGCATCAGCATGCAAAAATTTGTCCACTTGCTCCCATTAATAGATTTGTAGCACCAGTTACCAATTTAAAAATTATCCTATAACGTTGGAAAATCCACTTCTTGAGATAGAAAATGTTGCTGCAAATACACAATTGTGGAGATATTTCAGATGTAGATGCAGATTTTAATTCCCCATGTTTGGGTGAATCAGCATGCAAAAATTTGTCCACTTGCTCCCATTAATAGATTTATGGCACCAGTTATCAATTTAAAAATTACCCTATAACGTTGGAAAATCCACTTCTTCAGATAGAAAATGTTGCTGCAAATACACGTAATTGTGGAGATATTTCAGACCTAGATGCAGATTTTAATTTCTCACGTTTAGGTGCATCAGTATGCAAAAATTTGTCCACTTGCTCCCATTAATAGATTTATGGCACCAGTTACCAATTTAAAAATTACCCTATAACTTTGGAAAATCCACTTCTTCAGATAGAAAATGTTGCTGCAAATACACAATTGTGGAGATCTTTCAGATGTAGATGCAGATTTTCATTCCTCATGTTTAGATGCATCAGCATGCAAAAATTTGTCCACTTGCTCCCATTAATAGATTTATGGCACCAGTTACCAATTTAAAAATTACCTTATAACGTTGGAAAATCCACTTCTTCAGATAGAAAATGTTGCTGCAAATACACAATTCTGGAGATATTTCAGATGTAGTACAGATTTTAATTCCTCATGTTTAGGTGCATCAGTATGCAAAAATTTGTCCACTTGCTCCCATTAATAGATTTATGGCACCAGTTACCAATTTAAAAATTACCCTATAACGTTGGAAAATCCACTTCTTCAGATAGAAAATGTTGCTGCAAATACACAATTGTGGAGATATTTCAGATGTAGATGCAGATTTTAATTTCTCACGTTTAGGTGCATCAGCATGCAAAAATTTGTCCACTTGCTCCCATTAATAGATTTGTAGCACCAGTTACCAATTTAAAAATTATCCTATAACGTTGGAAAATCCACTTCTTGAGATAGAAAATGTTGCTGCAAATACACAATTGTGGAGATATTTCAGATGTAGATGCAGATTTTAATTCCCCATGTTTGGGTGAATCAGCATGCAAAAATTTGTCCACTTGCTCCCATTAATAGATTTATGGCACCAGTTATCAATTTAAAAATTACCCTATAACGTTGGAAAATCCACTTCTTCAGATAGAAAATGTTGCTGCAAATACACGTAATTGTGGAGATATTTCAGACCTAGATGCAGATTTTAATTTCTCACGTTTAGGTGCATCAGTATGCAAAAATTTGTCCACTTGCTCCCATTAATAGATTTATGGCACCAGTTACCAATTTAAAAATTACCCTATAACTTTGGAAAATCCACTTCTTCAGATAGAAAATGTTGCTGCAAATACACAATTGTGGAGATCTTTCAGATGTAGATGCAGATTTTCATTCCTCATGTTTAGATGCATCAGCATGCAAAAATTTGTCCACTTGCTCCCATTAATAGATTTATGGCACCAGTTACCAATTTAAAAATTACCTTATAACGTTGGAAAATCCACTTCTTCAGATAGAAAATGTTGCTGCAAATACACAATTCTGGAGATATTTCAGATGTAGTACAGATTTTAATTCCTCATGTTTAGGTGCATCAGTATGCAAAAATTTGTCCACTTGCTCCCATTAATAGATTTATGGCACCAGTTACCAATTTAAAAATTACCCTATAACGTTGGAAAATCCACTTCTTCAGATAGAAAATTTTGCTGCAAATACACAATTGTGGAGATATTTCAGATGTAGATGCAGATTTTAATTTCTCACGTTTAGGTGCATCAGCATGCAAAAATTTGTCCACTTGCTCCCATTAATAGATTTGTAGCACCAGTTACCAATTTAAAAATTATCCTATAACGTTGGAAAATCCACTTCTTGAGATAGAAAATGTTGCTGCAAATACACAATTGTGGAGATATTTCAGATGTAGATGCAGATTTTAATTCCCCATGTTTGGGTGAATCAGCATGCAAAAATTTGTCCACTTGCTCCCATTAATAGATTTATGGCACCAGTTATCAATTTAAAAATTACCCTATAACGTTGGAAAATCCACTTCTTCAGATAGAAAATGTTGCTGCAAATACACGTAATTGTGGAGATATTTCAGACCTAGATGCAGATTTTAATTTCTCACGTTTAGGTGCATCAGTATGCAAAAATTTGTCCACTTGCTCCCATTAATAGATTTATGGCACCAGTTACCAATTTAAAAATTACCCTATAACGTTGGAAAATCCACTTCTTCAGATAGAAAATGTTGCTGCAAATACACAATTGTGGAGATATTTCAGATGTAGATGCAGATTTTAATTTCTCACGTTTAGGTGCATCAGCATGCAAAAATTTGTCCACTTGCTCCCATTAATAGATTTGTAGCACCAGTTACCAATTTAAAAATTATCCTATAACGTTGGAAAATCCACTTCTTGAGATAGAAAATGTTGCTGCAAATACACAATTGTGGAGATATTTCAGATGTAGATGCAGATTTTAATTCCCCATGTTTGGGTGAATCAGCATGCAAAAATTTGTCCACTTGCTCCCATTAATAGATTTATGGCACCAGTTATCAATTTAAAAATTACCCTATAACGTTGGAAAATCCACTTCTTCAGATAGAAAATGTTGCTGCAAATACACAATTGTGGAGATATTTCAGACGTAGATGCAGATTTTAATTCCTCATGTTTAGGTGCATCAGTATGCAAAAATTTGTCCACTTGCTCCCGTTAATAGATTTATGGCACCAGTTACCAATTTAAAAATTACCCTCTATAACGTTGGAAAATCCACTCTTTATAAACTCGTATTAACTCAAGAACCAGAGCCCATCAACTATCACAGATTGCGTCGGAAGTTTGCCGATCCTTGAGAACTTGGCTAATTATTTTGTGACTGCCCCAACGTCATGTGGAACGAATAACCAAGTTTTTGTACGTGCCATTTAGAAATTACTTTGGGGGTATAACAATGTAGTTGATTGTTTATTGATAAAAATCCCCGGTGGCTCCATTTTTCCTTTTGATAATCACTTCATTGACCTAAGAATTGTAGTGTACTGGAGTCCAGCCAACTATAACTTGTTGAATAATACCAATTGTTGAGGGAGTTCAATCATGCAAGACTGTCGCGATAGGAAATTGATTAATGCGTCCTTGAAGTGAATATTCTCAACAAAGAAGGTATTACAATGCATGAATACAATATTATGAGCTGATAGAGATATCCGATAGTCCCCCAAATCATGGCATAAACGATGTTCCAAACAAGAGAAATTTTTGCGTGTAAAACAAGAAATTAAAGGGGGTGGTATACAAACCTTAACTTCAATTTACAATGATTGTATGTAGTAAATGGAGCAATACAGACAAAGTAAACTATGCAGTTACGAGAACAAGACGAAAATAATAGTTATTCGACAGTGCTATTTTCTACATGAGTGACCCCGAGGAGCTTTCCATTAGCGTCTAGTTTTCACATTTCACCATAACTGCCTTGACGGGTTGGTGGTGCAATACTATTACCTCGACCGGTAACGATCTCAACTTCCATATCGACTGTCTGGCGACCTCTACATTATCTTCTTTTAGAATGTTATTGGTGCACAGTTTGCTTTTATGTGTTGCCCGCAAATAAATTCTGATATTTCTGTATTAAGCATCGAAATTGTTTTAGAAAATTGACATTGGGGAGGTTTAAAGAACATGCTCGATCATCGACAATTTTAATAAAACCGCTTAAAGCAGATTATAAAATAAAGGCGTATCGAGGAAGTACACTAAAAAAAAGTAAGTAGTAAATATTTAAGTAGCCATAAAGATAAACACTCAGAAGGAGAAAAGCGAGTCATTAACTGTGACAGGAAATTATAAAAGAAATTTAGAAGTAGGAAAGATAATGGGAAAAAGAATTTTTTCTTAAAGTGAATTTAGATAACCTTTTATGCGGACGGTACCTAAATTATTTAAAACTGTCACAATATATTTTCTTACAAATCCTTATTCGTCTCACCTTTGTAGTTATCACAACTAGAATGAAACGTGTTTCCAAAATGATATATATTTTGAGTTTGAGTTCATTATTAATGTGAATAGCAGTTATTGTATGTTTTTATAGAGGGGGTGGTACGAACGACGAATGTGATCAATAATAGAGAAATTAATTGAAATTGGAAATGAAAGAGCGCCATACGATATAAATATCAAAACGAAATTTATATAAATGATGATGTTACATTAACTATTTATCATTCCATCTCCTTACACTGTTACTGAAGTGTGAAATAATTGCGAGAATAGACACGCACAAAGGATAACGAATATTACTTGTTCAGAAATATCTTATCTTTGCTACCATTAATATTTTGGTATTCTGTCTTAATAACATTCGTTCAGTAACAAATTTTTCCCAAAGGAGATACATTTAATTGTTGGTTGTTTAGGAAGTGTTGCGCACGAAATGTTAAAATTTGTTCTTTTGAAATTTGTGAAATACGTTATTGTCACATCCCCAGTTTACAAAAGTAAAATAAATATTTAAATTGAATTTGAGCATTAAATAAAGTAAATGGGTGTCACCAAACCTTCCCCGTACACGAAATTTATTGACCTTAGTAGATACAGATCCAGCGAAGGATTAACGATTAATTGATATTTCAATTACGACAATAAGTGCAATTATCATCATCAGGTAAAGCTAATCATGTGCGAATGTATAAAAATACATTGAAAGTTGAAAAAGTAAAACTGATGAAAGGGAAACTCTCAAATCGCATGGTGCCAGGCGAGTTACCACTGGATGAATGTCAGCCAAACCAGGTGCAAATGAAATAAAGCAATTAATAAGAGATGATTAAAATAAAAGTTGGCCATCAAAGAAAATCAAAGCCATGGGGAAAATATTGTTTGTAAATAAATTATGAACTGTAACATTGTCAAAATAGAATGCGTGCCATTGTAAAAGGCAATGAGCACCTACGATGAACAAATTGTAATTGGGAAACGCAGTGCGGAACTGAAAAATGTCGTGTCAGTTTCACACATGATTAGCTTTACCTGATGATGACAATTGTAATTATTGTCGAAACATGTCGTAATTAAATTTTCAATAAATCGTTAATATTTAGCTGGAGCTGTATCTACTAAGATTAATAAATTTCGTGTATGGAGAAGCTTTGGGGACACCCATTTATTTTATTTAACCAATATTTATCCCCATTTTGTAACACTTCACGTAAAGTATCGATTTCAATTTATATTATGAATTTCAGCAATCTCCTTTTGAGAATTAAAGTGTTTAATAATTGTCTTTAATCACTTTATTAGATACATTTTCAGATGGGCCGCAACTCTTTCTTCTGACAGAGCTTTGAATTTTACGAACTATTTCGCCATTTCGCTAATGTATCAACGCACGGCCTAAATCACTGGGATAATCATTATGAAAGTTTCACAGTACGCACCTATTATAACGTAATGCATCCATTAAAGAAGAATTTCTGGAAAATACAGTCCTAAAGGGGTGAAATAATCAAAGTGAGGTTTTTTGAATTTTAAAACTGCCTCTAATTAGGAGGGTTAAGTTTATATCAGACCATTTAATTAATTTAATTGACTGGCTGACTGACTGATCTATCAAGGCAACGCACAGCTGTAGAGTTAGGTTCGTCAAATTTCAGTAGTTGCAATTTTGTAACATAGACGTTCACTAGGGAAGGAACCTACATCTAAGGGAGTAAAGTGTGGTGTTCACGTTTGTATAAATATCTTTACTTAGGAATTAACATACACGTGGCTCAGTATTCGAAAAAATACCAAGTTAAATGTTCAAAGCTGAAAAAAGGGGGCGCAGGTTTTTTTCTACTAATAAGATTATCTCACTGCAGTTTACAACCCCATATAATTCTTCTTTATGTACCAAAGTACTTAGCAAAGTATTGGCACGGTTTCTTCGTTCACAAATTCCTCAACCATAATAGGTTCTTGCAAAAAGGGGAAAGGGAAAGACCTGAAAGTCTTTACCAAAATTTTTTGCTGTACGAACTACAAGAGTAGTCTTGCAAGAGAATGGGATACACATAAACAGTTTTTTATTTGGAAAGTAAACGAGATTAAATTAATTAACAACAAAGGAGTGAAAGGAAAAATTTCTGAATTTATTTAATTGGGATGGTGGCAATCAGCAAGTTGCTCAAGTGATCCAACTGACTACACCACGAGAATTTCTTGGGCCATTTGTTCAATGGTCTTCTACATCCCAAGCTCAGCCCATTGACCATTTTTCCTTCTTTCTTTTGTGTAACTGCACGCGTTTTTTCACAGGGCTATGAAGAAAGGACACATACTTACTCGTTGACTTACTTTCTAGACACATTAAACTATAGAAGCACATATGCCCCATATATGGTTCATCGAATCACAATCTTGCAAATGAAAGCATATATGTAGACGACTGGGCGACACAACACATTTTCTTCGACTAGAGGTAGGACAAACGGCACAAGTAGTGAGTTTTTTGTGCGCATGTATTCCCCTTATCCTCTTATTTAAATCCAGAATCGGAACCATGACCCAAAGTACTCCATCTTCAACCCAATTTACCCTAAACCCATGTAATTTGTCTTAAAATGTTAGTTGCCTAAAATCCCCCAGCCAATTTTCTGACCCATTGAAAAACCACTCTGAGTCACGAAAATCACAATCTTCGCACCAGTTCGTTGTCCTCTGTTTCAAGTAAACGTCGTTTTTTTAATGTACTGCATTAGTTGCCTTAAATTTCAATTCGTTCTTCCTTCTGAGACAGGTGTGTACGTCGGGAATTAGGGCTCGCTTCGGGACACGTCCTCCTCGTCGCACTGTTCCTGTAAGCGATTGAGGGTAACCTCACGCGCTACTGTCTTATTCCTTTTCAATGTCATACTTGATTTCCGTTACCAATTTATTGATACAAATATTGCGGTGTACAATGTCAGGTAACTTTGCAGGAGTTTCCAAATTCCTGATTCTGGTGGGAAGGAGCCATCACATGTTAAAGTTAAAGGATATATCCAGGACCAATGTGCTTATTATTTCACCAATATCATGGAATAAATCTAGTCATGAGTGAAATACAGAATAAGGTATATCAGATCAGCTGTATTGAACAATGCACGTCGTATACTATAAGTTTTGGTCTGATTGTACGTGAATTGTTCTTAAAACCGGTACCAAAATGTTTATAATATTTGGGATTGTGCTACTATCTACTAAAATCTTGGATATCGCCATTCAAATATTTGTATCTAAATCGATAACTCCCTCATGAATGATTCCCTGAAGGGACATCTGAAACACACGCATTAACCGATTGGAACCAAACTTTCTATTGCGCCCTACTACATATCTATTCACAGCTTTACTTCTATTGAAAAAGTGCCAAACATGTTTCCTCGATGTTCAAAAACGAACATTATTTTATGGTTTTATTACAGTAGACATGGTTTGACTTAAAGGATGTTCAAAATATTTATGTGTACTATAAAATTTTGATAGTTGTGCGATGTGGCGATGAAAAGTAAGTAAATTTGTTGATTTTATATGGTTGGTAATCTTTTTGTGACAAAGCGCTACCCCCTTGTCTGCTAACATGGTTCATCAAGTTACGACTATTGTTTCCCAAACTTTTTTGCTGTGTTAATTATAATTTTTAAAAGGTTTAAAACGTAATATGTTAATAGTTCTCTATTCTTCAGGATGTGGTTTTAAAATTCAAAAGGGTACTACTTAGTGTCCCCCTTCCACTTTACAGTACTTATAAGAAACAACTGTCATGGGATTATTATGAACTACTGCCAACGTAATTACAGGTAGTATTCGTGATAAAAATAAGTACTTTCTGTTTTCTAAAGCTCTCTTCAGTAAAGTTGTTAATGTAATGGTCGACATTTCTCTATCTTAATGCACTAAGTATTCGAAACGTTGGAATGCGCTTTATGTACTTGTACAGGTAATAAAAATGTTGAGTGTTACCAAATTAAGGAAAGTACATTGTCGTCATACCGAAGAGGAGTGTAACATTTAAGTGGCAGAAGCCACGGAATGTCTGTCGTTTTAGCTAAATGCTTTTGGTCTATATAACTTTATCTAATAAACTGATACAGTAATCAAAGGAAATGTGCACGAAAGGGTCTACGAAGGAGACTTCCTTATAGTGTGATAGTCTATAGACAATGTAGGTACATAAAGTAACACTCACTTTACTTCAGTCGTCTCCTAAACTATTGATGTAATAATTAACCCGTGGTACGCTGCTAGAGAATTTCGAAAATGGAGACGGTCTCACCTACCACCCTTCGTAAACAGTGAGGTAAGTGCAACCGATAATTTAATTTATATTCGGAGTATACAAAACCTTTTACTCTAGTTTCAAATGGAAGCTTTGTAAAATAATTTAATTACAAAATTAACAGCGTCCCTTTTTCATTGTTTGCGCGTTTCTGTTTTGCAGAAGATCAAGGAAAACCATACAAATACAACATTAACACAAAGAGGATTAGTAGAATTACGTTTTCCTATTTACATGCCTAATTAAATAGTTTACGTACCCATTCTTTTGTAGCGATTAATTGTTTTTCAAAAAATAGTCGTGGACGTATCCAGTGGTATAGAATATTCGACCGTTTTTCCGCGTAGGTATATTAAATCAGGCGAGCTTACGGGCTAGTATTTTATAAGGACTTTGTATGAAAATCTCATCAAAAAGCGTTCTCAACTGACCCGTTCAAAGCTCGAGAGAAAGGTCAGATTTGACTAGGCTTATGGGAACTTGACAGTTAAATTTTGTATTTAATCTGTGTTTATAATTAAAGGTAGGTGGGTGATTAAAACGAAAATCGGATTATAATAATTTGAACTTGTATTCATGTCCTTAGCATGTTATCAAAACGTTGTGGATAATTTAATTAAAATACACACTCACAAACGGTATTCTAGTTAAAATTTAAATTATGTTCAGCATTTTATCTCGTTTTATTAAGCATTACGGATCAATACTTTACGGTTGGTGTCTCAGCTACAATAATAACGTTGTGAAAATAACGACTCATATATTATCTTAAGGGTTGTAAGAGCTTGACCGTTACCTACATCATCATTTCAGCGAACACTGTGTACGGGTTCCGGACATTACCTAACTGTAACGGTAATATCGTCCGGAATTGTTAAATTTACAGCGGCAGTAATTTGTTGGATGTAATTAACATCTCGACCTGGAATTTATTGTTCACAATCTAATGTTCAATAATAAATGAATCGCGTGCACGATTATACACAGAAATTATCACGTAATCATTTTCGAAGCACGTTTCTTTAACTGGTGGAAAATAAGGGAAAAAGGACAAAAGTGTATTGTTCTGTAGTTGTGGTAGGAATTGCTCGCTACAAGGTTCTTCACTCAAAGGAGGTTGGAAACATGTTTCAATGTGACACCACCGCCAAACTTTCTATCTTAAAAATCTTGCCGTCGGTTACGCTTGTATTCGTTCAATTAATATACGTCATTTCAAAAATTGTTGATAAAATACGCACACGTAGAATAAGCTTCACGGTTGTCTTAGCGGTTGGTTTAGCGGAAAACAACCAGATTCGTTTTCGTAGATTGCTTTGCTGTAGTCAGAGAACAAAGAAATATTGTAAATTGCTAGCAAATGCTTATCTTGTCAAAGCCAGACTACGAACACAAAACAACACATACGCTGCCGTATTTGGAAGATAAATCTCGCGAGAGGGAGATCTTATTTGGCGTTAGTGACTGCTTTTTATACAGCTTTCTACTGAATACAGTAGCGACTTTCAAGTATATTTCATAACGGATCTCAAGATTACAAAAGCCGATTGTTCCTTGTACTTTCATAAATAAATTTCCTTTGTATTTCCTGCTTTCATATACACACTATTTAATTAAAATTTTTGCTTTTTACAATAAAAATTATTCTTCTCTCTCTCCGTCTGTTCTATAAACAAAAGGTAGTTTTCTTATTACTTCATCAAAATTTGATGAAATGATCGATGATGATATTCAGAAAACGATACTCAGAAATTACCTACATCCAATATTTTTTGTGCTTCGCATACAAAATGATAGATTCGTAAACCTCTATCAAATTTTCTTTTCCTATTAAAAAATATAATCCGAAATAATTATATTTATGCAAATTGGTTTTGTAAATCTACACGATGGTATGTGTGTATACCTACATTTTGTTTGATACTTTGTAATAATCTACAATGTATAATGGGGGCGAAGTTTACAAATATCATTAACACTAACTTATTGAATCTTGGTTATTGTTCTTTGTTTTGTGATTCGTAGCGTAGCTAAATGACAGTTATTGTGAAAGTTTTAGGTGTGTAAGAAGTTACAACGTGCACATTTTAGCCGCAACTACATTTTACACTACGTTTACGCGTGAATGTAACATTTTCATTCCACTCCTGGATGAACATTAAATTTGATTTGTTGACACTTGAAATTTCAGCATGATAATATTCTTTCGTGTAGGTACAACATGAGTTCTGTGACTGAACAAAATGGAACAGTAAAAGGAAAAAGCAGCTGTAAAGATGACAAAAGAAAACAGTTACTGTGTGGAGGAAGAAGGGACAACGACAAAAATTTATCAAATCGAACGCGTTCAACAGCAAGCTGTCATTCAGTGTATAACTCAACGGTCAGATTTTATCTCATCTGTATTTGCTCCATTTTAGGTACCTTTTCTGCCGTTTCAGAGTCGGTTTCAAAAATAAAAAGTTTTTTAAATTTAAAATCTTTTCTCGGGAAACAACAACCAAACAAATATTTTTAATATTTTGAGCAACAATTTCAGAAATTTCACTTACACAAGATTCCTCGGATCGGCTTTTATACAGATAACGTTTTCACACATAACTCATTAAATCCATTTTGAAGGTCGAAATAGCACAAAGGGGGTAAATTGTAATAAATAAAACCAACTCACAACCTCCCCTTAGACATTGAAATTTAATGGTGCAAGCTTAGAAACGGGCGAAGGTGTGAACATATACAGAGGGACACGAAGCGAAAAAAATAAAGATGCACTGACCTACCACCGTAGCCAGCGCAGCCTCATCCAACAGGAGCGTCATTTCCCCCTGCACAACTTGGGGTCTCAACCGGGGGCCGGTACATATCATCGTACCAGTGCCGGATTACCCATTAGGCGGAGTAGGCAATTGCTTATGGGCCCCACGCTTTCTTGGGGCCCCGCAACATTCGATACATATAATATACCTCAGGGAGACCGAAGAGTAATGTCGTTTTTTAACATTAAATTCAAACAGATAAGTTTTTATTTTTTATCAAATCAACAACCTTTTGCAACTTTTCCGTGCCGGATTGATAAAAATCAATTGAACAATGAAAGCTTCCACAGTTCATTTTAATTAAAAATTATTTCTTTTGGGTTAACTGTGTAGGTAATGTTTTTTATTAATTATTTCCAAACGTTTCGAACACTACTTACAGGTGCCTTCTTCAGTGGGTTATAAATTAAAATTAAACGAAAAGAAAACTGACAAATTGTACAATTAAAACTAAATTGTCAACTAATAAATATGCCAACTAACTAATTAAATATTATTATCTATGACACGAACATGCTTCAAAACCAAGTGCCAAGCCTTATTAAGGCAAATATTATCAAACTGTCTATTAATATTATTTGGATGTTTATAAATTTCAATGGCTTCACGTTGAAGGCGAACATAAAAATTAGAAGTTCTTGATAAAATCTTCATATTATCAAATAGAATATCATGACTAAGATTATTTAACGCATGTTCTGCTATTGCAGATTTTTCAGGTTGATTTAATCTGCAAAAACGCATGTGTTCTTTCCTTCTAGTTAAAAAGCTGCGTTTAGTAGTTCCAATATATACCAAACCACAAGAACATAAAATTTTATAAACACCTGAAGCTGTCAATGGATCTAAAGGGTCCTTAGGAGATCTCAAAAACTCAGAAATTTTCTTTGTTGGAATAAAAATTGTCTTTATGTTATTTCTCTCTAATATTCTACCAATTTTATCAGTAACTCCGCCAATATATGGAAGAAAAACCATACCTAAATGTGGTAATTTTTCTCGAAGTTGTTTAGGTTTAGAAGAAAAAACTTTGTTAATTTCCAAAAGAGAATAACCATTGGCTTGAAGAGACATACGAAGGTGTTGTAATTCTTCATCTAAATGTGTAGGATCTGAAACTTTTTTTGCTCTGTCAAATAATGTCTTGATAACACCAATCTTCTGACAAGGATGGTGATTAGAGAGTTTGTTCAGATATCTATCTGTATGTGTCGGCTTACGATATACACTAAAAGAAAGATTTAATGAATCGGTTTTTGAAATAAGTATATCTAAGAATGGTAAACGTCCATTGATTTCACATTCCATAGTGAATTGAATATTAGGATGAATGTTGTTCAAATGGTTCAAAAAGAAGTGTAAGGTATCTAATCCATGATTCCATATTACAAATGTATCATCTACATAACGGTACCAAATTTTAGGTTTTAAAACAGCACTTTCAAGAGCAATGGATTCAAATTTCTCCATATAAAAGTTAGCAATTACTGGACTAAGAGGATTACCCATAGCTACTCCATCCACTTGTTCAAAAAATTGTTTATTCCATTGAAAATATGTAGTTGTTAAACAGTGATGAAAAAGAATTGATATGTCTTTTGGAAAAATATTCTTGATGTATTTGAGTGTTTCCATCAATGGTACTTTGGTAAAAAGAGAAATTACATCAAAGCTAACAAGAATGTCTTCTTCTTCAAGTTTAAAGTTTTTCATGCATTCAATAAAGTGATCTGAATTCTTAATATGGTGCGTCGTTTGACCAATATGAGGTTGTAATAATCTTGTTAAATATTTAGAAAGACCATAAGTAGGAGATCCAATGGTGCTAACAATAGGACGAAGTGGAACGTTGGCTTTGTGAATTTTTGGAAGACCATAAAGACGTGGAGAAACTGCTTCTGTATTAGTTAATTCACGTTTAATAGTATCAGGTATTGAAGAATAAAATAATCTTAGTCATGATATTCTATTTGATAATATGAAGATTTTATCAAGAACTTCTAATTTTTATGTTCGCCTTCAACCTGAAGCCATTGAAATTTATAAACATCCTAATAATATTAATAGACAGTTTGACAATATTTGCCTTAATAAGGCTTGGCACTTGGTTTTGAAGCATGTTCGTGTCATAGATAATAATATTTAATTAGTTAGTTGGCATATTTATTAGTTGACAATTTAGATTTA
This sequence comes from Pyrocoelia pectoralis, assembly GCA_036250285.1. Classification (NCBI taxonomy): domain Eukaryota; kingdom Metazoa; phylum Arthropoda; class Insecta; order Coleoptera; family Lampyridae; genus Pyrocoelia; species Pyrocoelia pectoralis. The sequence continues at coordinate 41,203,295 of CM070078.1, forward strand.
ATTGTACAATTTGTCAGTTTTCTTTTCGTTTAATTTTAATTTATAACCCACTGAAGAAGGCACCTGTAAGTGGTGTTCGAAACGTTTGGAAATAATTAATAAAAAACATTACCTACACAGTTAACCCAAAAGAAATAATTTTTAAAAATCAATTGGTTTGTGTGCAAAATTATCTGGAAATGGCGCTTTGAACGTCATCCAAATTTTTAAATATTTTGCCACTTAGAAAATATTGTAGCGATCGGAATTAATGGAAATCCGATGGCGCAATATCGGGTTAGTAGGGTGGGTTAATTTTTCCAGGACTTGCATTATCGTGTTGCAGAATAACGCCTTTTTTGTTGAAAATATCTGGCCTTTGGACGATTTTGTCCATGTTTCTGCACTTCAAAATGAACGACCCCGCGAATACTCCACCAAACAAACAAAAGCGCTTTCTTGGGATGCAAACTGGCTTGGCTGTACTTCGTGGCGATTCATTCGGAGAAAGCCACTGCCTTTTGCGTTTTTGATTAGCATAGAGGATCCATCTCCAGTGATCAATCGATCAAAAAACGCTTCTGTATTGTGCCTCTGAAGAAGTAAGTTGAATGTGGTGCATCGGTTAATTTTGTTTCCTTCAGAAAAATTATGCGGGACCCAAATATCTACTTTGATTACTTTCCCAAACTGCTGCAAAGGTTCTTGGATAGTTGACCAAGGTTGGTTAAAGAGTGTTTGGCAGCTCCTCGAATGTCTGACATGGATTTGCTTCCACTTCCGCCCTTACCATGTCATTGTCTAATGTTTTGGTCTCCTGATCGATACGAGTCGGGAAGATCAATATTATCGGATTTGAACTTAGAAAACCACCTTTGGCATTTACCTAATGCATTTGTTAAACACCGTAAAGGTTTTTGGTAGCAATTGTTGCGTTACTACCTTCGTGAAATTTTGGTATTTGGTCTGCCATTTCACCATAAATTGCAAAAAATGAAATTTAATTATTTACGAGTAAACAAGTTACTCTAACCTTAAAATGTCTTTAACACGACTTTAAAGTGCACAGTGAGCTGATAAATGACAAACGAATATCGACATACACGAAATGAAGAGACGGTACCAGCATCGCTATCACACAAACTTATTTTCGAACACTTGGTGCAATCCACGTTAATGATAGCATTAACCCCAGTTAAGAATGCGCAAGCTTGCATTGCCATGATAAGCAATATTTTCGTCGGCCATTTTGACCACTTTTCCCGACAAGATAGGAAAAAAATGATCGATACAAGAATGTCTTAAATTTTGATGTTCTACAAGAATCCGAAGTCAGAATATCAATAATGTCTACTGGAAAAAATAAAGGGTCATCCAGTCATCCAGACTTTGTGAATTAAAATGATGAACTATTGTTCATCGAATATATAGGTACCAATCTCATGATAACAAACGCTATTGGTGAACGAAGCTTTTGAAAGTTACAAGTGCTAAAAAACTGTCATCGCTTCTTAATAAAATCATATTTGTAATGTTACTAGGTGGCAGGGCTCCAAAATTTCGACTGCCTAAGGACCTCCATCTTGTTTAATCCGGCACTGGAAATAGATACTATATTAGGAGCTCTTAAAAACTGTGATCAAATCCCTATTATCCATGAACGCAACCAGACGGTAAGTGCTACAATTATAACAAGATGGGTGCTCCATTATTCGCTTTTCGTTTTAGAATGAATGATTCGGGGAACAATGGATTAGACGAGGAAACCTTGTGAAGTGACGTGTAAGATCTTCTAGTTAGTTGCGTCTTGTAAAGTTTTTACAGTACTAATCCGAAAAATTCAATTTTTCTGCACGTAAATAAGCAGGAAAATGTTGTTTCCAAGACGATTTCCGAAAAAGTATACAGGGTGTCCATTTAGTAGCCCGTTCTTCAAGTACGGCTTTGTTGTTAAATTTACTAAAAAATAAATATACGGGATTGCAATTAGGTTGGATGAAGCACATTTGCAAATTATTTAGACACATACAGGGTGTTTCCAAAAAGTATGGTGAATAAAACGTATATTTTTTTAAATGGAATGACCCACTTTTTTTAAGCGCAAATGTAGGGGTCTTGGGTGAACTTTTCAGTCGTACATTATTTTTGTATTAATACACGGCGTTGCCAAGTTATTAATTAATACATACTTTTTTGCTAAAAATCAGCCCTTCCATTATACGCTTGTATTTTTTAACGTCTTGTTTTTGTTTTTACGTAAGTTCGGTGGTGGACTTGGGTTGAATCAGAGTATTCAACCGTGACGAAACATTAAATTATTTCATACAGGATGTTCACTTTTTGTTGCTCCAAACATCGACATTTTCAAACTAATTTTTCTTCATTTTTTTAAATGGCACACCCTATTTATTATTGCATATTTGGAATCTCCGGTAAATTTTAGTGCAACTTTATTAAGCTTACCCTATACCTAAGTGCGATAGTTTTTTCGTAAATTGAGATTTTCTATTCCTTACGGCAGTCGATGGTGGCGCGATGGACGAGGCAACGCATAGGCCGGACACTCGAATCGAGGATACCGTTCAAAATGTTTGCCGTTTTGTACTAAGCACGAGTCTACTCTTTTGGTGAAAGATTTCATCACTTCATTCAACATAGCTGGAGTAATGTGGTGAAAAGACTGTTAAATCCTCTCCATCATGTTCTATCTAGTAGTGGCACCAATACGATAAACGTATTCACAAATTTGTTGCCTGACTTGTATGGAAAAGTGAGTCGGAGTTCCATCCAGCTGCAACCACATTATCTCCGTAATGTAGTTAGGAAGATGCTGAGTTAAATTTTGAAAGTCTTCTGTCAAGAAATTTAAAAAGATTTATCCTGTTAGTGGATTTTCAAAAAAATAAGGACCAAGCTCATAGTTATGTACGATTCCTCCCCAAACGTTGAGACTCGAGTTATGTTGGAAATGGTTGACGCGGATAATGTGCGGGTTTTGCGTGTCATAAAAGTGAAAGTAGTGTCTGTTTACAAAACCATTTCTATGGAACGTGCATTCGTCTGTAAACAGCACATATTTAAAAAAATAAATAGAACCTTATTTCATCGCATCCTCGATTCGAGTGTCCAGCCTATGCGTTACCTCGTCCATGAGCCTTAACCATCGCGCCACTATCTACTGCCGTAAGGAATAGAAAATCTCAATTTACGAAAAAACTATCGCACTTAGGTATAGGGTAAGCTTAATAAAGTTGCACTAAAATTTACCGGAGATTCCAAATATGCAATAATAAATAGGGTGTGCCATTTAAAAAGATGAAGAAAAATTAGTTTGAAAATGTCGATGTTTGGAGCAACAAAAAGTGAACATCCTGTATGAAATAATTTAATGTTGCGTCACGGTTAAATACTCTGATTCAACCCAAGTCCACCACCGAACTTACGTAAAAACAAAAACAAGACGTTAAAAAATACAAGCGTATAATGGAAGGGCTGATTTTTAGCAAAAAAATATGTATTAATTAATAACTTGGCAACGCCGTGTATTAATACAAAAATAATGTACGACTGAAAAGTTCACCCAAGGCCCCTACATTTGCGCTTAAAAAAAGTGGGTCATTCCATTTAAAAAAATATACGTTTTATGCACCATACTTTTTGGAGACACCCTGTATGTGTCTAAATAATTTGCAAATGTGCTTCATCCAACCTAATTGCAATCCCGTATATTTATTTTTTAGTAAATTTAACAATAAAGCCGTACTTGAAGAACGGGCTACTAAATGGACACCCTGTATATTACAGAACGTTGTAAAGGCGTTACGTGAAAAGTGGGACATAACGTAGGTACCAGTACAAAAATAACCGTGTAATTTATTGGGATCAATCAAAACTTTTCCAAGATTGTCTTTTTAGGACAACTTTGATTTTATTTCAGAATATCGTTTTCGAAGACGACGACCATTCTGAAAATCCTTTACAAAAAGGAATTGATAACGAGAATATTATACCTATGTATATGATTTGACACAGAAGGGTCGAATTTAGAGTACCAAGACATTCCACTCCAAGGTCTCCACCTCCACGCACGATTTTGAAGAAGAAAAAACCAATAACCGTGCACTCCCTGGAATTAGACGTAGTAAATTTCGGCCACTGGCCAAAATTCACTGTTATGAAAAATGTCATTCTAGTACCACAGGAAGACAAAATATATTTGTAAAAGAGTGCACTGATTGCTTCGAAGAACTTTTTTCGAAGAGACAAAACCATTTTCCCCCTTACTTAAGATTTGAAAGTTACAGCCACTTGGGGTTGGAGAATTCGATATCCTCTAAACCTTTTAGCATTTTGTGATACGTTTCTTACTTATTCCTTATTGCAACTTTTCGCCCTATACATCTAACATACATAAGTAAATAACTAGGAGTTGGTTTCTTGGCTTCGAGACATACAATATTACCTATAATAAACCAAAAATAGTGTTTCCGCGACTTGATTTTAATCAATTATTACCATTAGCAAATTTCAAAGAATGAAACATATTTACATTATGTATTGTTTTAATCTCGAAGTCGTTGTCAATAGACCGTATACTTTCATTTGTGGAGTAAAACATTCTACAAAGCAGTTTTAGACAATGTTTTTTTTAATTAAATATAGCGATCTGAAAATCAAATTATTTTGGTTTGTAAAGCAAACGCATCTTAACAGTTAGAATTTCAGTTTCAAATTTCAGAGATGGTGAAAAGCTTTTTGTACTGTTATAAATAACACAACGGCTTTAGATTAATTTGAAATTACTTTGGTGTTCATAATTATGTTTAGTTAGTAGGCAAATTAAGATTAATTGAGGATAGTTGAAGTATGCCAAGAATTGGTTAAACAACTTACTACGAGTAGTGCTGTCTGGTTTTCTTGGAGAGAGCTTACACATCCAACGAACGATATGATCATCATTAATATTGCCCCTACCAGCAATATGTAAACTCCCGAGTAGAACTGCTCTAATTCTAATTTCTGAATCCACTCCTCAAGACCTGGCTCAAATCGTATCCACAAAGTCAATGCAAATATCGCCGCTCCAATCATCTGTAAACAAATAATAAAACGTCGATTAAAATAATTAAACAAGACGAAATTGCGATTATTTTGTAATATATTGATTGGGTACTAGAAATTTAGCTCTTGATACCGATAAAGGGTTTAAGCTGATGGATATTGCGGTTTAGACCGATGCGTTGGGAGGGCGATGTCACGACAGTATAGGTCGTTTACTTTCGGTGACCACAGTTTATTATGGCGAACAGTAATTACTGCAATAATCGGTTCGTTAAGGGCAACAATAGCTCTCAGTTTATCTTGCATCTTATGCATCGTTAAAAGAGCTCTCGCAAGGGCGTCTGCTCTTTGCATAACAGAGCTTGTTTACTAGAGAACCCTATTATACAAAGTTATTAAAGTTTCAGTACCCCGCTTTTAATGTAACATAAAACCAAAGACCTATTTTAGATGCTAACACCACAAGTTATAAAATTTAAGGGTGAATCGCTTAGAAATTATTTATTCTTTATGTACGCCTCAAACGTATTCTCACGAAAATGTATATTACTTCCCTATTATTATTATTATTATTTATTATTTGTGGCTCTTTTCTTATGAGCCCGCAAATGTTGCAAATTCTATCGAAATAATTAAAAAATCTAAGATTACATAACGAATTACTTACATAATCATTAATTTGGATCAAAGCTAGTGAAATTTTTTCAGCGTCTGTTGCAATTAAATTAATCGATTTGTGTTTACACCGTAACAATTTCATAAATTGTAGGTTTAGGTTAATTTTCACCATACGCACTTACGGAAACGCGTAGTATAGTTTATAAGATAAATTTACACCTGATACCTTGCAGATGTGGTTACAAAATTAATTTAATCTACGTCTCCTTGAGTAACGTGGGAAATTATTCTGAGGTTCAGTAATATTAATTTGATGCGATTAAGATCACAATCAAGACGAGCTTCTATTTACCAACTATAATTTATAAATATTATGCCTCGTTGAAGTAATAAAGTAAATAAAACAATACACATATCAGGCCATTTTGATATAATAATTCTTACGCTTTTATCAATATTTAAATTGTGTGTTGTATGTGCATCCATTTACTTACTTGATAATCTAGGGGACGGCCGTTCGAGCACGCACGCAATTCACCAAACGACGTCAAGTATGTCATGACGGTAAATATGGATAATATGTAAAAAAGGAGCAAGATCTGCAAACTAGATGCTATTCCCTAACGGAGCCGAAAGTTTCCTAATTCAATTTTGTTATGGTTTTCATCTCACGAAATCCTCCGGTCTGACTGTAGAATTAGGACGAATTCGAATGCAGCTTGAGGAAAGAGGTCTATTGAGAATTGATCTGACAATAAAGCAGAATATTTTATGACGACCAATAAAGCTTTGAGTTGCACATTAATAAAATCAAACAACTTGAAATAAACAAAGAACGGGCGCCACAATCTGTACTACTATCAATTCAAGCATAACCTATCCGTAATTTACATCTACATATAGTTCAGTTATACGAAATCGCCATTCCTTCTTATGTGCTTTCGCTCTAACTTTCGTTCTCTTCATTACATGGTTCGTTCCTATCTAATGGTAAAGTTGTTTCAAAATGTTAACCCTTGTGTTGGCTCGTGTTGCGTATTTCCTACTATATCTTAATTCCTTCCTCGCTTCTCCCATTGCTTCTCGTTATGTCCGCTTCGTCGCTAAGCTTACAGTGTCGGTACATACGTGCGCTCGAGGTGCGACAACGATCAACCCTTGAATCTGAAACGCAAATCACCCTTTACCACCTACATACAACTATCGACGACAGCCGCAGAAATTGTTTTGTGCCTCTTGCGTTCATATTGTTCCACTGAGATTTAATTTCCTCGGCAAAAACTTCTACTCAGATTCCATTCAGAACAGATCAGATTTATCTTTTTCGGGCATAAATAAAAACGTTCATTTAAAAATGACGTTTTCAATTTTAAATGAAATAAATCAGAAGAAGTAAAGGAAATTTCCATTAAAATTTCCATTTCAGTTATATTTTGGTTACGGTTGTGTATTCTAATTAACATTCTCTAATTATTTCTGTTGATAACTGAATGTAATTTATTTAACACGTAATTCGTTCTGATTTCTAACTAAGGGATACACCCTTTAATGGATTTAGAGCTTTGGCCGTGATGTTATTTGTGACATTAATAGGGTACGTGTCGGGATAGAATTCTCCGTCAGTTTTTCTCATTGCCTTAAGCCGTCGGATCTCATAGAAAAGTCGACCACCGCGCCGACTACACTCATTATAAATAAGACTCCGGACGCTCAAGGCACCATCGCCCCACATTATTCCGTCGGTTCACTATGGCGCCTTTGCCAATTTACTTTTGCTATTTTCTTTAAATTGTACACTTACACCGAATAATAAGAAAAAGAAGTCGCAAAGAAAACTTGAAGAGGTTTTTATCATAAAATGTAATACTAAACTGTAATTCTTTTATACACCAAGCTTTATCGCGCAAAGTGAATAAAGCCATTGTTGTGTTTCTTTTAACGAAATAAATTCCCTCATTTATACAACAGAATTTGTACTTTAAATGTTTTATGGTTTACGAAAACTTTGAATGTGTGACTGCGAAATGCATTTGCAAAGTTTCAAATGGAAACATTGTGATAATTTAATCCATGCATCCGAACTTTCTTAATTTTATCCTTGTCATGATGAAAACAGCTGTATTTGCAGAAATATGCATTTCCACAGTCTGTAACAGAAAATATAATGGAAATAAAATTTTTATATAACGGAGATTTAGGCTAATTTATAGGACTGTGACGGTTATCCTTACAAATATTTAATATTTATCACATTTCATATTGAGGTCCTGCTGTTGATGGTTCGATTCAATCATTCTGTGACTTTAGACCCTTACAGAGAATTCTTAATCTTAAGTTGCGAGTAATAAATTACAGGCAATAACTCTCGGCCATACCAAAACTCATTGAAAGAACCACCAAACTTACCGCGTGTTTTAAGAATGTAATAATTGAGGAACCGCATGGGTTTACTCATGGCGGATCCACTGCTAAAAATCTGGTCATCCACAGTCAGAGGATTATTGATCACTTGGAGTTGGGCGGGACAGTCTATACAGATTTCAGAAGCCTCTTAATCTGTAAGCTAACGTGTTATGGGATTGGTGACCCACCTGAACTGGCTAGCGGACAAATCTTAGTGACCGGTAGCTTGAAGTGAAAGTGTCCTATTCCTTTTCTGATCAGTTTCTTTCATCATCCGGTGTCCCGCAAAGATCCCATCTGGGCCCCCTCTTGTTCAATATAGTTATTGACGATATTAAATTTGTTTTGTGGTACTGTATGTTTCTGTTGTTCGCCGATGATGTACAATGTACATAATATTTTGTTCAATACACTGTGGCCCGAAATAAAGGAGTACATTTTTTAATCTGAAATAACTTTTTTGTTTTTAGGGCGATTTATTTTCTTTTTACAGGGTTAATACCTCAGCATGTCCCCAATATGAGTGCAAATTTTGGTATAAATAAAATGTACAGGGTCGGACTTACAAATTTTTTTCTTTAATGGTGCATTTGTGATCGTTGCAAATGAAACATGTTTTAGCTAAATTTGAACTGATATGCTCTTTCGGTAAGGTAAGTACCCAGAACACTTCCGTACAAACGAAATTCTCCGAAATTGTAGGATTTGCGAAATATCATTTGTTTATTGAAATAAGGAAATAATACATTTTATTAAATAACACAAATTATAACTAAGAAAATTAGCTACATAATTTATACCTTAAAGTAAAATATTATGAATGTGGCCACCATGATTGTTCACCACTTCTTGTAGCCTTCTGCGCCATAAATTGATGGCCCCATTTATTGTACGCTGTTCAAAGTTGTTCCATACAAACTGCATTCGTTCGAAGAAATGGCAGGAAAGATGTAATTTAGTGCTAAGGAGCTTCCGTTTTAGTGAAGATATTAGAAAAACATTTAAATTTACATAAATATTAAAATTCGATATTTTTCTTTAGTTTATGGAGAATTTCGTTTGTACGGAAGTGTTCTGGGTACTTACCTTACCGAAAGAGCATATCAGTTCAAATTTAGCTAAAACATGTTTCATTTGCAACGATCACAAATGCACCATTAAAGAAAAAAATTTGTAAGTCCGACCCTGTACATTTTATTTATACCAAAATTTGCACTCATATTGGGGACATGCTGAGGTATTAACCCTGTAAAAAGAAAATAAATCGCCCTAAAAACAAAAAAGTTATTTCAGATTAAAAAATGTACTCCTTTATTTCGGGCCACAGTGTACATTTAAAATTATGTGCCTATTGTTCTATTAACCTGGACGAGAATTTCAAAAACCGTCCTAGCTTTTACGGTTAGCGGTAAGTCGTGTAACTATGTGGCAACATGGGTTTTTTTCCGACCCCCGGAATTCGAACTTACCTGTTGTCCAGCTCAAGTTTGCACAGGGCATAGCTCATAAACTATGGATTTTTATTAAAAGTATGTTTTCTTCAATATTAAGCGTAATAAAATTTTACCCCAAACGACGTATCCAAAGACGCCGCCATATTGGAAAATTGCGGACGCATCCCTACTTTACGTTGATAGGAAGTTCCCAAATTATGAGGAATATGAACAAATAATTTTCTCAACAACTGTATCGCCAAAAGCTCCCAGGCAAACACTGGTAAACTGAAAACAGTAATTATAAAATTATAAAATCTAGGAAAACTTCATCGCGCACCCACAAAACAAGGCGGAACTGTCTCGGTTTCTTTCCCAAGAAATAATCACCAATCCACCAGAAGATATGGAAGTAGTGGTGGCGGGTGGCTTGGAGGACGAACGTGAAGGCGCCTCGTCTGACAGCAGCGCAGATATTATCAATCTCAGAGCTTCTCACGAAGAAGCGGACACGCGCCTGGTCTTCCACGCTTTAGATAGCCCATTTAACACCGTGGTTGTTCAGACGCGACGAGACACAGACGTCTTCGTTATTCTCCTTCACCACTACAAGAGAATTCTGGACAAGCAATGTTGGATTATGGCTGGGACGAGCTCAAGTCGAATGTTTATCCCCATACACGAATTGGCAACAGTTCTTTCATTAACCATACTCCATAATCTTTCAGGATTTCATGCACTTACCGGATGTGAAGTTACGTTCTACTTTCCTGGAATCACAAAACCTGCTGCCTGGAAAGTTTTCGAAGAACATTCTGCACTGCTGACGCAACTTGGCGTTTTGCCCTTAACTGAAGGATGCGTTGACTCAGTCGAAAAGTTCGTATGCAAGCTGTACAAAGCGTCAACCAAAACAACAAATCAGGAAAGGTACGAGCTGTCTTGAGTTGCAAAGATCCTGAACCTTTTCCACCCACAACTGACGCCCGCAGATGCACATTCATTGCGCCCACTATCAAACAGCCGTGTGGCGAAGCGCCAATGAGGCTTATCCAGATTTGCCATCACCAACCGAATGTGGGTGGTGTACGGAAGAATCCGATTATGTACCCATATTTACTACAATCGAGGGTGTTCCAAGGGCATGTGAAGATCTTCTGTTGGTATAAATAATAAATTTAGAATACCTGCGTTTGAATGCGGGTTGTTCTTTTCCATTTTTTTTAAATAAACAGTCAATTCAACTGTTACTATTGGTGTTAGACTGACAAGATAGGTATAGGGAACCATGTTACCATTAGAAAGAGAATGAAATTGTGCATCAGACTACGACGAAACATACAGGGTGTTCCATTTGAAAAAATTAACTTATGATGATTTGAAATTCACTAAACTCGGCATTAAATTTCCACCACCTTGCTAGGGGTCCAGCTATCTCTCATATAAATATGGTTCCTTTATCTTTCTTGCTGTGGAATTCACATGGTTTTAAGCTAGATAGTGTTCATTTTAATTTTTATTAAAAAAATGAAATATCTCGGAAACGGTTAATTTTAGGAATAAGAAAACTTGATGAAAGTCCACCTAAAATTTTACGTAGAACCCAAAATCCGAATAATATATAGGGTGTTACATTTAAAATAACAAAACCGAAAGTGTTACGTAGACGCCATTATTTTACTTAAGGAGGCCATGCCCGAAAACTCCATTTCCCAAACTTTTAAAACTCAAATCATAGTAGTTTCTGAAATATTCTAATGGGTGGTCACCGTGAGACACCCTGTATTCCGATCGAAAACTTTTCAAGTTCCACGTTTATTTACCACTCTTGCTATTTCATGCAGATTTAGGACTAATCAACAGAACGACATTTCCATTAACTAGACGGAAATGCATTCAACCCTTTGTGTTTACGATTTAAACCTACCCCTACCATCCTTTATTTACAAATTTAAATATGCCCCCAATAAACCCTTGTATTTAACGTAGATTCTCTTTTTGTAATATTACATTGGCAGTGTGTCAGTGAAAATTGACATTCGATGTTTTATTGCATGTTCGTAAGCGTAGTTAATGAAATATTTAAAACTTGCATTACATTCAGTGTGACGACTAGTCATAAAGGAGAAGTTACACGAACATGGATCGTAGCTGCTTTATCGACTGAATTATTCAGCAATTGACGAGTCGAAATGAAAATGAAAGTTTTGTAAAACCACACATGTTTTTGGACGTCATAATAATATTGTGAAACTTGAATATAAACTAAGGGAAATAGGTGTAAATTATATTATAATGGTAAGCATCTTTCGTAGCGTAGCGTTATTAAAACAACATTTGCGAAACGATTTTAAGAAAGGACTTATCGTGACTATCAGCGACGCCATTATTTTTAAGGGGTGAATAATAAGTTAGCACACTAAACGAAAACATCAGATTTCCCGACTGAAATTATATATAAATTGGAAAGAATCTGATTTTCGTTGTCCCTTATATTCTGGATTTAGTTAAGCAGTTACCTATTTTTATTTCTGAGACTGTTCCATAATTTTTGCTCCTTTCATGAAGTCAACGACATTTTGAAAGTTGCTTGTGAAATTAAACATCGCCCACCGTTAGTAGTCGAAATGGTAACCTGCACCCGCCCCTAAGGCGCCGCGCAATTATTCTAGGTTTGAATCGTATGGATGGGGTATCACATTCCATAACGCACTTAAGAGATGGATAATGAAAGGGGACGTTACATGTTTTATTAGCCATTACCAAATCCTAAACAATTTAATAAAGCTGAAAGTTATCTCTCGTTGTTACTACACTTACAGCTTGAAACGTATTGTTGTTTATACGTTGCCGTTTCCTTTTCATAATTCATTGATATACCTTCCTCTTTGGTTATGGGTGTGTTATCCCTGATGGGTGAATACTCGTGAATGGGTGGAAATGTTGTACCCTGTTGAGAATTTCTGTAACTGTGTGAAAATATCCACCTCAAAAATAGCTGCCGCATAAAATGAAATTGTCCCAAAACACAACAACACGAGTGCATAATTCTCTTTGCAAATGCTATAAGAGATAAATTTGCATTCGTTTCCCATAGATCGATCATTTGTAGACCATCACAACACTGCAATTGGGAATATCAATGTGAAACGAACCTTGGCATACGAATCCTTAAACATTCATATTAACTAATTAATCCATATTAACTATGACTGCATAACGGATGTTGTGTCTCCCTTTGATATTTTTTAATTTCTATATTATTTTCTTTTAATGTAGTTGAATTACATGCTATTATTATAATATGTTCACTACATTGTTCTTTCATCTTTAGGTGGTGTTCTCTTGGTGTGATATTGAAGATGCTTAAGCGTCATCGAACCTAGGGTTAATTAGTTACCATAGACACCCAAGGACCATCTAAGACAATGGTTTTTAGGTGTGGGATTTTTACACATTTTCTATACACGTGTAAACGACACTTTTTACTTTAAGCAAGCATTAACATTTATTTTTAATCAAAAATATGAAAATGTCTACATTTTTTGGACTTAATTGGGTTCTCAAAAATTATGAGTCAGAGATTCCAAATTTTTTATGTAACGTGTATTAGTTTCTATACACGTAGCTAAGAAAATACATGTGTACCTACACATTCTCACCACTAATGTTTTTGTTAAGCCGCTTCTATAGGTAGATTTTTGCATGCAACTTCAATGTTTTACTAACTAAAAATCAATTACAGTTTTGAACCTAGAATCATAAATGAGGGCGATTTTGTAGATACTATTATAAAAACCAACATGGTGCCATCCAAAATTGATTATAAGTCCTTGGAAGTTAGTAATTAATTAGTTAATTAGAAGAAAAATGAGGCAACATGAGGCCAGCAATTTTTTCAGTTTTAGGACTTTAAAATTAATTTTGGATGGAATTATATTTTTTCTTATTGATTTATCTCCCAAATGAGCCACTATTTGCGATTCTAGGTTCAAAACTGAAGAAGATAGATTTTTCCGAAAAAATAACAGAGAAATTGGGAGAAAATACATTTTTTCCAAAATCGCTTATGAAAATGACACTTTCATCACCCAATGTAGTGAGGAAAATAGGCATTTACATCCCTAGTGAAGTTCATTTCCATAAGTTGTTTAAGGTTAGTTGTCATTTTTGACAGACAGATGACTGAACTGTCAATATCATATGTTTATCATACATTTTAATAATATAGTGAACGCCAAACAAAATCCGTTGCACGTCATATAATGTGAGTGACGTAGATTGGGAGCAATGTTGCCGGATTGTAATTGAAAGAAGGTAACGCAGATAAAACTTCTGAGTTCACTCGTAACTTTAGTTATAATAAATAAAAAACAAAATCAAAACTTCAAAATTGTGACAGTCAAAACATAGCCACAACAAAACATTACAAAATTGATACCTTATGGAATTGGCATTGGCAACGTTGCTGAAAACAATCCATTGTTACCAACTTGGCGATCATAAAATTCTGATGAAATTAATTTTTACAGGTCGAATTTTCACGATTTTTATGCCGTTACATTTACGGCAGGGACGTCAATTATCAGCTGATGGCTGACGTGCAACGGATTTTGTTTGGCGTTTACTGTATATAAATTTTCTATAATTTAATTATGTATCACATTAAAATTTATGATTTATTCATTTCCATAGAAACGTTAGACTACAAAATCAGCAACTAGATTCTTGAAAAAATAGGAGAGTAAGATAATTATAAAGAAATTTAAAATTGAGAAAAACTGATGAAATTTGTACATGACGAGTTGCTACCGGAAATTGTGGATTCAAGGTATGAAAGGACAATGAGATATCGTCAACCTGCTTACAGATTGGAAGCAATTGGGAAATTCAGGGATTCTAAGAGAGCAAGAGAAGATGCGCAGTTGGATGTCATAAATGGAGATGGACCTTCGAGCAGTAAGTCGGCACGAATGGATTCTGATAACAACTAAAAGGATTTGGATAAATAAATACGTATCTGGGGACGTAGAGGACCACATATTTGGAATTTTTGCAATTTTGTAAATTTTTTTGTAACTATGTCAGGTTTGCATCTTATTAGATTAGATTATATGTAATTAGGTAGCATACATGATGTTTTTACAGGTTTTTCGATGAATGTTTGATGAAATTAGTTTTTCTTCATGATTTTTACTTTCGGCGCCTCAGAACTATAGAACCCTCTTTAACAAATTTTTAAAATTCTTTAATTTTTTTATGTTACATTAGCTTACATTTATATTTTTTAAAGAGTTTTTTTTGTTATTAAACGAGTTATTTCTTGCTTTGTATATTTTTTTCCAATTTTATGACATAACCGACAAACTCGAGTCAAAACAAGCAGTTCCAAAATGGCGTAAGTGGTCATAAACGTTATTATTGAACACTTTTGACAAAATATACCCTGGCATAAACGACTAGCTGCTCTGAAAAGGAGTAACCGCCATTTTTATTAATAACATTCTTTGTAAGAGTTTTCTGTGCTGCATACACAACTTGTAACATCCTTAAGAGTATGTTATTGAAACATATTGTTTAAAACTTCTTAATATATAATGTTCAGCTAGAAAAATTACCTTTTGCTCTTTTTTGAACATTTTCTCAAATGGTGCTTACGTCGTTTTGCCTTGGATGCGTCGATGTGATTTTTCTATTCGTTATCCAATCATCAATATAGTCTTTCCGTTCAATAGCGACTATTCTGCCATTCTTCGTATAAATTCCATTTCCATCGTTTAAACTATTCCTCTACTGTTTGGTTTTTTTTCTGTTGTATACCTTGTTATGGATCTTATTACAGCTTGCTACATTCTAGTTTTCACTTCCTCTCCCCCCACTTTAGGTACTCTGCTCTATTATTTTTCGATTTACAAAAATTAGGATCCCAATGTGCTTTTAGTTTTTGACATGAGAATCTTTATGTTCAACTTTGACGTTAAATTGAAAAATTTTGGTCCTATGCTTCACAAGCACAATAGTACCTATATTAACTGTGTGAAATGAATTATTGTGATAAATGTTTTGAAAGTGACACGATCAACGTCTAACAGATAAAATAATATGCACCTTCCTTCTCTGAATTTCAAAAATTTTTCAGTATTGAAATTTAACTGAAAAACATGTTATTAGAATGTTTATATACCATTGTAATCATTACTATTTTTAATCAATGTTAGTTTAGTTATAATTTGGCGAGACGTTTACTTACGGAACGTGACTCTGTCGCAAAAATAAACAAACTCGTTTACTTAAAAAGAATTATGTTTGCAAAACGGTGTAAGTTGCATTTCAAATAGGTACTTCTGAAAATATTTTTGCTGGTATGTAATGTAATAAGTTAACGCGAGAAAGCTTTCCAACAAAAATATCGTGGACGTCAAATATTTGTCAATGTGCATAAAAGCTTTTACGACAAATTTGATTTATGTACATTTTGGTTTCAATTCTATAAATGTATTTGGACTATTCCAAATGAGGCATTACTGATAAAATAGTTATTTACTGTAGCAGTTATTTAGTGCCCCTAATCAGAGCTTAATATTGAAAGTATTCCGTTTGCTAATATTTTTCTTTGACGAAGTGTACTCTTTTAGAATATATATTAAGCCTTTAAACTTTGCTTTCTTAAAAGTTAAGCGATAATTATAAAAATTAAAAGCGTTTTTGAATGTAATGTACGACGTAAAACGGGTTATAGTCACTTACGTATATTACAGTTTAAAAGTTTGTATCCATTAACCATCTTCGTAACCTTTTTATGCAAAAAGGTCGAGATGGGTTGATTTCTTATTTATTTTTCATCACCATGTCGACAAGCAATTATCTTTCCAATTCATTACACTTTTAACGTTTATGTGACCTTTTTCCGTTTATTATAAAATTAAATTTTTCAATTTCCTCTTATTCTTTTACCAACACTATTTGTTTAATAATTGTATTATCCGCACACTTGCAAAATGTTTTGTTGATATAAGTTTTCATCACTTTTCTCCTTCTTAACATTGTGTGGCAAGGAAATGCCTGTTCCTAAATTTGAGCTGTCAATAGACAATATTATTTATTATTTATGACACTACCACTGTAGTGGTTGTCTTAATATTACATGCAGCAAAGTGCCATGTGACCAATGTGGACATAGGATAATTGAGTATAAATGTATCGCACAAAGAATCGAATTTGTCTTTCTTCTGTACAAAGATATTATATATGTTAACAGACATTTTGTATTCTAAAACCGAAAAGGATTTAAACGGAACTTTTTACGGTGCTTCACCCGAAAACTTAGTAAGAGTTTGGCGTAAATGTTTATGCAATACGTGTACCTATATACTCCACATTTCCATTTATCACCGTTTAACACCTGTCATTAGCATTTGAATATAAAGTAACTCTTAACCAAAACTCAAGTAGTCATATTTCATTCCATTAAACTTAGTAGAAAATCAAATGTTACGTGGGTACTTAAGTGTCAAAGCGACGAAAGACAACGTTAAGAGAACTTTGAACTTTTCAAAGATAAGAAGTGTTTAAGAAACCAGACACGCGAGCTCGTAATAATACACATCAGAGTGAAAACACGGGAGAGGCTGACGAGTCACAGGCTCATTCTGATCCCATGTTGCTTGGTTTGAAATAGAAAACTTGAGAGCTTTCCAATATTCAATTCTCTCGTTATAAATGTATTTTATACCTTTCTACCTCTCTTATAAGTTACAATTAGTTCATTTTGAATGAATAACTTAATTTGTAATTCAAATTTTCAATTTAGGAACCATTAAATTGCGTTTATGTAAGTTGTATTAATAGGTAT
Organism: Pyrocoelia pectoralis; assembly: GCA_036250285.1. NCBI lineage: Eukaryota > Metazoa > Arthropoda > Insecta > Coleoptera > Lampyridae > Pyrocoelia > Pyrocoelia pectoralis. Next base: position 41,220,641 of record CM070078.1, read on the forward strand.
AGAGACGATTGTTGATTCGACGATTTCTACGGTAGTAAATGAATTCATTTAGTCTTATGAAAAGAAATGAAGCAATAGCGTGACTACAGTTTTGTATCTAACAGATTTAAGCGGACATGTTTCTAATAAATTATAATGTTCACTAATTCGTAATGGCCGATTTCATCGTAATAAACGGCTGGTGGATAGAATGGCGTTAACGTTGAGATTAAGGTTTACTTATTATACTATCGTTTAATATTATTTTGATAAAGGCATTTAGGTGTTGCTCTAAAATGGATCATCTTACAAATTTTTTTTGAAGAAGGAATAATGTGCCAAGGAACATTCTGAGAAGCAGATGACGAATCAAGATTGAATCAATGTGATCTGTATGCTAGGACGGTGTTCAGTGGAGAACAAGGGGTACGGCAAGATTAAAGCTAAGGAACAGAGACGTTCCAGTATTTTATAAATGCACCGTCATAGCACAATGTGCACAATTCAGTGAAGGATTGTCGTGTTAAACTACCTGTACAAAAAGTTGCCAAAAGGTGCACTTGACTGCATGTTGTGCGAGGCAAACATTCTTGTGAAGTATTATGCGAGGATGAGAAAATCGAAATGATGGATTTTTACTTCTGTTCAACTATGGTACTATCGCTTGAATGTGTGAAGCTCAGCAAGGTTAAAGCTAAAGACGCAAATATTTGCAAATACATCACATTTTCAAAATCTCAATATGATAATTTTCCGGAAATCGTTTTGGAAACGACAGTTTCCTGTTTATTTACGTACAGGAACATTCTCCGGATTATAATAGTAGGTACTGTAAAAACTTTGTAAGACGCAAAATATAGTTTGTAACTATCTATAGTTACCAATAATTTGATTTTTGTGGAATTTGTAATTTGCGATTTCCGGAAAAAGTTAATACAAAACACATCAGTAATATCTCTTACATGACTCGGTCATTTAGCTCCTCTTCAGTAATGTGAGATTTTCCTGACTTTTATGTAAAAAGTATTGTATCTTTATTACAATTCACTTTTGGAATAAGGAGCGCATGATGTCGACGGCCAAATTCCTTTCATCGAAGGATCACCCCCTTTCAGGTATTCGTTAGTTATTCATCCTTTTGTTATATTCATCCCCATACGTGCCAATATGGCAGGGTAACAACTTGCTGGTGTTGAATTAGTTATATCCTGTTGCAAACTTTGGAAGGAATTTAATCATTTCGTACTTATTATGCCATTCCCTGTAAATTTTAGGGTAACCCATTCAATCTATCACCAGTGCTCCTTTCGGAAATGAAACTATTAAAAGTTCGCCTTTTTCTGATATTATTTGCTGTTTGTTTTGGTGCCTAAAAATCCATTCCACTTATCTTTCACACTGCATTCACTAATTGTGATGATACTGTATATTTCGATGGTTCATCTTGTAAAATCTGACATTTTTCTCTGTAATTGGAGATTGGGTTGCTGAATATCGATTATCCTTAACTGTGGTTGTTGAGGTGAACTCAGTCATAAACAATAAGTAGTCATATTACACATTGTTCAGATAAGTGGGTAGGTGACCCCTGATGCCATTGCTTATGGATTAGGGTTCCACTCTATTTTCTCTCAGTGTGGATAATAAAATTACCTCAACTGACTGACTGAATCCATGGCTTCTCAAATGAAATTGTTTATTTGACGTTACATTTTTAATTTTAATTTTTGCCTTAGGGCAATTTCGGTAGATGTAAAACCATCGGGTACATCTGGTTTTCTTCTATTTGGACGTGCCTAACACAAAGACGACGTTGTCAGATAATTCCTTTATTTTGATTTATTTCTTCTTGTGTTAAAGCTGATCATTTCAATAGTTTACAAGTAAGTTCATGGTGGAGTCAGAGGCTCAAAAAGGGGTAGTGGTTGAATTAATAAAACTACTTAAAACCTCCCCTTAGACAATGATATTTAATAATTTAAATTTGAATTTATTATTAAATATCATTGTCTAAGGGGAGGTTTTAAGTAGTTTTATTAATTCAGTTTACAAGTAGTTGTGCAGGGATAGGGTAGATATCTTGAAGGGTATATAAGACAATGTTTCTACCGTTCTTCTATTACCTCTATAATTACTTGGAAGTCGATCATCCATTTTAGGAAGGTTCCGTAAACATTTCATCAGTCCTGCTGGTATTCCAGTTAGTCAGCTTTAAAAGGTAAATCTAGTAGCGTACCATCCACAAGCCATATCCTGCATCCCATTACCCTACAGGAGGCCTGGGTGAGAAATTTCACTAGGAAAAAGAAATTGGGTACCTTGAGAGGACCACAGAGCATCATATTTTATATGGTGTATCAGTATTATTAATGACAGAAACCGTATGATAAGCAGCATGCAATAGAATTTGAAGATGCAGATCACGCTGGATGCCAAGGTATGGTGTATGAGATGCTTTCGACTCGACGTCGACTATTGAGATTATTGAAGGGCTGAATGAGGTGAAAACCCTTGAAAATTATTTAGTACGGGAAGTGCAGATGAGTTTTTAAGTCTACCATGTGGGAGATCATATATATGTAAGCTTTGAAAAGCTGACAGGCAAGAATGAGGTGCTTATAGTGGTGATATCATGATTACTCCTAAGAGTTTAGGTTTCGATGGATTCAAAAAATGGGACGCAAAAGGAGGGGGGTTGTCTCACGCTGGATCCCATGCGAAATAGATATTGTAAACAAAAACCATAAATTTCCTCGACAAGTTGCGGTAGGTGCCTTCATCAAGCACGTCCGCCAGATAATTTAGAACGGGATTGAGTCCTATCGATATATCTTATGAACGAAACGGAAATGCGAGCACCTGTCCTAAGTGTGAAGTCTACGTGCACCGCTAAGGAAGAAGGTTCCTGGCCATCGGCTTTACATTAGCTTACAATATAATTGCAATCCATGACATCCGAGTAGTAGTGGGGGTACCAGGACTAATACAAGAGCATATAAATGGGTTAGGGGGAAAAAGTTATGTGGATGACGACGAAAGTGGGATAGAGGTCACGAGTATCACATTATGGGTTAATCAAAAACAAAATTACTAGTTTAAACCGTTTTTCACCGCAAATAGGGAGTAGGGGTATAATTACATGAAACGAATAACCTATCCAAAGAATGCTTGATAAAAAATGACAAGGATCGTGCGAAAGCAACTGCATGAAACAGTCTGTCCTAGAGCGAGTGGGAGCGTATATAAGTTCTGCACTACCTAAAGCTCAACAGTAGGATACGAATAGTGTATTAAATCCATGCGGAGACAACCTATAAAATGTTTCGGTTAAAATGTCAATAAACCATCATGAGGATAGTGAACAAAGCCTGAAGGATATTAGAAGTCTTTTTAATCCTTATTTTCAACTATAGTTGTAAATGGTTTGGCTGGATTACGTAATAGTTAAGATTATAGAAAATGGTCAAAGTTAATTCCGTCAAGTCATGCAACCTACAGGAATTAACTTAAACTAAGTTTAACCCGCGCTTGTATAGCATTTTACAATACAATTAATTTATAAAAGTTTAAAGAATTATATAAGTGAAAATGTTAAATTTGAATTAAGATTGTAGAGATATTCCTTTTATTCCCTTAATACTACGTATTGTATGTGAACTCACTCACTTCGAATTTTCCTTTCAAGAATTCGAAAATCTTTTGGTAATAAAAGATAAATATTCCATTCCATAAACATGTATTGACAAAAAAGGTTGTGTAAATATATATGTATTTGTTATACAGTAGATTCTCACAAAAGTGTACGTCGGTTTCCTGCGTTGTCAGTGGAAACAGAGATAAGCTGTCAATCAGAATTTGAAAGGTCAGCTGATTGAAGGATTCAGTACGTGCTTGAATAGGAAGAAATATATTTTTAGGTTTAGAAACTCAAAAGCACTTTCTGGCCGGAATACTTCCTAGTAATAGCCCGAACTTTATCGTACAACCTCCATGAAGGAACCCGCGCGATGAGAACGGTATTGTCGTACGTCAACAACGACACGAACGATTTATCTTCTTCGTATTTCACCCTAGGGGTTAAAGTCGTGACATTCTGTCTGTTCAATATGGAAAAGTGATGACCTTCTGCAAGACTACGGACACATTTTGTTCTGATAACCTATAAATATGGAACTTGAATTTTCCCATAAATAACTAGCAAATGTTCTCTATTGAAGTGGAGCCTTTTTTCATAATGGACTATAAAGTTGCATAACACTAATGTCAGCGAAACCGTTTTTATAAATTATGGAAGTATAATAGGTTTTAGTTGCAAGGTTTCAATTTCGCAACGATGTGTTTACCAATTTCCTAACACTAATATTGGACCATACTAGCATTTTAATATCGATTACAAAAGGTGGATATGCACAAAAAGAATAAGCAATTCGTTTCACAGTCCACGCTCTAATTCAAATCTAAAATTTCTCTTTAGTTTGCAGAAACGACGTTGATAGCCACCTCTAATTTGTTGTTCCGATAATGTCCAGAACGAGAAGCGAATTTTGTCAGGAAAAAATTACCTGTCACGATAGCAAGCTTTTGAGACAAAAAACTCTGTTTTTAACATAACAAAATGTTAAAATAGCGCTTACCCATACTTTTAATGCGGCACAAATATTTTCGTAACTTCAAGGAAGTCCTCGGCGATTTTTTTTTCATAATACGAGCATTTCTGAACTCAGCCTTTGAATGTAAATTTTAGTTTTATATTTAAAGCCTCAATTAGGCACATAAAACTGGAAGGAATGTTATTTTATTTTTTCATAAGGTATAGTAAACTACGTTAAAAAGTTGTAATATTTGTTAATTTATTAATAATTTTATTAAACCTTAATTGTTACACAAACGTAGGTACGTAAAATAACAATATGAAAATGTACACATTCTTTCAGTACAGTGTGTTTTATGCATGTTCAACATGAAGGAAAATTTATATAAATAAGTTTCCGTTTAAGAAAAGAAAAAGTCTTTTACTACGATACTCAAATATTGCCGTTCTAATCATTTGGTACCTACTATGTTTTAACAATGCAACGTTGTTACTCTTGAGTGAGTCAGAGACGATTTGTAGAGAGGAGGAATGTATGAACTGTACAAGTATATAACTGGTCATGCATATGACGAAACTTGTAAAGACGCTTGCCTGTTCAAAATACTTCACTTGATACGAAGGCATATTTAGTCACCCTTTAAAGGAAAACCTTACAGCAGAACCTTTGGCGATCGAAAGCCTTAACTGCTATGAGCTCAGTATTTTCATGAAACTAATATACAACATTTATATCCGTAAATTGTGTGCTCACTTCCGACAAGCTCTCCCTTCGTGTTGGGTATTATAAGGCTGTGATACTCATTTGTACGATATGACAGTAGTCAAAAGGCTATCGCGTTTACTTCGAGGCAAAAGTGCTTTCTAATGTGATAGATCCATTTTCATAGATAGATGTACAACAATTACAGGCAGGAACCTACTCAAAAGAACTGAACTTCTATATAATCCAGCCATTAACTAACGTCTCAGCCGTGTCCTAGATGGAACTAATAAAAATTAGTGTTCTCATGAAGAGCATAGGGAACAATATCACCCTTCAGGGAATAGGGTCTTGCTAAGTCACCTTTAGACTGGTTCCCGAGGGTCATAAAACATTAGAATGGGCTTACATGTATAAAAAGAAATATTGGAATGAATGTAGTGTAAAAGTTGATGAGTTAACTAGACATGCTTCAAATTAGCTGTTTTATGAACCAGAATAGGCACTTCCGCTTATAGCAGCAACTGTAAGTCAGGTAATAACTAAAAACACCCATTTCCAACAGAAGGATAGATGGAACTTGATATTAGAATTTCGGCATACGAAGTAGAAGTAGAAAGAGAAGTACAATAAAGACTGTGAGAAACGAGGAACTCGGCGAAATCCACCAACCCTTTTCTAAATATTTTTATACGTGCAGACGAAAATAAACTAATAAATTCCATTAGCTTTTGGTAATTGGTTGGAAGTATTTACTGAAGGTTCATTACCCGATAACAAAATAGCTTAATGAAACCCTCTATTTTAATCATTAAGTGATAAACGTTCCACATTCTAATCAAATGGAGCAAGGGCTCGATCAATGATGAACCAAAGTATGGAGGACTCTGGAAGCAGGAACCAAAAAATAATTTATTAACAAGGGGTGGAAGTTTGGCGTTAACCAAGTAAAAGCTTTAGTTATTACTAGAGAAATAGGAGTATCAGCAACGAGTGTCTTCAAAATTCTTTGGTGTTACCACTCACTTAAAGTAGAGTGCACGTGCATACCGGTGCGTCTGCGGGTATCGTTACAAAATTTCGTCGTACGGGTAGTGTGTTGTGTCAAAGGAAGGCAAGGTGTGGTAGGCAAGTAACTGTGTCCACAAATGAAAATCATGGACCTGTCCTCAGTCAGGTGTTGCAGTCACCAAAGCGAAATCTTCAACGAACATCCCTGAAATTAAACATCAACAATACGTCACTTCGAGGATTGTTTTAAGACTGACGGTGCAAGATAGGCATCTCAGGATTGAATATTGTGCACAATTTTTGGGCATCGAGATTTCTTACTCAACGTGTGGTTCTCCGACTAAAGTCACATTCACTCGGACGGTTTTATCAATCGGCAAATAATTTGTTTTCAAGAAGCCAGACGTTATCGTCCAGAAACCGTGTGCGTGTGACGATTTGGTGTGCTAGGTCTCTATTTCATTGAGGATGATATGGTATACCTCTTACTGTTACCCAGGAACGTTATAGGAACGTGGTGGTCAGGTCATTTATTCAGGATCTCAGTAGGTTTCGTCGTGCCCAAGAACATTCAGATAAATAGGCAGTGGTTCCAATTAGACGGGGCGACCTGCCACACGGCTCGACAGTCTGTGGCTATGCCGCAAGAAACCTTTCCAGGACGAATCATTTCCCGTGGGACTGAGTTCCCCTACCCATCACATTCCCCCGATCTGACACCACCTGATGCTAACGTGTGGGGAATGTTAAAGCAGAAAATTTTCAGCTGCCCAGATCCACCCAAAACGGTGCCTGCATTACGTCAAAAGTTCGCCTCATTTTTCAGGACTCGGAAGTAACCTATGTTCCAGAATCTGTTTCAAAATCTACATGATACATACTGCTTGGGGATTGATTCCCATTAAGGTGACCAACCTCGAAACGTACTTGAGTTACGGTTCTATCATAACCCAAAAAAAGGATGCTTCATGTTGGCCTTGTAAAAAATAGTTTCATCATTTAATTAGTTCATAATATGCAAGGGCATTTGCACAGGGCTATCTAGAAAGATACTCGTGAGCCTCCTTTCTGGGCACTGTAAACTTGACAAGCACATGCACCGCATGGGCTTGGTCGAATCACCATCCTGTAGAGGATGCTACACAACGACGAGACGGCATACTACATACTTTGTGAGTCCCGTATTCATCGAATTAAGACGATCCATGTTGAGGGAATCCTTGCCGGACATGGCTACGATTAGAGCCGCTTCCCCGTCCAGCGTCCTCAGGTTTGTCTCACGCCTGGGATGGCTTGAGTCACGTTGCGGGGTCGGACGGCTCTGATCAGGGACGTAGTACAAATGGTCCAAATTGGTGACCTAAGCGCGCGTGGACTGTGGACTACCCTCCCATCGTAATCCACTATATAATGGCAACAATAAAGGAATGGGACCAAGTAGTACCTAGCGAACTTACCGTTAACAGATTTTTGTTAAACTGAAATGAATTTTAAATACCTCGCTTTATGACTTCAGATATACTAGCGCTTTAGTTTTTGATTATGACGCTTGCGAAAAGGCACTAAGTATCCTATAAAACAAATGAAAAGTTACCGCCTGAAAAGGCTACCAACAATTTCAGGTAATGTGTATGTTAATAATATTTAGAAATTTAGCATAATGGAGAACTGACTATTAGATAAATAAATACCTTTTTAAACTCCAGTGTACATTTTTGTATCAGTTATTAAACAACGGCACGACTACTTTACGAAAACTTCATAATGGAAAAGGTCGTAAGACAATATTACGTCAGCATGTAACCTTCGTGATATTAAATGGTCCCATTTTAGGCTGTATCTTTTCTAAATGAAATATTTTATGATTGATAGAGTGACATATTCCGAAAATTAGATAGAGATTGACCAAATGTGCATCTTAAAGGTAGCTTTCGGTCTTAGGTTTTATAACGCTAGGCGTCGTCGGGGACGATTACAATCATCAATAACCTCACAAGGGTTTTTCATAAATTTTAGTATGTCACATCAGTCCTTTGTTTTTATACGCTCAATATAAGGACTTCTTTCATGAAAGAATGAAAAAATGACCAATACCGGTGGTTAATGTATTTATAAGTGTCGTAATGATAAAGTGGGTGTATATGAAGGGTTTCAGAATATTCGTACAATTAAAGACGCATCAGTAATATACACCTAACTGCGTACTTATACATTTGTAGCATTACCTTTCTAACTATATTATCGAGGAAAGGGCCTTTTGCGAGATTCGTGCACGTCTGATGGAGTTATAATACACATTAATGTGTTCGTCGAGTTTTGATGTAGAACCCTTTTATAATGAGTATTTGTTGAGTGAAATGCGTTAGCGATGCTTGTGTTCGATGGATGTATTTTATGAAAACTATAAATTTATAGGGGTAATATGTCCGCATTCTCGTTTTATACAAAACTAATGGATTTCCGGTTTCGAATCAACGGATTCGATTTGATAAGTACATTATACATCCAACGAGATAATATTTGACCCTTCGTTAAGGTTCGAAAAGCATGAAAATTAGTAATTGCACTAATAAAAAACTGTCTAGAGACAGAATTTTCGTAAATAATAATTTTAAGCTTCTACCTGTATTGATTGTGTGCTTTCCTAGATTTATTTTAAGGTTGAACCTAGTACACAATATTCTTTTATTTCTTGATTACTAAATACATAAAGATAAGAAATAGTATATGCCTTCGTATAGGTAAACAATAATTTGAATGTTTACCATACGATTTGGAGCGGTATAATTCTGAATGATTAATGGATCTCAAAGCAATGTATAGTTTTTTAATGTGTTTAAGCAATTATAGGTCAATGGTTTTAAATTAGTGGATAATTTAACATAAGGTGAATTAATACGCAATAACACTGCGAAGGGGTGTTTTTTAAATTATCAAAGCATTTAATTACCCTCCAGTACCGATAATAAATATTCAGCTTTACTTTGATTTAAAATGATTGATTGACAAATAATCCAGAGTGCCGCGTAAGACCTGTAACTGTTTGCTCTTGAATCTCATGCTCAAAATGCCGAGGAAAGGCTACATCGTTCACCTTCGTTTACTTAGCAAAACGTTTGTACCTACTTATGCATTCTGATTGACCTCGAGCAGGATCTCATAACGAAGTCCTCATTTAGCTATAGGAAATTTCTCGGTGTATTTTCCTACAAGTTTCCATAAGATTCTAGCAATCATGTTATCCCACAGTCGCCACTTATTTTTCAAAAAATTCTATTCTCTATTCTCATAGCAATTGCAAACGTAACTTCCGTGTTATCTATACATTCTGATTGATTTGGCAACTTTAAATGATCAATTTCCCAGTTATCGTAGTACCAAAACGCAAATAAGCTAAAAATGATAAATGAAAATGGCTATACAAGGTTTATGGAAGCAGAGTGATCTATTTAAAGATAACGTCGCAAATAACCAACGGTATGCTAGATAAAGTTCACGATGTGAGTGAGTCATGCATAAATTGTGTAAAACTGTGTAATATAGATAAAAGTTTTGTCAGAGTTGTTGAATAACTGTCCTTTTCGATAAACACAGTACACCCTTTCCTGCATGCTGAAGAATTCTTACCTTTGCTCCCATGTACAGAGATTATTATTATTATTGTTACTAGGGGTGGTCCCAATAGGTTCCCGCAGTGCGACCTTTTGGTTTATTGTGCTCGCCGGTGTTGTCTACCCTTCAAGAATACCTGTATCTTTCCCAAAGTCCAGGATTTTAGTAGGACGAATCTTCGTTACGTCCTCTTGTGTATTTTTTTCATTTCCAAGTAGGTGTTCCCTTGCCTTTATGAATGCCTCACATTGGCAAATGACGTGATAGGGCGTTTCATCTGCCTCACCACAACCCCTGCATGTCGGGCTTTCGGTCAGTCCCATGTTGTGCAGGTGTTTGTTCAGGTGACAGTGGCCCGTGACCATTTCTGTCTCAAGTTTTATCTTCGCCCTGCTTAACTTTAAGATGGACGTAGGTAGGTCCCCGTTTGGGGTTTCGAGGAAGATCTTGGAATGACTCTGTTCTGGAATTTTCGATCAATGCTCTTTCGTGAGTATTGCTTGAATCTCTTTTTTGGTTGTGTTATAAGTAATCCCACAAGCCGGTTCGGGTCCTATGAATGGTTTTGCGCTTGCCATTCTCGCAAGCTTGTCAGAAACCTGGTTACCTACGATTCCCGCGTGCCCAGGTGCCCACACTAGTGTGACTGAGTTGCACTTACCTAGTGCGTTTAGCATTTGTGTGCGTTCAAGGACTAGCCCTGAATCTACCACATATGAGTCTATTGCTGCAATCGCTGCTTTGCTGTCTGTCACTAAAAAGATTTTCCATTTGATAAGGTTTTCTTTTAACAGCTGCGCAGTCGCTATCAGCATTGCATATACATCGGCTTGGAACACGGTCGTTTGTTGTCCTAGGCTTACAGACATTCTGCAGCCCCGTCCATTGCTCCGGTATACTCCAAAGCCAGTGCCCTTTGTGGTTTTCGAGTCGTTTGTGTAGTGTGTAATACACGATTCCATTCAGCTTCGCTTTACTGGAATTGTTCTCCCAATCGTACCGAGTGGGGATTGTTGTCTTAAACAGTTTGATGCGACAAACTGTTTTGGGTATCCTCTCAGTGTTCATACTAAGGGTTTTATCTTTGGAGATTTCGTCAAAAATGAGCGATTTCCCGGCCCTTGACGAACCTCCCTCGCCGTTAACTCTCAGCCGATATGCCCCTCTGAGCGCCTCTGCCCTAATTGCTAGGTTTAGTGGCGGTAGGTTCATGAGGGTCTCCATAGATGCCGTAGGGGTCGTTATCATTGCCCCTGTAATTCCAAGGCAAGCCCTACGCTGCACCTTGCACAGGGTTATTCACATATGCGGACGAGTCTGACCAGGTAAAAATGCAACCCAAAATAAGTTTTATTAAGCACACATGGTTTTTTGGTATTGGAAAATTAAATCGGAAATCCGAGTAGTATTAAGTAGTTTGAAAGACGTCATACATCTGTCTGTGTCATCATATTTTTTCATCCATAGTTATTAATTTAATAACCAATAAACTGGCACACAACTTTCCCGTGTTAATTACTATGACGTACTAAATAAAGTAATTTTTGCGTAATAACTCAAAATAAAATAGTTTTTGCGTAATAACTCAAAAAAGTTAATACATAGAGTGTAGTATAGTTGTAAACAGAAAATGATTTCTGATTTTCTCCTGAAATAATATAAAGGGTATGTCATAAATATTTTTAATATTTTGTTAATTTCCGATTAGGGCGGAAGTAAATTGGTATACTTATTATACTCGATTAAAGAGAGTCGTATGTCCTCCTGTACAATTTTACTTCTTCATCTTTGTTACCAAAAAAATTATGAATTTTTAAAGTTTACAACGTCAAACATTCATCCCCCTTCCCCTATGCAAAATAGAGAAATAAATGTGGTGCCAATCGTTTTTTAATGAATTACATTTTAGAAAATAAAGAAAATGTTTTGAGCAGATTTTGAGAACATCGATTTTCAATTTTCGACCAATATTGGGAACCAATAAATTGGTCACGTTAAATTTTTGTTCTTTATCAATTATAAGTAAAAGTTCTGGCCATCTTTGGCTACAATTTTCAATTTTCAAATTTTAATTATGTTAAACGGTTCTTGAGCTACAGCCTATATATTGGCTGCCTTTTAGAGACAAACGAAAAACGGCGTTTTACTTGTAACCATATCTACTAACTTTTCACCAAGAGAAATAGTTTGGGATAAAATTTGAATGTTTGCTTCCAAAATAACGCCTCTAGTTTGGGCCCCTTTGGGCCGATTTTGATGAGAAGCTTAGTTTTACCGATGAAGTTTTTTTATACGCCTTAGTTTTAAATTTCATCAAAATCGGCCTAGTGGTTTAGGCTCCACACGCATAACGTATGCACCCACAGACAAACATTTTTCAAAACCTCGAGTTCCATTTTTTTTTCGATTACATTACTTTCCCTATGTGTAAAAGTGTACCTACACGTGTGTATATGCACGGGGAAGTAAAAATATTTAAAAAAAAATGGAGTTGCTGCAGCAAATTTGTACCGACAGCGATATCCCCAACGTGTTAATTGTTTATTGTTGTTGTGAAATTATATTTTGCTCAGAAAGGTGTTATTTAACCTCTATATGAGGCTGACGTTAAAAGCTAATGTGCATTATGCTAATGCAATAGGGATCCAGTTAGCTTTATAAATCGTATTTTGGGATGCATTTGTACCTGGTCAGGCTCCTCATCTTACGCGAATAACGCGTTAAATTATAATTATTAAACGTCAAAACGTTTACTATTTTTTCATAAAATATTTTATCTTTTATAATATCGATCTTGACTAAATATTTGTTTAGGTATCGAAACAACATTTTTCTCTCCCTCTCTCTGACATATTTTTAATTCACTTTGACTGTGCTACATATAGTCGTGATTTTCTTTCAGTTGTCCATTAGCCATATTTAAAAATGTTCTTATTAGCTTCTTCGGGCGTAGAAAAACCTGCACGCACACGTGAACCATGCTTGATTTCTATCACAACTCATTACATTTTGCAATTTAAACTTTTATATTAAAAAGAGAACTGTATTTCTCGTTAATCAGAACATGTGTATTCATATTAATGTAATGTAAATTTCAAATTTGGTAGAGATCACAACACATCAGATTAAGACATGAGACCAATAGCAATAAAGTTATATGAAACAGTAATTTGTGTAATAATGGTATTAAACTGATGAAATGACTACTTTACTGAAGCACAATTGTTATATTTAGCAAGTATAAATGTAGTAAAACGTTTCGAATAGGTAATTACGAACGTTGTAGTTTATGAGCAGACCATGCAGCATGAAACCAGCACCAAAGGGTTTTATAGAGAATTTTTGTGTTAAATCTTGGTAAGCTACTGGACTGTGGCATTCCATTGTTTAACAAAGTGTGTACAATTTAGTGAAGATGTACCAAACTTGATAAAAATTACATCTTAAAATATAACACCGTGGGATGTGGAAAATGAGTGAATATCTTACATTAAGCCTCTATTATCTAAATTTCCAAATAATCTGAATAAACTCCCACTGAGAAAAGTTGTTTATTCATATTCATAATTTTTCTTCAAAAATAAAAGCAGTAAAAATACACATCCGACGCCCACGTTCAACATTGATCGAAAAAGTTTCGTTGCTTAGGTATTACTTTCCAGTACTTGTTATGAAAAGTGAGATTTCTTCCATATATAAAATGGACTACGAAGGTAAAATAACATCATTTTCATTAAAAACTCATTTTATTTACATTGAGGGAATTCGTAAAAGAACCGTCTTTGAAAAAAAATTATTATAGGGGCTCAATAGTTATTATTGTCGCATTATGCACGATGTATACGGTCAGGCTCGTTTCATCGATCCGCTGACGAATGCAGCGTTACCCGGACTCATTCCTCACTTCGTTACCCTCTTTACAGTCTGCTGCACCTATAATCGTAGATATCGAATTTGAGAACTTTTCGGGAGCCTAATGCTTACCCACGATACGTTTAGTAAACGAATATAAACATTCCGGATCCGGTGTCATATCGCCCGTATGAAATATTCGTGTCACGTGCACTCTTACAAGCTCACCCTCCTACATGTTTATTGTATCAAATTCACGTAACCGAACCTTCTACTAGAGTTTTCTTTTGGTTACTTAGGACCTTTTTTTTCTTCTTCGAGGAATAGTGGAAAGGTAGAAAATCCGTACTACAGTGGGTGTAGATAGTAATTCCCGAGGTTTATAATAGTACGATAGTTAATGCTATTCTGCGGCTACGTCTTGTCAAATTAAAGTACTTCTGCTATACGTTAGAAGCTACCGCAGATCCGTGGCTTTGTCCTAAGTTGACAAAGCTCTAGCACTAATGGCAAGTCCTTCTAGAGTATGACATAAATTACGAACAGCGTATTTGCCTGCGAAACAGTAGCAAACGATTTTCTTTTTCGATGCCCAATAGAAAGGGTGAGCGGCATGCTTATCGCACGTATTACAGAGAACGGCGCAACTTTCGCTATAACAGTCATAGCTCGCAGCGTTTTTGCATCTCAAAGCGGATGTTATCGACTTCCACTCGCTCTAACCCCACAAACTTTAAAATAAAGGTAGAACCTTACACCATTAATACAGTCGTTCGTTATCGTTAGCAATTAAAATTTAGTTTATTGGTAGCATTTTGGTCATTAATAATCTCAAGAGAACGTAATTTTCCCTAAAGCTCAATAATTTAAACTAACTTCAGAGCTTTGCCTCGGCACGGCGGTCATTTACGTAGGTAGGTACCATTAAAAAAATATTCGTGTTAAAAGTTCATTAAAAGAAATTACGCTCAGAACAAAAAGGGATCTGGTAACTACCAATTTATTCTGATGGTGCAAAAGTATAGTCGAAGTGGTGCTTTGGTCTACATTTTTATTTCATGCGAAACGATTCTTATTGCTACAAATGGTTACCACTAAGCTTTTAGGGTACATCACGGACTTGATTTTCCTTTCCTTTATTAAACTCAGAATTATATTCTGCATTATTTGAAATCTCTATTTAATTAACCTTTTGAAGGGGATGTTAGACACAAGCGTTGCTTTATTTTGAGTGGATTTTTAAGCAGTTGCCGTTAGACCCGAATGTAGCCTGTACTTTCGACCTTATTTGAAAGGTTAAATTGCTTTTAAAATCATAACAATAAAATGAAAATTGCTTACGGGTCTTAATTATAATTTTTTTTTGCGGGGAAAGCGCGATTTTAAAGTAAACACTTTACATTACCGTATGACGTACTAATAACAAATAACTAAACGCCTCAGGCCTATCGAGCGTGCGTTCTTAAACTTCTCTATCTACTAACTAAAATAAATACTAAACCAGTGTACTTATCTCTCTTTGCCAAAGTAGCTCCATGTTTATTCACCGTGTCATTGTGCCCTAACTTAAAAAAGGATCTTAATAAGTTTATAAACACTCTAACGTCATACCATTTCCAGTGTGTATTCAGAAATTTTATGTAGAAAAGTCATGTAACTGAAAATAATACAATTTCACAGTTGGTGTACCTACATTTACAGATTTAATCTTAGACTGAAGAATTGTTTAATGGAATTAATTTAAGCTAACCTAATACTATTACTATGTATTCAAAATTAATTTTCAAACTTTTTGGCATGTAGCAACGTCAATAGAAGTTCTTAATTTAATAACAATTGTAGTGTTTTCCCCAATTCGGGGACCTTCAAAGGAGGTGTCAAGTGACACCTCCTTTGAAGGTCCCCGAATTGCCGAAAACACTACAATTATATTACGAGGAGTTTCCATAACTATTTAATAACAATGATCGTCAATGTTTATTAGATAATTGTTAATTGGATAAATACTACACTGGAATCAAGCAATAGCGTTGAGGACTATGTAAGTAAAATATTGAACATCTGCTTTCTACTCAAACACTAAGAAAATTAGAAACAATGCACAGCAAGTGAAATCAAAAGGAACTAGATGTTACAATTCTAATAATAATGGTCATTTTGCTAAATATTGTAAACAGCCAAAGAAACAATCAGCTAAGAAAGGAGAGAGCTCCAGTTTTGTAGCAGCATTGTCAGCAACTGTCAAAGGAAACAAAAGTAATGATACATGGTTTTTGGACATGTAGAAAAGATTGGATGTACAATGTCACCGAACCAACCATAAAGAATGTTACTGTAGCTAACAGAGAGCCATTATCTGTGAAGGGAGTTGGTTGTGTTGACCTACATGTAAGTCAAGTTAATGTGATATGTTTTGTATGTTCGAGGGCTAGCTGCCAATCTACTTTCAGTTAGCATTATTGTGGAAAATGGACATAAGGTCACTTTTAATAACAAGGGATGTGTAATTCAAAATGGTAGGTTATATGCTCTGCAACTTTGAGCAACAAGTTATACATTATGGATATCGGTAACGAAGTGGCACACTTAACCTCAAGTTCTTAGAATTATAATAACACTTATCTGTAGCACTTGCGGATGGGACATTTGAATATTTCAGATGTGAAGAAGCTGCCTGGATGTACTGATGGTGTGACTCTGGCTCAGGAACAAAGTAATGTCACATGTACTCAATGTATGGAAGGTAGTCAAGCAAGAATACCATTCAAAAACGTTGGTTATAGAGCAACAAGACCACTAGAAATTATACATTCTGACTTGTATGGCCCTATGGAAAATTCATCTTTTGGAGATATGAAATACTTTATTACTTACATCGATGACTTCACAAGAATGGTACATGCATATTTTCTGAAAGATAGGTTAAATATTTTACAGACATTTAAAGATTCTAATTAAGTTAAATGTAGAGAATGAATTGAATCATAAGATTACAAAACTTCGCACTGACAATGGTAAAGAATTGAAAAGTTCTTATCTAATCATGGTATAATTCATTAGACCTCTACTCCGTACACTCCCCAGCAAAACGGCTTGACCGAAAGGTTGAATAGGACTTTAGTTGAACGAGGTGCATGTTCTATGCCAACCTGGAGAAGAACTACTGGGCTGAAGCACAGCTGCATTATGTTGTGAACCGTTCCCCGACAAAATCGCTTCAAGGTAAAACCCCATATGAAATGTGGAAAGGTATGACACCCAAATTATCACACATGAAAATATTTGGCTCTGAAGCTATGGTTTATGTACCTAAGGAAAAATGCCAAAAGTGGGATAAAAATCAGTAAAAATGATATTTGTGAGCTATTGCGAAAACACAAAGGGACATCGTCAAAAGTAGAGATGTTTGTTTTATGGAAAATTACAATGATAATTTCAGTGCACCAATTGTTTGTGAAACATATTCCAGTAAAAGATAGTCAAACAGTCACTGTGAGTTCCGTTCCGTTGGAAAGTACGAACTCAGGCAGTCAGATAAACAAGAGACACAGTCAGGAGTCGCCTACATCTGTACCTGCGATGTCCAATAGATACTCAGATACACGAGGTAATAAAGAAGACTCAAGTGAATATGACACTGACACTGGAGAACACGATGAAACTTACTACCCTCTATATCAGACAAGACAAGATAACAATAGTAATGCAACATTGAGGTTGACATGAGCACGGAATAGACAAAGTGAGACACAAGATGGCAGGAAGGGCCTATTGCCTTTGTTTACTGATTTGACTGACCCACAGGCTGTTGAGGAAACACTCACATCACCGCAAGCTACAGAATGGAAGAGGGCGATGGACGAGGAATATACTTCCCTGATGAAAAATAAAACATGGACTTTGATAGATCTGCCTCCAGGTAAAAAGGCTCTTCCATATAAATGGATGTTTGAAACAATAACATCTGGGTGGATTTTATTTACTGCAGAGGTAAACACAAAATTTGCATTCAAGGAAAAACTAAAAGAACATTTTGAAATGAAAGACTTTGGTTCGGCGAGTCAATGTGTGGGTCTACACATAACCAGAGATGGGGACAAAGTATTACTAGATAAAAAATATATATATGTAAATGAAATATTAGCAAGATTCAGAATGTCAGATTGTAAATCTGTGAAAACACCATTTGAAGTTGGTATGAAATTTAGTGATGAAATGGAAGAGATAAAAATCTCTGACTATCTATATCAACAAGCCATTGCCTCCTTACTGTATGTGGCTCAAGGTACCAGACCAGATATATCATTTGCAGTAAACACACTAAGCAGATTTAACAAAAATCCTGAAGCTGTACACTGGACTGCAGTGAAAGGAATTATCAGATACCTCCAGGGTACCAAATACTTGAAATTGATATACAACAAGGATGGTAATGAGAAAATCACGGGATATAGTGATGCTGATTGGGCGAGCGATGGTGGTGCAATATATTGGCGGTCACACAAGCAGCAGACTGTGGCACTATCTACTGCTGAAACTGAATACATGTCAATTTCTTCAACGGTGCAGGAAGCACTGCATACTGAACTGGGTCAAAAAAGAGCAAGCCACTCGTCATATTTAGTGATAACCAGAGTGCAATAAAATTGTCCCATAACGTTTGTTACTTACCTAGATCAAGACATATTGATATTCGTTATCATTTTCTCAAGGACCATATCAACAATTCAGAGATAAAGTTTTGTTATGTTAAGGGCGAGGAAACAACAATCGAACCAACGGTTCGATGAGAGTGGTGGATCTTTATATGGTTCTCCTTCCAATAATGAGACCAATCGTCCCTTTTTTTTAGGACCATCAAAGACCTAATGTAAAAATGACTAATGATAACCTAAGACATTATCTTCCACAGGTAGGTACCTATTGCGACTTCATAGAAAGTTATAATTGTTGAATTTACAAGGATGCGCCTGGTCAAAAAGATTATATAGAGGCGTATGTACTTGTTCTAGAGTAATCTTAAGACTTAGTGTATCAGTTATTGACTATTGGCCTCCCCAGTCTTTTCGTTAATATCAAATAAAAAGAGAAGAAAAGTTAGCATATCTCAGTATTCACTTTCGTGCTTTTATTTAATAAATGAAATTTACGATTATACTTTGGTTTAGGAGAAAACAGAAATTCCGAAAAGGCATTTGATGATTAATTAAAAAACCTTCCCCATGGAATTGTTGGATTAATATAAAAATTTGTAACTTATAACATTGTACAGCTGTGTTTTCTAACTTAGTCATAAGATTTTGTATGATGAGCTCTCAAAGTAAGGTGTGAAAGGGATAATCTTATCATTGATAGCTCTTATCTATCAAATAGCGCTCAGTTAACACAGGTTGGGAATAGTACGGAGAAAGAAATTAAGTATGAAGTTTCTCAAGGATTCATAATTGGTCGATTATTATTTAATATTTACGTAAATGAATTTTTACATTTGTTATTTTGTTACTATTTCATTTACTGTCATTGTTATCATTTTTCGTTCTTCTTCTGTCTTTCATTTATATTATGTTACAACCAAAAACAAACACCAGAAGTTTGGACACTACTTGTAAATTTATGATAAAACCAAACATTTAAAAGTAAGAATTTTGTTAGTAGGTAAGTACATAATTTTTTTCGTTTAAAAATGCTTTACTACTAATAATATATTCCATACTTGGTGCGAACGGTCTTTAAAGGTCAAACATGTTCTATGCTATATCAAATTAAAAAAATGATTTCTAAAAAAGCAATATTCAAAGGTTCAAATTAAGTTTCCACCAGCTACTATCCTTAATCAACAGAACTTAATGTACCCATTGTACCTGAGGACGTTTATCATCCCGCATTAAGTATAGATCCTTCCTATAAAATCAAAAGCTGTGATCGATTTTTAGCCAGCAATATTAATAAGAAATACAACTTTCAAAATGCTGACTATATCAAGCCATATTAAATACTGATTGGTCATTCCTACAATGTCTGTCTAATGCTAATGCTAACGTTGATATCGTTGGTAATGCATTTTACGATACCCTATAAAATCTCTTTGACACTTTTGTTTCAGTATGTATAAACAAAGAGTATATAATAGGAAGAGATTTAACCTTATGGACATTACTGTATTTTACAAATATTGTCAGTAGTGTGTGTTGCCTATGTATTAAATATTAGCATTTTCCAAAAGAGAAAGAATAAACTACATTATTTCATAAAGAAAGAAAGAGACACGAATTTACAACAGTGGAGATGGAAAAATGTGCGAAGTGGTTTATACCTGCATTTCACTGACAATGTTGCCAGCCCTAATGGTTGTAAAAATCCTTTGTTATTAGCAAAGAGTATCTCTTTGTCATTAGTTTACCCTTTAAAGCTTTATTTTCAAATAATATTGACGTATTTAATATTTTCCCTTTAACTAAGATAGAATTCGCACTACCTGGGTGGATTTTTTGTGCTCTAGCTCTTGACCACATACTAAAATGCGTGCGTAATAATTAAACACAATATCGCCATCACGATTTAATGTTATGCACAAAAATCACTGAGAAAAAACATACATTTTATCACAATTGACATAATAATTTAATTTTCTTACTTGAGGAAAATGAAAGAAATATTTGTGTATATGGTAGGTACGTTACTATAATTACGTATCCTCTGGTTTACCGGCCTTTATTAAAAGATTATTTTTATTACCCTAACACTAACTCAAATATTATAAATATATAAATAAGTTCACATGGTGCGAATTCTTATTAGAATTCTAATTTCAACCAACTTCAAAACCTTAATATCAAAATTTTGATTTTAACGGCCTCCTGACGGCGAACGTGTGATCAGATCAAAAAATCTACCAGAGATTTGTAATCAGCAAAAATTGCCTATAAGACGTCACCATTTCCAGCTTGCTAAACCCTGTAACATCGTGCAACGCACAGACACATACCTACATCCAGACGAATTAATTAACCAACTTTTTGAAGTTGGTTGAAAATATAATTATATATTCGATAGACGATAGGTATACAGACTGTTCACCGAAAAGCGCCCAGGAGTATAGCATAGCGACTTCAGTGGTGTTATAACTCTAACAAACCACATATATTATTAAATGGGACGGTCTTTGCTACAATTTGATGAAAAAAAAATCTTTTACACGCAGTCATTCGTTTGTTGTGACGTAATCGACCATTTTTTTAAATTGCACGATCTAATTTTTTTTGTCTATTTTTGTAGAGAATTTTACGTACTTTTCATCTATCTAAACATTTATTACGATTTTTTTATTTTTTTTATTTATTTATTTTTTTTTAATTTTTTTTTTAATTTGTCAGTTCAACCATAGAAGTGTTATGCATGACATTTTTGGTGTAAAATAATTAGGCTACATAATATTTACATTATTGTGTTGCCATTTTATGACAATTTTGAGAAAAATGCAAGAAACTATTGTGTGTAATAATTTTGTTTCTATAAAAGTGTTGATGTAACGGCGTACTAGATCGAATTAGTTTATTACATTTCTCTCAAAAATTTCTTAAAATGGCAACACAGTAATGTAAATAATATGTAGTCTAATTATTTTACACCAAAAAAGTCATGTATAACACTAAGGTTGAACTCACAAATAAAAAAATAAAATAAAAAAAAATAAAAAAAAGAAATAAAAAAATAAATAAAAAAATCGTAATAAATGTTTAGATAGATGAAAAGTACGTAAAATTCTCTACAAAAATAGACAAAAAAAATTAGATCGTGCAATTTAAAAAAATGGTCGATTACGTCACAACAAACGAATGACTGCGTGTAAAAGATTTTTTTTTTCATCAAATTGTAGCAAAGACCGTCCCATTTAATAATATATGTGGTTTGTTAGAGTTATAACACCACTGAAGTCGCTATACTCCTGGGCGCTTTTCGTTGAACAGTCTGTATAAGAATTAGATAATATCACACATTAAATATATATCTAATATATATATTGAGTGTCAGGTGCTCAGATGACTCATAAAAAGAAAAATTTATAAGGTGAAGGTAAAGGAGGTACCTAGTCAAAGTTAATTCAAATTATATGAGAATTACTTTGAAAATATAAACTATTAATTTTTATCATACCAAACATAGGTAAGTTTGCTTGCAATTAAAAAAGTACATAAATTACAGCTTCTTTTTAAACGTAAACAAAAGAGAATTCTAGTCTAATGACTTGGTGCCTTAAATAAGTTGATAAACAGCAACATTCAATCAAATTTTTAAGAAAACGGAAATGACAAAATCGCAAATATTATATGAACCGGCACTGAAGAGAATTCATGCAAAAGTGTTTGTAACTTTGTAAATAGTAAGTGTTGAAAGGGGCATTTTTAAATGTCATTCAAGGTAAAGCCATAATAGCTCATAATGAGCAATACAATACAAAATAATCACCGAAATTCTACCTGAGGTCCTTCCACATTTAGAGATAGATAGACTAGGCTTTATTATATTTGTACAACAGGTATTTTCGTTACTTGTATTTTTTAATTATAATACCTATTTATAATTTAAAAAATATTTACAACACGTTAATTGAAGAGAATAATGTTAGTGAAGTCGCTTTGAAGGAGACGTCGCTTACAATTGTCGTCAAGGCCGTACACAGAAAAAATATTCGGGGGGGGGGCAAATTTTAACAATTACACGCCACCTGATGTGTACTACGTAATGTAAATTAAATTTCGTTTAAGAAATTGTTATTTTGCACTGAGTTTCGGGGGGGGGGGGGGGGTCTGCCCCCTTGATCCCCCCCTGGCTACGGCCTTGATTGTCGTAATTTACTCCTAAGGATTAGTGAAATTATAGGACACTCTCCAATTTAGATCGATACCTACAATTTAACTTTTCATCAATAAGATGTAAAATTCAATACTAAATTTGTGTAAACGACTGTAAAATCTGTTGAAAATAACAAAGACAATTTGCTAAACTCAATCAGGTAGATCAGGAGCATTGAACTGTACGGTATACGCACTATAGCTGACAACGCTGTGAAGAACACAACGAAGGGATTAGTTGAAAACGGTTCAGTTCTAAAATACATTGGTGTGGTTAGTCCGATACCAGATGGACGACACTAGCGCTTTAAAGCGGCCGACTAACTTTAGCGTACACACTATTTTAAATGCACATTGGTTCTCTTCCTATTATATACTCTTTGGTATAAACAAAACCTTCTAACTACCCTCTGTTTGGTTTACGAACCAAATGAGCTAGACAATAGAAAGCAAGTTGATGTTCAAGTGAAGTTCAAGAGTTTCATCAATGCGTTCGACAGTGTTCCTCATGATATACTTATCGCAAAAATGGAAAGTTTTGGATTTCATTCTTCCCTTCTTGACTTCTTCCAATCCTATTTAGACACTCGAGTACAACGGGTTGTCTACATCAACCATAAGTCTGACACTATTTTAGCTACATCAGGAGTGCCGCAAGGATCGAACCTGGGACCCTTACTTTTTGTGTTGTTTATCAACGACCTGCCAAGCGTAGTAGTCAGTGACAAGATATTGTTTGCTGACGATCTGAAAATATTTTCACCAATATTTTGGTTTCAGTTCTATATGTATATGTCTAGATCTAGATTTTGAAGATCATTACCTTATTGTTTTTTAGATTTTTAAAATCTAGTTACCAATGTTACATGTGTTCAAAATATCTTCAATTTACTGCTAAGCACTGTTGAGCTGTTCTAGGTACACTATCAGTGGCTGTAATAAGTACTTCTTGAAAGGGAAGAACACATGTAACATTGTACAGTAACTAGATTTTAAAAGTCGACTTTTCAATGTTTCTTTTTAACAGTGAATTTCAAATTTAATTACTTTAGTCGAATATTACTTAAAAGGGGTGGCATTATTAAATTAATTTTAATATAAAACTTTCTTCTTTTTTAACAATCTTTCAAACAATACCTTTTTCGACTTATGGTGCCATTTAAAATTTTGGAGTTGGAGGCCTTCTGGAGGAATGCTAACTTTTCCGAGAAATAATGATATCACCATTCCATTCTTTATTATGGCTTTTATAATCACTTTTTTTATCCCACCTCTCTACGACTCACCGTTCTTTAAATAAAACACTGATACGGGTGGTCTCATTCACCCAGTATAAAAATTACGTTTGTGTTCTTTCCTTTTGGATTTGTTAGTATCGCGCCACAGATTTGTAATAAAATTCCTCGTGGAATAATATCCCACAGGAACCATATTGCAATAAAGTACCAGTCTTCAAAAGTATCGCGCTTATGAATAAACGTGTTGAGTTGCAATGCTTTCGGAACACATGTCTGTTAGTCAAACGTATTTCATTTTTAAATTGGGAATTTAGTCGTATAATGGATCAAAAAGGTCAGTACTTGTTAAAGGATGACAGCTAAAGCTTGTTGCACACTAAAATTTAGTTATTTGTTTCAGTAATTATTATAAAAAGTCTCCCCCCGTTTATGGTTTAGGAAATACAATAATCCAATGTACGTGACTGAAACGTTTAATTACAGCAGTAACTTGAATTAAAAAAAAATTTATAACGTGAATATGAGTGTACAGTACACATTGTAAAAGCGAAAATGGTTTTCTTTAACTACACATTAATCAATGGTTCAGGTAGCTTACATGCGAACGGCAAACCACAATTTAGTGTTTATTAAGCATGTTCAACAGAAAAACGAAAAAATAACAGTATAATAAAATGGTTAATTCCCACACAGCGAAAACTCATAAATTAAAAGAAATTGTAACAAAGTATTTGATAAAAAGCATGCAACGTCATTTCGAAGAAAGCTCGCATAATCTTAATGCGGCAGGCAGGATATTTGCATACTTATTTAGCATTTATTCACGAGGGGTGGATAAATTAAAAATAACCCGGAACACGCGCTGTTTTACTTCTACATTATACTAATTGGTGTCATGGTTTCTCGAGCTGAAATTTTCAAATTTTAGTGTCTACGCCTTATGATATATGTTAAATGCTAACATTGCGGCGCTGGAAGTAATATCCAACCAAATCCTACTATATATCATAAATAAAGAGCTTTCAGTATCATGGCGCGCGTTTCTTCCAGTTATCCAGAAATCAAATGTTATGTAGTAGTAAATATTCGACACGAGACAATGGAGGAAAGGAGTTCTGCGCGTAATGAGTTACCGTTTAAATTCTTATAGTGAAGAGGCTTAAAATATGGAACCATCGCTCATTTTTTACATAATTTGTATTCAACACTTTTGTCCATTCTTTACACGTTTTAAAATAAGTGAAAAATAATGGCTTCATTTACTCTTGGTGATAATGGCTCTAAAGTGAACTTTCATGGAAATAAAGCAAGCGAAAGTGTATTTCGTACTTAAAAGTTAATGAAGTTTGATATCAAGAATACCAAATGTTTTGTAAAGATACTTGTCACCTCTAAGTGTGTGACATTGTCACTCTAAATGTCATACTAAAATTAAGTTTTATATAAGTATCTGCTTTATAACTTAATACGTAATAAAGTTGGCCATTTTAGATAGTTATCGAACATCCCTTGAGTTTATTTCTTTCCAGAGCTCGTATTATGCAATCAAATTTTGACAAGGGTACTTTTTTGTTTACGTGAATTGCACCAAAATTAAACTTTAAATAATAGTGATAGAACATTTCTTAAGGTCGGAGCTCGACGTAATTACACGTGATTACACTTACGTCATGTTTCTCATTGCCGACAGCAACTCGTCTTTGATGTGCAGCATGTAAAGTAAAGATTTATGCATCTTATTATTAATTAAATTCAGTTCATCATTGTGTTTCAACTTAAAAGGCGAATGTTTGTCATGAAGGATTCTTCGGTTTTCATTAGCATATTCTGCTACTATGTGGTTCTATTAAAGAGTAACGGCTTCGAATATCGAAATAAATAATAACAAAAATGTAATTGAACATTCCTAAATTCAGTTATAAAGAACAGGTTTGCTCCAGGGAAGAGATCAACAAAGAAAATATGCCAACGTGTCAATCTTATTTCTATTTGTATTTTGTATTAAGGACAGGTGAACTCTTATATAAAATTTAAGTCGACCATTTTCTCTCGCCAGGAGAGACAGGGAACCTATCAAAAAATTCCTTTTTACTTTTCTTAACTTCTATAAAAGATGTTGAATAGGTATCAAAAAACGTTATTGTTTTTCATTCATATAGGAAACTTCATTACAATTTTTCGTAGCAAAACTTATATTATAATTCATAGTTGGAAACTGAGGTTTGTCATCTTCCGGTGGTGTCCATATTACAAATTTCAAATATACTTTGCACATTATTTGGTCAAAAAGTGAAAAAATCCAATTCCGAAGGGAAGTGTCACATGCGATATTTTTGTAATCGATTTTCTTAAATAATTAATTGCAAGGAATAATATCCGACAAATAGTATTTTGATTCCAAATAGGTAACCCAATTACGAGATTTTTTTGCATATTCACACCGAGTCGGAAAGTCAATTATGAGGTCTGCGGCATCCATTTAGTAACAACTACGTGGTCCATTATTCCCAAAGTTTAATAACATTAGGTACCCAAATAACTGCCGAAAGACAATTTACATGAATACAGTGAATACACATTGGTCGCAGTATTCACCACATTCATCATCTCAAAATCTTTGGCTTCATTTAGTGCGTGTTACACACCCGATGTGAAACAATACGTACAGTTAGCTGAAAGTTGATCAAGGTCAACCTGAACTTCTAGTTCGGAAGTAGGCACTTGTGAGTAACAATTATTTAAATTTTTCTCGTCTCCAAAAAAATGGAAAAACAGTGAAAAATTAATCAAGCACAATGTCTGATCCTAACAACACACTAGCTAGCAACAATTCTTGTTCTAATAGAAGTGCAAACAAAATTTGGTAGTTTTTTGGGTGCTCTTTGATTTTTGTTCTTCTGCGAAGAAAACTACCATAACACTATTTCGGGATAGTCAGATACCATTCTTGTTACATTTCTAGTATTATTACAAAAACAGTTAGTGGTAGGAAGGTTCTAAAAAAAGAATTTTTACAGCGGTTTAACACCAAAGAGAACCAATCCCAAAGAAAAGAAAGAAAGGCTATTCCGGTAAGTAAGAGGGACTAACAACACACTATCGAATATTCTACAGAAACTCAACATTAACACAACTTAAAGATACCTTGAATCCTACTGACACAAAACAGAGATCAAACGAATAGAAGAATAAGACGGAGGGAATAGAAGTAAGCCTTAGAGGAAAATATGTTAACGTCTTCATTGCCACAACCTCTATGAAGTCCTCCATGTTAGCTTATATATTATATGTAAAGGTAATAGTCGACTATTAGCTAAGTACTTTTTATTAGCGGTTCTCTATTAGCGCAATCGATTTCGGTCACAAGCGACCATCATCAGGCTCAGCGTCAATATTATAACATGTGGCGTTAAATAGTCTTTCTACACTTTGCTAATGTAAAGACATTTGGCATTCAAGAAATTTAAGGAGGAAAGATGCGAATCCTCTAGCTCTAGGACATAGAAGTTTTCAAAAAAAGAATGCATCCAATGTTCACTCTATGCCAAAATGTCTATGGCGGTAACTTAGCATTGGAATAAGAAGCACTTGAATCCAGTATAGTCCAGTCGATATAACGAACAATATGGGGATAGCTGGAAAGTATTCCGAATTGAATAGAATTTTGACAGGTTGTTTAGGGGTACTCTAGCGTGTCTATCCAAAGTTTTCGATCTCGAGGAGCCTGTGCTACCATTATGGCATGTTCCAGCGCAAGACATTTTTTCTTCAATGGCTGCAATTAACCCTGTTTGTTCGTCAAAATGGTCGTGTGCAACAGGAGAAGCAGCGTCTCCGGGACGACATTGGGCACCAGCATGAAAATTATCGTTCGGAGGGTAGGAAGCAGGGTTGAAAATTTTTGAACAGATATCCTATAAAATAATTTTCGCACTACTTTCCACAATTCGAGTGCGTTCTTCTTTCGGGCAAAAAAAAATAGAACGTTGTACGACAACATTTTGCGACCAATACTCTTGAAACATACAAGACTCCCTCTGTTGGCTAGCAGGAATAGTAATGTTACCTCCATACTTCTCTTCCAGACGTTTCTTCACTATTTTTATATGAAGACTGGAATGCTCAGGAATCTCGTCTATCCATTGTGCAAGAGAAAACTGGCATCCCTCCCGATTTTCCTCGAGAAACTTGCACACGATTTGTATTGCTTGATCAATGTTGGGAGTCGGTTGTCCTATCTTTTGAAAACGACCAAGTAAATTGTAAAAATTTTGAATTCATTTTTGCTGGTATTCTGCGTTTACCGCAGCTAAATCGGTGTTCATACTCTCCAAAATGCCAACACCGATCTTCGATTTTGCGTACGACAAAATCGTACTTGCTACCTCGGGTAGCGTCACTTTGACCATACGATTACGCCTTTCGACTGGTAAATTTGTTCTGCCTTTGCCTGTACTTTTCAGTAACCGATTCTTCGCAAAAGAAGCACTTGTTGTTAAAATGAAAGACAATGAGGTTGAGCGGGTCGTCTTGGTGAGAGGTGTCGAGGAGTTTCACTTTCACGACCCAAAGAGGTCACAATTAATGTCTGGTTGTTGTATTTTTTTGGCAAGCCGTGTAAATTGTAATCATTTTTTCCATTCCTTCCAGCAAACGTTGACATTCGCGCTATCTACGTTTTCCAGCAGAAGCAAGAAGTGTAGCAACTCCTATATTTTCCACTACACTTCATAATCTTCCAAACTTTCCACATAAATAAAACACTTTTATCTTTTATCATAAAGAATATTATTTTTTTCTTATTTTCATTCGGCTAGTTTTTATATTTCGAGAAACTTTGTCTAACTTTGATCGGCTGTATCTCGGTTAATATTGGGTCTAAAAATTCGTTTCATCAACCAAATTTTAGCAAGTTTAATGCCCTACAAACTTTATATTGCACTATGGTACACACAATATACTTAGTTTACGAGATATAAGCGATACTCTGAAAAAAGCCCGAAAATGTTGAGGTTTTTGCCCTCCCAAGTTACCACAGGGTCCTCCAGGTCGGAAACTTAGGATAGACATACTAGAGTACCCCCAGATAACCTGCAAAAATTCCATTAACTTCGGAATACCTTCCAGGTAAAAAGTGGATATCGCCTGGACTAGTAATGAACTTATTTTGAAAAAAGGCTTGTGAGCTAGTTACAAAATTAATGGGAGGTACAATGATTCATTACTCAAATTTTAATCGAAAAGAGGAAGAAGTACTATTTACAGAGGAGTATTAGTCATTGTGAAATCTTTTTCTTCGCAACATATCTTGGCTACCATAGGTTTAAAGCACTTTTCCTGGGTTTCTCGGTATTTATTTATCATCAACGTTGTTTATTCCAGACATTCGTTGGTTTTTAATACATACTGACATAGATGAAAGTATATACGAGTACAAATTTTCGAGAAGTTCTTCTGTGACGAGCATTAACATTTTTCTTGTTCCACAATCAATAAGTAAATTTTTTATTCAATTCTTTGACATGTTTAATAACAAAAACTCTCTAAGGTTGCTGCAATTGATATAAAGAGACACTTCAATATACAGTGTGTTCATTTTAAAACTTACCACCCCTGTAACTTAAAAACCGCAATAACTTTAAACATTCGCGGGGACACGTCGATTTTTATTTTAGGGGGGAACGTTTTTCACAGTCAAGTGGTCTTGATATGTTCATCCCTCTAACCCCTAGCAACCCCAATTTTAAAATCTCAAATGCAACTACCCCACTTGTTATACATCATTTGAAAGCCCCTTTCAATACCAATACAACAGTGTATTCCATTTGAAAATTGGGTGAGATTTGATAAAGTTATGGGTCACAAAGCAATCATTTGACAAAAACTTATTTATTTATTTTCTTTAATGGTTAATAATGAAAATCCCCATCTATTCCGGGAAGATAATGCGCAATACCACCAGAACATAAATGTTTGGACAGGAATTTTAGGAAACGCCATAATAGTTCCCTTATTTATAAATGATTCTCTAACCGGGGAGGTGTACTTAGATATGCTTCGGGTCACAGTTGATGGACTAATCACTGAATCTTTAGAAAATCAAGTGGATCAGCACGGAAATTCTTGACTGCAAGAAAACCTACTACACTTTCAACAAGATGGTGCACCCGCGCACTACGCTAGACCTGTACGTGATTGGTTGAATATCACATTATATGACCCATAACTTTATCAAATCTCACCCAATTTTCAAATGGAATACACTGTTGTATTGGTATTGAAAGTGGCTTTCAAATGATGTATAACAAGTGGGGTAGTTGCATTTGAGATTTTAAAATTGGGGTTGCTAGAGGTTAGAGGGATATTAAGACCACTTGACTGTCAAAAACGTTCCCCCCTAAAATAAAAATCGACGTGTCCCCGCGAATATTGAAAGTTATTGCGGTTTTTAAGTTACAGGGGTGGTAAGTTTTAAAATGAACACACTGTATAATTATTTATGGCCACTAATAGATAAAATTTTACTGTATAAATTGGAAAACACACCAACTTTTACATTAATGAATTAATTATTGCTTGGAATTGAAGTAAGTAGAAAGTTTATCAAAAGCATTCTCCCATTACAAGCTGTGGCATGCAATAAAATCGATATTGTGAATAATTATAAGCGAACTTACGTAATTTTCACCTATTGCTACATGAAATAAGGGATAATTCGTTACTTTCCAACAAAACGGATTGAAAGGGTGCGATTAGGAAACGTTCATGACTGTTAATACGTATAGTCACGCTCCTTATCAGTGATTCATTTTATTTCAAGAAAAAATAACGTGATATCTGTTTCACGATAGATCATTTACATGAAAACCTACCCTTTCATTGGCTTAAAATACGCGAACTTGTTTTAATGATTTCGGCGATGTGTGCCAATTACAGTTTGACTACCTTATACGTGATTATCACGTCATTTCCACTAGTAATCATAGATATAAGTGTACCTACCCACAAAATTACGTTGGTGAAGAGTAGAGAATATTTGATAACCATTATTTGATTTTCTAACTTCATCATGGTTCCTTCTCCCGCACCTTCCCCTTTTCCAGCCATGTTTGAAATTGTTTTTCACTTTCAACAAAAACCGATAATAGACGTGCTAAACGAAAATCGCGGCAAGACTAATAATGAACGCACAGAACAACATTTATCTATAATATTTACTCATACGATAAGATTACAATATCTGCCTTAAATAAAAATACCTGCATGATGATTTCAGTTGTTCCACTTAAAATAAATTGAATATTTTTTAATTGGAACAAAAGACAATTTAAATAATAACAAACAATTTGCATGATAATGGGAGAACAGTATACGAGTACAACAGTCGAGAGTAATTTGAAAATAGGGAAAACTTTTCAATCAGTAAAATTAATTTCATTGTCATTCCTATAAAACGATTGAAAACAAAACGTAATACGAATTTTAAAAAGCTGAAGTTCAACAAATTGCTTAATTCTTAAGCTTATCATCATTCGCTATCGCGACCATTCAGAAAAACCATTTAAAACTTTGGTTTAGAGGTAGGTATTATTAAAGAAAGTACTTTGCAGTTTACTCACAAAACTTTCCTACTGTGGTTCACGTACTTTCAACGCTGTAAATTTATTTTAATTATGGTTTAACGAGAAAAACTCTGCGCTAATACAAAAGAAAGGAAGTTTAGGGTGTGACTGGAATATTTAAAAACGATTCGTCTCTTTTCCTTAACTTTTCAGCTATCTGAAAAGCGACAATAACTCAATAATGCTGTAATAAGACCAAAAATGCAAAGTTTTATTAAAAACCATCGTGGAAAAATTTAGAATTATGATGCATAGCTTTTTTAGCAAGAAACTTATTAATGTTTTACCGTACACGATTTTCATGTTGTTATAATATGACACAACGAATATTTTTTGCATAGAGATCGGTGTGGTAACAACAATTTTTCGGAATAACGGTACTGACATGAAGTCCTTTAACATCAATATTTCAGAAAATCTGTAGCATAAAAAAATTTTACTACCTCCCAGACATAATATTAAAGTTGTGTTCTTTATTCACAACTAGAAAGGAGTTTTAGCTTACATGTCTTGAAAAATCGTAATATGTAAGTTCCTTCCATTATAAATAAAAACAAAAATCAATTTTTCATTGTGCTTGTAAATGTAGTAATTTGAATAAATTTATGTTGAAATACAACAAAAAGTGAATTTGAAAATTTTCCGTTTTATTAAATCGGAAATGAAACAGTGATGTCGAATTTCAATTTGTGGATCGTTTATATAATTTCTAACGCAAAAATTCATTAAAAATGTTTTGATTTTGAATATTCAAATTAGTATGTACTGGATTATTTGGCAGAGGGTTAGTCATACGTGCGAAATTTATGATAGTACACGTAAGCGGGATGAAGCAAAGAAATCACTTCAACGAGGTTCCATTGGTATCATATTCCATTCTATTTTTCTAGAGATGGTCCTGAATGGTAGGTGTTCCCTTGTATTTATGTACGATTTACATAGGCAGATGATGTGGTATAGCGTTTCGCCTTCCTTTGGCTATGTATACGTAATACCACAGGTTGACCCTGTGGTTTTTGGTAGTAGGCAGTAGCTTTCGTTTTTCCTTTGGGTGAAGGTCTTATGCCACCACACCCAGTAATGCACACATAATGACTGATTTAATCATCATCATAAGCCATTTTTAAAGATAGGTCCCACTTGCTTCCGAATGCTCATCTATAAGCCCGTTCCGACTTGTTTGCCGTGTTCCTTATCTTCTGAAAGTGTGGTTTGAAGATCACCTATTTTTGCATCATGTTTATAGTTTTTCATAAATAATTAAAATGTCCACGTATTTTACCTGCAGGTTGATCGCACATTTCTATGTCCTTTATCCCGTCGGTTTCTGCTTTCGTGAGAAAAGAATCTGGTTTATTACTGGCCAATCCCTTTTCTCAGCACTATGTTTCTACAAACTTTAGAGTAATCGGCCATTCCATATTTTCCACTTACTACTACAATAACCATGTCATTAGCATAGCTAACTGGGATATAGATGGCCTCGCCTAATCACGTGAGCACTCTGGCCTTAAGGAGCTTGGACTACTACAGAGTCATCATTGAGTTCATCACCTTGTGATTCAGTATATTGTACGTACACAGTAGTATGTGTAGTGAACGTGAGATTTGTAAAAGGATCAGGTCGCCCTATGATTTACGAGTTGACATTCAATTAAGTAAAGTATTAGTTAGTCCGGTCAATTTAGCCGAAAAAATGGGGTACCCTTACATAAATTCCCAACAAGCTGAAAATTTGCATGAACGTTAGGGACACCATTATAATGAAATTGTGAAAAGTCCCCATCAATCCCATGTGTGCAAAAATTTTTATTCAAGGTCAAAGTTCGCAAAAATGGGTTTTTTGGATTTTTCAGCGAGACGGTTAGTTTATGATAAAAATATCTCAGACAAAAATTGTAGACCATGCAATTATCTACAAAAATTGACCTTACACTTTTTTTCATAACATTAACCATTTCCGAGAAAAAGCGGTTCTAAAATTTACTTTAGTTGTATTCTCCATAATAAGCATGACTACGCTGTACTATGTAGGTACATCATTGGATTGCATAATATAAGTAAAACTATTAGTCTGCATGACTAATACATCAATAATAAATGATAATTTTGAGAATATGAACTGAAAAGAAACCGATTTTATGTGAAAACAAAATCAAGTATCAAAAGGCGCGAATTCTTATAGAATTCTAATTTCAACCAACTTCAAATCTGTAACTAATTATGGTATATACTATATACAATATATATATGTATATAACTACCAGACATGAGCACCCGGATTCTGCACAAATGAGTCATTGTTTTTCTTTTCACCCTTAAGGAAGATGGAGGCGGAGAGGGTGACGGACAATTTGTAAATCACGAAAAAATGTTGGAGGACAAAAAGTAAAAAAAGATCGTTTTTCTGCGGACATGTGCAATTTTTCCCCCTTTCCACCCCCAAAAAAGGGGCTGCAGTTGGGGGTGAAATTTGCAATTTGTGAATAGTTTTTTATGGAGAATCCAAAAGTGCAATAAAAAATAGGTGTTCCCATTTAAGTTTTCAAAACTCACCCCCGCTACACCGCACAGGGGGTGAGGGTGATGTTTACGTATCATGACTCAATAGGTTTCAAAAAATAAAGGAAACGTATTTTTTTTCTTTTTGAACTTGGATGTGACGTTCTCGAGATATTAAAGGGTGTATATTTTGACTTCAATGGCGTCCCGACGGCGAAAAAATTAGCCAGAGATTTGGAATCAGTAAAGAATTTCCTATAAGTTGACACCACTTCCAGCTTTATAAACCCTGTAACATCGACCAACGCACAGACACACAGACACACATCAGCAATGCTCCGGAGGGGTAAAACCACAGTTTTTAAATTGTTTGAAAAACTAAATTTTATTACATGTGCTTTCGAAAGATATTAACTCTACTCCAGAAACTCTAATCAGTAATCATCAACGGAATTCGCTTTCTTCTTTCTGTATATGGAGCTTCAGAAAGAATTCCTTGGGTAGACAAGTTACGTTACCATCTTTTACAAAACATACACGTAATAAAAAACGTGTGCAATTAGCTTGCCTTCCTCCAACCGCGGCTTCTACTCACCAACAGGTTCAAGTGTTGCTTATTAATCAACTGGACCCAGAAGAATGGGGTAGGAAGCTAATTAATAATGTATTGGAACCAATCCACACTCACTTCCACCTGCACCAGAAACCTCCTTAATACTATTTTTTGCAACTGCAAAAAGGGGTGTAATTCGAAATACGGCTGCAGAAAGTAGGCTTATCTTGTTCACCAGCACGCACCACTTGTCAAGGCGAGTCGTGTTGAAGTATTAAACCTCCAATAGAACAAGATCCTTACATCAACGATGAAATAACTGATGTATAGCTGTTAGAACAATTTACGTCAACTCAGGAAGATGAGGAAGAAGAAGAAATAGAAGAAGGAGATAGAAGAAGAGAAGAAGAAACAGATGATGACAATGATGATGAATAAGATGACCTGACATTCCATTAAATTTTACAGAGATAGACCGTGGAGTAGGGCTACCGGAGAAACCATGTTAAAAAAAACTAAAGCAAATTTTAGAATCGCTTTTTCTCTGAAATGGTTAATGTTATGAAAAAAAGTGTAAGGGCATTTTTTATAGATAATCGCATGTTCTACAATTTTTGTCTGAAATATTTTTATCATAAAACTAACCGTTTCGCTGAAAAATCTAAAAAACCCATTTTTGCGAACTTTGACCTTGAATAAAATTTTTTGCACACATGGGATCGATGGGGACTTTTCACAATTTCATTATAATGGTGTCTTTAACGTTCATGCAAATTTTCAGCTTGTTGGGAATTTATGCAAGGGTGAATGTCTAAATTGACTGGGCTATAGTGTACTTTAAGTGACTTTGAATGAATATAAAAATAGATAGAGATAGAACAATACAGTATGTACTCCCTTTGCTTTCCTCAGTAGTTCTAAAGCGATTCTTCTAGAAAAGTATTGTCAAAAGTCTTCTCTTTATCTAAAAGCGTTCATTCGACCATCTCCACTCTGCCCTATGGATGCCAAGTTCTAAACAGCTAGACTTGGACGTATGGATGTCGCCTAGGTGTCTGTGTTTACGAAGAATTAAGTACTCTAAGAGAGCCCTGCAATGGTATGACATGATTTTAGTCATGAAGATGAACAGGATTTGGAGTGCTTGATTAACGTGAATCCCCTTCTTGCCTCTCACTAATCAAATGAATGCTCGAAATGGTGACCTTGAACTTGAAGAACCTAGGCACAAGAGTTCGTGATTCGACTTGACTAGTGAGAGGCAAGGGGATTCATGTGAATCAAGCACTCCGAATGGAATATAAAACTATTACGTCCTCGTCGTTGTTCCTGGGTTACGTTAAAAGCACCAAACATCCCCCCCCCCCCCACACACACACACACACTCACACGCAGGAGAGGCAGGCAACCCTAACATCATTGAATAACCTGTCGAATCTTACAAAATACAAAACAAGTACGGCGTGAAGTCAAAGAATTAGAAACTCTAGTCACACTATCACTTTTTACTCAATTTGTGTTATGTTGTGAATATGATATTAATGATATTAAAATCAAAATCAAAAGTGTTCCAAACATTTCATATAATAATTTTGACTAAGTATGGGCTACTTTGTGCCAATATAATATAATACTCGAATTGTACTCATATGTAGAAATTTTTTCAATTCCAAAAAAGTTGGGATGAAGTCAACTGTTCAAGAATTTTAAATGGAATGACTTTTACTGCTCTGAGAAACAAGGCTCGATTCTTTGCATCACAATTTCCTTATTCAGGAGCGTGGTTGAATTGTATTCACCGCCCTGCCTTAGGAACTCTCATGACTGATAACTGTTTTCAAATTGCTGTTGCCTTACGTTTAGGATTAAACATTTGTGAACCTCATAAATGTACATGCGGTGAACATGTAGACCGGACCGGATTCCATGGATTATCTTGCACGA
Source organism: Pyrocoelia pectoralis (assembly GCA_036250285.1). Taxonomy (NCBI): domain Eukaryota; kingdom Metazoa; phylum Arthropoda; class Insecta; order Coleoptera; family Lampyridae; genus Pyrocoelia; species Pyrocoelia pectoralis. Next base: position 41,257,100 of record CM070078.1, read on the forward strand.
GACGTGCTGGTCGATTTTCTAGACATCAGGAACTAAATCGAATAATTCAGCAAACATTAGCATCCGTCAAGATTCCTTTCCCTTTGGAACCACCTGGTCTTACACGTTCTGATGAAATGATATTCAACGGAATTACCTTAATGCTTTGGTCTAAGGGTCGCAATCTACTTGCTCGGATACTCTAGCCCCATCTCATGTATTAGCATGTTCAAAGGAAGCTGCTGCTTATGCTAATGTGGCGTCAAAACGAAAGGCTCGTTATTACGAAGAGATTATCCAAGAGGGCTATCATTTCGTTGTCATAAGAGTAGAGTCTCTTGGTTCATTTACCTCCGAAGCTGTGGAATTCTTGAATTATTTGGGAAGAAGATTACATCGAGTAACTGGTGAGGCAAGGTCTCGTTTATACAGGGTTATTCTAAATGATGGAGCCAATTTTAAAAATTCATATTTATTAAAGTACAAATTCAAAATGAACAATCTTTATACCCACGAAAAGGTTTTTTAAAACGTCATAAATGTGTCCGCCGTTTGCTGCACTGCAAACATCTACGCGGTAGCCAAACTTGTCCCACACACAAGAAAGCGTATATTCCGCAGATCATTCAGAGTTGTTGGTACACGGGGGACGTAAACAGCTTCCTTAACATAACCCTATAATAAATAGTCACATGGGGTGAGATCAGAAAAATTTCGGTGGCCAGAAGTGTAGAGCCAGGTCTTCATTCAAAAAGCCTCGTACTCCGAGGTGCCACTCACGCTCATGTATAGGTTTTTAGGGCTTTCATTGGGCTCGCGTGGTTTATAATAAGACACTTTGCTTTGGTGCATAAAATAATGTATTTACAAATAATACCTATAACCAAAGAGTATATAATATACTCTTTGCTATAACTGTATGACTAAACAACAACTCAACAGGTAGTTTGTGTAACGACTAACGAGTAACAAGTTAACTAGTCGGGAGGAAGCTTGTCTTCTCACCCGTACCTGTTGAGTGGGGGCAGCGGATATATGCGACAGGCGCGAATATTTAAATGCGCTCGCCACATATACCCCCTTGCCAGTAATGAAGTTACGAAAATTTTACTTTACAAATTATGTTAGATACAACATCAATATATATAAGCTAGGCTAATTGTACTATATACAAGTGAATTGCATACATGGTGTACATGGTAGTTCACTTTACGATTTGTAGATGGAATGTATTACTTACTAGTAGTCCTAGAAAACAAATTACATAATACATAACTCCACTTTTTTGTATTTACATTTTCTTGAAATTACTCACTAAATTAAATCTAAATGTTAAAAGGTTAAGTCAACTCGATTTCTTCCACTTCTCGGTACCTCGCAGGAAATCTTACCTCCCTGCCTGCTCTCGTCGTTTTTTTTGTAGTTGTGGTAGGTGTTATGTCCGTAGATGTGGACGGTTGATTGACTATTGGCGATGAGCTAGGTTGGTTAGATGTGTTAGAAGGTAATGGAATGTCTTTTGAGATGCCACTCGGAAAGTGTTCTTCTGCAGCGATAAATGCCGGTTTCACTCTATCCAATGAGATGACTTGGTGCTTTCCACTTCTTTTAATAGTGACTGTTTTAGGTGTTCGTGATACTACTGCAAATGGACCATCATATGGTGGCTGCAACGGTTTACGAACTGTATCATCTTTGACGAATATGTGTGAACAATCACTCAGCTCTTTGAAAATGAACGGCTTCTGTCCGTTATGGTTACGTGGAGAAGTTGGTTTGAGTGATGCAAAGTGGTTACGAAGTTTGCTTACGAATTCGGATGTGTCATTCACGTTGACAGTCTCGAAAAATTCGCCTGGCAGTTTAAGGGTTTGTCCGTACACGAGCTCCGCAGACGTTGCATTCAGGTCTTCTTTTATTGAAGAACGTAAGCCTAGTAGAACTAGCGGTAGGCTCTCCACCCACGACTCGTTGGCGTGACACCTTATGGATGCCTTCAGCTGCCTGTGTAGTCGCTCCACCATACCATTACTCTGGGGGTGATATGCTGTAGTTTTTATGTGTTTCGTACCTGTTAATTTGGTTAGCGATGTGAATAGATCCGATGCAAATTGACGTCCTCGATCTGTTGTTACCCGAACTGGTACTCCGAACCTTGCAATCCAGTTGAGATGGAATGCAGATGCAAAGGTTTCTGCAGTGATGTCTGGAATGGGTATAACTTCAGGTGGCGCATGAACTGGGATGGTGTCCGATCTCCCATTTCTTCGTGCTCCAGGAGCCTGCGGATATTCTGTTCCTGGGAAATCGACAAGCGAGAAATTAACTCAAATTTCAGTTTTTCATACGTTTGTTGATCTTGATTTCCTGGATGTATTCGTTTTCTAAGTTGGCTGTCGTATAATTGAATTTAGTGGAATCGCTTTTAATGTTAAAAATCTTGAATTGTGTTTCCAATTGAATGAACCATAACGGCGGTTCTTCCCGCCAGAACTTCGGAGTCTTGAAGTTGGTGGCCATTTTGCTTATTTGCGCATTATCGCCGGAAGTGACGTCATCGGGCGTGGCTTCACTGGTCGCCATGATGTTTATGTACAGAACTTGCGTTGTTTATTATAATTAATTATTTACAGACTTAGAATAGAATAGAATAGAATAGAATAGAATAGTATTTATTTCCCAAAGATCTTATAAGATAAGATATAGGATACGTCATGTCAGTTACAATGTAATACAAAAATTAAAATTGAACAATATATTCATCTACCGAGTAAAATGCCTTATGTAGTAAGAATTTTCTTAACTTATGTTTAAATGTCTTTACATTGTCTATATTTTTTATATCACTGGGCAATTTATTAAAAAGCACAGCTCCAGTGTAGTATGGATTCAGCTCGAAGATCCTCAAGTTGTGCATTTGGTACTGTAGGTTTTGGCCAAGGCGAGTTGCGTAATTGTGTATGTCCTTGAATCTATTAAACTTTGATGGATTTTCTTTTACAAAAAGTAATACCTGGAGAATATAGAGGGAAGGAAGTGTTAAAATATTATTTTGAATAAACGTAGTCCGACAGGAAGCACCGAACTTTAATTTGAAGAGGATGCGTAGTGCTCTTACATGAGATTACGACATTACTACCGCACTTAGCACTAAGATTATATTTACAATTACGTGCACGGTTTTGTCTATTGTCTTATATACAATGTAGCAAATTCGTCCGCCACGCGGCACGCGTTGCACTCTAATTTAAGTTTTCTCGACCAACGTCGGCGTCACCATTTTAGGGCTTTCGTTGGGCTCGCGTGGTTTATAATAAGACACTTTGCTTTGGTGCATAAAATAATGTACATATTTACAAATAATACCTATAACTGTATGACTAAACAACAACTCAACAGGTAGTTTGTGTAACGACTAACGAGTAACAAGTTAACTAGTCGGGAGGAAGCTTGTCTCTCACCCGTACCTGTTGAGTGGGGGCAGCGGATATATGCGACAGGCGCGAATATTTAAATGCGCTCGCCACAGGTTAAAGAAACTTTGAAACTTCCTCTTTTCATTGGTACATATAAAGATTGTTCATTTTTAATTTGGACTTCAATAAATATGAATTTTTAAAATTGGGTCTATCATTTAGAATAACCCTGTATTTGATTCAGAGAGTCAGCCTTGCTATTCAGAGAGGGAACTGCAAGCGTGCTTGGAACTTTAGCACCCACTGCCCAGTTGAATGAGATACTTTTGATATAATTTTTTGAGTTGTGTTTATTATATTTAAATTTGCAAAATCATGTTTTATCTGGACAAATATACAGGGTGTCCCACTGCTCCGTAATCGGTCGATAACTCAATGTGGGTTGAAGATACAGAAAAAAGTTTCAAATAAAAGTTGCTTTGATTTGAATTGCGCATTTTTTAAAAATATTCTTATATCTACAGTATGTTGCATTTTCACGTGGCAGGAAAATGTCACTTTTTTTTAAATGGCACACCCTGTATTTTTTTCTCTTAATGTATCGACCAACCATATTTATATGACGCCTGAAATTTTTTTTAAGATTGGATGTGCGGTTGCCAAGTTATTAATTATTTTGTCAAAATTTGGTACAATTCAAGGTCGGATTATAATATTCATAACTAAGTTATTCTTCAAAAAAGGAAAAATTTATTTGACGAATAATATTACCCTAAGGTCGTGTTACTCTACAAAAAAAAACTAATTGATTAATTTTATACCGAGTGTTTAAAATGAGAATTCAAACTTTGTGAACTTTAAATAGAATTTATACGAATATTTTAAATGGAACACCCTGTATTTTTATTTACCATCAAATTCTCGACAAAAAACCCTATTCAACGGTGTATTATTTCCTGGTATTATTTTTTGTACTTTTGTTACTATTTACGATTTTTAAAATTTCACGTAAAAAAAATTTGTTAAAAGTAATTTTTATTTAATTATTATTACAAAATACCGTTTAAATAGTTGTTATCAACGCAAAAAAACAAAACTCAAGTCCTGTGACTATCTTAATTTCTAAATAATTAAAACAACATTTTTAGTAAACGGTATTTCTCGAATTTTTAATAAACGGTGTTTCTCGAAAATTAAAATAGAAAATAAATACAATATCTCTCATTAAAGTAAATGTTCAAAATGTTTTCCACTTTGATCAATGCACTTTTGAAGCCTAACCCTAAATAATCTCACATTGTTTAGTCATAGGAGTAATCGATTGAAATTGCAACGCCTCTCGAATTCAAATTTTCATGTCATCTCGTGTTGTGGCAGCTGTTGATATATTTGAGATTTAACAGTTCCCCAAAGATAGTAATCCATAAAGGTAAGGTCCGGTGACTTTGGCGGCCAAGGAACAGGGCCTCCTCTACTTTATTAGGGTACAATAAATCCAATTCTCGCGCGCATCTCTGACTGTTGTTTTGCTTGAATTATTTAGAACTTAAGATAGTCACAGGACTTGAGTTTTGTTTTTTTGCGTTGATAACAACTATTTAAACGGTATTTTGTAATAATAATTAAATAAAAATTACTTTTAACAAATTTTTTTTACGTGAAATTTTAAAAATCGTAAATATTAACAAAAGTCCAAAAAATAATACCAGGAAATAATACACCGTTGAATAGGGTTTTTTGTCGAGAATTTGATGGTAAATAAAAATACAGGGTGTTCCATTTAAAATATTCGTATAAATTCTATTTAAAGTTCACAAAGTTTGAATTCTCATTTTAAACACTCGGTATAAAATTAATCAATTGGTTTTTTTGTTGTAGAGTAACACGACATTAGGGTAATATTATTCGTCAAATAAATTTTTCCTTTTTTGAAGAATAACTTAGTTATGAATATTATAGTCCGACCTTGAATTGTACCAAATTTTGACAAAATAATTAATAACTTGGCAACCGCACATTCAATCTTAAAAAAAATTTCGGGCGTGATATAAATATGGTTGGTCGATACATTAAGAGAAAAAAATACAGGGTGTGCCATTTAAAAAAAAGTGACATTTTCCTGCCACGTGAATATGCAACATACTGTAGATATAAGAATATTTTTAAAAAATGCGCAATTTAAATCAAAGCAACTTTTATTTGAAACTTTTTTCTGTATCTTCAACCTACATTGAGTTATCGACCGATTACGGAGCAGTGGGACACCCTGTATAATTTTGTAAATGTGTTTCCATGCACTTTTTAATTATTTCTACCAATGTTTGTATAATCTTTATATGTTTCTTCATTACGCTTATTCTTACAACGACATTTCGATAGAGCGTATCGTAATCTGCGACCTATATGATGAATTTGGTCAAAATAATAAATTGGACTGTTGCCGACTGTGATCGATGAACTACAGTTGAACTGAAATTGTACGCAATTTTAAATTAACAACTAAACAGAAATCAATAATTAGTTTCAGAATCCGAAAGTAATGGCAGTAAGTATCTGGGCACAGGTATAATTAGCTGTGACCACAGAAATGAGGTTTTTGTTAAAGTAAAATTGTTGTAAACGTTAATCTGAGGATAATCCAAAAATAACGTCCAACGGGTTATAAAAATGTACTTACTACTTTTTTTTCTTTCAATTGTTGTAATAGTCTTTTCTTAAATGTACCATATAGGTACTATTTTCCTATACATACATACTATACATATTCACCGCTTAAATTTAAACATTTGTCATAACGTAACGCAAGCTTTTTTCTTCCCCTACCAGTAAAATTTTCATTCAACATTTCCATCACATTTTTACCTTATTATCGTTGTTCTATCACTGTTTGAGAAAAAACTACGTGTTTGTCTTCAATTGCCTTTTTATTCATTACTAAAGCTTTTCTGGCCAAATTCGCATCAATAAGACCATGTGCTTAAATTATATCCGCGACCGGAGTATAACCCAAACTCCAAATGTTACACTGAAGTGTGTTTCCCCTTTGAACAGTGATATTGAAACTCCTGGATTAAGAGTAAATATGTGTAAGTTTTCTTCTGAAATAACTAGGTTCAATCCCTTAGATTCCTTCCAGGAATTTGTCATGGGCTTTTGATTTTTTATATTAATAAAGTCCATCTCAAACAATTGTTTCCAATTCTTCATTGCATGACCATCTGTATCAAGGCTGCACAAACTTATTATTGTTCAATTATTATCATGTTAAGGTATAATACTGCTACATTCAGTGCTTACAAAGTTTTGGCCAATTACGTTAAAGTACGCCGAATTAAATATTTCTAAGTCGCTATGCATAGAAATTAGAAATTATGCAATATTAAATGTTAATGCAATTATGTTTTCATCCACTATATACATAGAGATAGAAACAGAGATGGTAGGATAATTGAAATATAATAAATAAATGATTCGTAGTATATCTAATTAAATCAAACACCCGTTAATTTGAATTATTTTATGCAATTTCGTTGTAAAACGTTCAACCCATGAATAATGTCGTTCTGGATTAAATGTATTAATTATGAAATTCTAATTTTGGCTTTTCTGAAAGCCCTACCTACAAAATATTTCATTAGTATATTTGAATAGAGCTTTCATTGATCTAAATGTGATAGGTTATAATATCAGAACCCGAGTATTTTACTGAAAATATAAACTGAATTGAACTGTGGACTGAACAAGGAGAACTATTTGTAAAACGTTGTTCCATATTCGTCCATAAAAGGATTCACAGAAAGGTTCCATAGTATGTTACTTATCTTGTTTTTACCATATCCCCTTTCATGGAAAAAAATCAACTTTCCACTTGTCGAGGTTCCATTCCCAATTTTGTACGCTTTTATGTTTCCTAGCCAATAAACATCCTTCTCCTAATTCAGTTAAGTGTTAAAGCGTCCGCATAATACACGCTATACGTAGGTATTTTTTGTTTAGCCAACAGTTTTTCTGTCGCTCGCTGTAGTAGTAGTAGTCACATTTACGAAGAAATAAGGTAATTTAGTATTTATAAGAAGTACGTATTTCTTATATTACGTATTTGGCATGCTCTTTCAGTGTATAAAATACGGATTGGTTTGAAGAAAGTAGAATCAGAAAAAAGAAAATTTATCTTACCCCCTATTTCACCGCAGATTAGACTAAAATGGCGTGGAGATAGATACTTTTTTTCTTATTCACTCCAAACAAAACTTAGTGACATACGATCAACTTACGAATATTATTACTTGACATACATAAAAAAATTAGTGCGTTCTTCTAGCTTAGCGAACTTTTAACCGAAACCCAAAGGATAGATTTAAGCTACAGTTCCCCAAGTAATTGAATTAATAAAAACAAGTGATTTTAGTAAGTTTATCGAAAATTAATTTTCTCTTCACCTATGAAATTTTTATTACATTCTTAATTTTTAGCATACAACAAAGTGCCGACGTAAAAAACAATATTCAAAAATCTTTGAAAACACGGATGTCATAGTAATCAGTAATCACAAAACCTTCCCCATATGAAATTTATTAAGATTTTAAATTTAAAAAAAATTTCATATGGGAAAGGTTTTGTGATTACTATCTCCAAGTTTCGCGTTAACCCATTTTGTGAACTACGGATGTTATTGTGATAGGTCTATAATTCGCCATTGCAGTGGCTCAAACACATTAGAATACGTCAAGCATTAATTACAAGTTTATAAAACATGTCCTTCTTATTTAATTTAGTTACTAAATCAGATACGCATAGGATTAATAATACATTTGACAAGCGACATAAATTTTGTTAATTTATTATAGAAAATAGAATTGGTTGATGTACAACGTTTATTTATGATAGTGTCCCAACTCGTCTTCGTTTTTACCTTGCATATCACCAAAATTTATGGCATGGCAATAGCGCTAAAGTCCGCCAACTTAAATAAATCTCAAACATAACAAATTTAATTGTCATAACGAGATTTTAAAATATAGTGTACGGCAGCTTTCATGCAAATATACGCCAAATAGTATTAGAAGAGCGTTAAGCATGCGTAAATAATGAACGAAACGCAATTATTAAATCTTTCTCTTTTTCGTTCTTTAAAGCATTACACGGATTCAAATTCGTTTTACTTTTAACCGAAAAGGACAACCACAACATTCACATAATAGTTTTGAGGTTAACGTAGTCTACCTTTGAAGAAAGGTTTCCGTTTTCAGTAATGTCAATTGTGATCGTGCGGAACATCATTATTGGCTGAAAATCTATTCCTAACAAAAAATCATTGCCGCGAGTTGTCATTTATTGGATTTGTGCTTGCAATATGAAATACTACAACCGCACTACAGTGATGTAACGTAAGTGTTTTGCACATCCTAGAATTGCAGGGATTGTGCTAAACACCTATAAGACGCTCAATCAGCTTTTTAATTAACACTGTTTCACTTGTGTTAAATATAACTATATCAGTTTGTAGGTACAAGGATAAACTTAAGCTCCACACTGACAATAGCAGGATTACGCTGTCAGCTGTCGTTCATAGGTAACATGCTCACACATGAAAACTGTAAAAGAACGACATATTCCAACGGCAAGTAAATTGACAGAAAGCTTTCGGAAAAAGTACAGTGTTTAAGCTTTCAGGTGTTCGACTTTATGTGTTTTAAGCTACACAGTTTGAAGATTTGTGCAAATGTATAGATTTAGTTTAATAATCTACAAATCGGGAACTGTATCGGTGGGAGAAAATGCAAGTTTTGTTTAATAAATTTCGATCGCTTCAATTCAAATCGAATTCGTTCGAGTTTTACTTACTTTTTACAACAGAATAATCTAAAATGTTTTGTTGCTTTATATTATCCAAATTCATTCCATTTCACAATTTCGATAAGAAGCGGTATTCAATCTACGAGAAGGTTGGAAATTTGATATTCTAAGGTTTATATCATACGCAGGGAAAGATTTATAATGGCACACCGGGGAAATTATTCGTAACCAAAAAGTGTGTATAAACATATGTCCTATTCATCTTACTTGTAAAACTATAAAAGATTTTATTAGAAACAACCACACGCGTGGTACCCTCGTAACTAAGACAGATGGTCGAGGTTTTTTAACGCCTTTTTTCCTTCTAATTTTTATGAGAGATGCCCTTTTCTGATTTAGCTTTCTCTAATCGTAAATCACCGATTTATAACAGCATACATTTAATAAATTGCAAATACGAGAAAGAAGAAAGAAAGAAATTTAGCTTAAATGACGGAAAGACGTGAAAGAAAGAAATAATAAGATTGAGTGGTTCGCCAGCAGCTGCAACTACCTATAAAATATTAACAAAAAGTTATAATAACTAAAACTTGTTGGAATTATTATTAATCGCACACTTCAAGTTTGTTTTCCAGGACATTTGAAAGGAGCAATTCAGAGACGCATTACCTTTTTGTTAAACTAAATATCAATTCATTAGAAACAATTCGCAAGTTACTAATTTGGAGTCTATCGTCATTCTTGATTAATGCTGCCTGGGACATTTTCTTGCGCGAGACAATTAGAAGGGAAAACATCGAAATGAACATTCATTAGCAGACAATTGAACTAAGCTTAAACCTGCAATTTATACTATTTGACAAATAACAAAAAGAAACATTAAACAAATCACCTTCGTAGGTGTTTAATTGTCTAGTAATACAGCGACCATCAATATTAATTTGTAGATAAGAAGTATAATAATATTTGTTAATAAAGCAGGAAATAATGAAAGCACACATAATAAACACTGAAATGACCGCTTTTATTCTCTCAAGCTATGATTTAGTACCCTTTTAGGATACGCTTCCTACCTTTTTCATATACCATAATTTTTATTAAAACGATACTTATATTTTCCCTTGATATGCCATATATTCCTCGAGCACCAATTATAAATTGTAATGGCTTGTATTATGGGCTTTACTCAGGGTGTTCATCAACACGTGTATAGCTAGACTCGAGTAGACTTATGTTCAGGTATCTGCCGTTTCATTAAGGGTTCCATTTTTTTTAATGAAACAACTCAACATTAAGTTAAAGGTGAAAACAGAAACTCTAAACCTTCCCCATAAAATTATTTATTAATTGGTAAATTGGTAATAATATCGACGTGAAGCGAAGATTAAATGATTAAGGATTAAAAGAGACGTTACTGTTTCGGCCGTAGCCATCATCACCCGTTAAATCTAAAGGGGGGATTTACGTGTAAGATTTCACAAAGGTAAAATGTCCCACCAGGGGAGACGATACTTACATTGGATGAGATCAATATATTAATGGTTCCCCACTATCGAAACTTACATGATGAATCAAAAATTATTGAAAGATATTAAAACTGCATGATGTTACATGTGAGGTTACAATGAATGTTTCAATAATTTTTGATTCATCATGTAACTTTCAAATTACAACTACGCTTTGTAAATTTTATGGAAAATAAATGCCTTCTCGGTCCATTTATTTTTTTAAATATTATCTAAGCGTATTTCGTGCAAACTCATTTTATCTTAGTTCGACAGGCAAAAGAATACATCTTCTGTTAGTAATCAATGTTCATTTACGTACCGGCAATTCAATTACTAAACCAAATATTTCAATTTGTCAACGTGTGACATTATTAGCATTTCCTTCGCATTCCATGCAGATGAATTTGTTTACCGAACATTTCCACTAGTCTTGTTTTTAATTTTCCCGTTCTTGGTTTCATTGTCTGATATCATTTGTTTTAATTTCTTGGTTCATTGGTTTTTCTCTACTTGCTTTCATTTCAGAAGTATTGATTCCAATTTATTAGAAATTTGTGTCATATGCCTTCGTTCGTTCATTCGTTCGTTCTCTAACAGTTTTTCGTTGAAATTGTGTGGAATTTAGATGAAAAGGCTGTATTTATACAAAAAGTCAAGGTTATACAAGAAATAATGGCTAAATGACATAGGGATGCAATATGTGTCCAAACTATGATATAAATATAAGTGCCGTAGAATACCCGAGAGTATAACGTTACGTTTTATTATAAATTTAGTGTCATGCATCAAGAGAAAAGGTCTCTAAAATTTCTTGTTTAAACTCGTTAAATTCCACTACTTTTTTTTCCGAAATACTTGAATGCCGTTACGAGAATGTATTTTTCATTTTGAAAATAAATTACAGTTGTATATTTTCGCTGGCTAACTTTAAATTTAACTTTGTTTCTAGGTTACTCAGCAGTTTTTAAGTGCAATCATTCATTTTTATACGAAGATGGTTGGTTTAAAATTAATGAATCCGTTAGTAAGATGAAGTAGAGATCCAAATTCTTTATTTGATCAATAAATTTTCACACAAATCCTATCGTGGCACAGTTTCGGTGCAGATTATTTTGAAAATTAGTTGAATTGCTATTGATAGAGGAAAGTTCTATCATGAAACTTTGTAACGTATACCGTGCAAAAGCCTTTGACTAAAACATTACGTTCATTAACAATGTATTATTAGTTCAAAGGTAGTTCGGTATCAGAAACCAATAACAGAAGTTTGCACTTTGGCATAGTTGATTTTGAAAAGGACGCGGACGTACGACAAAGAATTTATAGCTCTCTTGGAAACAATATCTCATGTATTGATTTTAGAGGCTTCCTAAAACTCAAACAAACTTGCCATGCATGACTAGATAGTGTATATAGATCTTTACAGACTGGCCCTTTGAGACATTGTTATCGTTCTTATATACACAATTGTGTAATAAAACTGAATTCGTCCGCGTTATTGTAATATTTGTGACATATTAAAACGATTTTTGTTCACTTTGTTTTCTTATCGTCCCGAATTAATGAACTACTAAGACAAAACAAAGGAGAATGCTCACAATTAAAACGCTAAAAGGGGATTCAACTATCTTTTTATTTTAGTACTTTTGAAGTTCCCTCAACTTCCATCTTGTTTTCTGATGATTATCTAAATACATCTCTTTATTGAAATGTCAAGGTGGAAAATATCATATTCGCTTCAACTGCCACGCTATAGTAATGGATGTTTCTATTTTTACGCTTGTAATAATTTATACAAAGCTAGAATACTGTAGGTATACAAAATACAATGTCAGTTAAAACATTAATATCACTATATAGTCATTTCTGTAACTTCAGATAGACTATTTCCATTCTTCCTTGACATATCCTTAAACCATGTAATAAAGGGATATCATGTGGACCCTCTCTCACTAAAGTTAATTTGCTCCCCCCCCCCTGTGATAATGATAATACTAATCCTTAAATTCTATTGTCTTACTTTTATTATTACAGATCATAAAAAATAACATAATGCCAAATCAATAGCCGATGAAATACGTAGGACAAAATTTATCACCGCTTCATATAGTTCTATTTTTGGCTTTTATTGTAGTGAATCAAGGTGTCTAAATTGACTTTTTCCGCATCCTGGATGTAGGCTAAAGCACAAGAACAGGAAATGCGATACAGGCCTTTGCAAGATAGGGGTTTGAACTTATATTTGGGGTTGGGTAAGATCTGGGAATACCTATTAGACGAATTGTTGACGACCTTGATTTCGTGTTTCCGAAATAGGTATGTTATCTCATTGACTAATGTGTCACTTTCTCCTGACGGAATAGGTTTAAATAGCCAGGTTTAGCTTTCCCTTTTCAGTATTCCAGCGTGTGCAGTTTAGTGTAGTAGGTAGTGTGTACTGTGTATTGTTCCCGTTGGTTCACTTGGTAAGAGTCCTTGTTCTGATGAGGCCCCTTACGAAAGTAGGCGAAACATTGACTTTTTCAACGTATAGACACGGTCTACCCTGGAAATCGACTCTGGTCGTGGAAGCCTCCGCTCTGACATCAACTTCTGATAATCTGCCATTTTAGATAAATGCTGATCCAGTAATGATAACAAAAACTGTTTCGAAGCATTAATGATGTCGATGGCTGATAATGGAACAATAATTAATATACCACATAGCATTTAAATGAAATGTGTATTCCTCCTTCACAGAATAATTTCCAAATCCAATGGAGCATACCCTAAACCCAATTGTGTATTACGACACATAGACATACAAATACAGTGCAAACAACACTACCCTCTGAATGAGAAGACCCTAACTCCAATTTTCTCAAAAGCCATCCCCATTACTTAGAAGATGCTTAACTTACTTATAGCGCAAGATATTTTGAAAACACTAACCCAGAGTGACCTAAAATAGAGGAAGAGAAACCAAGAATGCAGTCTCGCGTATGAAACACACACCAAAAGTCAACAAAAGTCGATGAAGAATTCAGATCCTCACAAGGATGTTCGTAATAACTTAAATCTCACAAAAATTCTAAATCAAATCAAGTTATTTAAATACATATAAAGCTCGTAAGGTATGTTGATAAATACCATAGAACGTATTGGAAAGGAGAAAAAGAATGAGAAGACAATTTTTTCACAAGGAATGAAAGGGTCCTGTAACTGATATACAACCATATAAACATGCAAATATTAGGAGTGTTATTTTTCATTTAACTGAAAGTTATCATTGTGTAACAACAACATTTTAAGATAATAGGATAATAGTTTGAAAAAAATCAGAATAAATAACAATATTTAAAAATGAAGGTTTCTTCTATTCAATATACCTCTATTCTATGTTTCTTGTTATTATTTATGTATCTCCTGAAGTATTTGTGGAAAAACTGGAGTATTAAACTGACATGCACCTAATGACTATATTGCTCACTCGGATGGATACTTACATTTATTGTAAATATTAGTTTTTTGTTTGTTTTGTTTTCTATATTAGATATCATTTACTCTAAAAGGAGCGAGAGCTTTGTGCGGTACGCGACATCATAAAATGGTAAAATACTGCACTTCAATTGTACAGGGTGCCACTTGGCTTATTCCAGGCAGATTGACATTTTCCGCGCGGAATCAAGATGGAGGCCATTTTTGAAAAAAACAATGGGCGAAAACACACATCCCAGCGAACAGAGTCACGTTCTTTTGACGTTAATTTCACGTGACTCAAATAACCCCTAGGACGTCACATGATAGATACGTCATACACATGACATCATTATTACGTCACTTTAAGACCTTGAGGACGTCAGTTACGCCACCCAAGTATATGCATAATGTAATAAGTAATTTATCAATGGGAAAAGGAAAACTACATTTTTACGTGCAACTGTACTTTTCATTATTTAACATAATTCTTGCACCAACCCGTTTGTACCTGAACTGAAAGCCGACGGACGCTTTTATTATATTACTTGCTTGAAAAATTTCCCTTAACCGGATTCAAACCTTTGGGGATGGGGATAAAGGAAATGTTAGTCACTGGGAATTCACAAATGATAAGCCATCATCATCTATAAATTCTATAAAAGAGTACCTACATCTCTACAAGTGAATAATTAGGTACAATGTAGGTACGACTAAAATATATAATATCTAAGTAAGTATATACAATTTTACATACTCACTTATAGAACAAACCTTAACCGATGGTATTTACGCAAAAAGCTGTAGAAAAATCCGAAATTTAAAAAATGACAACTGTGAAGAACTCTACTCTACTGGAGTTCATTGAGTGAAGTATAATGTGTAACTGCCAACTTGGCGAGAAAAAAAATTATCAATATACATAAATAAAATCTATTACTCACTCATATCAGACGTCATAATGACATCTTATAAGTGACGTTAGAAAATGGTGAGCTTTGAGACGTCATTATATCGTCAGTAATAGGTCGAGTGACGTTAACGACCAATCAGACCTGTAAAGGACGTCAAAATAACGTGACTCTGTTTGCTGGGATGTGGGATATGGTTCCCAATCATCACGAAAATAAGGTATAATTTTGATTAGGAATCAATATTTGCACATATCTTATTTTAAAATCCTGTAATAATTGGAAAACGTCGAATAGTTTCGAGCTACCTACCAAGGGACAAGCCACGGAGATTACAATTCACCTACCGGGTTTGTTTTCTTCTTAAGTATAAGTAAATAGTTATCTAAAGTGCACATGTTGTGTTCTCTTGTATTAGGACTGGGGATGGAATTGGGTGAGTGACACTATAACTGCTGGTCCCTTTGTTGGACGACATTACCCACAATCTGGACGGCTTTCCGAGAAGTTGTTCTAAAATGTGGGTATAAGAACGGTTGCAAAAATAGAATGTGCAGCTGTGTCGTAAACGAAGTTCCCTGTGCCCTAATATGTATTAATTGTAGGGGAAAATGCCATAACTCCATGTAATTAAATGAGACAATTTTTAGGTGGTAATAATTCAGTTTTTTTTATTTCTAGTGACTAATTCGAAGAATGTTAATGATTAAATCTACCCTTGTGGTCCAATTATATTTTAAAATAACTTGCTCATGATTTATTTCAATTTAACTTTGAATTCAGCGCGTATTCCAACTGCCAACTTCGAACATTAGGGGCGATTCAAAACTGTATTGCCCAAAAATCACCGTCAGCATGTTCCATCAGTAACCAACAGTTTAGGGTGCATAAAAAAGCTGACAACGATACTAAATACCTTTAAAGTTAAAATAATTGTTTTTCTTTAATATTTGCCAGTATTTTTTATATGGATATTGGATATGCGTCTATATTGGTTCCTAGTAAAAAATAAACATTGTTTTCGCAATGAGGAGTTTAAAATTAGCTGGAAACCATACCCCACATGTTTATTTTCAACCAAATATAGTTTTTTTCAAAAACGGCCGCCATCTTGGATACGCGCATGAATTGTCGATGGGTCCTAATCGAAAATGAAACTCCTTGAAATAAGGAATAATTGGGTCAAATGAGGTCCTGTACAGTTAAGATGCCGAAAAAAAACCGTACCGCACCGACTAAAATACAACTTCTCATGTGATGAATCCTTGTCGAATGTCTAAATCCTCGAGTAACTCCATTAGTACTACCATAGACAAAACTTCCTTTGCTGTACACTCGAATATTCACGTATTTTGTTAGCTAGGAAACACGTTATTCAATTAGAATTAATTGTTTGACAATGAGGTACGCAACAATTATGTATGTCCAAATAGGACCCTTTCCACTTAGTAATCGTACTAATAAAATTCCTATTTAACCATTTTCTTTGTATAAAGGAAAATGCGAAATGAAACAAAGGAAAATAAAATTCGTTACTCGCATGCTCTTGCTTTTTGCGGAGAGACGAGTCGTAATTGTTGGTAAAAAAGAAAATAAACGAATTTCAATAGTAAAGATACCATTCATTAAAAGAGCCTAATGACAACAAAAAAGAAATTAAATTCGATTTTGATAATTAAAACTTGTTGAAAGATTGCGCTCCGATAAGTTTTCCTTTAGAAATGTTTTATATTGCTTTGTGTTGCTTTCATTCCAAAGAATGAAGTTCCTAATTCGTAACAATTTCAAGTCCTTCAATCATTATCTTTCAATGTAATGCAATTATAAATGCATTTTCAAATGCGGCTTTGTGTATTTTAATGCAAAATATAACGATGCTTTTGCCTTTTACGCTTGGTTGCGTATACAGTAATATACAAATCAAGATGCGCATAGAAATATAACTTCTTGTATAAAATACGTGTTCGTTTATTTGTGTTGGGAACGATCAAGTAGCTTTTTTATTGGAGCTGATTTAGATTAAGACGTTGGTCATTTCCGTACAGGGATTTCGGTAATAAATTAGATAAAATCACAATCAGTGTTGTGACCAGTGATATTACAAGAACGTGATTTAATGCCGTAATTGTGTAGTAGCAGAATTTTTTCTTGTTATCAACGCTCAGATGTCGTATTGATTGAGTTGAGTGGGCGCTGGAATCGTTCCGGAATAATGTGATGGCTATGGGGAGCCATTACTTCGAAACAGTCGCATTCTTGATTTCGCGAGCTCACTCTTTCTCTTATCTAATCTACCTTTAGATAAATGTTGCTGCTACTGCTGCTGTTGTTATTGATCTTACACTCCAATGGTTTTTTACTCTGCAAATTTCCGTTATTTAACATTTTACCATCACTATAAATACATTAAACGATCCTATTAGTGCGGAATTTTGTAATTCTGAAATTTCGTTTCGAAATAGATTTGAAACTCGAAATACGTTTATTTTCTAAACGAAGTCGTTTTACTTTATCGTGCTGAAAAATTTATAACAAGATTGGAATCGAAATTTTAGATAAATTCTATTAAAACTGCTTCGTTAGTTTCTCATTGCATCTGCGTTATTTCGTTCTTAAAATTGGAAACTATAACCGAAGCCCCGATATTAAATTGGAAAAATCGAACCCCTTTAGTTTTACAGAATGTAATATATTGAAAACCGCAGTTAATTTAATTCAGTTCATTTGTAACAAATTAACAAGTAATTGCTTTAAACCAACATGATTTGTTACGGTTACAAGGTACAGGAGAACTGATTATAATATACCTCCCTTTTGTTACCCTTTTCATATACTAACACATTATTATTGAAGATATTATTATCTTGGTAGCACCAGAGATTAGGAGAAAATATAGTGGACGTAAGGGTATGTAAAAAACTTCTGTTCACTGGTACATATTTGCTTATTGGTATTATCGTTGTAACTTTACCCTCTCAACGGTGATAGCTTTCACGCTCATTTTTCAAATGGTGTCAAATTGTTATTAAAGTGTACCTTATTTCTTATATGACACGATGGTGCTCTAGTAGTAACAAGCTGTCATCGTGCCATTTCTGTTCACAGTTTGGGCTAATGAAAAATCTGAAAACCGCTGTACAGAAGACTGAAATATAATAAACAGTATTTACAACTTCTCCAAAACTTAAATGAAACAACAATAACTGTCTAAATAATTATGTAAAATAGTGGGTGAAATAAACCAATAATCCGAACCCACTTTTTATACTATACTATGCTATATACCCAATGAAAACCAATAGAAACCATTTTTTTTTCAAAAGTAATGTGTTGTGTACTGGTTTTATTGTGGGCTATTCCAAGGGGGAGGGCTTGCTTTTTAGTAGCGGCGCCCCTGATAAGGTTGTTTTGTATCGAATAAACTGTGTGCTCATAAATTGAATTAAAATTAAGAAAATGAGAACATTTGGAACGTTTTACATAACATATTTTTGTGTTCGCTAGGGTGATAATTTCGAAAATTAACGTGTTACCCTTGTATTTCCCACCCTGAAATAAGATACACAACATATGGCCAACCTTTCTTTGCGAGACTATACTAATATGTAGGTTTATGGCCGATCAGACAGATTTTATTTTGTCACTGATAAGAGCCGTCTATTACACGGACGGAAACGGAAGAAGGACTCTGAAAGTAGGAGATGAACTGTAAGCCAGTTTGTGTCATAACTCATAACGTAACAGTATTCCAGAAAGATATCTTCGTGATCAACACGCAAATTCTATTGGAAAGAAATTAAATTAAAAAGACACTGCCAGTAGTAACTGGCATCCAAGCAGTATTAAAGATTTTGGAAAGGCAAGAGCTGAGCTCTAGTCTACTGTTGGAGTACACTCAAAACCTGTTACATTTATTTATTGTATTGTATTATAGAGTTTACAACACCTCCACTACTCTTACTTCCGTTACATGTTTGGCAGGAAGAAAAACAATAGATCTATATACACAGCACAAATATAAAGAGTAAAATTGACACAGAAGCGTTACAAATTTTTAACATAACCTTATTCAGCTCGCAAAACATATTAAAGTAAAGCTAATGTGCGTATATGAGCATATTACTATAAAGGGTAACCCACCAGCCAAAGGTTTGGAATGCCTTTTAGAACTCCAATCGACATGTGGAATTGCACATGACACCTCAAATGGCAGGAGGAATACTAGAGGCAATCCCATGCAATTGGTATACAATCAAGAAACGGGAAACCTTGGGAAATTCACCAAGGAAGACAAATCTAACGAGGCACTGTCTAATAATGAAACACTTTCACGTATGGTCTGTGAAGCTGACCCAATGTGTAAGGATTGTGAAGAAGAAGAAGAATATACTGCGTCATTGCAATGAACAGGTTCTTTGATTAAAGAACATTACAAAAGAGCAGCTCTCAGAAGGAGGAGGAAGTGGTCCACCACCACCACAATCGCAACCTGTGTTGGTGAAGCCATCCACATTTCAGGATAGAGTTGGGCGAGTCTAGTTGGAAAATATTTGGATTTTTATAGGCTTGTCCTGATGGGTTCTAATATGGGGTTTCTGCAACAGGATTTGTATTCTCGTATTGGGCATCGTTTGGTGACGGACGTCATGTCTGCTTGTTAGATGGTAAGGTTTGCTCTAGTTGGGTGGAAGTGTGTGCTAAATAGAATCGATGAGCAGTCGGATCAGGGTTTTGCATGTTTGCTGAAGGGTTTTGGACTGATTCATAAGGCTTCAGTCGAATTCTTCAACGGTCGATCCAGCTGAAGAATTCTTGGAGCACGGCGTTCAGTGTTGATACTGAACGCGCGCGGTCCGAGAGGTAGGAAAAAATGAAATTTCGCGAGTTTCGATATTGCGAAGGATCTTCACTTATGGATTAGTCCGGAATGCCAGATTCATTCTAGGGAAGGGTGTGTGTAATTCCAATGACGCTGTACGATGACATTTTCTAAGCTACAAACAACTGGAATGATTCTTGAAAATGAGAGGCGAAGACATGTGGTCTTGTCTTGTTCCGTAAGGATGATACTTTTGACTTGATTGATGTTCGCTTCCAAGTGATTCCCTTAAAATAAGCTCATTTATATTTCTTCAATCTGTAAAATGTTTTCCTTAATCTTCTTTGACATTCAAAAGAACATTTTAAAAAAAAGGTACATCGGAAATAAGTTTCTTACTACTTCTGACGAGAACTGCAAAATATGCAGGTATTTTTCGAAACTAACAACTCAGTGCGTTAAAGAACGACTACACTCTGTTCCCTCAACAGATATAGTAAAGCTCCTCCCCAAAAATTACCGCCACATTTAAATGCAACTTTTTTATTGGTCGAATTTTCGAAACCCGTAACATAAGCAATCACTTGATTTCAAATTGTTGTAGTTGGCGTAAATGAATTTGACATCTGTAACGTATTTATAATTTTGCTGGTGTAAAACTGGTCGTTGCTTACATTGGTCAAAATTTATTGGGAGGCGCTTTACTATATCTGTTGGGGGAACAGAGTATAGTGCATGTAAAGCTCTTTTTTAGCCGCTACTCTAAACCCCATCATGGATATTGCATTTCTGATCAAAGCTGTCGAGTTTTAGGTGATTTTTCCGCATTTTCCGCACAGGAAATGTCTCTTCCATCATTACACGCGAAATTTTGAAAATGTTGGGGCTTCATTTTGCAAGAAACCTAATCACACGTTCTCTGCAAAATGTTATTTCATTTTTAGAATTAATAACAATTATTACTATTATTAGTAAACATCATCTAACTTTGTATTTATATGGCACGAATGAAATCCGAGAAGGTACGTAATGTCGATGAAATAATTAGGTAATAAAAAGCACATAAACCCTGTGCTACATTGTTGTTTACATCCGGAAAAAGTACGCAAGTATTCGGATAAAGATCCATATAGCTCTGAAGATCTACGAAGATGGCACACTTTTTGCATGGATATAGAATTATCAATTATCATAAAGTCAGGGATAAATTTAAAAACAATTAGACTAACAGAAGGTATAAGAAATTTAATTTCTGAAATAATGGGATATCTTATATTTAACGATAGGTGATTACTGCAAATGTTTAGTGTAACCTGTATTTTGTAGTTGTACGATCACCAACTCTTCCTCCAAATTGTAAAGAGCATTACATACAATATTACTTGTTGAATCGCATCATTTTGCTTCCTATTACTGTGTTCTAATTCGGCGTATTTGGCGTGTTCTAAGCAGTAGATTTTTTAATAAAGGTATACCACTGACTTTATGATACCGGTGTACTTTATTTTTCCTAACCACTTACTGTATACAAGACGTACTGGATAAAAATTTTTGAAGAAAAATCTACATCCAACAGAAGTAAAAAAAGTCAATATAAGCAGATTGTACAATTTCCATTCCAAGCGAAACGTTTATGCACAAGTTGAAAACAAATTTCTGTTCTGATGACATTACAGTATCACCTTCTCAAAGGATTTCTAACCCTTTACACTCGTAAGAATGTTTTTGTTATTATTCGAAAAATATTGAAAAGTTATCTGAAACAGAAAACGGTTACTCAAAAATCTTGTCTTCTTGGAGGGCTCTAAAATTTCAATGGTGAAATTTGTTTATCGGTTTAGAGTTTATCGGTGTATAATATGTAAATATTAGGAGGATGTATAGGAGCACTCAACCATGAATAATATCTTTCCTTAGGAATGAATTGATAAATTAAATGCCACACTAACTGACTTAATCTTTTTATCGTTTCCGTTAGTAATATAATTAGTCAAATTGGTTTAAGTGCAAAATAGATCAAGTATGACAATTATAATTCCATTAAAAAAGGCTATCGCTCACACCTGTTTCCGTTTACATCCTTTCGTCCAAACAAAACCTTTTCACCGATTATCAAGAGAATCCGAATAAAAGGTTTAGTATGTTCCAAATTTTTAAGCGACACAGTTTTTCACAGCTATAAATTATTACGAAGAGCGAAAATATAGAGTTCAAATCGTTAGTACCTCGAGAATTTGGAGATTTTACTCCTTTTCCCATTTAAAAAGATATCTTTACGAAAATGTAAAATTGGTAAATATTACTGAAATTAAAGTTAACATTTTTGATTTAGTATTTTTCGAATTTCCAAAAAAACGACCAGATTGAAATTTCGCTTGGATCAGTGGATATATTTCACGGAAAAAAAATCTACATCTACCAGATTTTAAAGAACAACACGGAATGCGGTCTTTGCAATTTGGTTGGATATGCCAAAGTTTCCCTTAAAGTTATACAATTTGGGCTCGCGTTGTTTGGAAATTAATTACAATCTATAAAATTTTAGTTGAAAATGATTCACAATGAGTTAACTTAAAACCAACCATTATATAGATTGTACAATTTTGTATGGATTAGGCTGGTACTGAAAGTGATGGTATTCCGAAAACGTGTTTGAAAATAAGGGTATTGGCGTTTTTATGTTTGTCCGATGTTGAACCCGTCATATTTTTCAATATAAACATGCAGTGTGTCTATTATAACTGGGGAAAGGACTGAAAACGGAAAACGGAACCCAATTTTTAATGCGATGCATGTAATGAGCTTTTTATGCAAATAAGCATGCAATTCGAAATAAATTCATCACCTGCTTGCCTGCTATGCGAGCAATAATGCTTTGTATCTTGCACAAAAAGGCTAGATTTCGCGACATCAATGTCATTAAATTCATCTATTACTTAAGACATTGCAATGAAATAGAGCAGTTACTGTGTAATCTTACCTAATTCAATTTTAATGGAAATGAAACTACTAATAAAAAAACTCATTAACTTATAATAAATTTACTAATCTATAAAATTATTTAGGAATAAATTTACAATAGAGTTTATACAATGAAGAATATCTTTTAAGTTAGGTATTGTGTTTTATATACAAAGCATGATATGAAAATATGCCTGAAATATGATGATACAAGTTCATTTATTGCACATATGACGACCCACTTCTTTAAAGTCACTTTCTTTTATAAATTGTATACACAAAATCACTATCAAGGGCACCTTTTTTTATTACAAATCGATAAAGTTGGTGAACGCACAGTAAATTTATTGTTTACTGTTCTAACATTTATCTTGCTCGACTCATGTCAACCCAAATACGGGAATGGTGGATAGGGAGCTGGAAAATATCCGGGGAAAGCTGCCGTAGGCTGCACGGCAACGGATCCTGTCATATATGTTGTCAATACAGTTGGAACTACTGTTGTTGATAAAATAGTCGTGTACACAGTCTTCGCACCGAAAGTAAGCTTTAATATTTTACTTTCAGTTTCAGTTACAAACGTTGATTGAACTACTGGGGAACTTGTTACCGTAAACTGTTGCTGTTGCTGAAATAATCCGTTAATTGGCGGTATTTGAATATTCGGTATATTTGGTATACCGGGCGTAATTGTGCTCGTACCAAATTCGTAATCTGTTTTAGTTACAGTTCCAAGGGCCTTAGAAATTGTGGTTAGTATAGTGCTGTGACCGTTAAAAAGTGGAAGAACGTGCGATTCGTACACGGTCTCTACTTTAACCACCGGTTTGGATGTCGTTATAACCTGTGCTTGTGCCGCCGCCGCCGGATTCAATAATCGTAGTAACGCAATTTGTTCAGGTGTTAATCCGGGGATCGCTAAAGGATCGCTGAGCGGCGGTCTCGGCGACGTGGGAGGATGAGCTTTTTTAGAACGTAAGTGCATATGTGCGGATAAATTAGATTTATCCACGTCGGATAAATCGAAATTAGATCCGACGTTCGCCAAATCTAAATCGGCAGGAAATGCGCGACGTGGTAAGCCGTCGGCTTCATTATCATTTTCGTCGCCAAACGCTAACTCTAGATTGAGTTCGGAACCGGCCTCATCTAAATAGCTGTTGAATTCGTTCAAAGTTTTGCTTGGAACGAAATGGTAGGCATCCATAGGTGGTAGTGTCTTTGTTGCAGTTACGAAGCGTGTCACCAAATAAGTCTGTACAAGTGTATAGCTAGACGTGACATTGCCACCACGAACCGCCGGTAAGATATGGGTTTTTAACATTGTTTGAGTGGTGCTGAATGTTTCGGTCATCGTTTCCAGCGGTGGAGTTTCTACGTCGGCTGCCATGTAAAGAGGAGGAAGAGTTGCTACGCTAGAATCTAGAAAATTGTTATCCTTTTCATAGTGGGAAGAGGCCAAAATATTTTCGGTGAGAGGTTCGGAATGAGTTGGAACAATTGCGTTATCAACCGCTGAGCTTTCGATTGTTTTTTGGAAGGTTGATGTAACAGTGACGTACCTGGTGTTTTTAACAGTGCCAATCTGAAAATGAGATGCAGTTACATGTACGTAATGTACCTACTCATGTTCTCACCTTGAATGTGTATGGAGACTTTATGGTAGCAATTTCGTAGTAAGTATCTTTAAAATCGGGAGGAGTGGAGATCTCCACCTTCAACGTTTCTAATGGAAAGGCGGCGTCCACCTTATTCTCGGTCGAAGTCTCATCGTCGACGGCGGATGCAATGGATTCTGACCCCACTAAACCTTCAACGTCATCGGCTTTAGATTGAGGAGTGATAACGTCAGATTCTCCATACGAATGCGTGGTTACGTTACTTATTTCATCCTCACTTTGTTTTCTAATGGTGACCCTCGGTCTCGCGGTGGTTTTGTATTGCCACCTTCCAGGGGCTCGATTTAGTTTAAATTTATACACACTCGACGACGCAGAGGATTGGTCGACACTTGTTGGCTGCACGTGAGAACCGCGAGATTTGAAATTCCTTCTGGATGAGCCAGTGTTACTATCCGGGACCGCACTGTTCGTTTTTGGTTTGGTGTTACTAGTCTTTCGCGGTTGGAATTTTCTCGATCCGGTTGATGATGGTGTTGTGGTTGGGGGTGGATCGCTGTGTACAGATACAGTTGCAAGTCGGGCAGTTTTTCCACCATTTTTTTTATTACGTTTGTGCGGTCTTTGTGATGTGTGCTGTCTGTATTATTTACACGTGTGTTAGTGCACATTGTTTTGTGTTAAGTACATTATTTGTGGTATTCACCTATATAATACTTACTTTGTTGTACCTCTGGTAGCCTGGGTAGGACGTGGTTTACTGTTGCCCCTTTTTGGTGTACCGGGAGTTACGATATCCCTCGCTTCATTTTCTTCTGGATTTTCTTGTTCCTTTGCGCGGCTTTTAAATCTTTTAGAGATTCCTCCTATGGGCTTGCGCGACGATTTAACACTTTCAACTGCAACCGCAGTTTCAATGACAACGGAACTAGCAGGTGTCGGTTCCAAATGATGGTGTTTATTTGACTTTCCCAACGACGGAGCCGCCGTTTTCAATATTCGCAATGTTTGCGAAGGTTTAATTTTCCCTTTTTGCGAATTTTGTTGTTGTATGTGAGACGTACTTTGTAAAACTTGTGCATATTTTCCGGCAATATAAGTTCCGATAACTTTTGTTTCATGAACCGTTGTAACACCGTCTTTAACAATAGTTCCTCCTAATTTCGTAACTAATCCCGTGGGATGTAGGGGATCAGAGCGTGCCGTCGAAGCCTGTTTGTTTTTATGCTCCACGGAAGGACGTGGCTTTAAATGAAACTTTGAGCTAGGTTTTAAATTTATTATTTTATAAGTTTCTTCTACAACTTCAGACGGCTGTCTTGACAGAAAATCATATTCAGGCTCCCCTATATTGTTACCAACAACAATCGCCTCTTCCGCTGCCTGTACATCAACATCACTAGACAGATCTGGATGTGGGGTTACCAAGCTGGAACTTGGACCTTCATAAACTTCTACGCGACTTGATATGACAGGGGGCGGCTCTACTTTTGACGTTCCCGATATTACTTCAACTTTAGTTATAATACTCTTTTGTGAAACTTTACTGGCCGGAACTGCCACAACGTCAATTTTACTATGTACGTCTTCGTGTGAATTTACAACGCTTACGGAATTTTGTATTACGTTTACCTTGGATGAAGGTTCCGATTTAATTTCTACTTTACTTAAAATAACGGCAGGTGCTTTAGATTGTGCACTTACTACGGCGACGGTAGAGATCTTTTCAGTCTGCTCCGATGGCTTATTCTCAGCTTTAGCTTGTGTTTTACTTGGTTTTATTGTTGGCGGAGGTTGTGTTTCAACAGACGTTACGGGTTTTGTCTCTATAACTGCGTTTACTGCCGGTTCTGTGGTCTTATCTTTTTCGGGATCTGAAACAAGCGATCTAGGATTATACGATCTTGTTTATTATATGTCTTATGAGTCTTTAGAATCGATGAATGTTGTAAGTATTTTATGACTGCTACAAAATTCTTTTGTATCTTGCCAACCTCATTTCAAATTGAAACACTTATTTAATTATAATATTTTAGCAATGCGAGAGCAATTTGGAAATTAAACAATGATAAATTCGATGTAATACAATACCTGCTGCAGCACTTTGCGGTGAAAAGACCATCACCGTATTTCCAATAGTGGTAGTAAAATCAAGGAAGCCATACACTGTTTGTGTAACAAAAGAGGGTTGAACAGACGCTGCTGCCGCTATTGAGGGGTTGATGAATATCGGGTCTCCGAAACCAGTGCCTAGACGCCCTGAAATAAACCACCAGTCAATAACACAGTTACATAATCCAAATCTCAATTAATGACTAATTGGATTCCATATTTTTACAGTCTTTGTCGATGTTTACGAAGATTAAAGACACAGTGTAAGGGTTCAATTATGTTTCTATACTATAATTTCTGCCAAAACTATAATGTAAGACACATCAAAGCGACACTTCACATGCGCATAAGATTTATTACACTTCGTATTATCGAAAATATCATTAACCATATTATTCAATTCATACTTCTTGACTCATGAAACGAGTTTCGTTGATACTCATTTGTGACGATGAACATTTTTATTCTCTAATCATAATAAATAGATATGCATTTGATTTTGAAAATAAGGATATTATGAGCAACTATAGCTTTAAAACCACAGCTAGATTACAAAAACCTTATTACATGATAGCACGTCGTTACCATAAATAAATAATTGCAACTGAGACAAACTATAGGTAGGGAACTTTTTTACCATTGGATGTAATATTTAAATTAGACAGTACAAAGGAAGTTGCATAAGGCATTCATTGATATACATACTTATAAATGCAACCTTTATAAAAATACAAGGTACTTTTTTAAAGGCCACAAGAAACTTACGGAGGCCGAAGGTTCCCCACCTATGAGATAACACATATGGTAAACGCCAAACAAACTCCGTTGCACGTCATCAATCACCTGATACTTGACATCCCTGCCGTAAATGTAACGGCATAAAAATCGTGAAAATTCGACCTGTAAAAATTAATTTCATCAGAATTTTATGATCGCCACGTTGGTAACATTGGATTGTTTTCAGCAACGTTGCCAATGCCAATTCCATAAGGTTTAATGTTTTGTTGTGGTTATGTTTTGACTGTCACAATTTTGAAGTTCTGATTTTGTTTGACTAATTTGACATTTATTATAACTAAAGTTACGAGTGAACTCAGAAGTTTTATTTGCGTTTCCTTCTTTCAATTACAATCTGGCAACACTGCCCCCAATCGACGTCACTCAAAAGTAAACTAATTAACGAACAATATAATTATAAAGTGTGAAAAACCAGTAAGTGAAAATGTCGTCAATTTCAACACGTATTGAATTACTGAATCGTTCAAATTATGACACGTGGAAACTCCAAATGGAAGCGTTGTTAGTGAAGAACGACGAATGGGGATACGTGAGCGGGAATTTAGTAAAACCCACAACGAACTCTGAAGACTGGTGCACGGCCGACAGTAAAGCCAAGTCGGATATCATATTATCCATCAGTCCCTCCGAACTTAAGCAAGTGAAGGGATGCACTTCCTCGCGTGACGTATGGCTGAAATTGGAAGGAATTTATCAATCCAAGGGTCCAGCGAGAAAGGCCACCCTACTGAAACAGCTTATGCTTCAAAAGATGGATGTGCAAGGCGATATGAAGGAGCACTTGAACAAGTTCTTCGATGCTGTGGACAAGCTGGAGGAAATGGACGTAAAGATAGATAAAGATTTACTTTCCATAATGCTATTATTATAGTCTGCCAGCAAGCTTCGAAAATTTCCGATGTGCAATCGAGTCACGGGACTCGCTCCCTGACGCGGATACCTTGAGAATAAAGATCGTTGAAGAGCACGACGCCCGAACGAACGAAACTAGAAGTGCTGAACAAAATGCGCTCTACGTAAAACGGCAACAATCACAAAAGAAACAACCGAATAATAAGAATGCAGACACAAAAGATGATAGTTCTACATTCAAGTACAAGTGTCACAAATGCCATAAGGTAGGACATAAAGCCTCTCAATGTCCAGTGAAGAAGAAGTCTGATCAAAATCAAACAACATTTTACGCGAACGAATGCAATGAAGCTCACCAATCGCCGCTGTCACAAATGACATTTTGGTGCTTGGATAGCGGTGCAACGTCTCACCTGTGCAAAGATGTTGAGATTCTCACTGACATTCAGAAAGGTGCAGGGAAAATACACATGGCTGATACAAGCTCGACTAGTATTGAGGCAAGAGGCAAGACTGAATTATCTTGCATTGTATCTGGTGAGATGAGAACTATCACACTAAGAAATGTTTTACAAGTACCGGAACTACGAACAAATCTGATGTCAGTTTCCAAAATAACCCAAAACGGTTATGACGTCCTGTTCAAGAAAAATGAAGCCCATGTACTGGACAGAGATGGAAATGTGCGTCTCGTAGCTCTGCGTAAGGACGATTTGTATTACGTTAGTGAAAGCGAGCAGAATTCGGAGTGCGCGTCTGTTGGAATAACGTCGCGATACCCAAAGCTACCTCTGGAGGTTTGGCACCGCAGAATGGGTCATCTCAACGTTGGTGACTTAACCGCCGCCTACAGGAAGCAAGTCGTAACAGGAATGGAACTGGAGAAGAGCGATCTCAAGTTAGAATGCGAAACCTGCATCAAGGGTAAAATGTGCGCTTCTCCATATCCCAGTACTCCGAGGAAAGATCTAGAAATCCTCGAGATAATTCACACTGATTTGTGCGGTCCCATGCGCGTTAACTCACTGGGCGGGGGAAGATATTTCGTTACATTCACAGACGAAGCAACTCGCTGGTGTGAAGTTCGTTTTTTGAAAACTAAAGACGAGCTGTGCGATACGTTCAAGTCTGTGAAGGCGATGTACGAAACCAAAACTGGTAAGAAAATAAAACATATCCAGAGCGACAACGGAGGTGAATACGTTAACCACAAATTAGACACCTTGGCGAAAGAATGTGGAATACAAAGGCGATTATCCGTCGCCCGAACTCCTCAGCAGAACGGCTTATCTAAGCGCAAGAACCGTACATTGCTCGATATGGCTCGTTGTCTAATGATTCAGGGTAACCTATCACCTGGTTTTTGGGCGGAAGCCGTGAATACCGCGAATTATTTGCGAAACAGGTGCCCGTCAAGTAGCCTGGATGGTAAAACTCCATATCAATTGTTGCACCGAACCAAACCAAAAGTGAGTCATCTCTGAGAAATCGGATGCAAGACCTACTGCCTCGATACAAATCCCAACAAAGGGAAGTTCGATCCCAGATCAAAGGAAGGAGTGCTCCTGGGTTACTCGGAAGTTTCGAAGGCATACAGGGTGTGGATCACAGCTGAAAAGAAGGTGGAAATCTGCCGCAACGTCCGATTTTTGAATGATTTCGGAGAAACACGATGTTACGAAGATTTCGGTCCTGAAGAAGATATTGGTCCGATAACCGAGGTGGAGATCACTCCGAGTGACAACACACCGGAAGTCAACGACACGTCTACTCAACAGCTAGCACCAAAACGAGGGCGTGGTCGTCCAAGAATTGTCAGAACCGGACTTCCAGGTAGACCAAGAAAAGAATACGTCACCACACGTTCATCAGACGAGACTGCCTCTGGTACCTCGAAGGAAAACGACGAGCACGAAGACGAATTTCAATTTGCTGAGGCCTTTGTGTGTGAGGAATCTTTGAATAAAGCCATCAATGGGAGCCAATCTGAAGAATGGTTGGAAGCCATCGCTAAGGAGGTATCCTCAATAATCAAAAACAAAACGTGGGACCGAAAGGAGCAAAGGTGATCGGTAGTCGAATCGTTCTGCGGAACAAACTGAATCCGGATGGATCCGTGGAAAGGCGGAAGGCACGTCTTGTGGCCCAAGGGTTCCTTCAGAAGCCTGGAGTTCATTTTAATGAGACATTTGCGCCAGTTGCCAGACTGAGCTCAATTAGAACAGTGGTCGCAGTATCGGCTATGCGAGGCATGAAACTAAGGCAGTACGACGTCAGTTCTGCATATTTGAACGGAATCTTGGAAGAGGAGACGTACATGGAGGCCCCCAAATATCTTTTACAAGGCTTAAGAAGACTCTCCGAAAGGGATCAAGATCAAGAAATCAATGTCGAAGCCAGAACATGGTTGAAAATGTTCGAGTCAGGTGACATGGTATGCCTACTGAAGAAGTCGTTGTACGGACTTCGTCAGGCTGGTCGATGCTGGCATACGAAGCTAAACGAAGTTCTTATGAAGATGGGAGCAGTTCCGACAAGTGCCGACCCGTGCGTGTACACAATGGTACATGAGGGAGCCACCTCGTATATTGTGACGTATGTGGACGATATTTTGATTTCATCTCCGAAAGAAAATCATGCCGCCGCCATTGGGGAAAAATTAGGTCAACATTTTGAACTGCGTGATCTCGGTCCCGCGAAATACTGTTTAGGCATTGAGTTCGATGCAGATGATCGGTCCATTACGTTGTGTCAACGTGGATACGTGAGGGAACTCTTAAAGAAGTTTGGTATGACAGATTGCAAGGAAGTACCTACTCCTTTAGATCCTAGTATGAAGTTATGCGAACCAGAGGGAGACATCAGCGACGAGGAGAAAGCCTTACCTTACCGAGAACTGATAGGTGGACTCAACTATCTGTCGGTGGCTACAAGACCCGATATATCATTCGCTTGTAGTTACCTGGGACAGTTCAATCATCGCTACAATCGATCTCACTGGAACGCAGCCAAAAGGGTGTTAAGATACCTGAAGGGAACACCGGACGTCGGGCTCCATTATACCTCGGACAAAAGTTCCCATCTGACCGGGTTCGTCGATGCGGACTGGGGCGGAGACCCAAC
This sequence comes from Pyrocoelia pectoralis, assembly GCA_036250285.1. Taxonomy (NCBI): domain Eukaryota; kingdom Metazoa; phylum Arthropoda; class Insecta; order Coleoptera; family Lampyridae; genus Pyrocoelia; species Pyrocoelia pectoralis. The sequence goes on from CM070078.1 coordinate 41,288,450, forward strand.
CAACAGAAGATCCTATACCGGCGCCTGCTTCATGCTGAGCGGAAGTCCTATCGCGTGGGATGCGAAAAAGCAAAGATCAGTAGCGCTGTCATCAAACGAGGCAGAGTATATGGGTTTCGCCGAAGCCGCCAAAGAAGCCATATACCTTCGCAAATTTTTGAATGAATTGGGATTAGAAAGAGAAGATCGTGTACAGTTGCACAATGACAACCAAGGGGCCATATGTCTAGCGAAGAATCCTGTGCATCATAACCGGAGTAAACATATAGACATTCGCTACCATTTCATCAGGCAGTGTATACAAGAAGCGCGGATTATCCTGAATTATACACCTACAGACAAGATGCCTGCGGACATGCTTACGAAGGCACTGTTCCGGCCCAAGCACCGAAGATGTATGGAAATCATGGGATTAGTCGATCGTCGTCCCGAGAGGGAGTGTTAGAAATGTACGTGTTGTCTACGTTACGGTCGTTACGACGAATAGAGTACCTAAGTGGAGTTAGTGGGTGTCAAATTAATTCATTGTGTTATCGTTTTCTTTTGTAATCTTCTCGTTGTAAATATATCGTTCATAATTTAGTTTATAATTCACTGCCTCTCAAAACAATATGGATGCTAAAATTAAATTATAGCCGAAGATAGCCGATCTGAATCGCATGCGCGAAAAACCTTCAAAATTTCGAATCTCAAATGCCTGTAATTAATTTATTCATTATTAAATTGTAATCAAAAAATTGTTTTTATAACCTTTTAAGTGCCACTTTAAATCTGCGTCAAAATTTTTGCGATTTTTTAATTTGGGAAGCAGGAAAAAAATAACTTCAATTTTCCCATGTTAAATCCCATGGGGTACCCCTAGCGTGGGACACAAGGTATAAGATTGGTAATAGGTATTTTTGTGCTAGGGCCTACCAGTGAGGAGACAATGTAAAAATGAACAATTTTCGTCGCCATTTTCCAAGATGGCGGCTCGCGCGGACGGCCGTCGATGTCGAAAATTTGGGGTTTCTATAAGAACCCCGAACTCTGAAACATATCCAAAAATCAAAACTACCGGACCTTTTGCAAAGCAAATTCCCTTGGCTACTGGACAACCATGCAAGCCTTTGCGAAAGAGATTTTAAGTGATGGTGAAAGTGGTGTGGCAGAATTCTTGCGGAGAAATCGTTATGCTGAATAACTTAAAAGCTCTACAAATAGCCAATTTTATGATCAATTCATTTATGGGCCAATTGTAAATCCATTTTAAACAACAAACGATCTTCAAATAATGAAATCGATTCATTATCTGATTATGACTATAGCTTATCTACGATAATTGGTGTTAAACCCTCCCCCTTACGTACAGAGATGCCGCGGGACGAAACCAAGTGTTAGTCTCGGTCTAGAACGTCTCATCTTGTTTTGAACTAACTGTATAGGAAGGAGTGGCGTAAATAAGGAGGGTGATTAATCACCGTTTAGAAGCTAATAAATAATAATACCTACTTCGAAAAAAAATACTAATTGTACCAATATAAACACTAAAACTTTTAAAATACCGTAGTTTTTGGCTAAGGCAATAAAGGCGCTAATATCAAGTCTTTATGAGTAAAAATGTTGCCCTTCAGGGTTTAACAGAGGTGGTATTCCATGTCAAATGTGGTGTCAAATTCATCACACCCCAAATTCCAATCCTATTTACGCCACTGATAGGATATTTGTAATTCTGCACCTCTCGCACTAATCAAGTACTCCGAATAGTAAGAGGCAAGGGGATTCACGCTAATCAAGCACCCCAAAGGGATGAAAATCCCGTCACGTCCACGTCCTTCATCCTGGGTAATGCTAAGCAGGGGAAAATGCGTGTCAATCGGTCCAGATAACGGATAGGAACAACACAGAGAGGGGAGAGAAATGCAGAGTGGTGTGGAGTTACAAAATACGTACACTATGGGAGGTGGAATTGTGGAAACGTTTACTTTTATTTTTAAACTTTAGAACACCGTAACTCAGTGAAAAATGATCCGATTACAAAAAACCAAAAACCATTGTATTCGTCTTATTGCCAGTTACAACTTTCATTTGAAAAAGAAAAATCAACTCCCATTTAAAAAAATGGCCGCCATGATGAAATCTCTAAACTGGCGCCATCTACAATTAAATTGATAATGTCATCATCTTTCCCCCTCAAAGCCACAAAGCTTTCATCTGAAAGATTTTTTGAAAAAATTCTCCTTTTCGAGATATTCGCGTGTATCACTTAAAATGGTCTACCCTGTATACTGTACTACGCATTTTGGCTCTTTTTAATAAAGGAAAATAATCAATAATGCCACTATGTTGGTAACTTTTCTTCACCACGGATCGTATTTGATCATATATGATACAAACGTGTTTAATTTTACATGAATCACTAGCGTCAGGTCACTTCCTTGTTAAACTGTTATATAAACCAGTTATTATAAATAAATTTGATAACGATAAAAGACGTTCTGTAACTTTTGCAGATATTACCCATCAGTAGATTTTCGATTTTTGTGGCGGCCGAAAGTGTGGTTAAATTTACTTCGAATTTGCTCTACGATGTCGCGTTCGTGTTTTTGAGTTTAAAAATTTGTGCTTGTGCAATTATTAATTAAATCGTAAACGTTTTTTAATTAAAGTTCTTGACCTAGGAAAACAGATAAGTAATTACGTCATTAAGGGTAAGTCAGTGCTATAAGAATTTTTCAAAATACGCTCATTTCTGTCGTTTTTCATTGCAGACACAGTGTGTCTAGTTTAAAATTACCTACTTGGGAATATTGGAATTGATTAAACGATTTAAAGTGAGCAATGGGAGAAAAATACCCCTTTTTTATGCCCATATCGATCTTTATATTTTTTAAAATTTTACAAGATACTCATAAAAACTATTCATTAATTACATATCAGAGATAGAAAGTACGAAGAAGTACGAATGTATGAGTTGGTCATTGTATAAGTAACAAATTTTATATACGCACAAGCTAAAGGATATAAACTTATAACTAATATAAAATTAAATGTTCAAATAAGACTCCATTCAAAAATTCATTTTTAATTTTCTTTTGTTAACCTTTTGTGAACAAACTATTTGTGTCTTGTCAAGGCTTTTCGAACATAGTTAATGAAATGCATTTTTCATTAGGATTTCCAGTAACGTAAGAACTAAATTTAAAATTCTCATTGTTACTTCATTTTAGAAAATTGTGTTCAATATCCCAATGTAGCTCATTTTAAAGATTTTTGTTAAATTGTTATCGGTATTTTACGCAGGTCTGCACACATTGGGGCTTAATGTTAAATTCAAATACATATCTATGTACAAAAATTACCTCTATTTTAAATATTTGAAATTCTCATTGATTATTAGCATTTCGCCTCACATATAAATAGGTAATAAACAGTTCAAAATATAAAGCGAAGGTAAAGTTAAAACTCCTATAAATGATTAAATACACTGTATATGAAAACTGGATACAGATTGTAGTTGAAATGATTGTTAATCTATATTTATTTATAAGCACAATCCATTATTGGTGCATATTAATGTGATTCTTGCATATTATTTGAATGTATTGTTTGTGTATGTTTTTGTATTACAGGTAGCACAAGGTAGGTCTTATTATTGTTACGTTTATTGATCTGCTTATTAAATTAGGTTCATGGTAACGAACACAAAATATATTCTGTGTATATTGAAAACAATTTATGAGAAGTTGATATAGGTCATTATTAAACATATATTTGAATTATGAATTATATTTGAACACGAATCTTTTGCAATGAAGAGTCTAACTCTAATGTCAAAAAAGGACTGTACGTTTATCGGAAATCACATTTGCGCGTGTGGTTCTTTTACAAAAAAATTTACGCAACTGCAGAATGGTTCACCATTGAGCCCATTTCATACTGACAAATTGTGATACTATAGAGCTTTGGGTTGTTCCGAATAATGGTAAATCGGTATTAATATGGACGTAATACTTCAGAATAGTGCGTGCGGATAGTCACAATTTTCCAAAAATTCGTATAACTTCATATTATAGTCTTTTTAAAAACAATCGTTAAAATTTAAATTCTTATGGAATGTCTGTGTAAGTCCTTGTGAAATATTCCAAAACACTTCATAATTGATTAGTAATGTATTCAAAGGGATACGGGAAAAGCGTTTTGTCATATCCTCATATCTATGCAGACACGTAAATTAATAATTCATAAGGAACGGTATTTCTGTAAAATGGCCATTTCAAGTACACTTAAATACGCAAAACACTTTGTGCATTTTTTAAATGAAATTGGAATTGATTAATAAACAAACATTAAAGATTGGTCTAATTTACTTTTTAACCCAAATTAAGTGGAAGTAATTTATAACGTTTTATCACTTTGCATAATGCCTGTTCGTTTAATTAAATTAGCAAGTATTTTAGCTTAGTTTCAAGTCTGAAATGGGGCCGAGTCGTAACAATACTTTCTTACAAATCCAATTCGCTCAGAAAGTATGACTTAATTGCAGCTAGACTTCATTAGATATTTAGATTAACTTAACAGCTCATTAAAAGTCAGATTTACAAAGTACCTAGAGTACGTTTTAAGTTTTACTTTCGAAAAACCTCCATTTTCGAGGAATTTTATTTCATGTTATAAAACGCCTTCCTTTATTCGTATTCATATTAATATTCATAGCCGCTGAATGTGCAAATTACCAACTGCAACTTTACAATTTTCTAGGCATTAAATTCACACCCAAGTTTACAGCCCTGTTAATTTCTATAATCATACTTGCACTGAATTTCAATATTTTGATCATTGCTAATACTGAACATTCATTCGTTTGGCAATCAACTTCTATTGTTTATGATTGGTACTAACGTCTATTTTGAAATGGAAATGGTCCCTCGTGCAATTTGATTTGCTACAACCAGAAATCAGTATGCTAATTTAACTTTATTCGCATTTGTGGAATAGGATTTTCACGGTAAATCCCCAAGCTTCAATTGAATATAATGACTATATGGCTTCATTTATACACTACCACAGCATTGGAATATTAACGACGAATTATTATAGAAATGCGTCGCTTACACCTCATTCTTATATAACATTATCAAGAATGGTGAGAAAAAAACTGTAAATAATGCGATTCATTGAAATTATTTTGTTCGTATAAGTTTTATTGTTATTACGCGAACTCTATAAAAGGAAAAACTTCTTTAAATGGCCTTAGTAAGCTACGAAAGCATCCGAACTCCTTCTCAACAACCATATCTCATAAACTTTTCGTACTTGTAAAGGAACAAATACAACTCGGAGTTATCTCAATAAATAATCATTATACAAAGTACTGAAGATGTTTGTTACCAAAATAAATCATTATGCATATGCCTCAGATTGGGTATGCTAATTAGTGTATACATTTACTTTAAGTAAGATAGGTTGATATTAATTTATGCAATTTTAACGTTCTGTGGAAATTTAGGTATCTACGAAGTAGGCACGATAAGAAAGTAATTTCAAGATTTTCGTGAAAATTGTGCTTTTTTACTCGAGATGACGCTAGAAATAATAGTACCGCACAGAATACCATGTACCTATGTAAATAAAAAATCCAATCAATGGTGTAACAAAAGCAAAGTGGCCGGGAATAACAATAAGCCTACTGATGGTAATGCTACTACGAATCAGGGCATGAAATCCAGTGATTAATTTAGGTTTCGATGTCACAAATGTAGGAAAATCGGTCACAAAGCATCTGAATGTTATAAAAATAAAAACCATGGTCAATCATCAGCGAACTACTCACAAAATGTCAACGAGGACATTTTTTTATCCTCAGAAGTGTGCAATATGGGTGCTTCGCCTCGCCATGCGAGATGGTGTTTGGACAGTGGTGCAACCGCACACTTATGCAAAGATATCAAAAATTTCAAGGATCTCGAAGATTATACGAATGGTAATCTGAGCTTAGAGAATGACCCATCTATAAGCATTACTTTTAAAGGTACTGCCGAAATAAAAGGTGAACCAAAGAATATGATTTTGAATAATACTATAAATGTACCGGACTTACGTACTAATCTCTTGTCAGTTACCAAAATGATGATTGCCAGATTGGATGTCATTTTCAAACGCGATTGTGCGATAGTTGTGAGAAAAGATGAAACTGTCGGTCTAACTGCTGAACGTATCGGTGACTTATTACATTATTAAATTTCTAGGCTATTCTGAAGAATTGAAAGCATATAGAATATGGATACCACAAGAACAGAAAACCGAAATTACTCGCGATGTAAAGTTTCTAGAAGCTAATGAAAAGGAACAAATACATGAAACGTCAGATATTTTTCCGGATATTGATATTGATAACCATGAGGAATCCCCTGGTATCTATCGTTGGGACGAAGCAACAACTAAGATAGATAGTACCCCTGTTGAGAATACGGAATTCGACGAACCCCCAGCTGTTCATAGTCGGGATGAGCCAATTGAAACGAATTATAATCTGAATGCGGAAACGGAGAATCAGAATCTAGTAAGAGGTCCAGGAAGGGCAAGGTTGATGCGAACAGATCAAAAAGGTCGACCTGAAAAATTATTCAATAATGATTCCCGAAGCATATTCAATTAATGAATTATCCGAACAATGTTTTAGTTCTCAAATTCCAATAAAACAAGCTTTAGACTCGGTTGAGTCCGAGGAAGTGATGGCACTCTTCGATCGAAGAAAAGCTAGATTAGTCGCACAAGGTTTCAACCAGCAACCAGAAGTCCATTTCAATCATACTTTTGCACCAGTTGCTCGATTGAGCTCCATAAGAATCTTTTCGGCGATTTGGGGCGCAATATGGCATGTCAATGCATCAATTAGGCGTTGCATGTGCTTATTTGAATAGAGAGCTCGATGAATCAATTTACATGGAGCCCCCCAAACAATTAACAAAGATTTTGGAGACCATTTCATTGAGTGGGAGATCGCACTTAGACAAACTCGCATGAGACATTGAGCGGCGACAAAGTATGTCTTCTAAACAAGGCTTTGTATGGATTGAAGCAGACAGCCCGAAGCTGGCATGCTAAATTGACCAATGCTCTACAGGAATGTGGCATAAAGCCTACCAACTCAGATCCGTGTCTATATCGTATGGATCAAGGGGAAGATTTAATGCTTGTTGCATTCTACGTTGACGATATAATTATCGCTTCGAAAAATCTAACATCCATCAATGATTTGAAAGATAAATTTATCCAAAAAGTTTGAAGTTAAGAATCTAGGAGACATTGGATATGGTCTAGGAATTGAATTTTTCCGTTCCTACAACAAAATCTCACTAAGTAAAAGAAGTTATATTACACGTGTACCTCAAGGGGAAGTGTTAAAGAGCTGCGATGTGAATAGTTCCACTCACGCTTAACCCTTCTTGATTAATTATGTAAAAAGAATATGTTAGTAACGTTTATTAATTGTCAGTATCACATACATTTTTGGCTTATGTTAACTGATTCCCTGTGCAAGAAATACCTGACTACCCTTTCTATTAATGGAAGCATCTTTTGCACTGTCTTTTTCCGAAGAAGTCCAGCGAACCCCCGGCATGAATTAACTGGTTCATTTTAATTGATTTTAAAATTTTAAGATTGTGAATTAATAAAATAGACCATTTATTTCTTTTATTATTTTGGATTTTAAAATATTCTTATACATTTTACAAAATGTAATTAGTGTATAGGTACATTTACTTTAAGTAAGATAGGTTGCTATTATCATCCCTCATTTTGGCATTCATAGCCTCACTTAGAGACCCCCTTTAGTTTTTAAAATTTTACCTCTGATCTTCGGATCATGTTAATTTTCAATTAATTATAATTACATCATGTGCATAGTTGGTAAGTGGATTGTTACTTTGATTTGTCCGGTTGGACGTTAACATTGTTAATTTTAGATTTTAACCTATAAGTATTTAATTCAACTACACAAACTTTAAATTCATCGATTTACACTATTGGCTTGAAAATGAGAATAGTGTTTCCCGAAACATGTCGCCACATAATCATCCCTACGATTAAATAATTAAGGGGCAGGTTGTGAGTTTTATTTGTCTTAAGTTGCTATTAATCTATCCTGCTGTTCAATTACAGGGCAAAACTTTCATTTGGTTTATTCAAATTTTGTTTACAAATTAGATACTCTTATCATTACAGAAACTAATTATCAAAAGAACGATGGGGAGTAATTATGTGATTTTAAAATTTTATTAACTAATTAAGTAGTACCATAACGTTCTATTTTTTGCATAAAATCCGGTAAGTGGTTTCCCCTCATATAGTATCATAATCTTATTTTACTAAATCACTAATTATTTCGAGTATTTTGTGGGATGATGCATATATTACCTCAGAGATTGAAGATCGTCTTTTAACGGCCAGTGAAGGGGGATGATGCACGAAGAAAATGTACCGAACGTTCGAGTGTACGAGGGAAGTGATTCTACAGAGTGGAGTAGTCACTCTCAACCATCAGGACGTACTCGTACCGCAAGAACAATGAAGAGCAAGTTGCATAATGTTATATTACCTACCCGTAAACTACAAGAAGAGCTCAAGGATAGCTACCGTTTGTTTATAGTCAACAAGAACTGTAATGTATACAAACGAACATGCCAAGAAGGTTTATGAAACTTGAAAACTGTGTGATGCCGTGAAAATTTAGGTATTTATTCGTCTGTTACTAACTGCTGGCCATAAGTGCAAACTATTCAAACTATGACATTCTGTAGAATTCGCGCCAAAATGTTCACAAAAGAATAAGTTACGAAGTAGGTACTATATGCAAAATCGAACAGTGCACTAAGAAGAAAAGTCTCAACCTCTCTTCTTGTGATTGGACATCGTTAAATTATCCGTATTCTTTAACAAAGTTCAGGATTTTAATAGGGAAGAATACCAATAGGCATCAGATGAAATGGATATTCAACTGCTAGAGCTTGCTCACAATGAGAATAGGCAATATGCCGGTTAGTATGGAAAGTTAATTTTGTCTTACCAGCCTGATATACAAAATAGGAAATGAACGTGGTCATAAAATTCCACATTACTCTCTTCAGGGACATCAGGACTCAACATCAGTTTTCTAGTATGGAATTTTTGTTTAAGGATCGTTTTTGAATTAATTTGAAGTAAAACTTACTTATAATCCCTATCTTTAAGGCTTAAAATTTATGGGTTTTCGGAAAATTTTCCCCCACGATTCGCCATCGGACAATTCGCCTTTACAATTGTAAAAGAATTAGACATTCATCACTTTTACGTTTAATGCATTATAATATTATTATTCTATTTAATAATGACTCATGACCAAAGCAACATGAAACAAATTACTCACTATAAACAACTAAGTATGATAATATAAAAAGGGAAAAAGAGGAAGAAAGGAAAAAAGTTAACTGTAGTAGTATTAGGCAATAGGAATTAATACTTTACCAAAAAATATTGAAATACCAACTAAGGAGACAGGAATAAAATTAATAGAAATACATATTTTCTCTTGCACGAAATTTATTCTACCAAATTGTAAACGATAATGTGCAGCATTACGCAACAATAATGCCAATTGTGTATGCCTTACTGTCCAACAAAACGAAAACTGTTAGAAGAATTAAAACGTATTTGTTCTGGTTTACCCAATCAACACAATTATTGAACGATTTGGAATTGATTGCAACAGAAGTGTTTCAGGAAGAATTTCCGGAAATTACAATTTCGGGATGTTTCATTCACCTGGCGCAGAACATGTGGAGAAAAGTTCAGTCAACGGGATTGCAGATACTGATCTTATAATTGATCATTTTCATAATTTTCCTTTACAGGTGAACTATCAAAGAGATCATGTCTTCGCTTTATGGATGCGAATCATTATCGCTCTTGTCTTTGTACCTTTGCACAGGTCCCAGACACATTTTTGATGTCCTGGTCGAAAAAGAAAATTTTCCCGCAAAAGCTCAGGAGTTGGTGCATTATTTTGAAGACAATTATATTGTTCGCCGTGGAAGTAGGCAAAGGCGTCCTCCTCAATCTCCTATTGCTCTATGGAATAATGTTTGACCAGCATTGTATAAATAATCACGTTGAAGGATGGTATCGCCAATTTCGTGGACTTCCCCAAACATTTTAAAATTTATTAGTGCCCTAAAAAAGGGCAAGTAAATATTAAACCATTTTGAACCAATTTAGAACTGGAGCACCTTCACTCGCACAACATACAACTTAGTGGCTGAACGCTTAAGACGAGTAGGTTTAGATTACGAAAACAGGGATTACTTAGACTGTCTGCGAGGAATCGTACATAATCTTGCGTTTTAAATGTTTGATTAAGTAGTTTTTCATTTCTGTACAGTTTCATAAGAAATAAATGTTATTATTTTGATTTATGGGCCTTTTATGGGTTGCACTATACTCTTTACAAAGTACGGGGGCCAACTGTCCTCAGGAGCGAATTGTCCTAGAAGCCAAATAATACCTATTAATTATTAGTTTTGTAGGATGCAAGTGAGAAGTGTTTTTTAACAACGTATTACTTTTTTATTCCTAGCAATTAACAATTATTGATTAGATTTCTTACATTTCCCATAGTTTTGTCGTTAAATTTTCAGAACTATTGATTTCTGATATACGTACTATTTCCTAAGCAATTTATATTTGAAATCACATTTCTTTGATATTCTGTAGTCTCACCTTCTTCTTTTCTTCGAGTATTTATAGATTTTGGGAGACATTACGGTATTCTGAGCACTTGCTTCTTCTTGTTAAAGCTTTAATATTACACATAACTTGTGAAGAGTAATCTCTTTTTAAGTAAATTCATTCAATGCACTGAGTGCTTTTTTTATAGCAGTTACAAATTCTTCTTGAAAACAATACTGGCCAGTAAACTGGTTAATTACTTCGAAGGCTCGTTAGAATAATACATATAACGTTCTTACAACAGTCACCCACGAACTCCAATTAACTTACAATATACATATAGAGTATTAAATTAAAATGTCAAATTTTGGAGCCTTTATAAATCATTGGTAGATACGTAGGTTTAATTGAGGTGTTAAAATTAATCGCTGAAGACCTCCTGCGGAGTATACAACTGTTATATATTACGAAAAACGTGTTATCTAATACCATTAAATCAAATTTGACATATATCCAATTTTGTTTTAATAACTTTTTCATACCTAATTGATTAGCTCTATTCTACTTGTTCGTTCGAAGGTTGTTTTTTTACGCACCGTTGTCTTTTTTAATACAATGCAACGACATTGAATACCTATAACATCTAATCACTAAGACTGCCTTGAATAAATCATAGTGCTAACCATTATTTCTTGAGATTTATCTAGAGCAATCTCACATTATAAACAACCTTATAATACAATCCTTTAGTAGAAAGGACAAACCTTCATTGTTCACACGTTTATTAAAGCTATTACTCGTGCTTAACCACAATGTACCATCATTTGTCACAAGGTCGACCCCTAAGAACGTGCATACATTTCACTTTTCATCACGTTCTATTGAATTTCCCTCATACACTTATCTTATAAAAAATTAAGCTTCAAGTTTAAAATATGGCAATCCTTTGAATACCTCTTATGGTCTCGACGCTTTCTCGTGTATAGACGCCTAAGCCAATATGTACTTATTTGTATGAAATCGATTTGTCATGCAGCAACAAGTATTACCTATCTAACTCATGCGACATTTTGACGTGCATATAACTGGCAACGTATAGAAATCGTGAACGAATTGGCAATATGTACTTATACTAAAGATAGCTCTGGAACTAATTCCCAGCAAAATTGTGAAGAAGACTTGAGAATCGCTCTCTTTATGTGTGTCACAGTTTTGAATACGCACTTGCTGTTTTGTTATTAAACATGTGCATTTTATAAAGAACCCTCCCCTTGCTTTATGTAATGCGTAGCAACAGCTACTATTTAATCGCTTTAATTTGTAAACTACAACAACCACTGTTACATATTTTACAAGGTTACTAGATCTGGAAGGGTGGCGAAAGTGAAAAAAACACCACAACAATGGAATGTCTCAAACGTTTAGAACAACGATTGAAAGCACTACAACTACAGAGGCTTTCCTCTGTTGCAATACTATTTTTTTCTACCGCAGTAGAAATCAGATACACAAAGCTTCTATTTTCAAAATATGTAATTTAAATTTAAAATTGACGTTAAATCTTCATGAATCTCTGAAATGTATCTACCTACACGTAAAATCCGAAAGCTTTAAATAAGCCTCTCATTTTCTTCATGTAAACAGACGTACGAAGATAAGATGGTGGAATTTTAATTTTGACGCTGTAAAAACGACGTGAAAACAACCGTAAATGAGTTTTATAAGAAGTTTTATGAGCTTCAAGCTTATCGACTTTTTAGAGTCATAAATCTGGAGAGCCCTTGATTGGTGTAGGTACGTTATCCACACGTACGTAACCTCAAAGTTTAACGACAATACACCCAACTGGTGTTATAATAATCTCATCTTGATTTTTTAATTAGTGAAAAGTATACAAAAGGGCTTTTCTATTTGCACAGCATCCAACAAGTACAATTCGTAGCGTCATCGACCTAGTCTTAAAATAAAAATTAATTAGATTATAAATGTAATTTCCTGTCGACGTTCGTTTCTGTAGCTTTTCTAATACACTTTAGACGTGGTAATTCAATACACTTGTAATGAAAAAATAATAAAAACTAAATTAACCATCTCGTGTTGATTTTATGAATATTTACCTATAAAACGACAACGTTTTATTGAACTAAAAACTAATTAATAACCCCTTTATCACGATGAGCTCCATAATTATGAATAATACAATATTGAAATTGTTGATGTTGATTGATCTATTTAATTGCAGTTTAATGGAAATTGAAAAACAAATATGTGTTACTTAAAATAAATAAAAGTGACAGATTAAATGTAAAAGTTATATTTTTCTAAGTGGGAAGTTACATCCGTATAAAAATGCGTAGCACTTAATGTCAAATACACTTTATCCTTTATCGATTATGACGGAGGACGTTTTTATTAGAAACGCTTGTTGTAAATTGTATTTATCGACGTTTACATTGCACGATAACCTTTAACGTTATCACTTAGCTAATCAGATAGCTTCTTAACTAAGTTGTCATGTTATCCTTCTTTAACAGCCATTTTTATTAAGTCCTTTGAAAAACAATAAAAATAGAACAAGAGACAAATGTTACATGGATATGATAAATGATTTGGGTAGAGGCGAAGTCGTTCTAGGACTTGAGTAATTCTTCATGTGTGCAAATGAATTCAACTTTTTCTACTTAACACAATTGCATAAAATTGTAATTTTGCTGTTTTGTTGAAGGAAATTCCATTAGCGCTAATCGCGAAATCATGACTACTAGTTAATGGAGGTGTTAAAACAGTAAGTAAATTGTATACAAATAGAATTAAGTTTCAATCTTAATTTTATAATCATAATTCTAGTTTATATACCTACATCATATGTATAATTACTAAAGCTTCTTTAAGGATTTTTATGACTGATTCTGAAAGAATTCCGAATGTACCGCATTTTTATCTGCCCATGAATACTATAACGTGTGTCCCAACGAGAGCGACGGATTTAATTTTAAAGAAAAACACATTTATTTTTTGAATTAAGCAAATATTTTTATATCAACATAAAGATAGTTCCGATTAAACGTGAGGCAAATGGCCACCACGAAACCTCTGGCACAAGGTTATTCTTTTGTTGAAATTTTGAATAACGTTTTCAACAAATGTGGCTGTATTTCACCAATAACGCGTCTCATTTCCTCTTTACGATGTTCAACTGTTTCAGGCTTATTCACATACACCTTTTCCTTCACATAGCCAAGTCCATTGGTGTTAGGTCGCACGATCTTAGTGGCCAAGCCAAATCGAAAAATGACACGGCCTGGAAACTTGGTCTGTAATAACACCATTGTTTCACGTGCTGTGTGGCAGGTGGCACCGTCTTGTTGGAAAAGCATGTCCCCCCACATCAATTACATTCAATTCGGCCTACAAAAACTCTGTTAACATATCGCGATACCGCACACCATTAACACTTTTTTTCATCCGCCAGCCCAAAATGCGCATCAAACAGCTACTCGCGGTGGATGCAATTGTTGTTCGAGTATCACACGAGGATTTTAAGCACCCCAAATCCAACAGTTTTGCTTATTTACGTATCCGTCGAATTGAAAATGTGCCTCATCTGAAAAAATGATTTTCTTCGAAAAATCCGCATTAATTTGATGATGTTCCAACACCAATCAGCAAATCCACGACGCTGCGAATGGTCCCTTTCTTGCACCAATCGGCCTTGTAAGCGTGCGAATGCAGATCTTTTACCAAAATTCGTTGCATAGTGCTTCTAGAAATGTTTAGTTCTTGACCACGATTCCTGGATTCCCGGCCACAGATTCCCTTACTGAGGCTATATTTACTATTGACCGATAAGGACGACGACCAACAATGGTCGAATGCCGAAGGTTTTAGAGACTTACTTCACATACTATACATTTAGCATCATATTCCCGTTTTTGTATCACTTGAAAAAAAATAAATCTTGGTGTAAAATAAAAAAACTCTTGAGGTGAAGTGAATAAAACCTTGGGGTAAAATGAATAAAATCATGGGGTAAAATGAATAAAATCTTGGGGCCAAAAGAATAATAATATGTGGGCTAAATTAATAATTTGGGGGCTAATATAATAATTTTTGGGAACGAAAATCTTGGGACCAAAATAATTAAAAGCTAAGGTAGAAAAAATAATTCTTAGGGTAAAATAATAATTGTTGGGGTGAGAATGACAATTCCTACGATGCGCAAAATAATATCTCTTTCTATTTATTTGTGTTAATTTTTAGTACATTTGTCACTTGTTTGTGGTATTCTCTAAAAGTGGAAAATTAAGCAAATGAAATGGGAGTAACAAACTACGAACTTTTAGTTTGTTTTGGCTTCATAACCTTCCCGTCCTCTCTTTATCACTTGTTTTTGGCCACTTTCCTAACTATGGATGCAGCAGACAGCATCTATAGCTGAAACGGTCTCTATACTGTCCGACAGTACATCAACACGCGCACTGTTTAATAAGATATTGTAGTGGCTTTTGGTGTTGTTTGTTAATTCAACGGTCACAAGTGTTACTATCTGCGCAAGTGTAACCAAAATGGGTTGTACGTAAATTTACCCCCATGGCGATTATAGGGATGTGTAGGAATAATTTGACTTTCGAGAGTTGTACAGCAGTAACGACGATCCCTAACATTGAGTTCAGTCCATTGCGACTGTGCTCTTGAGGTACACAACGAAATGAAATTTCCATGGCCACCTTCTTGACATGATGAATACCGCTGAACTTATTTAATGCAAAACTCACTGTAACTTTCGGCCCATGATCACAATGTGAGTTCTCATCAATAGATCCTTTCACTTCTTCGTAACTTGTGGTAACGCCTAATGTTATCCCAATCGGTTTTTCAGTCTTCAACCCCTATGTTCACTTTTTCTCTCAATGTTTTTTGTGGCCGTGTACGCATCATTGGTTTAATTTCGTCGGTTTTTATTGTTAGTTTGTATTCATTCTTTGACGCTGGTTTTCCTGACTTAAAGTGGTAACTGCTTTATTCGTGGATTTTCCCTGACAGTGCCATTTTTCCTACGGTCTTCTCCAGGTTTTTAAATTTTTCGCTGGAACAACATTTTCGTGCTCAGTCTTATTTTTTGTCTTCTTGTCATCGTCCATGATTTACTTCCGTCTACTTTCTGAATGCAACATATCCTTATTATAAGTATTTCAGTACCACATATAAGTAACTCAGTAAAAGGCAAACGTTGGAATGTATAGTTTCAATGATGTTAAGCATCAAGCAAAACTTATTGACGGGAACCCTTTTTCTCTTTCAAAGTAGGCAGATACCTATAAGCGTAAATCGTTTACACCTTGAATCTACGTGAAGGTTGAAACACATCACTAAGTTATATTTCCACCTACTGTTAAATGTGACTCTCAGATAATTTCCATGGAGACGATTGTCCCAAGAATTGTTTCAATACAACTTATCTGCCGGGTAAGTTTATCAGGAGATGAAAAGACTGGACCTAAATATCATGGTTATTGGTTAGTCCTCTGTTCAATCTTAAAGGGTATAGAACCTTCATGGAAGGAGAAATTATGCAGTGTTGTCCTATACATTTATTCGCCATAAAAACTACGAAGATTATGAATGTCCCACTTAATTATAATGAAAAAAACCTGACTTAATAAGTTTTAGTGGAACGGCATTATTGGGAAACTGTCTGAAGCGCCACCATCAAACTATAGAAGGTAGTGACTTAATTTACTTGTGTATAAAATGAGAAACGGTGTATTGTTATCTTGAAAGAAAGGACAAGGAAGGGGAAGTTCTTTTGCATGTTAAGGGTTAAGTTGAACTTCGTCCTTATACAGTATTGGTACGTCGCTGTAGTTTTGATGAGAAACAAAGACTTTAATATTATGATTGTCATTATGAATACTAACTAATGTGTCCTATTTACGTTATAAATCCCTCTACAATCATATAGTTACACTCTCCCCACGAACGCTAAAGGCTGTTAAATTCATGACACCTCAAAAATCAATTTCTAAGAGCGTTGTAGGAAGAAATTTAAGTTTTTTTGTTTTTTGCTGCAACATTGTATAATTACAATCAGAAAGCAAACCGCATATTTTGTATTATCATCAATGGACGCTGGTGCTGTCTAAAGACGACACCTGCTATAGGAAAACAGCATCTACCTATGGTCATTTTGGCGGGAAATGGTTTTCACTTGTATGTTTAATTTATTTTATTTTTATTTATTTATTTATTTATTTAGTCCAAGTTAACAATAGTGATTGTTAGGATTCGTCAAAAAAATACATTAAAGTTATATTTAATAACTCTTCCTTGAATCCACGTGAATAAGTACTCTAATGACGTTTGTTTTCATCCATCGACGGTACTAAAGGAAAGATCCATTCTTTAAACGAAAAGCACCTTCGACAGTTTAAGCTCAGGCCCGTCATGTAGGCTTGATGAAGAAGCATTAAATAAATCAGCAGATTTTCCTTTCGTAACCTACAAAAGCAAGAATATTGAGCTGTAAATCAAAAATTGGAACTGATCAAATGTTACTTGTACTGCGGAGAAATTAACATACACGCAATGAGTCAATTTCAAGGAATGACACTATGAGGAAGATTTTCTGGAGCCTGCAGGAAAGATTACAAGCTGTAACTCGTTGTCGAGTTGTTTCTTGCATCAAGAAGCGATTTGAAACAGTGTGTAAAATCTGTCAAATCTTTAACTTGACTTAGTTTACGCTGCTGATTTATTGTAAAACACTTCCCAGAATGCCAATTTCTAATCTAAGAAGGTCTTAACCCATAATTCCAATACAATAATCCCCTTTCATACTCTATTCGGGCATTGATCCGAATTTATTACAGTTAACTTGATAAACAAGAGAATTACAAATGGGAAAAAAATCCTTTACCAATTCGATAAACGTACACTGCTAAAACGAGTTATATGCTACATTTATGACATTTGCATCACATTCTCGTAAGCAATGTGCTTGAGCTCAGCTTACAAGGTATGTAAAATGGATATTACCTGTTAGGTTTAAATCCCTAACATGGGTGTGTGAACTGATTGCACTAATTATACGCTTTAGGGAATTTAAATCTCTATAAATTGTGATTAAACCACTGCTATAAAGTATTATATTAGCTCTGTTTTAACTAAAACCTATAGCGGCAGTTAATTTCACAATAATTGTAGATTGTTATTATAATTGAGTTTCAGTTTACGAGTGCGACTAGGTATATTTCATAACCAATTTCTCGCAATATGGTTTCACTGATAAATATGCAAAGCTAAACTTATTACAATTCTTTGCTTACCGGGATTACATCGTCTGCTGCATTTTAAAAATATGCGGCCCAGTTTGTTATGGTGTCGTTATTATAGCGACGGACGGTGAAATAACCGTAAAAGCAAAAAATGTTAAGGCAACGTAGTGTGCATGACAAATGATTTAAGAACATTGCTATTACAAAAACAATGATCGACATCCACAGTTTCAAATTAAGACAGGTAATAATCCGTTAAAAGCATCCTCCAACTTTCCTTAATGTTGTTTATTTTTAACTCTTCTATTAGTTGAAACGTTAAAGTTTGATAATTATTGTTTATTAGACGGTTTTGTATAAGCGTAGTTTAAATGTAAATTTTACATCTCGTGCTGAGATAAAACTTTTATTTTTAAGTTACAATTCGTCGATCGTTGTTTGCTTGTTTGTGATCGTTCACATTTAACGATAGGAAAATGAGACTGTGTCTGGAGGGGGATGGTTTGGTGAATTATAAACCAATTTACACTAAGAGGGTGAGATCTCTCCTTCAATTAAATAAATTTGAAATAAAAAACTCTAGAAATACGTGTTCGATCCTGAATTTTAGATTAATGGACTGTTTGATGTGAATTGTTACGAATCTAACTTAAAGACTTGGAGGTCCAGTACAGCATAACATTTAGACAAAGTGTGATAGTGATTTATTGTCAATACTTGAAGGTCTGCATATCAAGTTTTTAACAAAACATCATGTGGTTTAGTAAACATAGAAATTACTCTTCACTCCTATCCATACTTTACGCAACAGCATTTCTTTTCATAAATCTGAAATGTCTGTCCAGAAACATATTGAATAAATTAGGATAAGTGATTGGATGCTGATTCGTCATTAACTTCAATTAAGCCCAATTGATAAGGCACTTGAGTTTTCAAACGGATACCTGAATAATACCAGTATCAGTGATCGTACGTATTATGATGGTGCACCTTTAGCCATGCGCGATTGCTTATAAATTGCTTACTGCAAAAGTTTGTATCCGAAATTTCTAATCTGCAATTCCGTTAGAGCTTTCTTCCATGTTTTCGTGAACGTATAGACTTTCGGTGACTTCTTGGTGATATCGTATTTAAATTATCCATTATTCATTGGAAACATGATTAATTTGTAATCGATGTGCTAGTGTTTTTGATATCTGGCATGTCAAAGGCATGGTATTACCTTCATAATTACGTACACTCGTTTCTGCTGTAGAAAAAAGTCCAAGCAGGGTGCTTAAAATTCGATACTAGGAGACAACTTTTTGATGTGTGATGAACTGATGTATAGCAACGCTTCGATGAAGATGACCACCGAACTCAAAAAAGTAAGCTTGTCATTAGACTTGATTGCTATTTCACATGTACCGAGAATATCAATTATTATCGATAATGAGACATCTTAGACCTTGTATTAACCTTGAGCACGGTACAGCTTCAGGAAAGCTTATATAATTCCGACCCCTGATTCAGATAATACGTCTCACGTGTTTCAGGCAGCTTAAAGGTCATACTGATTAACCATAATTCTTGTTTGAAGAATCACCGATTTTCAGTTAAATGCTGTAACTTTACGAGACCAATTTAATTCAATATTTATTGTATTCTTAAACAAAAAATATACAATGATTCTTATTCTCCCACATCAAAAAATTTACCATAATACAGGGTGTCTCACGGTGACCGTCGGTTAGAAGTATATCAAGAACTGTAAAAGCTAGAAATTTAAAATTTTGCACATGGGACATGGAGTGTTTAATCTATTAAATAAAAATATTTTCCACATGGCAGCACTTCCGGAAATACCGGAAATGGGCATCAACTTCTTTATTTTAAATACAAACCAGGCAATTTTTTTTCACATTCTGATGTGTTATAAAATGTTTAGTAAGTATGCTTAAAATAATCGGCGTATCAATTTTGATTGTTGAGAAAAAAAATTTTTTTCACTGAAAAATGTCAAAATCTTGTTTAGGAAATAAAATTGAAAGTCGAAAGTGGTAAAAGTTAGGGAAATGGGATTTTAGGTTCTGAATGTCCAAAGATTGAGACACAATTGTCTGTCATGGATAATAAAAAATTGCCCGCGGTTACGTATCTATTTGACGTTATATCCAGACTTAAGAAAAACTTTAAAAAGTCTCTTTTTTTAAATGGAATGCCTATTTAATTATCAGTCCATTCGATGCAGAAATAAATTTCCTTTAAATTGATATACCATGTTCCTATACCTAAAATCAATGATTACAGAGTTATTTACATTTTTCTAATTAAATTTATAATTACATACTTTACAAAACATGGTTGGCTTTGAAAATTTTCAAAAAATTTTATTCAATTGTTTCTTATGATGACAGTTGTCAGTTTGAAAGTTTACGCTACATTTACGTTTGTTATCACTGTTATCAGTGTTATCTGTTTGAATTTTGATTTTTGCGCTTAATATTTGTTTTTAATTGGGAAATATGGAATACACAAACGCTGATATTCTAAATTTGTTTTACATTCATGGCGAGTCTGCTCGTATTACTTTTCGGACCTGCAGAACCTTTAACTATTGAATAAAGAATCACTCAACACTTTAACGAAAGATATCCGCATTTACCTACAATGACAGAACGAAAAATTAGGATGATTGAAAAGAATTTTCTAAATTTGGGCGAAGTAAATGCGCCGCGAAGTTTGGCAAAAGTCAATTGTCCCCATTGACGCTGCAGAAACCAATGTATTGGGATATTTTAATGTTTTCCCTGAAAGTTCTGTTCGTTCGGCGGAAAGAGACCTTGGATAGTCAAGAAGTTGCATAGATAGAATTTTAAATAATCATAAAAGCATAAGAAACATTTGAATAAAAATTTATTGAAAATTTTCAAAGCCAACCATGTTGTGTAAAGTATGTAATTATAAATTTAATTAGAAAAATGTAAATAACTCTGTAATCATTGATTTTAGGTATAGGAACATGGTATATCAATTTAAAGGAAATTTATTTCTACATTGAATGGGCCGATAATTAAATAGGCATTCCATTTAAAAAAAAAAGACTTTTTAAGGTTTTTCTTAAGTCTGGAAATATCGTCAAATAGATACTTAACCGCGGGCAATTTTTTATTATCCGTTACAGACAATTGTGTCTCAATCTTTTGACATTGAGAACCTAAAATCCCATTTCCCTAACTTTTACCACTTTCGACTTTCAATTTTATTTCCTAAACACGATTTTGACATTTTTCAGTGAAAAAATTTTTTTTTCTCAACAATCAAAATTGATACGCCGATTATTTTAAGCATACTTACTAAACATTTCATGACACATCAGAATGTGAAAAAAAATTGCCTGGTTTGTATTTAAAATAAAGAAGTTGATGCTCACTTCCGGTATTTCCGGAAGTGCTGCCATGTGGAAAATATTTTTATTTATTAGATTAAACACTCCATGTCGCATGTGCAAAATTTCAAATTTCTAGCTTTTACAGTTCTTGATATACTTCTAACCGACGGTCACCGTGAGACACCCTGTATACTATACATAATTATTATTATTATTATTGGTTCGGGGGTGGTCCCAATAGGTCCCCGTACTGCGACCTTTTGGTCTATTGTGCTCCCCGGTGTTATCTACCCTTCAAGAATACCTGTATCTTTCACAAAGTCCAGGATTTTAGTAGGGCGAATCTTCGTTACTTCCTCTTGTGTAATTTTTTCATTTCAAAGTAGGAGTTCCCTTGCCTTTATGAATGCCTCACATTGGCAGATGACGTGATAGGGCGTTTCATCTGCCTCACCACAACCCCTGCATGTCGGGCTTTCAGTCAGTCCCATGTTGTGCAGGTGTTTGTTCATGCGACAGTGGCCCGTGACCATTTCTGTCGCAAGTTTTATCTTCGTCCTGCTTAACTTTAAGATGGACGTAGCTAGGTCCCCGTTTGGGGTTTCCAGGAAGATCTTGGAATGACTCTGTCCTGGAATTTTCGACCAATGTCTGCAATGCTCTTTCGTGAGTATTGCTTGAATCTCCTTTTTGACTGTGTTATAAGTAATCCCACAAGCGGGTTCGGATCCTATGAATGGTTTTGCGCTTGTCATTCTCGCAAGCTCGTCTGCAACCTGGTTACCTGCGATTCCCGCATGCCCAGGTGCCCACACTAGTGTGACTGAGTTGCACTTACCTAGTGCGTTTAGCATTTGTGTGCATTCAAGGACTAGCCCTGAATTTACCGCATATGAGTCTATTGCTGCAATCGCTGCTTTGCTGTCTGTCACTATAAAGATTTTCCTTTTGATAAGGTTCTCTTTTAATAGTTGAGCAGCCGCCGTCAGGATTGCATATACCTCGGCTTGGAATACGGTCGCTTGTTGTCCTAGGCTTACAGAAATTCTGCAGCCCCGTCCATTGCTCCCGTATACTCCAGAGCCGGTGCCCTTTGTGGTTTTTGAGCCGTCTGTGTAATACACGATTCCATTCAGCTTCGCTTTACTGGAATTGCTCTCCCAGTCTTGCCGAGTGGGGATTGTTGTCTTAAACAGTTTTATAGGACAAACTGTTTTGGGTATCCTCTCAGTGTTCATACTAAGGGTTTTGTCTTTGGGGATTTCGTCAAATATGAGCGAGTGCCCCGCCCTTGACGATTCCTCCTCACCGTTAACTCTCAGCCGGTATGCCCCTCTGAGCGCCTCTGCCCTAATTGCTAGGTTTAGTGGTGGTAAGTTCAAGAGAGTCTCCATAGCTGCCGTAGGGGTGGTTATCATTGCCCCCGTGATTCCAAGGCAAGCCCTACGCTGCAGCTTGCTACTATACATAAAGTCCCCACCATAAACATAAATAAAATAACTACCACTGTAAAACTGTCTTTACTCCTGTCCCCTTCGTTTCGCCCTCTCCCTCCTCTCTAACACCTCCTTCATCCACCCCACTGCTACCCCTTTCGCTCCCAGAATAACCTTTCTCTCTCCTCTTTTTTTAGCTCCTCACATTCCCTCATCATATGACACATACTTTCACTTCCTTCCCTGCACATTCTACAAACCCTTTTCTCGTCCTCCCACCAGTATCTATTTTGATTATTTCATTCCTCTTCCTGACCCCTTCCTAATACTTCACCGCTCTCCTTCCTGTCTAAACTCTTATTTTCCCAACTTTTATCTCTTCCTCCACTAAATACCCTGGCGTCTCTCTATCCAGCCCCAACGTCCATCTCCAGTATTTCCCTGAACTCTCTCCAACTTTTCCCACTCCTTCCACCTCCATATGTCTGCTCCGTACTCCATCGTACTCCTTACTAGTTTGTCAAAAATCCACCTTCTTCCATACCTTTCCCAAAAACTCTTTGCCCCACAGCCTCCCCACTAGTCTATTCCTCTTATTTACCAGTTCTCTTTATATGCGCATCGTCATTATTATAATATCTTAATTTTCTGCGTTTAATTGACCAAATTCTTGCTTGAATTAGCAGCGTCATTGGTACTTTTATAAGTTAGTCAGCTGCGTGTGCAGTGCATTCCGTTGGTGGATATAAACTTATCTAGTTTAATGTATATCGTGATTCTTGCTGTATGATTAGAAAAAAAAAGAATTTTGTGGTCCAATCAATCTTTAACTGTATTTCGTTATGATTCCATATCCCATATTAGTTGACTTTAAATGTAAGTATTCCATTTTTTGCTCTCACTCAGTTTTGTGCCGAAACTTTGTTGGTGCCCATTTTCTGCTGTTCCAGTTGACATCGATGTGGTTTATTTTCTTAGATTTTATTCATCTGTCGACTGTCCTGCTGTGTAAGGTGGACAGCAGTTCCTAATTAAGTTTTTATTACTATTTCACATATTGTTGTATTTCACTACCTTTCTACAACATATTTCTGCTAATATTTTCCAGTTTTCCGAAACAGTGTTTTTTTTTACATATTCCCATATTTTCTATTGCCTAGTCAATTTTGAGTTAACTGGCATCTAAGTGAATGATTTGCTCCATCTTCTAATGTAGCTTCATTTTTAAATAAATAATATATCCATCATATTATGCTCCACGACCTTCAGGTCAAAATAAAATTAGAACCATTTAATCTGCAATACTTTCATACTAAACCATACTATTTAACTACAATCCTTATTTAAAAATTAAATTTGTGTCTCTGTTCTTCAGCAAGGTGTCGAATTGGAATGAATTGCTTTTATGTGCTTCTTCATATTTACTCTAATTGAAGTTTCCGTTGAATAGCAGCTGAAACCAGAAATAGCAGAAACTTCCTTTTTAGGAACTGGATCATTCTTCCCACTTAAGCTTTAAGCAGATGTAGGTGAAGCTCCTCGTAATCGACTTGGTGTTTTTTTCCCACGAAACGTCGGCAAGTTGAATGAAGTGCTGGAAGATTCTTTAACTTACCTCTTGACAACTCCTCCAGAAGGTCCCCATCGAGGGAAAAAACACCAAGGCTTTAAGCAGAGGTCGTTTGATGATAACTCTTCAATTTTGTTTCAACTATAATAGTTTCAATAGTTGCATATCTGTTTGTCATGCATATAATGCCTAGGACAATATGATACTAGAAAACAGTACTTAATGATTTACATTCTACACTTTAAAGATTTCGATCTGTTTCATCTATGATTCAACCATAAAAACGAAGAAAACAAAAAACTAACTAAGTGTGTTTTTAGAGGAAATATAATTAAGAGTTTTAATCACAATTATACCTACTTGCAATGGAGCTATTTTGGTTATATCGCAATTGAGGTCACAATGAGGAAGAGGATCACTTACTCAATACGTTTCACATGACCATGGAGCACCGATGGGGCCGTCAAAAGTTTAATAAATGCCAAATTAAACGCTGAATGACAAACACTGAAGCCATACATTATAAGTGGGCGTTAATTATAATGTATGGCTTCAGTGTTTATCATTCAGCGTTTCATTTGGGCGCTACTCGTACGTTTCATTGTAGTAGGTCTTGAATTGAATAAAAGAGAGGCATCGTAAAAATTCTTTAATTTTTCTGTCAACTTAATAAAACTCTCCTTGCACATGTCTTCTACCCAAGTAGCATCACTTGGTTATTTAGCTTTTGCGATATTTTCTGCGATATTTTTTGATAGTTAGTCGTCTGTAATTTATTTGAAATCGGTGTGTCCACAGATATCAATATGGAACCAGCTATGGCAGCGTTTCCCAAACTTTTTTGACCGCGGCCCGGTACGAGGTTTTAAAATGTTTGGCGACCCACCTTATGAAAAACCCCATTTCTTTACAAGACAAATTTTATTTTTTAATTAAAAATCTAGTTAAGTAATTGTTTGTTTATTTTATTCATACACAAAAATTTCAAAATAATTATACTTACTTATAAGAAAAATAAAAGCAATTAAAAAATTATATTCATTTAAAACTAGTAAATGAAGTAAACTAGCAACTTTAGCAGCACAACGCGCGGACGCGAGCGATAAAGCTATGTGAAAGAGTGCAAATGCACACTTTTCCACTATTCCTAGTGTATAACGTATAACTGATGTAAAAAACTAATAGGTACTTAAAAAAATTCTTTTTGTGTTTTTACCATGTTTTGTCGTGACCCGGCAAAATTTTTCTACGGCTCGGTGCCGGGTCGCGAGCCACACTTTGGGAAACGTTCAGCTATGGGAAGTTAGAGAATCGATATGTCCTCATACAAAACTGGAGGTTGCTCATTAATTGCACTCTACTAGTCTAGAGGATATCACTGAAATTGTTGAATTGCATTAAAGGAATTAAAGGTTTTCGGTGGAAAGTACTTTGTTGGATATTGCATTTTCCAATAGTAAGCGTTACACAGTTAATGAGGCCGTTCAATTGCAGATAATACATGCTGCTAGCAGCAACGCCTTTTCCAAAATGAACATTATTCACACATATTCATTTTTAATAGAGAGCTATCAATAAATTGCCAAGTACAGCACACCGAAATGACCTTTTCTCATAGCTATTTTCAAAAGACCAAAAAGTTTCCATGACAGGCAATAATTATTTGGTCTTTCACTCGGAAACATGTATTCAGTTTTCTTATAGTGCACCCGTAAAACTGTAAATCTCGTAGATATTCTGTCTGTATATTTCCAAATGAGTAAAGCTTTAATTTTATTACCAAATTAGACTGTGACCACTAAAAACTAAAAAGAAATTGCATTCCTTAGCAAATGAATTTTAGAGCTAAATTAAGATTGCGAAGAGCTTGCACTGCATAAAATCTTAGATGCAATCGGGAGAGTGCAGATAACAAAAGTGGTAGAAAAGTGGACGTCACATAAACTTGTATTGCATTTTCAGTTTGCTAACGTCGGTATTGATTTAGGAAATCTTTTGAAAAATACAAAAAGTTAAGCTTTTATCTCATTTTCAAAGAGATTTATACACATTTAGAAGAAGATGTAAAGACGTGAACACTTATTGAAATGGACAAGTTTATGGATAATCGAGATAGTTAATACATTCAAACACGTACAGTATCGTGTAAATTTATAGCACCCAGTTGTGCTATTGGTTTCCTTAATTCGATTAATCACAATTTATCTCTCGCATATTTTATGAAATGTTACACTTTTGTATATTTACTTACGAGAAATGCTAACAAAGCAGTAAAAAATCAATAGCGCTTTAGTACATTTAAACCAATTTGTTAGGCAAATAGCCTGAGTAATAACACGGTACATGCACTTTTATAATCAAGCGCAATTAAAATACGATTACAATGTATTGAAAATTATTGCACGTAACAATTGTAGAAATTACTTACCCATTTCCCCTACAAATACAAAAACTAATTTTATTACACGGTTTATGCCCTGGTATAATTATTCTCATTGAAATATTGGAATATATCATACGATAGCTGCCAAGCAGAGATAAGCTATCTACTGTATAAACATTTCTATGTAATTGTAATGTCTAGTTATAGCCATGTATTGTGAATTCTGTCCAATAAAATAGGATTTCTACAATAGTGTCCTAACGTTTGCTTAGTGAAATTGTTAACATGACATGTATACAAATGATTTATTCCGTTACAAAATCTTGAATTAAAAACTATCGCATTCAATTACAAATGGAAATGTGAGATTACACTGAGATCTAACGTTGTTAATATTGCGATTAATTAGTAGAGTTCATCAGCTAAATTAGTGAGTTATTGGCATTCTAACCATTTCCCTCAGCATTTCCACATAATTTAGTTGAATACATAACAAGCGTTATTGCCCCAATGCGTTCAAATTGACAATCACTTATGTGTTCAAAGGCCTTGATTGCTACAAATGTGCTCAATTATTAAAAGTGTTTAAAAGTAACGAGAATTAGGAGCTGTAGTTTACTGCAAATGTGCTTGATTTGAAAACTGTGCATTTTGTATAAATGGGACCCTTGTTTTGTTTAGTTTTGCTAGTTTTAAGGACAGTACACAGCTAAAAACATCTGATAAATTGGTACAGCGAGGTCTAAGGTTCATCCGCAGTTCTATTTAACAATCTACACGGAAGGATTCTGTCCTTCTTGTACCCTTTTGAGTGACTTACTCATGTAAACTGTTTATGATAAAAAATGAATACGAAAGGAAATACGCATCTGAAAGGAAAATCAACGCTTTTTTTAGTCTCAACTTGATTATAATTTAAACATTTTAACTCTTAACAATACTCTTATAAATTACTCGGTAGGTATGTACCGTGGTTGGTAACGATTTATATCAATGTACTACGTGATTTTACAGTTGAAGTAGAAAAACCTCGAATGACATGGCAAAATGATTGGTTTGGTGTACAATATGCATCAACTTGACAAAATGATCCAATAATTTACTTTTTAAAATCCGAAATTATTCATTACAGCATCTGTATTCACTATATTGGAACGTAGATATAAGCCTCTCGATTATCAGTCTGTCATATACCTATCTGTCTGTCAAAAACAAAGGTTTTACGTTGTACTTCTTTTGATTAAACTAATAACATTTAACAAAACGGTTTTTTTTTTATTATATCAGGTATGTTTCAAAACAGTAACAGTAAAACAGTGATTCCGATAATAATCAGTAAAGTTAGTCCGCGAGTGATTTCTCGATTTTTACGTTACGAGTTTTTACGACACGACGCCGCCGTTACACGGCATTACAGACGTATTTACAAGATGAAGACTCGTGGGAATGTAATAAACCTGTCGGAAATGTCGCAGTAAATCCGAAAACCGATAATAAGGCAAAGTCGAAAATAATTTTGTTAGTGGATCCTATAAATTACTCGTATATTCATGTTCAAGATGCAAAGACGGCTATGGCAAAATTTACAAAACGCATTTGAGTATTCAGGTTTGATAAGGAAAGTTGGGTTACTCCAAGATTTGGTGAATACCACTTTAGGGCTTCGTTGGCTCGCGTGGTTTATAATAAGACACTTTGCTTTGGTGCATAAAATAATGTATTTACAAATAATACCTATAACTGCATGATCACTAAACAACAACTAACCAAGGGTGTTTGTGTAACCAGTAACAGAGTAACACTAACCAGTATGAAGTTTGAACTTACATCCCCACTGGTCGGGAGGAAACTCGTCTTGTCTCCCGTATCTGTTGAGTGGGGGCAACGGATATATGCGACAGGCGCGAATATTTAAATGCGCTCGCCACATATACCCCCTTGCCAGTAATGAAGTTACGAAAATTTTACTTTACAAATTATGTTAGATACAATATCAATATAAGGTAGGCTAATTGTACTATATACAAGTCAATTGCATACATGGTAGTTCACTTTACGATTTGTAGATGGAATGTATTACTTACTAGTAGTCCTAGAAAACAAATTACATAACACATAACTCCACTTTTTTTTTGTATTTACATTTTCTTAATATTACTCACTAAATCTAAATGTTAAAGGTTAAGTCAACTCGATTTCTTCCACTTCTCGGTACCTCGCAGGAAATCTTACCTCCCTGCCTGCTCTCGTCGTTTTCTTTGTAGTTGTGGTAGGTGTTATGTCCGTAGATGTGGACGGTTGATTGACTATTGGCGATGAGCTAGGTTGGTTAGATGTGTTAGAAGGTAATGGAATGTCTTTTGAGATGCCACTCGGAAAGTGTTCTTCTGCAGCGATAAATGCCGGTTTCACTCTATCCAATGAGATGACTTGGTGCTTTCCACTTCTTTTAATAGTGACTGTTTTAGGTGTTCGTGATACTACAGCAAATGGACCATCATATGGTGGCTGCAACGGTTTACGAACTGTATCATCTCTGACGAATATGTGTGAACAATCACTCAGCTCTTTGAAAATGAACGGCTTCTGTCCGTTATGGTTACGTGGAGAAGTTGGTTTGAGTGATGCAAAGTGGTTACGAAGTTTGCTTACGAATTCGGATGTGTCATTCACGTTGACAGTCTCGAAAAATTCGCCTGGCAGTTTAAGGGTTTGTCCGTACACGAGCTCCGCAGACGTTGCGTTCAGGTCTTCTTTTATTGAAGAACGTAAGCCTAGTAGGACTAGCGGTA
The DNA here is from genome assembly GCA_036250285.1 of Pyrocoelia pectoralis. Taxonomy (NCBI): domain Eukaryota; kingdom Metazoa; phylum Arthropoda; class Insecta; order Coleoptera; family Lampyridae; genus Pyrocoelia; species Pyrocoelia pectoralis. The sequence continues at coordinate 41,317,961 of CM070078.1, forward strand.
GGCTCTCCACCCACGACTCGTTGGCGTGACACCTTATGGATGCCTTCAGCTGCCTGTGTAGTCGCTCCACCATACCATTACTCTGGGGGTGATATGCTGTAGTTTTTATGTGTTTCGTACCTGTTAATTTGGTTAATGATGTGAATAGATCCGATGCAAATTGACGTCCTCGATCTGTTGTTACCCGAACTGGTACTCCAAACCTTGCAATCCAGTTGAGATGGAATGCAGACGCAACAGTTTCTGCAGTGATGTCTGGAATAGGTATAACTTCAGGCCAACGTGTGAACCGATCGATGCATGTTAGGCAGTAATGATTGCCTTTCGATACTGGTAACGGTCCAATGAGGTCGATATGAACATGTTGGAATCTCTGTGAAGGTGGCACGAAATTGTGGAGTGGTGTGGTTACGTGTCTTGATATCTTGTTTTTCTGACATTGAATGCATTGGCGGCACCATAATCTGGTATCCTTCTTTATTGAAGGCCACACAAAGCGTGATGTCATTATGTTTGTTGTGGCATTTGTTCCTGGATGTGACAGGTTATGTAAGTTGTTGAATACCTGCAATCTAAGTTGTTCCGGAACAAATGGTCGCATTTGGTTTGTGGATGTGTCGCAGAAGACGTGAACGTCATATTCAGGTAAAAATATTCTTTTTATTTTCAAGCCTGTAGATGACTGTTGTAGGAATTGTTGAAGTTCCGGGTCGTCTTCTTGCAACTTGCTAAGCTGCACATAATTAATTGGAGCTAATGTTGCAGTGGTAATACTATTAACTCGTGAGAGCGTGTCTGCGGGTACGTTATCACCACCTGCAACATATTGGATGTCGGTTGTAAATTGCGCTATAAAGTCTAGATGTCTAAATTGTCTCTGTGTACACTTGTCTAATTTTTGCTTGAGGGCAAATGTCAATGGTTTGTGGTCCGTAAGAAGTATGAATTGTCTACCTTCCACTGAATGTTTGAAATACTTAATGCCAGAGTATGCGGCAAGAAGTTCTCGATCGTACGCACTATATTTTTGTTGCGCACTATTAAATTTCTTCGTAAAGAATGCGAGTGGTTGCCACTGATCATTTATTCTTTGTTGTAGAACTCCACCCATTGCATCGTTGGAAGCGTCTACCATAAGTGAAAGTGGTGCTGTAGGTGAAGGGTGTGCTAACATTGTCGCTGTTGCTAGGGCGTTCTTCACATTGTTGAAGGCGTTGTTAGACTCCTCGTCCCAACTCAGTACACTTTTGTTGTTCACTTTGGGTCCACATAGGAATTTATTCAAAGGAGCTTGTATAGAAGCTGCTTTTGGAATAAATCGACGGTAGAAGTTTACCATTCCTAGGAATTGTCGGAGGTCTTTAACGGTTGTCGGTTTGGTAAAATTATTTATTGCTTCGATGCGACTTTGAGGTGGTGCTGTTCCTTCTTTGCTGATAGTGTAACCTAAAAAGATTACTTCTTCTTGTCCAAATACACATTTGTCATAATTAATACATATGCCGTATTCATCGAGGCGTTGGAACAGGCTTCGGAGGTGTGCCACATGCTCTTCTTGCGTTTCCGATGCTACCAGTATATCATCGAGGTAGCTATAACAGTAGTCCAGGTCGCCAGTTATCTCGTCGATGAACCTTTGAAAAGTCTGGGCTGCGTTACGCAGACCAAAGGGCATGCGAATAAATTCGAAGAGACCAAATGGGGTTGTCACGGCTGTCTTGTGGATATCCTCTGGGTGTACGGGTATTTGATTGAAGGCCTTTGTTAAGTCTATTGTAGAAAATAGGTTTTTACCATGAAGTAAATGTGAGAAATTCTCTATGTGAGGAATTGGATAACAGTCGTGGATAGACCTAGCATTCAGTGCTCTATAATCTCCACATGGACGAAATTCACCATTTTTCTTGGGTGCGAGGTGAATTGGTGATGACCAGTTGCTTTTCGAAGGTCGAATAATGCCTTGCTGCAGCATTAAATTGAACTCTGTTTTAGCAATGGCGAGTCGTGCTGGAGCTAGTCTGCGTGGCCGATTGGTAACTGGTGGTCCTGGTGTTGTAGGGATGTGGTGCACTGTGGAGTGTTTCACTTTCTCCGGGACCGATCTACAAATGTTTGTAAGCGACGGAAATTCGCTAAGAACATTGTGGTAGATGTCCTTATCACTAGTCACAGTTCTTATCGTTAAGGTTTCCTGCGACACACTTCTTCCAGGAGTTGAGAGATATGTACAATTGTCTAAAATACGTTTGTTTTTAATGTCTACTAGTAAACTAAAATAACTTAAAAAGTCTGAACCGATTATTGGTTTCTCTACGTCTGCTATAATAAACCGCCACAAAAAGGATCGTCTTAATTTAAGATCGAGCTCTAAAGTAATGAATCCAAATGTTTGAATTTTTGTGTTGTTTGCAGCGAATAATGCAAAGTCACTTTTACACAGGGATGATTTAATAAGTTTCTTTGGGTAGGCACTAATATCGGCACCTGTATCAATAAGATATTGCACTTTTGTTCTCTGTTCAGTCACAAACAAACGGCACTGTTTAACCGATGGAAGACTGGTGGCCGCTACTGTCTTCCGGATTAGTTTTTTTCTTCTTCGAAGTTGCATGGTTTAACACACTTTCTGGCCTTTTCTTTAAAATTAAAGTGGTACCAACACATACCTGAGGTTGATATTGGAGTTCTCGCTCTCGATTTGGAACGATTTCGATATCGGGACTGGCTACGTTCTCTACGAGGGGCAAAATTGTTAGATTTCACCAGTTCTGCAACTTGCAATGTTAAAGCTTCAATTTTGGCTTCCAGTTGTGCATGGGAGCTGCTAGGTGGTCCTGTAAGTGACACAGCCTGGACACTGCTTTTTGCTATAGTTGCAAATATTGTATCGGCCAGTATGGCTTGATCTTCAAGATTCTTGTCGATGGCAGCCGCTGCCAAGATAGCTTGCATATTGTGGGGTAATCGCCCACGCCATAGACTCTGCAACAGTTTATCACTCACATCACTTCCTGCTAAGTTCTTCAGGTGGCGCATGAATTGGGATGGTGTCCTATCTCCCATTTCTTCGTGCTCCAGTAGCCTGCGGATATTCTGTTCCTGGGAAATCGACAAGCGAGAGATTAACTCAAATTTCAGTTTTTCATACGTTTGTTGATCTTGAGGTGCCAAAAGGATATCTTTGATTTCCTGGATATATTCGTTTTCTAAGTTGGCTATCGTATAATTGAATTTAGTGGAATCGCTTTTAATGTTAGAAATTTTGAATTGTGTTTCCAATTGAATGAACCATAACGCCGGTTCTTCCCGCCAGAACTTCGGGGTCTTGAAGTTAGTGGCCATTTTGCTTATTTGCGCATTATCTCCGGAAGTGACGTCATCAGGCGTGGCTTCACTGGTCGCCATGATGTTTATGTACAGAACTTGCGTTGTTTATTATATTTAATTATTTACAGACTTACATGAGAATACGACATTACTCCCGCACTTAGCACTAAGATTATATTTACAATTAGGTACACGGTTTTGCCTATTGTCCTATATACATGTAGTAAATTCGCCCGCCACGCGGCACGCGTTGCACTCTAATTTAAGTTTTCTCGACTAACGTCGGCGTCACCATTTTAGGGCTTCGTTGGCTCGCGTGGTTTATAATAAGACACTTTGCTTTGGTGCATAAAATAATGTATTTACAAATAATACCTATAACTGCATGATCACTAAACAACAACTAACCAAGGGTGTTTGTGTAACCAGTAACAGAGTAACACTAACCAGTATGAAGTTTGAACTTACATCCCCACTGGTCGGGAGGAAACTCGTCTTGTCTCCCGTATCTGTTGAGTGGGGGCAACGGATATATGCGACAGGCGCGAATATTTAAATGCGCTCGCCACACCACTTTAAAACGCTGTTCAAGCATAGAAGATTATTTTAATAAAATAGTAACCACCTCCTACAAGCTAAGAAATATTGGATTTAGCGTTGATGACGACGACGACGCAGACTGGTGTAGCGACAAAATCGATCGAAGATCATGTACCGGTTATGTTTTTATTCATCAAGGTGGTGCAATCTCATGGAACTCACTCCGTCAACTGACAGTTGCGCATTCCGGGACTAAGCACATAAAGTGCGTTTGAAGAAGATTGTTATCGAGTATTTATATCCAAACCAGTGAGATGATTGCTGATGCTCTGACGAAAGGGACTCCTCATCTGAAGCTTGATTATTGTTCTTCAAAAATGGGATTATGTCTAAGGGGGGATATTGCAACGTAACCATAAAATACACCCTGCGATTAAATGTGAAATTTAAGTTTTTGCGTATTAGTACTTTATATTCATACTATCTTTCCCCTTAGGTCATATTCTAAATATACCAATTATGCAATATTGCTTGATGGCAAATCGAAGAATATCTGTCTATCATTGTTGGATTTATTAGACATATGAGGGGGATTTTTCCCAAATTCGTTCAAAACACCTTGACCATGTGTATTTAGAATAAGAACGTTTTATAACAGTAATTTCAAGGTAAAGTAAAGAACTAGTAATAGGAAAAAGAGCCAGTAGTTCAATTTGGATCTCTATCTCCACAACTTGACAGCTTAAACCCGGCCTACATGGACTCAGAAAAGTGCACATGACAACTTCTATTATCGGTTCACTTTGAAATCTGGTATTAAAATGGAAATAAGAACTAATAGTGTCAAATGGTTGAATTCTTAATGTGAAATCAGTATACCTTTCGTTGTCATGGATGTGAGAAAAACGGAACTTAACAAAGTATTCATGTCAGATCAATAAGCAATAAACGGAAATTAATTTGCAATCTGTCATTTTATTTGACGTCACAAAGTTCTCCTGTCAGATCAATAACCAATAGAATTTAATTTTTTTCGAATTTTTTGATGTTGGCATGGCAACTTTAAAACACGCGCGTTTTAAAAAGTGCGATTTAAACACGCCGGGCGTGGTTTAAAAGGCCAATAAAAAAAATAATGAATATTTTACATCTGTTGAATCTGTGTAACTTAGGTATCATTTATACACGGCGCCCAGCGGACGCCCGAGTAGCGTACTCTGAAATCACGACGACACAACTAGATTACGCGCGTCGTTCTTTCTTACTTTAACACTTAGTTCGTCAAAAGATGACATACTAATTCCTTAAATCCTTTTTTTCCAAATACCTTTTCAAAACTCCTATTGCTCCCCTCATCTCACCCACAACATCGTCCGCGTACGCCAGTATCCACACTTTACATCTTCCTATGACCACCCTTCCTCTCTGATGCCCTCTCATAACTTCTTCCGGGTCCCCTATATGAATGGAAAACTGGCTAGCACTCAACGGCCATCCTTGTTTCCCCCCTTTTGTTGTCCAGAACTGTTCTCCCATCCTCACCCCCACTTTAGTTCAACGCCTCGTCTCGTCATACACTTCTTCCAATGCCTTCACCAAATCCTCCTTCACATTTTGCCTCCTCATTTCTTCCCACATATGTACTGCCATTACAATACAATAACATTACAATAACCACCAGACAGTCCCAAGATTTTCGCATAATCTTGTCCAACAAATATTCACAGAAATCTTTCAGTCTTGTCACCTCAATCTGTACAAATATGAAAATACTCAAATAATTTCGATATTATTGCTTTCTACAGGGGCGGCTGGTGTATAAGAGCTGCAGTGCTGCAGACCTCCCAAAAAATAAAGAACTTCCAAAAAATAATAATTAAATTTAAATTATGTCATCGAACTAAAAAAGCAAATTATACTTTAAGCTTAAGCAATTCTCGAAAGGCGTTGTAAAGTCGACCAGTGGAATAACTTGCCGACTCACGCTATAGTTGAGTTATTATTTATCTGGGCTACACGATGGTGTTCTGCGAGCTCCATAAATAAACGTAAGGTGATCGTCTTCCTCCGTGACCGCACTAAATGGTATCACATTTTATGCTGAGAGATGCGCTGCATTAAGTTCAGCGATATCGTATTATTTTAGCGCGAAACACGTGTAGGATCGAATTTTACGCCACTTTTTAGTTTACGGCGGGTTCAAAAACAATAAATAGGTACTGTTTATTGCTGAAAATTATTAATTGTTATGGAAGTGGTCTTCATTTCATTTTAATGTTAAGAAATTTTTAAATATTCTTATGAAGAAAAGGTAGAATTAAAAGGAAAAGGTAGACCATTACCAGAAATTATTATGTTTTGAAAAATCTGGTGTAAGTAATAAATTTGACATTTATTTAAAAAATGAATGTGTCAAAGAATAGTCAATAGTTTACCAAAAATTATAAATTGAATTAGATTTTGTGGAGCTTTTGAATTGGCTCTTCGGGGACATGATGAGAGCCGAACGTACTTCCGAGAATCCGGGTAATATTTCGTGCACTTTCGTAGACCTCATTTATAAGTAATCTTTTATGCAAAAATTGCAGAACACCTAAACATTTTGCCTACCTCATAATAAAGATAATCATAACTATAATACAAGATCGGCATACTCGAAAAAATCAACCATGAATTCTACAGAAAATCAATTCATTATGCAGGTGCCAGTATTTATAACAGACTTCCAAATTATATAAAAAAAAACATTTCAAATAGAAGTAAAAAAGAAACTAGAATGTGTCCATACAATGTAAACGAATTCATGGAATTCTTAAGAATCTTCCACCACACCCAAAGCTCAGAAATGTAATTATGTATTGCATGTTTGTATTCTTAATGTTCTTTTTTATGTTAAGGTGATTTATCCTAGACGAGTGTATTCTGTAAACAGACCAAGCACAATAAAGCACTCAAGTGGATAATGAGTTGTTTGTGTTTTGTGCTAATTGTGAGTTCTGATATTGTGAGTGTATTGTGTTTTTATTATTATTATTGCTCTATGTGCACAGCTATGGACAGTATGTGCCATACAATCTAGTCCAACTTTGCCTGAATTTACTTTCAGTTTCTTCTTCTATTCATGCCACAAAAATTTCTGTTTGTGCTATCTGCTTTATCTGTCACATTATATTTTTCTATAACTTTCAAGGCGCTAAAACGTGTGTTATTACTGCTTTGCATTCAGATTAATAAGCGACGAGTAGCGACACTTACAGGAAAAAGTTGTGAAGCGAAAGGAATACTTATCTTTCCACATTAGTAGCTTTTGGGTTTTTACATTGTTCTACTAGTTAATAATAAATTTCGTTATGGGAGTGCTTATTTTAATGTTGACACTGGTAATAAGAGGTCGGTTGGCAAAAATGTTGACACAGTTGACAACCAAAGGCGTAAAGAAGCAAAAATTTGCCCGTACAATATGTACGTTAGTTAATATTGAGGTTGGTTGGTTGCTACAACCAAAGAGAATTGCTACAACTATGTATAAAGGAAAAAATTCGATTAATGCGATATTTTTTGAGAGAATTTTCTCCCCTCTCCTTTAATCTATTTTGTTTCAAATAAATCTTGGTAATTTTACAGCTGTTCCAAATAGTTACCCCCCATCTCGTGCGATTTCACATGCTTGCGGGATACATTTGTATAATGTTTGATGATTGCATCATAATTTTGACGATATTTGTAATCTTGTAATAAAGACAACTTCAGCTTTAATTTCAGGCGTCCTTGCTTTTCTCATGTTTACTCTCATATTTGTTTGAAAATATGAACAGAGCGACAAAAAGTGATAAATATAATCAATGTTGTCGTGTTACACGGTTTAACGAATCTCTGAAGTATGTACTTTTGAAGATGAATACCGACAAAAGGTTCAAACAAAGTTGTTCGCAATCTTTCGACTACACTCATAAGAGAAACTAAAATTAATTTAGTCTTAGCTTATATGAAATTATTGCTACTGCAGAGAAGTTAACATTATTATTTTAATCTCGAAAACTGTAACTTTCCTACTTTTTTAAAAATAATATAGGTGTTATAAGCTTTCTGCCGTTAAGTATTCTTAGCGAGTTTTATAGAAGCAAATAAAGCAGAACATGAATTAATTTAAAACGTCGACATTACAAGTATATTTTCACGTAAGCTAATAAAACGGAGAATGCATCACGGATTCTAGACACCGCTTGTGATGTTATTTTATTAGGTAAAAGGATTGGTTAGGGACAATTTTATCCACAGGCTTGCATTGAAATTTCATTGACATGTATATAAAATGTTCAAAACGTGCAAAGAATTTCAATTATGAAAGGATTTGTTTCGAGAGATTTTACTAATAAACGTTTTTAATTAACTTCACGTAAAGTTTCATGCTTCAAATTGAGAAAATTAGAAAAATTGGCATTCTCATTTTATTACTAATGTAATTTACGTAGAAGTCCCATTCTAAAAATAAAGGCAATGCAGGTTAAATTAAAATGATAAAGTAGAACCAAGATAATACAAAAGGGTACGCGTAATCCAGAACTTCAGTAAAGTTTTACGTTAAACATTAATAGAAAGCGTTGGAAACTTTATACGTAAAGTGCTTCTATTTCAGGTTTGTGCTAAACAGAAACTCCATGCTTTATCAAACGATCTGTTTACATCGAATACTTATGTGAGAGTTTATTTGGCATGAAAGACTTTATATACGATATGTTTTGACTACGGGAAATACAAAATCTTCCAACTAACTTTCTTTTGCAAATACTTTGAGACGTTGAAAAAATTTGTTACGAAATAGTTTGAGAGTTGATCAAATTGCTAATATTAAAAGCTATAAAATCATTTTATCAATTCCTTGGAGAATTCCCGATAACTTCTTCAAGCTTTATGAAATACACGGAAAAATTGGTTCATTTCCAAAATCCTTGAGTATAATCGCCAAAGCAATTTCGACAAACTCATTAAAACCGTAATTGTTACTGCAATTTTCGTTATATAAATAGGTTTGTAGTGATTCCAAAAACTAGAGCTTTCCTCGATTCAGTAACCCAACATAGGTACTTTACATACATTTCATTCAAACAGCTTTTATTATTTTAACTGTAAACTGTGGACTACCACGACGACATTACGAAAATCTCGTTTAATATCGCTTTCACTTTCAATTGAGTTACCTAGACGCTAAGCGGTGTATTTTAAGTAGAGCTTAAAGGAACGTCAACACATACCTTTACCATGAGGAAACTTAAAATTAACAGAAAACGCGTTTTCCGTGTAATATGCATGCCCATGATTAGTGACCAAATATGCAAAAAATTTACTTATGGGTCCCATTTCATAGCTCTATGCAAAATTGTGCTAAACCGGGAGATGGTCTTCAAGGTATGTGGTTTGCAAAGTTATTATTGTAATAATGGTGGCCTTCGAAAATCAAAATAGCCTATTTTCTGATTTTGTTGTTTCTGCCCAGAAAACTACATTAGCGCCAAATTTATTCCCAATATCCACTATAATACGACAGAGAATTTCACTACTGTTGGTGTTACACTCTCGTATCAAAGTAAATAGCGCATTCACTCCATACCACAAGCTGGCCTGCAAAGGAATTTGGTATTCCTTTCAAGCTAAGTAATCTCTTTGTTATGAATACTATTGACATTGTACAGCCCTTGAGCTGTTGGAGATTGGGCAGCTTACAAACATAGATCTACAGTTTGCCTATTCATTTCTACACAAATTTGTCTGTTTTCTTTTAAACTGGGTCTCCTTCAGATTTACTTCATCCTGAAAACTGAAGCGAACAGAGCGCACCATCTTCTTTGGCTTTCTAGAGGTTTATTTTTACAGAATTAATCAGTTGACATAAAGGTAATATTTACTGTAGACCGAATTGCCTAATAATTTACTTTACTTCTTTATAAACATAATCCTCATAGGCCCCAGTGGTTTGCAATGACATAAGTGTAACACTTGCTTTGATTTAACAATTTATGTTGCAATATGGTTTAAGTTGCTGAAGTTATTTGCCATTCCAGAACCTTCAAAAACTTTATTAATGTCAAAACTGATTCATCATTGTCTAAAAATATTTCGCTTTCTGTGTGTCTCTGTCAAGGATTACTATCAATATCCTAAATATTCATTTAAAGGGAAATTTTCAAATAATCAGAGAAGAGCAGTTTATCATAGAAAGTAGGAGCGTTTATTTCCAAAATATACTAATACTGAAAATCAATAAACAAATCAGCTTAGTATGGAATTATCGATTGATGTCGCCGCAAGTAACTAGCGCCGATTACAAAACCATCAAGCAGTTTGATGGGGGTTTCCTCGATTTCCCATAAATTACCGCTCTGTGTCAATAATTACATAGTTTTGGGGTTTGGAATAATAGTAAAAAATTCAATGCACGAACCGTATGCAGGTCGTGAAAAAGCTAATGAAAAATTTATCTTGCAGTAATTTTAAATACATCTGTATTTTTTACTTTAACCATCATTCGTCTGTATTTAATTCTGAAACGTTGGAAAAAATTACCAACTCCTAGCGTTTTTGGGAAATATAGGGAAACGGAACAACATTTGGACATAATCGTGAATTAAAAAAAGAAAAGAAAAACGGTCATCTTGACCTTCATTCATTCATTCAACGAATGTAAACATATCGTAATAAGTAGAAAAAATATAACATTGAAGAGGTCGACCTTCATAAATGGTAATGAAGTTCTTTTAAGGTATAAATAGCAAAAAGTCTGTAAACTTATTTCCTTTTCCTTTAGATGATTGTATTTTACACCTGCTCCTATTGAATTTAGGGAATGTCAGAAAAGGATTGAAAGTATTGAAAGGGCCAAGTTTGATTGGGTAAGGAAAACGAAGAATGTTACCTGTTTAAATATGAAACCTGAAAGCGCCAAATAAATCGCTTTGAGCATCGTTAGAAAGAAGTTATTCAAGCTCTTGATGTAAATAAATTATTGTAATCAATCATCATACCTATTATTTTTATGATGTTTAAATAGCCAGCTTCGTTAGAATTGTCTCAGTAAAAAAATTAACCAGCCCTTAAGTTGCACTAATTTACTCTCATAACCGGAAATGAGCTACAAATATATTAAAAACGATTGTACTGCTCTCCTTATGTTTGCATCTAAATGTACTTGATGTCATACTAGATTATTATTTGACCATAACAACTACTAAAACAAGAGACATTAATGACTAAATAACGTCCCTTTACATGACAACCGGATTTTACATAGCAACGGACGTTATCTTTTATAAAACTAGCTTATAACGCCCGCAAATGTAAAATATTATACCTCATCAGCATCACCATAGATACGGTCAAGGATGTTAAATGTCAGTCTGACAGTCTATACTGATTTTATTGTTATCATCTTAATCAACTTCTTGCAAGTATGACATAAAGTTAAGAAGGCACCACGGGCGTTATGAACACAACGCCTACGGTCGACGTATATCCCTCGAGCCAGAGGCCCTCGCGCTATACACTGTCGACCTTAGGCGTTATTTAGTTCATAACGCCCTAGATACCTTAATTACCATTATATGATACTAGCTTATTATTTCACCATAACTACTACTAAAACAAGAGACATTAATGACTAAATAACGCCCCTTTACATGACAACCGGATTTTACATAGCAACGGACGTTATTTTTTATAAAGCTAGTTTATAACGCCCGCAAATGTAAAATATTATACCTCATCAGTCATCACCATAGATAAGGTCAAGGATGTTAAATCTCAGTCTGTATTTATGTTATGATGTTATGATTTTATTGTGATCATCAGTTTTAATCATCTTAATCAACTTCTTGCAAGTATGACATAAAGTTATGGAGGCACCACGGGCGTTATGAACATATTATATTATGAACATAACGCCCTAGTTACCTTAATTACTATATTCGAATTAGTTCATTGCAGTCAGTTTTCTACTTTGGCGACAGATTTCCGTAGCTTCTGCGATGTAGACATAAAAATGACAGTGAAACACTATATAAGTTTTATCGATATTTAATACGTTAATCTTATCATGGTGGAGTGTTCCGAAAGTAGACCCTTCCGCCTTTTATAAGCAAAAACGATACATTAGCAAGGAGGGAGAGAGCGATCCAAGCAAGCAATGCGAGCAAATTGGGCGATTGACAATATGTCATCTAAATGTAAGGGCAAGGAAGGAACTGTGCAAAATATAAAGAAAAGGAGAAAGTGAAAAATTAAGAGGAGCATATGAAAATATAGGGAAATAATTTATAGTAACTGCGGAACGTCTACGCAAGGGCCGTGTCAATACAAAAACACACTGAAGATGAAGGTGCGGTGGGAAATGCTCTCCATGGAATAGATTTAGGGCAGTCAGAAGAACCCATTCAATTGGATTGTCCTTACTAGAATTAGAATGAGTATACCGTATTATAGTGGATGTTTGGAAATATCACGCCTCCGAAAGATCAGTTCTTTTTGTAAATAGATCAATGGAGCCTTACAAGATGTAAGTACGATTCGGTTCCAATGGATTTGTGTGCAATTTTGAAATATACAAGAAAATAATTCTTGTGGAAACGGTTGTGGTTGGGGTGTTGAAGCCAAAAATTATCTATTATAGATAGACAACTGGTTCTCATCGATTCAAATTAGAACATAGGCTGTTTTGTATATTGTAAGAGACAATTGGTTGTCTAAAACTCCTTTACAATCAGACCACGAAAAGAAAAATACAAATCGACCAAAAACAATCTGTAATACTGCTACCTATCAATTTTTGTTTAGCCAGCCAACTGTGGCATTTCCATCAATTAGAGTCCTCAATCACCCTTGGATATAACTATTTACAGCAGATTTATATGTGGAATAGACATAATAAACTTTTGGGATACATTTTTTCCAAATTTACTTTGTGGAATTTCATCACAATCTGTTACCCTTGATAATGACACATAGTGTCGAAACATGTATTATTATTATTATTATTATTATTATTATTATTATTATTATTATTTATTCTAGGCGTGGTCCCTATTGTGTTCCTGCGCTGCGATTTTTTGGTCAATTGTGCCACGCTATTGTTCACCTTTCTACAATGCCTGTATCTTTAACAAAGTCCAAGATTTTAGTAAGGTGAATCTTCGTTACTTCCTCTTGTGTAATCTTTCATTTCTCTTGTGTATGCCTCACATTGGCAAATGACGTGGTATGATGCTATTTTTTCCTCACCACAACCCCTCCATGACCAGTCACATATCGGGCAGGTGTTTTTTTCAGACGACACGGTCCTGCGACCATCTCTATAGCAAGTTTTATGTTCGTCCTACTTCAGTTTCAGATGGACGCTACTAAAATCACCCTTTGGGGTTTTCCAGAAAGATCTTGGAATGGTTTTGCCCTGGAATTCTCGACCGGTATCAGCAGTGCTCTATTGTGAGTATTGCTCGAATTTCCATTTCGGCTGTGTTATAAGTAATCTCACCGTGTTGTACTAATGCTAAATTTACCACATATGAATCTGCTGCTGTAATCGCTTCTTTGCTGCCTGTAACTATAATATTTTCCTTTTGATAAGGTTCTCTTTTAATAGCTGAGCAGCGGCTGTCAGTATTGTATATACTTCAGCTTTGAACACGATCGCTTTTTATCCCAGACTTACAGAGGTGCAGGTTTGCAGAGGTGCAGAGGTATTTATCTCTGGTATCAAGTTACATTTAAAATAAGAATTAATGAAATTACTGGTATTGTATTTATTATTTCAATTTGTTAATTTTTGTAACGTTCTGACATCTAAGGTATTGATAAAGGGAATTTTTCAAAGTGAAAATGGAAAAAGGAACCACGGCGAACATAATCACAGAAAATTAGAGGTTGAAACATTTCTAGACATCATATTAGACGAAGTCATGATACTCCACAGTATACAATTCCTTCGTCATAGCCCACTGTGAGGTTAAATTCGGTAGGACACCTTCCAAAAGTGAACAATATCAGACTTGTCTTAGAAATATCAAAAGTCGACGCGGTGCAGCACGATCATGACCTCGGTGTCAATAAGAGGCAACTGTTCCATAAAAGGCGAAGGTTTCCTTTAAATCCATTCTGGACCAAACGATTCAAGAGTTTTGATTTTTGGAACGTTTTTCAGTCATTGTAGAACAATTTGTTTCAAGGCCATGCCTGCACGATTGGTGGGTCAAAAGAAAACATTGCAGTCTCATTTCAGTACCTTTTATGTCGCTTCCTGATATGACAGAAAACAATTTTATATTGCCATGTTACCAGAAATCAAGAATCTCCTTCCTCAATATGTACCAGGAAGTGCATTGGCAGATTTCAATAGAAGGGTGTAAATCAAGTTATGTAAAGCCTATTTCAAGACAGCAATTCAACTGTTTATTCATAAGCCAAAAACACATAGGTTGGGTGTCCAGAATGGAGGCAACGGAAAAATATACCTACCTAAACTCATAAAAGAGGAAGAAGCATAATGGAACGATATTAAAATGCAGCAGAATCTATTGGAAATATTACAACAGATTCGAAGGTAAATATGCAATTTTATATACAGGAGGGACGCTGCTGAGTACTAATGATGTTGTAACACTACTTTGCAGATGAAAATACTAATTTCTAAGGTTTCTGAATGTATACGTAATAGTTATTGAAATTTGTTAACTAGATGGTTTATTAAACGTAAAAATATATTGATACGAAAAATTAATTTCGAAAAACTGATTGGAAGATTATACCGGCATCGATGACGTTAGAAAACGAAGATGATTCAAACAAATCCTTGTGCACTTTCTCAGTTGTTATAATATATTGATTTACTATAGTATTTTAAGCATTTTTAAAATTCGATCCCTTTGTTTCTTAATTTCTAATTAGAGACTTGAGTACAAAGAAGCAAGTGGTACGTGCTGTATAAACATTTTCTTCGCGACTGAAAACATTTCATTATGGAAACCATGTGATTCATTGTTATGTGCAATGCAGAACTTTTCAGATACATAGGCAGCCAAATCTGAAGTAATGTTAAAGTTCTTGAATGACAGTACTTTTTAATGAAATTACGTAATTAAGTTAAAGGGCTAATCATTTCTAACGATTTGGTAACGCATTAAGGGGAAACATTCATTGCTCCCTCCTACATTTAATATTATTGCCTAGTTGTTTATTAAAATCCTTAAAATATTATAATTTTACTAACTAATAAGAGTATAGGTTATACGTGTTGAATATTTCACAAGAAATGTTTACATACGTTCAAGAATAGAAATGATTAGTTGTTGAACGTGGACCTTTTTTATTATTAATAAACAAACTGAACAAAAATGATAAATCTCGATTGCTGATTACTGTTCTTGTACTAGATGTCATCACTGTGTTGAGCCATTAAGATAGATTTAAAGCTCATTTACAACACTTAATCTACATTAATAACTCTTAAAAACGCTAATATTCACATTAAATGGAACGTTGACGATTAATCTTTATTAAAGTTGACTCACCGTTGAAGAGATTTGTCGGCATTATTTACCGAATAAACTTTTCCTTTGAATCATCGCATTTATATTTATGATCGGTTAATTAATAATTTATTATAATTGAGAAAGTAACTTCCCGATGTACGTACCTGATTTGTAAAAACCACATCTCCATCATCGTCTTCGTAAATACAATTTTGTTCCGCTCGATCTCAAGATTATTATACATTATTGGTAATTTCTAGATTTAATTAATTTAATAAGAGCAAAGTTTTTAAGTACCCTCTTCAAAAGGGCGTTTACTACACTTCACTTCCCATGAATCTTCGTTGAAAATTTTAATTTACTCAGACGACGCGTGGAAAGTATATCGTTACAGTCATTTATCATTCTAGGAAAGTACAAAATTGTTTATAGACGAAATTTTAGTGAAATTCGTACGGCGTGTTGTGATTATATGTAACTAAATAAAATCTTCGTATTACTACATTATACGTACATAAAGCGAAACGTACCATAACTTTTGATTAAGAATATCACTATGGCGCGGCGTGCCAGCATGAGACTCTAAATGCTACTCAAATAAATTTTATTGTAACTTTGAATTTAATTTAGAAAATGCTATTTATCAAACAATAACTCTCTTCATTCACCATTCTAATACAAAGACAAGTCAAATATAGAGATGAAATAACTTTACATGGTACTCACGTAACTCATATAATATAAAACTTTAATTATACTTGCGCGCGTTATTTGAACGCTTTTCTACCTTATGCTGTGATAATGAAATAATATAATTAAATTTAATACGACACACACCACATATTCCTAATGTAATCCCGCTTTACGACACTATATAAGCATTAACTTTATGTTCATTTGTCAGAGCGTTTCAATATATTATATAATATATAATATATAGATGCAGATAAACACAACTCTATAAATACAAATTACATTTATATCCGCGCTAATCTAATGAGAAACGAAGTGGATTCGTTTTACATCCGAGTTTAGACAATTCCCAGGCGTATCCACAAATTGCAGGGATTCTGTCTGACCTTAATTTTTAATGCTGTTGAATAGTCAAACTGCAATTACTTTTACAAATTACTTTTAATTAACGATGAACTTCTACTAGATTTACATCCAACCACCGGTCATTGAAAATAATTGCGATTTATAACGTATTCAGTTTCCATAGATTTTATAACATACATTTTTCAGGACCTCTACTTTAGTTTATACAGTATAAATGAAAGGGATTTTGGGTTATGGTTAATATTTGAAAATTTTAGTTAAAGTAAATGATCACCTCTGGCGACTAATCCAAGCTTCCTACTCGAAGTTTTAATTTAAATTAAAAATTACTTTCGGTAATCTTATTTTGGAAGTTAATAAATAAAAATCTAATTGAAAATTATTTATTACGTTATAAGGTACGAATTTTGTTTATGTCGAGGGTAATACATGGGAAATTGAGAAAATTGCAATTACTGTAGGTGAGAATCCTTCCAATCAGATAATCTGAAAGATTTAGATTACTTTTCCATTTGCTCCCCTTTCTATACCTATATCTAAATGGTACGTTTTTTCTTTAATTTTCATCAATAGAACAAGTTGATAATATAAGATCACTTACACAGAACATGTAAGGCAATAGTTTCATGCAATATAAGAGTAAAAAATACTCTACGTGTGTTGTGGCTCTAGGAGTCAATACACGGTGAAATAAAATTCTTGTTCCGATCAAATATGATCTCCTTATTGAGCTGTATCGGATAGGTCTAACCCCAGCACAATAACTCTTACCAATACAAATTTTTGAAATGTTCAAATTTCAATTTTCTCGATTCTTTAACGGCCAAACGGTGCACCTGGGTCAACCTGGACCTTTACGCAAAAAATGATCAGCTCATCAAACTCTATCGAATAGGCCTAAACTCTAATCCAAAAATCCAATTTATAACTTGATAACCTTTGACTCCGGCGAACCAAATGTGATCTGGATCATAAACCATCCCATATTCCTAACATATCTCTCTGCAAAATATTAGACTTCTAGCTCTTACAGTTTTTTCAGGCATGTATCGGACAGATTTGTGATAATAGTATATTATTCAATAAGCATGTAATGATAGCTATTACTCACGAGGATGAAGTTTGCCACACGAGCCGCCAGCCACGTTCATGATAAGGAGAGATTTATAATGAATATTAAATGAGGTTAAGGTGGTCTTCAAACTATAAATAAGGGCCCGGACTTTTCTAACAAAATTCATGGGGTTATCGGTGAGTTTTTTAAATTCCGAAGTGTCAATAAAATCAATGACCTTCGTCTGGTAATCGCACTTGTTGAGAATAACCAGCCAGTTACCTTTGTCTGCTTTAGTGCACATGATCGATGATTGGGAATCAGTAAATATCTTAGATAACTTTTTAATAGAAGGACCAAAATGGTCCCGTGTAGAATAGCAATTCGAATTTATATGAAGAAAGTTAGTAAGGGCTCTAAAAATATCACATTTTAACAAATTAGAATTTTGAACATTAATGGAATCAATAAATACCATCACATTGTGTATATAAATCTTGGGTAATAAATTTAGAATTGACAGTTGAATGGGGTTTATATTTTACACCTTTGTTGAACAAATCCCAATCATCGGCTGTGAATTTATGGTTACTTAAGTTCCGAACTCTTGGGTGAAATTGATGATCCGAAAAATTGTGGAGAGGTTGAGTGTTCTTGAGGTGAAATTGGATGCGGTAATGAATTTTCTTTTGTAGTTTGATATAAAGATTTTTACCAAATTTAGAAACGTTGTCCTTGATCATAAACTGTAAGAGGTCCCATTCTAAGGCGGTGAGTTCGTGAGTTCTAAAATAATTGCTTCATCCTTCACCCACATCATCTTCACCTCAATATATCCTGTTTTTAAGGGGAGGTTTTGAGTTTTTCTCTGTTATTTATTCATTTAAGGCAAGAGAAAATGCAGCGAATAAAAATGAAGATTGTTGTAGCACAGGAAACCAAAAAAAGGAATAGAAAAAAAGTAACAAGTTGCCCCGTAAAGAAGTACCTGTAATTATTACATTAACTTTAATAAATTCAAAAGATGCCTCATAAGGTGACGATCCAACTTTGAAAATTTCATTAAAATCGGCAGAAGCGTTTTTTAGATATTAGTAAAAAATATTTTTTCCTACAAACGTCAAAAAATGACAAGGTTTGCGCATCGATAACAATACGCGAAGTGACCCTTTTTTTCACTTACCTGCGTTACCATGACAGCGTGCCCGAAATGACGACGCCAGGCGCGAACTACGCACTGCACGCAAACTAGATGAGAGTTTTGTATTTTAACGTTAAAATAATTGTCAAATTCTTCACGTTTCGTTTGCGTTTGTAGAAAAAATTTTGTTTGCAACTCGTGCGCGAAATACTTTTGGTGATCTCGACTATTTTTTTAACTCGGCTGCGCCTCGTTAAATAAATCAGTTCTCGATCACCAAAGTGGCATTTCGCGCACTAGATACAAAAATAACTATTTTTTTACAAACTTTAATAACCTGTACCACGAAAACGAACCGATTCCTGACATATGTTTATAAAACAAAAAATGTTTAATTTGATATCCCCCACCAACCCTAAAAGTTTGTCGGTATATTTATGAAACGCACTGTACAATAGGAGTAAACCTTAATATCATGCAAAGGCAGATAATGATATAGGTACGTCATATCAGACGACGAAAACAGAAATGACGAAATCTCATATATTGGAAAATCGATGGAAATAGAATATAATTATGAAAATATAATGAACTTAAAATTACCAACAGATTTTGTTAACATAGAAACATCCACAAGTTTGTAAGGATTCAAACAACAAGAAACCTATTAATTATTTGGTAGTCAGACAAAAGAAAACATCCACGACGTAAGAGTTTAAAGAGGAACAACATGCGGATCTAACCACCACACACTAAAAGCCAAAACGGCATTCCCTTACCAATTTAAGCAGAGGGGAAGACAGGAAGAAGAAGACTCATGGGAAGAAATCAATAAAAAGAGGTATACCATAGACATCCTACTTCAAGAAACCACAGGTTAAAGATGATAGTAAACGAAAAAGGGGAAATATGGGATAAAAAATGCTTAGGAATATAGGAAATAGCAAAAGATCTCAAGAGAAAGCTGAGAAATCTGAAAAATCAAGCCATCCAAAAGTATCCAATTGAACTCACTACAACGGCAGACACGGACTGCTCACTGTGGAAAGCCACG
Organism: Pyrocoelia pectoralis; assembly: GCA_036250285.1. Classification (NCBI taxonomy): domain Eukaryota; kingdom Metazoa; phylum Arthropoda; class Insecta; order Coleoptera; family Lampyridae; genus Pyrocoelia; species Pyrocoelia pectoralis. The sequence goes on from CM070078.1 coordinate 41,337,649, forward strand.
CGAAAAACACAACGATCCCAACATAACATACCACCAATACACCAAAGACATGGCACCTGAACGAAAACGCACAAGCAAAAGCCCACAGGCTTCGCAGAATACCTGACATCAGCGTTTCAACCATTACTGTTCTGGCTTTCTGGCTCTAAGATCAGAGCCGCTTCCCCATCCAGCATCCTCAGGTTTATCTCACGTGTGGGATGGCTTGAGTGACGTTGCGGGGTCGAATGACTCTAATCAGGGAGGTAGCACGAAGGGCCCGAATATGTGGCCTACGTACGCGTGGACTTCTGACCACCACCCTCCAATCGTAATCGAGAATCCAGAACCCTTTTTGTCATTAATAACAACAGGCGGAGAAGAAAACGTCATTAATTAACTACTGATTCCTCACCAAATGGGCCTCCGAATTAAAATAATTAAAGTCCAAGAGCCCGAAATCTATCCAAAAAAGCACCCGGATACGAGCTGATCACCGGGACAAGAACTGTCACAAAACACCATCACAGTCTTAACACAAATCTATAATTCCATCCTCAGAATTAATTACTTCCCTTGTCACTGAAAAGTAGGGCAAATAGTAATGATTTATAAACCCGGCAAAGCTCCAAATGATGTGACTTCATATCGCCCAATCAGTCTGCTTCCGGTTTCATCCAAGGTTTTTGAAAAACTATTGTTTAAGCGTGCGATGCCCATTATTGGCGAAAAGAATCTAATACCCCCACAGAAATTTGGCTTTTGTAAGGACATGGAAATATAAAACAAGCACACCGATTGGTTAGAAAGTGGCTACCGACCTAGAAACCAAAAGTTATTGCTCTGCACTCTTCATAGACATAGATAAGTCAATCCTTTGATAAGTTATGGTATCCTGACCTTCTCTACAAACTCAAGAAACTTCTCCCGCGCATATACTACACCCTTCTACAATCATACCTCACAAATAGTACGTTTCAAATATCGACAAGAATACAGGGTGTTTTTTTGGGAGCTCTAGTTAGACATATACAAATTTTGTTATACAATTTCCAAATATTGCTGAGAAAATTTCATACGCTAATGAAGGGTTTATTTCCTCCTCTCTGCTCTGTTCTTGGTTACGGTACAATCATAATGCTTGGTATTGGTATTTAAACACGTCTTAGTTAGTGCTTTTGTTCATTGTACGTACAGAAACCAAAAAAGAACAAATGAAAACGTGAAATTATTTATTTTAATATTTAATTTCACATGGGCGCATGTCAACGTTAATTTGGCTTTCTTCATTTAATGGTTTACACTGTGATCAACTTCGATTGAACAGAGAATCTTTAACTTATAAAAAAGCAAAATATAATACAAAATTTTAAAAAGTTAAAATATGTCACATCTTTACCATAAATACACTTATGCGTGGCGTATATTTTATGCTCCTTTAGAATTGGCACTTAGTGTTCGAGTAACAAGGAATACTTTGTGTGACATAATGGAAGTAAAGCTTTTATGTTACATGAGCTTATTCTTATACCTCTACATTTTCAATCTCGCAAAAGCGTTCCAGTAGACTGCACTGACAACTAGTCGATAGGTGTGGATGTTTAACGTATATAAATTGATTAAGTAGAAAAGGTTGAAATAAACGTTTTAGGTGAACATATCTTCCGTTTATAGCTAGCTAACACCTAACGTAATTGGCACAATTGCAATTTTACAGCAATAATCGATCCGAAACGATTTTTCACCACCTGTTGTTGCTGTCAAAACGTTAGCTTGCCAGCCATCGAAACTACAACATCCTTATTTCGCTTGATTCGCAACTTTATCTATTTATAGTTTAAATTGTTAGTATCGAGCTTATCCGCTAATTTAATTCTTTCGCATCATTGCGTTGTGCACACACTTATTCGTGACTTTAACCCGAAAATGTCTAGCATTTAAATTATAAAGTACATTAAATTAAACTCTACTGAAAATTACAAGTAAACATGCACTTCGGTCATGACACTGTCATGAGATATTTCATTAACGCCTCTAAAAGAAATTTATAGCTTAACCTAAATTACACTTGAGCTTAAACTAAGAGAAAAAATAAAACGCGCTAAAAATCTAATGGCATTTTCCTGATAAGGCGATTACAATAACCAAAAGAAAACTAATTAAAGCGCTCAATACCTGAATTCTGCCGAATGCGACAAAGCTTTCTATAAAAATTGTGAAGAAAAAAAAAGTAATCACAGGAAAAGGAAGCGCCATTCTTTTATCTACGGTATCGACTAATAACATTTTTATATAAAACCGAATAATCCCCAAAAATGTAGGGAGCTATAAACTACTCCAATTAGTGGTTTTACATAAAACGGAAATATGAAAAAAAAACTTAATTTTCTCTAACGATAGGGAATTTCCTTACGGAAATTCCATATCTCTGTTTGGATTTAATTCTGGATACTAACCAAAAATCTCATAACGCAAGGTTGGGTATATTGCTCTCCTCTTTTGTACACTTTCGCTTTGTTCGCATTTATCTGGATTATACTTCTTAATCGCAACACCAAAGATGAAAATCTCTGGCATAAATTTGGCTTCCAATGGATTTGTTTTATTAAAACGCCCAACCTGAAATATTTAGAACGTTTAATCCAATTTATTTTCCAAATTGAATAATTCAGTACAATATCACTTTGTGGTTGGTATGCATATATTTGATCTTTAAAAAAAGTTTAAATTTCTCTTGTGAAATTGTATACCTATAGGAAAAATTGGTCGAAGAAAATTTATGACACTGTGATTGTAAACGAAAGTAAAATCCAGGGTAAAGTTTAATCTTCGGCGCGTTAACCTACAGATGAATATCATTCGAAAGCAATTATTCAGCTAGTTTTTGCCTGTAAACATGTAACCTGCTCTAAATGTCACCCACTCACGAAAGTACTCATTTAATTAAACGTGCGGGGTAATTAATTAAATCATTATACTTATGCTGTTAAATTAAGCGTATCTCATTTTTAATTAGTAGGAGCGATTTGCCGACGTGCCATAAAACTTATTCGTGATTAGCTAAAATTAAGCGATGTTTACACAATCAATATATATTTTTACAATTTCAAGTGCAGAACGAAACTATGCACATTATTGTTATTCTACGAAATATAAAATTTAATTATAAATGCAATTTAAATGGATATCGTGTAGTGAGTAAACTGAAATAAACTAAACGGCCATTTTGAGTGTGAAAGCAAAGTACAAAGTAAACAGCAATTATGTTGATTTGACATGGCGATGCATCCTTTACAATTACATTACAATTCTGTTGTTTTAGTAAACATTTAAACAGGAAAAACTATATACAGTACACAACATTTTAGTTCGAACGTTGTTTTTAAAGTGGAAAATGACAGAATAAAGAGCATAACTTAAATTTCATGTTGGATAATGAAAGAAGTTTTCGCAGGTTCGCTCTAAATGTCTGCCAAGACTGATCTGTTCATGTATTTGACGGCATGGTCGGAAAATAATCTAACTGAAAAATCATTAAACACTTTTTTATTGCTGGTTTAATGATCAGGACTTTCATATTTTGTAGAAAAACACATTTTAAGGTGGGTTGCTCCTATAAACACAGATCTTAAAATTCTTTGTTTCTGAGATACAGGCCGTTAAAATTTTGCTAAAAAATAAAGTTTTTATTTATTTATTTCCGAACCGTGGAAAATATTCAAACCAAAATTGCCACACAAGATACATGGGCAGAGGGTCATAAGATTGAACAATATGAATTTTTTTAATCAACGAGTGGAGGAGATATGGGTAAACCGATCTACTAATTTGATAAATAAAAAGAGTACGGCTCTGAATTAAATATTCTCAATATCTTTTTCGATAGAGCATTCAATCCTGAACAAAAAATGACTCTTGACTTTTTTTCGGTTCTGTTACCGTCCGGCCGCAAACTAGATTTTTGTCATTTATTTCACGAAAAATGTATTTTGGCTGCGTACAAAAATGATAGTTACCATGGATATTATGACCCTCTGTCAGTATCTTGTGTGCCAATTTTGGTTTGAATATTTTCCACAGTTCGGAAATGAATAAATAAAAACTTTATTTTTTAGCAAAATTTTAACGGCCTGTATCTCAGAAAACGAGAGTTTAGGGAGGAGCAACCCACCTTAAAATGTATTTTTCTACAAAATTTCAAGTCCTGATCATTCAACCTGGGACACTTGGTGTATTATTTTGTATTGGAACATTCGCTTTTCATTACCTTGTCGCCACTACTCATCGTAATTATGAGAGCTATAATTTCTCCCGTTGTCTGTCTATCGGTCCTTATTTGTTGCATTTTCAGTAGAAAATCAGATCAGTGACTGGGTAAAATCTGCTGTAAAGTAGGTGTCCAGTGTAATATTCACACTGTTTTTGAAACAGTTTTGGGCTCAACCGTAAACCGGAGTAACTTGGATACGATTTGGAGGCTACATCTTTGAATGCGATTCCCTAGTTAAAATGAGAACATAAGGCATCATAAGAAAAGGGTAGGTGCACTGTATTATAAATATTACAGTCAAGATAACTTCAAGAAAGTAATAGGAGAATTTGTCGCAAAAGGCAATAAATAATTGGGGATACGGTAGGGCCTGTTGGAGACTGGTTCTTCGCTGACCAAGAAGAGGCAAGGGGGAATTGTTTAACAATGGGAAAGTTATGTACACCAGACTACGATTTTGGCGACATGGTTTTAGTAACAACAAAGAAACTAATATTAAGATAATAGAAACAAATCATCATAACGTCATTGCAACATTAGACATTGTTCTATTTTACCACGACGTTGTGCTCAATAGACTTCTTTTTGAAAAAAAAATTGATTGCAATTAATTTCTAAAAGAAGTCAAAGCCAAGACACAAATGTACGTGGTAGTAAAAACAGAAATTCAGGCGTACTTTACGGCAATCAGACAAATTCGATGAATCCTCATAATAGATCTAAAAGCATTGAGAGCAAACTCGCTGTGGGTCTGCTGATAATATCATTCGATCGTCCACAAAAGGAATAAAACCTCAACAAATGCATACTATACTAATGTTGTGGGTCTATTTTGGTACTTATTTTCTATCGTCCAATTCTTCTCATTTGACACATGTCGAAATGATTCACAGGTAACTTGGATCATTTGAGTTTTGTATACTTGAGTTATTAAATGACTCCATAGGAAAAAACTCTTGGAGAACGCCCATTCCACAAACACGCGATTAAGGTAGTACCTAAGCGGGATGATTTATGACAGAATTTGTTCAAACTTGACGTTTACCCGTATACGTTATTAAATACGTTATCCAAACATCTGTGGAGTTTAAATGAGGTTTACCGTCCCTAAGTCGAGATATTTACACTTAAAATTGGCATAATTGACATATAACCTATATACAAAAAAACACCGCCCACGTAGCACATACCTTTCAAAGGCGCCCCAAAGACATTCTAAGGACTTCTATATGTCTACATAAGTTCCCAGGACATCCCAAAGACATTCTGAGAACTTCTAAATGTTCGCATAAGTCCACAGGACATCCCTTGCAGATCTCGTGTTATGTGGGCAATGACACATTATCAATTGTACTGTCAAAACTAAATGTCAGAATTTAATGAAAAACTATAGAATGCTAGAGAGGGATTATACCAATATTGTGAAAAAATTTGAGAATTGTTTACCGTCTACTTTGAAGATATAGCCTTGAGAAACATGACGTTTTTGGTATTATTAGATATGTTTAGGCAAGCGAATGATTGTATACGGAATCTGTTCCATGACAACGCGGACAGTCCTAACAAAAAGTGTACTTCCACTGGCGTGACAAAAATGGTTAATAATAGAAGTTACTATGGTTACATGGGACGAAACTTTTGGTTGAGATTGTCGCGGAGGAACTACCTTAAATCACTCCCTCGCCGATAAATCTAGTTAAAGATCATGTTCCCCTCTGCGCTTTTAAATCAATACCCTTTCTTCCAATTCGTTGTTACTAAGGATGTGTCAATAATCACTTTGACATGGGTGTGAGTTTAACACAGGTTTTCTTATCTCTACAGCGACAGGTGAGATAACGATCATCCTGGATATTCCAAGCGAGCATGGCACCTATCACTTTATTAAATGTTCCACTGCGTTGCCATGCGAAAAATATGGCGGTGAGAATCTGGAAGTGATACCTAATGCCTCCAAGAATTCCCTATAAGCTTCACTACTATATTGAGGTCCATTCTTAGATTAGTTAAGAGTCTCCTTATCGAAAGGAAGCTCACTTGCTCAGGACCTCGACTATTCTTTATCGTCGCCCTAGCCACTCTTTCGAGTCAGATTTATTTTTCGTTTATCTCGTTATTTCTGATGCTCTACAAACAGATGTTGGAATCGAGAAATGTTGATATTATAGTTGAAGGTCTTGTCTTTCATACGCTAAGGCCCCAGTACATACGCGTCCCACTAAACACTTTAGATGGGACATAACATTCAATGGGCTTGAACATTTTTTATTAACAGAAAGAATCTCGCATTAGTGCAGATGGTATGGAGTGAACAGTTTTGCACAATGGTATGTTACACATTTGGCAGACAGGTTTGGTTCTTTATGTAGTTGTGTACAACTCGAACATTGACGCCTGGTGGAACCCTCAATAGGTAGATGATCGGCCACTGGAACAAATATTTGAAAATGCCTGCTGGGGCACAGGTGGCCCACTGGATGGTGGGCAGTGTATGACTGATATGTTGGTAAACAGTGTGAAAAAGGGACATAATTATCCCGATAGCCATAAGCAATCCATACGTGGGCCACATATGTTCCGATAGGCACGAAAGGGTTAAACCGACACTGGAAAATGAGGAGCGAAACTCGAGAAAATAATGGACAGGGGAAAGCCAATATTACACCAATATTAAATGGTAATGGGCCACACTATAAACAAATATTTCAGCCCTATCATGATCTTAAAATGATTGGGTAATAGCGAAATAATAAGTCCAAAAATTTACATGTCCAAACTATACCCTATTTCCACAAATCACATCCGATTTTTGACTATCTCTATATGCTTCTCTGAAGCACATCTTTGTTCACATACACTGTTATATCGGATTCTTTGAGCCATTTCCGATAATTTAGGATTTTGTAAGGGAACATTTTTTGTCAATTTTGGTACTTTGTGTACAAATCCAATAGGAAATTTTAGTATGCTTAGGCACTATTAAGAGTCGGACACCTTTCTTTACTGCAAAATAATAAGAAACCTGTTTTCAGTTTCACTTAAATCTTGTAATATGAAAATAGTGTCTGTACGTAACAGCTCTGTAATTAATTCGACATTTTCTCGTACCTTTCTTGAAGTCTAAAGACTCATATTGCACTAATTCCTGTATAGCAGTTTGGGCGTCTTTTATTTCTTTTCTGAACATAGTGTCTAGTTTCATGGTTTGGTATAATATGAGGTCTCTCTATTTCTAGTTGTACAATGTTGTTTCTGAATTGATCAATATCCTCTATTAGTCGTTGGTGATAAAGTTTTCCCTAGTTAATAATGAAGTAGTATGTAATTAATTATAGTTAGAGTAATTGTAAAACCGCTATTAATTATAGCCGAAGCACCATAGGGACTTCAATGTTAAAATCATAATATTCAAGAGAATCCATTGAGAAAGTGGAATTTTTTATTTGCCTAAATATTTGCTTTCTGAAAAATTCAGTCAAAATTAGTAAATCGGTCGATTCAGAATTTTTGTCTCTACCAAAAAGACTTTTTGTCTAAAATAAATAGGGGAGCAAGTAATCGAATATTAAGATTTTTACATTGAAATACATCGGCCAATTCTACACCCTGTATACCTTTTCATAAAATTAAGTACATAAAAATTCAGAAAGCGTGTTTTTAGTATCACAATTTTTACAATGCAGTTTATATTGCGCCAATATATACGTGTTTGTTATAATTCCGATACAAAACATTATGAAATATATATCAGCTCTGTTATCTAAAATTCACAAAAGGAACCTTTTTTTCGGTGCGGACTACTTTCCTGTTCTATCGTCTATACATTTGGTTTGTCATTCTCACCAATGTTTTCAGTTACATACAGTAATTTTCATCTATTTCAGACACCTCTCGTCTGGAGGAAGAATGTCTTCAAATCTATAACGCAATAAGGGTATGAAACATAGTGGAATAAACGATTTTATTTGTTATAAAACAAGTACATAACAATAATCCATTAAATTGTGACAGAATTTCGAAAGCTCTTACTTCAAGCAGAAGTAGTGCTTCTTATGAAATTCGATTATTTATAGATTTCGAGTACCGACGTTTTCCTTTAAACTATATTTATAGCTGATATAGTTAGATTTATTGTGGATTTTAGAGCTATACATGGGTTACACTTTACGAAATTTTAAAGTACACTCAAAATTAGTTGTGTCTAAAAAGAATTAGTCATAAGTAAAACGGAAGGGCGAAGAGATGTACTTTATGTTTCCGAAAAAGCACATGGAAGAAACAATACAAGATCAAGAATTAGCTTAAAATATCCCAATTTCCGTTTGGTTTTCTTAGCATTTATGGCGGCTAAAAGAGAGAAGCTTGAAAATTACTAATGCATCCTCTAAAAGTATAAAAAATTTGAGATATTTGAAGTTTCGGTTATACACACCTATTTTGTAATAGAAAGTAACTCAAAAATTGATTTTTTTAGATCCGCACGTTGTACGTGTGCGTATATGATGAATTTTATCAGCCATTACAGTGCGTTATAGTGTAGTAAAAAAAAAGTAAATGGACAGATGAACTAAACCGGATCACCTCATACCAAAGTTGATAAAACCGCTACAGCACTAAAACGTCCATAACATTTTAATTGGATGTAAAATAGTTTGGAAAAAAACATCGAGTTTCACATATAAATGAACACCTAAGAAATTATTACGTTTTATTTTACGATCGCGGTAATTTCGGTATCTCGAAGGAATTGTAAAGCTAGACAATTCTCTTCGCAAATTCAATTTATCGTAAATACAAATTGTTTCCTGGAGAATGAATATTCATTTCCGTTTTTAGGGGCGATAAAACAAAAATCATTATTCAACCGTTTCACCGATAGAAACGGCAATAATTTTCAGGGAAACGTATAGGTGGTGTTATAAATTATACACAAGCGAGGGTCTTGTCGCTGTTACCAAATAGGTCATGTTTTTAGAGGGAGGCCATTGATGCTTGTCGTCTCAAATTAAGTACGTATATCAGAGGGAGGATTTTATAAGAATCGTTTATTATGAAAATTGGGTAATGTATCTTAATTCTCTTATCCTATACGTTGTTGTTGTTGTGGCTTGTTTTCGAAGTTTTGATAAAAATGTTATTCGCTACGTTGAACAAACTGGTTTATCCATATAATCCAAGTTTTTGTTTGATAAGTCGGGCGAACGAATGTAGGGGTAGTTGTGTTCATGGGTTTGGAATCTCGATCGTCTACGATAAAGCCAAAACACAATGTAGATCAATTACTTTCTGATCTACCGATTACGACTAATCTTGACGGTCAAGCTTTTCCAACACACATTTTCGAGCGTCTAACCCGTGTCACAAACACTCGTTTTTATTACGAATATAATTGATTAAATTTCGAACTTTGCTAATAGAGTTCGACTTTATAATCAATCAGAACTTTGTTTAAGTCCCATTTACACATCATCGACGTTAAGCTCTTAATTACTTGACGTAAATTATCATATAAATCTAAATTTTGAAGGATATGGAAATTCTTTTTGCAGGTTGCAAAACTAAATTAGGTTACTAATACGACGATAAATTTAACTTTAACGTACAAGTTCAATAATAGAATGCGGTGAAGTTGATGAACGTCTACGTGCTTTTAGAAAAGCAAAAATGTTGTAAATTCTGATGTATCGCTTCTCTGACCTGCGTATGTAACATTTTGTGTTTTCAATTTCGTCAACTTTGACAAAATAAGTGATATATATACTTAAAAAAGTTTTAAATAACCCGATTTTTGTCTCATTTTACTCTTACCTTTAGTTCAATAACACTTTTACTGTGATGATTTTGATATCTAATCCTGTACATAAATATCTACGTTCGCGTCGAGTGAAAAAATATTGGGACGATAGACTCAATTATATAAGATATATCATCATCTTTAGAATTAAATGTAACACGCTTGTAATGATACAAGAGCAGCGGTGCTCGAAATGGTTTAATGTACCTTTTTGAGAAGAAAAGTCGACAAGACGTACATCGTACAGTTTATGTGAAGAAATTGTGCAGTTTACGATTCAATTGAAAGCAGATCGAAACTTTTGATGCAAAAATTGGTTCCTCTTACTCTTGACGGCGGATCGACTTACAGAGAATAAATTTGTGCACCAGTACGCCGATAAAGTTTTATAAGAGGAAAATGATCAGCGGATTATTTTTTCCAAGATTAACTAATGTCAAAAAAGCGCAACGTCGTGTTAGAAAGTTATATACACACAAATACCTAAACGAGACCCTTTTATCACAGTATACGTCTTACAGACGTATACTAACTGTGCTTTTATGTTTGTTTTCAAGGATTCATAGTGATGACCATAGGAATCTAACTAGACACAAACAAAGATCGCACATTGCCTTTAAGAATCGTATTTCTCGTAGTAAAAGATACGAAAATTTGAATGGTTCTATACTCTCAAAGGGGGTATAGGTTATAATGGAAAATCAAGCTCTCACAACTTCCCCTTAAATGATTTAATGACGAGGAAGGTTATGTTTTTTAAAGTGTTTAAACTAGTCACAATGCAAAACCATTACTATAGAGTAACATGACAATCAAATCGTTCCTTGAACAGCGTTTGTGAGCCTCGTAAACGAATAAATTAAGTATAATGAACACAGGGTATTGGCTACAGGTTTCGGAATCTGACTGATTCCATTTTCAAGCCAATAACATGAGACGATGAAGGATGAAAGCTAAAATACATTAGAATAAGTAAAAACTAATAAAAACCCACTCACCTGTGAGGGGAAAAACAACAACTCTTAAATTAACATTATAAGAAGATGATCACGTTAGTACATAATAAATATTAGGCAAAAGAGCCATAAGGCCATTGATTATTGATTATTGTAGATGAAACTTGAATAGCATTGTTAACGACATTTGTAAAACGTGACCGTTAACAGGTTGATGAAACATTTTAATATAGTAAAATGAAGATGGCGTTGAAATTGGGCAAATTTACCCTTAACAAAAGTTAAAACATAGAGGGTGAAGCCACAATAATTTAGATGAAGCTTAGGCTAATATAATCGTTACGGAGGTCAACAATTTCCTTGACTAATTCTACATTGTTCTTATATTTCGTGATTTCCAAAGTTTCGAGGACATTAAGAAAGTGGGCTTTCTGGCCCAAATGGAGAATATTGAAATCGGAGTTAGGAAAAGGAATGGTCTGTATGAAGAATATGTTCTGCGAAGGCGGATTTCTGAATGGAACGGAAATGTTTTTTCAACCTAATGGAGAAGGATCTACCCGTTTGTCCAATGTAGAAACAAGGACAGGAATTACATTGAAGTTTGTATATGCCCGATTTGTCAAGTTTGTGAATACCTAGTGTCTTTGTTCTTTATTAAGGTTTTGCCAAAGGTATTATGGTTAGAGAAGGAAATGTGAATGTTATAGTTTTTGAATATGTTCTTAATTTTATAGGGCAAATTGGGAATGAAAGGGTGAGAACGGAATACTTGGTGGTCTGTAATTAATATAAGAGTAGTAGCTATAGGGAATGTTGTAACGTATGAAGGAGCCTATCAATAAGATGGGGGGGAATATCCATTATTGAAAGCTATCAGTTTGATAATATTGAGTTCTTTAGCAAAATTAAAACGGGACATGGGGATGGCATGAATCCTTCTAAGTAGTGAATGTGAGCCTGCTATTTTGTGATTGAAGGGGTGGATGGAATGAGGTAGTCTGTTGTAGTGGGTTTGCGATATATGCTGAACTCTATCTTATTTTTACTCTTTCGGAGCAAGATGTCGAGAAAAGGTAACTGACAATCGACTTCAGATTCAGAAGTGAAAGTAATGTTCGATGCTTATGTGGTGCAAAAGTGTCTGCAAAGGGTTCACACATGGACTCAGTTCTAAGAAGAGTGCAGGACGTTATTGAAATTAACAACATTTTCTGTCGGGATCTGCAGACAAATTAATATTCCGTCAAGTTTAGAACCACCAGGAATCTACAGGGAGGATGATAAGCGTGTTGATGGGATGACCAACATTCCTTGGAGTAGCGGTAAACATCTTGTTTGGGATACAACCGTAGTGGGTACGGTAGCTCCATCCTACCTGTCACATTCAGCAAAGAACTTTGGATATGCAGCCAAAGTCGCAGCTAACAAAAAGAGGAACAAATACAGATCAGTGGTGGATGAGAATTACATTTTTGTCTCTATTGCAAGACCTTAGGGCATTGTGCGAAGAAGCCGTAACATTTCTGAATTTCATAGGAAAATTAATTGATACGGTATAAAACTGGTGAAAAAATTCACAATCCTATCTGTTTCAAAGGATCAGTATAGCTTTGTAAAGGGGAAATGCCGCATCTGTTATGGGAACTTTTAGACATTCAAAAATTAATGAAATTTTTTATATTCTCTAAGATATTTACTTATTTATTTATTTAATTTTTTTCTGTTTGTTAACCAAAGTTATGTGAAATGTTTATAGAACTTGAATAAATATGTATAAGTAATATTGGTAAGTAATTATGGTCCCTTCTTCTTCAATTAGTAATGCCTCTGTATTGTGGTGTTTTCATAGTGACGCTTTCAGAGTAGAAAATGCTTCATGACACAGGGGATGGCCCTGCTACCCGCCTTTGTGGTACAACTACCACAATAGTGTGTTATATGCTGTAGTTAAAAGTGTTTAGTATGTTGGTCGTTTTAGACTACGAGAACATATTTTGGCAGACATGAAAATTTCATATGTGTTTCTGAAATAATGCACCGTTTCAGTTATGTTATTCTTCCAGAATGTTTTTTTCCATTATGCAATAATTATGGAATAGAAATGTTTTATAATTAATTATATAAAATCTGTGCCTGTCATGGGCACGTAAAACAACGCATGTTTTATTTTGAATAAAGTTTGTCATATTTGCCAAGTTTTCGATGAAAAAGTGATATTTGCAAAAGTGCTTCAAAACGTTAGACTAGCGAGTTACTTAAAGACCAAAGTCGTAGCCCAACAACGAACTATATAGAGCCATTTAAACTGTAATTGAAGGGCGTCCTTGTATCATCGAAATTTCAGTTAATCTTATGCAAAGTGCCAAGCGCAAAAATGGGGGGTGCAACGTGACTCGACATATCCTGAAATAATCAAAAAAGCACCTCAAGTCAAGTTCGGTCAAAATGAACCAGCTATGCAAAAGTAAGACCTTTTTTAAGTCCGGCAGGGTACAGGTTGAAGCAGTTGTGGTGCAGCTGTTAGTCGGTGTAACCAATTATATGTGTTTGGAGATTGCCTTTAATATTAGCCGGTTTCTTAAAAAATGAGAACCTATTAGGCGCTAGAAACTGACTTTTTAAGGCACCAGATCTATGTAGATATTACAAATTTACATGGATACCAAAACAATCATGAAAAACTATTGTGATATTCAACAGTAAAGCTTTATTGTTAAACATTGGTCACAGATTAGTAGGAAAAATGTCAAAACTCAATGTCATATACCTAGTTGTTTGACATCAAATTACTGTGGTACACATATAGTTAGCGACTAGGCGGATATCATTTGATTTCATCTTGATTACAGATAAGCTACTAAAGTCTAGGTAGAGTAGTGTTCAGTGCAATTCCGTAATAATTGTACAAACCTTACAACGATCATAATGAGCATATTTCACAAATGTTTCTCCAACCTTTAATGGCGGCTCTATTGAGTTGCTACCATCAGAGGCTATGGTATGCCATAAAAAAAAGTTTACGGCGTACACTTGGTTGTGCCCCAAATTTAGAGAAAGATAAGATGGTGTTCCACCAATATAGAACCAATGCGTACGAGATGACCTTATCGATTGGCTTCCAAAGTCGTCCAATCTAACGCCTTGCATTTTCTATTCGTGGGGTTGCCTGATGGGAAAAATGTTCGTATCTTCTGTAGGTCATACGACTATAAGGTAACTGTTTGACTCATGGGGATGTATTTGAAGGGGTGTGGCACGAAATAGACCCCTCTGTTGCATTGCTTATATTTTCTACTGCGATATTTATCGAGCAGACAAAGCGTTCCTTTTTCCAAGCTGATGTCATTTAAATGTTGATTTATTGTTAGACTTGTGGAAAATTCTGAAATAGTTGCTCTAAAGAGGTCAACAATTTTTTTCATTGTCTAAAATGGGTAAATACATATATAAGTACCAGGTATGTGTGCAAAACTCGGCGTATGTGACCTTTTAAATAGGGCAAATGCCGTTTTAAAAGCAATTGGTAGGTATCTAAATGCCCTTTATTTGAATCTAGGCACGGTAGGTACGGATATGTCCTTCACCTTTCTTATGGTACGTAAAACACATTAAAGCGTTCCTTTAGTAGGTGAGAAAAATCGAATAAATTTAATTATAAAACACCTGTGCAAACTACAGAGAAAACTTATAAGCCGCTAAATATGGAATAAGTTTTTTGTTACATATAAAGGGCAACAAGCATTTTAAGAACAAAGTTTGAATTATTGAAAACCTATAAATTTAGTCGCTGATACCGAAATAGAATTATGTCTGTGTAATTTTGGTTATTGGAAACCTTCATTTCAGTTCACTATATTTATGGAGTTTCTTAAAGTTAGATCATAAATTATATACATCATTTATCATTATATTTTGATGTCTATTTACAATTACATGGTTGTAGGTCGAACACAAACTTCAATAATACGAAATTATAATGAATAGAAAAGTTTTTACAACTCATTGTGTGTGTGGAAGACGAACTGTCTTAAAAAAAGGTGAACTACAGGTAATAAAAGGAAACCTCGGAAGTTGTTGAAAAATTTATTACCGAAGTTTTACACGTATCGAGATCCTCAATTTATGGGTATGACATTTAATATATCGCTAACATAATTATGTTAAGGAAACGCGATCTCTGAGGTTTGAAAACTTTATAATTAAACAAAACGTTTGCGTATACATTACACCATTGTTATTACTGCGAACGAAAGCTTACAAAACCAAAATTGAATTCTGCATTACGTTGATACCATGTAATACCGAGGGTGTAATGGACTTCCATTTATTTAGTCTAGGTATGAGTATAGTAACAATTTTATAACTTGCAATGACTTTTTTAATTGTTTTTTAAATTTATGGTGCCACCGTAAACGACTTCACCCTAATAAAAGTCTGAACACATAAAGGAATCCCTTGGTGTACTGCTTGATGTTTGTGGCATTTATCAACTCTGCGTAAAATTTGTAGACATAATTTTTATATGTGAAGTATAAACATATCTTTTCTGAGAGGTTTGCATGGAAGAGTTATTGAGTCGTAAATTTTTTTTTCTCAGAAACTTCATGCATCTCGCAATACAAAAATAGATAAGCAATCACAGTCCAAAGTAGCTTCTCGCGACATTCATATAAAAATGGTATGAGGCTTTAACGGCGGCGCGGCGGTGCTTCTAAATTTGAAACATTTCTTTAACATCCCTAAATTATTTGAACGCGTTAATATTTAGCCGTACCGAGATATTTACTGAAAGTTACTGTAATTTGGGGCGTTTTTAGTTTATGAATGAAATGTTTAGTTACATTAAAATATGGGCAGCGGTTACGTTAAAATTTCAATGTGCACCATTTAGACAAATCAATACGTATACTATAGCAATGCCACCCTTTCAGTCTCGCGCATAGGAATTTGTAATTCCTTGCCTTATTTGATATACATATATCCAAAAATGCATAGAACAGAACCAAAACTGAGATCTAAATAACGAAGGGCTCAATGACGAATTTAGCCTCTTTTGTATGAACACCCACATTCTATTCGTGGTCCATCTTACGATAAGATTCCAAAATTTGTAATAGGCACCGGGTGATAGATAGAAGAATACCTATATTCAGTATTATAACATTCTCGCCTAGAAATCTTCTCCAATTTATAGCAATCCTCCCCTGTCTATAGTATCTTCGGCATGAAAATTAAGTTTAGCGCGATCTAACTAGACTTCTTTGAATTTAGCTTAGATTTATTTGGGTTCGAGGAAATGTCTAAATCTTTTTGATTGGGAAGGATTTGATCATTGTGGCTGTGTGGCCGTAAAGTTTCTATGTTTTAGCATGGTGTGTATCCATCTACTCACAGTATGTACTCCCTTGGTTTCCATAGCAACAATTCAAAAGAGGTATTGTCAAACGCCCCCTCTATATCTGAAAACGGTCCTACAGCCACCTCCTTACAGGAGATCGTCCTTTCGGCTATGTGCACTACTCTGTGGATGGCAAGTTCACAGGATATACCTGGTTGATAGGCACTTTGGCATTTACTGACCCTAATCTGTCGCTCAACGAACCGATTCTTCTACCCTATGTTCCTCCTTGTAAAGCTCTTTGTAGTCTGGCACCTTCTGTCGGATCAATTTCCTCGCAGTTTCTCCGCCAGGTTTTGCCTTTCTTATGACCTTATTGTATTCGGTGAGTCTGGTTCGATATGTACCACATTCTCCCGTGTTTCTTCCTTCATTAAAAAGCTTTCTAATCTGTGCACGCAACCCAGAGAGTCCCCCATGTCAGTTATTGACCTCGGCGGGACAGTGCCCGAGTGTGACCTTTAGGTTCTCTCTATAGGGGTCCCAGTGGATTCTCCTCGCATTTATGTATACGGTTATAGCCCTTTCGTTTGACTCATGCCCTTTGTCAGAGAATTCACCTTGTAATTTTTTACTGTACCGACATTTAACTTAAATTTGGGAACTTAACTCACATTCACTATCTGTGCTGATTGATCATCAAGTTGCACCTAGCCCTGTGCTGGGCTTGGGTGTCATAGGTTATTAAGTTACCGTAAGTGGAAGAGCCGGCTCTGGACCATAAAACGGTTGTTTTGAGGCCAGTCGGGCCAACTTGTCGGATTTTTCATTGCCTATTATTCCAGCATGCCCTTTAACCCATACAAGATCAAGGGTATTGCTGTTTGTTACTTGCTCTAGTACATGGTGATACTCGGAAACCAGCCTAGAGGTGAATTTGTATTGATCTAGTGTCTAAAGAGCGGCTCTGCTGTCACTGGAGATTCTGATGATTTTATTCTTTATACTGTGCATAATAATTGCACTTTTTGCACTTAACGTTATGTCTGCTACTTCTGCCTGAAAGACAGTCGAAACTTTGCCTAGTGGTTGGGTGATATGGAAGTTCAGTTCTTGGGAATAAATACCTGTACCAGTGTACCTGTTCCTTCCATTGTTTTAAATTCATCCGTGAAGATGGATATGTCTGGTTGGGATGCCACTTCCACATCAAAGAAAATGTGGTAGTTTTTCCCTAGTATAAATCGAGTTAGATCGCCCCCCTAGTGTAGGTTGTCGCTTGACTACCTCACTCAGAATTCGAAAGTGGACCACCTCAGTGCCTTTTGTGTTCAACAACCCCTTATTTCTCAGGCGCAATGTTGCCAGTATGGCCTGCTCTCTCACGTGGAGATCCAGTGGAGGCCGACCCAGGATGGCTTCCATGACGGCTGTAGGGGTTGTTCGTATTGCGCCGGTGCACGCAAGGCATGCTAGTCTTTGCACATGGTTGAAAAGTGCTTTTGTTGTGAATAGTCTGGTTCTAGACCACCAGGCAATTGCTCCGTAGCAGAACATGTGTCTTATCACGGCGGTATACAGCCACAGGATAGCCTTTGGGGATGGACCCCAAAGTCTTCCGATTGCGCAGCGACATTGCTAGAACGCCCTGTTTGCTTTCTCCGATTTAAGCTGGTTTAAGCTGTGTGCTTGCTCCAGTTCAGTTTATTGTCAAGTGTAATACCTAGATACTTCACTGACTCTGACAACTGGAGGTGTTTTTGGAAGAGCAGAGGAGCTCGTAGGCCCCCTATCTTTCTTTTCCTTGTAAAGAGAACTACCTCCGTTTTTGTCGGGTTTATGGACAGGGAGTATTCCTTACAGCATTCTTCAGTCACTCTGAGGGCTGATTCCATCAGACTACACAGAGTAGCCTCAAATTTGTCGGTTATTAGCATGGATAGATCATCCGGATAACCTACGGTATAGTAGCCGTTGTCTTTAAGGCGACAGAGGAGGCTATTTCAGGTATGCTCCACAGAAGTGGTGTCAGCTCCCCACCTTGGAGGCATCTTCTCACTACTGCGCACCTTAGTGTTTTGTCGCCGACGCGGATGTGCACCGCTCTGAGTTTCAGAAGCTGCACAATCCAGCCTCGTGCGAACTGTATTATGCCATGGAGGGGGCTGCCTCTGGCCAGATAGGATATAGCGTAGTGGTGGCTCTGGGAAAGTGAGCGTCTCTTACTACCTCAGCTGTCTCTAGGAGGTTGTTCGTAAAAGAGCCATCCTCTCTTCTGAGGATAGCTGGGTTATAGTACGGACCTTTGGAAAGGAATTTGCTCAGGTGGGATATAGATTCTATAGAACCGCAAAAGCTCTTCCACGCCTCTCTCTGACGCCTTTTTGTATTGCCTTATAGGCTTCCCAGGTGGCTGTGGTTTTGCCCTTTTTTGCCTTGTTGAACAGTTTAGCCAGCCGAGTTTTCTGTTTATTGAGCGCCTTACACCACCAGGGGTGGTGGTTGGGCATCTTATTGGCAGTTCCCAGACAAATGACTTGAAATAAATGAAGAGATACCTTTTCACTTTTGTTATTTAAAAAGGTTTCTAACATCTATAGTTGGGAACGAATTGGCCTCCCATAGAAAAGGGGTTAGATATTTACCAAGATTTGAGTGTGAGGCGGCTTCTGAAAAGTCTTTGAATATAATACGGCACAACTTCTTCACCATACTTGCACATACTACGAATGAAGATGTAATATTTTCCATGAGCAATAGTGATTAGACCTATGGAAGAAATAAAATGATCTTTTTCGCTATAAAATTCTTAAAAGAATGAATTAAATTAATTTCTCAATATCTTCTACATGTTGCAGTTGCTAACTTTTCTTCGTGTCCGGGAACCGTTAGTGAACTGGAATCCCACCCACTATGAGTTTCTAGTTGCTTCCACTGAATTTGTAGTACTTAGACAAAAATACACTAGGTATAGGACATTTCCCATCCCCAACTGATTTAAGTAACTAACCCTTAATATGGGAATATGTCAATGAGGATACTTGATAATATTGATAATCCCAACTACGAAAAAATCAATCTGTTGTAGAATAAAACAATCACTAACGATCGTTAACTAATATTTACACAATGAAACGTTCATTTTATAATCAAATCGCATGTATTAGTAAGTTTAAAACGACAAAAATATAATCGCGAACGCGATAAAAATGCGTCGACCCTTCCAACCTTATCAAAAATGTAAATTAAAATAATCCACCTTACTTTTTTACTCCTTTGTTTAAATCTCCAACAAGTGCAAACGTTCATTTACATAAAAGCAAATTTACTTTACTCATTTTAAACCTAAACACTAGCAACCTGAACAGTGAACATTCAGCTTGACATCCTAATTAGAGCGGCAGCCCAGCGTCTTTTTAGGTGGTGATCTGACCGCGTCTGCGAATCATACTACGTTGAAGGTCATGTCACATATTAATAGCATAAAAATCGTCGCAAGTTCTGAATCTGGGGATAACATGTTCAAACAACCCTTTTTTTCTGCATAAAAAATCACTGTTTTGAAGTGATTGGACCGCGTATAATTCTTGTACGAATCGAAGCGACAAATTAAACACGTCGTCAAAAATGTATTTGCAGACGGTTTCGGTGGTGCAATAACCCTGCAGACGATGTTGAAGGTGCATTATTTTTATTATTTTCAAAGTAATTTGACCGCGTCTGCAATTCAGGTTAATGATTTTTCTTCTTGCGTATGTTACGAAAAAAAAATTGCAGACAAGTCGGATGGGGATAAGTACTTTAATTAAACAATTAAAGATGCATTCATTTTCGTCGAATTCAAAGTCATTTGACCGTGGCTAATTTTCAGTACACTATTTTGTTATTGTAATGTACGTGATGAAAAAAATTGTTGCAGACGATCTGAATGGGGATAATTATTTTAATTAAACAATTAAAGTACCATTGGTTTTAGCAAATTTAAAGTAATTTGACCGCGTCTGCAATTTTAGGTAATGTTTAATGTTGGTATTTTATTAACGAAAAATTACATTGCAGACGATTTGCAAGGGGATAAGTATTTTAATTTAACAATTCAAGTACCATTTATTTGACCAAATTTAAAGTAATTTGACCGCGTCTGCAATTTTAGGTCATGTTTAATGTTGGTATTTTATTAACGAAAAATTACATTGCAGACGATTTGCACGGGGATAAATATTTTAATTTAACAATTCAAGTACCTACCATTTATTTTACCAAATTTAAAGTCATTTGACCGCGTCTGCAATTTTAGGTAATGTTTAATGTTGGTATTTTATTAACGAAAAATTACATTGCAGACGATTTGCAAGGGGATGAGTATTTTTTTCCTTACTGCGTGCCAGGACCTACATTGATTGTGCTAACTCCTTTAATGATCTTCCTTTGCTATCATAGTTCACCTACGTATGTGTATAATTTTAAGTTTCCATTTCCCAATCGCTCCATGTCGCATTCGCTAATCATCTAGTTTACATTTAAATTTAGGTTAAGTTGAAAAACAGTTCAATTTGGAACTGAACTTCGCCTTTTGCGAATATGTTGATATACTTATATTGTTTTTTTTTTCTCGTTGTTTTCCCATTACCTTTGTTTATCACATATATTCAGCAATAAAGTCCTATTATAAAGTCCTATTATAAGTATTTTAATTTAACAATTCAATTACCATTCATTTGACCAAATTTAAAGTAATTTGACCGCGTCTGCAATTTTAGGTAATGTTTAATGTTGGTATTTTATTAACGAAAAATTACATTGCAGACGATTTGCACGGGGATAAATATTTTAATTTAACAATTCAAGTACCTACCATTTATTTTACCAAATTTAAAGTCATTTGACCGCGTCTGCAATTTTAGGTAATGTTTAATGTTGGTATTTTATTAACGAAAAATTACATTGCAGACGATTTGCACGGGGATAAGTATTTTAATTTAACAATTGCAGTACCATCTTCTGTAGCACATTAAAAGTCATTTGAGCGCGTCCGCAATTACAGATTATGTTTATATAGCTACGCGTAGCGTACCTATTTATATAAGGTACGATATACTATACAATGTTAACATTCGTTAACGTCTATTTCGCTAATAACTCCCTCAATTTTTATTACTTTTCCAAAAATTTCGAATACCTTAATAACTCCCGACGGCGCTTCTTTGGTATGCGGTTTGTTGAAAATCCTTTCCGCGGTTCACCCCCCACCCTCTCCTGAGCGAAAACATTCGCGGAAGCCGAACGGTGCGAGATACGGTCTCGGAGCATACATATTTTTAGGTAGCTGAGGTTCGTGGCTGGCTTTCGTCCCGGGGAGAGAAATACCCTCCGACGCTTCACAAGCGAGGGACGCGGGTTGGAAATCCCAAAATTGCGAAACAAAAATCCCAAACGTTCCCTTAGATCTTGATGGCGCTTTCGGTAACAACGTCTCATTTCTATACGAGTTCATCGCCGACGGTTCCATCTGGACGGTTCGCATTGGGAGGAGTGATATCTCATCGAGAACGGGATCGCCGGTTTTTCTCATCTCGGCGACGGTGGGACGAAGAGATGATCGATAGGTTTTCGGTTTTTACTTCCCGAGTACGAAGTAAAAGAGAAGTATTGTATTAGTGTTCCAAAAAAAAAATTTGACCTATGCAAACTTTTACGTATCTTTGCGTAAATTCAAAATATTAAAACAACATTTTCCGTCTGTCGTCTGTAGTAGTCTGTACGTACACATTCCTTGCAACGCTTTAAACTCAGAAACTATTAAAGTTATCGAAATGCGGTATTCGCCAATAGATTACATTCGGGCCAAGAAGGAAAATGCTCATATTACCTTTCATTACGTCACTTCCACTGTAAGGTAAAATGGCGGCACTCGTTTTTTGTATTACATAAAGTTGCAGTTTTTTTATGTAGTAGTTTAAGAGTATTTTTTTCTGAATTCAGTAGTATTTGTTTTTTTGAAAAAAGGGAAGTCTCGTGGCAACTTGCCAGAATTTTTTTCTTTCGATTCCCCTTTCGAGACCGCATCTTTCATCGGGGAGTGACAAACGCGATGGTTATGTCGGGGTGTAAAACGTCGCCGCGTCCTATAACTACAAATCGGAATGCGACCGACCCCATATTTCGCGTGTCGTACTACCTGGTAGGACTAGTGGAACGCCAGACGCAGCGAAGTTTCGATATCCACCGTTCGACCTCCATCGGTACTCAAATTTTCGAAATTCCAACGCGCTTTGCGGCCGAACGGTAGGTCGGATCAGGACGAATTGTTGTGCGTTACTCTCACGTTTGGGCCCCCCTACGACAAATCGACGCGAATCGATTTGATCCCCCCACGGAGGGGTCGTTAAATCTGGTGATTTTGTTGCCCCACCTCCTTGGGCGTAACTGTTCCATCCGTCGACCGATTTTGACGAAACTTTCGCGGAATCGTTTCTTTTTACTTAAATGGCATTATTTTTCTTCACGGCATCACGGCCTACTTTGGTGCCTAAGCTCGTAACTAAATAGGTGCGTTTTCGAAAAGATTAAGTATTGTAAAAACTACGTAGTGGTAGTTTAGACATTTAACATCCCTTACGAAAATTGAAGATTATAAAAAATGCCTCTGGGTAGCGGAAAAAAAATATGGCAGTTGTATTTGAAAATAATGAGTTATGGCACTTTGAAATTTCGAAAGTTTGACATGTTGTTCCGAATACCCTGTATAACCAAATTTTAGTTTCTAAACTTCAACACACAGCTCTTTACCCATACTAACATTATTGCCGATACCTACTTGAGAACTTCAAAACACAAGGCCGATAGGATTTTGTTATGTGTATTTACTCTATGGTTGGGACTACCTATATTCGATATTATCGATCGTACTTTGGTTGTCCACTAGGTGGCGAAAGGTGTCCACTTTTTAACATAATTACTAATTTTCCAATTGGTTGAAATCTGTTGCTTCGCCTCGAACTTGTGTTAGCGTGCTATTCATCTCTCTCCTTTTAACGTCATTCACGCTCTACTATCTCTTTTTACTTCTAGAACCTTCGGTTTCGTTTCTGATGTAGGAGAAGACTTCCTTTCGAGCTCTAAAACGGTGCAGACCATCCATCTTTTGTGCTTCGAAATTTCCACAATTATCTTTACCTATACGTTATCGAAACGGTTTTAAGTGGAATTTCTTAACTCATTGGTCGCGGAGAAATCTACTGCTTTATTTCCACCGCCGCTGAACGTAATATTTACGGTTATTATACAAATTAATGGTGTCGCACTCAAGAATTCGTCAAAGTGTTCTTAACGTCAGTGATTAAACTCATTGGGTATGTACTTATTCTCGTTATTCTCGTCAAAATCGCATGCTTTCCTTCAACTTCTCGTCTCTAATTTCTCCTAATTTTCCTAGCGTTCAAGTTCAAGTTCAAGTTCACGTTCAAGAATAGTTCTACGCATTACCACATGGTCGTGATCATCTTGAGCCGTTAACATCGATCCTGCTTTGGCAGCTCGCCGCCATCTTCTCAATTTCTGTGAAGACAACTTCATTTATCTGTACTCATTCACCGCTTCCTGATAACTTATTTTACCGTTATTTTCCTTTAAACTCAGTAACTTTAAATATTTGAATTTATAAATACGTTACCGTTCCGAAATTATTTACTTCACTAAATTGTTTTATACTTACTTAACTTAAATATTTTGTGACGTCATACATTGTTGAAATACCTCATTCTAGCTAAATTTGCTTTTCATTTACTACTGTTATTTTACTTCAACGTAGATATTATTTTGTTTGCGTTAATTAACTTGTACATTACATTAGATTAGCTATCCCCTTTTACCTTAACTTTACTTATTGATAACTTCAAACTCTTTTGCTAAAATATATACTCAGTATCCGATCCTTCAAGGGAATCGTGAGTAATTAAGTATTCTCGTAGTTGGGACCGACTCATTGTCTGTCCACGTGTACTAACTTTCTTTATTTAGATTGCTTCGCTTCGGCAGAGCCTTTGCAAAGGATCTCCACCGAACACACAGGTACATATTTTTATTATTACTTACTTACTTTTGTTCGCTACGATTGCATCGTATACTTGAAATATTGCTTATTGTCGTTAACGTAAATTCATTACTAGTAGTTTTGCTACGCTACTTGCAAAAGGTAAAGCGGATCACTAATTAGATTATCACCTTTGAGTGAACATTAACATTATTTTTTTGTGGATTACTATCCAATTACTACCATTTAGTTATTTTATTTTGAACAATTACCTTACTTTATAATCATTTATATATATATTATTGACTGAGTCCTTATTATACGCTCGTCAAATTGCTTTTATTTGCATTATTGTTCCATTACCATACTTCTCTTACAGGTTACTACGTTACTTATCTCCGAATTGAGATTATCTTCGCAGTTCATACTCTCAATTTTAGCTATTACCTACAGAACTTGCGTGGCGCCCTTTTCTCTATTTAGTATTCGCTACTCACTTTGCTTACATTACTGATAACTCACTCTTTCTCACCAATTCTGATCCACGCCCATCGCCCATATAACTGAGCTTACTGGTGCAATACCTATCGATAAATTTTTGTTACAATTCGCAATTCTTGCCGTAACAATTTTTTGAAGATAAGCCTACTTACGCACGATTTTTCCGCAAAAAATTAATAAGTTGGCAACCCTGCTACCAAATCACAAAGTAAATAGTTACCAATGTAGACTTTAGCAGATAACATCGAAAGGTCATAAAATATAGGTACACGGTGTTCCATTTAAAAAAATTACTCTTTTAGTGACACCGCAAAAATGGAACTACCTGTATATTCAAAAATAATTTCTATTAATGCGTCATCTCGAGTAGTTGAAATTTTCTCTAAGAAGTTTTTTTATATCTCTCATGAGATATGAGCTAGGAAAGAAATACGCACTATTGCAGGACCCTGTATATTACATATGAAATTATATTATGCGATATAATGTAGATTCCCGTTCAAAACGGGACGTATGGTCACGTTACGGTATGCCGAACTATTTTCACTTTCCTCGCTGTCATCTGTAAATTGGAATATCAGATACTCGTCATCCTCTCCTGTATTGTTTTCCACTAAAAATAGTAATGTGTCATTTTTTCATGCCCGTGATACAGTTTCATGCACATTTGAAAATAATTACAATAGTTTAGAATTCTTTAATAACAAAATTTTCCGATTCAGTAACGTGAAGGAACAACAATTTTTACAATACACATTTTATTTATTTATACCTTTTTTGTGTCATAGATTTTTTGCACCAAGAGTTGATTAATAAAGTTCATGCATAAAATTGCATCATTCAATTTCTATTATTAGATTACTGCAATGTCTGCAATAACTGGCGGTATCGTAATACGAGTAGGTCGCAAAATATGTAGGTATACCAAGTGTACAATCATGATCTCGTATCGATCTGTTTTCCTCATTCGTAAAGATGCTCGTGATGAGTCATAACACGAACAGTCTAATTGCTGCATTCATCAATGAAAGGAACAGGCATTTTTAAAAAATGACTGACAAACTCTTCTTTTTTTTGTAATGTATTTAATGGCTTCTCTAATATAAGCACTAGCGTTCACGAATTAAATCATAAGTAACTTAATATTTCCGTTCTTGCAATTTACTAGTACATAAGGTAGCTATTATTTGCGCTTTTAATTTAAGTACATTTTCAAACATTACGAGAATATTATCGATTATAAGAAAAAAGTCATAAAGTGTAAAATATAAGAAAGTTTAAAATGAGAAATTAATGTTAAAAATGCACTCATTTCTATGTACATGGTAACTGTTCAGGAACTTCACAAAAAAGATGACATATCATAAAAATCAGCCACCTAGTAATAACAATAACATTAATCATACGCTTGAGAATGCTTTGTAACGGTTAGTCTTTATCCTTATCCTTTACGTAATTCGTTCACCTTTTGTAGAAACACTGAAGAAATAAAAGATGATCTCATCTTATTACCCTGAATTGGCAACGCGGTTAAATTACTTTTACAACCTTACAAATACTGTAAATTCAACCCCGCCTGGAGGGTTGATGCCAACACGAAACTGTCTGCAATTATATTTTTTGTCACTAACTCATCAACGACAATTTATGATTTCAATTGCAGACACGGTCAAATGACTTTGAATTCTATGAAAATTATTGCATCTTTAATCGTTTAATTAAAGTACTTATCCACATCCGACTCGTCTGCAATTTTTTTTTCGTGACATACGCAAGAACATAAATTATTAACCTGAATTGCAGACACGGTCAAATGACTTTGAATTCGATGAAAATGAATGCATCTTTAATTGTTTAATTAAATTACTTATCCCCATCCGACTTGTCTGCAATTTTTTTTTCGTGACATACGCAACAACATAAATCATTAACCTGAATTGCAGACACGGTCAAATTACTTTTAAAATCTTAAAAATACTGTAAATTCAACCCCGTCTGCAGGGTTGATTGCAACCCGAAACTGTCTGCAATTTTTGTTTTGTGACATACGCAAGAACATAAATCATTAACCTGAATCGCAGACACGGTCAAATGACTTTGAATTCGACGAAAATGAATGCATCTTTAATTGTTTAATTAAAGTACTTATCCCCATCCGACTTGTCTGCAATTTTTTTTTCGTAACATACGCAAGAAGAAAAATCATTAACCTGAATTGCATACGCGGTCAAATTACTTTGAAAATAATAAAAATAATGCACCTTCAACATCGTCTGCAGGGTTATTGCACCACCGAAACCGTCTGCAAATACATTTTTGACGACGTGTTTAATTTGTCGGTTCGATTCGTACAAGAATTATACGCGGTCCAATCACTTCAAAACAGTGATTTTTTATGCAGAAAAAAAGGGTTGTTTGAACATGTTATCCCCAGATTCAGAAC
Organism: Pyrocoelia pectoralis; assembly: GCA_036250285.1. Lineage (NCBI taxonomy): Eukaryota > Metazoa > Arthropoda > Insecta > Coleoptera > Lampyridae > Pyrocoelia > Pyrocoelia pectoralis. The sequence goes on from CM070078.1 coordinate 41,364,965, forward strand.
TTGCGACGATTTTTATGCTATTAATATGTGACATGACCTTCAACGTAGTATGATTCGCAGACGCGGTCAGATCACCACCTAAAAAGACGCTGGGCTGCCGCTCTAAATTTTCTTTATTTTGTTTTATTTTTAATCCACGCACCGTACTGTAATCGTTATCCGGTAGTCGATTCGATTTTAATAATGTCTATGAAATAATTTCCTATACATTAAATTATTGGGAAACGTTACCGTTCGCAATTACGAAATTACGTTTGCTATCATTTGATATCAGAGACATGATAAAAGCAATTTCTGTGTTAGACGTAAACATTTCCAAAGTAAATATGTGCTCACACCTACAGGGAGTTTTAGCTAAACCAACACTAATTTGCGCCAAAATTAGTCGTTCTTGCGTATACAATAATTACGGAATACAAATAAAAAGCAGTGACGTAGACGTTATTAACGATGTTTGTGATTGGCATCAAATTGGTATTAACCTAATTTCAGAAGGCATCACGCATTAAGGGTATTCAGTTACGGCACTGATACGTGGTAATCAAAAAGGGTTAAACCTATTTCATGTTTAGTGTCTACTGTGTCGGTAGTTTGTTTGTTGAAAATACAGGACGAACATGCCAACCGAATAGAGTAAACAAGGGGCGTAACCTACCTTTTGATGAATGGAACGGTTTTCAAAACGGATTCAGCATTCTGGCATTATACCGTTGTTGATACAGTGGTTTTAGTCCATAATACCGAGCACGTTGCATAAAGCCCTATCAGTTATACACAGCGAAGCCAATCCTTCAATTACAATTTAAAATCGAAACGACTTTTTAATAAAGGCAAACATCCAACACGTAATATATGACCCGATCAGGTCATAATGGAGATTGTAACTAACTTATACGTTAAATGAAAATTTAGGGACTGATCAAAATGAAATAACAAACTTGACTTTTGTCATTACGGATTAAATTTGCATAGTAAAAATTTTAATTAACTGACTTATTTTAGTTACAATATTATTAAAGTATAAGCCGGATCAGCATAAAATCCCCAATCCATTATCTTTTCCAAAGAATATATAGCATCCTAATAATGGACTTGAATATGACCCGTATTATTGAATCCCTCGTCCACCTTTTGTGAATTCCCAGCACATTCCTAAAACATACATATATCTTTAAAGTCATAGTATACGCGAGATTATTAAATTTTTCCCCAGTCGATTTCGAAAAGCTTTTGTTTGAAAAGCTGCGACAGGGACGCGAGCCCTAATAAATTCTAAAGGTGACATGAAATTAAAATCAGAACGTATATCTTCTAAAAAACTCTGCTGATAACAGCGATAAGGCCATTTTGGTGCACGTGAGTAGATTAGAATTTATAGTACGCGCGTAAACATAAGTATTAGACAGTTGGGTAGGCAACACATAAAGCGCGGGAACATAAACAATCGTGTAAAAGAAATACGTATGAACAGGGATAGGGCATTTAGTGTAGGGTCTTTTGAAGAATACTGCAAACGGAAAAGAGAGGAGTCACAAGTAGAGGGCAGCGAAGAAGAAGACGTTTGGAAAAAGAGTAAAATAACAACAAGAACACCACCTAAGAAAGAAACAGATAACGAGATGGAGGCATTAACTAAAGCAATTCAAAGGATGGAGGAGAAAATTACAAATGAAGTAAAAGAGAACAACCAGGAAATAAAGAAGATTAGCGAGGAATTTACAAAAGTAAGAGAGGAAATGGAAAGGGAAAGGGAGCAGTGGAAGAAGGAAAAACAAATGTTGGAGAAAAGAATTGAAGGTTTGGAAAATAAATTGGAGGATACGGAAAGAAAAGCCAGGAAAAATAATATTGTAATTAAAGGGTTGCGCGTAAATGAGAGGGATGTTGGAACAGAAGTACAAAAATTTTTGCAGAAAGAATTGGGAGTACAGGTAGGATGGAATGAAGTATATAAAATGGGGCGAACGCAAGAAACGAAAATGATCGTGCTAAAGTTAAATTCCTTCGACGACAAACAAAAGGTAATGAAAAATAAATTCAAATTGGGAAGTAAGCAGATTTACATTGAAAATGATCTTACGGTGAACGAAAGGGAGATCCAAAAAGAGATACTAATGAAAGCAAAGGAAGCAAAGGAAAAGGGGAAAAAAGTAAAAATTGGTTATCAAAAATTATGCATTGGAAATCAACTGTTCAAATGGAACAGAAATGAGAGGATGTTGAAACTACATGAATCAAAAAACGAGGAAATGTAGGAAGTAGAAGGGATGGACAAAATAAGACGACTGCGGCAATGAAAATGATAACGAGTACAACACAATATAAGAATAAGGAAAAACGGAAGAAAAAAAGAATGATACTAGCAACATGGAATTTACAAGGAACAAATGAGGTAGGGGCAATTGGAAACTTAGTCAGAGAAGCGGCAAGGTACAAAATAGAGGTAATGGCACTCCAGGAAACAAATCAAAGGGGAACAAATATTACCGAGTATAAAGACTACATGCTGTTTAATAGCGGAGGAGACAGTAACAGATTGGGAACTGGATTTCTGATAAAGAAAGAATTAAAGCACGCAGTCGTACAATTTAAACCGATTAGCGATAGAATGAGCTATTTAAGAGTTAGAGGAAGACACCGGAAAATAAGCTTTATTAATTTCCACGCACATACAGAGGAAAAGGATGATGAGCTAAAGAATGAATTCTACGACCAACTAGAAGAAGAATATAATAAAATACCCAAATATGACACTAAAATAATACTAGGCGATGCAAATGCAAAGATAGGGAAGGAAGAAGAGTACAGACCTACCATAGGGAAGTTCAGCAAGCATGAGGTAACTAACAACAACGGCAAAAGAATAATAGATTTTGCAGCAGGACACGAAATGGTGATAAAAAGTACCTGTTTTCAACTTAAAGAAATATACAAAGAGACGTGGGTAGCACCGAACGGAAAAACGAAAAATCAAATTGACCATGTGTTGATAGAATGTAGGGATGCCAGGCACATACTGGACGTGCGAAGTTGTAGAGGGGCGGATTACGAGACAGACCATTTTATGGTAAGAATTAAATACCAGCAGGACATACCCAAGCAGTACCCCAAGAGACAAAGCGTAGCAAAGAAAAAATACTACTTCCAAGATGATAACATTAAGCAAAGGTATGAAGAACTAGTTGCGGGAATGACAATACCCGGTGAAAAGGAAAATAATGTGGAAGAAATGTGGGCACAAATAAAGCAAACTATAGAGGAAGCTAGCAAAATAGCAGTAAAAGGAGGAAGGGTAGGACAGAACAAAAAATGGTTTGATAAGGAGTGTATACAGGCGATTGAAGGAAGAGGGAAAGCAAGAGCAAGAATGTTACAAAGTGACACCCTAGAAAACAGAGCGCAATACCAAGAAGAGAAAAGAAGAACGAGACAATTAATAAGAAGGAAAAAGAGACTACACGAAATACAAAGATTAGAAGAATTAGAGGAAAAATACAAGAGCAAAGAGATTAGGAATTTCTATAAAGAAATTAGACAAAGAAAAGGAGGTTCTAGAACTGGTATGCCATTTTGTAGAGACAAAAATGGAATGATCGTGGGAGAAAACAGCCAAATGCTGGATAGATGGGTAGAATACTTTTCGGAGTTACTAAACAAGGTTGGAAATAGAGAGGAAGAGCTAACTGATAGCATGGAAGGCAGAAACAGAGAAGCGGGACAACAATTATGCGGGGAACAGGCAGAAGAGCTAGAAAAGATAACATTTGAGGAAGTAAAGAAAGCGGTAGAAAAACTGAAAAACAACAAAAGCCCTGGGCAAGATGAAATACTGGCAGAAATGGTCAAGTACGGAGGAATCAAATTACTAGAAAGTATTTACGGGCTAATAAGAAAAGTATGGGAAAACGAAGAAATGCCGCAAGAGTGGGGTAAAGCCATTATCAGTCCAATTTTCAAAAAAGGAGACAAAACTAGTTGTAGCAACTACAGGGGAATAGCGCTATTAAACACGGGGTATAAGGTGCTAGCTAAAGTACTAACGGATAGAATAGTGAAACAGATGGAAAACAGGATAGGGGAATACCAGAGTGGATTTCGACAAAATAGATCCGTAATAGATCAAATATTTGTTATTAGACAAATACAAGAGAAATGCCTTGAGCAGAACATTGATATACACGTGCTCTTTATCGATTTCCTACAAGCTTACGACAGCGTTGATAGAAATATGCTATTTAAAACAATGTGCGAGTTAGAAGTACCCAAAAAATTAGTGCAGTTAACAAAAATGACTTTAGAAGGCACAGAATACCGAGTAAGAATATCGGAAGGTATATCCCAATCTTTCCAAGTTTACAATGGACTTAAGCAAGGAGACCCGTTGTCGTGTGTTCTGTTTAATCTGTTGCTAGAGGGTATAATAAAGAAAACCAAAATACACAGAACTGGTACAATAATAAATAGGATGCACCAGTGCGTAGCTTTCGCGGATGATGTTGCGCTACTAACAAGAACAAAGGAGGAGTTGGTGCATATAACAACTATTTTGCAAAGAGAAGCCCAAAAGGTAGGATTAATAATCAATAGCAGTAAAACCAAATATATGTTAATCAGCAAGGAAAAGCATAGAGGAAGAAGCAACCTTGTAATAGGAAATCAAAGATATGAAGAGGTGCAAGAATTTAAATATTTAGGAGCATTAATAACTGCAGTAGGTGACCAAACCAGGGAGGTAGAGGCAAGAATAACAGCGGGAAATAGATGTAGTGGTGGGCTTATGAGTGTTCTAAAATCTAAAGTGGTGTCAAGATCAGTAAAACTAAGAATATACAAAAGTGTGATAAAGCCAGTAGTGACATATGCTTGTGAAACATTAACCCTAACAAAAAGTGACGAAAAAAAGATAAATACATGGGAAAGAAAAATATTAAGAAAGATATTCGGAGGAAAACAAGTTAATGGTATATGGGAAAGAAGAACCAACCAGGAATTGAGACAGCTTTACCAGGATGCGGACATAGTAGCTTCCATAAAAACACAAAGGTTACGTTGGTTGGGCCACGTGATACGTATGGACCAGAACAGAGTGCCAGCATTACTACTGCATGGACAGTTTCAGGGAAATAAGAAGAGAGGAAGGCCAAAGAAAAGATGGATGGATGCAATATATGAAGACCTAGCAACTCTGGGCATCAAAAATTGGCTTTCGAAAGCAAGGGATAGAAGCGACTGGAGAAGAGTCGTTCAACAAGCCATGGGTCTACAAGGCCCGTAGAGCTAACTATATATATATATATATAAGCCGGATCAGCATAAAATCCCCAATCCATTATCTTTTCCAAAGAATATATAGCATCCTAATAATGGACTTGAATATGACCCGTATTATTGAATCCCTCGTCCACCTTTTGTGAATTCCCAGCACATTCCTAAAACATACATATATCTTTAAAGTCATAGTATACGCGAGATTATTAAATTTTTCCCCAGTCGATTTCGAAAAGCTTTTGTTTGAAAAGCTGCGACAGGGACGCGAGCCCTAATAAATTCTAAAGGTGACATGAAATTAAAATCAGAACGTATATCTTCTAAAAAACTCCATTTGAAAAAATACTAAAAATATTTTTTAATCACCTTCCTTACCAAATCTTTGTACGTTTTGGTTCGCAAAATTACTAATTAATTGTCGACGTAACTCCACATTTTTTTATCCTTCAATTGATGAAATGAAGGTATATGGTAAACGTCCTCGCTGTAATTAATTTTGATAACTCATCAATGCTTGAAGTCTTACCAAAATCTCATTGTGCAAAACAAAGCCAGAATGACATGGTGTGTTATTAGAATTTTACAATTTAATGGTTCCTCCGTAAAGAAGGAGGTTATTTACTTATTTATCTATTTATTTATTTTTTTAATTTCGCGACACAGGTTATCCTTAAAATAGTAAACCAAAAACTTAATGTCAACATAATCTTTCATTTCATAACTAGGTTTGCTTTTGCGATAATCCCTTAAAACGCCTTTGACATGTGTATAAAATAATTCTTTCATTAGTTTGGGAACACAAAATATTGTTTGTCTATAATTCCTCAGACGAATTTCAATGATAACCGATATCAGTAATATCACCCTGGGTAATACCTGATCAATTTTTAGGCTATCCAAACGATAGAATAAAGGAAGCCCTACTCCATCTTAAGCCTCAACCATATGATGAAGAAGATTCAGGACTTGTAAGATGTGGAACATAGAATGCAAAAGGATGGAGAAGTAAAGACAAAGATGTATTATATCAAAGGATGTCACAACTGAAAAAGGGTTAAGCAGTAGATTAAGACAAGCAGGAGCGTGTATGAAACGAATGGAATTCTATGGACGATGCTGCAACGAAGAAAGGAGGGTCCACCTAGACGATTTTAAAAAACAAATGTAGATGAAGCAATGGGAAGAAGAGGACTGGAGGTTTCAGATAAGAAAAGTTAGAATATTTCATTGAGAGAAGGAAAGGAGTATTAATCCTTTAGACCAAAAACTCCAGATTCCGTTGAAAAAAATTTGTAGAATACCGGTTTTTGTGATTATGTCACGTAAAGCCGAATAATTTTGGTTGTTCTTTTAAAATGACATTGACAAACTTTTTTGTTAAATTAGTAGCTTCGTAGTGATAATAAGAAACCATGTAGTATAGCTTAGGGCTTTCAGAGCTCCTTTTGAATAAACAAAGCTGTACAGTTTGAAAATAGGGGGGAATCAAAATTTTGTTCGTTGCTAATTCCCAATGCCTAGACGTAAAGTAATATCTGACGAAGCAAATAGAGCAATTGGTTTGCTATAGGGTGGTCAACGACAAAGTGACGTAGCAATTTTTTTTCAAGTTATCCAAAGTGTCATTTCTAGACTTTTTAACCGTTTCCAAGAAATTGGATCTGTTGAAGAAGAAAGGCCTAGAATTGGGCGCCCATCAATAACTACCCCTGCTGAAAACCGATATGCCACCATTTCTGCACGCCGAGAACCTCTGAGCACATGTGTTGAGTAGGAGGCTCGCAGAAGCCACAGGAACAGCAATATCAGCTGAAACTGTGAGACGACGTTAATGGATGTCAATTTACGTTCTAGACGACTTTTTAGAGGCGTACCATTGATTCGCGAACATAGGCGACCTAAGATTAGAATGGGCAAGAGCGCATGTCAATTGGACAGAAGAGTGGAAGTTGGTACTGTTCACTGATGAATCGAGATATGGTCGTTTTTCGGATAGTCGTCGAATGCGTGTCTGGACACAACCTTTGGTGCCAAGACACCGACGATCAGTACAAGAAGTTCGCCCCTTCAAAGGAGGCACTGTTTGTGTATGGGGATGCATTTGTTATGATGGCCGTACCGACTTGCTGGTTATTGTGGAAAACATGAATTCAGAAGTATACTTGAATCAGGTGATCAACAACATTGTGCCAGAGTTTCATGCTGCTGTGGATCCTGCTTTCCTTTTTTTGGACGATCACGCTCGTCCACACCGATCCATGGCAGTTATAGATGCAATTTAAACCAATGGAATTCCTCATTTACCTTTACCTGCTCTATCGCCTCATTTAAATCCAATAGAGTATGCTTGGAATCAATTGCAGAGAGCTTTGGATCATCATAATCCCCAACCACAAACAATGGAACAATTGAGAAATTTGCTTGCACAACTCTGGTATCAGATTCCGCAATTAATGATCTCATAACCAGCATGCAAAGATGTTGCCAAGCTGTCATTGAAGCCCATGGAGGACATACTTGTCATTGTTGAAAGGGAAATTAAGAAGAAATTTCTATTCACTTTCTTTTTTTTTATTAATTTGAATTTAAGTTATTAGTCACTTTCACCTAATTTTCGTTTTTTCTTGTCTTTTTGTTTTTTTAAAGTATTGAACTTTTTATCATAAAAAACAAGCATTTAAGCAACTAAATAGCTTAAAATCGTCTTTGAAGAAATTTTTTCTTTTGAAAAATCACATTTTTCATAATATCCCTAACTTATGTGGAGCAGTCAGAAACGCCCACAACACTCTAGCACTCTTCAGCAATATGTGCGACAATCACACATTGGGAAAATTGGTAGCACGACCATACTATCGAAGGCCATTGAGATGTCGTAATAAATCTAAATGAAATACATGTAATCACAGTTCCCGACAACTAAACTTACAGGCGTCGGGAGCCGTAATACCTGTTGTAGTAAACCTCGTTTTTTACTGATCACCTATAGGAGGATAGATTATTTCTCAAGAAGGGCAAGGTCAGCGACAATCCGATAGGGGGGTGTTGGTAGGTGCACCCCCCCCCCCCCAAAGGTTTTTCAGTCGGCAAATTTTTATAGAGTCGGCATTATATTTAGTAAGTCGATTATTAAAAATCAATAATTACGGCAGTGCGTAGAATTAGGCAGCAAATTTGATGATGATTACCGGAAGGAGCTGAAAATAAAAAACACAGAGGAAAACGGGTAAAAGTGCAATTAGTTGGAACACTCGCAAATCATTTTGGAGCTACTAAAAAGTCGTAATTTAAGGATTTACAGCCAAAACCCACAAGTACAAATACTGCAGAAATTATAAACTTTCTGTCAACGTCAAAAATTATGGACAGAGATACCAATTTACCTATACCAATGAGTACCTATTAATTATTAACTATAGATTTTTTTATTAACAAGAACTTGCAAAGAACTAGTTTTATTTATTTCAATTAAAAATAGAAATTGTTTGGCTTGTGCTGTGTTTAGTTTAGTTTCTATTTTTTAGACTAATTTAAAATTGACTGAAAAGAGTAATGGCCCAGTAATTTTCTGCGAAAATGAACTGAAAGAACAAGATGAAACTAGAAATCTAAGTTAAAAAACGTTCGTGAAAATTTGAGTAACTTTTTTTAAATTACATTTTTAGAGTAAAGAAGACACTAGTAACTGGGCTGACTTTTGTGTCAAAATTGCCACAGAGTTGCTGTTCGTTTCCGAAACGTGTATGTAAAAACGAATCAAAAATTGTTTTTAAAAAACAGGACAAAATTTTGGCTCCTAATTAGTCTCGTGACGTTCGTGTAATGCCCCTGCGACCTACCATTCCCGAGAATGCAATGTGCTACAAAATCGTCTCAAGCGTCTATAAAAATCAAATTTCAACATAAGTAGTTGAATTTACGATATCGGTATTATACTAAAATTTCGTACCATTTCAGCCCGTAGTTTTGCTTTTATGTAACTCTAAACTTAGCTATGGCGTCGTAAACCCCAAAAAACTGGCACTTTGCATCGTGCGCCCGTAGAAATGGTCCAAAAAAAAATTGTTACACCTATACAACGTAGAAATAAACAGGCTTTAATTTAACACAAAGCCCATTCGAATCGGGCGAACGGTTACTTTTTTTATTCAGGTTCAAACTCGAGTACTTTTTACTATATCAACAGTCGGCAATTTTATTCCAACACCCCCCTAAAGGTAAGGTCTTCGTATCGTCCCTGGGCAAGGTAAAGGAAGAGTAACCCTCCCCATTGACATACTCCCTCCATTTCTTTAACCTTAACTGGTATTTGTGTACAAATTCACTATCTGCTTCGATCAATATTATTAACTATGGATATTCTGTCCGGATAAATACTAAAAATCATCCCACTTAGGGTTAACAGCGTTAAACATATTCAATCTTGTAAGAGTTGAAATTTCTTTTTTCTTCCGTTTCGTTATCTCCCAATACTCCACATATAATCAAAAATGAACCGGCTTCTGTGGTAAATTAAAAGACATCTACAACAACCTTCCCTGGGTTAATAGCGATAACGTTATAAATAATTATTGTTTAATAACAAACCTAAGACTAAAGACAATAAAGTAACCGTCTTTGAAAAACAATGGTATTCAAATTTTCACCGTTACTGTTTCAATTAAATCGTTGTTTCGGTCTTAATGAGAATATAATCTTTAATGGAACCATGGTCAGAATAATTTTCAGTTACTGGATAAAATTAATTACACTAAATAACAATGAAACTTGTAGGAAAATATCCTAATTCCGGTTATTTTGAATTTAACATAATTGCTATTTAGTATGCTATGCGAATAAATCCATAAACTTATCTTCAACTAAACTGAATACATTTTAAGATGCCTCTTGTTACTTTACCAAATATTGCATTATAATCTTCATTTTCACAGGCATATTAGATTCTCTCTCAGGTATCAATTTCAAAATTCAATTAAAAGTCGTTTTACTTCGAGTAGCTTTCCGCTAAGTAATGAAAAATGCCGATTTTGTGAGCTTTCGTATAGATTGAAAGTTAATGCAGGAAGAGTCTACGTTAAACAGAAATACATTGGCATTTCCATTACAATACGCAAGGCACAAACAAGGAAATGGAAAACATTTCTTTTATTTTCTTCAAGTGTAGTGAATCCCTCTTCCGCATTCAGCAACCTGATTAAAGAATTGATACCTAAAAAGCATTTCCTGGTAGATCTAACGTAACGTTTCTGGAGTAACCGCCAAATATTTCAACGAAATAAAACCTTTGATAAATTGTTTACTGGAGAATGTTTTGCTGATCTCAACTTCAATAAATTTGAAATGTAGAGAGATACCTGAAGACCGTGGAGTTCTGTTGTTGACGTAACATACGACTCTAATATTAATGTCCACGCTTTGTCTTGTAACTCTAATGAAAATGTCCCGATTATATTTACGACATTGCCTCATTTTATTTGCTCATTTGTCTGTCTCAGTTAAATATTACAAATTCTCCATTTTCCGCGTGTACATGCAGCCGAGGGAGCGAATAATTAGTTTTCGATGAGGTCGATTGCTGGTTTGAAGCGAACAGGGCCAGAGATAAAACATAAAATTTGTGCTAAAACGTGTTACTGGCTCGTTATCTTTCACTACCTCGACCTACTCTGATACTACGATACATATTAATATAAAATCAGATTGTATTTGTGGGACAATGCCTCGTCTCTCTATTTAATGAGAACCGAACGTGATACCAATTTATCGATTGAAACGACCGACGCTCTTATATTTGATGTATTAATTTAGTAGCTTTAACCTTGTTTTATTAATGGATAAATTTACGGTACGCACCAGAAATTTTTTTGATTTCTTTTATGATTTATAAATTCCGCAGTTTTCTCTGAAGTATCACGAAAATTTCCTATTTTTACGTACATGTGGGGATAAATTTATGGGACAGTAAATAATGTAAATGTCGAGAGAGAAGAACCGCAGATTCGAAATTCGAGTGTGTATGTTTACATTCAGTAGGGCGACGAACTAGAAAAGCATAAGAATTCGTTATAACTGTTTTATTCCTTTTTAAATTCTTCACAACCTTTTAAGTTCTGTTTTACAAACATTTCCCGTTCTACATAATGTAAACCATTTTTAAACTTTTCTACAAGTAAAACCAATCGTTTATATATAATAATCGCACCAAGCTCGTTCTTGAAAGTTAATCTGCATTGTAAGTTTAAATTTCCGTACAAAGCAAATAATGAGCATCTATACATATATCTAACAACGTTCACGAAGTATAACTACTAAAAGTCAACGTTACCACGTTACTCAAATGGTTGAAATATTCATTATGGAAATGTCGAGCTTACTCGGTGAAAATTTCCCAAGGAACTTGAATCTATTCACTACTACAACAGAAAATGTTAAATTTCTTCTCTTGAACCGCAAAGTTCCTAAATTCGTTCGAGGTTGCAACAAACCACAGAAAGTAAAATATATTATAACGCAGACGTGGTATTGCAGTTACTACTCATGCGGTTATATTTGTATCTAAAATTTTTGATATGGTTCAATTTGTATGATTTTAAATCGATAACTTTCACATAAATGGTAATCGCTAAAAAAAACTACCATCTTCCGTTTGACTCAATGTTAAACAATGGGCGATTCCGATAACCAAAGAGAAAAATATTAATTAAACAATTTTGTATTTTACGCTTTCTAAAGGATCTATACCGACTCTGCCTGAAAAGTGAAACCGATCCCAGAGGAAGACGGATCCTTTGGTTCCAAAATTGGAATAAAATAATTTTAATGTAAAATTAAGCAAGGGGATTCAAATTTCAAAAAATGTATGAAATTAAAAATAACTAAATAAAGAAAATGACTTAAAAATTATGAGTGAGACAGGGATCGGAACCTCATAGTTTGACACATGAGTCGCATTCACCCCTATTTAACAAGATTGACAGGGAACGAAAATCAGTATAACAATGTGTTCAAAGAGGAATAGTTTATGAATACCAAAACAGTCTTTCAAATATTTGGTAACCTTCGAGAATAAAAGTATCAAAATGGGTTAAAATGAAACGTGTCTTTCTACACTTGAAACTACATATTTCATTTAAATTTAGATTTTGAAAACAAGCTGGTATTATATCATTAAAATTTTTTCAACAATGGTTGTGATTACTATGAAAAACCTTCTCTATTCTATCTTAAGGTAGCGGTCGATCAAAATTTTATTTGCTGATGAGGCAAATAAAAGCCGAAACAGTGACTAAAGAAAACTTGGCGTTCTCCAAAAACTCAGTGTCTGTAACTGCACGCTTTCACAAAGGCGGACGAATTTGTCCTTGTCCGTGATGTGCAAATGGTTTTGAGACCTTCATTGAGCGACAAACAAACTATATTAAAAAATACATCAATCTATTCATATACTTAACTCCAGCAGTGTTGCTCAGTTATAACAAATGGGTTGCATAACTTAATGGAAAGAGAACGACAATCTCACTATGGCTAAAACTATGACTATGACTGCCCATATAGCACACTTTGTCCATTGTACGTACATTTATGGTACAACTTAGGTACATACGTCCAGGTACCAATTATGTACGTCGTATGTTCGTACTTTTGTGTACGTCCATTATGCAACGTACTTTGTACGTACAGTAGGGTACGAAAGTCTTACCGTGTACGTCCATTATGCAACGTACTTTGTACGTACATTATGCAACGTACTTTGTACGTACAGAAGGGTACGAAAGTCTTACTAAGACCAAAATTAGATTTATTTTTGCACGTGATGCATTACCTGCTGTGCTCTATGCAGCGGTCAGCGGTGAAAATTAATTTTTCCCTTTAGTAGAGAAAATACAGACCACCATCGGGAATAATTAATTTAAACCTGCATAATACAATGTAATTACTAAGTATAGGTATTTAACTTTTAGCCAACTTCGCTTACGTTAGAATTTATTATTTTTGCTGATTGTTACATTTAGTTAGTATACGCGCATCGCATCATATACCTTCCTGTTCCTTCACCTTCAACAGTTCAACTTACGTGTACTTTACTTTTGCTTTTTTTGAGTGAGTGCGTGGGTTAAGTTTGTAAAACTATTGAAGATAATGAAGATTCGCGGAATTTATTTATATATAGGTAAGTGTTTTATTTTTATAGACATAATTACAGTAATTTTTGGTATTTTTTGAAGTCAAATATTGAGATTTACAATTTATATACCTACAAAATCGCATTTTACATTTACTTATATATTATTATGCAACATGGCGATCTTGCAGAAACGTCTTTATCGAAACTGTGGCGTCTGCGAATGTAGAGCACAAATTGCAAAATCTCACATACCTATATAAATCTGTCGATTACTCCGTTATGCAATTTATTGTAAATATTTGTTCAAATTCCTTGGCATTTCCACGAATTATCAAGACAATGTCTGTAACCTAGTGATTTGCTACCAAAGACAAAAACCAATTTTCGTTTTCTTTTCAGAATCATCCGTAGCCCTCTTCAAAAATGCCACCATGAAAAATGCGAAAGTTAATGTGCAAAAATGGATTAGAAGATGTACTGAGAGAGCAAAATCGTCAAAGAACAATCAGTGATATTTATATGTACCTATTTGCGAATTTTGTTCTCTACCTACCTATATTTTATAATGGTTCTGAAATATGAAATTCTACATATAATAATTTAATTAAAGAAAATGTTCGTAGTAAAATTGTTTGTCTAATGAAACTAGCCCCTGTTCACTATACTTGATTTAGTAAAAAACAATTTCAACATTCAGTATTGTACAATATATGGACGTACATATCTGTACGTAAGATGTACGTTCGATATTGGACGTACTTCTTGCTTTTAGTGCTGCACGAACTATGGACGTACACTACAGTACGAATTTTGTACGTACTAAATTGTACGTACTTCCTACATACAAGGTAGTGCAAAAGTAACGTACTATGTACGTACATAGTACATCCTTTGCACGTAACTGTACGTACACTGTATGTACATACATCCTGATCAGTACGTACTTTGTACGCACATAGTACGTACGTGTGCTATATGGGTGTGACCAAAAATTGCTTACAAGTTAAGTTCAATTTTGGAATAAGATATCTGCACTAAAACTATGTATATGGTCTATAGGAACTTAAATATCCGCAACTAAAAATATTTACCAGACTGCTTAAATATTACCGACGAGATACTACATATCAGGTAAGAACGTACATAGGTAGGTAATTATTATACTTTTAATATCGAAAACAAGGCATGTAACAGGAAGGAAATAACAACGCCTTGATGATCAAGTACGAAATATATAATATTATAATATAGTGGGCGTTAAATTAAGGATAAGTACTTTCAACGGTCATGAAATAACTTAAATAAATGTTTGAATTAGATCTTAGAATTTAATTAGTTCGGATGAAGTAGAGCTGTATGTAATTAAGGTGAAGGAAATTTAATCAACCTAAAGAATTTGCAGATATTGCACCAAAATGAACGGAATTCACAGAATAATACAAGAGGCGGAACAAATGTGTGTAAATTTTGTAAAAAAAAATGGTTTGGCAAGATGAATTAATGTCAAGAAGCGCCTGAAAGACAAAAAGTAGGAAGACATCTTGGTATAGTTCGGTTACTCCAAAAGGGGTAGTCACAAAAGCTCAAAGCTTCCCCTTAAGTTTTTTAATGTAATGCGAAGTGAAGTAAAATAATTGCAAAGTTCAATTAAAAATGGTCAAAATATAAATAAGAATTAACATGTTAAAGACATGTTTCAGTTATTACCATTATCAAGCTTAGATTAATGTGATGAATGACGTCAATATATTTCTTAATATGCGATTAAATGAACTCTAAAAATATACTTTGCTTCCAAATGGTTCGTGAAAATCTCGGTCATTATGGGGGAAAGATTAGAACTCATCGCCAAGCCTTCTTCTTGTATACATATAAATTGAATTATTAAATTTGAAGGAATTCTGTTGAGTGCATAACTTGAGAGGATCAGTAATAAGGGTAGTAAGATCGTTAGGAAGATTCAACTTGTGAAGGTGATCCGAAATAATATTAATGCAATCTTTGGGTGGGATACTAGGGTGTTAATTCTAAAGAATTCTTTATCGCGTAACTGGGTTGTAAAGTAATATAACTCTTTAAAATTGAATTAAGCCAAGAGGAGATCTCAAAAACAGGAGTGTCAATAAAGCTGACTCTAATGGGATATCTTGCATTTGGGTTTTGGGAAAGCCGTAGAGCAAAGGACAAGCAGGGTTCATGAACGATGAACAATGAACGAACATCATCTCCGATTATGTGGGACACGTAATAATTTAACTACAAGTTCTCGAGTTGAATTTCACACAAAATAGTTAGTCTCATAATAAAAAAATTGAACTGTAGTAATATTAGCTGAAAAGCTTCTAGTAATTACCCGTCAAAATATAAAATAGTCATTATTGCTATATGAGTTTCTTCCTAGAACTTGAGACCAATCATCTGCAAAAAAAAATTATTTTTACTTTTAGCAAGAAGAATGAGATTTCAAAAATATATTTCGTGCTACGTACCATGAATCTAATGTCTTAAGTGGGAAACAGTTGTTATTTGTACAAATATTTTCTGTTTCATTATTAATATCGCATTAATGGATTATTGGACCGCCCATTTGGTAGCAATTCATTGCAATAATTATTGATAAAAAGTCAATTAAAACTTTTTAAATATTTAATTTGTGCTAACGAGGTACTACAGAAAATTCTTGTTTAGTATGAAAAACTGAGGTTCAAAATAATGTGATACCATAACATAATGTATCACACCTTAAAGAAGGGGGTGGTCGATTAGATTTTTTGTAATTCAGTTGAGGAAATAGCTATACAGGGTGGTTTGGCTTGCAATGTCCAGACTATATTAAAGTCACAACATTACGAAAAAACGTTTAAATTGAAAGTTATTGAGTATTAGGTGTTCTATATTATAGGGCAAAACAAAATTTTTTTGTTGAGCCATTTTTGGTGAACAAAAAAAAAATTTTTTTAAATAGCGACAACAATTTTTTTTTATAATTTCAAAAAGGGAAAATTTTTCTGAATTCAACAATGCATAAATTTCAAATTTTGATATGAAATTGATTTAAATAAACAATAGCTTAATGTCTTAATAACATATCAACCTTTTCGTTAGTTGTGAAACTCAATACTTATTATGTTTTTGTTTTTGTTACTTCCCACAGTGCAAAAAAACGTTTCTGAAATGTTTTAGAAACGTATCTCTGAAACATGAAACATCTCTGAAACAGCGACAGAAACGTATCATACACATAACATAGATGTTTAATGTCCGCCTTCAGAAACCTAGATTTGAAACAAACGTTACATCGAAACATTTTATATACGTTTCAAGAAACATATCGGAGAGTAATTTATTGATATGTAGGAGAAATGTGTCCTTATAAATGTTTCATACGTGAATATTTGAAATGTCTCATATATGTTTCATTTGAAACATACCTGAGTATAAAAAATAAAAAAATTGAGATGTGGTAGAAACTATGGTACCGAGAGCCCCAACTGCTCTGAGGGGCTCTTTTCCAAGTATGCAGGGCCCCATGTACTCCGGTGGCTTGTTCTCCAGGGCCCCCGAAATTCTTTTAGTGTAGACTCGAAGGAGATCGGTGATGCTGAAAAATCGTTTTGCTTCAAGTGGGATTCGAACATCGGTCGCTTCTTTAGGAATTCAGAAAACAGCTACGCAACTACCTGAGCCACTGACTCGCTGGCAAATAAGCCATTTAGATGTGCAATATTACCCATCTACTTATGATGAATAAATCTATTTTTGGAAACGGAAATTTTTCGTTCCAATTAAACACTAAATTGTAATTTTGGATAAATATGTAAAACACTCACATTGAAACGTGTATTTTTAGTTTCTTACGATATGTTTCAAGTGATTAGGTTTCTAGTACAACGCTACTAAATACAAGTAACATTAACTTTGAAAGATGACTTCAAACGAAACATCACATTTTTAATGAAGTTTCTAAAATGTTATACGTTATCACTAAAGCTGGGATAGTTAGACAAAATGAAAGTTTAAAAAAGGCAGGCAAAAGGCATAAAAAATAATTTAAAAAAAGCATCTAAAAAGACAAAAAGGAGAAAAATGGCACGGAAAAGCGAAAACTGTCGAGATAAAATCAACACATACATAATCAATTTAAGTATAGATAAACAAATATTTATTTGAAAAAGTAATTAAAGTTGCTGGTATTCTTTTCAATAAAGTTTTCTGGCTAATTAAAATACGCTTAACTTGCAGGTAGAAATAATACAATGGGAAATATTTCAAAGTAAGGAAAATGACTCATCCGAGTTATTATTGTAAAAGGCTTAAATATTATAGACAAAGTTTGTATTCAGTTTGTATACCAAATTCCTTTCCCTTTCAAACAATTTGCTTTCTTAGAAATTACCCAGAAAAATATACCTATATAAAATCTAAAAATTAAAAATACTTACTTAAATAGGATCTGCCTTATGTTTGTCCATTTATAAAAAAAGGCATCCTAGCTTTAGTTATCACATTCCAAAAAATATATCACAGAGATATATTTTTGGATACATAATATCTAAAACGTTCACACCGAAACGTGTATGATGTGTTTCTTACGATATGTTTCAACTGATAAGGTTTCTGGTACAACACTACTAAACACAACTCCGTAACGTTAACTTTGAGATATGACTATTTTGTTTCAAACGAAACATCACATTTGTAACGTTTCTAAAATGTTATACGTTATCACATTCCAAAAAATGCATCACAGAGATGTATTTTTGGATACATATCTAAAACGTTCACACCGAAACGTGTATGATGTGTTTCTTACGATATGTTTCAACTGATGAGGTTTCTGGTACAACACTACTAAACACAACTCCGTAACGTTAACTTTGAGATATGACTATTTTGTTTCAAACGAAACATCACATTTGTAACGTTTCTAAAATGTTATACGTTATCACATTCCAAAAAATGCATCACAGAGATGTATTTTTGGATACATATCTAAAACGTTCACACCGAAACGTGTATGATGTGTTTCTTACGATATGTTTCAACTGATAGGTTTCTGGTACAACACTACTAAACACAACTCCGTAACGTTAACTTTGAGATATGACTATTTTGTTTCAAACGAAACATCACATTTGTAACGTTTCTAAAATGTTATACGTTATCACATTCCAAAAAATACATCACAAAGATGTATTTTTGGATACATATCTAAAACGTTCGTGTTGTAATGTGTATGTTTTGTATTTTATGTAACATATCAATTGAAACGTTTATTAGACATTACCATTTATTCGCTTTCGACAGGAATGTACCAGTAATGTGTCTTAGATGTTTCTTAGAAATGTTTCATTTGTAACCCTCATGCAACATTTAGAAACGTTTCATGGATGTACTGTGTTCAGTGGGTTAACACATGAAAAATTTGTTGACAGATGATGTGCCGTTTTGTTTTCATAGCATCCGATGTTAATGAAATCAAATATTTTTTCTATTGTTATTTAAATAAATTCATGTCAAATTTGAAATTTATACACTGCTGAATTCAGAAAAATTTTTTCTTTTTAATAATAATAATAATAATAATAAAAACAAACAACAAACATTTACACAATAAACATAATATGTACATATGTTTTTTTACAGCTGTATTTTATATAGGTATATGCATCTATTACTAGAACTAATCGTTACTTGATTCCGATCCGTGCGGTTAGTTAACCAGACTTGTTAACCGAAATACAATAATAATAATAATAATAATAATAATAATAATAATAATAATAATAATCGTTTATTGCCCAACAGACTTTACAGTCCAATTACTGGACAAAAGAATACAAAGAAAAAAAAGAGCCATTCGGTATTGACTTGGTATAACAAAATAAGTAATAATGTATAATGTAAGGTTATAACTTTATAAGTAAGTATAATAACTAATAAGTAACTTAAAGTAAATGAAATAAAGAAATATAGAACTGAAGATAACAAAGGTAATAATATGTAATAATTAAAAATTAAATATAATGTAAGTACTAAAAGTAAAAATGTTGTAAGGGTGACATAAGTAAATTTATATTTATATCATTTATAAATGTGATTATGATTATAATTCGAGTGCGGCTTATGCAACAGTTGATGTCAATTTCCTGTCTTAAAGAATGAAATGTTTGAATAGAGTATATGATAGGGGATTTTAATAGTAAACTCGTCCTGAGTGTGGGATAGTGAAAAGTAACGCTATAGCGAGAAAAATAAGATGGAACTTGAAATGAGAGTAACGCTAATAAGTATGGACAATCTATTAAGTTGTGTAACAATTTATAGAGAAAGGTGAGTGAAGCTGCTTTACGCCTATTGTCTAAAGAGCGTACACCAAACCGTTGCAGCAACAAATCGTGATCAAACCCTCGGATCGGGTAAGAATGATCCAGTTTGAATGCTAAATACTTCAAAAATTTACGTTGAATGTATTCGAGTGAATCTTTTGATTCGCATAAATGGGATTCCAAACGAGAGCACAGTACTCAAGTTTAGTACGTACCAAAGAAAAGAATAAGGATTTGGGCATTTATGTTTGAGAATAATCGACAGTTGCGGATGATAAAACCAAATATAGAGTTTGATGAACGTGATAACATTTTAATATGATAACGGAAGCAAAATTCACTACCTAAGTCCTTAACAATTCGAGTCCGCTCTAACTCAATAGAGTTAGCACGATAAGTAAATTCGACTGGCTCACTTTTACGCGTAAACGTTACTATCTTGCACTTAGGTATATTTAACTGGAGAGAGTTATCTACACACCAGCGATGCAGAGCATCCACTTGACACTGAAGGATGCGACAGTCGTTAATATTAGTTATGGGAGCAAACATTTTTAAGTCATCCGCAAAAAGTAATTTATTACAATCCATTTCAGGTGGTAAGTCATTTATAAATAATAAAAATAGAAGTGGTCCAAGGTTGGACCCTTGCGGGACACCTGAGGTAACGTTGATACATGTTGAAGTAAAGTTATTGTATGCAACCTGTTGAACACGGCCTTGTAAGTAGGATGATAATAGTAACAACAACGATTGACTAAAACCAAACGCATCTAGTTTAGCTTATAAAATATGATGGGAAATACGATCAAAAGCCTTAGCGAAGTCGGTATAGACAACATCGACTTTCCCGTGACTGTCGAGTATAGCAGCAGTAAATTGTGCAAAGGTCACTAAATTAGTAATGGTGGATCTATTCTGCATGAACCCATGTTGTTCGGAAGAAATTGAACTCTTAACTAAGGGGTATATTCTCGAATACAGCACCATTTCAAAAATTTTGCCAAAGTTGTTTAAAATGCTTTTGAAATTATAAAAAAAAATTGTTGTCGCTATTTAGAATTTTTTTTGTTCACCAAAAATGGCTCAACAAAAAAAATTTTTTTGCCCTATAATATAGAATATACGTAATACCCAATAACTTTCAATTTAAATGTTTTTTCCTAATGTTAGTAGTTTAGGAAATATCGTCTGGACATTGCAAGGCAAACCACCCTGTATGAGTGTTAAAAGTACTGTTTCATTTTGTAAGTGAAAAAGTTTCACAACAAAATAAAACTTAATCGTTGAAGATTTTTTGAAACCGAATATAGTGCTAATGCAGCTCGAGCACCGTTACTGCGAAAAAAGTCAAAAGCTCGATATAAGCGAACATATACAATTTTTAAAGAATGGTGCAATTAAAAAAATGTTAGGAAAATTAATGACACTGTGCTTTTGGCATATTTTAATGACAGGACATCGAGTCTAAGGTCTCCAACTAGCTTGTGGGGTGAATATTCGATGAAGTTTTAACATGACAATTTTAAATCTGGACCACTGCAAAGACTACACGGGCCACAGCTTTAGGAAAACCTCCACTACTCTTTTGGATAACAGCGAATCGGACGTCCTGTCTTTGAAAAGATACGGAGGATGGAAATGTAACACCGTTGCAGAGGGGTACGTTGGAGATTCTTTAACACATAAAGTCCACGCGGCTAATAGGATTTCCTACGGCGGAACCCTTGAAAAATGTAGTAATAGTACCACTAACGAAAATGCAATTGATATAGTTAATAACGTAATTTCTGTTACGAACAAGGAGGATAATGATCTAAAACAATTTGTAAAATACCATCAATTAACATTCAAGAATGTTTCAATTGTACCATTAATATTAATAAATAAATGCGTCCTCTATTTAGGTATACAATAACAAGTGTACATAGGTAGGTGGAAAGTGCTCCCCGCGGTAAATCGTTTTTTCACTCCATATGTTTATGTATCCAAGTAAATGTTTTACTATCCATTACTGTTGTCAAAGTAACGTCGATTTACCAATGTGGTAGTGGGAAATAGTTATTTACATAAAAGTCAGGAAAATTTCACATTACTGAAGAGGAGCTAAAGTCCGAGTCAAGTAAGAGATTTTACTGACATGTTTTGTATTAAATTTTTTCGGAAATTTTTTTTACAAATTCCACAGAAATCAAGGTTGTCAATTTTGTTGGTAACTACCTATAGTTACAAACTATATTTTGCGTCTTGTAAACTCTTTACAGTACTAGTCCGGAAAATTCAATTTTCCTGCGCGTAAATAAGCCGGAAAATGTTGTTTCCAAGACGATTTTCGGGAAAACATTTTTGATTACGTTTCATTTTCATTTTGAATTTATATTATTTAGTTATTATTTAACGTCGGCCTATTGCTGCTAGATAGTGTCAAAGCCATCCTTGTTTGTTTCTATGGAAATAACCATTACAACAATGATAAAAAGCTCAAATGTCTAGACATATTTATCAAAATAATCTTTGAGTGACAGAATGAAATCTCATTTTGTCACTGTGTCAAAATTATGACATTTCGTAACTGAATTACAAAAAATGTATTCAAGCTATGAGAGAACGGATATCATACTGATTTTGGGGGAATGCCGAAAAAATGATATTGCTGCAGCAAATTTGTACCGACAGCGATATCCCGAACGTGATAATTGTTTATTGTTGTTATTAAGTTATATTTTGCTAAGAATAGTTATTTACATATGAGTATGGTAAATCAAGGTTTACGTTAACGAGTGAGATGTTTACTGCCGAAGCGTAGCTGAGGCAGGAATTTCGAAACGAGTAACGTAATTTGATTTAACGTACGAATAATGTAAAACATTTTATTTCATACTGGCCATACATTCATTTCTTAAGAGTTTTTCTATTAACTTTATATAAAATTGGACGTTTCCAAAGTCATATCACTTTATGTTGCTATGGCAACCTTTGTATTCGGGTACAAAATTTCTAGTACGGTAATAGTACGGTAAATACGATTTACCAGACTCGTATGAGGTAAAACACAGATTACTAGTCAGTATAAAATAAAGGTATTTTTTCTGTCATATTTTGACGTCTATGAGGTTCACGTTAAAAGCTATCTATGTTTTATGCGCATTGTTCTAATGCAATAGATTTATAAATCGTATTTTGGGCTACATTTTTACCTGGTCAGGCTCGTCATCTTACGTGAACAATAAAGTAAATGACAAACACTAACGTAGTGTAATTTTGCACGTTGTAAATAATGAGCATGTTACAAAACGTAGAGGATAGATTATTAGATGGCACTTTTATTTAAATAGGATTAAGAAATTCTTTAGGCATTTTTACGTTGAAAGGTGATTGCAACAAAAAGAAATTTAGTCCAAAAAATTAATGAATGTATGTGACTGTTAAGTACAGACTTAAACTCTGTTCGCTCTTAAGGTGTATATTATAAAATACAGTTTGTAACTGCATGAGTGTTTACATCAATAAGCTTCTAGCACTATGTTGAGAAAAGTTAAAGTTTTAAATCAGTTTAAAACTTTTACACGAATTACTTTTCTAACATCAATACAGAGGTGATATTTACTTCATGCCCTTTAGAAAATAACGTACCGACGTATTTACAACATTTGAGTAATCTATATTCGTTAAGGTAGTTATTTGTACTTCCATCTCCACGGGCTAAAGGTACTGATCAATAGCGAACCTTCATTCTATTTTGGGATGTAGCTAACTGCTTTTGGAAATTAGATAGTTTTTTCTCCAGGTTGATTTGGGATGTAAATTGCTAACCGACTGGTTAGCGGAAAATTATGGTTGCTTTGGTTTGAGCACGACCGTTATTATTCATATGCAAATCTGGCTATCAATATTGGTGCGGTAGATGTTACAATTTCATCTTTTCCATACAAAATGTAAATTATGACGTTTATCGAATCCCTTATTTAGTAGAGATATCGTAATACAAGTTTAATGCGCGTTTTATGTGCGTAGAATAATTTAAAACCAATTTAAGAAAGACACATCTTTACAAGAAATATTTCGAAATGTTCGTTCCAACATTGAATCGTTTTTTGTATGTCTGCGAGGTAGGCAGCTACAAACATCTTCTTCTACATTAAGCAGCAAATGAGGCAGCATACAAACTGTAGAAGTACTTCAACTCTGCGGTTGTAATTTGTTATATCTTTTGATATACGAACATGCATTTCTAACTTTATCGAATCTTAAAAACTAACTGCACTGTTTTGAAAACCACGTATACTTTTACAAGGTTTGTATTAGTTTCATAAAATTGAACAAGCAGTGTTTGTGAATGTAAATAGCTATTACATTTTCTCGAAATGTAGGAAAAATTTTATTACAAACAACTTCAAATTGAAAATTTATAAAACGCAGGAACGTGCGAGCTTTTGAATGCATAAAAATATGCTTTAATATCATTTCAATTCCATCCACATGCAGATAGAACTTATATGAAAAAAAAATATCTCGCGAACTTATTAATAATACATTTGCGGATTTTATATGGTAATTCGGGTCTTCCCTTTACGTTTCCTGAGATTTTTAGAGTTTTAAAAAGACTTACCACTGAACATGCAGCAGGAAAGGAACAACAAGAAATATTCAGGAGAAGTCATCGTTAATGCCATCGCTAGCTCAAGTTCATCCTCTCAGCAACTCTCTGTGGTCTAATTTATCGGAAGGCCTTTGAATTGTATTGACAGCTCTGAAATTAGAGAAAAGCTTTTGTTAAACAACACTGAATTATTTTACCCCCAAGGTATTTTCTTAGTTCTTAGTCAATGTCTGTAGGGAATGTTGTATTACAGTCGGCAATAGAACGTACTCAATTTGATCTATAGGGAATTTCTACTATTTTGAATTGAAATCAAGTTATTTTATTAAATTTCCCTAAACGGCAATATAAAATTCAACTGCAATTATTCTAAATGTAAAATATTTGCATATAGAAAATGTGAAGAGAGATTAAAATATTTAAAGACCTTCGTTCCATAACACAACCACTGAAATTTTTTCGTTCGGGGGAGTGATTAAAATGAAACGGTATAGTATAGATTGTTTTACTTTATGGAACGTTATTTTTAATATTGTTCATTGAGATTAAGCTTTGGCAATTCTATTTACTTAACATAACCATAATAATTGGAACACAATATAAGAATGAGGGAGAGCCCAAATAATGAATAACAGAATAACAGATTTTGTGAATGACAATTCAGGTAACAAAATGTCGAATTAATTATTTATTCTACAGTCATACCAGTAAAATAAGTTTATAAAAATATTTAAAGCGCACATTATTAAATAGGAGAAATTTGTTGAAAATGAGCTTTCATAGCCAGCTTTAAATTCAGAGCTTTATAAAATACTTAGGCTAAACACAACCATTTTGTCAAATATTTTAAAATTTGTCTACGGTTTTTATTCTTTTATAAAACACCGATAAATGCACAAGCAACATTGCCAAATCTATTTATTATTTTGTTTAACGTTTTACATTTAGAATTCATTTTATCCAAACTTACTTTGTGGAACTCCATAAGTAATTGTAATAATAAATACAAGTAATTAGGCACTTTCCCTTGCATACTCTGTGTCCCAAATTCGATGCTCACCATTGGTATCTCGGTTATTAGAAGACATAGAGCAACGGTTAATAATGGGGAATGTTTTTCAGAATTCGGTACTCGAAACTAATCTTATTTCAAATTTGACCTAACTTTTTTAATTTTTAAAATAATTTTGGAAAATCAAAAGTTTGCCGATTTTATCATTCCTCAATAACTGAATAACGCTTAATCTGTCATTCTGACCTCTTTTAGTCCTTAAAAAGTGCTTTTCAACGATGTATAACACGCTCGAAAAATTTTTGTTATAAATAAAATATGTATTAATAAAAACGTAAATTAATCTTTAATATGAAATTTACTTTACTTTACGTTTTTATTAATATTTTCCTTATAACTAAAAATTTTTCGCGCAAGTTATACACCGTTGAAAAGCACTTTTTAAGGACTAGCTTTAAAAAAGGTCAGATTAAGCATTATTCAGTTACCGTATTTATTCCCACGATGGGGACCTTCTAGAGGAGTTGTCAGGAGGTAGTTAAAGAACTTTCTCGCACTAACTTGCCGACGTTTCGACTGGAGAGTCCAGTCTTTCTCAAGGCTCTTTTTATTAAATATGTAATTAGTACATGTAAACTTACTCAGATATTTAGACATATAGACAATTCTTTTGTAGCAAACTTACCTAAAGAATTAGAAAGTTCAGCAACAGACAGATATCAATCATTTCGATCCAGTATAGCAAGTAATTATTAAATATAGCCCCATAAAGTAGGCACATAGCAAGTAATTAGGTAGCAGACAATTAAAAGTCATGTCTATCGGCACTAGCTCGTGCCCTACAGGGAGGTTCATCGTTCATCCCCTAGTCCCAGCCCCTGTAATCCAATTTTATAGTTGTGACGTTAGTAATTACTATTCACATACCGGTTGATAATAAGTCCCTCACCTTTTGAACTCCCAGATTGTATAGCTTGTTTATACGTTGGGTTATCACTCAACTCTCAAGGACTTTCGTCCTGATTACCTGTCATTCCCTGTTTGTTCGTGCCACCAATCAGTCTGTCTTTTATCACTTTATATTTTAATTTGTTTTTTAATTGTCTGCTACCTAATTACTTGCTATGTGCCTACTTTATGGGGCTATATTTAATAATTACTTGCTATACTGGATCGAAATGATTGATATCTGTCTGTTGCTGAACTTTCTAATTCTTTAGGTAAGTTTGCTACAAAAGAATTGTCTATATGTCTAAATATCTGAGTAAGTTTACATGTACTAATTACATATTTAATAAAAAGAGCCTTGAGAAAGACTGGACTTTCCAGTCGAAACGTCGGCAAGTTAGTGCGAGAAAATTCTTTAACTACCTCCTGACAACTCCTCTAGAAGGTCCCCATCGTGGGAATAAATACGAAATCGATTCCGAGGAGCTTCACCTACTTATTATTCAGTTATTGAGGAATGATAAAATCGGCAAATTTTTGATTTTCCAAAATTATGTTAAAAATCAAGAAAGGTAGGTCAAATTTGAAATAAGATTAGTTTCGAGTATTGAATTCTGCAAAACATTCACCATTTAACCGTTGCTGCATCTTCTAATAACCGTCGAGATACCAATGGTGAGCATCGAATTTGTGACACGGTGTTATATACCTACTACAGGGTGTAGAATTGGCCGATGCACCATAGGAATTTCAAAAATCTTAATATTCGATTATTTGCTTCATTATTTTAGACAAGTTATTTAACTGTTTCTTTTTCTATGATTCACTCCAAGACATTAGTCTTGCTTTGTTAACTTTGTAGGTGTTTTTCACAAATTTGGCGGGTTTAAGAATTTGCTTTGCTTTTTTGTATTGCATAATAAAATCTGATGATTAGGTATTCTTCCGTATCGAACAATAGTTACGTAAGTGCCGTAATTACCACATCTTTTAATTTAATTTTTTTATTAAAACTTGTTAAATGGTTAAGCATTTTAGGTCTTATATAAAGTGAGAAAAATGATTTCGTTTTAATGTACAGCACAGAGTAAAATTATAAGGCAAATGTAGTGAGACGAAACAGTGACGTTTCTAGCAATTTTATGTCATGTTTTTGTTAGTATGTTCCTGAGTAAATTTTGCTTGTAACTGAACGTATCGTCGGAGTAGGTGCGGTTGTAGTTTATAATGGGAACATTTTCTGTTCGTTAAACCGTTATCGCATAAATGTTTGTTACTTGAAGTTCCTGTGTAATTGTGTGGCGTCAGTGCCGAAAAAATTACCTCTTGCCCTCACAATAATTAATTTATTCGTTTAAATTCTAATTTTATAAGCTTTTTTCACTAAAAAGTGCGAGTACATCCGAAGATCCGAGAGGTAATGCTGGAGTGAACATAATATGTTTGAAACACAATACTCAAATAGGAGGAATGTGTTAATCTCGAAAACGTTTAATTGAAACAAGTAGGCATGCTAAGAATGATCGTGGTTACTTAGAACCTTTAATTTCATTTTTGATAATAAGTTACTTCGACATGTAAAAGATTTAGAAGTGTAACTTTTTTGGACTAAAAATGTTTTTATAATAAAACGTTTTTTGGACTAAAAATGTTTTTATAATAAAACATTTTTTGGTGAGGATCAGCATTCGGGGAGTGCCTTTATTGTGGGTTTTTGGATTGTAAAGCAAGTTCCATATTTAAAAAATCCGAAATGGAACGACTAGATCACACGCTGAAACTTCCCGAAAAATGGAAAGCAACGTCTGATGTCATGTTTCTTCAGGTATTTTGATACCAGTTTGTGATTGATACCAGTTTGTGAGGTTGGCTTTCACCGAACAGAAATCGCTGGTGTTAGTGGTTTTATAGTACAGTAAGAGACAAAACAGAAATAGTTATTTTTGTATCTAGTGCGCGAAATGCCACTTTGGTGATCGAGAACTGATTTTTTTAACGAGGCGCAGCCGAGTTAAAAAAATAGTCGAGATCACCAAAAGTATTTCGCGCACTAGTTGCAAACAAAATTTTTTCTACAAACGTGAAGAAATTGACAATTATTTTAACGTTAAAATACAAAACTCTCATCTAGTTTGCGTGTAATGCGTACTTTGCGCATGGCGTCGTCATTTCGGGCACGCTGTCATGGTAACGTAGGTAAGTGAAAAAAAGGGTCACTTCGCGTATTGTTATCGATGCGCAAACCTGGTAATTTTTTGGCGATTGTAGAAAAAAAACATTTTAGCACTTATGATCGGATCGTTTAAGGTGCTACATTATGAATCATTTTGTGTGTGTGTGCAGTTTATTTTTTATTCTTTTTTGAACTTGGACTTTTATTATTAAGCGGATTTTAAGGTGCAAAGAGCAGAAAAATACATGTGCATTTTGGTCAGTGCGTCCATTCATTATACTACATTCGAGTTTTCCACGGCTCAAAAGCATAGTATTTAAATGAAGCTCATTATTAGTATATAAAGGAAGAGGTAAACGTTAACGTTACAACCAAAGATAATATCAGCATTAAAAGTCCATGGAATTAATAATAATAATAATAAATTTTATTTGTCCAATATATCACTTATGTAAATGTAGGACACGTCAATCGCATTTTTTTTACAAGTCCTTAGTTTGAGGTAGTATAAGATGCAATAATATAACATCACACGAAATATACAGTGAGCGGCTAAATTATGGAACAAATTCATTATTTTGCAAACAACTTGTTTCAGATAAAAATCCTGAAATACGTCGATTTTTATTGTTTGTTGGGCACATTTTAGCACAAAATTTTTTTACCAAAAAGTCAACATGGTCATTTTGTAAAAAAAATTTAAATGAAAAAGGGGGGTCATCTGGTACATCGTTGGAAAGCTCTTATCAATGGGAATTCAAATACCAAATTTGAAAACAATCGATTAAGGTATAACAAAATGGCGACCTTTCCAATGCCTCACTTTTCTCCTTTCTGGAACGCATTAGCTGACTTATATCATATGATATTACGTCAGATTACTTTGTTACAGAAATAAAATTGCTTTTTTGAAATTAGAAAGTCGTTTTTTTGGAAAAATTTATTAAAATGCGTTCCTGAAAGGAGAAAAGTGACTCATTGGAAAGGTCACCACTCCTAATGTGTTCAGGAACATCATCAATGAATAGTAGGAATAGGAGTGGCCCTACTACCGATCTCTGTGGGACTCCCATTTCTACATCAAAGTAATCAGACCTCGAGCCATTACACACATCACTAAAACTTTTCTTTTTCTTACATAAGAGAACCACTTTAAAGCAAACCCACGAATCCCAAACTCTTCTAGTTTTCTTACTAAAAATTCGAGGTTTACCGTATCAAATGCTTTCTTAAAGTCAAAAAATATTCCCACTACAAAATTACCTTTGGCAACTTTATCACTAACCTCTTGTGTGAGTTCATAGCAGGCAGTTTCAACACTTTTCCCTGTTCTAAAACCGTGTAGACATTTTGCTATTAACTTGTATTTATTGAGATACTCCATTAACTATGAATATATTAGTTTTTCAAAAAATTTGGCGATTACGTTCAACATGGATATCGGTCTATAATTATTTATATCTGCTGAATCTTTTCCTTTTGGTAACGGAATGACAGTTGCATTTTTGAACTCAGCTGCAAAAATTGCACACTCTGTGGAACAGTTTAAGATATTTACCAACCTATCTTCTATTTCAACGACGATAAGTTTTAGGATATTGACCTCTATTTCATCCAGTCCCGGTGAATTAGATCGAAAGGTATTTTGAGTCCCTTAAAAACTTGAATGACTCTGAGTTTTCAACGGTTCACTCAAAAAATTCTAAAACGCAAGGCAGTTGCATGCTACTACTTTACTGCCATTTTGATTTAGCACAGGCATACCACAGGAGAAACCCTTCATAAGTCATTGAAAGATCAAACTATCAAGCCATCTTTTGCATACTCTTCTTAGATACATACAGCAGTCAAAAAAAATTTTATAAGTTCTGAAATCAAGACTTACTTATTTTCTTTCTCTCCAAATTTATAGCTCACCTACGACAAAATCAATCAACTGCTATGTTGTTTTAAGGCTAGTCTTGATAAAAAAGTGACACAATTTCAAGTTAGTGACACACTAAAGGGAGGTACTGGTGCCCCTAATGTAAATATCCTCAGGTGCGAGTGAGAGTCCAAATATCTGTGTAAAAGGTTTTTCTTCGCTACCTATTATTCATGTGGGAAGCTCAAAAATCGGGAAACAGGCCTCAAACAGAAATTTCCAAAGAACAAACAACAATTTTGGGAACATCTGCTGGGTTTAGCAACGTTATCAGAAGAGTTTAGATATTCATATGCTACAGAAGATATTTTTCATTTAAATTATTCTTAATATGTATTAATTTGTATTAAGTAGGTAGGCCTTAATAGCTTGTGTAAGATGAGACAGTAGTAGTAATGTCATGTTACCCATACGTATGTGAATGAGATGGTATAAGAACATGTCTCTTTCAGTTTATAGAAGACATTATATCACCTGATGACCTACCTTATATCGCAGAATTTTAATAATTACATGAAATACGTCCCAACATTAAAAATATTTTACATTAAAATTCGATCAAAATAGGATCTGATCAATTCCATGTTACAGCAACCCACATTTTAGTATAAAACTGTATTAACCTGATCAGTAGGAATAGGAATCATTGAATTGAAATTGTACACACCAAACATCTAAGTAATAATCACTTGATCGATTATTTCTTTAGATTATATTCTCGTTATACATATGTGTTCTAGTTTTAATGGGTTTGAGAATGTGAAATTATAATGTGTACACATTTATAACTGTTGACTATAAAAACAAAAGGAATTTTCAAATTATGTCTAAGAATGCAACATCAGTGTTAAATATGCGGGAAAATTACGTTTTCATACCATTGTATGAGCGTTAGTGTCCTACACAAACACGATATAAAATTATACCCCACGAGTAAAGTCGAGGTATAATAATGCTAGGCTATAAATGAAAAGCCTCTGACACTTGACATGCTGTTTTCTTGTCACGTATATTTCTTAAATGGGGAACTAATGTTTGTAATGACTCTGAATAACTATGGAAGGTTTCGAGTCTTTTACTAATTCACAATAATATTGTTACAGCGTATGTATGTGACAGTTCCTGCTTAAAGCATAACATTCATTAACAAATTACGTGGAAGGGTAATGTGAAGTGGGGCTTGTACACGAGCACTTCTACAAAGCATTCTTGTATAATTTTTGTAGGTATATATAAAACAAAAGTAACGTAAAAATGTTCATTATTCTTCAGGTAATTTAATTTTTAGGGAAACAAATAGATTTGTATACATTCGTTAAGTTTATTGTATGTATTGTGTTTTGTAAGCGCGTAACATTCTCGTAGATTTTGTTTATATAAATAATAGAATATTCAATACATTTCGAGTTAGGGCAGTTTTTATACAAAAGATTGTCGAGATTGACCTAATTTCGTCAATGCTGCAGATAAATTTGTTCGCTAAGACATAAAAAGAAATTGGATGCCTTGAATTCCATTTGCTTCGAATATAAGAAAATTAACCCTTTTACAAAACAGTCGACCCATTCTTTAGTAAATAATTATAAGAGTCAGAAGGTTACAATACTATGATTTTCACACTGGAATTTCAGCTTACCTTTTGTACACCAAGATGGATGATTTAAATTCGTTAAATAATATTTTTAGCCTTAAGCAAAAATGCGTATTGGAAATATATTCAACTAATTAAGAGGAAGGAATTGAGTTCCGATAGTACTTAACAAATATTACTCGTAAATCCCGAATAAAATTTGTTCACCTTATGTACAACACAGAATACTTTTGTCTTCATCGTAATTACTGCAGTAATTAAAATTTTTTAAATACCAATTCGTCTCAAATTCATTAGAAAAAATTGGTCCCTCTAGCTCTAGCCGCTGTAATGTGTCAAACGTTATATTTAACGGAGGGTTATAATTATATTAATCTTGATTGATGGTAGTAATATAAACTTATATTTGAAAACCTCGATCCATTGGATAGCTCTAACTTCCAATTTTATAAAGGGGAAGTAATTTATGCACGGCTTAGGTCAAAGGATTCGCTCGTTTACCAAGATCCTATCGAAACTAATTAATTACTAAAAAGCTGAGAAAAACGGCCACAAAAGAGTACAAATCCTGTTATTTGAACTATATCCCGTAAGAACAGTGTGGGTCAAAGTACATAGACCTAGAATTAATGCAATGTTCAGTCATAGAACACTATGGTTCAGTGTACATGAATAGCACGATTTAATGCTAATTGCGCATTACCATTAGACCCCCCCCCCCCCTAGGCCCGAAGAATTTCAACATAAATATGGTTTCTTGTGATCCTGTCATTCTTTCTGCATCAATACTGCAGAAGAAGATGATGTATCTTACAGAATGGGGAAGTGAACAAAATACTTGATTAGATGCAACCAATATGTGCCTCTCAAATGTATCTATTTTAATGCCATCTATGTTACTAGATAAAATAGAGCAAGGATGTTACTTTACAACTTTACAAACAAGACTAGACCAGCAAATTACAAAAAGAGGTTTGAGGCAGGGATCCCGTTGAGCCCGAACCTTTTCTCGCTATACATTGGAGATTTAGAAGAGGAGTTGCGGAGACATCAATGGGGAGGGGTGGTAATAGGGAGGATAAAAGTGTGGGTGTTAGCGTATGCAGACGACGTGGTAGTAATTGCGGATAGTGAGAAGGAAATGAGGAAGTTAATTGGCGTGGTAAATGGATATTAAAGAGATAGAACATAAGTGCAAATGTTTGAAAAACTAAAGTGATGGTGTTTCAAAAAAGAAGAGGGATGAGCGTAAAGGAAAAGCTGTGGTGGGGGGAGGAGGAGGTGGAGAATGTAGACTAATGGAAATATCTGGGTTATCTATTAAGATAAGGATAAGGATGGGGCGCATATAAGAGAACTGGAGAATAAGGGTAATAGTATAGTGGGGAAAAGAGTTTTTTGGAAGGATATGGAAAAATACTGCGATGCACGTTGGACTCTATCCAAGAGACGCCACGGTATGTAGTGGAGGAAGAGGTAAAAGCCGAAAAAGTAAGAAAATAAGAAAGAGAGCGGTGAAGTATGAGGAAGAGGTCAGGAAGAGGGATGAAATTGTAATGGTGAATGAGTGTATGAGAGAGATGAGGAAAAAATGGATAAGGCATGGACAGGAGAAGAGGAGAATGTTTTATGAGAGAGTGGGTTGTAGGGGAGGAGATAGAAAGAAGAAGAGAGGAAGGAAGAAGAGTGGGTAAGAAGAGGTAAGGATATTCAAGGCCAGGGAAAGAGAGCGAGGATAGTTGAAGGGAGGTATAATGAAGGATATCGGGAGATTATTGTAGAAGGCAAGGCCGAGTATCTATTGGGGGACATGGGATTGAAGGAAAAGGAACAGGGCCGAGATTTCGGTGCGGGAATGAGGAGAATGAAAATAGATATTGGTGAGAGAGAAAAGTGTTTGTAGAATGTGCAGGGAAGGGAGGGAAAGTATGTGGCACATGATGAGAGAATGTGAGGAGCTAAAAGAAGAGAGGAGAGTGAACGGTGATTCTGAGAGAGAAGGGCGTAAGAGTGGAGTGGATGAAGGAGGTGTTAGAGAGGAGGGAAAGGATGAAACGAAGAGGACAGGAGTAAAGAAAGTATTAGGGTGGTAGTTTTTATTGGTATATTTGGCCTTTTTTGGTGGGGACTTATGTATACCATTTATGTATATGTTATTTAGTTTAGTTTGTGGTTATAGAGTTGGAATAAGGATCCTTTGTATATTTTAAGAATACAATAAATAAATATTGATTGAACCAGCAAATGAACACCTTCAATACCGGGAGAGAAAATACCATTGAAATCTGTCCCAAGGTCTATCTACTAGTTTTTAAATGTAAATGAAGATTGCGATGAATGCTCATTTTTATTTGTATCAAGGGGCAAAACCTCGATTCAACGGTCCCCGTTTCAGCGCTCCCCGTTTCCCGCGTTGCCCCGTTTCAGCGGTTCCCATTTCGGCGGTGCCCCGTTTCACCGGACATCCTTTGAGCAAGAAAGTGGACCTAATTGCTCTAGCATAAAAATGAATGAACTTATCAAGTACTTTGGTTGTTCAGAAAAAAGAATAATGGTTGTCACAACATGTAATTATTGGTTATATTCTATATGAATAAGTTAATTTTATTTAATAGTTCACATGTTAATACTTTCAAATCAACATTTTGATAAAGTAAACCGCGTCCTTTTTTCGCGGCGTCCTTTTGACGACCTGTTTGCCTTTTTGTCGTAGATTCGTTTTGTGCAATGCATACCGATTCAAATGGTGCTTAAAAATAAAAAATTTCAAGCGCTTTTGAAGACAAACGAAGGAAACCGAAATATTCATTTTTGAATAGTTATTTGATTTATTGTAAAAGGTACAAGAATTTTTTAATCAGAAAGCCACTGCTTTTTGGCAAAAAATACCTTTTGAGATAAAAGAAATATTTATAGTAAAGTAATTAGTAATTACAAACAGTTTCGTTAAGGGTAAAAGAATCGGAGCTCATCGTTTAAAATTATTTTTTCAACATTATGCTTTCTCGTTAATCATAAGTTACTACGAAACAGTGCAAAGGGGCTCCGAAAAAGATATACCGCCGAAACGGGGACCGCTGAAGCGGGTGACCGTTAAAATGGGAACCGTTGTAACGGGTGGCCGCTGAAACGGGGGCTGCTGAAACGGGGACCGCTGAATCGGGAACCGCTGAATCGGAGTGCAACCGTATCAAGGTCTGTGAAGTCTAAAATAACGCTTATGGTACCTATATATGATTGTTCTGTGCCATAAAAATCCATATGGGCGTTTAGGGGTTTTTAAATTCCTCTTATGCTATCGGGTTTGTCTTCAGAGAAATTGTGATATAACTTAAATTCAAATTTTGTGGAAGTACCGATAAACTCATGGCATTCAATTTCAACGTCTAGTTCTACAAAATGCAGGAAGTAATGCTTATTAGTTCTACATATTTGACTATTGGAGATTTATTGCCGTTTCGTGCTGCACAATTCTCTACCATTTTACAATACTGACTATCATAACTAGAGCATTGTTACATTCCAGCTCATTACATAATAGTACTCTGGGTTTAAAAATACGATCACAATAGCATCGATTTGATTAACCTACTATTTATAGTTTCGAACCGAGTAGTCGTTACAGTACGGGGTACATTCCATTCGGTACTCAGTAAACTACCGCAAACATACTTTCAATAATAATTTTCGATCTTTAGATGTATTAAATTCCTATAAAACGAAGTTATTTCATATCTTGGGGGTTGTAGCTGTTACGTTGTGGTTTTGTGGTAGATGGGGCTGTTAATTTAAAAATGAGGTTTAAAATATAATTGAGTTTTAGACTTTATAACGAAATTATGTAGCTTTTCAATTTATGACATATTTTTAAGAAAACTGTCATTAAATTAGTGAAATAAAAATATCCTAAAGATTTATAAATGTGTTACCATTGGGAAACTTCTACAGAAGCAATAATTGGTATGTTCCGCATAATACTAATTACTCCGCGAACTTCTATAGTAATTAGAAGAAACAAACTTTCGGGTACAATTAAATCTTCACCTTACCGTTTCAGCTAACAATCAACTATTTACATAAATTTACTTATGATGCCCCGTATTGTGTTATGACACAAGGACATCTTCAAACAGAGTAATTTTTAATTTTTGGGGGTACTTTCTCACACTCATATCATAATCTCAGATTCACCTACTCCCTTCTGAAAACACAGCGCATTATTCAAGTTTACAGGGTTTATGACATTAGCGTTAAAGTTGACGTGTTTCCGCATTTGTTTCTGAAATATTAAGGGTGAGTCCTTTTCAAATGAACACAGCCCTTCAGGTCCTGTTGGCCCATGGCTTCTACTAATTTTGTCCACTTCTTCGGTCAATTACTGTCTGTTTCTAGTTTTGCACCTTCATTTGTCTAATGTCTTCTTCTACTGCTTCCGCCCTCCTTTTCTTTTAGTACCAGTTACAGTTCCAGTTTACTGTTCTTCCGGTGGGTAGGAGGAGATTCCCCACCCATCTTATTTTCGGTTTATTATACACAACCATTAATTCTTCATTTGTTCTCCTTTTCTACCACCTCCATATATTTTTCTCAATACCTTACGCTCCCATATCTCTAGGCTAACTTCTATATTTTTCGACAATAGCCAAGTCTCACAGCCGTAGAGTACAGTAAGACTTATCACGTTTTCATATACAGGAGTTCCTTGTTATATACTTTGCCCTCAATAGTTTGGACAGCGCGCCGGCACTTCTACTTTCTTTCAAGAATTTATTTTCTATTTCTTCTTTCTCTTCGTTTTCATTACTCTCTTACTCTCTTTCTTTGCTTGTATAAATTTTGTTTTTTACTTACTTTATTTACCAACTTTATTATTTTCCTTTGTATTTAAAAAATTTCATTACGCCTATTTACTTATCCCTTATCACTGTATGATACGGTCGCTTAATGTCAATAAACAACAAGCATAACATCAATATGAGCTGTTCCTTATTTGAAAATGGAAAAGAACTTGTTCTTTTTTCTGCCGAAAATAAAATGGAGGATCATATAGGTTACCTAAAAGATAAACTCGTAGGGTCCAGCTGTTGTAAATTTTAATTAATTAATTAAAGGGTCGAAATGGGGTGATGATTTTCTTCCAAGTTATATTTAAAAACTCATAACCTTCCCCATGATGATCATGTTATGAGTTTTTAAATATAAATTAGAATAGTACCTAAAAGATGCTATGAATGAGTACCAAAATGACAGACCAAGAACTTGATGGAAAGAGAACACCGATGGATAGAAGATATCTGCAAGAAAACACATGGCCAAACCAAAAGCTATGGCAATTAGCGTACAATAAGCTATCAAGAGAGTATCCGTTCCTTCCAAATGGAGCCACGAATGCTGTTTTGTAGCAGTCCTCATTATGAAGTGTCATTTGATGGTAATCCGAACGTAAGTCACCCATACTTATGTAAGAAGTGCGTTTTGTACCATATAACAAATCATCTATCTTAGGAAGAGGTGAGAATCAGCTTTCGCAATTTTGGCAGATGATCTCCTGTGGTGTTCGGCGAACGGTGTCGGTTCTTCTGCTAACGTGAAAATATCTCAGTTAGCGTCTTTCAATTCCTACAGCTTAAGCCTTGCACTAATTTTGATTGTGCTAGAAAAATATTTCCTAACACCGTAATATGCGCATTAGGTCACCAAGTAAGGTGCAAATTATCGATTTGTTTTGAATTGCTATTTTAACTTTTACCTTTTATTGTCAGCGAAAATGCAAAAACTGTTGAACACTTGAAAACGCTTTGCGCTTTTAAGCAACTATAAAAGTTATTTGAATGCTGCATTAAATATTTTTAACAGTAATATTAAGTCTACTTTCACTGCTTCGCACCATTTCCTCCTCGGTCACCCCCTCTTTCTCTGTCCTTTCGGAACACTCCATCTAAACTTCTTCACTATTCTATCATCAGGAAGTCTTTCCATATGACCTAACCATTGAAGTCTTCTGGCTTTAATTACCTGGATTATATTTGGTTCATTGAATAATTCATACAGTTCTACGCTTGTTCTTCTCCCCCATATTCCGTCTATTATCCTTCCTCCATATATTCCCTTGACCATTCTTCTTTCCCATTCCTTCAAACTGTTTTGTGTTTTCTTTGTCATAGTCCATGTCTCACTGCTGTACAATACTGTCGGCCTTAATATGGTCTTATAAATCCGGAGCTTTGCATTTTGTGATATGTTCCTTTTTGTGCCATTTATAACACACGCACATCTACTACCTTTAGCTATCCTTAACTCTATTTCTCTTTCTTCATTACATTTATTATTTATTGATACTCCCAAGTACATACACTCTTCCACCTCTTCGAATTCCAGTACTTCTTCTACTCCCATGTCCACTCTCACTTTGTTTTGTTAATTATCTGTTTTTTTCTCTTTTAATTGCATATATTTCGTTTTACTTTTATTTACCCTTAATCCTGTCTGTTTTGTAGCTTTAAGCAAGTTTTCAGCCACTTCTTTTAGCTCTTTTCTACTCCTTCCTATTAAAAGTACGTCATCCGCATACGCGAGACATTAATGACTCTTATTGATAACGTTTCCCCTCCTATTTATCTCCTTTTTCCTTATTCCTTCATTAAGGTATCAAGCGAAAACACGCAGTACTTACGTTTTGATAAATCGGAGCAGTCCTTGTCCAGAAAAACGATGCAAAGATTCTTTTCTCTATTCTAAAGCCTTTCATGAAAATTTTAGGAATGAAGAAATGGTCACGACATAGATTTTAGTGTCTAAATTTAGATTTAAAGATATTCGAATGTAACCTTTCCCATCATGAATGCAGTAAGTTACCAAGAGAGTGAACAAAAAAGAATGAGAGAGTATTTATAAACCTGATGCGAAACTAACTGGTTACAAGAAAATGATTCATTCATACAAGGTGTTTTTTTAAATTAATTTTTTAATACTGCTGACAATGAATTAATTTAAAATTTTTCTTTCGGTTCCCAAAATGTTTTGTATTCCCAGACATACACGTAGGGCCAAACTCCGTTAGGCTTTCAATAAGATTTGCAATTGCACTAATTGATTTTAGTAGAAAATTGTGTTGAATGCAGGTAAGTTAATTAGACGTGCTTTGAACAAAACTCGTTAAATGAAATTGATTTTTATTTATACAATTTAATGGCTATTCTTCCGTTAAAATAACCTTGTGTTATTTACACAGTGTAATGCACAACTAACCACTAGTTAACAACAGTGATAATTTCTACCTTTTGTAATCAACCTAGAAAGTTATGTACAGTCGTCAAAGTTCGTCGTGTACACCTTTCTTCGTTAGGTACTCGTGCCTCTGTTACAAAAGTTAATTACACCTAATATCTAAAATATTCAAAAAACTCCTATTAATTTTTACGTAATCATTCTTTTCTTCACTAACATCATCATAGTTAAATATTGACCAACTAAACGTTTCCTCTTTTTAATTTTTTAAACAATTAAGATGGATAGATCAATATTACGTGATACAAACAAAGACGTCTATCTGCACTTTACTATTTATAAAAATCAGATTAATACAAGGCCTTTAAATGCACGAATTTGTCTAGCCCAGGGACTATATTAAACATACATTTTAATTACAGTTTCACTTAATTTACCTTATTCAGTTTGTCGATATAGTGAAAAACGCCATTATTACATTCTGATTACTTTTAAAACCCTGACATATTAAAGTAAGGTCACGTAAAAAGAAAAACTAATAATAATCAGCTTTTCGTGATACTGATTGTTACATGTAAAATTAGATTAAAAAGTAGATATTAACCGTGCGTGTACTTGAACTATACAACAAGAAAATTCACCCAAACTTCTGTCGAAACCTCGATGATGTTTTTAGTTACATCATATACGTTGTTCATTGTAAACTTTAATTCTCGTCATTTTTTCTTACAATTAGTTCTATTTCCCACACTTTTAATTATTATTATTAATGAATGTGGTACATTCATTTCGTTTTAAGAAGTTTTTTTAAGTGAAATGCCTGCGACACAATTTCTGTAATATCGTCTTATGTTGAGAGTGTGTTAGGTAAGTAAATTCAGTCCTTTAGACGACATACAACAGAAAAGTACAATCAGAAGGAAAGTAGGAAGGAATTAATTAGAATGGGCAAAAAAGAAAGAATTATTCATTTCTCCCAGCAGGAAAGTTCTCTTATTTAGATATTGTATTTAATGTGGTTCCCTGCCCAGTCAATGTTTAATTAAAGCTCATGCACATAGCTGCTCAGTTTAGAAACAACAAAAAATTTGATACGCGTAATTTGAAAGTTGGAAGCATTGGGGAACGCACTCATTGTATTAGTAAGTACTTTATGCACTAAAAGCAACACATTTCGTTCTGCTAATGTAAAATTTGTTGAAACTTTATATCTTTTAATAGGTTTAAATGAAACATCTGGGAACTCGTTACTCGTTCTGCTTTTTTGACATTAATAGGATTTTGCGGTGCAGCATAAAAGTTTCGAAACATCTGCGGTTTCCTCAATCAGCTGACGCTTAGCATTTAGTTGGATGGTGTCATTTTGAAGCTACATACTGAATAAAAAGCAAGCATTGATTAGTGAAGAGTTCTGTATCGGGTACGGTTCCCTACACACGATGTGTGATCTAAAATGCTTACGAGCTATTGAGTATTGGTTGGATATTTTTGAGTATGTATCAATAAAATGAAATGGGGATGATAATAAATATAAAGTGAAACTGTTATTATAGGAGCTCCAACGGGAGATCTCGCCTTCTCTGGTATACCCATGCGATAGAATAGCTTAGAATATCCCGAGTGCGTTCTATGAATAATAAGTCTTTCAATTGAAACTGAATTTAAAAGTAAGATTAGA
Source organism: Pyrocoelia pectoralis (assembly GCA_036250285.1). Classification (NCBI taxonomy): domain Eukaryota; kingdom Metazoa; phylum Arthropoda; class Insecta; order Coleoptera; family Lampyridae; genus Pyrocoelia; species Pyrocoelia pectoralis. The sequence goes on from CM070078.1 coordinate 41,405,840, forward strand.
ATCATGAGGTGTTACGTTATGCATATTTAATAGGGACAAAATTCCACGAAACGGAACAAATCATTTGAAATTGACTTCATTAGTACTTATACAGATTCCTTCTTTATATGCGAAATTTGCCATTTACCGAACGTAATTTAAATTTTTTCGATCCACGTATGAGTTTTTCCCCTTACATTTCAGGGACCAGCAAACGATTCTTCGGAATTAAACGCTTTGAATTGCTCCCAAAGTAGTTTTCGCCATTTGCACACCGTTGTGTTTTTGCCGAATTATTTACTTAGGATCAATAAGCGATTGCTGCATAAACACGTCGAGAAATAATAGGTTGGGATGAAGGGAACTTAATTTAATTAAAGTTACGGAACATTAATATCAATAGATAGAAAATGTGAATTCTAAAACGTTCTTAAAACTGAGTTGTACAATAAATACAGTAGATTAATCTTAATGGTTGAACAAACAGACCATCTCAACGCCACAGGGGTAAGATGTACGTAACATGAATCAACGATTTTATAAACTTACGCCGAGGGAATTTTACGAGAACAAAATTCCGTCACATTACCTTTATGAACTAATTAATTGTACGTTCCGCATTTTAAGTACCGAATAAGAAATACCTGTACTTAGCAAAACTTTTCACTGATATTTGCATAATATCAAAGATAATTGGTGTTTGAGAAACCAATGATTATCACTACGATTGTGTTTGAGTTATTTGAGTATCTGAGTTTATAATTAGTTTGTACAAGTTTGATTGCGAACCTCAATGGAACTATATTAATTCGAGTACAACAATTCGAAATATGATTAAACTTATGTACACAACATTCAACAACACCATCTCTGCATGACTGCTCTGTAGAAAAATTCCCTATATTGGATACTACAGGTAGGTATGTACTCGTACGTTTCCAAGGCGTAAAGGTTAGAAAGCATTATGAAAAATGAGTAAGATGTAGTACATTCTTCTTTGTATGTATCTCCTTTTGTGAGCATTTTTAATGAATTCTACAGCTTTGATGTTGAAGTCTCTGAATGTCTATAATTTGAGTATCTAGTCTATATTGTTAATTTTTTAGAGCATTGTAACGCTCAACCTCGTCGATTGAGTTTGACGCTTTATGATATAGGAAAGGAAATACTCTCAACCGTACCCCATAATTTTAGTCTCATCTTTCAACAATTCATTATTACACTAAACTTTGTGATAAATATTTTTACTTTTAAAGTCAATGGGGATACACACCTTCAAATAACAAAATATACACTCGGGTGTGAACCATAAAACTTATGTCTTAGACATCGCGGCGTCGTTTCGGATTTTGGGAGGGTTCAGCAAATACCAGCAATCTTTGAAGTTTCTCTATTGCTAAAGCGATTGTTAATGTTTTTCGCATAATGGAATTATTTCACCTCGTATCGGGTAAAGTGTCATAGGTAATGAGAATTATATGAGATTCCAACAAACGACACCTGAAATTTTCGTTACATTCGAATATCCTTTAGTTTAGACACTAAAATCTATGTCGTGACCATTTCTTCATTCCTATAAAATTCTCATGAAAGGCTTTAGAGTAGAGAGAAGAATGTATTTATTTTTAAGCTATAGCATAACGATCTGGCCAAATTTACATCAACCGTATGGCAGGCTCCCATTTTTTAAGCAATAAATGTACAGAAAAACTTCCGACGTGCCGATCTTTGCATCATTTTTCTGAACAAGGACTGTTCCGATTTATCAAAACGTAAGTACTGCGGGTTTTCGCTTGATACCTTAATAAAGCAATAAAGAATAAATAGGGAAAATCGGGATAAATAGGAGGGGAGCCTTTATCAATAAGAGTCATCAATGTTTTGCGTATGTGGATCGTGGATGACGTACTTTTAATAGCAAGGAGTAGAAAGGAGCTAAAAGAAGTAGCCGAAACCTTGCTTAAAGCTGTAAAAACAAATAGGAATAAGGGTAAACCAAAGTTAAACGAAATATAATATGCAATTAAAAGAGAAAAAAGCAGATAATGAACAAAACAAATTAAGACTGGATATGAGGGTAGAAGAAGTACTTGAATTCGAAGAGGTGGAAGAGTATAATTTATTATTTATACTAGGAGTGGTCCCAATAGGTTCCCGCACTGCGACCCTTTGGTCTATTGTGCTCCCCGGTGTCTTTCTTTCACAAAGTCCAGGATTTTAGTAGGGCGAATCGTCGTTACTTTGTCTTGTGTAATCTTTTGATTTCCAAGTAGGCGTTCCCTTGCCTTTATGAATGCCTCACATTGGCAAATGGCGTTATAGGACGTTTCATCTGCCTCACCACAACCCCTGCATGTCGGGCTTTCGGTCAGTCCCATGTTGTGCAGGTGTTTCTTCAGGCGACAGTGTCCCGTGACCATTTCTGTGGCAAGTTTTATCTTCGTCATGCTTAACTTTAAGATGGACGTAGCTAGGTCACCGTTTGGGGTTTCCAGGAAGATTTTGAAATGACTGTGTCCTGGGATTTTCAACCACCGTCTGCAATGCTCTTTCGTGATTATTGCCTGAATCTCCTTTTTGGCTCTGTTATAGGTAAACCCACAAGCCGGTTCGGGTCTTATGAATGGTTTTACGCATGCCATTCTCGCAAGCTCTTCAGCAACTTGGTTACCTGCGATTCTCGCGTGCCCAGGTGCCCACACTAGTGTGACTGAGTTGCACTTACCTAGTGCGTTTAGCATTTGTGTGCATTCAAGGACTAGCCCTGAATTTACCACATATGAGTCTATTGCTGCAATCACTGCTTTGCTGTCTGTCACTATAAAGATTAATGCAGGAAAGAATAGAAGTCTTTGAGTGTTTGCATTGTTCGTCACATTTGCACAAAGATGTACACTGCAACCCATATTTGAAGCACTTGCAGTTTGCTTGACATTGTCCATCTTTGCATCCACAGGAGATTAGTTCACGACAGTGATTTGATGCCTCGTCCAGTGGCATCTAAAACGGGTGGTAGTTTCTATCTAAAGCACGCTCCCATCCCCAATCTGTTGGAGAAGGAATGGTAGGCCTTGCAGTTACTGATTGTCCACAGTGGAGTGAATAGCTCGTTTGATATGTTGATCTAAGGCTGCCGAAGTTGGGGGAATTCCATCAATGGCTCTGCCTATTTTTGTGAGGAGGTGCTTCCGAGCCTGGTTTACATCTGTAAAACAGCTGGTCCTATCGTACATGAGGATGATGAATCGATGAATTACTCTCATGTTATCGTCAAGTATTTGTTTTCCTGTAATTGCTCTTGCCACACGAAGAAGCGCAGGCGTGAGATCTGTAAATGAATTACAGGTATCCCAGGCGGTTTTCCTTGCTCTCCTATAAATCTCGACATCCAGTTAAGGCATGAAACAAAGCAAGAGCGGCTGATGTTTCACCAAGAATGCGAGCATATGAATGAGCAGGTGGGTAGCGGAAATCTTTCCCAGTGACGAACGCAATCCACAACACCTCTACTGGAAGAGTGTAAGCAGCTGCTACAGCCAGGACAACTACATCGGTTTCAACTGTGCGAATTATAATTTCCTTAAGTCCTTTCTTGACCATATCGTCTAGATGTAGCATAATTCGAGTATCAGCCTCTTCATGGTTACAAGGTGTAAGGCCAGCAAGGTCAGCAGGAAGAGAGCAATGCACATTTTCGCCGTCAGTTGTCATCCTTCCCAATCTCCAAAATGTATGGATGTAGAAAATTGAACAACTCGATGTTGCTTTCGGCCACACGAAGAAAATTGTTACAGTTTTTTGGGAGAGGGGATCTCGAGATTACTCTTTTTCGAGATCCTGTTCCTCGGTTTGCTCTGGCGGAAGACTTCAGTAAGAATTCAAAATATTGGTCCCATACAGCATCCAGGCGTTGTACATTCCCTGATTGTGACTTTATATAGGGCAAAAATTTCTTTCGAGCCTATTCTCAAAAGTCTTTGAGGAGCGCGGCTTTAAAAGATGAACAAATGCCGCTCCATCTAGTATCTTTGCTGAAACCTTAGGCTCTACGGTTGGGGGATCATGATCCAGAAGAGCTTGAAGACATTTAAGAAGGTCCAACTTCACATTGGTGGGCATTTTCCCATTTTGGGACAACTTGATTTTCGTGCTGGAAAAATTCGTCGAGATCTCCACCTCGAGTTTGGCAACCTATGCGCAATTTATAAAATAACTCGGCGTTACACTTAGTTGCGTTCATTTTCGGGTTAGCTTTAGTCTTTTTCACATCAGGCGGACGTCCAAAAAGAGGCAATTTGTTTCGAGCGATGACTGCATCTAAGGATTTCACACGATCAACAAGACGCTCCTGTACAAATGTCTTTTATTGCTTCTTTACCGTGTCTACAATCTTGTGAACTGTGTCAGGATGTCAGCATCTTCAATGTCCTTCGTAGAGAGATTTACGAGATCCGTCGTCTCTTCCTCGAATCGATGATTCCCAATAATTTAACGTGGAATACGAAATTGAAGTGGAATCTGAACAAAAATGCAAAATTATACATTCCTATCATTGTTCGAGCAATTCTTATGAAATTTTGCTCAGAGCTGCCCTACTATAATGAGATACCCAGATGAAGTTTCGAATATCGCATATTGCTCTGTGCCTAGAGCGCATGGCCATAACCATTGGTGAAGACAAAGCTAGTTATGAAGAGCAACAACATATTGTCAAGAAATGCGCAGACTTACAGTCATGCTTATACTTAGGGAGAGGACCTCCTGGTGGCTACCTATGCAATGAAAGCTCATCTCTAAATTTGACATCAACGGATGGATTTTAGGTAATTCGACGCCAATTATGCGCTTCTTTATATGAACATCGTCCACCCAAAAATCTTAAATGCGGCTCCTTCCACTGTGGAAACTTGGGAATTAATCTTGCATATTCATAAACGAGGGACACTTAAAAGTAAAGGGTCCTATTCCTCTATCGGGACGTCTTTAGAAGCAGAGGAGTAGATTACAACAAGACATCATGTATTCGTTACGAGATTGTTTTGAAAATTATTGACATTTTGTTCGATGAATTATTTTGAAAATGTAAATGTAATAAAAACTATTATAATCAAATAAGAGTTATCATACCAATGATTTTCGTTAGTTTCGATATGTGGTATCATTTAAAAAGAATAATTGGAGTTATTAAATGCACGGCGCGGCGTATAGAATTGTTGCATCTACTCCAACAGCTTAATGGTTGTATAACGTACATTAATCAGCAGGTTAAGTCACATAAATCATTAAAATGGATTCCACTAAGTACAATTTGTAAACTAAGTAAACGTATCTAATTGTCTCGAGATCAATTAAATTAATCCCCACACTAATAGCAAACATTCTGTCTGTAGATTCAGCGATCAATCCATTACACGTTGGCGTAGCTTTTTCTGTTCGCGCTTTAGGTGAAACCGAGACAAACGCAATTACGTTTCGTGAATGTATTTCCAAAGCAGCTTTATTGGGTCCGAGTAAGCCTGACTGATCAACTTCTTGTAATTGTATTTGTTTCTTCCAAGTGAGTTGATTTAACTTGCGACGATGGTCTCTAACCTACTGTACTCATTCCTAAAATACCAATTACTAACAGAAATGTTCGTCGTAGAAGTGAGAAAAGTTTTATAAGCTGTTCTACGCATTTTTCTCCATTAACTGCATTTTTCTGGTAAATCTAGATCTATTACTTTTCAAACTTTAAGTAAGTTACTTTGAATACACTTCCAAAGCTAATTCACGTTCCAATACCAATAGCCGCAGGACGCATGATAAGATCTATCGTATTAAGTTTGGTTTACGATAGACTTCTTAGCTTGAATCGTTTAAGGATTTGCAACATTCCTTAAGACTGCTTTTTATTTTGTCCAAGTTAGTCTCTATGCTCGTAAGCGATACGTACATTTGTTTGTTCACACTGAGCATTTCTTCATTGTATCACAGTAAATTGATTAATTGTGAATAGTATTCAAGGTAGAATTACATCATAATTAAACTTACAGAGAAGCGAAGTATTCAGCAATTACATAAGCAAAAGGTAAGTGAATGTGTTGTTTCAAATTTCGTGAAATTGATACCAATTCAAATTTGCATAAGATGCCTTTAATTCAATAGAAACGACTCACTTTATTGGGAAGGAAAGATACCCTTCGATTTCGTCGAATGGCCGAAAGATCTATAGATTTCATTAAATAATACCATTAAGCATCTACAGTCTACGTAATTTTTTGTAATACTTCTAAGATTGAACTTTTTTTTTTGAAGAGCTTCCCTAAATACCAAGATTACTCGCTTCCGAAGGAAATTACTGTTATTCAGTATAAATAAAATCGAACAAAAAAGGTTCGTTTGGAAATTCTTTACAACGCAAGTGTAGCGGTAATGAAACTTACAAAATTACCCCAATCACAATTCAAGCTTTATATATTTCTTCCTTTCGTTTTTTAAAATTTTATCATCGACGGTAAAGAAGTAAATTTACTATTGAAAGAAAACAAATTTACATCGAAAACCGATGTAATTATTATGCGTTAAATCTAATATAAAATTGAAGGTAATAAGTGATCATTAATAAAAGGTTCGTTTTGGTGCGAAGCGCTCTCGAAATTTGACAGATGAGGGTTTATGAACGCTTATTATAAATGGACATACTAACGTGAATCTCCGATATTCAAATATGGATTATATGTCAATATCGCTTTCAGTTTTTCAGTCATAAACATAATTACGTTATTAAAGTTTCGATGAACTTTGGAGTATAAAACGTATAAATTTTCTACAGGTTATATTTTTTAGTTGTAAACGCTTATATAATTTATATTCATTATTTATAAACAAAATTGAGGTATTTACAAATTACTGCAAGCCTTTTGCTATATATTAATTAAAATTTGTTCGTTTTCGGTATATTTTGTTTGTATATAGTCAGTATTGTTTTAAGTTGCAACTTCAAATATCCTAGAAAAACGGCAAGGTATATAAACTAAAGTTCCATTTTGGTTGTGCCAAGCAAATAACCAATTAGCTTATCTAAGTATCTCAAAAATAGAGATAAAAATAAAACAATAAGCTATTCTACATATAAGCACACAACCAACATGGGTTTATAATGCATAAATATATGTATACACTGTCCAGTATAAATTAATCCACATGGGGATATTGGAAACCGTTGTAGATACGAAGTCGGTTAAATGGAAGAAAAGTTGCGCATTTGTGTGCTAAAAAATAATCCAGGTTTCTAGATTCCGGATTACGATGGGAAGGTGGTCAAAAGTTAACGCGCACATAGGCCACTTATTCGGGCCCTTTGTGTTACCTCCCTGATTAGAGTCGTCCGCCTCCGCAACGTCACTCAAGCCATCCCACACGTGAGATAAACCTCAGGATGCTGGACGGGGAAGCAGCTCTAATCGTAGCCATGCCCGGTCAGGATTCTCCCAACATGGATCGTCTATCCAGGTATATTTTAGATAAATCGATACCGTTAACGTAGACAAAAATCGGAAAATATAGGTTAGACCAAGAAGTGGATTACGAGCGGGGAATATTTTAGATAACATGTTTCCTATGAATGGATTAGAAGAAAGGGCACAATCGAGTAGCAATCCAGATCACCGCCTGACCTGTTTCTCTTGTATTTCGTCTTCAGAAAATTGTAAAACGGATAGAACCATTTTTTTTATACTCTTCAGCACCACAGACACATATGGGGCCTGATAACCGTCACATCCTAGCAAATGTCGTAGCAAGCTTTTTCAAAAAATGTTATCATCATTTTTAAAATTATCTCTCCGTCGACCTATCTTCCATTTAATACTTTGAAGCCCCCCCCGCACCCCTTGAAAATTGTAGAACCTGTACACAAATAGTTTTGTTCAAAAGTTTGTTAACTGATTCCAAAAAGAAACCACGGAAAATTTATAGATCACTATTTAGCAGCGCCGGAGTTACATGTCATTTAGCAGTACGCAGTAAGTAACATTTGGCCCTCTGACCACCACCACCACCCACCCTCACTACCCTCTACATTGTCGACTTACAATTCACGATTTTGTCATTTTCAAAAAAAGCGATTCTCTATAAACATTCCGACTTATTCAAAAACTCATAAAACGCCTTTTCTTAGTTCCAATTTTTAATTTGGAGCCCCAGTTCATAGTTATTGACGTTTTTTGTTTACGAAAAATCATCATTACTCCCTTATTTTAAGGAATATTTAAAAAATACAAAAACTTTCAACATTTTCTTCGGTTCTCTAAAACATTTGTTGTTACAATTATTTTCTATTTTATCAAATAACAAATAACACTATAACATTTGTCTGAAACATTTTTTTCGATTTGTCCAAGAAAAGTTTTTATTCAAATTGAATTACAAGATTAATTTTAACAAACTTGCAACAATCATTTAAAACAAAGTAAACTTGCTGCCATTAAATAAGAAAAACAAAAAAATAAAACAATTAACAATGAAACAACAAAGGAGGGGCTAAATTTGATTTTCAAAATGGTCATCATTTAAATCACGTGACAGTTTGGCAAGTTCTGAAGGAACAAGGTCTCCATCCATTTTCTAGACAAAAAGTGCAAGCTTTGGTATCTAAAGACTTCCAGCCAAGATTGTTGTTTTCTGGTTGGTTTGTTGAACGTTGTAATCTTCAGAGGCGTTTTGCAAACTTTATTTTATTTACAGACGAAGCTTGCTTTACAAGGGACGGTGTATTTAATTCTCGCAATAATCACCTGTGGTGTGATAAGAATCGCCACGCAACAGTTATTCGTGCGCATCAACGACGTTTTTTTAGTAAATGTATGACCTGGAATAGTAGCAGAATACGTTATTGGACCTTGCCCAAAACCGATTTAATGGTGAAAATTATTTTACTTTCATAAATAACGTTCTGCCAGAACTTCTTGATGGGTTACCGTTAAACATCAGACGAAGACTTTGGTTTGAACATGATGGAGCACTGACTCACACACCCGAGAATAGCACTACTAAATAGAGAATATCCGAATAAGTGGATTGGAAGAGGAGGTCCTGTTGTGTGGCCGACTTAACCCTTTTCGGGGATCAGATGAAGATCTCTGCATATGAGACACCAGTAAACACCGACTGATGGCTAGAATAGTAACTGTGGTAACAATGGTACGTATTTTGTTAACAATGGTTTGAGGAGAAGCAGCAGAAGAGCTGAACAAGGTGACGAAGGATTTTCTCTACCATAGGACTACACCTAAACGAACAGGATTTCTTTAAACATTTAAAAAGTTCCTGAGATAATTCAAAATCAGAAAAGTTACAGTAAATATTATTATGATAAGGAAGTTCGAGACTTACCACAGCTCCAAGTTTGATAATACAACTGAGAATAGATACGGATAAGTTGTGATATCTAGCAAAGGTTATAAAACAGCCTCATTTTTTTAGAAAAATAATCAGTCGATTAGCACCAACGAATCTAGATAGAAAGATAAAATTTGGAGAAGGATGATGAAAGCTATCTTCTGTGCAGTGTTGTGAAGTCACCTTTTTCGATCGCTCACAGCTGATAGATGCCAACGATTTATAAAACAGTTAACTAACCGAGCATACGAAGAAGTTGACAAAGGAGGAGCGAAGTATGTCAGGAACAGAGTTAATATAAGAAAAAGGAAGAGTTTTAATAAAAGAATTTAAGGAACAGCAAAGAAAAGAAAAAATGAAACAATGGACAAATGAGATATCTCCTGCAGTAAATAAACAATTACGGAGAATTGGTTCGCTAGTTAAATTTGACTGCTTTCTTAATTTCAAACGATCCTTTTCTTTCGAGCTACACTAATTATTTTCATATTTTTAGATTGTTGTACTCTTGCTACTAAATCAGCAATCAAAGCTGGCAATTAGTCCGCATGTAATTAGTGAAATCGGATTTTGCAGTTTGCTTCATTTAAACCACAAAATATTACCGATTCGTGTACCATTTTGAAAATTTTCGGCGGTAATTTATTTTATAAAGATGAATACATGTTTTTTGGTATGAGTTGTCCTGGCGTCTGATCAGCAAGATAAACTTTAGTGCATTACAATTTTATATAAATTCACTATTTCTTTGACAACAAACTAAATTTAGTATTATTGAATTTTCTTTAATATAGATACAGCCATGTCCATATACACTTTTGAGATTAAAAAAGTTCGCTAATAACACACACAAATATCAATGCACACTTCCTCGTGTTTCCATGTGCTTTCATTATTCAGTGCTATTCAGTTATTTTATTTAAACAAGGATCAATTGAATAGAATTCAATGAAAAAACGAAGTCGCATATCAATAGAATGTACCCTCATACACGCACATACTAACGAGAGTAGCTGTATTTTTGATGTAGTTGAATTGAAATTTTTTCAATTCAATAGAAGAGGCAGAAAGATCGTTGAGCAACCCTAAAAACTTGTAAGGGCAATTGCAAACTTCAACTATTTGAAAGTCAATAAATTTATTGTAAATAAGTGTGGAATGTTACAAACAGAATGTGATTAAATAATTACGTCCGACGCGGAAATTAAGGTAAAAATTGCTCTTATTACCTATAGCCCGTACGAGAAGTGTCATCATTCACTTTTCCATCGTAAATGTTAATGGTTATGATTGTTTACATAATGAAACACGTGTGTTAGGTAAAATAAGAAAATTTCCAATCTCTTTCGTCTGTTGTCCAAGATCTAATTGAGGATGTGCTGCTTTGGTAGTATACCAACTAATTAATGCCATTTGGGTGCTAATATTAGTTTAGTTAGGTTATGCAAAGATGAATATATAAACAATTACTTCATCTTCAGGAAATACAAAAACGAATATTTAAATGAAGTTATAATTATGTAACGAAAAAGAGTTTTCACTTTAACATTTACCCTAAAAGTATTAACTTCGAAATATAAATATTTTGTTTTAAAATTTAGTTTGTAAATTTAACTGATCGTGTTATTCTAAAACCCTGTTCACTGTAAGCGATAGGAATATTAATTAGGTAGAAATAAATTCTCTCAGCACAATATATGTGCAGAACTCATAAAAATTCCACTGTATAATTAAATTTTGCAAAAGCTTTGCGTATTATACAGCAATTAGAGCGATAATTCTAAACAAAAAATTTATTCATTAGAGACCAAAAGGGAAATTTCAGCATGCATCTCAAATATACATAAAATTCTAAACTATATGGGAATATGGGGTATGTTTACTAACTATTCAAAGGAGAACCTTAATTTAATTAATGTTCGAACTTTGAAGTTTAACAAAATTAAATTGAGAAATTTAGTTTCCCATATGGACAAACATAAACGATGAACTACTCTTGCTTTATGTTTTATTTTGGAAAATTTTTTTACAACGTTCTTTATTACATACCTTATATGTGCATTACGAGTATGTAAGATATTTTAAATACATCACTAAATCACTAAAATTATAAACCCACTGAATTTCGATCTGACGCATTTGGGCAAAATATTCACTTATCGTAAGCATTTGTATTCGCTAAATTCGAGTAATGGTAATAAAAGTAAAAAGTAAAGTGGAAGAGAATTTTACTTTTACAACGTAGGCCCATTTAAGAAATGTAGGTCATGCCTATAAAATTTATTATAACATTTATATTCATCAAATGTTAGAACCCAGTTTCCAATATGGAAAAGAAATGTAGGTACATCAAAAATGTAGCAACTGGCTGATTATACAACTAAGACATGGTCCTCCAAGAAGGTGGCTTCTTCTTCTTCTTCTTCTACTTACATAACTCAACAGTAATTTTACTCTCCCGAACTTTATCAGTTTTCATAATGTCCGTTTATGGTACTTCAATGCCGAATAAAAGCGAGACTGGCCAACGTACTATGGAATTCTGACGAAGTGGCAAATCATATTAACAAGCTTTTGGTAATAATAACGCCTTTTACGGCAATTTACAATGGAAGGGTGTGGGTGATGAGAACATTGGAATAGTATAATGTACCTCCCACTCGAAGAAGGGTTTTCATCTGCTGAACTGAACCAAAATTAAATTAAAAAATGGGCCAAGGTCATGGTTCACGGAAACATGAACGACTCGGAATGATCAATTTTCGAATTCCCCAATCTTTGCTCTTTTACCGATGGTTTCTGATGAATATTGCAACTGAGGCCGCTTGTTAATTAAACTCGTTATGTTTTAAATACTCAATGTTCCTGATGAAGCGGTGGGTTAGCGCTCAAAGCAATCATAAAGAAAGAAAGGAAGATCCTTGCTTTGTAATCAGCTGTAGTACAATTTTCATCAGTATCGAACAACTGATTGCGTAAACGGCATAGCTCAACGCAATAATCGAATGTAAACTGGAAGATCTCACTTTAATTGCGCATTGCTATACAAATAGAAAGAATATTATGTATCTTTATATACTAGATAATAATTATGTAATTACCTTTATTACAGTTGTTCAACTACACAATGTTATTCATGAGAGTTCCCCAGCATTCATCTCAATTGAACAAATTCGGAACACACACAAAAATTGTGTTGAGCATCCTATACGTACAAGAAGATGATTTTACCAAAGTGCACCAGATAACGAGATGGTCCCTTAAAGTTCCATATGGTTTCGAGCTGTACCTGGATCTGTTAAACTATTAGGTGGCTTACCGTTGGTATGATAAGTTAGAGAAACGGCTTTGGACCACAAAATGAGCTCAACGGTATTACCACAGATAAGTACTATTATTAGACACTGCATATCCCAATTTCTTTGTTCTCTATGCTATCACTGTGAAATTTTCTTACACTTAGCGTTATTCCTACCAACTCTGCTGTGCACCTTGTGACCGGATGAAAGCGTGTTAGAGTAAATAGCGATGCCTATTCAATTGTGTTACATCCACCGTGAAGATTGGGGTGCTACCTTCGTATCAAATAAGGTGTGTAGTAGTTCATCGCTATCGCAATATGGGTACATAGTAGTCTGATCGTTATATGTTATCTTCTGATGACCTTACCTAGAATAAGAGAGTGTATTCTCTCAATGCATCAGCTGTACAACAGAATTCAGGCGCAAGGTTTGAAATGAAGGCATGTCCTGGAAGGTAGAGATCTAGTGGAGAAGGGTCAGAAAAGCCCATATAACGAGTTTGAAATCACCAACACAATTGCACTGTAGAGACTACACCGAATACGAATTTATTTTGGAAATAGATCCCAAGAAAATTTGACCGTCGAGTAGCAAACTGTACCTAAAACAAAAATTGGAAACATTTAGACGAATTTTTAGCTTAAGAAACATTTCCTTCACATTATTACTAAATCCTTTTTCTAGAAACCGATGAAGTGTACGCCAGTACATAGTATAATATGCTTCTGAATCAAAGCGGTAGATGAGAATTTGTACTGCAAACAAGAGCATGGAACATGGAAGGTCAAAAAAGGTAATTTTATTAGAACAAAACAGGAACAGGAAAACAGTAATAGAGTTGATACGAGCAGCGGCATTTTTTTGTCTATTTTGTGGAGATCTAATTGGGTAGTAGTATTACTGTAAGTAGTTACTGTAGTTGTTGACAAGAGAAAAATGTAACAGTTTTGTTAAAGTCTTATTAAGAAAGTAAAAGGAATTATTATATTCAAGACACAGCTTTTTAAGTAAGGTGTAAGTGAAATTCTTCTATTCTATTTTGGTATCCATAATTTGTGGCGAGTGGCGACCGTGACAGTGACGTTATTGATTTATGGGATGGATAAATTAAAGAAAACAAGAAGTATTGTTCACAACGTGTTTGAGGAAAATTGAAGCGGAACTTAAAAAGGAAGACTGTGATTGGAATATGGTAAATGGACAAATGAGCATTCTGGAAAAACGAATGCAAAAGTTGGATGAGAAGGATGCAGAATACATGGATTTGTTAGTTAGTTCGGCTGATAAAGGTGAAGAGGAACTGTGTAAGGAACAGGAAAGTATTGACGAGTACGTAAGTAAGTTTTATTACATTAAAACCATTACTATTAGCAAAAGGAAAAAATCAGAAGATAATTAGGCTGATGATACGGTTTTGACGGGTTTGTGCAAACAAAAAAATTAAAAGGTACCCAAAAATAGAGCTGATAAAGTTTACTGGACAGCCTAAGGAATGGATAAGATTCTGGAGCGTATTCAAGAGTATGAATGAGGATGCTGAGTTGTCTAATGAGGACAAATTCCAATATCTTCTTCAAATCAAAGGCATTGGAGGTGGTTCTTAGCTTTGCTCCAAGTGGCGAGTACTACCAGGAGGCTCTCGAAAGTTTAAAAAGGAGATTTGGGCGTAAAGAACTGCTCAGAGAAGTGTATGTAAGGGAATTGTCAAATATATTAGTGACAAACTCGTCATCTGGTGACAAGACTACTATATCAGAGCTATATGACAGTTTGGAGTCTCACGTTAACTCTTTAGAGACATTAGGAATAAAGATAGTAGCATGTAACCCCATGTACACTTATTGTATCATGCATTCCTGTTGATCTTTTGAGAACTTGAGACAGAATGACTAGAACAGAAAGGGCGCTACCGGAGGGTGACGAGTCAGTGGATGAGTCAGGAAGGATAAGAAAATTGCCAAACTTTTTAAGAGAAGAGGTGGAGGGAAATGTAAGCTGGCCAAGGTTAATTTTAAAGCTAGTGAAGATCAATCCAAGCATTTTAAAGAAAATAATACTAGTATACCCACTGCCTCTTGCTCGTCATTGTCTATTCTGTAATCTTAATCATTATAGTGATATGTGCACCAAACCAATGAATCTGGAAGAACGGAATAGGATTGTTAAAGAAAAGAATCGTTGTTACGTTTGTTTGAGGTTTGGATATGAGCTCAAAAGAATGCCGGAAGAACATAAAATGTCCAGAGTGCTCAGGTCGACATTGTAAAATTATGTGTCCAGTATCAGATAAAAAAGGAGATACAGACGTAACATCTAAAGTTAGCATTACGGAACCTCTAGCCTGCATTCAGGAAGGTAATAATCGGAAGGTGGTGTTGCAGACTTTGAAGGTATCGATAAAGAATGAGGGTAAGCAGCGGACAGTGACAGCTATTATTGACACGAACATATTATGTATTGAAGGACACCGCTGAAGGTATGCATTATGATATTACTAGGACAGTGAGTACCATACACGCCTTGTTTGGAGGCAGCAAGTCCGGTGTGTAGACGCAGAATTGTCATAGAGTCTTACTGGCTAATCTAATGCTACTTTGAAGCAATGGACCAGATTATGATATGTGATAATATAGCTGATGCCAAAGGAGGTTCATGGATTGAAAAATTAGAGTCCCAAGGAGTAAATCTTACTAACATTGGAGAGTCTTATGATCCTATTGAGGTTCTCATCGGAGCTAATATAGCTGGAAAATTTCTCATTGGAAGGATAATAAATTTAAAAGAGGGTTTGGTAGCTATAGAAACACGATTAGGATGGACTATGATGGGAAAGTTGCCAACATGGAATAAGGAAATTGATCAAACGGTAACTGCCCTTTCCTTACTCCACGTTGAACCGTCAGTTTCTAATTATGTCTCAACAGAAAGTGCGAATTCGAATGTTCTTGGGTTCGTGTGGAATAAGCATGATAACATTTTGAAATTAAATGAGAACTGTTTTAAATTCATTTTAGTTGATAGGGTTACTAAGCGAACTGTGGTTTCAGTAGCTCAACAAATTTTTCACCCTTTAGGAGTGACTACTGGAGTGATCCTATGTCCTAAAATTTTGCTCCAGAAGGCATAGCAGAGAAAACTAAAAAGGGATGAAGAAGTTGATGAGAATACAAAGAAGGAGTTTTTAAAATGGAGTTCCGAGTTGCCCTTGTTATTACAGTTAGAAATGCCTCCATGGTTGTTTGGTATTGATAATAATTATTATGAACAAGTTTCGTTGCATGTTTTCTGCGATAGGCGGAAAGACTCATATGCCAGTTGCGTATTCATGAGGGTTGAATCAAGTGGATTTGTAACTACGCAACTTGTGATTACGAAGGCCACAGTGGTGCCAATAAAATCAATTACCATGCCAAGAATGGAGCTAATGGCTGCAACTATTGGAGCAAGACTCTTATACTCCACGGTGGGGGAGTGATATAAAGAATCTGGATTGTACATTTTGGACGCATTCCTTTCACTGTGTTAGCATGGATCAGAAGAAAAGAGAACTGGGGTGTATTTGTGAGAAACGGAGTGAATGAAATCCGAAAGCTGAGAGATAAAAATAAGTGGTGTCATGTTCGTGGCAGTAAAAATTCGCCAGTTCTTATTTCAAGGAGTTGCTCTCCTAGGAAATTTGTAGCTTCAACGGGTTGGGATGGCCTTATGTGGTTGAAAAGTCATGAAAGTGAGTGGCCAAATCAACAAGTGTTAGTTGTGTTAGTTGAAAAGGACAATACTAAACGAGCTGCTTGGCCGTTGGTTAGAATAATTAAAGAACTGTTGTCGAAAAACTCTCTAAATTCAGTTTTTCAGACTTAGGTGGGAGAAATGATAGGAACAGCCGCATTTTTGTCTATTTTGTGGAGATCTGATTGGGTAGTAGTATTAACGGTTTTGTTAAGGTCTTATTAAAAAAGTGAAAGGAATTATTATATTCGAGACACAGCTTTTTAAGTAAAGTGTAAGTGTAATTCTTCTGTTCTATTTTGGTATCTATCATGAGTGTTGTGTAATGAGGAAATAACAATAAGGAACATTGGCGTAGTCATCTGCAAGGGAGTATGTTCATAGTGAAATCAAACTTGTTCAGTGTAAACCTGTACTCTCATTGCGAACAAGAGAATGAATATTTAAAACAAAGTTTTGCACTTTACTTCGGTACTAATGTACTTTAGTTATTTCATGCAAAGTAGGTAATAATTTCGAATCTCCTACTTTACCTATATTAATTAAGAAAATACTTATTAACGAAATCTGTTACGTTATTAAAGTAGTACCAAAGAGTATGTAGTACTTAACGAATTTTGCTAAAGTTCCCAAAATGCAGTAAGTACAATTCTAATAAAGTAGAAATAATGATTGATATAGTTAAAGGCTACACATATCACATTGTAAAGACGAAAGTAAAGGTTCCTTGAACGAAAATGTAAGATACTAATCAATATGTTTCTCAACCTTTCTCGAATTTTATTTCAAACTTACATAAGTTTTACATCTTGACATTTCCATGGGTAGGGATCAAATAAGATACTCTTGGCGACGTATTCATTAAACTGAATGAGGGAAATAATTCTAAACTGAAAGCTTCGTGCCGAGGGATCTCTCAATGTCAGTCCTTCTGTAGTTCTCTTAACAAAATCTAAATAACTATCTATATTTGTGTATAAATCCTCTATTAGTAAAATCTGAATGCTCGCCAACTTTATAACACAAAGAACATTGAAACATAACTCTTCAGGTCTTTGTCTGTTTCAAAATGGATGCCTTTAGGACTCAGTTAATTAATTTCTGAATAGACTCAATTTCTGTTATAACCTGCCTTCGTATAAATGTAATTAAACTATGGATATGATGGAAAACAAAAACAATTCATCTAGGATATAACGTATTATTATCCCTTGTTATCGATCAATGAAGTCTCTGAACTGGTAATAATCCACAAATCCTTCGACGACAATCAACCCCGCAGCGAAATAATATGAAAGAGAGGAAGGAAATTGAATTGGAATGAAGTTTAAAGTTTCAACTTTGTTAATACTTGCAAGTCTATTCATTTAATAGTACTGAATCTGGCTAAAAATAATTAAATATTACTCTCTAACCATTCTTTACACTAAATCTCTAGTCTAGACAATAATTTTTCGAAGAAGTATTTATTTTTTAATGGTCCTTAATGAACGGGTCTGTTCAGATATCATATAATTACGTGTCACATCGAAATATATACGATTTCTTAAGAAACGGTAATTAAAATACGTTTCCGGTACTAATGAGGAACTACAATAATTATTTTCATAATGAGCATCTTTGCTTAAAATTTAATACGCCACAGCAAATTGTAGTAACTGAACTTCTACTCTCAGTTTTGTTATTTAATTAATTTTATTATAAAATAATGCTGAGCAAGCAAAAGTAGACCTTATTAGGATACGCAGAAATCGTATTTAATTAAATACTGTAGTGGCATCAATTTTATTAAGAATATAATTAATAGGTAAAATTAAAAATCTGAAGTGGCTATTGAATAGGGTTGCCATCCGTCCCGATATATCGGGACTGTCACCGTTATTGAGGTCTCTGTCCCGACGTCCCGACAAAAGACTAAAATGTCCCGATTGAAACTGCGCAATACAAATCAATGGAAAAATGTTGCTAAATCAAAGCTTCATATTAACAGATTAAAAGGTTAAGGTGGAAGGCTGAGGGCCAACAAACCCAACAATCAGCCTTCCACCGTTGAGTGCCAATCACGCGCCGTCTGTGTGATGCTAATTGTCGGGAAGCCGATCACGCATTTGGTGCGTGATGGGTACGTGTGTGTTTAAGGCAGGATATTCGCTTCGGCCTGGCTCGCAAATAGTTGTTCTCACATCGGCCTGTGACTCCTTTAGAAAAAAAGTCGACAAGTTGAGTGCCGATGACGCAGATGCTGCGTGATGCTAACATTTGTCGTTCTCGTGTCGGCCTCCTGAGAAGAGCCTTAATGAACAAAAAATCGACCGGCTTCTGACAAATGTTACAAGCATGACGTTGGCAGTGAATGTGTTAACCTTTTAATCTGTTAATATGAAGCTTTGATTTAGCAACTGTATTATTAAATTTTTCCATTTCACTCGCACACCATCACTTCATTCACCTAATAATTATTACATGTTACGATACCTGATGATGACTCTTTTGAGTTGAAACATAATATTTAAATTTAACTTTAATCTGGCCAACCAAGACTTTGTTTATCACAAAATTGAGTATTTTTATACACCCCCTCCTAGAGTTCCTAAATGTCCCGACGAGACCCTAGCCAAATATGGCAACCCTACTATTGAAGTTTCTTGGTATTTTTTTAGAAAACTTTCTCTATTAAGCTATTATTGTTGATCATGATACAACAATTACAGAAGAAACGAACAGTAATTAGATTCAAAGATTAGCAATAACATATGATTAATTTAATGAGAACCAATTTCGCTTGCAACACAAAGTGTGTATTCTTACATTTGAATTGTCATTCAATGAAGCTTGAGTTTAATGCGTAATTTAGTAATACAATGTTAGCTTACCTTAATAATTCTTCAGCGCGTTTCGTACTGTAATCTGTAAAAGAAACATGTCATTAGTTTAAGCTTTGCAAAGATAACAATTTAAAGTAGTTTTTCTCCAAACTATCTATTAGGTCAACGCTGGTTTTCTACTTAAGAATCAGGCTATACAAAATATTTTTGCATTTATGATCATACAAACGAAAGTGATTCAAATAATTAATATAGGATGTACTCGTTCGTATAACACTAAACTACACCTGGCGATCTCGCGTTCGAATCCCGAGAGGATGGCGTAAAAATACCTCCGGCCATGGATGTTTGTAAGCATATAGGGCTAATAACCATAGATGTTGATGCCCTCAACCCCCCTTTAGGTATAGGGCGGACTTAAAAAAAAGTAATTAATATGTTTTAAGCGTTTATGAGTGGTATTTCGCCCATTGGTACACGAAATTAACTTGGATTACTCTTTGATCTAGCTTTTCTCACTTCAAAAAGTTCATTTAAGGACTACTGACGACCACTGGTCCAAAATTAATCGCCCTAGAAGCTTTCAAACATCATACTGCAATTTAAATGGCATTTGTCGAATGAGTGATAACGAAGAACCCTAAGGGAGGTTTTTCAGTATGACTCAACTTCTGTTTTTTTCACTTTTTGAATGTAAGAGTTTTAAGTATAATAAATTTTGTTGTATTAAGAATAATTATAGTAGAATAGTAAAAAAATGTCCAGTACTGTAATCCTCAAGTTAGAAAACTGAAAAAATCGTTTCTCATTTTTAAGTTCCGAAAAAACCTTGCTAATAGTCTACAGAAATGCGCGAGACTAAAGGGGTAAAAAGTTGAGTGCAGTTTAACGTTTAACTACATATTTGTAATATTTTTAACCTTAATTGAATATATTTTTAATTACATAATTAACTTACAAAAAAATTAAGATGCGCGGACACAGATTTGAGACTGTGACTTTGTGAAAATTTAGCATTGCACTAAGGCAAAATGAAGCCTCAAGAACTAAAAACACAAAAGACTTTACAGTTACCTTGGCAGATAGGACACGTTGTTGAGAAGAGGTAGAATTTTGAGCGCTTATGTTAGTAGGTATCCTCCAATACCAAACGACCAATTAATTCTATCAAACGCCTTCCAACCATTTAACCTATTTTGGTTAGTACCGTTGTTATCAATGAAGTAGATTAAGTTTTGTTTATTTTCACTTTGATTTTATTTGATTTTTAAGTAATTTTCTAATCAGTTATGTTTGAGTTTATTTTACTTTTCAACTATTTCAGTTAATCCCGTCTAACAAAGTCGTGTCCCGCCTTCTAGGATTGTAACCTCGCTTATGGGCGCCCCATACGCAAGAAACTCAAGAATCGTTTGTACTCTACCTGACATTGCTCGTAGTGCATAGAGTATCCGTCTAAAATCGAAGGAACCTTCTAGTTTCATCTATCCTTAAATGCTGACGGTTTAACCGAGACAAAAACGCCCTCTTCAGTTGGAAAGGAGAAGTTTACGAGCAAATAGGAGGTGTGGCCATGAGATCACCTCTCTCACCAGTAATATCCAATATCCACATGAAAACTGTGAATCCACAGCTCTCCAAAAGTCTAAGCTAAAACCGAAATGTTTGTTTAGATACGAAGATGACAACTATGTTGTATAGCGACACGGCCCACATACACTTAATGATTCCTGAATCACCTCCACTCCGTACATCAGAAGATACAGTTCACAATGGAGATTGAGGAAAACAACACCCTACCGTTCTTAGACGTTTTGATAGTCAGAAAAGAGGACGGCAGCTACGGTTACTCTGTGTACAGTAAAAGCAGACATACCAATCGCTATCTACACGCTGACTCTCATCATCGCCCAATTAAAAAGACTACGGTGTTACGAACATAATTTCAGGCAAGGAACATTTACAACAGGAAAAGTATCGGCTATCGAAAAAGGTGCATTTTGGAAGCTAAACAGTCGAGGAGGAAAGAAGAAGACGCTGAACGTTCCAATGACTTAGCATTCCTCCATTACAGTTATGAATTAACGGACACAATTGGCAAAGTCTTGATGGACATAGTTGGGCACGGATTCCGATCGGTAAACGACGTCATGCTGTTGGCAAAAACGCCAGATATCTATCAAATACCATGCTCTTATGGCATAACTTACACAGGACAAACAGAACGCACCATAGAGCAAAGGATTAAGACTATAAGATGCGTACTTTAAAATCGGCTGCCCCGCACGCATTGGCGGAAGACGAGCATAGGCTTGCGTTTGAGGACACAAAAGTACTGCCACAAGTTCCGAACTACCTCTCTCGAACAATTATAGAGGCGATAGAGACAGAGAAACATCCATTGAACATTAACAGGGAGGACAGGTTCAGACTTAGCAGAGCATGGACGCCAGTCATTCGTAGATTGAAAAATTGGGAGAAAGTGGAAGTTCAACAACAACCACTCCCTCTGATTTCCAGTGAAAGTGAGAACCAATGAGACGGTTAGCGAGATTAGCGAAAAAGAACCATATAAATTCCGGAACGTAACTGAAGCCCAATCACTCTGAAGATGCAAGCTTCAATGTCTTACAAAACGTCAGAACTTTTGGTTTCACATTCAGCAGTCAGGTCTGGGAAATCTACACTTAAAATCTCACCACCATAGGGAGCTAAGAGGATGAATAATCATCCAAAAAAATCCTTGTTTATGCTCACATGGTAAAAGGCAAGGAAAGCCTTTCAAGCACGCTGTAGAACAAATATAATAAGCCGAAAACTTGTTATCTTGACAGTTCGAGAAACCGCGAAAGCCTCAAATTATTTAACGTTCAGCTTCCTTGTTACACAGAAATAGGTTCTACTATACTTGAATATGTTATTAAGCAATTTTTACGTGTTCTGAAGATGATATTTTTAGTAATAAATAAATAAATATAAATAAAATAATTCAAGTACATTTGTGGGGAAAAATAAAAAACATCACTCTTAATTAAAGCTATAAATAAATAAAGCATTATGTATCACACAAGTTTGGACTTTATTTATCACAACTTATATCACATAAATTTGTATCAAATCTGACTTCAAGCACGCATTCTAATAAAATAATAAAAGATTTTAAATTGATCAATATTAAAACAAAACTAAGTTGCTACAGACGAAGTAACAAGATTGGTAGGTGCTTGAAATTATGAACATTTTTCTATTATTTTAGACAATCTTTTTGCTGTAAGGAAGAGTTGAAGTACTGGCAAATCGTTTTAAAAGTTTTGCATGGTTCTACCCTTAGATTATAGAAAGGTACACATTCGCCTTTCCATATACGAACGTTGTTAAAACATGAAACCAACACAGACGAGAGAGTGCGCAGAAAAAAAAGAGAAAAAACAACAAGACTATATGTTCAGTGGCGTACTGTATTTAAGGGTCATATAAATTATAACAATATTAAATACATTATTGTACACCATAAACATTGTACAGATACTGTATAATATGAATACAGGTTGCCCTCATACAACACGGTATCTGCTAGCACGAATTCGCTCTAACACAATTAGAAATTTGCGCTAAACTCGTCTATAACACGGTACCGCTGTAAGACGAACAGCAGCATAAATGCATACATTGTATGTACATATGTAACATAATATTTCATGCGTCACGCGGACACTAAGCCTACGCCTTATTCATCAACGTTTTGCTTATTCTTGTGTTTACTTTTGTGCAGTCTATACATAGTACGTATCTCATAACAGACATTCTATGTGGAATAATTAGAACTGTTGACAGTTACGTATATTATGAAGTAAATACATATTTACATAAATGCTCATTGTGATTTTTACAATTATGTACGTATGTAGGTATTGAATTTAAGCAATTTTACGAACTTAACTCAGCTTTGGGTCTCGTATAACACGGTTTCTTACAACACGCCGTTTTGTAGGAACCTATCTACCGTGTTGTAGGAGGGCAACCTACGGGACATGCAAGGTAGATATGTGTATCTTCAGATACACACTTCTCACTTTAAAATAAAAAATTATCTAAGCTTCTCCTTCCAATTTTAAGTAAATAATCACTCCCCCATTAAAATTTCTTTCTGAGTCTATGAACGTTACTACCTATGTAAGGTTATATTGTCTATTTGCCCTTGAACGTCTGTAAAAAGGTTCCTTTGCACACAAAGCACCATCGCGGCATTGTTGTCTTTTCCGTTTTAATAATTAAATGTAGAACAAAATAATATTTCTTGTATTTAAACAACCAATTTATAATAATTGACAGCACGCACAATTACCGCTGTGTTGTCAAATTGTCCACTCTGTACCTACGGAAGATTTTATTTAAGAACGTAAATTAATAATGGTTGCACACATTTAACAGTCGCTTAATGTTTTAGTTTATCATTTTCAATAACACATTTTAGATATTTATAGATTTTAATTACTATTTTAGTTGGATGTTGATAATTGGACAACATTGCATTGCAAAGTACAATAAATAAGACTAAATTAGGCTATCCGTGTCCTGGCTTCACAA
Organism: Pyrocoelia pectoralis; assembly: GCA_036250285.1. Taxonomy (NCBI): domain Eukaryota; kingdom Metazoa; phylum Arthropoda; class Insecta; order Coleoptera; family Lampyridae; genus Pyrocoelia; species Pyrocoelia pectoralis. Next base: position 41,429,643 of record CM070078.1, read on the forward strand.
ACCAATGTAAACAACCGTTTCTGTAGTTCATTTATATTCTAAAGTTCTACCCAATTCTGTGGAGAAATCGGTCAAGTTACTTCCACTTACAGTAGGTTTTCCAAGGCATTTGTTACAGAACTGCATAAATTAATTATACATTCGTACCGATGGATATTTTAACCTGAGACCGCATTGGCATACGAAAATGCTCTTATGAACCTCGGACATCTTTGTTACTAATACTGATTCAAAATTTTAGCTGAAATAGACATAATCAGAAACACGTTTTATGGGTTGAAACAATTTTTGACTTTTTCTAAATTATTGGTAACTTGGATTGTAAAGATGCACATATTAAGTTACATAATGGTTCGGTAACCACAAATATAACCTCGAATTTAATCTACGCCAATAGTAATTTTTTACTGATAAAGTGCAGCAGTGGTTCCCAACCTTTCTAGACAGTACCAGTTAACTGTATTACGCAAATAAATAAAAGAGCTGTTTATTTTTTATTTACAATTACATTTAGTTATGGCAAAGCTTTCTGAACAAAATCATCCATCATCATGAAACTTACTGTTTGCGTGATATTGCATTTCATTAATGTTATTCCTTAGAACATTCCACAGATCTACAGATACGAGTTTGAGAATCAATCCATTACATATTTGTAGTTATGCAGCTCTGAAATTCAGATGCCATTCATTTGGGTTGTAATTAAATTATTGTAACAAGATATGCATCTGTTTCATTTTCTATTTATTCCAGTTGAAATTCTGCGTGTAACCTAATTTCAAGCGATATACGCTTGTGTAAAGAAATTAATTTAATGTGATACGAATGATATTTAGCATTCTGTCACTGGGCTTTTTCAGGTTCATGAAATGTCAAAAAGTGTATTACTTACTTGATTCTTCTAGAAATCTTGTATTTAACAATATTTATCTACATGTGTGTGGCAAAAATCTGCTAGATGAACTTGAGAAGAAAAGTGTTTTAAAAACTACACTTCTTTGTTCTCTTAGTTTTCCACATATTGGCAATTTACAGAGTTAACTAAAGGAAGCGTTTCCTTTACAGAACAATGGTTGAATTAAAAAATTAATGGCGTTTGATCAAAACTGGTGATCTCAAAACATTTTTCTTAAATTAAATAACTTTCAAACAAAAAAGTTAGTAAGAAAGTGTAAACAAATTATGTGTTTCTTTATTAAATTATTAACTACAAAGAGTACCTACTATTTATATAAGTTATTAGATAATTTTGCACAGCATATTTTTTAATTAGAAAATATTTTCATACAATATTGCCTTTTTAAAAATAGAACTAGTTAAAGTAAACTTTAAAACTCTGCTCTAGAGGATTAATGTTATCAGGTTTATTAGTTTATCCTTGATTTTTGCAGCAACTCCTGTATCCGATTTAAAATTTAATAACTTCGTATTAAAGCTTTTAACAAAAGAACGCCATTAGAATTCCTTTATATTTGATTTCACTTAATTACTTTTAACTTTTGCATGACAAAGTTAAAAGTTATAAAGGGAAATCTGCTTTTTATTTAAAGTAATGCTTAAATTTTGCGTAAAAACGGTTGCAAATGTATATTCGTTTTAGTAAATAGTAATAACTATAAGGAATCGATTGCATTAATTTAGAAAAGACTCACGCAATCAAAATTTAAAATAAGCCAAATAAATTACAACACCAATTTGTAAACCATGACCTCTGATCCTATTGATGTGTATAGCTGAACATAAATTTGTGGGAATGTATGTTACAATAAAGCTCTTGAACAGATAATCCTCAATTTAAATAATATCCTCAACTATACAGTGTAGACTCTTGTTTTATCCAATCTCCCATACAAACAGAAATAATTACACCCTCCGTTATTTTAACCGAATAAAACCTCATTTCCTTGATTTATTCAGCTATTCCTGTAATTCTTGTTCATTGATTAATTCTTTTCAAATATTCTTCAGATACTTCCTCGGACGATTTATTTTCAATAAGGTCGCAATTCTGAAAGTGTGATTAAATTGTAATATTTCGTAGCGATTTCTTATCCACCTTCATCGTCTCACAATACTATTCATAACGGTATAAATTAACGTTTACATAATCGTGCTTAGATAGGATAACGATCACACCTCTAAGTGTCCGACATTTTGCCGATATTACCAGAAAGGATTGTTCAAGGTTTGTTATATCACGCCTACTTATCATACTAAAATGTTCATGAAAGGATTTGCGAGGACTATGCGTTTCAGGAAACCTACAATTCACGATCTAGACTCGCCTACTGAAATAGCAAACTGACACACGATAATTACTTTAGTCACTCAAATATTGATTTTATATTAATAATGAAGGCAGTATTGACATTATCGTAACGGATTTTTTATACCTTTACGTTACGGGTGAATAATATTTTATTTATAGAACGTCATTCGCCATATCCTGTATTTATTAAATTCAAAGGTGTTGTACTTAATGTAAAATTAGCAATTTTATTAACGTTCATAACATAACTAATTCTAACATAAACTGCGGTTAAGTGCTTAACGTAACTACTAATGAAATAAAGATGAAGAATAAATGTCGCTAGAATTTGTAAATTATGAGTAAAGAAGTAATACTTTTTTTTCGATATTTATAATTTAAATAACATGTTTAACTCATTTAGAGGTTACACTTTACAATAATTTATTGAATTTTGTTGTTTGACCATCAACTCGTCACTTAATGGTTAAATTTATTATTATTTGAAAGTATGATGCAGATAGCTATATATGGGAAGTATGGAGAAATTGTTGTAACCAGACATATTGCAAGCATTTCAAAATGTATCTTAACGAAAATGCACAGTAACGCATATTTATTATTAGGGAATCATAGATCAAGGTTCTTGCCTTTTTTTCACAACAGGAGTTCCTAATGTAATCCTGTAAACGTCACTTTTGAGTAGGTCTTCCAAAAAAAAAAAGTAACTTCCTAAATAAAAGATGACAGCGCAAACCGAAAGTAAAGACGGAAGACGGAAAGTAAGTAACAAAGCTTGAAATGCCTTTGACTGTTGAATTCATCATCAGTTGTATTAATAGATTACTTTTCTTGTATTTCATTGTTTCTAATATGATATAATAATATATCAAAAGTATAAATTTAAGATTTAAAAGGGTGGTAATTTTCGCGGCCCCAAGAATTATTATTTTTACCCCAAGAATTATTTTTTCGACCCCAGCTTTTTAATTATTTTGGTCCCAAGATTTTTGATCCCAAGAATTATTACTTATATAACCCCCCAAAATTATTATTTTAACACAGAATCATCCTTTTGGCCCCAAGATTTTATTCATTTTACCCCATGATTTTATTCATTGTATTCAATTGAAAAAAAATATACTAAACCTACCTTTAACCGAAGCGCCCGAGTGGCAATATACGTTTAGGGTGACATTTTTGTTTAGTTTCAAATGCCTCTATAAAATAAGTAAATAAATGAAATCTTGGGGTAAAATAAAAAAAATCTTGGGGTGAAATGGATAAAACCTTGGGGTAAAATGAATAAAATCATGGGGTAAAATGAATAAAATCTTGGGGCCAAAAGAATAATTATGTGGGCTAAATTAATAATTTTGGGAGCAATGTAATAATTCTTGGGAACAAAAATCTTGGGACCAAAATAATTAAAAAGCTAAGGTGGAAAAAATAATTAATGGGGTAAAAATAATAATTCTTGGGATGAGAATGACAATTCCTAGGATGTACAAAATAATATCTCTATAAAAAACATTTTTATACAAAGTACTTAAATATATTATGCAAAATACACATATTTTTCTTATTAATATAACACTAACATGTGCATAACTTATAAATGAAAGATTTAAATGGTATAACATTTTCAAATGAAGATGTGATGCAAATATTTGTACAAAACTGGTTAAACACGTACAATTGCAATCCAATGCGTACTGGAAATGGTATCCAAATGTTGTAAAGAACGGTTCTTTCTTTGACAAAACTGTACGAAGTTCTCTTTCACTTCCAAAGGCCACCATCTAACAAGTTCTTCCTTAAATATAATTGTTCTATTTTTGCTTGATTGATGTATAAGGGAAAAGGTGCTTCAACTGGTATTAGATGTTTAATTAACCTATGTGTAAACTGCTACTCCGTAAAACACAGAAGCTGCTACTTACGCAAAAATGATCCAATAATCAGAGGTAATCTTATCAAATGTTGTAATAGAGACCATGATGACTCAATTAAATTGGAATTAGAACAATTAAAATTAAAAATGGAATGTCAAATTGAGCTTTAGAGGGAGAAAAATAAATAAAAAAACTAAAAAATAGATTGAAATTGTTAGAAACTTGAATGGAGCAATTTCTAAATGCTCAAGTAAAGGACCACATATGTGAGATAAACGAACTTTTAGAAATTGTTCATAAATACAATCCAATGAACAAACAAATTTTGAAAAAGATCCAGTAAATCAAATTAATGAATCGAATCTATTAAACCCTGAAGAATTAACCAGCATCCAAATGAAAATCAAAAAACAGCAAAATGAAATCTCATCCCTCATAACGAAAAACAATTTAATAGCTAATGAAATTCTGTCGGCAATGCAAACACTCTACATGTTGACTGCACCGCTAACTAGGTTGATCGACGTAAATAAAGGTAAAGGTACAAGTACTAAAAATACTCAACCATCTAACGATTTTCCAACTCTAAGCAAACCAAAAATGGCATATAAGAAACATCTTATTACTGAGCGACAGTCATGGCAGAGGCTTGGGACAAAGCCTCAAAGATAAATTCGCTATGTACCTATTGCCAAATTAAGGGCGAAATTTCAGGCAGTCCTTAATAATGTAAAAAAAATTAACAAAAGGCTTTACTAGATGCTGCAATAATAATTGCTGGAGGGAATATGTCGAATCCAATCTGAAATACCTTAAAAAGATACTACAGACATTGAGATATACAAATGTATATATTTGTACCATCCCTATGGGACATGATGAAGTCAGCTTTAACAAAGAAATAGCAAAAATGAATTTGCGAACTACTGAAACCCTAGCAGAAGTGAAACACACAAGAAATCCTAACTGTAACCTAATTGACATAAATCAGTTCATGTATCGGCGTCGTTTCACGAAACACGCCCTGCACTTCAATAAGATTGGTAAAAAAACTTGGTAAATAAAATTAATCGTGCAATTACCACAAATCCTTCTGAAAACTACTACATCCCAGTAAATTTCCTAATACTGGTGCTGTAGACACATAAGCAGTATAACTGAAACTTCATCAGTAACACGTCAACAACAAACTTTTCAAGAAGAACCAAACGAGGCTAATGCAGAAGTGCAACTTGCCCAAGAAATTATGTCTGTTGAAGTTGACAAGCACTGACCCATCCCTAAATCCAACAATATTAAGTATTCAGTGTAGAGTAAATATATTTATAATAAAATTCCATGTCAAATTGGAAAAATGCCATTTCAAAATTTTTGCAAAGTAGTAAAAACATTTCTATTAAAATATATCTACCAATTATTCCATTTCTGAATTCCTTGAAACCGACTGGCCAGTTAAGAAAACCGAATAGTTTCAATTTTATTTGTTTTTTGTTGTTTTTTGTATGTACCTAATATATCTTAAACGGTATGACCTTTATAATATGTCTAAAATTGTCTGCAAACTATGTAGTTTTTACGACAATAAACTTTGATTGATTGTGTTTATGCTTCGAAAGTATCACCTAGTTCCTTGTGTATTCTTCTATTTGACGTTATGCTCTACTTCGTCACTCATAACCTATGGATGCTTTTTGATCCAGGGAGGATCGATTAAACCACTGTCATGATCCGGATGAACAATTCTCACAAAAGCGCTTCCAATAATTAACCTCGTATCAGTTTCGTAGGCTTCCTGTTTATCCTTTATTAAGTTAAATACCCTCCCCTTTATTTACATTGTTGATAATCCTTCTTTTGATTCGTAATTCTAATCACCAAATATAAGGAGAGATCAATGAAACGTGAGGTTACTGTATCGATCAGATTTATTAATATATTTTGCTTCAGCTTAAATGGATCACAACAGTCTACGATGATGACAGCATGTAGAGGTCTCATAATTGTAAGTGGTGAAATGACCACTAAGACTTTCATAAGCTCAACTTGCTTTACTTCAATGTTGTATATGTGAAGAACCGGCATTACAGTAATCTGTATCCAGTGAGCTTGTATCTTGAACTTGAACTGTACATATGTGAGTGGACCCTTCCACTGTAAGTAATCGAGTACACGATGGTTGAACCAAAAGAAACCTAACTTTAATAGCTTTCAAGGTATTTTCCATTTAATGCAATGCGCTTGTTCAATCGGTTCACCCATTTCTCAAAACAGTTATGGGAACTCTTCCTTTCCTCGCGCTCTTCGGGACTTGCATTATTTTTTTTGCCCTTTTTAGTCAGTTTTCATTCTCGGGAACAACAAGAATAAGTAGCAGGTTGCCAAGATGCCTTTTCGTGGAGGAATTGCTTGATAGCTCTATATTTATCCAGGAGAATCATTTTACAGGCTATTTGAACGGTTTCCCCCGTATTCCTTCGAAGCAGGAAGCAGAAATTCATGAGTTATTCACGCAAATCCGCTATCATGAATACAAGTTGTTAAGAGAACCTTTGGGAAAAAAATCACTCTACCTGCACTTATTGCAACTATACGTAATGTTGCAAGAAATAATATTGTGCATGTGTTGGTACCAAAGCAGAGTGTACAAGACAAACAGCGATGATATCCGCGCCGTGAACATCGACTTTAAAAAAACCAACCTTACATAATATAATTGGCGGAATGTTCGCAGAAGGAAGCTGTAGTACTAGATAAATATCAAATACACAAATAAGTTCTCGTCTGCTGTTTAAAATACATTTCTTGTCCATTAAGTTATATTTAAGAGCGAAGTTTTAAATTGATGAAAAGCTTTCCCAGAAGCTCTAATAAACTCATTTAACATTGTGTATATGTAGTATAATATACACGTAGCTATGTTTCAAAATTTTAATTCCGTGTGTACTTTAATACCAAAATAAATGTGAATTATTCCAAAACAGATACGTAAAAAAAATATTCTACAAGCACAGTTTAATGTAAATTGCAGGTATTTAAATTCAAAAGTATTTATGTATTGTGGCGGCATCAAAAACTGCAAGCTTTAGTATTCGTATCTAATTGCCTGAAATAAATTTTAAAGTCTTCAGTTTTTCATAATGGCTTTGAAGATTGAACTTGTATAATTATTTTACAGAAAACCAATTAATTTAGCAAACTTATTACTCGCTGTATCAAAGCTTCCTTGAAACTGCTACTAAAATTATTATAAACATTTCAATTAGGTTCTCGGTGTATAAATTCACTTTGGAAAGGATTTCAATGATTTTGGGTTTCAATTAAAAGATCAAAAACATCTAGCAGAAACTAATCTCAGCGAGTTATCCTGAATACTAATTAATTAAGTAAAAAGGAGTTAAACAACAAACGATCCTTCATTAAAAACGGGGAATTAATTAATTTTACAAAAGTCCGTTAATTTTTGTCCACTTATATGCAGCACCTCTTTTCCTCTTTGATCTTTAACGTAATTCAAAAGAAGGGTTCGGTACGAAAATTGCTGTTTCTTAAGTTACAGTTAATTAAGAATGTTTTACCTTAAAATATTGCTCTCGGCTAAAATATATATTTCACGACATTTGCATAACCTTCCACTAAATAATAATACGGTATTATATTATAACCACCGAAGCGCATAACGGATTTAACTAAAAGATGCGTTACAGGAGAGAAGTTCTGTATTGATTAGGCGAGAAAATATTTATAATAATTGCGATTTGTGTAATACATAGTAGAAATGTTTCGTCTTTGACACGGCATTCTCATTGTGCATTAATTGATGTAAAGGACTCTTAAATGTGTAAAAGACATTCATGTCTTTGTGCAGATGAATGCCTAAACATTGCTTGGAAATGTCTCTACAAATTACGTGCTTACAGAACAAACCAAACCAAAGTGTTTTGGCAATTCAACTCATGGGATTACTGTTATTTATTTATTCATTTAATCTCATCTGACAATGAAAGTTAGGATGCGAACTAATCGAGCTCTTTCGCTTTATATCCCCATTTGCCTTTTATTGAACATTTATAAAAAAGTTCTATAAAGGGAAATTGTAGCAGCCATTAAAATTTAATTTACGGAACGCGTTATCTGTTATATCCTATTGAATACAATTGGCTGAAGTGTAGTATTATTCAAGTTTATCAAATATGTATGGATTAATGGTTCTATCGGGAGAACGTTGTTATTAAAATTTATTTATACCTTTTTAGAAGTATATTAGAACCAATTCATTTACATGTTAAGATTTATATCATCTACCTACTGTTTAATCTCCTTGAAGGAGGTTACCTACTAACGTATATACTATGTAATAATATTTACAAAGGCGCTTTTCCTTTCTGACATATTATTTTATGTCTGACGTAATGGGAGTGGTTTTATCTACCTTGTCATAAAACAAAAGTATTGCCATGTTATTTAGTTGCCCCGGATGTGCTTCTAGTGTTTCACTATATTAGGAGACAAACTGTTGAAAATAAATAACTTGTAGTACTACTGATATCGATCAATTGTGCTCATAAATTGTATATTTCTTTCAATTTCATTTCTAATAACGATTCTATCTCAACCAGCTTCTGTCATATACAGGGTAGTCCACTTTTTAGAGCATTACTTTTAAAAGGTGATAGAAAATTGAAAAATAAGTGAACTTTCATTAATAAACATATATCTTTAAATGCTTAATAATTGAGATATAACACCTCAAAGTTGAAGAAAAATTTCGGTTTTTATTTAATAATTACTTTGTTTTTAAAGATACAGTTATAATTTTTCGGAAATAGTCTTTAAACTGTGTTAAACCTTTCGGATCTTTTTTGTTTTTATATAAATGTACATACTACATATATACTTAAAAATTGTCAACAGACGCAAAATTTTGTTTAGAAAGTTTTTTGTATCGCGGTCAATTTTGATTAGTAGTTATTAAGCATTTAAAGATATATGTTTATTTTTCAATTTTCTATAACCTCTTAAAATTAGTGCTCTAAAAAGTGGACCACCCTGTAGAATGTACAGTTATTTTTTGTAGTAATTGCATGTTTTCAATTCGACACTCAATCTAAAAAAGTAGTAATTCGGGATTGAAAGTAATGATTTATTTTCGGCCATACGAGAGATTTAAAAATTACAAAATCAGTCTCACTGGAGATTACGGAAGCGCTGCCGTTTTGAAAATATTTTACATCGATTCGGTTTTCAGAATAACCCCTAAGTTCAAATTTTCAAAGACCTGTCTATAAAACTTTCCCAGAAATATCTAACTAGAACTCCCAAAAAAAAACCCTGTATACTAATTTTAAATATTTTATATTGTAAAATTATTTTGTCGAAATCATTATAATTGTTCATTGGACGATTCTTTGTTTATCCCTAAATACATCTATGATAGTTGTATTAGTGGTATCATAAGACTTTGAGAAAGAGAAAGTTTTCTGCCAAGACATCAGCACAAGATTTAACGAGGCAGAAATGTTTTTTTCTTATAGAATTATGTTCAAACTTTAATTTGGTTATAGTTTGAAGCTGTTATTCGACGTTCCAAAAAAAATTAAGAAAAGCTTTCTGCCAAGATATTAGCACAAGATTTAACAAGGCACACATTTATTTTCTTTTTGACTATATAAAAGCTACATTTTAGGAGTAATTTGAAGCTTTTACTCGATGGGTGCAGTTCGTATCCAAAAAATATTCAGGAGAGAGAACATGGCGAATTTCTGCACAAGTTCCGCCCAGGCAGCAAAAGATTTTATGGATGGTCTGTATGAGTACTATCATTTCATGCTGTTACTTGATAGGCCAGCTTTTTTACAGCCAGCTCGCGCTCTATTACGAAACAAAAACCACTGTAACTTCTACAGTTTTATCTATCTGATTTAAATGAATTTTTGCTTATTTGAATAGGCATTCAACTCAGATTCTGGGCTTAAAGTCACAATTGATAATAATAGTTTAATACACTTTCTAGAGGGAGTTATCTCCAACTGAAGTTGTTTTTCTAAATTTTCTCTAAAATTTTCAATGGAAGAATATCGTTATTTTATGGTGGTTTTGTGAGCCGAAATAGTCTAAGATACTGGAGAAAACCCCATATTGATATCTCTTGTCGTTTTCGAGATATGACCAATAATATCTTTTTCTGGTAATTTTTCACTACCCCATTTTTAATATTGTCGATATCATAGATCGCCGTGTAATTTATTATCCTTAAATATTAAATATACCATACGTTAATAGTTAAATGTGTAATTTTATTAGTATCAGATGAAATAACTTTTTGACAACTGAACTGAGAATAACACACTATAGGCTGCTGAAAATAGTCAACCACGAAACTAATGGTATTTGAAAATACTATAGTAGATACCTAAATTTTAGCCGCTGTATTATATAAATGAATCTTCCGCTCACACAATAAAGTAATAAATCACTCTTCACAAAACCTCCCCCATGAATAACTTTTATTGTACTTAGATTTGAACGAGCTTGATACAATTAATTGGGTGAATAAAATAACGACATGTTTCGACACACGTATGGTGTCATCATCAGGCTAAAAAAGGTTTACTTAGCATAAAACTAATTAAATAATTACTTACACTTACTCTAACGTGAAATGTTTGATTAAGTTAAATTGAAGTAGAAATGGAATAATGGAAGTGAATGAGGCGCAGTAAAATTTCAAAAATTACACATTGATCATTAAAATGTAAATCGAGTCATTCCATCACTGCAAAATTAGCAAAGGTAAGTGATAAAACCAAGACCAACTTACAAGTTGCCAAAAACGGAACCCTCAGGAAGGTCAGACACCAGTCATCATGCTAAAAAATTAAAGGGAGGTTAGAGAAATTAGGGTAAACCTAAAAATACTTACGGGAACTAAAATTGGGTTAAGCCACGGGCGAAGGCCCAACTCAATGGTAAAGCCACATAATTGCAGAGAAAATCGATTTAAACGACCGACAAAATCACAAGGTAAAACCAACACAAAATGGAGTAGCAAAATTCAATGACAGATGTTTGAAAGCGGAGGTGGGAATGTAAAGATAATCAAAAGAGAAAACTGCAATACCGACCGACCAAACGGGCAAGCGGTATACGGGGGTCAATGCGAAAAGTAAAAACAGGATACGATCCACCAGGAAATTATAGAATGAGCAAATTCTTGTTAATGGTAAGGACTTCGTTTAGGGATGAAGACGGATTTTGGTTGAAGGATGTCACAATTTCTTTAATTTCTAGCAAATTAAGTTTAGTACTTTTATCAAAAATGTGTAAAATTTCAAAATTGCTATTAGGGTCGAAGGAATGACCACGTTCAAGAATGTGGTGTGCAAGCGAAGTGTTCCGCAAACCTGGCTTTGAACTTCCTGCCAGTTTGACCGATATAAAATGATCCGCAAGTGCTACATATAAGCTTGTACACACCGGATTTATTCATAGTATCTAGTTTGCCTTTCGTTTGCACCAGGTAACCTTTTAGGTTGTGTTTAGAAGGAAAAACGATATGAATGTCGAATTGTTTAAAGAATTTACTAAAGGAATGAGAGGCAGGACCAATATAAGGTAAACAGAAAAACTTTTGGGGTCTCAACAATGTTCGGGAGCAAAGTAGTGTGATTTTTGATTTTGAATTTATGGAAAGTGTGGTAAAAGAGCTTCTGGATTAAAGGCTTGGGATACCCGTTTCGAGCAGCAATTTCAAGTATTAAATTATAATCGTTATTAAAATTTAGTTGGCTCAAAGGCAAATTAAAAAGACGGTTAAAGAAGGATCTAAAAGCAGCGAGTTTATGACCAAGAGGATGGTAAGAACAATAAGGAATAACATGGTCGGTGGTCGCAGGTTTTCTGAAAATATTTATATCTAAATGATTTTTGGGTCTGGTGATTTTAAGGTCCAAAAAGTTAATGCAACCGTTAGCTTCTTTCTCAAGGGTGAATTTAATGTTGGGGTGGAGGTTATTGAGGTATTGGAAACAAAGATCAATGTCGTGATCAGTGCCCTGGAATATTAGAAAGATGTCGTCCACGTAACGTTTGCAGAAAAAGAAAAAAGGTTTTGTGAAGAGTGATTTATTATCAGTTCACCCCATTTGGAGAAAATTACCTCACACCCTGAATATGGATCATACCAATAATAAAGTAAATTAACATTATCTACTCTCCCTATAATTACTCCCTCATCTCTTACGATCTTGCTTCTTCTTACTTCGAGTTCCTCCATCCTCGCCCTAATCTCCCCCTCCTCTAAAACCTCTTTCCAATTCCTTCGGTTCTCCCTCAATTCGTCACGATCCCCCAACATATGCCCTATATTCTTCAAACCTACTCCACGCAGTCTACACCTTCTCTTTTCATCCTCCCACCAGTATCTATTGTCCCTCTCTTGATTCCCACACTTCCTATTAATCTTTTTTTGATACACAACCCTTCTCTTAAGTACCTCGGTACCCCTTCTACCATAATTTCCCCATGTCTCACATTATACCTCCCTTCCCTAATTTTCCCCCTTCTTTTCTGCGTCTGCGAATCCCTGTCTCTGCCTATTACATCCTCTCTCGTGATCTCACCCAATCCTCTCTCCCTTCTCCTCTGCACAACGACACTTCTGTGATACCTCTTGCTATCCTCCTGTCCATATTTTATTTTTTCTTCCTTCACTTTCCTCCAACAGTTTTCAAGAGTAGACGCCCCTCCCCATCCCTACCTCGTATCTCATAGCCAACCTTTCCGCCTATATTTTTTTCCAATTTCACCTCTTTTTGCACTATGTAACCCGAGGCCTCCCTTTTCTAAGCCCAATATCCATTCCCAATTTCTGGTCTGAACCACAGCACATCCTCCTATCTGGCAAACTGGTTTGACTTGAAGGAAGGGCTACGTAATATCGTATATAATGTATCCATTATCCAAGAGTGAGATAAAGTGATAAACATAATAATCAGCATAACATTCACATAATACATTAAGTATGCTCAAACCGATAGTTAAAAGTATCTTGAGATTCTTCGTTTTATTCCATTTTGGTTTGGTACGCTGCTGTTGAAAGAAAGTAACTTATTACTTAGCATGTTTTTGATACAGTATAAGGCACTATGTAAAGCAAATGAAACGTGCCTATAGTGTAGCAATCTACAGTTAGATTAGTATTCTAATTTATGAAAGATTATACGGATCGTTTTTTGAAAATTTCGAAGGTCTACGTTCAACAAAACAAATAACGATGTAAAACTGACGAAATGTCAGGTGTTCTAAATTACAGGACGTCTCTTCTCTTTCAAAACGAAATGAATAAATTTACAAGGTGTTACATTAAAAACCAATAAAGTTTGTTTACTTCAACCTGACACGAAACGCGCAAGGTTCTAACTAACAAAACCAATACAAGAAAATAGAAACACCCTGTATTTAATGATTAAGTTAATGCTAATTTGTTAAATGGATAATGATATTTGATAGCAAGTTGAAGATATTTAATAAGTAACGATAAAAAAGTCTAACAAGGAGGCAACTTGCCCAATAAAGTTATAGTGAAAGTAGTAGTTGACATGCATATTAACCATATACGTAAATACATAATAGATTTTCCTGGCACTTTCTTTAGCCTTGGTCATAATAATTCTTGTGCTGTCTTTAATTTATTACATTTGTGTACGTAATGAGACTTTCACTAATACTACTTAATTTATTGATGAGTTTATGGGATCTTAAATAAAACGTTTCCATTTTGTGCGGATCAAACAAACAAAGATGAGCAAAAGTGTAAATAGAAGTTTTAATGGAAAGTTATAAAATTGTTTACAATCGGAGGAACGATACAAAACTAATTAAAAAATTTCTTTCAAAAGTTTACATGCACAACATAACCTAATTAAAAAGTTCCTTTTTACAGAAATAAAAAAAAGTTTAGTGTATGTTTTGTTATATTCCCTTTAGGACGACGCATAAATACATTAATTAAATTAAAACAAACTCGGAAATTAAAAATTGCAGAGACATTAATTAAGTCATAAGTTTACATGACAAATTTTCCACGCCTACAGTAAAGGGATATAAAAGCCCTCTTCTTGTATTATCTGCAAAATTTCATTTATATTATTTGAATACTTATACTTAATTTCCAAAGTAGCAGAACGGAAGGATAGCAAAATAAGATAAGAACGATATCTACTTTAGCATCAGTCCCTCCAGTTACAATCGGGAGGGACATAATTCACTGTCTAGCAAATCTGAGGCGTTGCCATCATTCCAGATTAACAACTTTTCTGTTAATATAATAATGTTGAATGTTTGCTTTCAACGGAAGAGAAAACTTTAATTCAAAATTGCTCGCTAACATTTTTGTGTACATACGATTCATTGGGTCATTGTTCCTGGGATTAAAATACGGTGCTGCTCTAGTGCTCTAACGAATTTAACCGCAAAGTACTTGTTTCAACATTATACAATGCTTGACCCAGTATGATTGAAAAGTTTACAGGACCGGTGTTCTATTTCAATTTCACCTTTGTTAGTGGAATCTTCAATGCAAAATAACACGTATATCTAACTAATACGTAATACTAACACGTGCCCATTTATTTTGATACATATTCAGTTGTAATATGTAAACACAACCCTAACCTCCTGGGGGGGGGGGGGGGGGAGAATTTTTATTGCACTTAAAATTTCAAACTTAGTGGACGTAACAAAAATGTGCAAGTTATAAAGAAAATCATCCGTTGGCAACGTTCAAATTTTCCAACTACATTGTTAATGTAGCACGTGATAACAACATATTTCAGTTGTTCCACATTTCATTCAAACCAATTTCCCAATTAAACATTTCCACACGACACAGGAATGTAAATCTCTCGAAATCACCAACAAATAAGCTCAAATTTTCTCTTCGATGGTGCTTACTTGCATTATACTCTGTGTAAGGACAAAAAACTTGCCATACCTGTTCAATCTTTACTTTATGAATCTATAGGGTCGAAGCTAAAATACAATTTTTCTACAAACGTCAAAAAATTACAAGGTTTGCGCATTGTTAACAATACGCCAAGTGACCCTTTTTTCACTTTCCTACGTTACCATGACACCGTGCGTGAAATGACGACGCACGACGCCGTGCGCGAAATACTTACTTCGCGCACTGCATGTAAACTGTATGAGAGTTCTGTATTTTAACGTTAAAATAATTAACTTTTTCACGTTTGTAGAAAAAATTTTGTTTGCAACTCGTGCGCGAAATACTTTGGTGATCTCGACTATTTTCTCGATCACCAAAGTGGCATTTCGCGCACTAAATACAAAAATAACTATTCTTTAGCATCTATGCAATATACCTAGTTGAGTTTTTTTAAATATTGTAGCCATGGTAGTCCATTCTGTAAAACTTCAACAAGGCTTTTTCTAGTATGCTTATTACATACATATCATTAAGTCATAGGACTTCTGCATCTACAAAGTATCCAATTTAAATTTGGATTGTGAACTGCTTTTTAACGCCAACAGCCTTGCCTTGTTTTTTGCGGGCCATATTTTTCATTTTCCTTGCTACAGCGTAATTTCGTTGTACATTTATAGACAATGTTGTTTGATAGCACCTCTTGTAACTGACAGTGACACTAACCTTATCCTTATCCGACGTCCTGGGTTATTGCTTTAGTGCCAAAATTTCAATTTACCTTATGTCAAAAGAGCAGGGATGTCGCCACCATTTACTACGAACAAAGATTTCTTGTACTTCAGATACCGTGGTAAATAACGCGTTTTGTAACATTCTCCTCGTCTATTTCAGAAAAAATATTTATAGTGGCAACCGCTACTATTCTGTGGTCCTTTTTCCTAAAACTCACAGAAACGGAATAATACGTCAAAAATTGATTTTGGATGCCACCCTTTCAAATGTTGGACGAGCGACTGTTGCAAGAAATCTAACGATAGGGTTACAGATCGGGCAATCAAGTCCAGCTTTCGTATCTTTGACTATTTTTGAGAAAGACTTGCCCAAATGCCCATACCTAGTGTACAGGGTGATACAAACAGGTGTAGCGGGCTATGTATATCCGGATTCTACATATGAAAATCAGCCTAAAATGTTCAGTAACATTTTTATGATTTCGGCTTAGTTTAGCCGTAATCGGCCTTTTTGTAACACCCTGTACATTTACATACTTAAATATGTTTACTGTTGCTCAGCGGAGATCTGATACCATCAAAATCTCTCTCACTTAGAACTTTAGCAAAGGTTAGTTAGTAAAACTTAATTGCTCCAAACTATACTAAAGAAGAACTAAATGGATCGGTGCTAGTTACGTTTGCGATACGTGTAGCAATATACTCACAGCCTCATCATCCTTGTCCTTGTGCCGTAAATACCGTGGGGATATACACTGTGTCCGTAAAGTATGGAACAAATTCATTTTTAGCTAAACAGACCATTTTAAGAAATAATCCTGAAACATGTCGATTTTTGATTTTAATTTACCGTATTTTAAAATAATAATCTAATATACAGGGTGAATTTCTTTCGAGTAATGACGTCACCCCCATTTTTTTAAATAGAACATCCCCATTTTGTTTCAATTTTCGAATTACTCTAGCTGAGCTGATTCCAAAAATGTGTCACATGTTGATTCCAATTGGTACAGGGTGGACAAAAATAAATAGTTTTGTGTACCAAACATGTTTGGAAACAGCTCATTTTTATTAATTTAAAAATGTAACAAACTACAGGGTGTTACCTTTAAACCAATTGCCGCTAGACAAGTATTTTTGTTAATATTGTTAATTTAACTAATAAAGAATGTTATGTGTTACTTGAGCACACACAAAACTATTGTATTTTTGTCCACCCTGCAGAAAAGGATTTCTGATTTTCTCCCAAAATAATATACAGGCTATGTCATAAATATTTTTATTATTTTGATTACTTCCGGAAAGAAAAAAAAAGAAATATATAGTGTGTAGTATAGTTGTAATCAGAAAATGATTTCTGATTTTCTCCAGAAATAATATACAGGGTATGTCATAAATGTTTTTAATATTTTGTTAATTTCCGATTAGGCCGGAAGTAAATTCGTATACTTATTATACTCGATTAAAAAAGTTGTATGTCCTCTACTTCACTGTACAATTTTACTTCTTCATCTTTGTTAGCAAAAAAGTTATGAATTTTTAAAGTTTTCAACTTCTAACATTCATCCTCCTTCCCCTACGGGAAATAGAGAAATAAATGTAGTGCCAATAGTTTTTCGTGAACTATATGTATAACATTTAAAAAATAAGCATCCTTTGTAGGTTTAATGATGCATAGTGGTTCGACAGCAAAAAGCCATGAGTTCTTTTTAATTTGAAGAAATAGTAATATTTCTGTTAACACAACTATAGGGATGAACGCGTTATTATTATTACTATAAAATGGAATCTGTACATATTGATATAAAATTAGAAAGTCTTACTTAAATCATTTTCTTCAAATCTGTCCCTTAAGAAAGATGTTTGTGACTTAAATATGCGAATTACATAAAAATTAATTGAGGAAGTAGTGTCGAGTAGAGTTAAAAAAGTATAACAAAAGAGTTTCTCCAGGGGATGCTGGAGTCCTTCTAGTGGAGTGCTGATTGGTAAAGGTTAGAGATACGACAGTGTACTTCTATAATGCGCCGACGTTTCGACTAGGGCCAAGGCTAGTCTTTCTCGGGGCTCTTTATCCCCAGCATCCCCTGGAGAAACTCGTTTGTTATTATCAATTATTGGAGCAAATTTCACAAAGTTAAAAAAGTATTTAGATGATAAGAATATTCTTTATGATTGTTGGTCGGGGTCAGGGAGGGTTTTTCAACTGAGGCAGCGGTTCACTGGGTAATTTCGCACTCGAAAGAGGAATAAGTGGGTGAAAAACGCACAGCTGCAGCTTTTCTATATCTCAAACGTAGCTTTGAAACGGTTAATAGAAAAAATGACAAAGAGCTATTGTTGGGGGTGGTTCTTAAGTGGTTTGATAGTTACCTTTCAAAAAGAAGTCAAAAGGTTAGATTAGGCAAATGGCTTTCTAACAGTCTTTTGACTAAGCACGGGGAGCCCCAAGGGAGTGTCCTTGACCCTATATTAGTTCGGTTGTAGGTACATAGATATGTTAACAAATGTAATATTGCATTGTAAAATACGTTTATTCGCAGATGACGAGAGTCATTGGTAGAACAATGTGTGTTAGTAAGATTAGGATAAACACCTGTGATATTGAAATTGTTCGTAGTTATATAAGTATTTAGGAGTGATTATTGACAATATGCTTCGGTTTGCTCCTGACGATCTTTGGTGATGCACGGGTTTTTTTGGAAGTAATTTAGAACAAAGGCTCCTTAAAACACTATCTAAACATTTTATGTAATCCATGAGACCATCAATGGAGTCCACTTAATGATCATACAAGGACACGCCAGAAAAAAAGGTAGTGAGACTTACCGTAACTGGAACCCTCGTGACTGTTGAACACAACACCAAAAATCATAATAAAGTATTGTTCGTTGTTCGCTGATAAAAAGCATTCGATTTAATCAATGTTTAATGGGGATTTTGGTATTTTCAGTGTTCGGGAGACTTACAATAGGTTGATATAGAAAATTTGATCCCATCACAGTAAACAGGTCAAGAGATATTGAATGCGTATTAATAAAACTTGATAAGTGAACATTAGAGGTGCAGATTTTCCATTACTTTTGGCTTAAGTTGTAATTCTGACTTTTAACTCTAGTTATGGCAAGGATCATATCCTTGTGATACTCTCAGACATGATTGTATTGAGAGGAACATATTTTCAGTTGGTTCCTACCCTCACTGGAGCTTGCCTCGCCTAATGTAAGACAGTTGACCGGTAACGGCCACACTGGGAGTTGGTCTAAACCAATGCAACTGTCTACTTTTAGAGCTAGATGATTTACCATATCTTCTGGCATTAGCCCAATAACCTTTATTAATTTAACATTGGGTAC
This sequence comes from Pyrocoelia pectoralis, assembly GCA_036250285.1. Lineage (NCBI taxonomy): Eukaryota > Metazoa > Arthropoda > Insecta > Coleoptera > Lampyridae > Pyrocoelia > Pyrocoelia pectoralis. The sequence goes on from CM070078.1 coordinate 41,448,815, forward strand.
TAATTCGATACTGATGATAGTCAAAAATGCACAGACAACACGTTTGTAAGGTACCCACGGGGAACTTCTGGAACAAATATGCAGAAGTACCTCTATTTATTCTACGACTCGACAGATTTCTTTTCAAGTTGCCCTCGTTGCAATGTTGTGAAAAAATTCAATCTAATTTGAGAATTTAGAATTTAGAGTTGATAAAACAAGAAGGACGACAAAAAGGGTGACGGTTTATTAATATCCACAGAGGAATTTCGAGTAATGCTACTTCGTATTAAAATTACCACAAATGCAAAGTAAGTACGAAAAGCAATATGGATACACCTAATGGAACGACCTCAAAAGGCTTACATGGAAGAGGTCTTATGCAAGAGGAAGTATTAGGATCACGTTATTAGCAAATAGTACATATTTTCGGATAAAAATTAATTATTGAAGGAAATGAAACATTTTGCAACTATATTAAACCGGATTCAATATCTTTCGGACGAAACGCACAAACCATTACAAACATTTTAAAATTAAAATTAAATTAAAATCTGAATAAATTGATTTTGAAAACCAACCCATTCAAACGGTGCAACGGCTGTCGCCTATTTGAACAAATCGGGTGTGAAAAGCAACAGGCACAGATCAATGCCTAAATACAACTAGTCAGAAAATGTCGTACTAAAAATGGAATTTACAATACAAATTTACACATAACGTCCTTGCAGATATATAAATTTCAACTAAAAACGTTTGTAGAATTAGCTTTCAAAATGAGGTTTTACATACACAAATCTCTAAAGATTAAATAAATTTTCGATTATAACTACACATTAGTATACGCGATAATCATTCGAATGGCGTTTCGAGTTAATGAATATTGGAAATGAAATAAACGTTAAAATGAAACGAATTACTAGGTTAGACGAGTTGCTGTCTAGAAACCATCTGGTAAATGAAAATAGCTAGTAAAACGTTCGCTTATTACATTACAGGGGGTTATATTTGTTTTTGTGAAGTCACGCTCTTCTAAAATGTCTGGTGGTGACAGCAGTAGCATAACTCCCCAGTATTTTCATGCAGATCACATAAAACAATCACACTGTTTGCATCATGACGATGTATACCGAAATCATTTATGTCGGTGACATTTTCGAGGCTCTGGCGTCGCTAAATGCAATTTACTTTTTTCCGAAAGACTGCACTGCTTTCCAATCTGATTACATTAGTGCAAAAGACGGACTCTAGCATCCACTTCCCCCTAGTAATGTGATTTGCTAATCCTAATCAGAACCCCATCATCAAGTTTGAAAGCTTTAACCTTACTACTATTGGATTTCTGACCCTACAGCCATGCAAAGAGGGTTGGGGGAACGTTAAAAGTGAGTCGGATGTAAATTTCGATTTAAATTATACATTGGAAAAATTTGATATTACACTTAACGGCTCTTAAATATTAATATTTGTGAAATTAAATTACGACTAATGCGAGAGAGTACTATAAAAACACACAAATGGGCCGCCTTTTGTTATTTTCCCTAAGGCATCCTAGTGTGTAATATATTTTAACAATTTAATTTCGAAGCTTGTTATCTTTGAGAATAAAAACAGACTATTTCGAGCAAAAAAAATATTTGTGAAACGATTTCCTACGTAATTAGTATGCCCGTGTTGATAAATATGTGAGAGGCTGGGGAGTTTTAAAATATTGACTTTATATCCGTTTAAATTAGTTTATTTGTGGATAGCGCCGTTTATATTTACCATTTATTCGCCACTACGCTTCCTTTTATTTCACTCATGATTAGCACTAATGAGTAATGAAGATAAAATATGTATTTTCTTTGGACAACTTTATTGTCCAATCACTAAACAAACTCACATCGGACGTTGTTTTAAATCGCATTTCTTTATTTTTGATTCTATAACTATTCCTCGATTTTATATTTTTAATTCGAGGTCAGAGACACTGCTTGCATTAATCAGTAGCAGCAATAAATTATGTTTTCCACTACATAATGAATTACGCTTTTAATTACAGTATGTCTTTTATGTGAAATTCAAAAATGCATACTATATTTTTACAGGGTGCCCCACTGCTCCGTAATCGATCGATAACTCAATGTGGGTTGAAGAAACAGAAAAAAGTTTCAAATAAAAGTTGCTTTGATTTGAATTGTGCATCTTTTAAATTTTATATCTATAGTATATTGCATTTTCACCTGGCAGGATAATGTCATTTTTTTAAATAGCACACCCTGTATTTTTTTCCTTCATGTATCGCCCAACCATATTTATATCACGCCTGCAATTTTTTTTTATATTAGATGGGCCTTTACTGCCATTTGACAACATTGTTTCCCCCCTTAGGTACAGCGTAAACAACCCTTTAAGTTTTAAATAAAAACGAGGATTAATTTTTTCTTGTGCTAACTAATAAAAACAGTTTATGCAAATTCAACCTTAGTTTAATAAATGTTCCCATGCAATCATACAGATTTTGATTAAATCGTTCCCGTACATTTTGGAACATTTCCGGAATCTTTGGAGGAGTTACGTGACCGTATTCAGATTGAAAATCATTACAAGTGTTGTCCCCTTTGATATAAAAATGGACGTGTTTTTGCATTTCTCAAAAACAAAATTTAAAGCCGGAAACACATCTGTTACCTTTTCGTTGGGTCACCCTGTGCAAACACAGTGACCTTATTAATATTATAATGTTTTTCTTAGGAACCGATGATGTTTATAAACAGAAACCTACCCCGAGCCTAAAACCAATATTTTGTTTCTCTTCCCCCTTTTCTGACTTTGCACTTTGAACGTCTACTTAATTTTTCGGTAGTTGATCGTCATTTAGATTGAGATGTTTTAGCTCGATATTTCCCTTCTTCGGAATCTACAATATGAAAATTAAAGTTATCAACAATGGAATGAAAAGTTACGATTTAGTTTAGATTTAAGCAAAATGTGTAGAACAGATTTTTCTACTACACCGCCTACAGACTCTAAACGGGTCTAATCTTTGAAGATAATGCTACCCCTTTGCAAAATGTCTCAGTCCTCTTAAATATCTTCAATCTATTTACATAATGTTTTACAAGAAAAGCCCGCAATTAAATAGTACCATATGTTTTTAAATTCATCGACCACCTCCTCTAGATTTCAAGTTGAAAGAGTCTCCTGCTCCATATTCAGCAACAGCAAACCTTCCTACATTACACTATCTCTAAATAATACCGTAAAAGTTTATGAAAATTTCTTGTTATCTCAACCATTGAAACCATTCCTTCAGTGAGACTAATGAACCGCACCGCACAGTTCGATTTGCTTTCAAAATCTGCGGACACTTTCCAAACTTTCCCCAAAACCAATGTTCAGCAGTTGTACTGAGGTCTAAAATTTTTCCAACTGCAGTTATCACTTCATTGCTCATATCTTTCATCAAGTGCTGATATTAGAGAATCTAACATTCCGTAAAAACAGGTGATTTTCATTATTTCTTCTTCTGTTCACCAAAACTGTGAACTAGGAAAATCAGCAGTTCGGTTTGAAACGTTTCTTCGTTTCACTGGAAAGGTTGTAATATTTCGTTACACACATATACTTCAGTCCTTCTAAAGCACTATGTAGAACTTTGCACTGCAGACAGAACATTTATGTCAGGATTTTGAAGATTCTCTATCAAATGCCATAGTAAGAAAACAGTCATTTCATTTAAAAAACCGGAGTTTTTAGTCTTCGAATTTTCTTAAATTTGGAGCCCCACAGATGCGAGGTCGTACGCAACTTAACTCTGTTTAAGTGCACCAAAAGAAAGTCCTATTCTTCCTCTGTGCGGCTGAAGAAAACTCGGTTGCCATAGCTACAACGTTTTTCAAGTAATGATTTCTTAAAGGACAGTCTGCATACGAAATTTTTTTAAGTGAAAATAACTTAAAAACCATAACTTGTAGGTATTGATATGTGGGTATCAAAACAACCGAAATTTCACGTAGAATCCAAAAATGCAATAAAAAATAGGGGTTGCCATTTAAAATAACGAAGTCACTAGCTACTTCCGGCATTTCCGGAAACGCTACCATTTTGAAAATATTTTACATCGGTTCGGTTTTCAAAGTAACCCCTAAGTTCAAGTTTTCAAAATCCTATCTGTTTAACGTCCCCAAAAATGTCGAACTAAAACTCCCAAAAAAACACCTGTATACTATTACTAAATATTTTATATTATAAAATTTTTTTGTTGAAATCATCATAATTGTTCATTGGACGATTCTTTGTTTATCCCTAAATACTTCTATGATAGATTGTATTAGTGGTATCATAAGACTTTAAGAAAGAGAAAGTTTTCTGCCAAGGCATTAGCACAGGATATAACGAGGCAGAAATGTTTTTTCTTACAGAATTATGTTCAAACTTTAATTTGGTTATAGTTTGAAGCTGTTACTCGATAGGTACAGCAACGTGCCAAAAAAATTAAAAAAAGTTTTCTGCCAAGATATTAGCACAAGATTGAATAAGGCAGAAAATTTTTTTCTATATTTTAAGAGTAATTTGAAGCTGTTACCTGATGGGTACAGTTCAATTCCAAAAAATATTCAGGAGGGAGGACATGGCAAATTTCTGCACAAGTTCCGCCCAGACAGTAAAATATTTTATGAATAGGTAGTGTGTATAAGTACCAGCTTTTAAAGATCATTTCATGCTGTTACTCGATAGGCCAGCTTTTTTGCAGCAGCCAGCTCGTGGACTATTATGCTTTACTTGCAACAGATAGATAAAATGTCACCCAAATACAAAATAAATAATAAACTAACGATTTCAACGATTGCAGTGCCACCTGCTGCAAACAAAAAAAGTTCCCAAATAAAAGGGTCATAGTTTCTGAATCTGCAATAGGGGTTTACATTTATGATTTTAAAGTCGCCCCGTTTATCCACTCCCCTGGGTGTCGGGGGATGAAATTTGTTACAACATCAGATGCTTGTTGAAGCTAAATGAGGTCAACAACGTGTTAACAATTATTATTGTAAGTAATCACCCTTCAATTAGTTTTACGATCATCTGTGTAATTGTTAAAATTTTTTAGATCCTGATGAAGCAGAAATTTTTTCTGCGAAGTATTGATTAATTATATAAGTTAACGCAACGCGTTTTTGGTCTAATTCCCAAATAACCACTAATTTAATAAATTAGGAAATAAGAGGAAGCGCTGTTAAAACTAGTACCTACTTACTTATATCATATTAGTGAGGTGTCTAGGAAGTTAAAGAACGCTAGAGGAAGTCAATAGAAATCGAATGAATGGAAAGGAAAGTACCGTGGTACTTCCAGTCTTAGCCAAATCTACTTCCATTTACTGCGTGATGTTACTAACAACTACTGAGATTTTTTTAATATTCGATAATGTTTCATATACACGTATAATATATTTATAGCAGCAATCTTGACTTATTTTATATAAGCGGTTCAATCGGTGCTTTTTATCGCATAGCGTACTTTTACCTTTCCACACCTAACAAAGTGTTTTTTAGAAACGTCTTTTTCAGTCTCTAATGCAACGGTGTATAACCAAATGATGATGATTAGTAGAGCCATAACATTCTTAACATGAAGTACACCCCTTGAGTATAAACTGTTATATTTAGTCTGCCCTCTGCATAAATTTTAGTAGCAATACTCTCTAATCGATAAAACTTCAAGAAAAGGATAAAATAGCTAGTCATTAGGTACCACGTATCATAAGGGAAATATAACAAATCGCGTAATGGTAAAGAAAGACAGGATGTAAGAAGTGTGAAGAAAGTAAAGAGATAGAAATTACTACAATCAAATGAGCATAAGACGTCAGTTTTATAACAAGCTACGAGCCACTTACGTTCAAATTGTACATATCTCCTAATTTTCCTTATAAGAATTTCTGGTGACCTAGATAGGAGGCTGAAATTTGCGAAGCCGACTGCCTCATGTAAATTTTACTAATAATAGTATTAGAGTTAAACGGTACCGGCATGAAGTACGAAAATCGAAAACGTACCTTCACAGATCATGAGTACTATCTATAAAAAAAATTTCTTCATTTTCCTAAAATTGTATAAGCGGCGAGGTTACAAAGCCAACATTTTGGGTGTTAATTAACATTTCCTTATTACATAAGTATGTAATTGTTCAACTATTTATTCACAAGTCCTCATTCTCACATGTAAACGAAGTCACTAACACAGTTTCACTTTAAATATAAAGTAAAATCGATTACATTTAAACAAATAAATTCATCACAAAACGGGATTTCCTGAAAAATTATGGAAGAGAATGTCAATGTAACAAATTTGTTTGAAATCAGCAACATTAATGCGATTCTACAATGACTAAAAATAAATATAGTATCAAATCAACTTCAGAAATAAAATTCAATTCCGTATCAATGAATTCTTTGAAAAGTCCATTGAAAATTGAACTTAAATCAGCTACTTTCTCCCTGAAAGGATAAAATGTATCAAAAGAAATGATATTATCCGTGCTTGTGCGATTAGTGTTTAGTTCAAAATTTTATATCTCCTGCTATGCTGTCAATAATCCTACAGGAGACGAAACAATTTTAAATTGTGTAAAGGCTTCAATAAATAATTTATTTATCGATGAAAGATCCTCCAATCAAGATGTAAATGTAATCTCATTAATATAATTTCAATCTTTATTTGGAATATATTTTCATGTTTTTGTATATTGAGTTGTTTTAATATTAATTATTCATTCAATAGAATTCTGAACGTTCAACCTCTGTCTAATAAAAAACAGGAACTATTTGCAAATGAATTACCTTTTAAATAATCGAACCAAATGCATATAGATTTGATTTAATTTCAAATCTTTATTGAAATTAGTACAAAAACATATTTAAAAACGGCACGTGGCCACAGTTTTATTAAACTTATCGGTGTTAGGCATGTAAAAGAATTATTAGTCTTATCGTCAACCACTTTTTTCGTCTAAACGAATAACAACTTAATTTTGGGCGTTACCTGTTGTTACAGTATTTGGATGACATTATATCATACATAGATTAGTCCTTGGGTAAGTTTACCGAATATCGCTCAGTTAATGCTAATCTAATCTTATTGTATCGTTAAAGGCGTACAATTTCGTGCGTAACGTAGAAAAATCTAAATTCGTACCTTTGCCACACCAAAAGTGACTTAACTGCACAAGAGCAATATTGTTTTATAGTACCAACATGAAAATATGGGCAACGGCATTTGAATCTGTCGCATAATTTATCGCAGCAAAAAAAAAACTGAAAGAGTTCGTAAAAGGATTGTTGATTGTCTCGTGTTGTATTTTGAAAATCCAGACCACCATGTTAAAGATCTCAGCTTAGTGTCGCATGTTGATAAGATGAGTATCTCAATTACACACAGACACGAAAAAAACAGTGAATGGGCTCTGTCCTTCTTGCTGTTTACTATTAGTGGAATTTCTTCTTGACGCTTCCTCTTTGTGAGGGCTTGTCAATCGAGACCGTAAAATACCAATACATTTGCTATTAATTAACCCATGGTTTCAGATTCAATGGAGAAAAGGTTAATGGCGGTTGTGTGAAGAAAGTTGAAGTCTTTTGACACTACGATGAGGCCAATAAAAAAAAACTACGAATAGATTGAAGATGAGGGGCGAGAAGCACTCCAGCTCTCAAGGAAACAACAGAGTAAGTTTCATGCTTTGTTGCTGCGTGTGAAACAAAATGGTATACTTTAATAACATATATCTACTCTTAGTACGTAACAATCTCCATATAATTTTCATTGGGAGTTACCAAGCGTGTAAAAGTTTGCCGCCCCCCTCCAGGATTGTTATCAATGACCCACTGAACAATATTAGAGGGGGGGGGAAAGTTGAACGGCCGCCATCTTGTCCGCCATCTTGAAAATACCCGCGAACCTATTTTTGGCTATATCTTAGCAACCGTATGTCCAAATCGAACGTACGTAGACTCTAATTGCACAGTTTTGTATTCCTAAGATAAATTGTTATATAACCGAAATTGATAATCCTAGCGGATTTAATGTTTTTGGGCTTAAAAGCTTAAATTATGGAATATGTAAAAAAAACGCTAAAAAACATATCACTTTTGATTTTATTATTATTAATCTTTTAGATCTCGCTTTTATAAATAAAATGCAAAAACAATCAACGAAATCCGAGCACTGGTTACCAAAATATACAAGATTTAGGAATAGGTACCGCACCTTTGCTCAGCACACAATAATTGGGAGTTACAGGTCAAATTGAAAATTTCATAAGTTTGTTCTCTACAAAATGTGCGAATTAATACTAAATACATACATCAATTTTTGAAGGCTTATGCCCCATTCGCGATTCACTCGCCCTCATGAGAATAATGATCGCCATGACATGAATCAGATCCGAAAAACCGTACCGGTGAATAAATCGAAAATAACCGAATTAATACAAATTTTATAAATGAATCATTTTTTATATATTTTTAAAAAGTTTTATGCGTTTCGCACCTTGTCGTTTTTTTAATTAATTAATTAAATTTAGGCTTTTAGGAAGAAGAGGTGACCATCAAATGACAATTATTATTATACGGACCACTTTACGCAGACATTTGCAAAGAGCAGTGCAATTTAATGATTTTTTTCTTGAATTGCATCAGTTTCCACAATTCTGCTTGTAACCACATTTAAGAATCTCAATGCAAGCGGGGCTGACTTCCGGAATTGTTATCCACACGGGAAGGAATCTGTGCTCGAGTTTCTTCCACCCATGTTGAATTGGATGTGAGGCTTGAAGCTCAGCCTTATGTGCCCTGCTCCAAATGGTAGCTTGGTAAGCTGCTCTCTTGCAGTGTAATACGTCTTGTGTCGGGTGCATCATTTGTAAACTTTTGTTTCGGTGACAGAATATTAACTTTCGTTGTTGATTAATGGATTCTGCACCGCCTCCATAAACTTGAATAAAGAAAGGCTTCAAAGCTTTGAACTTTGTAGACTCCAAATTTCACCACTGCGAATGGATTTTCCATCATTTGGACGATGACCTGAATTACGGTGTCTGGGTTCCTTTTCCAGGCACTGAATTCCGTCCTTTTAGACTTTTAGAGCGTCCTCTCAGTGAGGAAGTGGAGTCACAACTCGTAAGTGTGACAAACAGTGGACGTGCAAACTACACTGCTCTTTGCAAATGCCCTTGTGTAAATTAATCCGTATAATAATTGTCATTTGATGTTCACCTCTTCTTCCTAAAAGCCTAAATTAAATCAATTAATTAAATAAACGAGAAGGTGCGGCACAAAAAAAATTATTAATTTATAAAATTTGTATTAATTCGGGTATTTTCGATTTATTCACCGGTACGGTTTTTCGGATCTGATTCATGTCATGGCGATCATTACTCTTATGGGGGCGAGGGAATCGCGAATGGGGCATAAACCTTTAAAAATTGATTACACTTAATTAATGCATGTATTTAGTAGTAATTCGCATATTTGTAGAGAGCAAACTTATGAAATTTTTAATTTGACCTGTAACTACCAATTATTGTGCTCAGCAGAGGTGCGCTACCTATTCCTAATTCTTGTATATTTTCGTAACCAGTGCTCGGATTTCGTTGATTGTTTTTGCATTTTATTCATAAAAGCGAGATCTAAAAGATTAATAATAATAAAATAAAAAGTGATATGTTTTTTAGCGTTTTTTTTACATATTCCATAATTTAAGCTTTTAAGCCCAAAAACATTAAATCCGCTAGGATTATCAATTTCGGTTATATAACAATTTATCTTAGGAATACAAAACTGTGCAATTAGAGTCTACGTACGTTCGATTTGGACATACGGTTGCTAAGATATAGCCAAAAATAGGTTCGCGGATATTTTCAAGATGGCGGACAAGATGGCGGCCGTTCAACTTTCCCCCCCTCTAATATTGTTCAATGGGTCATTGATAACAATCCTGGATGGGGGGGCCAAACTTTTACACGCTTGGTAACTCCCAACATTACATTGTTACGTACTATCTTGGGTATATCGAATTACTAATTTTCAAAAATACAATATATAGGTAAACAAAGAAAGAAGATAAAGGTAGATACGTATTTACGAAATCGTATAGTGTCGTACAGTGAAAGCACCGTTTATTGGCGTTAGCTTGGCGGAATATTGGCGCAATATAGAGAGATTGGGGCAATATTGCCAAACTGCAGCTAATATTGGGTGAATATAGTTTTGTAATGTTATACAGATATTGGAAATACAATATTTAGTGAATATACGAACAATATTTGCAATATTTAGTAAATGTTGCTATTTATGTAAATTCAAATATTGTACATACAATAATGTACCAATATTGTGTGTACAATATTACTAAATATTGAAAATCGATATTTCATCAATATAGCGATATATACATATTTTCAATATTTAGTAAATATTACTATACAGTATAAAGTCAATATTTATATATATTTATCAATAACATAACAATACTGTGTTTTCAAAATTACTGTATTTTTAAAATGATATATTTAGGCTACATGAAAAAAATATTCATAAATAATAACATTATGATACTTTCTCAAAATCCGCCGGATGTTAATGTTTGCCGATTTAGAGATATCAAAATAATGAAAATATAATATGCACGCCTTCCTCAATATTTTATAGTGTTCAACTTTAAATTCCAAAATTATATAAGTTTCCGTAGCTCAGTTGTGTCATGGCTGACTTCTTAACATGGTGATCCTACTTGAAGCAGAAGCTTTTTTCAGCATCACCGACCTCCGAGTCTACATGAAGTGAATGGGGTTCCTGGGGAAGGAGACACCGGAGTACATGGAGCCCTGCAGGCGCTGCGCACTAGCGAATAGTCCCTCGGAGCAGTTAGGGCTCTGGGGTGGCGCAGGTCACCCCCTTTCCTACTATTTTGGGCACATTACAAACCAATAATGGGCCAATATTGTATAAATATTTTCCTCAATATTAAAATAATATCGATTAGTGACATTTAGTCAATATGTAAAATTGTTCACATTTCAATGTTGGGACAATATTCTACAAATATATTTACAATGAAATGCCAATACAATATTACACCAATATTAAATGCTACATGGGATTGAGGTCGAACAAAGTGTAACAATATCGAAAACAACAAGAAGCGTGAAAAATAAACGAAAAGGAAAAAAATCGGAGAAAGCACGCCCATAGACGTTAAGAAATACTGAAATCGTGAGGTGATCCTTTTGATATAATCTATACGCAACGTATAATCCCACAGCAGACACAGTGAATACTAATTCAAATTTTCCGTACCGCAGAGATAATTTCTGTTGTAATTGTGGAAAATAACATTTTACTGTCTTTGCCTTAACATTCAAATGAAACACAGGTTTAGTGTAAGAAGAAGCAATCGGGATTTTTGTGAAATTAAGTTGCTCTAACAAACGTTTGTATATTGGATTTTCTGAATTTACCTGAAATCTTTAAAACCGCAGCAATCTAGTAATAGTTTCGATTCTAATATTATCATATTGTATTCTCACTACATTCATGTTTAACAGAAACACAACTTCAGCACAAACAGAAGTATTAAGTAATTTGGTTCAATTTGAGTAATTCTCCTTTCAAACTTCCAGCATTCTTGTTTCTCATTTTTTGGAAAATGGAAGTTATTGCACATTTTATTTATATACTTTGGCGATGTCCACTCGCTTGCACGCTCGCCGGATCTTCTAGTTTGTGACTTCTTCTTATAAGGGTTACGTAAAAAGTAAAGTTTACTGCAATAAACTTCGTACACTCAATGATCTCAAAGTTGCAATAAGCGAAGAAATTGCTGCTGTTTCAAATGACACTTTGACAAATGTGATTGAGAATTTCAAAAAAAATGTGTATTGTCAAAGGAGGACGCCGCTAATCTGATTGATTCTGCAGGGTAAAGGATAACCAAACTAGATGCTACACTATATGGTACTCTGAACATAAATTGAATGCTTGGGTACGATCTTTCATTTATTACCCTATGGGTTTACATTTTCAGCCAATCCTATCTCATAACTCGTTATAACCAATTCAAACATTAGAATAGATTTCAACAGACTATGTAGCGAGCGGCAGACGAAAAACTTAAGCTCAGTGGTACACCTTATTAGAAAAAATGTAGTTCTTCGCCATAGAGCACATGAAAAATGTACAGAGAAGAATGTTGAAATATCAAAATTCATGCATCGAGCTGAACAACAAAATATATAAACTGAAATTCCGGTTTGACGTGCTTGGGCGAAAGGTTCAAACCAATTTCATAGGGCAAATACCTTTTTCAGATGAAGAACTAGGCATGGCTGGCAAATATCTGGAAAATCGCACCAATTTGAAAAATTACGCAAAAAACCAATAGAACACGACAAACATAAAAAATGCAATTAAAATTTATCATCATTACAGAACAACGGGGTTGTAGTTTTTGTGTTTGTTGTTCCAAACCGAATCCACATTTAGTCAACATACATATCTAAATTATGTATTTCAGGATTATTAATGCCATTTGTGATTCATTTATTATACTTCAAATGACGACGTTTCGCCTGTCGCAGCTTTTTCAAGTCAATTTTTGATAAAAATATTTAATTAAAAGTTTAATAATAAAATTGAAACATTGAGGTCAATTTTATTATTAAACTTTTAATTAAATATTTTTATCAAAAATTGACTTGAAAAAGCCGCGACAGGCGAAACGTCGTCATTTGAAGTATAATAAATGTATTACAAATTGGCATTAATAACTCTGAAATACATAATACCACCCCTATGCCGTTATCCACATCAAAAATACATATCTAAAGTTGTCTAAACACATATCGCAACTCAACAACGAAAATGTTAAGTTTTGAGGGAAATGGCCATCACTTGCAGGTAGCTTTGGTTTTCTACTTTAACTTCAAAAAAATGCAGTTGAAGCACGTCGTTTGCTTCAGGAGGGCTACGGCAAACAATACCATCAAACACTGCCTGTGAAGATTTGTTTAAATGCTTTAGAAGTGACGATTTCACAATTGAGGATAAAGAGCGCTCCCAAAGATCAAAAACAATTGAGGACGCCGATCTACAAGCGTTATTGGATGAAGATGATACGTAAACACAAGATCAACTTGAACACATTCAATATCAATGGCCCGGAAATGGCCAAGGTATTTCTAATGTTTACGTGCCATGAGAAAAATTCAAAAGGAAGAATGTGCGTACCACGTTGATTGAGATACAGATGGAAAATTGAAGAGTCACTTACCAAATTTTTCTATTGTGACATAAAAAAAGGGTTTCCTGCCTCGACATCTGGTGGATATATTTCTAGAATCCCAAACTTAAAAAATTCGTGGCTTTCACCTGCGGATAGAAGATAATGCTCTGCGTTTGCTGCGACCAGAAAGGAATCGTCTGCTACGAGCTGCTGAAACCGCTCGAAACTGTCGATGGGCATCGTTACCGAAAACAGCCGGTCAATTTGAACCATTCTATTTCTCCGAAAATGACCAGAATGGCCAATGGGACACGAACAAGAACGAGTAATAATTTTAAATAAAATTAAATTTTTACCAATAATTCTTATTCCTTAAACTTTTTATAATATATACAATTTACATATTTCCAATCCCTCCCCCTTCTTTCCCCTCTCCCCTTATCCTTCTTCTTTTTCATACCACCTCCATCCATCGTATTCCTTTCCCTCCCCGCTCTCTCCAACTTTTTCTTTCTTCCCTTAACTCTTCGTACTCCCCTAGCATGTGATTCATGCTCTCCCACCCATTACCACATAATCTGCACTTAATCTTCTCATCGTCCCACCAATATTTATTTATATTCTCTTCGATTCCACATCTAAATTTCACCACCATTTTCTTCCTCCTTCAGTCCTCCTCTTAAATATCCTGGCACCCCTTCCGACCATATTCCTTCACACTGTCCATATTATACTTCTCCTCCCCTATCTTATCGCCTTTTTTCTTGATATCTTCATACCTTCTTATAATTTCCTTTCTTGTGCTCTCGTCCCATCCCATAATGAATTTAGCGAGAAATTGATGACAACAATGTGTGTAAACGAAACGTTACATTGCGTAACGGAGGTGACTGGTGAACACTGCGATCTTTAATTTAATCACGAACATTTTTTGTAAATGACGTTGGAAGTGAACGCAAAAGTTGAAAAAACGTCCGTATGAACATTACACGCGCATGAAAATAGAAGGTGCTGAGAAACAACTAGGACTCTAGTAGAGTAGGTTGTTGCATTACATTAGTAAGAAAATAATACAAATTATAATAAGCAGCGAAAATGCTCATATTCTATTTATTATTAGGTTGACGTGGTGAGGTTATGATAGAGATCGGATAAACCGACGTATATTTAGCTCCAAAAATAAGCGTCGCATTAAACTCTGTATAATTCCGATATCTAATTAATATTGGATATAACCTAAGTCTGAACCGATATAAGATCGTTAACACTAACAAAGGATTAAGAACGACATCGGTCCTGAGGATACCACATATTAAACATTCATAACCAACTAGGATCTGCATTATCTTGATTAGCAACAGATGGTCTACATCGTCTCTTCGATTAGTTATAGTAGTCCTCTGAACTTAATCCTATAACGTAATTATTTAGTTGTAACAGTGTTAATTTGACCGCTTGCCGATTTGCATTGATAATGTATCCAGTATCAATTTGCATGCGTTTATTCAGGGCGTATCATGCAAATTTCATTTTATAATACGGTTTCGCTTTTAAACTACAAAAAATATTGTCCTTGGGTGGTCATAAATATTGAATTTGAGCCTAAACCCTCCTCCGATATTAAGAATTAGTATAAAATTTGTAAATTAAATTTACTGCGATGTTTGATACGCTTGGTAATTACAAGAGAACAACTCAATTATAGCGTCATTTCTAAACAATGTTAGACTTTCTTCATGTAGACCCCATAAATTAAGGCTGTTTACATTAAAGTTAGTACTTGCTGATTGAAAATTACTCCAATTTGCTACTAAATTAAGATAATAGATTGTTTACAAAGGAAGCATCCGTGAATTTCAAGCATGAAATACAATTGGCTAGAGAATTAGCATGCGTATCGATCTTTTTATTATATGCTATTCTCCCTTAATGAAAAAAAGGTGGGTAACCGTTTGCCACAACAACGTACATGAAATATAATTTATTATATAGAGTCTTGAACACTATCAGTGAGATGAATTTACATTTATAATTTTTTATGGAATAACTTCTATTTTATATATTGTTTAAATCCCCCACGAAGACGTGTTGGCGTCACATGATTGATGTATTCTATTTTCCTGCCATTTTTTAAGTTCTACATGCATATTTATAACTGACAATTTCTTGTTATATCTTATCTCTTTTTTTTGTTAATAAACCGGAACAAATTGGCAAGTTGCTTAAAGAATTTTTAAAAGCGGAATATTGTTCTTTTTTTTGGGACGCACCAACATCAATAAATCAACTTCTCCTTTTTATCTGTCCCACGTCTACGAAGTTAACATAGTTGAATTGAAAGCATCTAAATGTTCGTGCATAAATGTTAGTTCAACTATCTCATAGAAAATTGTATTATCGTCTAAATTTGCTTAAGAAGTCGGCAATTACGGGGTGCTTGATGTCGTCTTTGATGCAAAACAGGCACACTTGATTGCTCAACGCCATCATGTCTCATATTGACAATTAATCCCTGTTTGTCTTTACTGAACCTAAATGCATCACATTTGTAAGTAGTGCAGCTATTTAATTGTTGAGACACTGTGAGCGCACGGAACACGAGAACATTAACGATAATAATAATTGCTATTCAAAACTACGAATTAGAGTATGTTTTACTTGCCTACATTATTCGTAAAAATTCTGGTGAAGGTTATTATTGATGATACTTTATTGCTGCTTATATCATTTGACTAGATAATGTCTACTCCTACAGTCTACGTGGGCTATGTGTGAATCATAATCTTTTACTCTCTATGTGTAGATGTTGAAATTTCACATAACTGAATACCTTTACCAATAAATTTATATTTCGTTTCACCTCGATTATTTAAATCTTTTATATCTAAGGTTATTATTTACGATTGGTGTAAGTCAGTCTGACACCTGCTCAACCGATTTTATTGCCTGAGATCAGTTTAAATGCCATCGTTTGAAATTTTCGATACAGTCTAACGAAGATACGGATTTCGGCCCACACTTCACATAAGAAGATCGATGGATAATTTGGCCAAGGATGTCCTCATACTATATAAAGACCTAACATCTTACAAAATACCACGGTGCAATATTGAGATTTAAGTTTATTCTTAGAAGTAATCTGAAATTATAGATAACGTGATGGATCCAATGAAAATTGAAAGCTTTGAAACTGAAAGGAAATTGAAAATTAAAAGTAGTCCAACACAGTCAAATATGCAATAAGGTAACTTATAGAATACTGATGAACGAATTAAATGTGTACATTACTGTATATGAAGAAACTGACACCGATCATCACCATTTCCGCAAGGTGTGGTATAATAGGATAGTAAAAAACAAAAAAAGAGGACGTTCAAGATCAATATTTTATATACAGCGAAAAAATAATTGGTAGAGGAAGGAAAAAGGTACAGAATTGTCTTCATGGAGAATAAAAAGCAAGGCTGAAGAATGAAAAAGCGCATAATAACAAAAGAAAATAGGCGGGAATAAAGGGAAACGTTAAAAAATTTTATGTAAGAACAGCAAAATTAAGTCTATATTCTACAGAGGAAATTGTACAAATGGAAGATAACATAAAGTTAAATTAGGAAATTAGGAAACTCTACATTAAAGGTTTATAACAATAGAAAACTAATTTATTACAATTTTGTTTATCTCACTCACACATGACTGGTTTTGCGCTTTACCATAATTATAGGCAAAAATAACTGTTTCTTCTTTACGCTGACAATTGCATTGTGTGGATGAAGGATGTTAATACTGACGTTCACATCAATCAGTAAAGTATGGTATTACAGTAAATACAAGTAGTGATACCGTTTGCAGATGGTTTTACCATAGCGATATTTTCGATCTTTCAATGAAAAACTAAATTCATACAAACAAGCGCGGCCTGTCAACCATTTTGCACAAACTTTTGGAATGGCCTATGGTAAATCAGGTTCACCCTCCACTCGTAGTTAAGATTTGAAAGATCTCTCACAAATCCGTTCGTTCGATTTGGATGGAGAATTTGAGCCTTTTCACATATACAGTACGATAAAAAGGTTACCTTAGACCTGCTGGATAGCGTCAATTGCGCAACGCAACGAATGACAACTGGTGATAACGATATTGAGCCAAAACTCGTTGAACTACGTCAAAGTCGCGCAAAAATCAAGATGGCGCCCATTGCTTTCTTCGATATTCGTGGTTGCGGAATTTCGAATCATAGTGGAGGTCGTCTAAAAAACCTTTTCGATGGTGCTGGTATTACTGTTTTGAAAACGACAAAATTAATGATCCTTAGCTTATATTTTCTTGACACACATACACAAATACTAAATATTAATAACTTACCATGTCCCCTTCTTTTGTTGCTTGCCATCATTTAGCTCACCAACATCGAACTTTCACTCAGTGTTACTGGTAACGAAAGGGATGTCTTAGACCGAGGTGAAACAAAAAAAACCTGCTGCAAATCGGGCGCTTATCTACACGAGGGACTGTTAAGTACGATGATCCCCATTTCCATATTTTTCACATTATAAAAGAACCTTCGTGCAATCAGAGGTATTTCCTCAATTTAAAAGGGAAGTTATGAATGGGAACGGTCGTTGCCATTTAACATTTCTGGACTTTGACTATACGTCTTCATCTACCTACATCAAGAAACATCAAGGGAAATTATTTTTGTTTGTTTTGAATACTATTTTATGCCATAACTCAATTAAAAACAGTCAACAAAGTAATGAATATTACTGTGAAATGCATGCTCTTATCGAGACACAAGAATATTATAACAGTTTAATATCCGGGTCCATCCTAATTTCGGGTAAAAATTGTACAAATGATAGGGAAAGAGTCTCTTATAGGAAAAAATGAAATAAATTTGTCTCGGAAAACGACCCTTTTGTTTAAAAGTGAAGCACTTAATTGTAGAGTTACAGTCTACTGTTCAATAGGTGGCGTTATAGGTATAAATGCATATGAAGAATACCGAAAATCATAAAGTAGGTACTCGTACTCGGCAAATAATCGATAAGTCAAGAAATTGTAGAATAATCAAAAGAGCCTTGATAACTGTTTATTATCTACCTGAATTGAAAGAATGTATAAATAACATGTGGGTAGTATGTATAATGTAAATGCAGTAATTAATTTCACATACTATTTACCGAAAGTAATGAGATGACAACCTATTAAGGCACAGATCAATGTGTAGAATTTATTCTCGTTAGCTTACTTAATATCTCTCGATCGAGAATTACTTCTAAATAAGTAAAACATGGCCTTATATTTATACTAGCGGATAACCTGTAACAATCGCTGTACATAATCGATAACTAAAGAACTTGTAGAATACTCAAGTGGGGGTGGATAACCTATAAAAGGAAAATAAAAGTTAACAAAAGTTGCACAATTAAACGTTGCTTTGAAAAAAGAACAATACAAATGCGTAAATGTAACACCGGCATGCGTATAATAAATATTTATTGAAAATTATCGATCCATTCCATTGTCTGGTAATACTCTCTTATAGGGGAAAAGTTGAAACGGCTTGGTGAATGACCCCGCATTCTAAATAATTACCATGCTTTTAAGCCAAGTTGGTTGATGTTACAGCATCCCAAAAGTACGAAATATCGTATATATCTTTATAAATATCCATTTTATGGAAACATGTTTCAAATAAAAGTTATTTTGTATTTAATAATTTCTCATCACATGGCATTTTTTGCTTTTTTTATTTTTTTAAAACAAAAGCGCAACAGATTGAAATATACAGGGTATACCACGGAACCCGTTCATTAGAAGTTTCTGGGGTCCCTTATTAGTTATGAATTTGAAACTTTCAGGTTAAGGATAACCCATAGCCTTCTTTTGTTCTAAAATATTGTCGATGTTGTACAACTTCCGGAAGGACCGGAAGTCGCCATTCATCTTCTTATTTTAAATGGAACCCCCTGTATATTATTGCATTTTTGGATTATACAATCGATTCTGCGTAACATTGTATTAGATTATCCTATACCTATCTTCAACTGTTTTTGAGATATTATGATTTTTTTGAAAAATTTGCGCTTTGCGGAGGGATGTTTAATAGCCCACCTTTTGCTCTTCTTTGAACGCAAAACATTCATACTTTACAAATACGAAGTAAAACCATAAGGGTTCACAAAATGCATTTGCAAACCTATCGCAGATTATACAGGGCGTTCAAAATTAGTGGCAAAGTTAAAAACTTCGAACACCAAAAAGTCATTTTTTTCAAATGGAACACCCCGTATATTTTTACATATTTGGAAGGCTATTTAGTTTACGCATCGATAAACTATAGGTATCCCTATACCTATTTTAGCGGTTTTGTAGTTATTAACACTTTTTATCTAATATTGATTAAAACTGCACTCAAAACCTATGCACATTTGAAAGCAGGCTGTGAGTATGACAACAGGAAAAATAATTACTTTTACAAAACGAATTTAATGATCTTATTTATACAACAAACAAATAAACATGACTTTAATGGATATAAAATAAATTCAAAATATCAGTATTGGAATATGCGTTAACTGCTTCCATTTTATAAAATTGTTTACTGTTTACCACCTGTTTGCTTTAATGAGCATGACATCCAGATAAACATTCGTTTGTCCAATCATACTACTAATAATAATAATAATAATACTTACTTGATTTCGATCCGTGCGGTTAGTTAACCAGGCTTGGCCTAAGTATCGATAAAAACCGAAGTATAATAATAATAATACCTTTTATTGAGAGCAAACTATTAAATTACATAAGATTGTTCAAAATACGTTAAAACTGCACACTTGTTCTCAAAAGAAGGGAGTTCAGGTGTCTACAAAAAAAGTAGAGACCTGTTCTTGCACTCAACCCTGTTAGACGTTCATTACCGTATTTTATTTTCGCATACTCACAGCCTACTTTCAAATGTGCATAGGTTTTGAGTGCAGGTTTAATCAATATTAGATAAAAAGTGTTAATAACTACAAACCGCTAAAGATAGGTATAGGGATACCTATAGTTTATCGATGCGTAAATTAAATCGCTTTCCAAATATGTAAAAATATACGGGGTGTTCCATTTGAAAAAAATGACTTTTTGGTGTTTGAAGTTTTTTAACTTTGCTACTAATTTTGAACGCCCTGTATAATCTGTGATAGGTTTGCAAATGCATTTTGTGAACCCTTATGGTTTTACTTCGTGTTTGTAAAGTATGAATGTTTTGCGTTCAAAGAAGAGCAAAAGGTGGGCTATTAAACATCCCTCCGCAAAGCGCAAATTTTTCAAAAAAATCATAATATCTCAAAAACAGTTGAAGATAGGTATAGGATAATCTAATACAATGTTACGCAGAATCGATTGTATAATCGAAAAATGCAATAATATACAGGGGGTTCCATTTAAAATAAGAAGATGAATGGCGACTTCCGGTCCTTCCGGAAGTTGTACAACATCGACAATATTTTAGAACAAAAGAAGGCTATGGGTTATCCTTAACCTGAAGGTTTCAAATTCATAACTAATAAGGGATCCCAGAAACTTCTAATGAACGGGTTCCGTGGTATACCCTGTATTGTTTTTAATGACAAGATATATCTTTAGCCAACTTATTTGATAGAGTGTTTCATTCTCTTTTCAAGAATATAAAATATTAATACCCTAGCTCAGAAAAATTTTGAGAAAACCGCGGGAAACTGCATGTAGGTGTATTCAACAATGGTCATTAATCTGACTATATACGATATTCCACACTTTTGCGACACACTGTGTATATTTGCTTAACAGAAGACTACTATTGATGATAATAATAATAGTAATAATTAAACAATATAACTAATAATTATGATTTTTTTTACAGCAATTTCAAATTTATTTTGTATAGGTAAGTATACAGGGTGTTTAAAAAATACGTTCGAATATTTGGCCCACTTATAGATCTCATCAGTACAAACAAAAAAGTCAAAATAAACATAAGTCCAAAAATCAGCCGTTTCCTAATTACAGCCTGTTTTTCAAATTAAAATAATTGTATGGCAAAGCCATTTTTTTTTTTTTTTGCATTTGGGGGTATTTAAAGACATTAGTTTATTCAAATCCTGTGAATAATTTAGATGAGTTGCGAGAACGAATTGAACATGCCTGCCAGACTGTTCGTATAAATCCGGGACTCTTTGAGAGAGTGCGGCGTTCACTTTTACGGAGATGTGAAATGTGTATACAAATGGAAGGAGGACATTTTGAACATCTTCTTTAAGAATCATTAATTTGTATCTAATAATTAAAATGTATTTATACTGATATTTGTTCATGTTCTAGTAGAAACCTCGTTGAAATACTCCTACTGAGTGTAAATTATTTTAATTTGAAAAACAGGCTGTAATTAGGAAACGGCTGATTTTTGAACTTATGTTTATTTTGACTTTTTTGTTTGTACTGATGAGATGTATAAGTGGGCCAAATATTCGAACGTATTTTTTAAACACCCTGTATATCCTAGAACTAATCGTTATTTGATTTCGATCCGTGCGGACGTCCGGTTAGTTAACCAGGCTTAGCCTGAGTATCGATAAGAACCGAAGTGCAATAATAATAATATTTATTATCCAACAGACATACATTTGTCCATAGTGGAATCTGCTATAAACCATTACAAAGATAAATCATAACAAAATACAATATTGTCTAAAAACAAAAATGTGCGAAGAAAAATTGAAATTAACGCTAATCTACAATAAATTATATTTAAGACATATTTCAAACCATTCATAATTATTATTAAAGATATCAACATTTAGTTTGTTACATAAATCATACATAACTATTATTGATGAGCTTTTGTGAAAATTTGAATTAGGTGTGGGATAATTAAATACTTGTGACTTTTTTGATGTTACACGTGGCACATTTATACATAACTTACTTAACAACTCAGAATTAGCTATAGTACCATGTAAAATTTATGTAGGTAAATAATTTAACACGTGGACATCTCTTCAGCGTTACTTATATTATAACGAATCAACATTACATTCCCTAAGCAGCTGTGCATTAGGATAATACCTTTCAGGATATCTCTTATGCTTAATAAAAAAGAAATATTTTAAAAAGTTGTTTTGAACTTTTTCTAATGCATCAATGTGGGTGTTATAGAATGACCTCCAAATAGTTGCACAATACTCTAGAGTCTAGACAACTTCTTACAAAAGCACTTAAATATTAGATACTAAAATGAAGTCTTATTACAAATTCCTATTAAGTAGCTCTATTAAATTTAACCAAATAATTAAATTAAAGCGATCAAGTGACGCTTCAAACGCAAAAACAGTGTACTGACTGGTACTTGCATAATTAAATTAACTTCCTCGTCCTAATCCATTGATTTCGACTACCCAGTAACGATTAGATAATATAAATTATAAAACACATCTACGTAGCAATAGTGGTTTTCATTTTAAAATTTTAATACCGTTGATGTGCACGTCTATGGCATTTCCACCTCTTTCAATAAACCACAAATACAAGACCGTCGCTAGATTTAAATCTGTCCAACAATCCTAATTAAATAAAGGTTTCATGAAAATCACTTTAAAATGTACGTCGGTGAACCGAAGTAAATTATAAAAATATCTGTGAGAAGAAGCGGAAAACTAGAATCACTTCCCTTACCTTATTATGATTGAAGAAAGTTTAGGATTGGCACCAACTCGCGAAGCTGAAACAAAAATGTAAATTTGAATAAAATATTAATACTAAATTTTATAAGCGTCATTAACTTAATTAATACACGGGCGTACCTCATTTCCTTCCTACTTTTTAAATATTTTCAGTATACCTCATCGTCAACACAATTATTTACATAATTGTAAATATTTACATTGTTATCTAACGAGTAAACAAACCATAAAATACCAAAACTGAAGGAGTGGTGATTATAAGAAATAATATGCGATAAAAACAATGACAATCCATACCGTTGGAATATTAATTTATTAAAATTGAAAATTAGATCACCATCATGATAGAATAATTGTTAGTTTCCTTTAAAGAACAAATGAGGTAAGTATCTCAAGAATAAAGTTCTCTTGATAAAAAATGGCGCACACAAAGAAAGAATCCAAACGATTAATTTGTCTGGGAAAACTTTCAGATTGCTAATTCATTTCCCGGTAAGGTTTTTCATTCAACATGCCTTCTTCAACCAGCACCCGAAATGTGTGGAAACCTGAAGACTTGGTTTCTTTCAAAACCGGGCTCCGTTTAATAAATAATATTGTATTGAAACAGCATGCTTAGACAATAACTCAATGTAAACACATGAGTCAACCTTTTTTAGGACCAGACAACGGATGTGTTGTTTTGCATTGCGTAATCGTGTACCTATTTTGCATAAAAATTCAGAACTCCCATTGAAAAAAGTTGTTTTCATAATCAAATGCGCAATTCACTGTATGGTTCCATAATTTTAAATAGTTTTTTTTTTTGATCAAAATAATTATATTCGATACATTCCATAACCGAAACGTGTGTGGTAACCAAAGTAAGTTTTTTACACAGAAAAATATGAAGATATTGCGACATGATGATTACGCCCATAAAATAAATCTAATGGTGTGCAAAGCTGTCAATAAGCTATACATAAACCACTTTAATGGATGCTAATTAACACACCTAATTTTGACAAGTTCACTATCAAGAATATTAGTCAAAATTGGTTTATCAAGGTTGAAAAGTTTTTCAGTTTACTGATTGGCATGTGGTACAAGAAGCACATTCACACTTTTTTGTGCATCGGCATGTGCTTATAATATTCTAATATTTAAAGTGATTTAGGAGAAATAAATATACAAGGATATTAAGCGGCTAGGTTAATACATGGGTAAATTGAAGCGGCTCTAATCAACTTAACCGTACGAAACCTTGAGCTGAAATTATTAATTTGAATGGTGACGTTTTGAGTTTAATTACAGTTGGCAGCTTCTTATGTGTGACGGCGTTTCAAATCTAAATATCATCTAATCAAATGATGTAATGGAAAAGTGTCCCTTTCAGGTGAACGTGATATTCAAATTTATAATTTAAAATATCACCGGTTAGCACACACTTTTGTCAGTGAGGTTGTGAGACGTGCGGATAAAGGTGTGGGTGTCAGGGTTAGTGCTAACAACAGGCGGTCCATTATCCAGTCTTTCCACTTTTAGCTCTATTTATTTTGTGTAAACAATTATTAATAAATAATAAACATCTGATAGCATATATTCGAAAAGAATATCAAACGACGTAGTCAGTTTCTTACTAAGAGAATTTGAACAACCAAGGTCCACAAGGTGTCCTTTCAACAACATGATCTTACACCACATTGTGTAATACCCGAATTGTTAGGACAATTATTAGGTTACTTTGTACAGTTTAATTAACTTGACAGGGTTGATTTCTGTTTGATAAGTGAAAAACTTATTGCCATTCAATCACTCTAAATTTCATACTTCCCAAAAAATACACCTCTTAAAGTAATAATCGTAAATTCCAGTACATACGAATTATTATTGTTTTTTAAAACGTTAGTAACGTAGGCTACCTGAAATTTATCGTTTACACATGGTTTGTATTCTGCTCTAGTTTCATAGGTTGTAATTATTAGGTAGTTACAGTGGTTTCCATTTCCATTGTTTGTACCTAGTAAGCACTCTGCTGGTTTATTGTTAATTGAAATATGATCTTCCTTGAAATAAACTATACGTAACTTTAACTAAAATTACTCGTGCTATAATTAGCAAACTGAAATTTGCCATTCAAGACCGCAGAATGCTAAAATTAATTTCAATGTCTATTATAATGGAATGCCTACCTTCTTCTTACATTTTTAAAGAAATGTTGTGAGGAAGACGTTGATAAGTAGATTACGTTTGTAAACATGCCCTAAAACACGCATTACAATGCATGAAAGTAGTAACTAAAGATGTCGGTGATTTATAACGTCGGTGAAGCTTGTAATTACCTACAAATGACACATTTTCACATAACGTCTATATTTTCTCTCTTAAGGCACCTATTCGTTAAATTACCTTTCCGTTTTAATAAATGTTACCGTAATTATGATGAGATAATTTATGGAAACAATTATTTGTAAGTAGATAATTAAATTTCTCCTCCATTATGAGCTACATACAAGTAAGGGAAAAGATTCTACTCTGTGGTAGAAAACATTTTGGGCTTCATTTGCCATTATATTTAATAAAATAATTCTATCAAATTTATTTATTGTTCTATTTATTGCTTAAACTACCCCAGCCTTTTACAGCTGTCAATACCTTCGTAATTCGGATTAGCAGCCCTATTTTCTTAAAGAATTGCGTGGCGACCTTTGGCTTTACTTAACTTTACCTATTATGATTCGCCAATTTTAGCGCTAGTTGCTCATCGTAACTGACCTACGACCATCTGCCTACCAGAACTGAGCTATTGCGCCTATTGCTTCTTTTAAATTTCTTTACGACCAATTCTTACCGTAACACCATTCAAAAATGAATATTTGAAACTTTTTACCAACATAGACTGTACAAAAACGATTTCTAGCTACTATCGATTTCAACGAATCAGGTTTCTTTTAAGGGTGACATGTGGACGAGAGAAGAATACAATAAATTCAGTGTGGAGACTTTCAAAAATTGTTTCATTAGTAAGTTTATAATATGGCACGATGTGAAGACGTCTTTTAGGGGATGATAACGTTTCAGGGTGCAGATTGCTCCGAAACCATGCAAATATGGCATAATGATATTTTTTCTTGTTGAAGCTTTCTGAAACCCATTAACAGAAAACCAAACAAAGGAAAGGGGAATACCAAAATTTCTTAGCAAGACAATTCGATACCTATGTTACAAGGAAAATAACTGGAATCAGAAAAGACGTAAAGATACGGACAATAAAAAGAAAAGTATACATAATTCATTTTTTGCCCATTCTTGGAACATTTTTACTTGGGGAAAAACGGTATAGTTTAGAAGCAGGTGCTAGTGGATGGCGTCCCCACTAATAAAACAGACATAATTAAAACGTGGCTAAAGGTAGACACACACATACATAACATAAACAGTTCTCAGTTTTTCCATAAGCTGTGGACTGCACAGGCCAAGTCTTGAGATTTCCCTCAACGTGTGTGGTGAAGACCTTGAGGCCGCCCGTTGACTGTACAGTCCACAAAATCCTATTCGAAAAACCATTGTGAATAACTGCGCAGACCTGCCTGTACAGGCCAAACTCGGCGTGTGTGGTGGTATCGTAAGTGTTAAAGTACAGAGTGTATACTTAAATATGTCATACAGGGTGTAGAATTGGCCGATGCACCTATGTAAAAATCTCAACATTTGGTTATTTGCTGTCCTAATTATTTTAGACAAAAAGGCTATTTAACTTTTTGGTAGATTAAGAAAATCGACTTCCGTACATGTGATGCAGTATATCTTCTGGTATTCCTCTCCCAACTATGAACAAAGTACACTAAAGGTGTTTATCTACTATTCCAAAGTATCATCGTCGGAAGATGCCATTGCTCTACAAGTCACGAACTGACCTTAAATCTCAGTCCGTGTGTGGGGAACCCTCACTCAAGGCGAAGGACCGGGAAATCTACTCATTCTCAGTCTAAAAAAAAAGAAAATTGAATACCTTGAGTCATGTGTGACTTCGACTGTGACAAAATTCTCAGCGAAGAAAAGATTCAATTGATCTAAATGCACTGTAAAAAAAGAAAAATACTTGGAACTACAGCAAGATAAGGACGATATCGTCGCTAAAGTATTGGATATGTCTTGGTTCTAACTTGCTCGGAGCGATCATTAAGGCCAATAAGAGTATATCTGTATTCAATTAATAAGATGTGTCTCTTCCTGGTGACCCAGTAGTCATGTTGTGATGTAAGTAAGCGTGATAATCAACAGTTCACTGTTCTGTTAGAGTCCATGATAAAGTGGCAACGTTAGCGCAAATGATTACATAAAAGATAAAATTTCGAGTCCTCTTCAGAAATTACTTTCACTCTGGTCAGGAGGCATCTGACTTTATAATGAATGCACAAGTGCACCTTACTATGACCAAGCAATAGGAAATATCACGATGCTAGTGTACAATACCATGAGGTATGTCTTTTACTCGAACTGAATGACATGAACGTATTGAAACTCTTGAAAGTCCTTTTTAACCTTCATAATAGCAAAACTGAATGAAGTGTTATAGATTACATCTACGAAACAGTAGTTTTTAGCGATAAACGTGACAAAATTGGATTTAATTTTGATCAAGAGAACGGAATACCCGTTAGTTTCTTCCTGGTGACCCAGTAGTTATGTTATTAATGATATAAGTAAACATGTTAAATAAGAGTTCACTGTTATGTTATAGAGTCCGTGCACCCGGTAGATATTTAGTTATAAACTACATCGTACCAAATTTGGATTTTGGTTGTAAATATTAATCTTCGTAAAAATATACGTTTAAATTTAGATTAAGCAATAAGATATTCAAATTAGGAAAAATTTACATTGTAAGGATTTCGCGTAAGTCAATAATTCAGGTAGATAGTTGTAGAAAGCTATTTAAACACATTTAATGAATTTTATCACTTTCGTTTAGGTTCGTTCCATTTTAAATCAGTGGCTCAAGGAGTTTGGTAAATTAGAAACTATTCATTTTTCATTTACATAAATTAACATTTTCGTCTACCTAATGTTAAAAAATGGAACGCAGCTTTCCTCCAGAGAATGAATAAAGAATATTGGCAATAAGCTCTAAATTATTATAGAAGTGTTCAAGTAAGACGTTTGCGTGCGTATAGTGATATAAATAATAGGTTTCATTAGGAGGTAATCCAGTATGATGTTGTTTTTATAGTAAACTCCGTTACAATTTTCTTTGCGTCGTTAGTAATTTAATAATAAAAAAAGTTGCGAAAATGTTATCGCGTCTCAAATCTATTGATTTATTTCCACTCGAATTTTCTTTCTTTTTTTACCGGATGCAGTGTAAAGGAAATCGCAGTCTGCGAGGTGTTCATTGTTAGACGTTTTGTTAAATCTTTTTCTAATGCGCAATTTCAAGTAATTTTAAAAGTTGCTTGTGTTTTGCATTAAACATGAAGCGATTGTATTAAATATAAGAACTGCCAAAAACAAAAAATGTCACGATATGTAAAAGAACGAGAATATTGTTTTTGTTATTCAACTACTCGTGCATTCATTATTTATAAAGCTTACATCAATGTATTACAATACTGGCCCGCATTTTAAATTGTTAATTTACAGATAATGGAATAGAATCTATACATATACAAATTAACATCTTGCTTAATTTTGAATACTACATACCCATATTTGTTAAACCGTAATAAATTTGTGGAGCGTAAGAGAATTACGCATTCTTAACTTTGAAAGTAAATCATTAATCATTCGTTAAACTGGTGATTTAATCGGCGTATGCAAAGTCAAAGATTAATTATAATGATAAAGTTTCAAATAGTATTCATTGAACTTGTGAAGTATAAATGGAATGATTCGGAAGATTAATATATTTTTTTGGTAAGTAAACGTGAAAAACGTCTACAAAATATCCCTAATGAATGGATGTAGGTAAATAACTACTGTTCGTCTCGAAATATGATTCAACATATTTTTTAGCTGCTCGAATACTTCTAATATGAACTAATCAGAGCTTTTCATAATTTTGCGGATGTAGCTCAAGATTTTATTCGATCTACAGAATTTTCATGAGGGTATCTTACTGTTTTCAGATACTGCTCACCATGATACCGATGAAAACCAACATGAAATAAGAAATTAACCTTAATACTTAATAAAATTTTTGTAACAAATTTAACAAATTTGATTGATTAAAGAAGTTCAATGTGGAAAACAATTACTTAGTTTTTTGCAGAGGTAAAGTCTAAAATGTTATTTTGGCGAATAACTGTTTCCTCGTTCAGAATTTTTGAATATTTTTTTAATTAATTTTCCCCAAACTTACTCTTTGGAACTCCAAAATTAATTGTAATAATAATTAATTTATTATTGCAATTAAATATTTATTACGCTTATTGATTATTGATTTCTATTCAGTCGAATGTAAGATAAATCTACTAAAAGTTTGAATCTGAATATTATTTTTTTATGACTTCAATTCAAAATTTTCAGCTTGAGATTGAGCTACAGGTTTTTCACTAATTTTCTTTTTGTCCCATGCCGATATTTTTGAGGCGTTTTGAGGCTGATTCGAAAGTATTTTAATTTCTCACATCTTGTACATACGAAGCCAATGATGACTCTACTAATAATAATGATTTATAGCTCGACATGTCCTTTAAGTCTTTTTTTACCATCATTCTACTTTTCTACGAAACACTTTACTTGTCCCATACCTTCAGTTGTTTTTGTCATTAATCCTGTTTGTATATCTTCTCACAGGTTTGCTTCCCTTGTAAATACGATTCTTTTTGAAATTTATGTACTCCTTATTTTTATAGTTGTTCGCTGTTGAAAAGCTTACGGGTAATAGATTATTATTACGACTTTTTGTTGTTTCTTCTATTGTGTTCACAAGTGTCCCAATTCTTCTAGCAGTAAATATTTCATTTGAATGGATTCTACCTTTATCCATGTTGTACAGTTCCTCTTATTTTCATTTTAAGGTCCGTTTTCCACATCCACTTTTCTAGTCGACTTACCACATTTTTAAGTTCAGCTGTTCTAATTGTTACCAAAACTACATCGTTTACGTAAGCTAGATATTGGTGAATCATGAACTAAACCTGTATTTATTTGTGCTTTTATCATTACTTCTTATAACTTCTTGCGTGTATTGTGGTCATTACAATCACTGATCTGCAACTGCTCTCCGCTTCCGAAACCGCACTAATATTCTTTCACTATCCTTTCTACTTTAGCTTCAGTCTAGTTTTTGGTCACTTTGCCAAAAGTGTGTCTTCGACATTAGGTAGTGCTATGCCCCTGTAGTTTTCATATTCTACATTTACACTATTCATATTATCCTATTGAACCGCTCGAAAATATCTTTCCAACTGACTTTTGTCTTGAATCAGATGTTTACTCTCTATCCAGTGAAATACTTAGCTAATTTTGCAATGTGTGTCACTTTTTAAAGCACTTCACCTTGTGTTGCTTAGTTTTTAAAGATATTTCTGTTTACTGTTTACTTATATTTTAAAAATATCCTAATTCCTAATTACTATGCAATTTTTTCATGCACTCATGATAGTTGCTAGCTGTAACACCTTTGGCAAGATGCTAATTGGAACACTATCCACAGCCAGTGGACACCATAATTTTTAAGAGCGTTTCGCTCGCATTATATTTATCATCATTAACATCATTTCACAAGGATCATCAAAGTTACAAGAAGTATTGCGATCATAACAAGCAAACGATGATTACACGGCCGTTTTAAATCAAAAATAAAGTAAACTGCAACGGTTTAATGGCACATTACCCGAAAATTAAAAAAATTATTACAGAGAAATCTCCAATCTGCATCTATCTCCAAGAAACAAGACTTATCCAAGATAAAAGGTTCAACTTAAGGGGATATGTTTCGTTTCACAAGTTTGGTTCGTTAGGATAAAGAACCTGTGGAAAAGTCTCGATATTCATACAAGATAAAATAGTTGCGAAAGAGGTGTCTATCAATTTTTTTTTAGGGTTAATCTTTGATGAAAAGTTACTATGGAGATAGCATATTGACAATCTACTCACAAGATGTAAACGAAATTTAAATATCATTAGGCTTTTGTCCGGTATTACATGGAGAAGGGATAGAAAAAACGTTACTTACGCTATATCGGGTAATGATTCGGTCTTGTCTGGGCTATGGAGTTATTGTGTACCGTTCAGCACGTGCATACCTTTTAAGTAAACTTGAATCGCTCCATTACCAAGGAATTCGTGCAGCTAGAGGGGCTTTTCGAACAAACCCAAGACAATGTGCAGCCAATTTTGAACCTCTTCATTTAAGATACGAGACTTATGTCTTATGGTACCCGCATTTTAACGCAACCGGACCATCCCCTTTATAAGAAATTTTTAGGCGCTACCAACACAGACGAAATTTATAAAACTCGAACAAAAGATTACTAGACCAGCCACATTCCGATACAAAGCAAAACTGGCTGAATATCAATTACAACATCCAGATGTCTGGGGATAGTCAAAGTAGTTATTAAGGATTTTATGAATTTGCACAAAGAAACAACACATCCAGATATATATATAAGAAACGCTTCCAGGAAATACAGGATTCGTATAATGAACACCAATTTCTATATACGGATGGCTCAAATACACCGGACGGTACGGGATGTGCTTTTGTATAACAACTAGTGCCCAATATGCGCCGAGCCTCCCAGATTGGAATACTGTATATGCAGCTGAATTACTAGCAATATGGCAAGCTCTTTTGTTTTGTGAATCGACAGGGCAACAAAAAAGGTTCGTAATATGTACAGATTCAAAAAGTAGTATCGAAGCGATATGTAACCATATAAAGCACGACGATTTAACAAATATATTAAAAGCGCTACTATACAATTTAAATAAAACAGAATCGGTTGTACTCATAATGTGAGTCCCTAGCCATATGGGCTTATAATGAGAACGAAATGGCTTATGAAAGGGCTACTTTGCTCACAAAAAATAAAATACATGATACCGTACCCGAATGGCTGACCGACACAAAAAGATTTTACAAAAAACACATGAGGATTGTATGACAGAGAGACTTTGGGACGAAGTTGAAACAGGCTTAAAAGAAGTAAAAACAACTATTAATACCGAATATCCAAAATCCGTTATACGACGAGAACAAACGATACTTACTCGTCTACGCATAGGGCATTGTCGCTTCACGTCGATGTACATGCTAAGTAGAGAAAACAGGAGAGCAAATAGACCGTTTTGTAGTACTTGGAATGTGGCACTAAAAAATATTTTGCTAATCTGTCCGATAATATGCTGTATCAAGAAATGAAAATCAAATTCCGGAACAAAAAATACAAGACGCCTTAACAACAACTGAAAAAAATTGTCAGAAGATATTGAAGTTTTCACGGAAAGTTGGTTTATATAAAGAAATATAAGAAGTGACATGAAACGGGCTAATGGTCTTAGATATCGTTGCCCACATAAATAAATAAAAAAAATACCTAAATAATTCTTTTTCTTACTCATATTTTTCATCCAAAACTACAATTACAGATGTACATCTGTGCTACAATGTTCGTTTACCCAATTTTGTGTAACATATTACAGCATTGGTTTTTTCGTTTAATCCAGTATTCGATTATCGTTTAACAACGTTTTACGGTTTACTGCAATTGGAAATCTTTACAATGGAAATCGAACAAGGTTTATTGAAGTGTAGTTGACTTTGTCATCAATCTTGTCCTATCACATCAATGATAGGAAGAAATTAAATAGGTAGATCGCTATAAAGGACTGTAAGTAAAAACCCTGAAATCACGATATGTTTATAAAATAGGTTTCGTTCACATAACTTAAAATTGACCTTAAACTACAATTTAATTGACTCGCCTTACGTGGAACGACAAAATCTAAACTAAAAGGAAAGAATCCTTAA
Source organism: Pyrocoelia pectoralis (assembly GCA_036250285.1). NCBI lineage: Eukaryota > Metazoa > Arthropoda > Insecta > Coleoptera > Lampyridae > Pyrocoelia > Pyrocoelia pectoralis. Next base: position 41,481,724 of record CM070078.1, read on the forward strand.
ACATAATGTAAAATTAAAAGTTGCGTAATGATCAATTCAAACTTATTTGCATCACCTTTACGAGCGTAAAGTTATTCTTTGTTAGCCACGTAAAAATCATTTGTACAACAATCTCATCACTGAATATTCTTTTATTTACTTTGCAACAAAGTCGTTGTTAACATCTATATCATTGCAATTTCTACAGCTACGATTACTTTTAAAATTTTGAAAATAACTTACGAGATGGCATATATTTAAACTATTTATTATATAATCTATTCCTAAAACTTATTTTGGAACTTACCTTAATTCATTCTTACCCCTATTGTTTCTCATTTTCATTAAATGTGTTAAATACATTAAACCTTTAGCAAAGTTTGATCCTCAGAAAGACTTGCCTGGATTTCCTTTTAAAAAGTGGCAACTTAACTGAGTAATTTGCGAACAACCTTTTTATTCCTGTGTCTTACTTTCATTTCAACTTTCATACTTTATTTCTGTGACATTCTTTGAAAAAAATGCGTTACCCTGTATAGGGTCTCAAGGTCTCAGGAGAGCATCGCATTTTTTATTTATAACAAGCAAATAGTACAAATTGGTTATAATATCCTATGGCGTCTAATTTGAAGAAAAATAATCGATCAAATAAGGTTTGTAACGAATTTGCTCAAAATCCCTTCGTCACTGACGTTAATTTTGAGAAATAAGCAAGGAGCTTGGTCTGAAAAGTAAGAATGCTCAGACAGGACAATCATCTGATTTTTTGGCTCAAACTTACGAATTGACGAATTGTTGAAGCTACCAAAGTGCATCATGATGGTGGAAGAACCGCGAGTTATCTCCGAAAAACTATGATCTTTTCACGTGAATCATTGTAATGCGCTTTCACTCTTTCACCTTCAAACAAGAATTTGAAATATTTGTCTCCCATTATGATCCTGAATGAATGTTCCATTGTAATTCGCTTGTTCAAGGAGTTAGCGACAAGTGTCCACTCGATTGCCTGTTTATTCTTCAAATGGGGAACAAATTTTGGTGCAACTCGATGCGTGTTCAATTTTGTTGGCAGCATTTCATAGCATATGATCCAATTAAGAGGCTAACGTCTTGTGCAAGTTCTCTGACAGTAAATCAGCGATTTTCACGCGCCGTGTCATGAATTTTCTGAACGTGGTAGTCACCAATTGAAGTAGATGGCCCCCCTGGATCACATTTAATCGTGGAAATTTTTTGTAACATTGAGTGCACCTCAGAGCATCCTCTTCGTAAGTTTTCTCCAAAAATTAATTTAAAGTAAAAAAGTTTTCCCCCGTTCCACGCAACATTTTTTTTCTCCGAAAATCGCTACTCACGCTCACATAGGCGTTGCACCCTTATAACAATATCACGAAAATTAAGTAAGCGGGATATCAATAATAAATCATCCATAAATATACGGTTACAGATCAGTTACAGAGGTTGCTTGTTCAAATAATGATCACTTGAATAACGGCAAACGGAAGTAAATAAATATGAATGCGCGTGTAGCCGAAATGCGTGAACGAGATCAATTTTTAGCTGATTTCTTTGTTTTTAAATAACGTACTGAAGGTTTTTTGAAATTTTCCCAACTTTTCAGAAATTATGGAGACAAACTAAATACTAAATTTATTCTACACGTATTCACGTTCACTGTATCAGCAGAACTACTCATATTTTCAAGAAATTATAATTTTCTTTTAACTTTTACAAGTGGTATAATTGAAATAGAACTCAACAAATTTTAATTATAATTACGGTTCTTACGATATTATGTGGAGATCAAAAGATATATTACTTCCATTTTCTTCATAATCATAAACATCAACTGGTTTAATTGGTAAATTTCATATTGTTTATGTCTTTATTGTACAATTAAATAATATATAGCCATAGTTAAATGTCATTAATAACGACATAAATTTATTCTTGTAGGCACTAAATGAGTTAAAGAAGTTTTGTTAAATATATTTAACGCTTAATTGAAATTATTGCAAAACTTCCACTATTTATAAATTATCTGATTCCTATCATTATTTTAATACTGTTAGTGTTAATTGATGCAACCTTCACGCCTCCAAAATTTATCACTTTAAATTAAACATTGCAATTTTATGGCAAGAGGTGAAGAACACATTAAATGTTAAACATTTTTTTAATTTTGGGGTTATGGATTAACTTTTAGGTAACCTGAGAGTGTTTACAACGATGTAATTAAGTTAATACCATGACATTACAACTGAAATAAAACATATTTTAAAATTGTACAATGTATCTCTATAGCAAGAGATATAAACGTCCTTCATTTCGTATACTAATTTGCTGCTAACAGTTTAAGGACGCCATTCGTCATTTGAATAATATTATTAGGTATATGAGCGTGTGTTGGTAGTGATGCAAATTTGTACATTCCTCATAAATTGAATGAATCTCAATACTTGACAGTTTGCGACCTAGAACTGTTGTATTGTGGATACATACATTATAAATTACGAAATATCATCTCCATCCATATAATTAAGGTTGAAGTCTTAAGACAATGACTATTTCATTTGTGGAGGTTAGGTAAACAAACTGATTTCATGTTATCAACCAAAAATATTTCAAAGTACTAATACAATATGAAGTTAGTGGCTGCTACATGTTGTAATAAATACGTGTACCACATGCATAATTCAAATAAAATAATAAGCACTTACATGGAATAATAATGCTTCATTTTAGCAATATTAAATGTTATTGTTGACAAGCCTACAAATGACGTAATCTGTTTTATTAATTTACTTTTACAATAAATTTCGTAAAGTTTGTGGTGGATACCCCACATTACTTTCACGTTCGTTGTAAATATCAAACACTTGAATGAACTTTTAATTTCAGTTTCTAACCTTAATTACCTACCACTGAGGTATGATTGTAATTCATAACTAACAATGTTACGCACTTAAAAGTAGAGATATGAAACGAAGGAAACCTTATGAATTCTCGTTGTTTATAAAAGCTAATAGTTGCACAAAAACTAAGTTTTTGCTCCGTTTACCGTTTGAATTAAGTATGTAAAAAATTCGATGGTATAAAAATAATATCAAAATCAAACTGTTGATGGAAGTAAAGTCGTGGAGTAAAATTTGCATACATCAACCTTGTACTAAATGAACTTTTTTCAACTTTAGTTTTATAACGTTACTTTTATAATAAACAAATACAACTGTGTGCATAAATAATTTACATATTTTCTTTATAAAACGCATTATTTTTGTTTAAAGTTTTAATTACGTACATTAACCGTGGAGCGTGAGAGTAAAATTGTATTTTTGATGTCCTCGCAAATTCTTGCATGCATTTTTAATATTAACGTGTATCTTAATTCAATAGAAAAAATTTCACCCTGTAGCGTGACCCATTTAAATATTCCATATCGGTGGTGAACTCACGTGCTTCGAAACTCATTTACATTGTGCTTCGGTGGTAAAAAAACCGCTTTAATTTAGCATCTCAACAGCGAGGCTTTGCCAAATGAAAACACATAATAGAGCTTTTACGAATGCAATTACGCCGTCTGTTACGTACTTCTGGCAAAACGCGGAAAAACAAATATCACGTTTATTTCTGGATGCAACCGATTTATTGTCTGATATTTCACGACCGCAGCTGCTGTTACAGATCTAAAAACTTATATAAATGGGCTAAAGAAAAGGGGGCACCTAAAAGACCTTTTTAACGTAATCTTAATGTTCTCTAAACGCAGTCTTAGAATTAACATCAGTAGGCTGTGCAGTGATAAAGCACCGGACCAACTGTCGCCAAATCGTGCCAACCACCGTCGCTTTAACTAACAGTCTGTAATTTGTAACCCCAAATTACAGTAGTATTTTCATTTTGGTAGTAATCGGACTTAAAACACGTCATAAAATCTACTATTTACGAAATGCGATAGATCTTTAATATTATACAATTTAAAAAAGACTTTCCGTTGATTTATAAAGGGTAATCAGCGAAATTGTGATTTTAATTTTCAGTAGCACAATGCGTACATTGTATTTTTATTTGTAAAAAAAAAAAATAAATAATATACACATACAGCAAGCTGTATCATTTTGAGTGAATAACGTCATTTATTTTTGAAGCAGGAACTTTTAATTTTCATTACACATTTTCATAACGTTGGTACCTTTAGAGAACGTGTAAACCGCCATACAAATGGTTTTACTCTAATTTTTACTTTATCTCTGACTTAATTTGTTAATAATTTCCTTGTACAGGCAAATATAAAATTGAATTGGAATTGTTTGACTTTCTAATTGCTTATTATTATTTACGGTGGCTATCAAATTTATCCCAAGCTCGAGGGGAGAAGGTTCTTTTATTGTAAAATCCAACTACTTGTTTCAGGGAATTCAGAGGATCGTTATGAATTACATGATACTATCACAAGCGCTCGATTCATCGTGTGCTGTTACGCTATTCGCCCTTGGGTGTTTAAAATACTAGCCGGTGCCTTTTTCTCTCACAGATGTATAATTAGTTTGACTAATATAATCGTCAAATTTTGCTTATACGCAAAAAACGGATATCAAGAGATTTTGTCTATGGAATATAATCCTAATTACCGCAATTCAGCAAAAACTGGTAACCTATGATCCACCCAGGTGCAAAAGAATTGTTTCTCATCGCTTCGCTTTTAAGGCTACTCATTTTACTCCAACTTAAGCCTTAAGGATGAGATGATTGAAAAAGTTCTGGAGAATGAGCGGTATTATTCAGAGAGTTGGAACGTGGTTATATTTTTGTATCACCAACCTTTTATTTTCAAAATTTAAACACGTATTAATCGGAGGGTCTTTTTGACACCTAGTTACATCAACATCACTTTTTTAACTTATCAACCCCATAGTGAAAGTTGTTTTAAATTGTTGCTTTGAAATAAATTAGATCACGGTCTTTTACTAATGCTTTCGCCAGGATAATCTGACTCTCACACAACGTATTTTGGAATGCGATGCTGTTTTGGGGTGGATTCTTTCTCTCATTTTCAGCGGAAACTCATTATTTGCGAGCTAAGTGTACCGTGTATGGAAAAGTAATGGAGTTATCAACCAACTTCAAAAAGTTGGTTATTAAATTCGTCCGGATGTCTGTGTGTTGATCGATGTTACAGGGTTTAGAAAGCTGGAAGTGATGTCATCTTATAGGAAATTCTTTACTGATTCCAAATCTCTGCTAAATTTTTTAATCGGATCACCCCTTCGCCGTCGGGACGCCATTAAAGTCAAAATATACTCCCTTTAATATCTCGAGAACGACACATCTAATTACAAAAAGGAAAAAACACGTTTCCTTTATTTTTTGAAACCTATTGAGTCATTATACGTAAACATCACCCACACCCCCCTGGGGGGTGGAGCAGGGGTGAGTTTTGAAAACTTAAATGGGAATACCTACTTTTTATTGCAGTTTTTGATTCCCAATATAAAAATATTCTCAAATTGCAAATTTCACCCCCAACTGCAACCCCTTTTTTGGGGGTGAAAAGGGGGAGGAAAACGATCTTCTTTAATTTTTTTCCTCCAACATTTTTTCGTGATTTACAAATTGTCCGTCACCCTCTCCGTTCCCATCTCCCTTAAGGGAGGAAAGAAAAACAATGATTCATGTGTGCAGAATCCGGGGTGCTTGTGTTGAGGTGAGGGGGGGAGGGGGGTAGTTATATACATATATATTGTATATAGTACATACCATTATTAGTTACATATTTGAAGTTGGTTGCAATTAGAATTCTATAAGAATTTGCGCCTTTTGATACTTGTTTTATTCGTGCGTTCATACTGTGCACTTACAGAAGAGAAGGCAGAGCCCGAAACATCAAAGATATAAGGTTGTCACTGAATTTTTCCTTGGAATCTATAATACTTCGTTGTCTTTGCACAATACACAGTCATGGAAACCATCATTTTTTTCAAATTCTGTCTCGCTCTTCAAGTTTCTAAAATAAGTTTCATTCTTTACGACTCACTAACTGTTCTTTGAACGGTCGCTGTTTTACTTGTCTGTTCACAAGTAGGGCTTACAATACCTGTAGAAATTTTGAATGCCGGGATCCAGGTATTGATATCGTTATTGACTTTTTTCACTGCTGAAACTATAAAAGAAAAAGAAAAAACGCATAGCTTAAAAATTCGAAGTTCAAAATTTCAAATTCAAAGTATTCAAGTTATTCGAAGATGTAAAGATAAAATGTAAATTAAATAAATCAACATAAAATTCAAAAATTTCGAATTCAAAATAGAAATTTGAAATAAAAAATTGAAACTCAAATTATTAATTTGCATGCATCCTAAATTATAATTTGAAAATTCAAACTTCAAAATTCCAAACCCAAAATATTACTGCTACTTAAAGTCAAACTCGCAATTATAATTTTGTAAATCGATAGTTCAAAAATTAAAACGTAATAAGGAAAAATTGGCAGTACCAATTGAAAACTCAAGTTAGGTACCGTTTATAGAAATTTTGTCAATTGGCGTAGTAACTTCTCCAAATACAAGGTGATTTCGGATTTAGCCGTCCGGTTTACGCTAGTACATTTCATGTTTTAGTAATATCGCATCGTCACTGCTTTCTAAGCTTTGTGATCTCTACGATATTCAATTTTTTAGATACATGCGGCCAAACGATTCGTTGTGAGTACTATGTGTAACACATAAAGTTGCGCTAGAATTGACCAAAGAATATACAGACAGAGGGTTCCATTAAAAAATGCAACTTTGATATAAATCATCATGTATAAACTTTGCGATTCAAGTGAAAATATTTTAGATCTGTAGCCTTACCATATCCCATGAACGATCTTTTGAAATGTTCGTTAATAAACCTACAGTCTTCCATCCACATACTATTGGCCCCCCCTGTACACATACAATATTTTGCACTAGTTATAAATATCGTTAATCCAAAATATTTTCTACTAAAATTAAATTAAATTAATACCGAAATACCGGTATTTACACTAGTGATTCGATCAATTCTGAGGAAGAGATCATCCGTTTTTACTGAGAAGGTTAAATACCTTACAAGAAAAATAAACCCCTCCAATCATTCCAATTCATATGGAATATTGGAGACATTCGCCCCCTTTCCTTCCTAAAGAAGCTCCTTTTGTAGAGTATAACTGAATATTTGACATTTGTCATTTAACAGAGTTTTATTTGACTCGTTAAGATTGAACTGAACTTTCCCCTGGTTATTTTTGGACTTTCCCCAACAGCTGGATCTGCGTAATCTATAGTCAACTTAACTTGTTCAGCGTTAAACTGTTGATCACCTTATTCAGTTCGCCACAACCTTTGGTAATGACCATAATTATCTTTCTGTGCAGTTGAAACACTTAAACTTAAATATTCGTCAAATTTTCTGGAGATTTTGTTAAATTCTCTTCCTGTTTGGCTCATATAAGCGAGATAGTATATTCTTTTCAATGAACTAACTCACACCGTCAGTGGCCTCAGTGTAATGGTTTTTCCTAATATTTTTGCAGGCTGACATCGAACTACGACTCTGCTCACGGTAATTAAGGGTTGATATAGTTGCCACTGATTAACTTCCACCTTTTCCAAATTCTTGTAACTTTGCAATAGAATATTGTGTACTTGATATAGCAGCAATTCTCTCTGATACGGTTCACTCTCAGATATTGGGCAACATATTATTTAACTTTCATTCATTATTTACACTTAAGCTTCTGCTCCATTTGTTGAGCGACTTTATTTTCCCGGTCTGGCAGAAGTAGAGTCTATCGGAGTAAAAATCCCCGTTCATGCGCTTCGCGTACGGGTAAATTTAGTTTAATGGTAAAACCTAGAGCTACCAAGGTAAACTATATGTAATAGTCGGAACATAACTAAAGATCACAATATACCAGAAGTAACACACGATGATAATAGTATAAAAGAATTGTGCTGAGTCAGACTGATAAGATCAAATGTGCAGAATATGCAGAGCGAAGAACATTAACAAATGGAAGGTATGGAAGGCTCACCGTGAAAACAAATTTAAAAACAAGCAAAGAAGATGAAAGCTTAATCAAATTCAAATATTCCTCCATGTGTATAATTTGATTTTTAGCATTTACCGTTTTACTTTCCTCACTTCCTTTAACTTTTGATTTTTTTAAGGAGTTTTTCATAAATTTTTGTTCTCGTTTACCCATATTACCTGTAGAGGATGCTACACAGAAGATGAGACGGCGCAACACATACTTTGTGAGTGTCCCGTACTTGTCGAATTAAGACGATCCATGTTGGGGGACTCCTGACCGGACATGGCTAAGATTAGAGCCGCTTCCCCGTCCAGCATCCTCAGGTTCACTTCACGTATGGGATGGCTTAAGTGATGATGCGGGGTCGAACGACTCTAATCAGGGAGGCAGCACAAAGGGCCCGAATAGGTGGCCTATGTGCGAGTGGACTTCTGTCCACCCTCCCATCGTAATCCAGAATCCAGATCCCATATTACGCAGTTTATCAGGGTATTCCTAGCTTTAGCCGTTAGTTTAACTTTACCCGTATCTGTACCTTGTACTATTGTATTATAATAAAAGATTTGCGCAATTTGCTCTTCCTACAATGTGGAGGTATCGAAAGGTATGTAGCTGGGATATGGGAAGAGCTAGTTGGTAATATTGAGAATGTCTTCACCAGTCATTATATTATGATCCATATTACATGCAGAGCGAACTTTTTCCAATTGAATACAGGAATCTATACAATAGTTACACGAAATTGCAAAGCTCCATAAATTAATTACCGTAATTGTATTATATAATTGTACAACAATATTTCCAAAGCGTGCCTATGAATATAAATGAAAACCAAATGTAGAATGCATACCAAGTTAATGTTAATTAAGAAAAGTGTATTAAATATTCAATTTCCTCGGTTTTCTAATTACTATCTAACGTTTCTTATACATTCCCTATAAATTCCTTAGGGATAGATGCGTATATTATTTTGCAATTTTCAATTATCATAATAGGAAGGTATTCCTTACACGTTCTATTCATTCACTAACAAAATTATGTAATAGTACACTAACTACATTTGATATGGCGAATTTCCATAACTAAAATTTGAATTACGTACTTGTTTCTCATTGTTCCCGACGACTATTCACATTATAATTTTTTAAGGTTATGCGTACAACTGCGGATTAAAATAATTATTATTGTGTAATTAATAACTATAGTAGTTCAACTGTTACTATACTTTTATATGGTATAGGTAGGTAATAAACGATTTCTCCAATTATTATATACTTCAGGTTTGTGCCGAAATAAACGAAAAATTTTAATACACCACAGCGGTAGAAATTGTTATTTTTCGTAAAATTTCGCCCCTGACCGTTTTCTTTTACATGTTGGCATTAAATTACGTAATGTGTATCGGTGTACATACACTCCAGAATGAATCCCTTATTACAATTCGGTTCACATTTAAACCGAACTCAAGCTTGTAAAAAATGAAATTTTCTCATAAGTCACTAGCGATTTATTAACCCACATTATTAATTGGAATCCGATTACAAGGTCTCTCTATAATAATTGATCTGGATTACTAGGCGTAGTTTTCTGTTTTTATCACATCAATAAAATTGCTGTACATACCTACTTAAAATATTTGCTACGATCATTCTATTTATTCAAGCGTTACATACATAAAAAGGTATCTAACTAGAGGTAAATGTAATTGTTTGCAACAGATTACACCGGTTTTAAAAAAACAATTAAGTACCTACCTGTTACAAAATGCACCACTAAACTGAGACTGGAACTGGAGGTCTTTCCACCGCATGCACGTATAAATTTAAATATTACATTAATAGTTAATCATAGCATTTCATAACTGATTGCATATATTTTTTTTTCGCTCCACTTCAACATTTTTCTAAAGTAAAAGCGGAAACAATTGTATAGGTACATTCTATAATAAATCGTTATAGGTACATAATAAATTCTAATTGAGTCTCTACATATATTAATATGGATTTTCAGATTGAAGAATTAAATTAAGCATGTACCTCTATAAATATTTAGAAGTCATATTTATTTAGTGCTAATAGACTGCTAAGTACATACTTATTAACGTGAATTATTTACCGGATTGGGTAGTTAAGGGAGAAAGTTTTATCGTTCTACGTTTACATAACGTAACAAATTTACGATGTTTCACCTATAATTTATCAAATACACCTAAAGAATTGGTCAAATAAATCTACCAACCGTGTAGCTTCCTCAATAACTGAATTTTAAATTTCTCACAACGATTGGCACAATGAATTAAATCTGATCCGAATTGTTTTCTGGTTCTTTTGCGATTCTGATCATAAAAGAGTTCGCTAATACCTTTATCCACACTAAAATGTAACTGTTTCTCGTTAGTACTCGTTTGTTCATTTTCCAACATTTCCTAAACCGCACAGTGATTTATAGAATTTTAATGAAAAGTAGGTTTGTTATTAGTTTTCGTTTATTCCACTTCAATAACCAAACTTCGATTGTTCGAATATTATTTGTTGTAAACTCTTGCGCAAAGTACCTACTCCCTTTATCGTGCACAGAAATATGAAACAATCGGCTGCCTACACTGGTTAAGCAACTACTTTACAACTTTAAATATTGCAATTAATTCATGATTGCAAACAGAAAATTAATTGACGGAATTTTATTTCCCACCCACACTTACTTGAACACCATAATTATCGCATGCAGCACATAAATCAATGAAAATATATTATTAGGCGTCACTTAAACGTTGCAATTAACGACCTTAAAGATATTAAAAATGTAACATAAATTCATGCTACCCATTACGCAACTTTATTGTGCTTTATATATTTAATAATCTGCAATCGTTACGTAATTTCAAAATATCTTCAGATTATTCTCGACTTGGCACCTCCTATTTGTTGTATAAGATACCGTTAACGAAAGATACAACCGTAATTTAAAAATCAACAATTTGCCACTATACGAAATTTATAAATATAGCAAAATTATGTAATCCTAAATTGAGTATAAATTAAGCGATTATTTAAATATATGTAAATGTACACTGTGTTATTCACTTTATAAATTATTTTAAATGGAATTTTGTGAACTATTGGATATACGTCTTTTTATTATTTTTAGGTAACTGCGTTATGTTGAATTAAATTGGTTAGGAACAATGTAACGGTGTTCGTAAAAATTAGCAAATGTCAACATCAATTACGAACAAGATGATAACCTGTGTTAATTCATTAAAATTAAATTCATTCCATTAAACTGAAATTGCTTCATTTTAATAATATTCTAATGGAATGGTTTGATTTCATCCTGCGCACACACAAATGAAAATTATTGTATTACATGTTGGCTAATATGGTTAATATACCTACATATAACGACTTTTTGAGGAAATTCCTCTTTCCATAATTCAATAACCCCCCATGAGTTTTATTTTGAGGCGACACAAAAATGAAAGCGACTAAACCTTTTGCGTGTTGGAAAGTGCAATAAGGAAAGCAGGATTAAAGAGAAGCGGTACAATTTTTGGAAGACGGCACCAATGTTTGCCCTTCGCGGACAATTTGACGTTTATGACTCGAACAAAGAAGGGGCTTTACATAGTCTGGAGTGGCAAGGGGTTTATGGAGGGGCAATTTATAAGCATAACAATGGAGTACAAAACTGTAAATTTTGAAGAAGTGTGCGTTTTTAAATACTTGGGAACGATAATAATAAGAGAATCAAGGCACGAAGAAGAGATTAAAGCGAGAATGGCGGCGAGTACAAGAAGCTCATTCGCACTAAAATCAATCCTCAATTAATAGGAAAGTGTTGTCTAGTTAAAACAAGAATATATGGAACGGTTATAAGACCAGCGGTTATGTACGGAGCAGAAGTGTGGACGCTGAGAAGGAGTGAACAAGCAATGTGGGAGAGAAGACTTTGCGATGGGACATATTCAGACGATCAATGGACAATAAGGACAAATCCAGAGCTAGCCGAGATGTATGAACAACCAAACATTGTTTTTGTGTGTGAAGGCGCAGAGGCTGCGATGGTTGGGGCATATAGCAAGAATGATCGAGGAAAAAGTTTCATTTGGAATGCAGTGTTTGGAGGTACAAGAAGAAGAGGTAGACCCAGGAACCGTTGGAGAGATGAAGTACAAGAAGACCTGATCGGAATTGGTATGGAAGATTGGAGAAATTATGCTTGCGACAGGAAGGAATGGAAGTCGGTGACAGATGAAGCCATGGGTCTACTAGGCCTGTAAGGCATATACAGTTATGGAAAAATATTATCGCTGGATTGACATATAATGAGGTAGAAAGAGACACAATAAGCCTTATGAATATGAGAGAGACATAAAGTTACCGATGTTGCCATTTGTAGATACATATTTGCATGTAGTCACAAAATTGGAACTACTCAAGACTCCTTCAATCAAGGTTAAACATTTCTAACGAAACCAAAGCAATTAAAATGATGTTGAAAAGTCGCGTGTTCTTTGAAACTATTAAGTAAATACTTTACACTTAAAAATTAAACGACCATACCTCAAACATCGAATTTCAAGAATATTTTTAAAGAATTGACTACACCACTGCATTCTTATCAAAAAGGTGCCTGAAAAACGTCGAAATTATTTTTTTCTATTTTCATAAATAAGCGAGATATGGCCATAAAATAAAAACTCGAAAATCTGAATTTTTAGTCATAACTCGAAAACAAAAGATGTTAGCCAAATTTGAAATGCACTATTGAGTTTTCTTAAAAAAAGAGATCGAGGATGACAGGTTCATTTTTCATACGTCCTATAGCTCACGAGATTTCCTATTAAAACATCGAAATTTGGCCACCCTGTACATACTGCAAGTTAGTATGACACCTTTTTTTTGAGATGGACCCGCAAAGCCTTAGAAGGTTTTTCTCACAACGTAAATTCTTCCAAAAACTCGAATACCATTCCACGAGGAAAAAATTTGGAAATGAACAACTTGGTTGAGGTAATACGGCACCAAATACGAGCCGTCAATGCCTTTATGTTTAAATTCATCGTTCAGCTACATGTAATCCCAAAAAGAAAATTCAATAAAAAATGGGTAGAACCCCTTATGAGTTTAGGTTGACCTATTATACTTGAACCGGAAAATTACTAAAGGTTGATGTAAGCATAGTCAGGAAGTTACAAAAATGTAAACAATATAAAAAACAATTTACTATCATCAACAACTATTAATTTTTAAACTGTTTTTAAGATTATTCATTATGTTTCCTGTAGTCGATTCCAAACGAAACAATAATTATAATTAAATTTGTAAATTAATTAAAATTTATACGACACAACATTTAGAGGATCGGAAATTTGCATCATTATTAATCGTGCTTATTAATGTAGAAATTATATAAAAGTTGAAACATGGTAGCGTAAGTTGCGTCGTTTCAACCGTAGGTACTACTCATTTATCCTTTATTTTTGTTCGTTTCCTTCGTTGACGTACCCCAACATGTTAGAAGAAAAATCAATAGAGGCATCAACTTGTAAGACGGGGTTTAACAAAGGATTCTTGTTCAAAAAAAGTTCATCCACCATTCATCGTCATACTATCTATGTAAAATGTTGGCTCATACACAAATTATGTTCATACCATAATATTATACAGGGTGGTTCTGGAGGAAATGGAAATATTTTAAAGGGTTGTAGGGCAAATCGCCCCATGACACATCGCCCCCGGACTTTTCGCCCCGTCACTTCGCCCCACGGACCGTTCGCCCCCGGACATTTCGCCCCCCGGACAGTTCGCCCCCGGACAGTTCTCCCCCCGGACAGTTCGCCCCCGGACATTTCGCCACCTGACACTTCGCCTCCAAGATATATCGCCCCCATACACTTCGCCTCCCAGGACATATCGCCCCCGACAATTTCGCCCCCAAAACATATCGCTCTCCCATCGCCTTCATCCGTTATACATATACAGTGTGTCCACATTTCGATGCTCACCATTTGTAGAGCTATTAGAAGAAGTAGAGCAGCGGTTAAATACTTAGAGAATGTTTTTCAGGGTTTAATACCCGTGACATTCAAATTCTCCATAATTTTCGTAGATTTTCAAAACACAGTTCTGGTTTCTGTATTTCTCATGTGCTATTAAAGATAAATACATTTTTTTGTTAATTTCTCTCCCATAAATAAATATTTTTCAGGCATGTTATACATTTTTGAAAATGTCTTTTCAAAGGCAATTAACTAATAAAAATTCTATAACATCTGCCGTATGAAAACGATTGCTGGCACACATTACTTAAAAAATTAAAAATAGAACGGTGGTTTTCTGATTACATCAAAAAGTTTGTCTTGAAAATGTTTTCGAACATTGTCAAAGTTTAGAAGAGGTCAGATTAGAAGCTGTGGAGTTATTGAAGAAAATTGGAATTAGGAAATTTTGTTTTTTTAAAAATTATTTGAAAATCTAAAGACATTGAAGAGAATTAGAAATGAGATTTATCGCGAGAATTTAATTCTAAAAAACATTCCTTATTTAACCGCTGCTCTACCTCTTCTAATAACCGAGATACCGATGGTGAGCGTCGAAATTTGGACCACTGTATAAGCTAATAGACAATTGATAATGGAATATTGGGGCGATGTTTCGGGGGCGAAATATATAATGGTGAAATGTCTTGGGGGCGATATGTTTCGGGGGCGAAATGTTCGGAGGCGAAATGTCTTGGGGGCGATATGTTTCGGGGGCGAAATGTTTTTAGGCGAAATATCTTGAGGGCGATATATCAGGGGGCGAAATGTCTTGGGGGCGAAATGTCCGAGGGCGAAATGTCCGGGGCGAAGTGTCCGAGGGCGAAGTGCCGGGGCGAATTGACCGCACACCATTTTAAAGACATGTCCAGGAAGCTAAAATAAGCAAAATAAGCTCAGTTGTTCAAATCCGATTTTCATTTGTATCAGAAATAATTAGCTTTTTTCTTTTTAAAAGGTTATTAAAGAAAGTGAAAGTATTAATTAACAAAATTAAATTCAGTTGCTATTAATTTAAATAAATGTAAACTTAGGCAGATTAGCTTTTCGGTCACCAAATTCGGAATTTGATGCGAATTGCAACAGATTCGTGAAAAATTACAAAATGATCCCTGCCTATCTTTAGATGTAGGCACATAATAATGATTAATATCACATTTTTAATATCCTCACTACCCTTAATGTTGTTCTAAATGGTTAACGTTCTTACATCTTCTATTTTTTCTATTTTGGTGTTCAAAAAATTTCTTCGTTTCTTCAAATTAGATTAATCGGCTGCACGTTTAATTAACTTAATTTTTAAAAAAGTATCGGGTATCGGTCCCTTTCACGATTTTTCAGCAGTTTAGGACAAATTCACCGTCATAGATCGCCGACTAGATTCACCATAACTTAACTGCTTTTCTTTGGTAATTTTTAAAAACAAAAATAAATAAGGGAACGAAAAATTCTTAGGGGGGGTAATTACCCTGAAACCGCCACTGAACGTGGGAAGACCTTTTCTTGTCTTAACTATTTACGCACTAACACCCGCGTTATAACGTATTCTTAATTGTAATAACAGCAGACAGTAGTGTTAAATATTATCATAAGCAGCGGATAATTCTACAGGGGTAAATCTTCGTTTTCACTACTAGCAGTGTTACCCTTATCTTCGCATGCTTGACTGATATACTTCGAAAATTGGAAACGAGGAGAATTATTATAAAGCAGTTGCGGATACCTGGTTTCCACATAATGGTTATAGGTATACCTTCAAAAATGTATCTGGGAACATTGTATTGAGGTATGTTACAATGCTGCTATTTATCCATACTCGAAATATTTATCACTGTAGTAATATTGTAGGTTTATAACATGCAATCGTGTTAGTTATGGCGCACTCTTCAGTACCATAGGGTTCCCATAATCATGAGCTTCGTTACGAGAACCAATGTCAGTTATTTGATTTTATAATTACTATTAAATTACGTAACGTGCCGTAAACCGTACGAATTTTGAAACTCGGATATCAATAAACCTTGGGAGGATATCAAAATAACATGTTATGTTACTTTAAACTTATATCGTTGACAAGCGAGAGAATTAATTAAAATAAATAAATAAAATATTAAAACTATTAGGTAAGGTAATAATCATATATTTTTTAACTGTTATTTCTTCAAAATTTGCAAATACCTTCGTTTTTGAGTACCAAAATAATCCGCTGACACGTACATTACTCAGCTCACGTTATCCTTAATAACGTGACAACCGTACGTGCCTTGCTCTCACGGTTCATCAATCTATCAATCAATAATATTGTTGTTTTGCACATAGTTTTCAATCATGATTCTATAGTTCCGCATCATTAATATTTAGAAATTTAATGCTATTTGCGATACGTCCTTAACACAGTTAAGGAGGTATCAGTAAATATGTACGAATTTAATTTACTGTAAATTTTTGAAATAATGGGAATTTTCAAAAATTGGGAGGTTTTTTTCGATTTTTTAATTAATAGAAATAGGACAGCTTTTTCTATTAATCTAACGATAGTCCAAAATTACATTCAAATTTTCTATTTTGGAAAAAAAGGATCGATCAGCATTGTGGGTAGTACCATAGATGAATGTAACATGAATAGAAGCAAATCAGAATTTCTCATAACGTGGAAAACGTAGGCAAAGTATATTGGATGACAGTCGTGAATGTGACATAGATGCCAAACTAGGATTGGCTTACACGTTTTATTTTTAATATACCTTGTTTAAAAACAAATACAAGTTCAGGTAATTCATGGCAGTTGTAGGGATGTAACATCTTCTTGTAAAGTACAAAAGATAAATGGTATATGTGTACAGTGGGTGGCGACACAACCGCATGTAGCAATAACTTAAGTACAATGTGTAGAAAATTCTACGATGTGAAATAGACGATATGCATTATGCTTGATCTGCATAAAATAAAACAGTATACGAGGTCATATCACAATTACTTACACTTTTTCAACTTTGATTTGTGAACTTACCCTTAACAATGTTGAAAACAGTATAATTATATTTTTGTAAAAGCAAGTGTGACGATCTTCTTCAATCGCTCGAAAATGTGTCACTCTTCAATAAATAATAATAATACCTAATTATTATTATGCTAGGGGTGGTCCCATTTGGTTACTGCACTGCGACCTTTTGGTCTCGCCGTTGTCTACCCTTCGCGAGTACCTGTATGTTTAACAAAGTCCAGCATTTTAGTAGGGCGAATCTTCGTTACTTCCTCTTGTGTAATTTCTTCATTTTCATTTAGGTATTTCCTGGCATTTGTGGATGCCTCACATTGGCAAATAACGTGATAGGGCGCTCTTAATGAATAATACATCGTCATACCTTTTCTCTATAAAAATTCATAATGCGTCAATAGACTTCGATATAAATATGTAGTAATTATAATAAAACAGTTGTAAAATGGCCGAAAAATATAAAGAGAATGATTCGTAAGTATAACATGAACCATTGAATTCTATTACGTCAATTGGATTTTTTACCGAATGTGCTTTTAGTAATCGGCCAAATTTTGCATCCACAAATCAAAATAACTACGTTTTATTTTTGGGAAAAATACGAAGTGAAATGTGTCAACTCGATTTACATGAGACAATCGGCTTCGCCATCAGCTTAAATTGGCTTAGAAGTGTTCAATGAGTTCTGTCTTCCTCAGGGAACTAATTGGTCTCATGGTTAGATTCGCACATGGGATGTAAAAACATCTGATTGGTTTTTGCACCACAACATATCACCCCCCCCCCCCCCCCCCCCCCATTCAGTCGTTTTCGTTCCTTACAACTTCTTTTCATTCCTCTTCTAATGGAAATCCATTGTGAGTATTGCATGGCCAAATAGATATCGAATGTTATGTGTTTGTAAAAGCAGAAAATCAATACTTGACCATTGTCATATAAAAATGGAGAAATTTTGTTTTATAAAAGCTTATTGCATCTCTCCTCGTACACGTCATGAATCAGGTGGATAGTACGCCATACAGGGTGTAACACCGGACAAAAAAATTAGTCACCCCTGAAGAAATCATAAAAAGCATCATTTAATAGCGTTAAATTCCTCCTATGAACTTGATAACCGCCGAATTCTGTTCCGCAGTGAGTCTACAATATTGGGAAGGTACATTTCATCCAGTTCAACCCACTGAGAATTTGATCGAACAGATTTTTTATGGAGTTCAAATCAGGTGATGCTGTTGTCATCTTGAAGAATAGAAATGACAACAACACACTCATCATGAAGACGCTGACTCCAAGGTGATAATGAGCAATAATAAATACACAATAGAAAAAATTGAAAGTAATTACCATTATTAAAGTAAGAAATGTCTCAACTGCGTACCGTGAGACATAATTCCATTCAATTTTATTTTAAGCGTGACAACCGAAATTGTTTGCACATTTCTGTAGATACAACAAATATTTGTAAATATTTAGGAATATAGCAAATAATACAATGGTGGAGATATTGTACAAATGCGACTGAGAGTTAATTAACAAATAAAGGAAACAAAATATGTGCAACTACATGAAAAAGGGAGGTGATATATTATAATCTATCATGTTTCACTCTTGCGGTCAAAAACGTTGAGTTAGAATTGGACAAGTTTAAGTAATAGCCGTACAAGGTTTGACACGTTTGTACATAGAACACACGTTTAATAAAGCCATTTGGGGATTATTAGAGCGTATAGTATCAATATGTGAACACAGCCAAGCATTGAAGCATATTCAATTATAATTTGCTCCTCGTGGAACTTGAGATGTATACCGGTTTCAGGAGGTAATTGTTACTTGTGGTAAATATTGGGACACGATGTTTTGTTGACGTAGGTGTATAGCATGGGTTGTACAATGCATTTATACGGCAAAACTTAACGTTGTACGTATGATTAACAATGACACAAAACATATCATTGCATTACGTCACTTAAATTTAGTGTAGTGAATAATGCCCTGCATTTCCAGTATTATTTGGAGCGAAACTATATTGCCAGTCCCCTTAATTTTAGTTGCTTGCACGGTGTGAGCACACATTCCTCTTTGTCCATGCGAAATGTTAGTCGTATTTATGAACGACGTTATTTTAAGGTGTTTTAATGAAAACGTATTTAACAAACGCACTGCCCTTTCGCCGAAAATCGTTAACTAGTCGCGACTCTATAACCCCAGATTCACTTCGCTACAGACGGTCTCTCGAGTGTGACCCGTTAAAACAATGTAGTTACATGTGATCTCTGGCACAAAACCTGATTTCACCAACGTAACATCACATTAATGGGAGTGTTGACATACACCGTCAGTTTTAGATTTCCCTTGAAATTCATATCACGTGTTTGCGTTATACTATTTCTAAGATAAATTTATTCAAACTCGTACATATAAGACTAATTTGATGTTTACCCACTATGTCACGTTCCTTATCATATGTAAATCATGATTGTGTTTTACAAGAAGACCATTTGCGCAATTTTCTCTTATTTTTAATAAACGATAACTATGACAAACTGCTACGGGTGGCAAAACGCTTCTAACATATTCCAAGTTGGTAGTCCAAGTCGAAAGTTTCGTGCAGTATGTACATGAAACTTAGATTAGAGCAGTTTTTAGACTTCTCATTTGCATAATTTCCATTTCATTCTAAACACTGTACCAAATTATTACTTGCTAGTACTAGAGACACAGTTTGTATTCGAACGAAATACCCATCTCGTTTTCTGACATTTGTTTACTTATTCCAATAGCTTGAATGCTAGACATAATTTAGTTTCGAAAAATTTCCCGAATTTCAATCTAACTTATTTCGTTCAGAAAGGCCAATCAGTTTTATGTTGCACAGATTGACCCCATTTTTACCATAAATCTACACAAAATCAAACTTTCCTTTGGCTTTGTACATGATATTATACAAAATGATCATGAAAGTAAGTTGACTATAATAGTAGTCACTTTTGTCGCTTTATAGGCCTTGCAAAGGGTTTGTTATTCACTGCGATTATTACATACACGCGTAAAAAAAATTCCTAACAGCAAGTTAATTAAGGTTAATTTGTGTTGACAAACAATGGTAATAACGTAACAGTTTTGGACAAATAACAACAAAAACACGAAGGGATCAAATAAGTGACAGAATTTTATTGGACAAATTTGCAGTTGCAATCAATCCTTGGTTGACATTTTCATTGGGATGTGACAAATTCCAATTTAGGGGAGAACAAAATCAACACAATAGCTATTTATCTACCAAGGGAACAAAGTGATTAATTTTCTCCCGCGGGTGAAGTTTAATGCCCGACGCGAAGCGAGGGCATTAATCACCCTCGGGAGAAAATTTCACTTTGTTCTCGCGGTAGATATATGATTTTTTCTTATATGTGAATTTATTTTCCGTTCACAACAATTATACGTTACCATTAGTTATTTTTAAAAAATACATCAAGAAGGCTTTTGTCATGTGTCACAATTTTTAATTAAATATATTTCATCAATATCTCATCATTTGTAGATCGGTATTAACGCTTTTTGAAATGTCTAATGAGAATTCAGACTCTGATGTATAAGAAAATACACCAGCCGAAATATTAGAAGCTGCTAATGAAGCGACTTATAATACAAGGGAGAAAAAGTATAACAAAATTCCCAAGGGAGAAAAAGTGGTACTTTGCTCCCTCAAAATAGGGAAAATACATCCACTTTCCACTCACATATAAGAAAAACGAATATAACTGTCCCCATCTTACAAACGGTTGAATTGGGCAAGACCGAAAATCCCCACAAAAACACAGACCGAGTGTGCAGAAGTTTTTAAAAAACATCGTTTTCGAGGACGAATATCAATTTATATTACTACCTAAATCTAAATGTGATTAATGGTGTACCTATAAGAGGCTATTTATGTACGATTTACTTAAGATGTGGCGTTTATTATGTAATTTTAAGGTTATAAAGTGATTCATTATGTCTTGGTACAATAACGTTAAATTTAGATTGAGGTTAGGCACATACCTACTTTGGCCTACGCAAGCAAAAACAACAGGAATTTGTGATAAATAAAAATAAAAGCATTTAATCCAATCCAACTTAATTTTTTGTGCTTTTAACGTCAACTGCTGCCAAAGGGAATCGTATATAAACGGCATGTACACATTATGATTTTCCACAAGTTACTGCTAGTTGAAATCAATAGAGAAACGAAGCATCAGCAACCCTCCGTGACCCTCCATCACCATCAAACATGAAACAACCCAATTCATATACCTTAATTGGACCTTAACCTGTTCAACTCTGCAGCACATTAACGGGAAACAGAAACGAATAAGACTGGATTTGAATATACCGACTCCCCAACAATGGGTAGAGAACAGCAAAATGAAAGAGAGGCTGGCAGGAGGGAGTTTCTAGGATAATAAGGATAAATATTTAGATTTTGTCTTAGCACCGTTATAAAAAGAATTGCATTACATAATTTGTATTATATTATTCTAAAATGGCTTAAAATGGAAAATGCAACAAAATTGTATTTACTTGTATTTTATTTATTTATTGTAGAAGACCCCCCAAGGGCATAGCATTCTTCCCTTATCGACTAACGGATAAAATTGATAAAGTTTTGATGAAACACAGCATCAAAACCGTCTTTTTGACAGGGAATACACTCTTTGGCAAGGATTTCGATCGGTAAAAGACGTCACGCCATTGACATAAACGCCAGGTATCTATCAAATACCAGCTTCTTGTGGCATTAGTTACATAGGACAAACAGAACGCTCCATAGAGCAAAGAATTAAGGAACACCAGGCAAATTGTAAGAATATGCGTACTTTAAAGTCAGCAGAGCATGCATCGACTGAAGCGAGTATAGGCTTGCGTTTGAGGACACAAAAGTACTGGTACGAGTCCTGCGAACTACCTCCCTCGAATAAGCGAAAAAGCGTCCATTGAACATGAATAAGGATGACGGGATCAGGGTTAGTAGAGCATAGACGCCAATCATTCATAGACTGAAAAATTGAAAGAAAGTTAAAGTTCAACAATAACCGCCCCCTTTGATTTCATGTGAAATTGGCAACCAATCAGGATTGAGAGGGTCAGCGTGATTAGACAAAAAGAACCATATAAATTCCGAAACGTAACCAAAGCCTTCATTCCTATCACTCTGAAGATGCAAGCTGTAATGTCTTGGGAAACGTTAGAACTTTTGGATTCACATTCAGTAGTCAGGCTCGGCAAACCTAGACTTAACAGCTCACTACCATCATCCCAACTATCCTGATTTTGATTCACAAGGAAAAGGGCAAGGGAAGCAGTGTTTGATTCGATCAAATCCATGAACCACGAACACTTAAAATTAATAGCTCTTTTTGTTTTAGAGTTTGTGGTTACTCCTGCCAATAACACACAATTTGTTTCATAAAAAAACTTTGACCTAGTTCCCAATAACCCTATTCGTTCAATCAGCATGTTTCATTTAGGTCAACTTGAACATTCGTTTTATATTAACCATTAACCTAAGGCAAGAAATGTCTTATGACGCAAGCTTGACGCAGGTGACTCCAATCACGTGATTAATTTGACTTTGACTAACCCTACGGCTGTATAAAACGAAAAGAGCTAATGACACATTTGTGAAAACCCTAGCGCCTACAAGTAACGTTTAAAAATAAATGGAAGAAGTAATTGGTATAAATTTTTAAATAAGCACAAATCTGTCTTATATCCATCCGTTCTCACTAGAATTTAATTAAACCTAGGAGACATTAAGGAGACAATTTAGAAACCAGACCAGATCGGGTATGACATGACCAAGTAACAGCATAGGAATCTAGGAGAGGGGGTATGGCTATCGTAATCGCAGAACCAAGGAGAGACCCAACATCTCCCTAACAAGTTGCACAGCTAACAAAGCGATGCATAAAACATGTACTGTAGAAAACTAAAGGGTGCCTTCACACCTCTCAAGTGTAACCATTGAATACTAGGCGAGATCTAGCAAACATTCGAGTTATAACCACCTAAATAGAAGTATTTATGGAAATATGGAAAAATAAAAACCTTAAAAGGAAGGTTTCTTAAATAGTGAGATTGAAGATTATCGTAGTTATTCTTCCCTTTGCGAGTGCGCCAACAACATATTTTAATGGCTTACACGGTTACAGAGCTGGAAGTCTCTGCAACTCAGATTGAGGAGATTCCTGAGTAATGATCCCCAAGATTATATAATATTAAATATTATAACATCCCATTTCAGCAAGACTATAATGTTAAAGGACATGTGAACATATTTTTGAAGGGATTCCGTGCTTGTTAGCATATTTAGGGAGGCTTTTGCTTTTTTTCCGCATTGATAATCTTTGATTCTGTACAAAACCCTAATGCAGCAATGCATCTGGAGAGCATAATAATCATGTTGAAAAGTACAGTGTCGTAGCGAAGAAGTTAAATCCGTGCGTTGGAGGTAGCGTATCTGCTGGGTAGGCCTCAAAAATTGCTTTGGTCATAGGACTTCAGTGAAACAAATGCAAAGTAGTGAATGCCGTCCAAAATATCTAGTTGAAGAACTACCCGAACAAATATGAGAACAAATAAACAATTCCACAAAGTTGATATAGACAGTCTTAGTACTATTAATCTATAATACTATGATTTCTAAAGTAAACTATACGAGTATACTACACCCCCAACTCGCCAGATACTTAACATTGGAAGAAAATCTAATTACCAGTAATCATACACCCCTAAAATTATTAGTACCCTACACGAAGCAGAACTTGAACAACTCACCTCTGCAAAATGAAGCATGCAATCAATTACTACACCAAAATTAGAAGAATGGACCATCATCTAAACTAAACATTTTATCTTTATGGATCGAAGAAATAATCTTTTCATAGGCGAACCTATAGATATGAGACTGTTCAGAAGCAGACAAACAGAAAAAAAGAAGCTATAGTTATTTGACCATCAACAATTATGGAAAAAGTGAAAAAGATTAACAAAAATATATGGAAGGACGAATGGGAAAAACCGGACGTACATTTGAAAATGATGAAACCATACGTGCCAAGGCTTAAGTCATTTTCTTGTGATTACGAATTTTAATCTGACGCTCTTGCATCGACGCCAGTTTCAGTACTTCTAGTACTTATAATTAAAAAAAACATAAAAACTTCATTTCACCCTACATCCCATCGTTAATAAATTTTGTTCTAAGGGGAGGCTGTGAGTTTTCTTTGTATATTACGAATAGGTTACACGCACCGAATATCCAAGCAGGCCAATATTCAGAATTCATAAATACACAGAACAGGCTAAGATCTGTTATATCCATATTTAAAAAAGTTAAATATAAACAGACTATTATGAAAGAATAAGTAGTTAATGGTGAAAAGAAATATAACGAAAGAAAGCCATATGTTATCAAGTAAATAATTAAAATATTTCAAAAATAATATGTTGTTATTGTTTTACATAGTGAAACGTATAATTATAATAACAATCCAAAATATAACTGCCAAAGCATGCATGCTTTCCATTTAAATTAAAAATGTTGTTAGCAAACTCTGGCAGAATGTAACATCACAGATATTAAAAAATGTGTTCGGTCTCACCCCTTTAAACTAGAAAGGTGCGTATACCTAAGAGTATAAATGCAGGTATACAACCCTAACGTATTCATTCATTAGCATTCGTTCAGCAAGGTTGGTGCTTGCAACATATATTTAACTTGTAAATATATAATTATTAGTCAAAACAGTTTTTCCATCAATAAGAAAAAATACCGAAGAATTCCGTCGTATAGTTCTTCACAGCGAACACAATGTATTAGTTAAACTGGAAAATTGGTAACAATAAAAGAATCAATCAAGGTCATTAATATCTTTTGTAATTTTCCAGGTAGTGATAGTTTTATCTACTTTTGTTCTAATTCCATTGATGATACAATTCACTGCTTCCCCCGTTTGTTTTTGAACTGTCGTCAATAAATTAACAACAGGTGACCTGCATTAAATCACCATCGATACGTGTTTTGTAAGAGTTGCAGTAGCTTTAATCTAATTTAATCATCAAAGGTGTATTTCTATCAGATCAGGAAAACTCAAAGGGTTTTTAGTGTTGTAAGGATTAAATACGTATATAAAGTGTTTCTATTTGACCACCTCAAGTATACGATGATGCAACCGGTAAAAATTCTCCTCATTAATAAAACTGTTTATAGAAAAGCGGATGCATTGAGTTGAGGCACTAAGTATACAGTATAAGTCTCACAGTAGTTCTAAACTATCTCTTCAAAATAGAGTAATAAAACAAACTCGTTTGCTTCAGTGTAAATTGCAACACTTATTCACGTTCGCATTTCGTTTGAAGGAAAATCTATAGGGGTAAACCTAGAAATTATTGTAACCGCACATATCCAACATTGCTCTTTAAAATGTTCAAAGATCGGAGGTAACTCGGTGTAATTTATTAGAAAGCAACCAAATCCGCATTTCCCAAAGATTATTATTAATGAAAGATTAGAAATTATATTCGAATTTCAATTCCATTAACTACTTTTTTATGCAGTGCTCAAATGAAAAAGCTTTTAAGTAATACAATGACGGTCTATAATGTTAAATTATTTAAATTTAAATTCCTTTTGAATAATTCATAAACTAAAGATGTTAAGTTGAACCTCGGTTAAAATTTCTCATAAGCGGAATTACGAAGTAAATTTATCAATTTCAACTTAAAATTGTATTAAGACCCACTCTCTTCACACATTTTCGCTTTTGCGTTATTTATTTCTAAACAGGTTAATAAGAGTAATATACTATCTTGTTATCTGTAAAGAATCTGCGTGTTGTTGAAACATAAATGTGATTTATTGAATTTCCTCTCCTTGGGGCGTACAATTTTCAATCAATAGCTTTCCTACGGAATACCCTATGGTGTGATACATCAGAACACCTCTTCTTACATGTTTTATAATTACATATTACTAAGAAAGATAAGTGCGAAGGAACACAAAAAGTACAGATTCATTTGTTTAAATCTGTTCAAAATTAAGTACGCTTTTACTTATGCAATTCTAATTCTTTTCTGAAGTTAAATAAGGCTCTATAAATGGTACTTTAACACATTACTGAGTACAAGCAAAACAATCATTAAAAACGCTCACCAAAAAAGGATTATCCAATGTTATCAAAGTAAAAGTGAGGGGGTGTGGGCTGAATCTAGTAAATCGGATGTGCATCGTACTTCAAATTGTTAATTTTCCCTTAAAATATGCGAGAGCGCATTGTTGTCTCAATAGTAAGTAACCCTCTTGGGCCGCTTATTGTTTGGCTATTTGAAATCAATCTTGGAAATCATGTTTGTATCCCATAGAAATCAGATTCCACGTCATAAAGTCTGCTTGGGAAGCTAGATTTCGGATTGGACGGATTACAACAACCACTACCATTATGAGTTTGTTTAAAGAGGATAGCAGTGCACCCAGGTCTTTCCTTGCCCAATTTTACTGGTTCGCGATATCTTAAAGGCTATCTTAAAAGAGTCATAGTTTACTCATGTCAACTGGGAAAAGACTTGTGCAATGGGGACATATCGCTCCGATCCAGTCAATGTGCCGGGAACGCGACATTACCCCCCCCCCCACACCATCACGGTGGAGGTGATGCATGAGGCTACCAAACTTCATTTCACCATTTTTACTTCTGGGTAGAAGACTCCGCTAGAGACTTCCATCGCTCCGGAAAGGTGTTACCCTCGGCAGCGACTCAGAAAGGAGTTTTCCCCGAAGGGTAGATTCCTTCCCATCTCGATCGCTTCGACCTTTCAGACGGCAGCGGTTTTACGGAACCACAATCCCGCAAAAGTCCAACGCCTATTAGATGCACAACCTGCTAAGCCAACCGCAGGTTGGCCAGTCCACCTCCCTTGCTCCCAGCGTTGTGGAGGTTACCCTTGACGCCTTTACTGGTCGAGGTTCGAAGTCTCTTTCGAGAGCTCCTACCTTCGCGATAAATATTAAGACACGTACCAGAGGTTTAAAATCTAACGTTTGGCATAATTTTACAACTGATTTGTTTCGTGTCAAAATGTTCATACATACGTAATCAAGGCCTATCCGAAGGTGTAAGGTATTACAATTCACTTTACAATAAAATTGTACTTTTGCGTATATAAAAATTTGCTCCATTTCGCCATGTTTATTGCTTCTGTCCATGTGGTTTTTCTTCTTCACTTCGCCTTTCCATGTTTTCTTCGGTCTTCCCCTGATATTGTCACCAAAATTTCCAAAAAATTGAAGCGTATAAAAAAATAAAATAAATTTGTAGTGAATTTGCTTGTAAGATTTACATACAGTACCCATAATTAATTTGATATCCAGCTTGAATTTTGATCAAATCAAAGGAGCATACTATACAAAGTGTTTCCTAATGACATACTAAATCTCCAGTGATATTAAGAAATGCAAAGTTCTTATGGAAAAGAATCGCTTCCGAGCACTAAAAGTGGGACCCAAAGGATTGCTTTTATTTCTGTTTCATTAAAATCATACAAGATGCCTGAAATTCTGAAGATAAACACAGTCCTTTATGCCAAATGAAATGAGCAATCTGAAAATGTTTATACTTCGTCAGGTGGCAAAGGTATTTTATGAAAGCTAGTAATAGAAAATTATACAAATTCAGATATGGCTGATAAGCACTTCATTTATGGTGTAGCCAATAGAACATCTACTAGAACAAGTGACAAGCAGCAATACCCTCGAGCTCGTATGGGTTAAAAGGTATGCTGGAACAATAGGCAATGAAAAATTCCGATCAGTTAGCCCGACTGACCTCAAAACAACCGTTTTATGGTTCCACTTACAGTATCAACTATAAACAACTCAAGACACCAAATCCCAGCACAAGACTAGGTGGGACTTGATGTTAGACTGTCGTCTAACCCTCGGGGGATCATCTCGCAGTCTGGGGCGTTTCTCGCACAGGTGTATCAAGGAGAACTTGCGATTACTTTTGGATATACTATCTGGGCACTGTAAACTAAACATGCACATGCACCGCATGGGCTTAGTAGAATCACCATCCTGTAGAGGATGCTATACAGACGATGAGACGGTGCACCACATACTTTGTGAGTGTTCTGTGCTTATCCAATTGAGACCATCCATGTTGGGGGAATCCTGGCCGGACATGGCTACGATTAGACCCGCGTTCATCTCACGTGAGGGATGACTTGAGTGACGTTGCGGAGTCGGACGACTCTAATCAGGGAGATAGCACAAAGGGTGGCCTATGTACGCGTAGACTTCTGACTACCCCCCCATCGAAATCCAGAATCCAAAGGCGTGCGTATTTATGAACAGAGATACTGGAAGAAATCTTAGTACAAGAAAGAACCAATAGCTATGCTCAGGCAACATTTTTGATTTGAAAGTACATGTTTCAATGAGATGAACGGGAACCATTTTAAATGCTTATTATGATTGAACTAAATTGCTTTTCAAATTGTAGAAGGGCATTTTTCCCTCATAAAGATATCTTGGATTTCTTGATACTAAGTATCGACAGAATCCTAAGTCAATAAATTATTCAGGTTCTTCATTGCACGAGTGGATGATCTTTTATACAGAAGAATGTTACGTTCCTCGTTTATTAGCTAATTCGCAAGAATCAATCATATCAATTTCTCTATCAGAATTACAGATTGCAAAATTCCTTAATTCAATGTTTTGCTAATAGGGTTCACTTTCAATACTTGCCCGGTACTATATTTCCTCCGCATCGACGTATTCTGTGCGAAGCGTCACTTCTAACCACATCGTTTGCGTTGGTTCCCTTACAGCTTTTCTACTCGGCAACGAAAACAACTGATATCGCTGTACTGTAAATTATTCTATTGGCTGTCAATGTTGTCATTTAGTTTCTGATTGGCTGATCCTCGGCTAACTAAATAAAATATTTCATCTTAAAAACGGAACAAGCACTTCACTAGGGAATATCTCCGTGCTGATATAAATAGCAACTCGATTTTCAACCGCGTATCTTTTTCTATTCTACTTCCTAACAAACGTTACTAAGTGCTACGGAAATTTTCACAAGTTTCTCATATCGATATTAATCGTCTATAAGTGAAAGTTTTCCACAAATAGTGATTATTTAGAATCATCTGCTTATTCTAAGTACCATTAAAACGTGATATTACGTCTTTTTGCATTAGTACCGCTACGTTAAGTGTCCACGCTCTAGGATTAATTTCCGTGAGGTATGTAGAAAATTCTTTTGTAACAATTACCGTGTCATTCTTAAATTCCTCGACAGTAATTTATATTATTTGTCCTAGCGTTTTCCTACCCCGTTTACTTTTGGAGTACATCTTTACTTGTTGGTTACCGCCATTTTGTTAACATCACCTGAAATTATTGCTGATCCGTTACTATTGAACTCCGATGGTTATTTTCCTGTGAAACTACATATTTGCTGTTCTACAAATCATCTTTAATTATCTCCGCATTCCTGTGAAGAAATTGATTTATTTTGGAAATTACAGGCTGCCATCCTGTGCCATCT
Source organism: Pyrocoelia pectoralis (assembly GCA_036250285.1). Taxonomy (NCBI): domain Eukaryota; kingdom Metazoa; phylum Arthropoda; class Insecta; order Coleoptera; family Lampyridae; genus Pyrocoelia; species Pyrocoelia pectoralis. Next base: position 41,511,393 of record CM070078.1, read on the forward strand.
TGTGTCAACTTCTGAAAATAAGTTTGATAAGTTATTTAAATTATTAACCTTACATTTCTTGCTGAACTTTATTTGAACTCCTGTTACTGTTTATTATAAAATTTGATTATACTAAATTACTTAATCACATTTCATATTTTTGCTTCAATTTAAAACATTTAATTTATTCATTTTGTTTACTATTCAATTAATTTTGCATTAACTTTGTTCGTTACTTTAAAAGTTACTTTTAGTATTTGTGTATTATCTTTTACCTTGAAGATTTAATTTGCTAAAGTTAAATTAAAAGCTAAATTGCTATTATTTTAAATATCAACTCTCGGAACGAGTACTGACCAAAGTCGGTAATTATTATTTTCAGTCGGTCTGCTGTCGCAGCCCTATTAATTTTTCTTGTTAATCAACCTTTCTGTTTAGATAACTCAGCGATATTGACGTTGCGCAACGGCGATAATCGGATGTGTTTTTGGTAAGCGTTGTTTAATGACAACTACTACGTACTGACTTTCGTACAGCTACCGAGACGGTTGCTGATATATTTATGTGTATTATTTTTGTGTTATTAATTGTACATTGCTGTAATATGTAAACTTCATTCCCTGCAAGGTAAAAGTTAAACCCCCTTTACTGCTTCACTCCTGTGAAGATTTGTTTTGTAAAATTTGTTCCGATTGTGTCAATGTTATTTTGTTTTGATCCATTATAACCACCACTATCATTATTTTAGTGTATTTCTTTATCGAATACCCACTTTCTCTTTCAGAAATCATATCTTTGTTATTATTATTATAAGCTGCTAAGCTCTTCGTAGTTCTGATTACCAGCTTGTCTTTACTAAAGAACTATCGTGGCGCCCTAAAAGGTATTTGACTATATTTGTTAACTATAACTTACTATAAATTTAAATTCTATACTCATTATTCCCACGCCCATTAGATTGCCCCTTATAACTGAGCTTATCGAGTCATTGCATTTTTCCTGATTACGGTACCAATCATTTGTTGCCGTAACAAGAAGTCACAGATCTTAAGTACATAAATGGTTCTGTTTCTTCGCGCCATCTATTGTTCACGAACAGTTGTCGAATGATTGTGTGGAGTATGAGAGAGTATCATTAACTATACTCCATTTCAAACATTAAATTCAGTATAGCTTTAAATGGCAGACGGGCTTGCCATATTTCAGCATACTATTATTATAGTCAACAAGGCGGCATTGGGTTGTACGGTTGCTACCGTGAAGCGGCAACGTTGTCAAAAAAATCCTCATTTAGTTTGCACTGCCCTATCCTTCCTACACTAAATTTAATGTTTGAAATGGAGAGTAGAAAACTCTCCTGTTCCAACTGAGAATACGTTTGTGAATTTTAAAGCAATAAAATTGTAACCATTTAAATTAGGGGAGGAATAACTGCCGAATCTTCGCTATCGAATACTCTATGTGCTAAACAACATTCGTCTCCGGTAAAGCACACAACAATTATTTGGGCCTCCGATACACCCCAAGACATATTATTTTAACGTCGATTATGAAAACCAGCAAATTGAGAACCTAGAGGAAAACACATGAATCTGAAAACTGAAACCAATACCACTGAAACTGTAACTGAAATTATATAGATGTGCGAAGACATAAACATTAACCACTGATAATATTCGAATAACCTAAGGAACAGCAATGTATCATCCTCCAGAGGATGTCTCTGTAAAAGAATATTTAAAGATGAAGTTCAATTATTTCCAATTGCTTTCGTAGTACCTCCAGTTATTTTCTAATGGGGATGCTGTTGTAAACGTCGGCAGTAATCGCTAATGGGGATTTTAAATTGAATTGATTTTTATTCTACAACTACCTAAAGCATTAAACGTAGACAACATTATGTTACATAAATAGATGCAAAGTTCCAAATGATTTATCTACCATCCCATTTTTGTTAAACTTTAATGCCATGTCGTCTTGAAATGTATGAAATTTGTCATCACTGACATTTATTAAAATAACCGAACAACTATTTCAATTTTATCTACAGAAAACCATTATTAATAACCATTTTAACCTTCAAAGTAATAAAACTTTAACCTTATGTCTGTATCATTTCTCTAATATTTAACCTAAGAAGCCAAATTGAGCATTTAATGTCATTAGATTGTACATTTACAAATGCTGCCATGGAATAGATTCATTAACAATGCAAAATGACCCTGTACCCCATAAAATGCAATTAATCAGTTTCTTAAAATAAATTTGAATCTCATTACCATCCTCTTAAGTATTTTTAAGTTTTTTATTAATAACAATTTTATTCAACAAGTTAGAAAATCAGTAAAGTACTTAATAAATCAGACAGTGGCATTAACCTTTGATTTACGTAAATATTTTATGACCGTTCAGCGCCAAATGATTGGAAAATTTATTACCCATTACAGTCTATATGTTTTATTCGCTGTGTTAAATTTCGTTTGATTTTAGGCTAATTGCAGCATAATTACTTGCAACGTGCACGTTAAAATAGTTTTTCTTATTATTATCCATGGTTAGATGTTTCTATTAATTTTATCTAAAATGGCTATCATATACCAGTGTTGCACAAAACCCTTTTTCTCACTTCACTGGTTGATTAGCCGGTAGCATATGATGCTTCATCACTGTCTTCACATGTTTCACATGTTTTGATATCCAAATTTACTACAATATTTTAAAATCAATGGAACTTAACTAATATAAACATTGTCGTTATAAACACGAAGCGTATAGGGGGACGTGAGATAAAAGTGGTTTCTTGAATCCAAGAGCTCACGCATGGAATGGCGGAAAACAACGTCGCCTAAACTTCGGGTGGCGAAAAAGTTGTATTCGGCAGGAAAAATTATAGCAAATGTGTTTTGAGACGTACAACGCGAACATACAATCAAATTTCTTTACTTTCAAACGGGAGAAATGTTGTTTAGATGTTCAAAGTGTAAAAAAAATTTACCGAAGGACCTCTTTCACAAAGTATTATATTGACGTTCAATTTTCTTATTAAATTCCTTTTGGGGACGAACAAAGCTTCATGGTGTTAACTGGAAATATGTTTCTTTTAATACTTAAGTTAAGTAATAGCCCTCAAATTAGTTTTTTTTGCAGCATATAATCTCCAAAATCCGTTCTCATAAGCCACTCGAACGAAAATAGTAAAATATGCCAATTTAAAAAAAACAAAAAAATTTACAATCTAAAAAAAGCTTCCTTCGACAAACTTCTCAAGATATGAACTGCGCACTTAGAATATTTTATTATGGGGAGAATCTCCGGATAAATGGAAATCGGGAGAAGAGGAATAGTGATCTATTTGTGTAAAAACTATCATATTTATTAATTCCATTATTTGAATCGAGAACCTCTTATAAAGTGATATAATGGAAGTCAAGTGCCAAATACTATTCAGACATTATGTATATATTCTGTTAAATTAAAGTTTAATTCGAATACGTTAAATATCGTTGTCCAACTTGCTTGTTATTATTAAGCATGTCTGAATCATCCTATTTGATGGTTATGCATTTGATAGCAATACCTTGATCTCTTACAAAGGTTGACAAGTATCTACTTTAACACGGCTTACAACCCAAGTTATAGAGAAGTTACAAACTATGAAAAAATAGGTTAAGAGCGACAGTTTCTCAATACACTATTTATAATTTCTTACGATGTGAGTAATATAAAGAGACATTCCTTCTCAATGAAGCAGAGGATGACGGTATTACCATTATGGTTACATAAAAAGAAAATTGTCGACTAATAAATCAGTGATTGACTGATTTAAGTCAAGTTCATCTTACGTAGTAAAACTTTGTCAAGAACAACTCCTGTTTAAAGTCAATAATTATTTATTTAATTGTTAGTTACTCAACATAATTTTAGACACTGACGCAGAAATAGTTCTTTTCAGTGGAAAAATTCGTCTCATAGAATAGAAAAATGATAGTTTGCAGTCAATCAGAACGGCGTTAATTTATGCTACGTCTTGACCAATGATGGATTAAAATCAAATTTATGTTCAGTAGTTTAGGCGAAAGAGGCTGAGGATGATGATGATGATAATGATGATAACTGGACAATGAAGACAGAGATTTATAGAAGACTATGTGGTATGTTCATAAGAAAATTAGCATAAGTTTGCCTTTTTTATGTGGAAACCGTATACGTGCTTTTGAACACGCGATTTTTATAAAAATTTGAAAGAGGCAGCCCCTAAAATGAAATGGGCAAAATGCAACTGAAATAGACGCTCATTCACTCTGGACAACAGCCTACCGAAATTATACAGAGCCTGAACAGAATGAGGCACAAGAAAAACTTGTCAATGGTGAACTGTCGATCATACAAATCTCCATGGAACATGGTTTTTTCGATGGAAAGGCTAAATCGTCAAAAAACTTGTTAAGTTTTGCTATCGCCAATTGTCCAGTCGCTACTGCAACAGTACAATTAATCTTCATCTTTACATTTCCATTTAAACAATTTGCACTTTTCGTCTGTGTCAGCGCTCATTGCTGGTGTGTGATTTCACAGTAAACTTCTTGATTCAGCCGGCTTATGGAGGCGGAAGCATTATAAGTCCATGACAATGAACGATTAAGGTTTATGAGGACTATTTTTCGAGCCTATGATTTACATTAAACTTACATTTATGATTTACTCAGCCGAAACTCCCACGAGTTAAATTTCAAGAGTACGGTGTGTTCAACGGTACCTACCACATGGAAAGAGGAGAACATATTAAGGAGTGGTAGCGGATTATAAGTCAATTCATCCCTAAGAACATACACACGTATTCTGTATGATCCTTTCGCTGAACCTTAAGGACCATTGTGTTGAAGCAATAAATCCAAAGTACCGTAGTCAGGAATTAATGAATTACATATTAATTTGGAAATATAATATTTAGTAACGTTTCTTATTTACTCTTTGAAACCTAATAGTCCGTAGGCCAGAATGACCAGAATTTTGCATTTTATAGGTAAAAGTGTGCAACTTTGCAAACTCGTAATATAGACCACAATTGAACTTTTGAGCGTTGTAGACATCGCCGAAACAACCCAGGGGCCTCCATATTGGATTGAGACCGGAAGCACTTCCCGTTGCACTTTAACCGCTTTCTTTGAAAGCTATTTTTAAAGGAAATATAAACTATTCAACGCTTTGTACTATTAAAACTTACAGATTTGGCACAAACCAAAAAAACTGAAAATCAGAATTACGCAAGATACGTCGCTGTCCATCTGCGTGATATGCTTACTCTGAAGAACTATCATCCTGTTGTATATGAAGAGTTTCTCAAAGAAAAGTTTAACAAAACTGGTCGTCATTATTTTTTCTTGTATGCCACACGACGAATCGCAATAGTTAAAGGCTTGGGGGAGCTATAGGTTTTACTAAAAATCCGATTCGCTTCTACGATGGATGGTTTGTGGACCGGAAGTAGCACGTACTGTTGATGAATTCACAAGTGAAATCCAACAATCTGAAAATACTCCCAAATACTCACCATGATGAAACACTGGGAAAGCAGACGAAATTTCCACAAGGGTTCAAAGTCTCATTAGGGCTATTCGGGAAATGGGAAACCCGTAAATTTGTCAAAGTATTGTACTTCCCTTCAATTTTAAAAATGAGATCGTCGAACGATGGTATTGGTGTCTGCACATTATGACGTCATGTAGTTCTCATAAAAATTTTACTCTACCGAATATCATTTTATTTATGAAGGGTTACATTAAAAAGGTGTATCGATTTTAAAGACACTTTGAATACTAATGATTAATGAACATGTTTTATGCTGATGTGTCTGACAACTTTTTAACGGGCCTTCGTAAAAATTCCAATTATTAAACTAGGTATACATCAAAATATGCTCAAATGTCTCTTGAAACTTTTGAAAAAAAATCCAATTCATTAACTCTCTACTTGAGTCGTCTATTTCAAATGAAACTATTCATAACGTATGAAACTCAAAGAAAATAGATAAAATTAGACGTCGCATTTTAATAAATGTAGTCGCACTTCCTCGTCGCTTCCATTCAATAACTGCACTTGTTTCTTGTCAATGGAAGCACGTAATGAGCAAAAAAGTACATTTCAAAATCGCGTTTACAAATAAAATCGAAAATACGTCTAAAACAATTTGATTAATTACTTGTATTATGTGGATAGAAATACAATTCTTTGATTGTAAGACTGTAAAGAAAATATTGTGAGAACCTTAAAAGCTTAGGTAACGAGAAAATTCTCTAAAGCACAAGAAAATACACTTAAAAATGTTTTATACCGCAAAAATATTTGCTTTAAAATTTTCGTTTAACCTTAATTGAAATTGAACAATAAATATTTAAGTAATACTTTCTAAACTAAACTAATCAATAACCTCTACCCTTACTAAACTAGATTTAACCTAAATACGTTCATTAAACTATGAATACAATTCAGAATAACAATAACTTTACCATCTCTAATTTCGTATGCAATTTCTTCATTGAAGAATAGTTTGTCTGTTATATAATAAAAATAGTATACGATTGCTTACTATAGTGAAGAAATAATCATAAGTTGATTATTATTCATGTGAAATTTCACAAATGAAATGTTCTCATTAAAGCTACATTTTTTCAATGAATTAACAACAATTACTGATGAGATCTGTTTAAATTGTGGGACTGTATCAGGAAGTTTATTGTTTTAATGTCTTTTTATAGAAACGCGCTCTTTTATATCTCGCCTGGTTTTGTGTAAAAATATTCTTTCCGGTACCAGACCCTTAAGAATATCTTACTAACGATGTCAGAAAATCTCAATTAAAAATGCGTCTTTTTTCAGATGGAAAATTGTTTATCTCCAAAAATAATTTATATAATTACCAAGAAAACATGAAGCGTAAATAGAAAGTGAACGAGAAAATTCTACAAAACCATACCTACGTTGTTTTTTCTCAAAAGCTTACACGTAGCAATTTGCTTTGTAAACCGCGTAATGGTATACACACTTTGTTATTAAATTGTTTTCTAATTTTGTAACGTGAAGCTTGTGAAATATGCTGAAATGTAGATAAAACCTGCGTCTTCAGATATTTTAACAATGCAGTTGTTAACTCCTTGAAGCGCATCGTAAAGCTCGTAGCTTCAAACCTTCGAAATTCATTTCTACAATAATTATTACATTTAGAAATATTCCTATTGAAATAGGTTCGCCATTACAGTTACATATTTTTATTTTCATTATAAGCTTGGTGGGACAATGAGATTCGTAAGGTCCGCCCTCTTGGGGTTATTTCAATTTATGTTTTACAATATAATTAATGGGGAGCATTTTATTTTTCAAATTTTAAAACAAATTAAGTAACATTTACAACACATTTGGGGAGGTGATGTTTGCTAAGATATTTCAACGAACTAAAATATAAAACAATTCCAGAAAAGTAGATGGCATTAAATTAACAGTTAAATGTAAGCCAAAAATGTTCTATAAATGTGTGAGAAAATACTAGCTTTACCTGTAATGGAATTAAAGTTATGGTATTAGCAAGAATCAGAAGCAAATCTTACATAAACTGATCTTGGAAAAACTTAGACTAAAAATATAAAAATTTCGTCTGGTTTAACATGGAATCAGATTTAAAAGATGCTTTGTGCAGCTTTTAAGTTTCAGTTTTAAAAATTCCAGTTATGGTTAAGTGTCACTCGACCGAGTACGAGACAACTGAGACATAGTGATTAAAATTACGTTTCTTCAAACTTGTTTTGTTATTATCAAAAACAGTATTTCTTGGCGAGTTTTAAACTAAAGATCTTGGCAATATTACAACTTGTTTACAAAATACAAAATGAACCATATCTAAAATATGAATCAAAACAAAGTGTGACTTTTAGTGTTATAATAGAATTAATTTAACAAGGTGTATATTAAGAGAAACAGTTCTGTGTCTTACCTCAAAATTCGCCAAAGTAGCACCACGAGCAGCGTTGATTTTCTGAAAAACGAAAATTGTTATTAATTTGTTATGACACAATAGCAAACTATAATAAATGTTTGGAAGGGAGGGTGGTTACGTAGAGGTTGGCAAAGTGACATTATTTTGTGTTTGATTTGGTATCGGTACAAAACAACTCGCATACCTAATCAGTGTACCTTTATTGACCTTCAAAGGAAGAACAAAACAATATAAAATAGATGATGGTTAAATATTATCTTTCGAACAAATTTTATTTTGATGACTCAATTTCCAACCTTTCCTCTCAGCAATCACAGAAAATGAAGAGACACATCTAGAAGAGTTCATAAAAACACCCTTTTCGCAACTTAAACCATTCAAAATGAAGGAAGTGCAGAAAATAATAAAAAACCTGAATCCCAAAAAAGTTCCAGTATATGAGTTCATCATAGGAAAAATATTAAAGGAACTGCCCGACCAAGAAATAAGATGTATCACCTATATTTTTAATGCTATTTCTTCGTCTGAACATCTTTCCAACTCAATGGAAAACAGACCAAATTATCCTCATCCCTAAGCCAGAAAAAACCACCTCAGAACGTCTCATCCTATAGACCAATCAGCCAATAATATCTAAGATATTCGAGTGTCTATTACTGCATAGAATTCAACCTATACTAACTGAAAATAACATAATACCCCACCATAAGTTTGGATTCAGAAAACAGCATGCTACAGTCGAACAGGTGCATCGGGTAACATATGTTATTTTCAAGAGCTTTGAAGAAGTGGTAAAGTATATTGGCATCCACTTGGACAGACGTCTAACATACAAAGACCATATTTGGGCAAAACGGAAGCAGCTGGGCTTCAAATTCAGAGAAATGTATCCATCTGGACATACGGCATCCAACATCGAGATATTACAAAAATTCCAGTCGTAAACCCATCGAACCATCACGAACGCCCCTTGGTTCATACCAAATTATGTCATTCCTAAAGATCTCAAGATGCAAATGGTTAAAGAAGAAATTAAAAGCCACAGTGACAAATACCAAAACACCTTCATCCCAACAAATAGCTGTCAACCTCCTTGAGGACTCAACGGCAGCTCGCAGAGTAAAGAAGTACCACCCCCTACATCTCGCTGGCAGATTCCATAGAAAAATTGAAGCTAAGTGAGCGATAGGGAAGTCTATGGAAAAATCAAACATTTTTGGGCCAGTGCCGCATAAATTCATTATTCTATAAGTTTTGATCTTGAACCCCAAAAGTTGTTTCCCGCGACGTTTTTTTGCTACCCCACTAAGGGAGCCCGTAATTTTTGTATATACCAGGGCCCCACACGGCTCTCGGCGGCCCTGTAAAAGACTATGGTAAGTTAATATCCCCCCCCCCTCCCACTTCCTCTTTCCTCTCCTAATTTCATTATGATACTTAATTTCTCATTCTCAAGTTTTCTCAGTAATATTTAATATGTATTTAGCACGTGACGGGGATTCGAACTCATGGCATTTAATTCAAATATTAGTTATATGGACTCAATCACAGGTCATGGATACTTTCAGTTCTGCTATATGGACTTTAAGCTTAAGAAAGATTCGTTGTGCTATCAAAGAATGTGGTAAGGAAGAAGGTGATCAAGAAGACATCATAGGTTCTCACTGAAGAACTTGATACATTTTGGCCTAAAAACGTCAATTAAACTTTTTACAGCGGAATACAAGTAATGCAATGAGTAACGTTGATCACCAACGTCCTAAAGGCATAAAGCACCTTAAGAAGAAGACACTTAATATCATTTACTGCAGAATCTAATGCTTGCACTAGTTTTGCTCAAGTATTTACTTATGTGCATAAAAATCATTAATGAATGGCCTTAATTACTTCAAATTGCTATACTAAGTAATATCGGTAGGAGTTATAATTTTACAATACCAGTAATGAACAACAATAAAATACTGACGAAAGGACTGACATTTTAAGAGATCGAATGTAATTGGAACTTTTGTGGGAAAGCATCACGTACGTATAAATCCATGAATAGCAAAATAACGAGAATTTGGCTACCGCCCACCAAAAAATTTTATTGTAACACACTTTGCCCACTCAAAAATTACAAAACAGTCGAAAGCGAAAATAAATTGTTATAATTTCGTAATAGATAATTATTTTTAATATTACTTTCTCCAAAGAATTCTATTTAGATGAGGTGGAAACTTATTTGACTTTTCTACGAGTCAAAAACCTTGAAATTATTCACACAACAACTAATGTTAGCCTTTAATTTCATTTTCTTAGTGTTGCAATAGACTTTTCTAAATTAGGTACCTTGTTTTATGATAATGTAAGGTCATCATTATAGACTATGTACTATAACTGTTTCGTCACACTAATGATGCATAATAAAATAATAAACAATGACCATGTTTTATTTACCTAAAAACTCTGTCGGTAGGTAGGTATATAAAAAATCTGCGCATCAGATTCTTAAAATTGAAGATCGACTCATCGGATAAATATTTTTGTTCCATCATCTACTGCAGGTGGATATACGGAGGTCACGGTTGAGGACAACAACGTTTACAGAACCGGTTAGTTTAAAATGCAGTAGGCAAATATTCAACTTGAATGGAGAAAGTGGAATGAGACGTTTAATATTAAAAGAATTGAATGTTAAAAGCTTGTAATGGTCAGGTTCAAGGTAAGCGTTCAGTTACTAAGATTGATTGACATCATTTCAAGCTTTTGATGCGGTGCGTAAGATGTTATAGTTATCACTACCAGAAGAATACAAGGTGTGATTTCTTTTGAAGAGTTTTAGAAGAAATAGGTCATGCTGAAGAAAGTGCGTTTGCTGGCAAATTATTCGTAGTTACGAGGCTGCTTCAAATCAAACGCAACAATACTTCCAAAGCTGGCTGTTACCACGGTATATTAGTAAAACATAAGCGGTCATGATAGATGAGAGTGCCGTATTGCATTTTTTACCGGCTGCCGTCATACCTTCTATTCAACCTATAAATAACTACATTGTCATTGCGACCATGACGATACAAAAATCATTATTATTTTTACTTTAACAGAATATTGTTCTTTAAATACTTCTGTAAAGAAAAGTGAAAGTACAATCTTTAAAAGGGAGTCATGACAGGCAGCGATTATAATATCGATTCTTCAGTGATAAACCAGAATGCTAGTAAGGTATAGCATTTCAGAAACATCAAGTGTAGAAAGTACATAATTCCGTGGAAGTTATGATAGTAACGTGCGAAATGTCCTGTATGTCTTCTACCACGGTATTGGGGAATGATAGAATGCATATACAACTATTTTTTAACGATGCACATCAGAGTGTCGAAGTGACGAAAATTGGATGAAAACTGGATGAATGTATAAATTTTGCTTTGTTTAAATTTTCAAAAAAAGCTTCCAGAAACTCCAAGCTCCAGACAAATTTACAGGGCTGTTACAGTACATTTGTGTGTTATTTAAACCACATTTCTAGCTTTAAACGTTTGAAAATGTATGATTGCAACATAAAAGCGTCAATCCTTCTTCAAAAACTTCTTGGAGTTAAGCTTCCGGGATTAGATTTACAGCGATTTGGCAAAGCAGAAAGAACTTTGAAATTGTAAACAACGTTTTTTTATGTAACAGCCTTCAAACAACATTCGATGTAGCAGATAAACACTTAAAAACAAATTATGCAACTGTGCATTTCTTTAATACCGGGTCATTCAAAAAGGAAAACAGATTTCAAACATTTATTTCTTCCAAACTACAAAATATAGAAACATGATTCCAACGTTCATGGAGAGAGAAAGGTTTAGAATTTTATGGTATGCATTCAATATGAGCACCGTGTTACATGACAAATGTCAAAACGATGGCTCATTTCTTGCCACACACGAATCAGCTGATCACTAGTTATCGAATTCACAGCTTCAACAATTCGATGGAAGAAGAAAGGGCCATAAACCTTGGTAACAGATATCGCACAGAAGACGTTCAACTTTGGTGAATCTCTTTCATGTTGAATAACTGCCATAGGATTGTCACTTGCCCAAATTCTAACGTTATGGTGATTAACTTTGGGAGAAATAAATGTTTGAAATCTGTTCTTTCTTTTTGAATAACCCGGTATTGTGAAAGTAAGTGAAGAACAGTGATAGGTACGTATTTGTTTGGGATCAGCCTTGCCAAATTGAATTGAATTGAAAAAAAAACAGAAGTTATATATCGTCATATTTCAATAATATAAAGCAATAAAAATTGTTGGTATAGTAAATTATGTGAACGGCAAACCTTTAGAGCATTTCTAATTATATAAATAACAAGTAATTCCACTCAAATTTTATATTAAATTTAAAACAACGTTTCGACACTTTCATCACCATTACTCTTGATAATGATAGTTGTCGAAATGCGTTGGGCAATATCTAAAAATAAAATTATACTCCAAGACATGGATTTTTGAATGTTGAGTTGATAATTGAAGAGTCCGTGAATTGCCGGTACTCGATTGAGACTAAACTAAGATAATAATACATATTTGTAGTTGTAATTAAACAATTTTGTTAGTCCTTGGATATGGATGATATTAGGAGTTGTAAATATAAGTAATTCCACTATTTTCCACAATTATTATGAAATACAGATGAAGTACATTGAGCTAGTGATTAACACCCTTCACAGATTTGCATACAATGAAAATAAATATTTGGCAACTATTATAATAATTTATATTATTTCCCATTCTCCACATTTTTCTTTTAAAAGTTGAAAGGCTGTGGTGTACCGCAGCACGTAATGGAGATGTTTACAGTATTTGCATAATTGCCTCATTTAGTACTTTGTTTGCAAATACCATAATATTGTTTACAAAAATATTAACTTGTGCAGTTATGCTCCAAATAAATTACAAAGTATTTTTTTATTAGTCTACCCGTATTGTATTGTGACGTAAAAATCCAATTTGCATCATTAAGTACTTTCAAAAGTTAATTTCAGTTTTAATGAAAGTAAATTTAAACAATTTAGATAAATTTATGTTCCCGACTGGTGTTTATTAACATTTTTACATTCAGATACAAAATACGTTTTCAGACAAATTTACATTTTTCATGCTTGAAAGCAACCAGTGCGTGAAAAAGCATAAAAAATGTATATATAGTAACGACTTTTTCTGATATTAAAAGGGCGTTATAAGACTCATATTACCACTTCTTATATATGGAGGTTGTAATTTTGATTTCCCAAGTTAATATCGCGGAAAGTTACACCAACGAAGACAATGCCTGCGACAGTCAGTTATTGATGGCACGTTTCATGAAATACGACTCTAACAACGTCAAGATTACATTTAATAATATCACACGCTCATCGTAATAATTTCTAAGGAAAACGCCATGAAAATTCAATATTATCCTTCGAGATTTAATACTTTAACAAACATTCTCAGGTATAAATTCTAGTCTAGCTGTAAATCACTCTCTCACGGAAGCCAAAATTGAGGGTTTTAAGATATGTCTGATCTACGAATGATATTATATTCTCTTTCTTATGCTTTGTTTTATTAGAGTAGAAAGCATCTATGGTACACAAGGAAGTTTCTTAGTATGTACTGTAGGTTAAAAAGATCGTCATTGGCAATTTATATAATTCCTGAAAACATCTATCGATTTATATATTTATAATATATTAAGTATATAACCGAAAGATCTATGGACGAACATGTCACTGTGATTTTCTTTTGTAATGGCGATATACATAATATTGGTTGGAGTTTGATGAAAAACGAGAATGTTTTCACAATGAAGTGCTGTGTAAAATGGCTCGAAGTGTACTGACCGTTTAACCTAGGCTATAAGGAACTGAGATTCAACGTTCTACCTCACTTATCCCCAGGCACTCTCCTCCTGAGATCAATGACGACTTTGGTCACAAAATCTTTAAATTGATAATGAAGTGGAAGCGGTTGTCCAGCCTCTATCAGCCTGGAGTCCATTAATTGGGTTGAATAATAAGAAGATCTATCCAACAATAAAGTTGTTGAGCCTTGTAATTGTTGAATAGATCCTTTTAGAAGTAAATTATTTGAACAATACTCTTACAGTTTAGGAAATATGTCATTTCTTTTTCTTCTATTCTCTAACTGGAAATATATGAGGAATACCCAATACCAAACAAGAATAAGAAATAACGTCTTACCATTGACATTACAGGTTTTATTGGTGCCACTTTTAGGACTCTTACATCAAAACTAATTAACACATTTTGTCAATAAACGATTATCCTGATCCTTGTGAGGAAAATGAATTGGTACCAGTGTATTTAATTTGTTCATTTCCCACGTTTTCCCTCCTCTTCTCTTTGTAATCTTTTTTTTAGTAAAGTGGTAACTACCCTACGGCTTTTTTTAATTCATACTATACTAAGCGATAGTTTTCTTGTTAAATATAGGTCATTTCTCTTTCGCAAGCATGTAGCTTATAAGTGTGAAATATCGCTCTCTCGAAAATTTTAAAGAAAGAGCTTTTGGTTTTCATTTGGAGTTCACTAAACATGGCGGATCTCCCACATCCATTTTATGACTTACATTTTAATATTGCAAGAATTTCTGTAACAGTTGTTGTTCGAGAGTCAATTAGGCGCAACGGATCCATTTTTTGATGAACAGTAATAGACGTTCATGCGATTAAAAGGTATAATCTTGACCTAATGCATAATTACAAATGTTTTTTGTACCTACATCCTTATTCTACCGAAGGATTGGTTTCTTCTCATCCGTCAGCATATTATCAAAATAATTGCTACTGCCCCATATAGCACACTTCGTACATTGTACGTACATATTTGGTACAACATACGTCCCTACGTGTTAGTATACGAATAAATTTATAAAATTTATAATGTACTACGGACGTAGGTACATTGTACACCGATTCGTATAAGAGTACACAACCGGAATAGATGATGAAAATTCAATGGTTGTGCATACATAATTAATTTCTTTTGCCGTTTCGTGTTGTGTTTGTGTTAATTAAATATTGCTAGTATCTATTTTGTGGTCTGTTCCAACTTGTTTGAACCTACCCTACATTTACTTAAATTACCCTACTCCAAGACTAACTTATAAACATGTTGAATTGTTTTATTCTTTATTTCAATTTTACCAGAAAACGGTTAGGCTTTCGGGATTTTACTATTCTTTATTTTTATCTTATTTTTAGTTGTAGAATACATATCCGAGGGCTGGGGAGTGAATATTGAATCACTCTGTATAAACAAGGTAAAAAATATTACAGTGCAAAAAGTGATAATACTAACTGTGCAAATGACAATAGAAACATACAGCTAGATACTACTATAATGATTTTTAATGTATATTGTGTTATATATTATTGAACGTAATTGATTAGGTACCTTATAAATATAACGTTTCAATAGGTTTAAAAACTGTAAAAAATGATTCACCTAATTATAATGCTTATTTTATTTATTTTTTTGGTTTTTCTAATTATTTTAATTTACTCTCAAGGCATACCTTTGATGGACAATGAAATCTGGCCACCTTACATTTTAAACCTTTGCAACTTTATGCTTCTTATAACTTACTTTGATGGTCTTCGAAGATATTTAAAGACAAAAAAACTACCTACAAATTTCTCGGAGATTATCAAATAAATGAAGAAACAAAGTTATTGAGGTTTAAAATTTACTAAAAATTTAAGGTGACTGAATTTCATTTGACATCAGATATATCCAGATTTGTACATAATATTGTGTACATACGCCGACGTACTACGTATGTACAGCAATGTATGTACCACTTTGGTACAAAGTTGTGTCAAATGGACCAAAAATGTACGTACATACGACCTACATAGTACGATAATGTACCTCCATTGTACATTAGTAAAGTCTTTTGGTGTTGTACATTGTACGCTATTGTGCTATATGGGTGGTGTCATAAATGTTTAAAGATACATTTTGGACTACGAGCAGGTGTTGAAATGGTATTGGATTTGTTTCCATATACGGAATCAGGATTCGAACCAAAATTTTACAAATCGTTTAGATGCCCTACTGTCATGAATCGAATGGAAATATTGGCTTCATAAATTCAAATTTAGATTAAAGGAGCAATAGAGAAGAAAATCGTGGATTAAACAGTTTATACAGTGATACGGAAATCTGTAAATTGTGGTGTGAATAGCCATCGTTTCAACATTATTCTGGTAACTGCCAAAGTTTTTAAGGAGCAAGCAGAAATAGTAATTGAAAGCGCACTAACGTAATGAATTTTTTCCTGGATGAAGGGGCAAACGTACCCGTGGAATCAGCAGAGTTGAATATCTCAATATTTCCAGGGCGAACTACAGTACTGTTCTAGGCTGTGACATTGGCTAGCGTCTGCGTCTTTAGGCAATACTGTCAGAATTAAAAAAAGAAAACTATAAATCATCAAGCCAAGAAATTGTATTTATTTAATAAGATGCTTCGAAATATAAAGTATTACTTACTGTTTTCTTTATTACCTATTTTAATGTACGATTAAAATATTTTTCAGGTCAAGTTTTTCAAATCAAATTAAGCTTCTGTAAGCTTTTGGGTGTGTAGGCAAGCTCGAACCGTCCATATCAACAACTCGTGCGTTGCAGGAGGGCGCCGCCCTGGATGCAAAGGCGCCTGTCGAGGCCTCTCAATATATAAATTTTCAACAATAGAAAAAAATAAAATTGTGTTGCCGTCATTTCAAAACGAAAATAGTAGTAATTATTTATTATTTCTGCGTGCAATTTCAGTGAGTATCTTTATTGTATAGTATCTTTATTCTCGTGTTGCGTTTCAATGTTCCAATAATTTTGTTTAAAATGTTTGCATTTATGAATAAAATTTTTAAAATTTAAAATTACTGTATAAAGTTATTTTCGAAAATAATTTTATGCATTGTCTAATATCCCATGTTAATTCCTTTCTTTTGATAGCTTTGATCATTTCGGTAAGTATTCGTATGATTTTAACTTGAAAAATTGTCAGCTGAATGTGTGCAAGATAAAAGTTAAAACAACAAAATATTCTACAATTTTATAACAAGGTTTGTTAATGTGTTTTATAACACTTTATGTTTTTGCACGACGGCGCTCGACAAAGTTGGCGCGCCACTGTGTGCAGCAATTTATACATCTTTCCTTGCATTTTTTAATGCGCTGGACTCCTATACATATTGTGCCAAATGGGAATAGAAGTCGAGTGGTAACCATGAAATGTTATTAAATTTGAAACTAAGTACTTGTGGTTTTTCCATTCTATCAATCTTTGTGGCATTTCAAACAAGTTAATGTAGTAAAAAAATTCACTTAAAAATGATAACTGTTAGTATTATCCTAAGAATATATTAGCTTTCTACTATCACTACTTAGATTACAACTTCATTAGAAAATAAAAGTATGCAATAATCTGAACAACTTCATAAGTGCTAATGATTATTTAATGTTAGCTTTTATGAAAAAAATTATTACAATAATTACTTAGTATAGTTGTTCAATGTAATATATTACAAATTGTAGTTCGACTTCAATTTTAAAGTCCTTGTTCGATTACACATTGATAGATTTGCGATTAACTTTTAGAAACAATTCGTGATTAATCTGTGTCCATCATGCTAGTAAATTGCTACAAAAACAATTTCGTTCCCAATTGAGTTGTCCTAAACACTGTAATATTGCGCAATTTACAGAATTAACAATTTTATATAAACTACCTATAAATCCTTCATAATTTTAATCATTAGGCGATATTGCAAAATACTAAAGATTTAGATTTAATAAACGTCCTTCTTTAATTGAACGTTTTTTTATTGATATTGCGGCACTCAACTGACTCAACAAACTGTATGTTAATTAATTAAATGTACCATTAAGTAATTAACTAATTTCAGAGATTGGAACGAATTTTCGTTTTTCTTATTTCTTTTGATGCGTACCTGAACTTGTCGGTATATATTTAAACAGCACACGAGAGAGCAACTGAGAATAGCGCTTGTAGAATTATAAATTCCAGTTAACTACCCAATGAATACAAAAGACTGCGGTAACGTTTATTCAGTTGAAGATATATTATGCACTTCTAAGGACAACTATTGGCAAGTTATCTGGAATAAATTGCTCGGATTTTCCTGTTTAAGGGGTGGCATTGCGGTAACCCTTCTCCTTTGAATTTTAAATACTGTGATACAATTTTCTACTCGGGGATTTAGTGATTATACTGCAGTCATTAACGCTAATAAAAATAGTTTAATCAATAGGAATGGGTTATGCAAAATCAAGCATTAATAAAATGCAGTGATGTAAATGGTTTTCAAAACTAATGGACTCTATTTTACGTAGAGCAGTGAAAGTATGAGATTCGGAACGCATTCCTGGGAGATATGTTAATATTCTAATCCGATTATAGTTAGGAATTCCGAATTTAATACTTAGATGAAACGCGCCACAACAAATGTGTTCTAGATCCATAGTAGTTCCATTTTATGTCAATTTCGATAAACTGGCTAATATCCTTTAGGTTCTAACACCAAATATTAACGTGCTTCAGTTTTTACTCACTTCACACACGAATCCTTGAGTTCTTCTTCTTCTCGAGTGTGACCGAGCTTTTATTGTTCAGCTGTTAGATGATCTCAATGTTAAAGTGCCGAAGAAATCGTTGCACATGTTTCATTTTAGAATCCTTTGCTACTATTGTTGCAATAAGAACAAATGTGGTTGCTATATTGTATAAATGATCGCTTACTCAAAATACTGAAGATCCCCTTACATTTTAGCAGTTCTGAACCATTAGATAGCGATATCCATTTTTCACTGGTTTTTTTTGTACATTCTGTCACGTTTGGTTTTTCTGTAAAACTAAAAAAAATTGCATCTGCAGCAAGTAGGTAATGAAATTGATCGAAAATAGCTGAATTGAGTCAAAGACATTTTAACAGCATCGTTCCCCTTACAATATTCAATAAAATTATATACACACGCTTGAGATGTCATTCTTTTTAAACATTCTAGAGAACAGCCAGCTGTAATTGCAATTTTTGGCGAAACTACTAACGTACAGTCTCTTTCGCAAAAATGAATCTCCTATGGAAGTTATTTTTAGTGAAAAATTATGAAAAAACACCGGCATCCTTACTGTGGTACAGCTTTTGCACACTAGACTACTGAAATGTATAATAATTAAAAAAGGGAAACCATTCATTAAACAATCACATGTAGCATTTAATATTGGTGTAATATTGGCTTTTCATTGTAAATATATTGGTAGAATATAAATGTATAATATTTTACCAACATTGAAATGTGATCAATTTTACATATTGGTTAAATATTACTAAGCGATATTATTTCAATATTGTGGAAAATGTCTATACAATATTGACCCATTATTGTTTTGTGATGCGTCCCAAAATAGTGAAAAAGGAGCCACCCCAGACGGGTCTATATCGCAACGGCCACTGATCATAACGGCCACCCCGGTTTTTGTTATTTCATAACGGCCACCTTGATCACAACGGCCACTTTTATTATTTGATCATAACGTGAACAAGGTGGCCGTTATGATCAAATAGTATTAAAGGCCGTATGTGATCAAAATGGCTGTTATTAAATAACAATAACCTAGGTGGCCGTTATGATCAGTGGCCGTTGTGATCAGGTCCCCCCCAGACCACTAACTGTTTGTGTATGTATGTTATATTGCTTAAATATTTAGTAATATTGTACACGCAATATTGGTACATTATTGTGACAATATTTAATAAATATTGCAAATATTGTTCTTATATTCACTAAATATTGTATTTCCAATATTTGTATAATATTACAAAAATATATTCTCCCAATATTGACTGCAGTTCGACAATATTGCCCCAATATCTCTATATTGAGCCAATATTCCGCCAAGCTAACGCCATTAAACGGTGCTACATGGGAAATGACAATCGGTAACGGCTAAAGGATATTATATTGAGCAAAACATGAAAAATGAATTGCTTTATAAAGTTTACTTTAAAAAGAAACTTTTTTATTAATTTCAACAGTTTACTTTGCAATGACTGTAGGTACTACAATGATCAAACATTCATACAACTTTAAAACATCTGATGTAGTCTATAACCGTAGCCAACTCCGTAAATTTCAAACTTCGGCGACCACTCATCGCAGTGGTGGTATCAAAAAACTAAGGCAAAATCTGCATTAAGGCAAAATTTCAAAAATTCAAAAGAAATGTGGGATATACGCACATACACAGATACATGCGTTCCACACATACAACCACCGCTTTTGGACATAAAAATAGGACTTTTTAATATTTTTATTACCATTTGACGTTGTGGGGGCTTCGTAGCCACTGAAAATGGAAGTGTATTACAATGAGAGTAAAGAAACTATTCAGGGTATCAATCCTGATCGGGTACAAGCCCCGATAGCTGATACAGGTTCCATTCATTCTGAAAGGAGCGAACAATCATTTCCATATGGTAACAGCAACAATGAGGTGTACCACTTGGCCCGTATTGATACAAGTGAAAACGATGCAATTAGGATAAACCAGAAAACTGATGAATTGAGAAGCAGATTTGATGGTGCTCTTGGTGAGTCGGCAACGGTGCAGAGTAAAGTGCAGGACGTTGATCTGGAGATCAAGGATCTGGAAGAAGATGCGATGAAGGAGGAGACATCGGCGGTGAGTCTATCCAGACACGGAACATTCCCTTAAGTCACTGCGTAAAGCATATGGTAGGACACAGATTGTGGTAATACGACTGATAGTGCCTGCTGCCCGGAAAATTCTGGATACAGGAACTATTTGAGTCGGGGGGTGTACAAAACCATTAAGTGTTTCAAGTGTATGAACCTGGTCTGTGGTTCTCTAGATCTAAATTGGTAGGATGTATTTAGTTGTACTCATACCGAATAGAACGGTCATATGAGTTGTAGGATATTGATTTACCATCTAGGTGGTTGTTCTGTGTTTGGTTGCTAGAGTAGTATCCAAATGATTCCCTAATTAGTTATGTTGTTTTTGGGAGAATTGAGTTTATTATTAAATTCTTATTCCTACTCATTCTATGGTCCTTCCTTTACATTACCCACTTCTTTTTCCTATTATTATTATTATTATTATCACTACGCCCTTATAATTTTTTCTCTGATAGAAACAATTAACTTACAGATAAAGCGTAATTTTGTACCCTTAGAGTTTATTAAAATCGAATCGTTTAATTTTCTTTCAATATAGGGCTCTATGTATTTCAGTTCTTCAAGCAGACATGGTCAATTTTTGCGATCAGTTGTTTTTTCCTTGAAAACCACTAACCCGCACAATCTCAGGCCTTGCTGCGTACGAACCAATCATATTACTGTATTATTATATTTAATGTATTGTCCTTTAAATGGATTGTAATCTGTTGGGCAATTAAATACAAATCATTATTATTAATATTATTTGTTAATTACAAATTTAACGAAGATTTGTAAATTTGTAGATTGCAGCCAAGCCAAAGACATTCATTCTGAACTTTACAAAGAAAAGAAATTTTTTACAGGCAATATCTTTTCTTTTCAATTTAATGTTAATGTTCTTCGTTTTTAACATTGTTTGATTTTACACAAAGGACGAATTTCATTTTGTGACGATTGCACTTGAAGAGGTTCATGACCGCTTTACCGACGATACTAGTTTTTTCACAGATTCCTGTTTCCCATTAAAGTTGCTGCCATATTTTTGTCCATTTCGTGCGCTAAAAGCTTGTTTGCTTCTCGGAAAGTAGTTTTGACTTGTTTCACAAATGACTTTTTTTCCTTTCAACACAATCCCTTAAGGCACAGAAACGGACCTCACGAAACAGAGGGAATATGTTGGGATCGTGCATAAATGCTTCAGTAACACAAAAATCACCTTCGACAGAATGTAAAGTGATCAAGAAGTACAAATAACAAATAAATGTTTTTTTGCTTAACGTTTATAACATTTGATAATGAAATAGGCAACAAGATAACAATTCGTATAAGAGAAACATTTCAATACCAACCTCCAAAATTAATTTATCTATTATTCTGCGTTCTTTTGCCTCCGTCGACTGAGATAAAATATAACATGGCACAGTGCGTGGAAAGTAATTGATTTTGAGGTTTACTTTACATTTTGGTGATCTTAGGTTTTACTTAGATTATCTTTTATTTTCCAAGAGCGAGGTATGACATCTTAATTCAATTTTTCTATATTGTGTCTCAAATATTATTTATAAATTTAGTATGCTGTCAATAAACTTCAGGGATTATAAACAATGTCAAGTTAGTGTATACATTGATCCGCAAATTTGGTATTGTGTTAACCGACTTATTTATCCCTTATCGACGAAAATTTCATCAGTTTGTACATTATAGAACAATTTATTAAGAATGCTCTTTGTAAAAAATAATGATCTCTTATTTAACTGTAAAATTTCGTCTTCTTTCTTTAAGCTGATTTGAGCAAAAATCCCACTTTACATTTAAGTCATCGATTGAGAAAACGTACGTTTCGTAAATATTTTAAACATAAGCTGCCACTTTAAGAAGGAGGTCGGAGATTTTATAATCTCCACACTGATGGAAAAAAGAACGTCCTATAAAACTTTTCCTTAGCCAACGTTGTGTTAAAAAATGAAACTGACGATCACTCTATTTTTTTACTCACGGATTAAACTGACTTTAAGTTACAACATGCTTTGCTTTTTTAATACAAAATGTTATTCCTTAAACGTAATGGAAATACACAAACCAGCCTTAGCGATGGTGATTTCACTTAATTGAAAATTAAACCTCCCGCTATGAAATCAGAATTCTCTATTAATGCAAATCTCAGGTAAGAAGCTTTAGAAACACTCTCTACGATAATCTGCGAAAGAAAGCACAATCTTGATTGCGCACTACCTATTGAATAATCATTATAACTTATAGGAAATAGTATAATTTAAAATCAATATTACCTTAATTTAGATATATCTCATATTTCCATTTTTTGCTTTAAACACATTACTGTATAAACCACGGTGTAGTATCCTCATTGCGGTACAAAGTAACGGATATTGATATCAGTGCATGATTATGAACTACCTTTCCGCATTAATCTCTTACCCTCGAAATGTATTTGATTTAATTTATAGAGATCAATGGGATTTAATAATGTTGTGGGTCTCTATGAGTCTGAAATCATAATAAACGAAATGTTTATTTCATTTAAGCCGCTTAAACCAAAAGAAGAATACGTTCTTCGTTTTTTATACAGCGTGTCGGGGAAAATGTGGGAAATGTCTCGGACTCAGACAGGGCATGGAGAAATAAGATGACAAGTTCCTATTTTTCCCTACGGGCCTTCCCTGCGGAGATATATGCCAATCAAGGACGACGCTGGTAATCCTTTTTCCTTGAATAACTTTCAGATAACTTAATATAATTTGATAAACATTTAATATGATGGACACTAGTAAGGACCTCTTAAAATAGTGTCCTGGAGACATTATTTAGCGTTCTAGTTTATCAGGAACGGGCTAAGCTTTACACATTGATGCTCAAATTTTTACCACCCTGTATGATAAAGACTTTAAAGGACTGAATCTGGGTAGCTTGAATCTTAGACTCAACAAAATGTACTTGTGAAGGGGAGGTTTAGAGTTTTTCTTTCAATTTATTTAGAAATGTTCATGTTTGCGATTTCTGAAATCTGCATTCGAATTTTTGTATACCTCATTGATCCAATTGAGGAGTTTAGAAAGCAACCCAATTGTGATTACAACAGCTTATACCTATACGATTAAATACTTATTGGTTGTCATCCATATTATTGCACGTAATAGGAAAAGACGAGGTACTTAAAGTGAAAGCATATGAGATAACAAACAAGAAAATTACTTGTGAAGACGATCTTCCGCAGTCATTTTTGTATAAAATACCATTAATAGAATAATAGTATGTTGTTAAAATCGACATTCCATGAATATTAATTGTCTGTATTCTTAAAGTACCATTTTTAACGTTACATTCAATCCACTTCGGAATAATAAGTGGGTATACAGCTCCACTCAGCAAACAAGATAGTCGGAAAATATGTCAACTAAAATAATGTATTTGAAATTTTGACGTGGCAAATTATTTGTCCAATCATATTTGAGAATTCTAAGGTGTACATTCACAGCTAAATGTAAATTATTACAATTTACAGCTGACATTTTCCGCGTGCGTTTTATTACTTAATCCTTTTATTGTGTTACTCTTGTTTGTTAAAATCAGTCTTTTTGATTAGTTCTCATGCAGCATACAATACATTTATGTGTATCCAACGATACACATTTAAATTAAGCGCCCAAATATTTTTGTTCGGATTGTACCTTAAAAGCTACTATAGCGCCGGTATCCCCTCTCCAACTATCTTGTTTGCTGAGTAGAGCTGTATCTGCCACATGTTTTGGCAGACGTCAATTTCCATATTTAAACAAAAATATTTAGACGTGCAAATTTAAATGTGAGCTACAGGTGGTCTCTCTACAGATCTCTGATCATCTTCCTAACATTGCTTTGCTTTGTACGTACCACAAGCACAAACATATAAGGTAAAATCATCCCCTTATATTTTTATTTTGATGTTTCGTCTCTCAGTATGTAAAAGTGCTTAAAAACGTTAGGGTCAATTTCGCAACGTTTCACTTTACTTTGAAATGTTGTGACTTTTGAACATTTATAACTGTATTTTGTTACAATGATACGATTGTAGAACATTACTCATGTTACTATTCCCGAAAAGGAAGAAGCCACCGGAAAGGTCTTCGAACGGATAATTTTTAACAGGATTGAGAAGTTCGTGGATCCACTGGCCAGTTTGGCTTCAGGAAAGATCGCTGTACTCTGGATGCCATTAACACAGTGGTGAAGCAACCACGGGAGGCGAGCGCCGGTAAATGATGATTAAGAGGGTCCAAGAAATACGTGCAGTTGCCGCGCTCGACATGAAAAACGCCTTCGATTCGGTGATCTGGAAGCGTATCATGAATGCCTTAAAAGCATTGGGTGTTGGGTGTACCATGGCATTTACGGAGAATAGTGGCGAATTGCCTATCTAATAGATGGCTCATGTACGATACAGAGCGAAGACGTCGAGGGTGACTGGAGGAGTTCCTCAGGGCTCTGTGCTGGGACCTCTTCTGTGGATCGCCATGTACAATGCTCTGCTGCTATTACAGTTGCCGAAAGGAGTGTCCATAATAGCGTTCGCAGATGACGTGTCGGTGATTACTATCGTCGCTAACTACTTGGAGCAAATCATCGCACTCTTCAGCGAATCATTCACCAAGATAAAGAATGTTTTAGGCGGGACTGCAGCTTGCAACCCACAAAACAGGAACACTCCTTGTACCAACAGGAAAGTGATGGAAACGGTGACGCTCAGTGTTGAAAATGCTGAAATCACATCCCACCTGCAGGTGATTCTCGACGCGAGTTGAATTTTAAAGAGCAAACCGAACAGATCAGCGGAAAGGCCTCTGCAGTGGCTACTGCACTGGTGCGGCTCATACGTAACGTCTGTGGACCCAGACAGAAGAGGAAACTGCTGTCATCAGTGACAGAAAGGTTGCATCAGCATATGACGTCGCCGCCTTGAGGATAGCCTGTACATTTCGCACTGTATCCGACAACGTTATCGAGGGAATCCTATCCATTGAGGTGCTTGCCTAGGAGCATAGATCGATTTATCCGCAGAAGGGAACTATAGACCCAAGCTATGCCTCTAACAAGGGAATTGGGATACACCGACTAATCCCGAAGGTGGAGATATGAGTGAACCGCTTACACGAGAGCTTAACTATTATCTGGGCCAAGTGATCTCAGAACACGGCCGCTTCCGGGTTTATCTTTATAAGTTTAATTATGAAGATTCCCCGGACTGTCCAGTATGTGTTGAGTTGAGGAGAACGCTGAACATGCATTGTTCCAATGCCCAAATTTCAGTGCTTCCCGCGCGATAGTTGAGGAACAGCTGGGGCATCATCCCGGACAACCTTCTAGAGTTGATGCTAAAATCAGCAGACGCATGGACCGCGGTATCGGCTTATGCTACCGCTGCAATGAAGGAGTTGCGACGTGCAGAACGTGCGAGGAGGAAGACGCCAGAAGACCAGGGAGCCATACAGGAAACAAGCGACAAGTACCCCTAGAACACTTATAACATTTCGAATGGGACGGGGGATGTAAGGTCGTGCGATAATATAATACTTAGCGGTTGTTTATTTGAATGGGCCTACCTCACCATACAGTTTATTTGTAAGGTTGCTAAAGATTAACAACTTAGAACAATTTTATAGCGCACAATTCCGGTAGAAATGTAAACCCTCTTCGGTTTGAAAAACAGTGTAAAGCCACTGAATGTGACTGCTATTGCCAGTTTGGAATATATCTCTCAATCATTTGTAACACATCACACGATTTAGTATTCCAAAGTACATATTACAATGCCATAATCGTTTCGATCACTCCTTCTAAACTGTTAGAACAAGTATCGTCAGCGCCATCTATTAATAAACAGTGTAAAGAGTATGCTAAAAACTCAATAGAAAATATAAACGCTACAAAAGCAAGAAGAATGGAAGAAACAAAAAAATAACTAGACAAATGAAGTTCAAAAGGCAAAAAAAATAGAAATCGAAAAATCCATCTCCCAATCTGTTGTTACATCTAACCCATGTATGCCTATGGATGAGATGGAGTAATCGTTTTCTTCTTTTAAATTATATAAAGACGAAGATTTTTATAAAAATAAGGACTCATTGAATGGTGTACGGCTTCTACAAAAAAATATTGAAGCCGATGACGCACCTATTCCAGGTGAATAAATGCTGATGCTGCAATAATTTATTATTAAGGGATAAAGTAACTGTTAGAGGTTAGTTCTTATTAACTCACAAAAAAGTACTCTTAGGTGTATTGTGTTGTGAACAATCTAGAATATTGCGTTTTTTACTTTAGAACTGTATATTTTCTGGAGAATATTCGAGAAACAGATGTCATAACCACAAAACGATGAGTAATACTCGTTTAGGTATATTGTAAAACGCTTCGTTTTTGTGAAACGTAAATGTCAACTTTTCCCGTGTTTCCATTGGAAAAACTTGGTAATATACTTTTCAGTAACAGGATCCTAAACCCCTCCCCTTAAAATTATTCCACAGTGCATTATCCTTCAGCAAATATTCGATTTGATTACCGTATTGATCGATTGTACGAATATACAAAGAAATAAAAGCAGGTTAGAAAAATAGGTGTCTTTAATTAATAACCAATTACTCTCGATAGGTGACCCTTAAAGCAATTCAAGCAGAAATTACCTAGAAACCTTTCATACAACAGGCACTTTTTAAATACCCTTAAACTTTATTATTACCTAAGAATTTATTTTTCTTTTCCACTTTACAATCGATTATTATCATAGGCTAGAAAACAAGTGTCTATAAAAAGAGGGGAATAAACTTGATTTAGGGTTATATGTATTATAAAATAACATTTACGGTTACTGAAAAGGAAATTGAAGTTGCACCTTACGACAAATAGTTGTATACGAAACATGTTTTTTATAGTAAGTGTTTTTTTATAAAATTTATTTCGGAGTATCAATAAAATTTTACGGTTTACAATTTTTCTTACAAAGCAATAGGAATATGTCAATCCAAAAAACTTATAGCGCCTTATTTTTCCATATAAACTGCCAAACTTTTTAAAATATTAAAGATATATTAAATAATGGCCCGACGATTTTGTTCGTAAATCACATTTAAGCACTATTTGCAAAACATCTGTTTTATTTGAGGAATCAAAAGCTCCTACTTGAAAACTTTAGCCCATCAGGAGAAAATGTTTTTTTCGCCATGAATTATTTATAAGTAAGGTAGTCAATTTGAATGTCATTTGAAAATTATACGTTTTGAATCGTGTGACATTTATTTGATTGGTTCAGATCAGCAGTCGTGCATTTTTCAAATATTTCTTCTAATTGCAGTAAGTCGTGCGTTACACTGACCTTTATAAAGTACGAGCTGAAGTTAAAGGCGAGCCTTTCTATAAAATATTTCAAATTCACACAGTTATTTGGGTACAAGAAACACTCAAACAGCGTTAATTGTCAAATTTCATAAAATTATTCTAAAGAATTGCACCTTGAACTAGAAATACCTATTTTAAGGCCAAGGTGAGGTAACCGTAAATGTAAAGTTAGTAACTTTAAGTTTACGTAAACGAATTGAAGTAAATATTTTTCTTATTTGTTGCCTTTGTAATCTTTTCAAAGATAAATTAAAATGGTAATTTACAATAAATTTCATTTGTGGTTTGGTAACTTCTCAAGAGAATCTCGGAGGAGTTTTTCAACCTCATTTAAAATTCAGATCCGCAATTCAATTGTTACGTTTAAAATCTACGAGAATATAAAGAAATTGACTTTTCGCTGCTGAATTAAATTCGACAGATTTTTGAAAACGTAAATAGATTATTTAGGATTCAAGGACGTTTGAATTTGACAAGTCTACTTCAACGTAGAAATATAGGGTTGAAAATCGACCTATTTATAAATAATACAAGCAAAAATAAACGCTAAACATTGACCTCGAGACCTAGATCTTATTTATTATACGACTGACCGGAGAAAGGTAAAATGAAAATGACGCTGATGGAAAGAGAGAGCGGTTCGAGATTAAGATAAATTGCAGGTAGCCCCCAATCTACACTTAAAGGGATATAGACGCGCTATTCTGTTTGATGAATTGACGGAATATCAAATAGTCATTACGGTTTCTAAGAAATGGCGAGCTATTCATAAGATACGATGCTAATGTACAAAAAGCTTACAAGGAAGTAGCTTACGGCTTTGATGGGATCGATAACGCTAAGTGTGCATGATTTAGCAGTTATACATAGGAGACATATGTTCACGAATGATACAAATGGCTTGTTCCGGACTGTTCCAGTTCACGCGTATTAACGCACATTGATCTAACCTAATGATCTTTTTTCCTCTGACGAAATTTCTGTTATAGAAACCTTTCAAGAGTATGAAACGTGCCGTATCTTTGTCTCAGAATAACCCTACATCTGACCTTTCTAAACCCTAGAAATACTCATCTCTATTGCGGAATATCTGACAAACGTAATCCCCTTAAAGAACTCACCGTGACTAGTAAAGGCAGGACGTATACTACGGTGAAAGATCCCTGCCAACCAATTTAACTAGGATAATTTATAAGAACTAAACCTCTCCTAACGACGGTTGTCAACCACATGTGCCTCATTGAGAAAACGAGATTTTCCCCAAGTTTCTCGCAGAATACCACGAAAATTTTAAAGCACTTCCTAGAATGGCGGAATACATTCTTACATCAGTAGTATTATCCTACTACGATTGATTTAGATTATCCAAAGTTTTCTTTGTCTAAATTTCCATCGTTATTATATTGTGTAACTGTAACGTTTCCTTTTTACACTGAAATATAAAGTTGTTGTGTTGAATACAAACCTCCCCTCGCAATCGCTTTTCTTGGCATACACATATCAATATAATCATAATAATAATCAGAGGATACTTTTTCTATTCGGATTCTTAGTTTGAATTTAGATCGTTTTTTATTGAGGCCGAGGTAGAGATTTCCAGACCTTGTACAAGTGTTAGTTTTTCGGTGTTTCGTGTTGTAAAAGGTGAATGTGTTTATTTAACTCTCACCTTTAATTTCTCTGATTTAAATAATAAATAACTGTATAATTCTCAACAAATAACGTTATTTTATATTCGACTTTGAACTTGAACAGATTTTCAAACTCGTAAATAAATATTTATCTCATTTAAATATCGCGACAATCAAAAGAAGTTTTACTAATTTATCGAGTGGAAAGTATTTTTTATAAGATGAATTTATCTATTCATATAAGTTGTTCTGATGATGGTAATTATTGCGTAATTGAATTAAGTGTAGCAGAAAGATCTAGGTATTCATTTGTAAATAATTTTTACTTTCTTGAAAAAGGCGCACCTTTACAAGGCAAGGTTGAAATCGCTATTCATGACTTTCACAGTTCAAAACTTATTCATTCAAGTTTCGATTGCGACGAATTAAGCCTAATGAATTCATTTATTAATTTTCTCCCAAAACTCTAAACGTTGAAGCGCTACCTACTGTAACAATTCTCATGAACAAGTTCCCCCAAATTCCTATTTTCACGTCGAACTTTCACATGGGATTGCATTTTTTTTTAGTAAACAATAAGAAACGATTCATCTTCCGTCTGAATGTTTACCACAGTAATTAGTATCCATCTAATTGAGAAATTCAAGTTAAATTACGGTCGGTATTAGTCACAAGTAACGAATGCAATACGTCTGAATAAAAGTTTCAGTAGGAGGCAAATCATAAATTACTTAAGAAAAAGGAAGAAAACCGAGAGAAAAGTAAATAAACTTTATTTCTCTTCGTGAAATTAATGAACAATTTGCTTTTCAAAGCTAATTTGCTACCAATTAAAGTTAATAATAAATAGTTTTATTTGAGATCGGTTCGTCCACCTCAACAAACTAAAATTCGAACGCTATAATTACAAAATTTTATGCGATCATCCATATGCACGGACTGTGGAATAGTATTACGTGCCCGGATGAGTTATTTCACTGGGAAATCATTGCAGTGCTAGTGGTGTGAATTAATTTCAAGAATAATAAATAAATTTACTAATCTATATTCTCATATTTGTTATTGTTGTTACATAAATACGTGAAAGTTTACATTATAATTAATTCTTATATGCTTGATGTTATACTAATTAAAGTGCGTTTGTAAACTAAACTTTCGGTTTCGATTAGAATTTAAAATTTAGATTGTTACGGATTATAAATCAGGGAAGCGAAGAAAAAATTATACATTTCCTGTAATTTTCCCATGTAATTTCGTAAATTTGGTAGCTTATCACAATTCATTAGTTGAAATTGACAGCAAAATTGCTCATTCCAGGGAAAATTTACGATTTACTCACATCGTGAGTCAAGCTAAGTATTTGTAGGAAATTTGAATTTAAAGGGAAAATTGAAGGGGAACGGTTTCAAACATCGATAAGAATGAAATGATGCGAAGGGGTGGCGTGACAACACGTAGCATAACACTGCTATGACAACTTAAGCCAACGACAGATGGAACGAAGGATAGAAAGTGGACCGTGACTGGAATTATTTTATAAAGTATGTGGTGTTTCTTCACAGCCCTCTTTGCATTCCATTTTCAATTGTTGCAAGTGACTGTTGCTAACACTTTTTGTCATAAATTTATTAAAAATTCGCGTAATATTAATTTAAAAAAAAAATTAATTTTAAATTCACATAAACTTGCTTGAATTCACACACCGACTGCGAGATAAATGCTTCCGGAAAACTTCTTAACCGCGCATCGATATCTCTAAAAGTATTTCGTACTTTCTAGTTGATCGGTTACCTTGTTAATCGTCACCAGTGGTAGTAAATAAAGCAGGATGTAGTAGGAAGTGGGAAACAATAAGGGTCAAAGAGTAACTGGTTAAGTACTTACAAGATCGTGATAATCGTTCGTGAACGCGGAGGTCGGGGGAGACACCACCTGGAGGAGTAGTGGTCGTCTTGAAGTCCACTAACTAACTGAAGGCTTCACGCCTTCCAAGACTTAACCAAGAGGCGCCCAATCCCGTAACGATTGCCTCTCTAGGTCAACTCGCTTTCAGTAACTACAGTAGATATTGTTTACCCATTGCAGATTTTGCATAATCTCCTCGAAATAGCAACAACTAGATAAGTTTTTGTCTTCCACTTGAAGATTTTGTGAGGATTCCGATCAAAATTGTCATTAGCTACATAAAGCAGGATGCGATTGTGTATAATTTTAACTTGCATCATTAATAATTTGTTTCTATTACACACTTTAATGACTTTGCAATTTAAAATGGTGATCTTCGTTCGATTGTAAGATAAATGAAGATTTACCTCACTTTTTTTACAAAAAGCAACGTAAAAGCGAAGGTTTATGAATAGGTAGAAAACCTGTAATTGTCCACGAACAGTACATTAGATTCCATGTAAGTCACAATTAAAAAAATAATTTTAGCCTATCCCATAATTTTAATTGGATTATCTATCTAAAACTACCTATACATTCCAAATGACCGTAATGTGTCATGGTTAATGGTAAAAATAAAAAAAATATAAAAGAAATCTTAGGTGTGATTCCAGTGATAATGACTTGTCAGATACAGATATCTCACTATATTAACAGTTATTTATATTTACGCGAAGCGGAATTAATATAAATTTTTGACAAGACTATTTGTCACAGTTCATTAGATTTCGCAGTAAGGTGAACTTCTTTACATTTAATAGTATCCCTATACATTACTAAACAAAGAAATTGCCTAACGCTTTCTACTATATACTTATATTACGAAAACATTCAATGCCACATAATAAGTGTATGTACAACATACTCGCAATTTTCAACGTGCTTCCTAAAAAACGTGATCCACAAATTTTGCATCACCAATGCTGTTGTAACTTAAAAATCGTTAATAATAGTTCTCTTCTTCATTCTCACTTTCATCGGTAGGTCAAGGTTATTAAACAAACGTTTATTTATATCATAATTTTCTATGTAGGTAATAAATCACTTTGAAATTAAATTTTTTTGTAGGAAATTTTAAGACCGTGCAAAGCGTTCAAGGATTGCAGGTGATATACTTAATTCACGGTTGAAATTAACAGATCCTTCAAATGTGCACCCACTTTTTTTTGCTTAGTATCTATTTCATAAGACCTCCAAAAATGTAATTTAATTTAAAATTAGAAATGGAACAATCACAAATTTAATAGAAATCAATTATTTTCTCCCGTTGAAATGTTAATAAGTTATTTGATTTTAAAAAACTTTTTACTTGATGATTGATTACTACAGAACTGGTACCCGATGAAAATTTTCAAAATCTGCTACGAAATTAGTGGTAACTATAATTTCCAGGTATATGCAAGTCGCAGTAGTACGTGGTCTTCATACTAAACATAAATTCGTTGACAACGCCTTGACATTGTGAACACACCTAGCTTTTTATTGAAATTCCGGCTGCATGCATTATTAAACAGCAAAACAAAATATATTTACTTAGTTTTTATAAAATATTTTGCACGCACTTCTAATGCGAAATTAGTTCTGTGGACATAACCAACACCGTTAACTTTTTAACTATAATAAGTGAGATCATGGTCGAATAATTGAAGAAAGAAAAGAACTATTAATCACAAATGCACGCCCACCTCTCGAACAATTTAGAGGATACAAAACTATTTGCCTTTTTTTCTATTTGAAGGATAGCTGGTTTAAATAAGGAGTACACTTTAAAAATTGTATTCGGCCTGTACAATATTTTTCAAAACTATATTATAATAGTTATTCACTTAAAGGCGGCAGAGAAACTGAAATTATCTAAACATTCTGTTTGACGATCCAAAGTTATTACTTTGCGTAAGCTCACGAACTTTTACAAGCGAAGTAGAAATGCTTGGTCGCTGAGCTGAGGATAAGCAACAAACGTTTAACTCGCTAATTAGTTTGGAGTCATTTGGAGGAGGACGTTAACACACAAAGTTTAGCTTTTGGAATACTGAGATTTCACAATGATTTCTGAGAAAGTGCGACGTAGTGCCCAGTCACAGATTTAATTCTTTGAAGGGACTACAAAGCAACTTTTAAGATAACTTTATTTCAACGTATGCCTTACCTATCAATCCTTAGTCGTTAATGAAATGATGCATGAGTGGCATGACTGTAAACGTTATGTTGGATTTCCTGCAAAATAATCATTCCAAATTATTTTGCAGTTACCTAACGGTAAGAATTGCTCCAACCAATTTCGGATTTAATGGAGCTCAGATGACTCCTTGTCCTAGCTTACTGTGAAATTGCGTAGGGATTTATTCACAATATAATTTTATTCAATCAAAAGCAATTTATGAATTGTAATATATATTACTGAAATAAAACAATAGGATGGTTTGAAAATAATGAAGGTTGCCTATATTTTCTAGGACGAGAATTTACTGACGTGTAAATGGTTTATGTCTTGAAAAATGAAAAATTGTAGTTTTCGCAAGGTTTTCGAATTCCAGCGCCCAGAAATATCCATAGATACTAAGCCATTTTTCATCAGGCATTGTTCCCATAGTTGAACAAGTTTTTGCATTTAAAGATTCTGTTGAAGAAATACACTAACCAATGACTGCGATACTCTTATACTGGCGATTAAAAAATAATTAAGTTTTCAAAATGAAAGACAAAACAAGCGTATAAAGACAATGGAAATGAAATACCAAAGGAGAATAGAGCATCTGACACCAAAAGACAGAGTAAGAAACGACACCATCAGAGATAATTTAAAAGTGACCTTGGGTAATGAAACCATAGAACAAAATCAGTTGAGCCTGGCAACTGAATAGAATGGATGGTGAGAGGCAAGTGAAACGAATCTGGAGGACAAGGGTTCACGGTGCGAGATCAAGGGGTAGACCTCCTAGAACATGAAACGAGGCGGTGGCGGCAAGTGTACGGAGAAGAGGTGCTACTTGAGGGGTATAAAGGTTTCGACTAAGTAAGTAAGTACTTAATTAAGTAAGTTTGGAAACTGTTGCAGTAACTTCTACCCGTACAATGTTTATTTCTATTTCCTTACACTTTACACATGCTTATTAAAGTTTTGATTATGAACGTAATCGAAAAAAGGACTTCATACCCTTAACTTAAGCAAGGGTCTCTGACCGTAACCTAATGTGTACACAAATAAATGTGTGAAGAAGGGTGAGGCTTCTTCAATTTTTCAGGTGCACTAAAGCGAAAATTTAAATAAAAGATCTCTATATACGGAGAAACACGAAAAGTACAAAATGAAACATTACTTAAAACACTATGTAATGTTACAGTAGATGCTTTCCCAGTTCATCCATTAGAAAGTCTATTGGGTTCAACGATCGGTGCATAAAGTTGGGGACCTGATGCGCCAAAATATTAAATACGACCCTGTCTAGATTTCTTTGGTACCTCCCCCCTTAGCATCAATAATATAAGATGGTTCGTTTTTGCATATTACGACGCTGTATCCTTTAATCCTCAAGACTTGCATCATAAGGATACCTCGTATGAAGATGGAACAAACAGTTAATCTTAAAAATTCTTTGCTTTAGATCGTGGAGTGGAGAACTGGCTAAAGATGGCCCGATTCGTCTATTCCACTTACTTATCTGTTTCCCTTTGGAGTGATGTTGGCACACCAAAAGCATTTTGCGCCATTTAAAGTACTAACAAGTGACAAGCACTCGTCAGGAAGTTTAATAACGGAACGCATGTCTGAACTTTGCACCGCGTTCATGACGATTGTAAGATAATTGTTTTTCCCTTATTCCTTTCAAAAGCACTAAAATGCTCTAAATGATGAGTATTCAATAAGAACACTCCTCTGGGCATCCTAGGCAAAAGTCTGGTTGCAGTTTCTGACCTCTTTGGAGTTTTAGGTTGACTAATTGATGTTTCTCTGATGTTGTTCATACGTAACCCTCCATTTTGAAAACGGCGTGTGAAATGGGATCAAAACACTGTAGGTACCAGGTGGACCTTAATTAATTTATTAAAGCACTACGATCCTCTTTCCCAACAGCTATTAGGAAAACTAAATACATCAGTCAAATATTTAAGCCCAACTACACAGAATTGTGTGATAATGATAAGTTTAGAAATTTCTTTTCAGTACTACTCAAAACAAACGAACTTAAGAGAAGCGAGGTACAATGAGAGATATGAAAGAATGGGGACGGAAAAGAGATCGAAATAATTAGAGGGCCGAAAGAGTAAAGAAGTAAAAAAGACAATAGCAAGGTATAGATGCGGAAACGAGGAGAGGGGAAACAGGTATTGGATGGGTGTGTAAAACAATAGACTACATTCTGAGGGAATGTAGAGAACTGAGAGAAGAAGATAGAGAGTGATAGCAAGTGCTGGCGCATCACGAAGAGGGCGCGGAATAGATGAAAGAAAGTATGGAGACGAAGGGAAAAGTTAACGGGAAGAGGTAAGATAAGGACAAACAATTGTAATTCCAGTGTCATGTAAAAGGGTTAAGTGAACATATTGTAAAGTGCAAGATGCAAGACACAAGGCAATAAAACTATTATTATTATACTTCCCAAAACATCACCATAGCAAAGGGGGATTCTGGATTCTGGATTACGATAGTAGGGTGGACATGGTCCACGCAGACTTAGGCCACAAATTGGACCCTATATCCCTGACTAGAGTCGTCCGACCCCGCAACGTCACTCAAACCATCCCATACGTGAGATGAATCTGAGGATGTTGAAGGGGAAGCGGCTCTAATCGTAGCAATGTCTGGCCAGGATACCCCCCAACATGGATCGTCTCAGTTGGACAAGTCCGCAATACTCACAATGTATGTGTTGTGCCGTCTCGTCGTCTGTGTAACATTCTCTACAAGATGGTGATTCAGCAAGCCCATGCGGTGCATGTGCTTGTTAAGTTTACAGTGCCCAGAAAGTATGCCCACAAGGCGCCAGGCTACGAGATAGTTCTCTAAAGGTCTCTCTCGCGTGACGCCAGTCTGACATTAAGGGGTTTTAGTATTTGGATTTACTAAAATAAACTACTTAAAAGCATCAAAAGCGAGGAATATTTTACTGCATTTTTTACATACATTATAATTATCTATCGGTTAAAACCACCTTCTAAGTGGCGCACACAAATGTTAGTTTAGGGAATGGTCCACATATACGAGAAATGGGTGGCTTATTAGAAGCCACTATACTGAAAAACCCACTCAGTGGTCTTTGAGCTTCAGCAGCTGTAAAATTAAATTTTCTAATCCGAAAAAAGGTTTGTAATTTCAGTCTTTACCCCGTTCTTAATATTATTTATAATTAATCAAATAAACCTAGAATTTGAATGCGCAATTCCCAATTTTATGTACCGAAATGTAATTGATTAACTTTATCCTTTTTTCTTTTAAAAAGAGGAGCCGTAATTACTTTACCGATCACCGCATTAAAATCTATCTACGCCATCGAGGACGTTGTCATTTTGCTGTGCATTTACAGCTTGACATTTACTATAAAGTAAAATAGTCACATTTAATAAATATATATTATTCGATGATTAACCTAAGATAAAGCATAAGGGTGTGTGTAAGCGAAACGAGAGAAATTCTAAAGTAGAAGTACACATTACGCAACTCAGAATTGTGTACACATTGGCTAAATTGACTCACATGAAGTTACTTAATGATTTATGTGCAATGAGTTAATGTTTTGCAGTGTTGTACTAACCAGTTTTATTATATTCATCTACATGCACAAGTTCAACATAATTTTTACTCAACCTTGTTCCACGTTTGAAAATGCTCTACTTCGCGAAAAAAAGTTGTTAGTATGTAATATTAATCACGAAAACAAATAGACCGTTTATTATGAGACAAAGGACGCCAATAAATTGCAAAAATGGCCTATTAAGAAAAAAATATTTTTAAAGTTTCTGCGTTCAAACTCTTACCTTATATGGAATATAATTCATTGTAAGAGGCACCGAAATAGTTCACTGGACGCACCCAAAATCAAATTTACAATATTCGAGTGGAAGTGTCATTTCAAATTGTTCTTCTAAATCGATTACGTTATCAATATGAAGGCTAAGACAATGATTGACAAAGTTATCATTAACAAAAGTATTAAATGGTGATTGATCACGATTTTCCCCGCCTCGCTGCAGAAAAAAAAAGGTGTCAATCAATTTTCTTATTGTATTTACATACAACAAGTTAAAGACGTGGAGAGCTGTAATTTAAATTAATTAATACTAACAGAGATATCCGTGTTCTTAATCTAGGTTCTGTGTAATAAAAACTGTTAATTTTAACACTCCCAAGTTTACATTATACCTTCTCAATGCCAAGAAGATTACTGCGTGTCGATGTGTATCTTTTACACAAAACTAGACATGATTGTGTACGTAGTTAAGAAATATTTGAGTTACTTCTACTTTGGATATGTTGAAACTTTTTTTTTGTAATAAAACCTTCGCGTAATGCATGAAAACGCTTTCGTTGCAGTACATTTTACAAAGCTTAAACAAGTTAAAAATAATGTTAAACTAAACGAATTGTTGAGCAATGCGCGAAAATAGAGGCTTTTTTACAAATGTTTGGGATAATTGAATGAAACATAAAAGATTATTAAACTAAATAACAAATTTGTGTATTGGCATTTCAATTGATGACAATGGGACCTTAGGCGAAGCGTGAACAAAAGTTTGTAATTCAAATGAATTCGTGAAACTTTCTAAGAACCTCACTATAATGAGTTTTATTGACCCATAAAAGCAAAATGAAGCTTCTCTCCAGAGCAGAACTTATTAAATGTTTGGAATTAATTGTATCA
The DNA here is from genome assembly GCA_036250285.1 of Pyrocoelia pectoralis. Lineage (NCBI taxonomy): Eukaryota > Metazoa > Arthropoda > Insecta > Coleoptera > Lampyridae > Pyrocoelia > Pyrocoelia pectoralis. The sequence goes on from CM070078.1 coordinate 41,549,923, forward strand.
AATTTTCTGGTAAATCTACTATATAACCTTCTAATTTGACTTTGATATATTAAGGATTATAAATTTATCCGACTGTAGGGATAATTGTCAAATGGAATATTATGAATAAATCAAATAAAGAGTTTTCAATAAATTATGAGAGTATCATAATAATTTAATAAGAACATAATATACTAATTCCCTCCTATTAATTTGTTTCTCAAGTAAGCTGTGAAATGGCAAAACTTTCTACAAACTACACTCACACTAAAGGGTTTTAATCAAATATTGCAGGAAACTTTTCAAATATCAATTTATAATTTATTATGGTTACACTGACGCTCGTCTCATATAACTCAACAAAGTGGCCTTTGCATATGACTAATTGTTTAGTATGGAAAGTTTTTCAATAACTGTCCACAGACAAAGGGTGGTCTTTATTTTTCAAAATCAAAATTTCCGCGTAATTATTTACACAAATGTTACACTAGGTGAGTCAATAAACTGGACAAAATTTCAGTTTCATCGGATAATTTTAACCCGTGCCGGATCGCTATTAAAGTGTTGGAACGGCCTACCGCGAGAAGTCCTATATTAACCGCGAAACCGACGTGATGCTCGCCAAACTTCACGATAGTATAACATTGCGCCAGTGAGTGTGTTTTTGATATTTTGATATAATTTTTGATATTTTTTGAGGTAGTCCGTCACTATTTGGAGTAAAAACTGTTTTTGACTTTCCTTTTTTGTGAATTTGTCGCTAAATTCCCCCCATTAGTTTTACACCACGTTTGACCGAGCCATTCACACATTCCAAGCACACAATGCGCTTTATATTCTCTTTGTAATCTACGCGATTCTCTCAATTTGACGAATCATCTTTCAAAAATTCAGTAGTGATACCAAATCTTTTCAAAAAATTGATAGAATTCACTATAATCAGTTCGGTTCGTAAATCTTTGGTGATGAAATAAGGAACATCTAATTTCAACGATAGTTTTTTCAGTGTTTCTTTTTTTTCATATTTTTTCGTCTTATTAAATTTATCCTCATCATTCTCTTCATTCATAAGTTGTAAAATTTTCTTAGACATACGTTCTTTCACACCTCTCTCTATTCTTTCATCAAATACTGACAATACAACACACTCTTCATTAAAATACCATAAATGGTTTAGAAATTTTGTCAAGGTAGCCTTGGCAATTGCTATTTTTGAAAACATGTTTTTTCAAAAAATTTATATCATTCAACGGCGCCTGTATTACATTAGGCGCTGAAAACCAACTCTTTACGTAGCAGTGTGAGATGAACACACACATTTCACCTATACCTTGTCTCTCTACTCGTGTCATTTTGAACTGATCGCGGAATAAGAATAATTTAATACAATACAAGGCTTTTGCCATCCATCTTGCCAAATGGTAAGCGCCAGGACGCCGGAAAGAGAAATTGCTTGGTTTTTCTCCGAGAAAAATAAATGTGAGATGAAGGAAATTCTCGATAATCGTCACGTGGTTGCTCTTCATTTAGTTTATCTTTCGCAAACTCTATGATTTCTGAAGCTTTAAGCGAGGCATGAATATTTTCATCAGTCGTATAATCCTGGTATTTGGTTTGATTTAATGTGGCTCATTTATTTCGAAATTTCTTGAAAAGCACAATATCAGGGTCGATTGTAACGTTAGTCTTACTTCCTAAAAATATGCCTGCCAGCACTACTTCGTAAATGTGATGCCGACATGGCATCCACTCCACAAAAAGTCGCGTCCCAACCTATTTTCCAATAATGTGACAGGTCGGTTGAAGCGACCTGTCTTTGACGCTGTTGTATCGAAACAAGCTTGTACTTTTCTGTCAACTACCAATCAGCTGCTATGTCAAATACAGCGGAAGACACTTCTGTTTCTCGACTCGAGCGTCACCGCTAATCTTTTAAGATCTACACCAACTGCTTTGTTCGTTTAGTGACAACGCTGCAAGTTTAAGCTTGTGGGAGCATGGCGGGAAGAGGGGCGAACGCTATTTAACATAGCCTAGCCGCGGTAGGCTTTCTCGACATACACACCAAACGCGTCGCGTAGTTCTCGCGACTTATGGGTAACTTACCGTGGTAGGCCGCTGGAGAACTTCAACAGCGATTCGGCATGGGTCAAAATTATGGGATCACGCAAAAATTTGGTACATTTCATGAACACATCTGGTGTAACAAACGAACGAATAATTATGCAGAAATACAAAAAATATATATTTATGTCTTATGAATAAGGACCACCTAGGTATACAAAATCACGACAAGCCTTAAAATATTGGTTCCTTAAACCCTTGTTTATATACATTATATAAACAAGGCTTAAACCCTTGTTGAAGAGCTCATCTTATCAATGTAATAGAATTCTCATCTCAAAGAGCAAATGCTCGTTTTTCCCTTATTGTAATAATAATTGATTACTATAACGCGACCCTTTAGTATTCCAATTGAATTGTTACGGTGGACGTAGAAATGCATTGATTGCTAGGTCTTGGCACACCGTAGGTACAAATAGAATATGTGGGTGCTAGTAATCACAAGGGTAAATGTAGTATTTTAGAGAAAAATTTATATGCATACGTTAGCTACCTCGGTGGTCTTAAGGTAAGCGTAACCGGATAAAGCGGATTCGAACCCGGCCAAGGTAGCCGTTTTTCTAAAGTGGAGAAAAACCGAAACACCCCTTCTTAATCTGATGAAGATCCCTGATTGCATTTTTTTATTGTCTTCTCTTAAGAATTCACTTATTTTTTCTTATATCGTCCATTTCTTGTCATTGTTCTTCTATTTGTTTCTTTGTTTCATTTCTATACTTATAAGTTATTTACTGTAGTCATTCTTTTATTTATAGAACTGTCCAGTTATGCACTGATGTTTATGAATGAGCACAATACCTAATTATTTTACTTCATCGCCTTGTTTGGGATGTTCAGCTTGGATAGAAGATCGAGTACCTACTCTAATATCACTTTAGATTTTTTTCACAATCAAGGGAGTGTTTGAGATGATGCCTTGCCTAATTCCCCTTTTGGCTCAAATTCTGAGTCGCCTTTTTCGTTTTTTATCGTATTTCTAGTTTTATAACAAATACCAGTAGAGGTGGCGTTTTTCTTCTTATTAGTGTGTTCGATACTTTATACTTTATTTTAATGGTAGGTACACTACCTCAGTCAGTAATTAACACAAGTTATTTTGTCCTTTTTGTGAAATGGTATAATACCATCCATGCTTTTGGTATTGTCTTGGTACTCCAGATTTTGTTTCAAATATTTTTTAAAACTGCTTTCCTCTCGGTTACCATATACTTCTTTATTTAGCTTTCCTTTTTATAATTTTACCTTCTTTTTTACCTCCAATTTCCATTTCATCTTCTGTGCTTTCTTTCGTGTACATTCCAGAAGTTCTGCCTTTCACAAGGGCATTAATTCTATATCTCTTCCATTTGTTCTTCTTTTTAGTATAAAAGCACAATGGCACCCACGCACTCAACGTTTGTTTAAATTTAAACGTTTGTATTCGTAATTGTTAATTGGTGATATCTGATGCTCCTAACACAATTTTTCTAGGTTTTTTTATCCTAAATTCACTTCAATATTTCTTATGCATTTTCTACTTCTGTTTGATATTGCTTATTGTTATCTCTTTCGGTTAACCTATAACGTCTAATGGTTAAATCTATCATTTTTCTATTATCTGATTCATTGCGTACATAAACTGTAACTATAGTGCAAAATCTTTGTTACTTGATTCCATTTTTATAGTGGTTATTCTCTCATTTATCAGTTTCCAACCTTTTACTACACTTTAGTGATCAGATCATTATAACAGATGAGACTCCGCATAGTAGGGATTCACGGGGTTGGCTTGAATTTTTAACGCTCGACATAAAATCAAGTCAAGCCTACAAAAAACCAAGCCAAGCTTAAGTATTATACAAGCCAAGCTTATCTGTGCAAAAGCTTGAGTTATCAAGCTTTTCCAAGTCAAGCTTCCAAGCTTATATTTCTAAGCATTTTTTTGTTGCACGTCACGCTGTAACACTAGTTTTTAATTGTAAAATGATACGGCCAGCACTATCTGGTGATATCCTGCAACGGTTTTTGATTTGTACGATGTCAAAAATGATAAAAATTATAAATTAGAAAATGTGAATGTGTAGATATTCTGGAAAATGTACGTTCTACATAACGGCTCTTCGGAATTTTCAGATAATTTGTTAGAACTCATAGTTTAATAATCGCCCACTAACCAGCAGTTGAGTAATACTGCGAAAGCCCGACAATGAGCTATACAGGCCGTAGACATAATAACAACTTAAAGTTCGACCGATTAATTTTGAATTACTTTGAATAACAATAAATTGGGTTTTTTGCGGGAAGTCTTTTTCCCGTAAAGTGCGTTTTATTTCGCCCTTATCGCTTTCCTCATACGAAACCACAAAAATCTTTCAAATCCGAAAATTTTAGACGATTGGTTCTGCGTCTAAGACTACTAGATAATATGCAATTAAACACTTTTATTAGAAAAACCTAGCGTTAATTTCTCCTTTTATCTGGAAAACCAAATAATTTACGATAAAATGTGAAGAGGCGAAAGTTATTAATTTTGAAATTTCCTTTCATCTGGTGTAGCGAATTTTACATTTTAGTAAAGAACTAAAAAATTATTCTACTGTTAACAGTAACGATAATGCGGATGGTCTATTTCTTGTATGTCTTTTTTCCCCAAAATTTGTTCAATTATAGCTTTTCATAAGGGTAATTATTATTCCAAAATTCAAATTCCTATCTTAAACGGTTTATCATTTATGATAAATAAACGTTTTTCAAACACCAACTTTGAAGAGCTGTAACTCTGAAATGGTGCACTTTTGCATAGAGGTAAATTGGGTTATATCGGTCTAATATTACCCCATAAGTCTACCCTAAAGCGTTGTAAGGTGTTTTTGGAGACACCCTGTATATGTATGACGTAATGCGCAATGTATTCCAACCTCACTACTCTTACGGGAGGAGCAAGACTAAGTTTGAAAAAGCTTGATAAAGCTTGGGAAAGCTTTGTAACCAAGCCAAGCCTCCATTCGCAAACATCAAGCCAAGCCAAGCTTTTCTTCTTAAAAAGCTTGCCTGTCAAGCTCAAGCCAAGCTAAAAATTTCAAGTCAAGTTACTTGGTTTGGTGAATCACTGCCGCATAGACTCCATTATACCAAAATCCCTTCCAAGCCTGAACTTTTTACTTTAATGAAATGTCATAAACTTTTACTGTGTTGTTTAGGAACCAATTGATTAAACATGTGCAAATTGCTAAACGTAGAAAAGGAGTTACGACGCGTTGAGATTGCTCGTGCAAATGTGCAAACAATTTTTGCTAGCAACAAAGTGAAATATCGAAAAGGGCGCAAACACCTCGAGTACACTACGTCTACCTCAAGCTAATACACAGGGATCGTATGGATAATGAAAGTGAAACAATTTCAAAAGGAATCGAATGATCTATTTGCACAATCAGTCTTCAGTGTAAATTCTTGACTTGCCTTTTTCGTTCCCTTTACATTTTAAAATCGAATTATTAATTAAAGACCTTACAACCTTTGGTGTTATCTCAAATAACCTTGATGCTGTGTAGCTCTTGTAGCTCCATCTCTTAGTGGAATATTTTGAAGATAATGATTTTGCCGTTGAATATCGTTCCCTAGAGGAAGCTGGAGGTTGAAGATTTGAATCCTTAGATGACTGAGAGTGCTTATTGGTATTAATTTCACATGGTGCAAAATCTACTAACTTATTGAATGCCTTTAGCCTTAAAACTACAACATTCAGAGGTTGCCGATAATATGTATTTATACAAACCGTATATAATTGTATAATCTGTGTCAACAATTACGTAGAATTACAAATGTGTAGATTGTAATTAATTACACATAGATCATAAATAATTAGAAGATTATTTATGAGATTATTGGCATCTAACTGTAGAAAAACCACAATGTCCTCCTACATATTCAAAAAAAAAACTCGGTCATCGGTGACTACGGCACGGCCTAATTTTCGGTCTTAATCGAATTTGTTGAGTTGTTAAACATTGTTTTGCAAGTGATTGCAAGATTACGGTGTTGTAATTTGAAATGTGTTAATTACGCTGCTTTGGTTTACGGTTACATTAAATATTCACTACGTTTGTGGTAACGTTTGTTAAAAGTGTAACTGTTTGTCTAGATTATGTGATATGAATAAGTCCATCAATAAATTTCATATTTTATAGCGTGTTGTGAATTTCCTACATTTTATAATTAGACGCGCCTTAAACAGGGTGTAATCTTTCTTCAATTAATTATGCATGTTGTCCTTCGTTAGGTGTTCTTGCAACGACATATTAGTCGAGTTCAAGGGTGCAGCACTTATTCATCTTTAGCAATTTGTAAGATGATTATAATGTTAATATCTTTTCTTTTTCGTGTTATGGTTGGATAACTTTAAACCGTGATATAACCCAAAATATTTATCTTCAAGATTTGTGAGAAATCCAAGAAAAGATTTAGGAGTATTAGGTATACTATCTTCAACTTTATTGAACTGAATATGAAAACTTCAAGTCAAAATTATACTGGAACCTCTCATAAATGGGAACATAACGAAAGGAAGGAAGGTTAATTAATTTTCCCATCTTTGGAATACTTTTCACTTTACATTCAAAGCCTAAACCGACAAAACCATTTTCCAATGTGTCATCTGTGAAAAAACTTCCGCTTGGTTTTTGCTTGCAATTCTAAGTTTTTGGAAGTATTTTTATTTGCAATAAGTTAGTTTACTAAATTTATGTTAAGAAACATCACTCAATAAACATTTATAACTAATGGCACTATTTATGAAGTAAATTGTATGGGTTTTGCATCTCTTATATAACTAATAAAATTAAATGATTATTACGTGAACAGATTACTTTAGAAACTTTAAATTGAATCTTGCTGTAAAACGAAATCTTTAGATATAGCAAAATAAATAGCTACACGACGTTACTAAAATACAGTAAAACTCGGAAATAGCTACTACGTAAATTAATTTGAGCAAACTGATAAATTTCTTCTTGCGAACTTAACAAAGAAAACTTAAATCGAAGCCTTAAAGCGAATGGTAGTGCATTGTTCGTTTACGACCGACAAACTTAAAATTAATGTTTAATACGGATACGGAATATTCGTGCATTACGTCTGAAGGTTCGACAAATAAATTGTATAATAGGGAAAGATTAATTTTTTTGCGAGCAAGCACATTTTTCAAAATCAAGAAGTAATTCTCGTTGAAGCGTTAAATATGTTAGTTTGAAACAATCACGATTCGGTTTGAAAACCAAATAGGAAATTTAATTTTCAAGTTTAAATCGTATATTCGTGTTAGGGCCATGAATTTTATTCCCAAACTAAACTGAGCATTCAGTTTAACATACGTCTAATTTTATTACGGGAAGCCTTTTAGGGTACTGTACGTGACATTTCAACTATTTTTTATAAACGCGTAAAAGTCGGGGAACATTTTCTAGTCAGTTTCTTTTCAATTTAGTTGAGTGAATAGTACTGTAACACGTAATAGACTTAGACAAAGAATTTCGGTGAGCTTTCTGAACAATTGATAAATCCTCTTCGTAAAGTTCTGAAATAGGAATATATTCCATGGCGACAATGTTAATACCTATCATATGTCAGATTTGGTGCCTTGATATAATTTTATGAAATACGAACGTGATATAAATTAAACATGTTACCAGCGCCATTATTCGGTTTCCTAAAACTTTTATATTTCGATGTATTTTAGACCAATAGTATCATGGCAGTACGAACTCTTACTTAAATTTAACGAGTTTCGTATTCCACACGTACCATTCACCACCTTCCATCCGTCATCTATTTATAACTACAAACGGAATATTGTAACATACAAAATGAAATAATTATAATCGTGCAACTTAATTAAATATACAATATTCATAATTAACTGTCAAATTCTTCATTTGTTATTAATGGGCAATTAGACGACTAAATAACCAACAAATAATTAATTTATTCGCTCAAACTTATAAATGAAATGTTGACTACATTTCAGAAACGATTATAAAAAATTCAAGTATGACGTGAACTTATTTATTATTCTCTAATTAGGTAGGCGACCGAAAGAAAACTAAATCCTTCATTTATAGCAATTTGATCGGTAAAATATATTCAAAGACATTTGGGTCACGATTCTATTCCATCTACTTTTTAATTTATATTTCTTTTAATCTTATCCCAGTATGTGTAACTTGTGCAAAAAACGAAAGAAACATGAATAGCCTCAATGAATGGAGGTCGTCTAATTGACACATACTCGGTTTCCTTATTTGCTGCATTACTAATTTATACCCATACTGCAAAGAGTAAAATCCTACTATTTTCAAATATTCACCAAAGTACACAATTACAGCAAATGTTCAATTAAACATAGAACCGAAATTAAAAAATACATAGATACCTATAAAATTATTTACTTCAGGATTTTGATAATTGGGCCGTACAGTAATTGAAAATTAAGTAATGAGACTATCTGGCGACACTTGGGACGCGAGAGTTGGAGGAGGGGTGGGTGAACATGTAATACGCTTTTTGAACTCGCTAAAGTTATTTGGTTGCCCGAAGCGATTTTTTTCCCGAAACATTTTTTTCTAGTCCGTTCTAAAATGAGTGACATCAGCTTTTGCTTTAGACCTGGCCACAGTACAACGGAAACTTTTGCAAAACTTCAGCAGGCCTACGGAGAGAGTGTCTTGTTAAGGGCCCAGGTTTGACGGTTGACAGTCAGAATGATCGGGGAGGAGTTGAATTTGACTCAGACTAGGTCCCGTTCTCAACAATGAATTGGGGATGAGAAAAATCTGCGCAAAAATGGTTCCAAAAAACCCTTCGCAATACCAAAAGGACATCAGGAGGGGAGGGAGTCTTGACTTTTCGGAATCGATTGAAAATGATCCCCATTTTTTGGAACGTGCCATTACTGGTGACGAGTACAATCCGGAAACCGCCCGCCCCTTCTACTTCTCGAAGGCCAAAAAAGGCAAGTTTAAGGCCAAATGCATGTTGATTTGGTTTTTCGATAGCCAGGGAATCGTCCACAAAAAGTTTGTACGTCAAGGCCAAACGGTCAACCAACACTTTCACCAAGACGTTCTTGAAAAACGAAAACGGGTCATTCGTGTGAGACCAAACATCAAGAACAACTAGGTTTGCATCACGATAATGCGCCTTGTCACACACCAATGTCAATAAACAAGTTTTTGGCGAGTAAAAACATTCCTGTGGCTTCTCCGCCTCCTTATTCGCCTGACTTGAGTCCTTGTGACTTTCCTCTTCCCGAGATTGGAAAATCACCTCAAGGGAACTCATTTTGGGACTCGAAAACATTCAAACGGTTGTAACCGACCAACTGAAGGCTATTCCAATATCCGGGTTCCAGCACTGCTATGAGAACCCCGAGGTGTGTGGCTTCCCAAGGAAGTTATTTAGAGGGAGCCAATATTGAATTGTAATCTATTCGAATAAAAAATTTCATTACATAATCTACACACCTCGTAAACTTGAACTACACAAGTAGAGAATAACTGTAGCGTGGTGTATTTCCAAAATTTTGGAATTTGTATCAATATGTCAGCATCTGTTTCTATTTCCAAGTAAATGCTTAATTTGTGTGTCAAGAATTTTTCTCCAGAGATGTTTCGAAATACCACAACACTTCGAATTGCAGAGTGATGTAAAATTTTAAGCTTTGTCTCGTACAGAATTGGTATTTGGTTTAGTTCTACAATTATGATCATGTGGACTGGTGCTGTCTTGCTCCGAATGTTCTAATAAACATTTAATATTTCACAAAAACGACCACGTATTCGAATAACCCGCAAGATCCACTTCCAAGGGAGGTAAATGTGCCATTACGATAATGAAACATGAATTTACATATTCACCACCAAAGATATATAACTGTTAAGTGGATACCGTCCCAAAAATGAACACGTAGCCAAACGACCAGCCAAACAATAGTACACTCTTATATAATGTATACACTGTGTCCAAGATAAGGAGGGCCACTATGGGGATTTCGGAAACGGTAAGAAATAAAATTTCTTAGTTTCACCCGTTTTTTGAAAAAGGCCAACAACTTTTTAAGCTGGAAAATCTATTATTTGCAATAAATTTTATGTTAACTAACTTAGTGTCAACTGTTGTTTGGGTTCTAGCTATGAAGTTTCTCTGAACCAGACTTTTCAAATTTTAGTTCAACATCTTGACTGGTTTGTGTCAAACATGGTCGTAATAATTTAGTTCCCCCAGGTACAAATAAGAATTGTGCACAGTAATAATAGGTTCAGTATACATCTCAAGCTCAACAATTTTTTGGTTGTGGGAGGTGTTAGTCTTTTGGCGTTACTGATGAGTTTAATCTTCAAAATAAAGCCATTCAGCGAAATCAAGGATTAAAAACCTTCTCATTTAGGCATCAGATGACTTCATGGGGCTTTGGGAACACGTCTTGTTTTTATATGGTGTCTACTCGAACGCCTAATGGCAATTTATTTAAACACAGGTTAACCATAACTGATAACAGTGATAACTGAAGGGGGATGGTACCATGTAGCCTTGTGCTTCATTCATAAATTAGTAAAGATTTTATGAATTTAGTAAAGAAACGCAAAAGGAATTTCATTACTTCAAAACAAAGAAATATAAATAGATAATAAAATAATCGGATTATAAAGATCTCAGTTAAAATTGTCATAATTTGAAAAACATTTAAATTTCAGCTGCTGTCGTCTATGTATATGGTTTAAAATCCTATGCACCTACGTACGTATATTAGTCAATTAAAATTAGTGAGTGTTTTTATGCGATTTACTATAATAAAATCTGTATGAGTAATAGTGTGTAATTAAACCGCATAGTTACAGAGCAGTTTTTTAATCCTTTCCTTCGAATTACGTCCCTATAATGTATTACTTTCCGCTGAAAGTAAAAAATAAGGTTTTATTGTTTATTAAGGAGATCAAAATTACACATTATTAAGCTCAAAATTCACTAAAATATTGAAAATATATAGAATGAGGATACTCCAGAAATTTAATTATATATCTACGAATAAACTGCATTAAGCATATTTCTGTATCATTTAATTACAAGCGGTATAGTTTCTGCTCTTACAATTAAATTCAGTTTAATTTCAGAACACAATACTAAAACTATCGTTGGTAATATACGGAATGCACAATACAATTGCATCCACCGCAATTTAAATAGCCCGTACAAACCGTACAGCTTCGGTGATATTAAACTTAATTAAATTGTATACAAGCTAAGACAATTTAATTATTTATTCCAGCAATGCGGGTATTATAAGACTTGTATTGTACTTGTAAAATGGAAAAAGCGATAGGTCACAACATAATTTTTTGCACATAGACATAACCCATAGCTAATTAATTAAACACACATTCCATGTTGTGATTAATCTCTCCTTATTTACCAAATTGATACCGTATACAATTCAATAGTTGTTAAACAAACCTCAATCGTGAGTTTTTGTTTGTTCCCTGTTCAAATATTGATAGCCTTCGTAATTACTATGTTTCTGAATTACTACAAATAATCTATGATGGTTTATAACCTCAAATTGTTATAGTGTGCATTTTTCCGTTCGTTACAGTGCCACTAAATTATTCTTGAATCCGTAAAGGTTTGATTCAAAAATTATATGTTTAAAATTTTCTATATCTATTAGTTCCATCAGTAATGAAAGCTTTCACAAGCATAGGAAAGGTTAACTAGTATGAATGTTGTGCATTATTGAATGAAGTGTAACTCATTTTGACCATAATTATTATTTTCGGTCTTATTATATTAAATATTGAGTGAAGTACAAGTAAACTTATGGTTACGTTAGTGTAGTTGCTTTCCACCCACTAGAAGTGCAGTGTTATTGCTCTAAACAATTTTCACATTAACGCTCGTCTTAAATGTGTATAAAAACTATATCAATTACATTTATAGTTTAAATAAATAGGTATGGAGATTGAGCGTATTCAAATTTTTGGAATCATATGAATCTTATAGTCCTATAAATTGCTGATAGAGATTGCAATGACCACAACGGAATTATGCTCCCACCTTTTGATCTTACGAAACAAATACGCGTTTTGAAAAGTAGTTCCAGCAAACAAAAGTAGTATTCCTACAGGGCAAACAAGGAAAAAAAAAGAAATGAGTAAAAAAACTAAGGGACGACTGTGCCCATAGAGTTGATAAGAAAATGGTAGGAATTCAGGGAAAAATAAAGCGTTGTCACACGATTTATATTCAGTACTAACCAAAAACTAACTCAAATTGAGGCAGAGCGCGTGTAACTAATCGAATGTGTGAATGATTTAAGTGTCGTGAAAAAAAATATTTCTCTTCCAACACCTAAATATCAAATTTGCTACTAGTAATATAGTACTGTCGAATTCAAAACTCCACATTTGTGGGCTACAAGATGATCCCATCGCACCCAACTCAAGTTGTTACCCGTTTACGAATGGACGTCAATTTAAGATAAGTATGGAAGAATTAGAGAGAGTCTTAAAGAAAATAAAGAGAGGAAAGGGAGTGGGGACAGACGGAACGCAAAGGGAGCAATGGAAGTTCACGAGAAGAAAGGCGAGAGGAAGAATACTGAGGATATTCAATAAAATATGCGATGGGGGTGAGATCCCAGAGATGTGGAGAGAGGCGATCTTATGCCCAGTTTACGAGGGTGGGTAGAGAAGGGATATAAGTAAGACAGACCAAGCATGGTGAACGCAGGGTACAACATTTTTTCCACGATGCGATAGTACAAGAGAGAATGGAAGAGGAGATAGAACCAGATTGGCAAGCGGGGTTTAGAAAAGGGAGGGAAACGACTGTTGATGAACAAAGTGTTTGAGAGAAAGAAGGGGAGGATGTACGCAATGTTCAGCGATATCAAGGCAGCATTCAATAGCGTTAACAAGGGGTTGTTATGGGAAAGGTTGAGAGGGTTGGATATGGACGAGGGCATAGTGGGGTTGATTAAGGAAATGCCCGAAGAAACAAAGTGTAGCGTGGGGGTGGATTGGGAGGTGAGTGAAACTTTCTGAACAATGAATGGGTTGAAGCAGGGCTGCCCGTTTTTACAATGTATATTGGAGATATGGAGGAAGAGCTGAAGAGAAACCAGTGTGGGGGAATAATGATAGGTGGAAAAAAGTGTAGGTGTTGGCGTACGCAGACGGTGTGGTCTTGGTATCAGGAGAGGAAAAAGGGATGAGGGGTATGATAAGGGTAGTAAGGAGGTATATGGAGAAGGTTGGGATGGAGGTGAACCCGATTAAAACTAATTTAATGGTATTCCAAAAGAAAAGAGGGAGAGGGAGGAGGTTGGAATGGAAATGGGCTGAGGAGCGCATAGAAAGTATAGAAGAGATTACGTATTTAGGGTATAGGATAAGGTATGACGATAAGCACAATGCGCAAATAAAAGAATTGGCAAGGAAAGGAAATAGAATTGTGGGGCAGGTAGGGGAGAGGTGGATGGGGGGTGACATACAAAAAGGCGGTGGCTGTTCAATAAATTAATAAAAAGTGTGTTGTTGTATGGAGTAGAGGCTTGGGGGTGGGGGGAAAGGGAGCAGCTGGAAACGGTACAAGTATTGGAGGTGTTTCCTGGGGCTGGAAAGGGAAACTCCTGGGTATGTGCTGGACGAAGAGGTAAAGCTAGAGAAGATTAGAATAGTGGCAGGGAGGGCAATGGTATTTGAGGGCATGATGGAAAGAAGGGAGGAAGGGGGGATTTTTAAAAGCTGCTGGAATGAGGTACATAAAATGAGATTAAAACATGGGCAGGAGGGAAGGAGGCTCTATTATAAAAGGAGGAGGGAAGAGGGATGGAATGGTGGAGGAAATTATAAGAAGGGATGAGGATGTGAAAATTCAGGAGATAAGGGAGAAGATTAGGGAGGGAAGACACAACGAGAAGTTCGTGGAGTTATTGACAAATAATATTCCGAGGTACTTGATGTGGGTGGGAGGAATAGGAAGAAAGAGAATAGTGACACGGTTTAGGGTAGGCAATGAAGAAAACGAGAACTGATATTGGCGGGAGGGGGATAAGAGGGTGTAGGGAAGGAAGAGAGAGCAAGGAACATATGGCGGAGGAATGTGGGGAGATGAAAGAGTTTGAGGGAGGTTGGAGAGGGGTGTTAAGTGAGGATAGAGAGGGGTTAAAGTGAATGGAGGAGGTTTTGGCTAACAGAAAGAGGAACGGAAGAGTGGATGGAAATTGACATTTTAGTTATTGTTATGAATAAGGATCATTGTATATTTTTAATTAAGAATACAATAAATAAATATCTATCTATCTACAGCGCCAGCGTGTCTCACGGTGACCACCCATTAGAATATTTCATAAACTACTCTGAATTTTGAAAATTTGGGTAATGGGGTTTTCGGGCATGGCCTCCTCTAATAAAATAATGTCGTCTACGTAACACTTCCGGTTGTTGTTACATTCTCCATGAATAAATAATAAATTTATAATACCTGCGTTTGAATACGTGTTGTTTTCCATTTTTTTAATAAATAGTATTCAATTCAACTGTCACCATTGGTGTTAAGACTGACAACTAATAACTGGTAATAGAACAGTCGTTTGTTTTGAAGTTATGCTAAGCCATTTTCGCAAGAAATTGAATGACCTTAGTTGACTGCACATAAAAATAGTAGATATCTCAAAAACTAGAAGAGATAGGTATAGGGAACCATAGGTACCGTTCGAACGATGGGAAGCTTAGGGCTTCTCTCGTATGAATATGGTTCCTTTATCTTTCTTGCTGTAGAATTGGCATGGTTTTAAGCTAGAGAAATATCTCGGAAACGGGTAATTTTAGGAATAAGAAAACTTGATGAAAGCCCACCTAAAATTTTACGTAGAATCCAAAATCGTAATAATATATAGGGTGTTACGTTAAAAATAACAAAGTTGGTGCCATTTCCGGAAAAACCGGAAGTGTTACGTAGACGACATTATTTTACTTGAGGAGGCCATGCCCGAAAACCCCATTACCCAAATTTTCAAAATTCAGATCAAAGTAGAAATATTCTAATGGGTGGTCACCGTGAGATACCCTGTATCTATCTAATACTTTTGAAGTCCGCCCCCAATGCTTGACGTTCTGTGATCCTTATCATCTGCATATACGTTTCTTTAAATTTGTACAAATGCATAAAGCAATTATGCGTCCCATTTAATATAAACAATTTTACAGTGGCGGATTTAGGGGAGGAGGGGGGGGGGGCTTTAAGGGCTCGTGCCCAGGGCGGCAAAAAATAAGGGGCGGCAAAATTACGGAGCACAAAAATTAATTGAAGGAATCTTTTTGAAAAAAATTGGAAAACAATGGAAAATAAAATTGAAGTAGAAATACTTCAATACGAGCTATTATTTTACGTGATAAAAATCCCAAACATCAGTTTATTCAGTCGGACTCATTTAAATATGGTCCTAATCAGATGCATAATCCCATTTAGCCACAGACTTTCTAAGAATTTGCATGACCATTTGCCGCTTCTCGTCGTCCAGATGTAGTAGTATGTTTTATTAAATTGCAATACGCCGAAAATGAAATAAATTCTATAGGAAATAACTTCACAAAACCTTCCCCATAGACAAATATATATTTAAGTTAAAGCTGAAGTTGATTAAAGTTGCAAATTGAAGAATAAATTTGAAGATTACATACTACATGTTTCGACAATTCTTAATATTGTCAAAACATGTTATTCTTCAATTTGCAACTTTAATCAACTTCAGCTTTAACTTAAATATGTATTTGTCTATGGCGAAGGTTTTGTGAAGTTATTTCCTACATTCTACGTTCCACCCCATTTAGTGTTCTGATTAACACCCTGGTGGATCCAATCAATTTAAAATAAATTCTATTTATTTTTAATAAAAAATGTTTTCTGGACTTCAGACTTCCATAAATAAGTTCTATTCCTGTGGTGAGGGATGTGATGGGGCGGCACTTTTCTTGTGCCCCTAGGCGGCAGAAGCATAAATACGCCTCTGCAATTTTAATTGGCATAAACATGTCAATTTCCAAATTTAGGGAAGATAAGCCCAAACAACATTACTTCCTTGCTATACACGAATCAATTTTTTTTTTATTCCAACCACATTATGAAATACTGTATAAGTATTGCTTGAATCAATTGGGCACATTTATCCCTCTAACTCGAGCACGTTCTTTCACTTTATATTTGCGAACAAAAGGCCATCGCTTATAATTTATTGCTTCTCTAAAGTGTTATAATTAAACATGCATACTATAATTCCACTATCGAAAACTAGATAGCATGGCCTCTAGCACAATTATCCACACCTCATTTTGAGGTGCATATCGAATTTATGTCGTGCACAAACACGTGTATCAATTTATTTCGGGTCAGAAATTACCTTAAATTAGTCAATAATGAGAGTGCTGACAGTAGCTTTTTCTTATTAACGTGACCACTTAAAAAACTGGTACGAACGTTAGAAAGTATAACATAAAATTTGTATTGCTGTTATTATGTTTATTATCATATATAAAATAGCGTTTAACATTAATTTCTTTAAACCCGTTATTATACCAACCAATTTTGGATGTAAAACTCCGATCTTATGTTAGGTACCTATTTGATTTGGCTCATTACGAATTGGTAAATATGGTATAAATTTCTTGAAGTGGGTAGAATAACGATTCGTTACAAATCAAAAGTGTTGACCGAATGTCGTAATGTTTAAGCTACACAAGTATTTAAGTCAAGTAGCAATTAATACCGAAATAAAATAGAGGTAAGGAGAAAGGGCATTCAAAATTTATCGATACGAAATATATGAAGTGGAATTGCATAAATCCTAAATTGATGTAGGTATTGCAAAAGAATTATGTAGATACTAATTGGAATAACGCGGGTGAACAAGGGATTGAAATTATAAATTAATTATAAACAAACACAAGGTTAGTGGGGCGTGAGTAAATAAAACGTATACATACATTTAAAATAAATTGTCAAATTTAACATTAACGTACTTTTAATACAAAGCGACCTAACATTGATTTATCTAATTGGACGCCATTGATATTTTTACATTGGGAAATGCAGCTCGTGATTCCAAGTCTCTTTGTTTTTAGATAACATAAAATGTCATAAAACCAATGGTATCATTAAAAATTCACATAGATAAGTACGTTTTCATTTCAACGAATAACGACGAAAGGATATGAACACCCATTTTTTTAATAAAAATCAGTGAACATTATTCATTTTATGCAGATGTAGTCATATCAGCAAAGCAAAGCATATCAAGAACCACAAAAGTAATGAAAATCCTTTTCATACGGGTGTAATGGACGCACTGAATTTTAAGTCACGTTTGTAGGTAATTTAAGGGAAAGTATTTTACTTGAAAATGTAATATACTCGTTAAATATCGAGATATGTGTTAATGAGGTAAAAGTACCTGAAATGTGCTTATTTATTTACACATAGGTACTCATTTAAAAAAAACCGTCAAAGAGCTTTTTTATTAGCTAATAAAGCACGACAAACTTGTAAGTTAATTGTTTTATAAATGGAATTTATTCGAATATTTCAATTATCGTGACTATTGTAGAGATGAATATTGTTTTAAAATTGTTAGGTATAAAAATTTTACCTACATTCATAATTAGGTATTACCAAAGACTATCCAGTATCCTTCCCCATTATACTGAGTTCATATGTTACTGCCGTTGTCAACGCAACTGATGCTTAATACAAGTATAAAAAGTAATGGATTTTTATGTGTAAAACTAACTCTAAAAACAATTCATGTAATCCTTTAATTTAAATCTGCAATTATTACAAAATGGTGGCATTATCGTTTTATCTGCATGAACAAGTTAGTAACCAACATTGTTTCTGCTTTATCAGTAATTATGAGAATGAGATCGCATTTGGTACACAACTGATTAATTGTTACTTGCATTTGGAGATTAAATAAATTGCAGCCTTGAGCAGTATTGTAATGTTGGTTTATAAATTACTTATACATTAAGATGCTTAAGTTTACCTACTTTCTGTTGTGAATTGGTTGAACAGGTTGCAGACGGTTTACCCATTGTTAATATAAAGTGTAGGAGGCTTATTTCTATACATTACAAAGTGATGAAATTTATATTGAGGAGAATGTACAGTTTACTTGCAATTAAATGAATTATTTTCTGGATAAAACAATAGGTCTAATATTCGACTATATTTACAAAGTCATGTCAAACTGAATTCTGGATTACGATGGGGGGATGGATAGCACATAGACCACCTATTCGGGCCCTTTGTCCTACCTCCTTGATTAGAGTCGTCCGACCCCACAACGTCACTGAACCCATCCCACGCGTGAGATAAACCTGTAGATTCTGGAAGGGGATGCGGCTCTAATCGTAGCCATGTCCGGCCAGGATCCCTCAACATGGATCATCTCAATTCGACAAGTAATAATAATAATATTTTATTTGCAAAATATCCTACAATTAATTCTTCGAAAGTATATAGCTTGATTTCTATAAATAAGGTCTTCACAGAGCTTTTAAATTCGTGTATTGGGGAAGTTTATTGTACATCTTTATGCAGGGGTAATGGCAACCATTTTCGGAATATGCTCATTTGTGCGACCGAGGGCAAATTATAGAGTCCTACGTTTTTTCTTGTATCGTACTTATGACATATCCGATCGGTTTGAAACAAAGGTTTATTTTGATATAAAAGCAACAGTTAATTTTTCATATACAGTGCTCGCCAAAAAGTCGGCACCAAATGGATTTTCTTTAATTTTTGATTTTTTAAAAAATCTTTTTACGGCAATAATTTGTGCTAGTCTGAAAACCTATTTAGCCCCTATTAGATATACCGAGTGATTTTCACTTAGCTAGGAAATGGCGTTTTTCGAAATTGTCTAAATTGTAAAAGTGCCATTTTTCGTAAATTAAGAAAGATTTCAATGAGATTTTTTCATCGCCTGTCAATTTTAGCTTACCGAACAATCTCAGGACCAGAAAACATTTTTTTTTCGTTAACTGAATAAAGAAAAATCTCCTCGTTTAGGCAATTATAAAAGAACATTTACAGGATTTTTGTGAGAGTAATTAATCGGCAAGGGTAAAATAGAGTTTATAGAAGCCACGTAAATAGATGATATTCATTATCATTGAAAAACATTTCTCCCATAAAGTAGATATGTTGCACCAAAAACGTAAAGATTATGCAACAATATTACTTTTCTGTAAATAATAACAAACCGAAAGCAATAATTAACAATTTCTATTGTTTTTTCCAATTATAAATCTTTAACGTTTTTAACGAAATCAAATTGAATTTTAAAATCATGTCTTGGTATGTGAAAATTTGAAGATATTCCAAAAAATTAAAACTTTAGTTTTAGCGGAAGTTAAAGAAAAAAAATATTTTCTCGTCTTGAGATTGTTCGGTAAGCTAAAACTGACAAACGATGAAAAAATCTCAATGAAATCTTGCTTAATTTATGAAAAATAGCACTTTTAGAATTTAAACAATTTCGAAAAACGCCATTTCCTAGCTAAGTGAAAATCACTCGGTATATCTGACAGGGGCTAAATAGGTTTTCAGACTAGCACAAATTATTGCCGTAAAAAGTTTTTTTAAAAAATCAAAAATTAAAAAAAAATCCATTTGGTGCCGACTTTTTGGCGAGCACTGTATACAAATCGCTACAAAGGTGCGAATTTTTTTAGGTTTAAACAAACGTGTGTCAAATCTTCGTAAATAATACATCGTACTTACGGTTGCTTTTTGAATAAGGAATACCAAAGAGAATATTACTCCAAATCGTAGCCTACCTTTAAAGTTTGCGTGATTTACAGCCTTCAAAGCATTGGTGCCAACATATTGCTTCATCACTTGAATGGCGTACCGTACGGAGTTCAGTTTTATACATAATTGATGAATATGCATGCGCCCACCACTTTAAGTGTAATTCCTAAGAATGTGGTATTGTCACAGAGAGTTCTATCGACTCCACAAATTTTCATGCACTCGGGCACGGCCACTTTCATGTTAGGTGATTTAAAAATTACGTAATGAATTCCTGAATTAACTACATTGTCAATATCGTTAATTAGTGTAACAAAAAGTAATGGTCCAATTATACTTCCTTGCGGAATACCCATGCTTGGATAAGCAATGTGAGACTTTATCGACTCCGATTCTTCCTCAGTTACCACTATTTGATTGCGATTCAACCCAATTATACGCTACTCCTCTCGCCCCATATTTATATAGGTATAGTTTTTCTAATAGTACCCCGTGATCCACTAAGTTATAAGCTCTTGAGAGATCTAAAAATAGACCTAATACCATTTCTCTTTATCAAAGGATTTTAATATGTTTTCCGTAAATTGATAAATAGCCCTATTAATCGATCCGCCTTTTATGTAACCATGCTGAAAATCGCAAAATAACTTTTATTGGTGAAAGTACTATTTTATTCTGTCGCTCATTGTATGCTCCAAGATTTTTGAAAAAGGTGGTAAAATACTTATTTTATTGGGCGGGGTAATAGGACATGTCTTTTTTATCTCCATTTTTGTTATTATGGCTGTCTTTAATTTGTGTTCCAAACTTGAGGGAGTTATTGACAACATACTGGTACTGCACAGGTTCACAAATTTCGTCCGCACACCATCTAATAATACTGTTAGGAATTCCGACATACCCTAGTATATTTATTTTTAAGTTTCCGAATAATTCCCATAATTTCTGCCGTTGTAACTTCTTCAATGTACATTGATTTGACGGTTGGTGTGATTTCATCTTTTTTGCCCATGGAAGTAATACTATTGCTAAGTGAAAACTTATGGAAAACTGTCGGAGAAATTTCGTTGTTCACTAAGTCAAAAGTCTTTTGCCTACGCCGGAAGTAATTTTTTATTGACATTTGACGTTTGAAGAAAAAATAGAATATTTTATACGGATCAAAGTGACTTTTTGTGACTCATCTGTATTTTCCGGACTCACTACGTTCGTCCTTCAAACCTACAGCTTCGCCACAAAAAGTGTCACTTTAGGTCCTTATAAAATAATATACTATTTTCTTCAAACGTCAATAAAAGATGATATTTTAAACTTCAACTGACAACGTTAAAGTTTGACAGTTTCACCGGCCGATGCAAGTCTTTTGCATTTGCATCCGCCGGTGCAAATGTAAAACTTTAACGTTGTCAGTTGAAGTTTAAAATGTCATCTTTTATTGACGTTTGAAGAAAATAGTATAAGTTGAAATTTGAAAGTATTCAGGGGTCGAAATTTGAAAGCAAAGTTTTTTGGTGGGAAGATCGCTATTTATATTTTATCGGAGAAAGGGGGCCCTTGAGCATTGCCAATCGAGGGGCCGAAGGGCCACCAGACCGACACTGGGATTAAGTCTTGGAAGAAGATTTGTTAGCATAAATCCGTTCAATATTGATATTAATTAGTAGGTTTAGTTATACCTTGCAAATAATATATCGAACGCTAACACTGGAGCGGTATATTACAATAAAAGAGGATATTTAAATATTGGCACATACAACACAAATCTGACAATAATATGCATCCTACTTTAAATATTATAATATTAATATTCCAAGAAATACTTCGTTAAGTTAACATTATTTCGACATCGACATTGAATGGAGTTCAACACGTTTACTTAACGTTTCTTACACGATTCTTCCAAATTTAAGCCAGCATCGCATTCGAAATAGTTTCATGCATCAAATGTTCCTAATTCTGCTTCTATAGGCGATTACCCTTAATAAAGGTATTCGTATAAGGAAATGAAGTACATTTCGCGGTAACGCTTTATTTAAATAAATATTTGATACATAGGTTGCAATTTAAACGTTGCTCTACAGAATCCAATAATAAAGATTATACAACTCGAATACCAATAAAAAATAATAAATATTATTAAACCATTTTATGTGTTATGGAGGAAGTTGAAAGCGTTTGCTTTGCAGTGACACGTTCAGACGAAATTATTTAGAATTTTAAAGAAATACAATTTATTGATAGATATAATTTTAGGGTGCAAATTAAAATTGATCTTAGTTGACAATATTATTATAAATTTGTAATTTACACCGTTGCCTTAACCCTTGTTATACATGATCATTAGTTCCGTCTGGGATGATTCGCCCAAATCGTGATATTTTGAATGGCAAAAGGATTTGGTTGTTTGCTCACAAGCACCTTGAAAATTTTGGAATGGTTATCAAGTTGTAAAACCCTTCTATTATTCTTTTGATTTTGAATAAAACCGTCTTGTAATGTCAGTAATACGAGAAATTACCCCTGAACGAAATATAAATTTCTATTTGCCCCAGTACGTTTCATTATTTCATTTGATTTAAGCTGCCTATTCTAATTTTACTCATGTTCAAGATTAAAGTTTCGCAACATAAATTGGGATGTCACAAGGTTTAAAACACTGTTCTCATTTATAATTCGAAAATGTATTGTTCTGAGAAACAATAACTGAAATTTAGAAAGGAAGGTATATAAGTTAAAATAATGTATAATTGTATGATAAACTTTTTTTTTAACGCAAAGTATTATTATGAACTTTGTATAAGGAAACAGAACATTAAAACATATCCGTTTTGTGTAAAAGTTTTCAAAGTATCTTTTAAAGGTTTTACATTGAAACAACCGAAACCCTTTATTAAAGTTGAAACAGAAGTAATTGAAAAGTTTCTTAAAATTTGTTTCGTTATATTAAACCTAAATTTTATAAAATAAAAGTAAATGTTCATTAGGCTTTTTTTTTCTTTTTGGAGATGATATCAGCTATCTATAGCTATAGTATATCTTTCATTAATTTATACTTGCTTTATAATAGGAAAATGTTGAAATTATTTTCTTTGAAAAACGAAAAAAAGTTAAAAATTAATAGAGCCAAATTAGTTTTATACTGAATTCTTTGAAATGCAGAGATGAAAGCTTACGAATACATCTGTTCATTTTTAAATTGCAAAAAAACCTAATATCTCATTCCTAAACATCTTTTTTACTAAATTGTATAGAGTAACTGGAATTTAATTTCATTCGCACATTCAGAAGAGAGAATTTATAAATTATTTAGAATCCTTACAATTTTACAGATAATCAACGTCAGTTGTATGACCTATTAATTTTCATTAGGAATTTCATTCCTTAAAGGTAGATGAAAAGTGAAATATTACACTGTCTTTTCTACAGAATGCGGTAGATTGTAAATCTGAAATACCCCTACTGTTCGATACATTTAATGGTAACTTTTTGTGGGTCGTAGGAGTGCTTTAATTTTTTTACAAGAAAGATACATTTATCTGTTGTATTTTTCGTCTCTTACAAAAATGTTATACCTCTTTTAATTTTTGAGCAAAAAAAATGTTTACTCGATAATTTCCGACTATTAATATCGGGGCTGGACGTGGGCTACCGTGGGGGGTTGTTTTTCTTTCTGGTATGTTAGTAAATAAAATGCATTGGGTTAATTATTTATTACCAAGAAAACAATATTCATTACACGAGCAACAAACACAACATCACTGTTCGCGTACGCTATCTTCTCGATGGTGCATCACCACATTTTTCTCATACCTATCGTTGATTTAAACGTGCAATACCCAAGATTCCCCCATCCCACCTCTTTCTCCGGACCTTAATCCTTGTGATTATGTCATCTGGGGAATGTTGAAAACTAAAGTTTATGAAGTTCCAATCGACAACATTGAACAATTGTGGGGTAGGTTTCAACATGCTGCGAACTCTTTGCAAGACCAACGCCTGTTGAGATGTGTCAATTTGAATTTCCCGCATCGAATTAATTTATGCGGGGCCGAAGGTAGTGGTCCTATTGAACATTTATTGTGATGTAAATAAATCTTAATTAAATATTGGCCTATTTCTTGCTCAAAAACTAAAAGAGATACTACATTTTTGTAAGAAACGAAAAATACAGAAAATAATTGTATCTTCTAGTAAAAAAAATTAAAGCGACCCACAAAAAAGTTACCATTAAATGTATCGAAAGGTGGGGATAGTTTTCACCCTTCCCGGAATTCAGTTAAATTGATATCTACTTAAAAACATAGTTCCTTCATTGAAATGTGGTCAAACCAAATATTTAAAAAATCGAATTTTCGGGTTGTAAAACAAAATAAAATTATTGTTTCAACTCTGACGCCCTCTCACGGCTTAACGAAGTACTTTAGTATATAGGTAAGTTTAGCCCATTCGAATTTTTTCGATCCCACAAACCTACTGTAGCTCTATGTCCACGGAATATTGGGACACCCTGTATACTACCTTCTACGAGGAACCAAAGGGTATAAGTACATATTGTACGGCATATTATGATTTAATTTATTATACAGTTTCCCGTAAAATTAGTGCAAAGAAATAAAATTAAAGTAAATGGTTCCGAAGATTTATAATATAACTTTTATTTCGAAAACGGTGCATCAGAACGAGAAAGCCCAAGGAGCACTTTTTAAACAAAATTAATTTGGCCTTTAAGATAACGACACTAATTTTTTTCCGCTAAACATAAAGACTTGCCGGCACGAATGCCACTGATGTAAGTGCTTTATATATGAATGTGACCTTTTGGTACATTTGCGTGTACCAAAACTCATCTCAATATCTGAATGGGTTTTGGATAAATGTAAAATAAACTATTAAAGACAGAAAACACCCATTACCGTGAAAACAGAGCATTTCCGAACTCATATTTATGTGAACTTTTTTTCCTATTTTGAGATGAAAAATCTGTCCTTAGATTTTCCTCACAACATTCTGTAACACTCTGTAGACCTGAACTCAAATTTTATTTCTGAGAATCGCTATATAATAACCGAGACGTGTGTATATGTTTGTGTTGCTGTGCACTTTTCCGACAGTCGCCGAATCCCGACGAATGCGGATGTGATATTTTAAAACCAAAGCTATTATAAATTTATAACCTACAAATTAATGCTACAAGCTACAATTATAGATACCCCGCAAACTACGTAAATATCTGCACTAATTTTTTTCAAAGTAAATTTTAAACATTTTAGCATAAAAGTCCGTCATCTTATTCAAGCGGTATTTGTGTCTAAATATATTTTCTTTATTTAGAAAATACGTTCAAAGTTTCCTTATGGAGATTAAGTACGTGTAAAATAGAATTCGCTATTTGTGCTTATTTTTGGGTGAAAATTTTGTGTAAACATGCAAAGTTTGTCTGTCCGAGGTCCTTAACCCATTTCGAACATTAAAACAATGCCAGAAAGTATTTTCGCGAAAATTTTCAAAATGAGAAGTATCGGAAACTTTTTCTCGATAACATGGAAATTTAATTATTTCAAGTTGAAAAGTTATTTAAATGATGAAAAATGATTCTATTATGCCTCGCGTTAACATTATCATGGTTAAAATGATGTAAAAAGTAGTAACAGCATTAATCGTAGACTAATTTATGTGTCCCGATACCTTCTTTCGGTAACTTTCGAAATGTACATGTTTGTGTGCTTATTTCGAATTTAGAGATTTTGAACGATGAACGATGTCGTAGGTAACATATATAGTCGAATGTTTTCACCGAGAAAAATGTTTTTGTCTACATATTTAACTTAATATCTATTGATGAAAGTATGTCGCAAGTGCATTGTTACGTTACACTCTACCAAAGAGAATACCTATACTTTGAAGCTGAAATGCTGAAAAACTCAATCTTATTTAGAAGACATCGACGGAGAGAGTTTTTTACTGAAAACGTGCATGAAATGGACAAGAAAAATCCTTTCATAGACCACGGAAAATGTGAAAATAAATCCACCAGCTTGCGTTGACAACCTTAGTGAGTATTTGGTATTGTATTAGTTAAATAGGTGATATTTTTGTATGAATAATCTAAATATTCCTAAACAAAACTATAAAATCCCTTACCAATCCTTGTTGATTCGTGTACTTCTGGAGATGAAATACCTACAGCTGTTAAATAGGACGGTAATATAAAAGGTTTTTTATGCGATTTAATTAATATTTACCATAGTGTTTAAACGACTTTAATGCGTGAAGAGCTAACTCTGTCATTTATTAAAGAATAGGAATAAATTTAATACCGAATAATTGACCTGTTCAAATTTAATTAAATTTTTGTTCATTCACCATAAATTATGTAATATTGCAAACGTTTTACGGACGAAGAAATACTTATTGTTATTTTGCTAATTTAGCCTTAATTGTGAATGATTTGTTTACGCGTTCTAATGAAGGCATATACCATTGTAGTTAAAGGTAGGCAAAAAAGCTTGGGTTATTGGGTAAGTAACTAATTGATATATATCCTGAAAAAAACTAAACAAACTTTCCTTGATGTAACAATTTATAGAAAGTTTATTCATTTCGGTGCTCACAGCGTTTCAGAGGAAATTTCTAAACGTCAACTTTCCAGGAAAGATGTTGTGTGCATTAATTATTCATATAGTGCTAGAGAAAGATAGAAGTATACATTCAAGTGGAACAAATTGAAGTTTAGGTAAACACAGAGCTTGTAATGATGTACAAATATTTGTCAGAACTCATTTTACCCGCGGTAGATGAAATAAGTTAATTAAAGTTAATGCTGTTTGCTACTTCACCTTATTTGCTGTAATTAATAAGGTGGAATTGAGATATAGATCTCTTTAAGAACATTTCCATTCGTCGATAATTACTTCAAACTTCTTGTTAGTATTTTATTAACTACGGTAAATTATTTTATAAGTACTACAGTTGGAAAAGAAGCTATCTGCCTCACTCTTAAATTGAAATGGCAACACGTAAGCGTTTTGCTTTTTTCTACACAAATCGATCAATTTTTATGACTATTCGTCAGTAAGCTACACTCAAATTAAATTTATGGCCGTCAAATACGAGGGACAAGCCATTGTTATTTATTGATAATGAACAAATTAGATGGGGTATGGGAAACAGAAATCTAGCGTCAGTAAGAGCAACTCTTTACTTGACATTTAAGTGCGTATGATTGCGAGGAAAATTTGAAATCAACAATTAGTGATCAGACCCCTTCTTTGGTAACAATTTACAAATGGTGCAAGGAGTTAGAACGTGGAAGAACTACTACTACAGCATAAGACACATTTGAATAAAAATTTTTTGAAAATTTTCACAGCCAACCATGTTTTGTAAAGTATGTAATTATAAATTTAATTAGAAAAATGTAAATAACTCTGTAATCATTGATTTTAGGTATAGGAACATGATATATCAATTTAAAGGAAATTTATTTCTACATCGAATAGGCTGATAATTAAATAGGCATTCCATTTAAAAAAAGAGACTTTTTAAAGTTTTTCTTAAGTCTGGAAATAACGTCAAATAGATACGTAACCGCGAGCAATTTTTTATAATCCATGACAGACAATTGTGTCTCAATCTTTTGACATTGAGAACCTAAAATCCCATTTCCCTAACTTTTACCACTTTCGACTTTCAATTTTATTTCCTAAACAAGATTTTGACATTTTTCAGTGAAAAAAATTTTTTTTCTCAACAATCAAAATTGAGACGCCGATTATTTTAAGCATACTTACTAAACATTTTATGACACATCAGAATGTGAAAAAAAATTGCCTGGTTTGTATTTAAAATAAAGAAGTTGATGTTCACTTCCGGTATTTCCGGAAGTGCTGCCATTTGGAAAATATTTTTATTTAATAGATTAAACACTCCATGTCGCATGTGCAAAATTTCAAATTTCTAGCTTTTACAGTTCTTGATATACTTCTAACCGACGGTCACCGTGAGACACCCTGTATAACATTAACAATGCAGCTTTATATAAATTTACGTTGTAGAAATAAATTATTGCACCAATAAGTAATTGCAATGGAAACATCTTTGATTGGTCAAACATATCCGGATTCTACATCTAAAAATAAGTTTAAACTGTTCAGTAACATTTTTATGATTTCGGCTTAGTGTAACCGTACTAATCAGTCATTTTGTATTATTATTTCAAAAATTCTGCTTCAACATATTTTTATGAAATTTGGCATATGTCTTCATTTGTAAGAAGTCTACAATTTCCAAAATTATTTTTTTTCAAAATGGGGACATTAAAACATTTTAAAGTAAAATTCCATGAAAACTGCTACCTACATAAAATTAAATTGTGTAAGAAACAACATTTTTAGTACTTTTATTGTTACTTAATACTTAATTTTATTTTTTAATGTTGAAATTTTTTTTAGCTGTATGTTCAAACTTAATTTTATTTAGTAGTTTTCATGGAATTTTGCTGTAAAATGGTTGAATGTTGAAAATTGAGAATTTTGGAAAAAATATTTTGGGAAATTTTAGACTTCTGAGAAAGGAAGACATATGCCAAATTTCATAAACATATCTTGACGGGAGATTTTTTTCTGCAGTACTTCTCAACTGTTCACAAGAAATTATAATTTCAGCATTTAATGCTACGTTGACTACACTTCAGTAGCAACTACAAAACGATTATCTTTCGTAGTTGTTTATATACAAAGCATTTAGGTAGTTAATGGCATTTGAAGCGATGTTTTTCATTTGCAGTTCTAGTACCGTGAATAGCACTTTCGAGAGCAAGACACATCCGTAAAAAGTTGAAAGGTAATACCGTAAAGAATAATTGTGGTAATTTTATTGAAGCTAGTAACTTGGCGAGTGAAATAGCATTATTGCCGACCACTGGGCGTATATAGAAACAGCAATTTGATTTACTACTCCACTACGTCACTTATTCACATACAAACAAATACTATGAGTAATAAAAACTCTTAGCTTTCATTTCGCAAATATTACTTACTCCAATCAAACTAAGGTAAGTGATAAACAAACATAATCTTCAGCTTAAATGGGTAAATTCTACAGAGTCTAAGGTTTTGGAGATTTTTAGGTGCCGAAGGGATTGCGCAAGAAAATGCTTGGGTGTGGCTAAGGGAACGTGTAGCCAATAGCGTTGAAATACCTTTGGTGAAATGGAAGCATACCCACAGTATTAAGGAAACATGATACTAACAAACAATACGAGGAACAGAACGACAATCAGTCAACGGTGCCAAAAAACCTCTCATTGGGGACGTAGTAAGGAAAGAACCTGCTGGTGTAACGTCTAAAAGAAGTGTGGCTCACGAGGAAACTGTTCCAAAAATTCTTTAACAAACCATACAGAAATCTAGGCCCTTACCAATGCAACTGACAACTTGGAAAAAGGGATTAAGGAGGGGATCAATTGTCCTTAGTAACCAGAATTTTATAAGCACACCCCCATATAAAAGCCATGTTAAAATTGGACTTTGGCATGCATTTCTGTGACCATAGTTTTGCTCCGATCATGGAGTTTTATGTCTCAAAATGACCCTAAGAACATGCTACGGCTCATACGCCTAGTTTTAGCAAAAATTATAATGTTTCAAGCTGTCTAGGATGTGTCAAAGTGACAGATAATGTTTTCTTGCGATATTTTGCGATTCATTCAAAATTAAAATAGAAATAGCATACCTCAATGCGATATCGATAGGCATAACTGCCCTGAGGGTTCATTGGGGTCATTTTCAGATATAAAAGTCAACAATCCGACCAATACAGTGGCCACAGCGGGTTGTCCAAAAAATGAAGTCCGAGTCTTTTCCAATGGGGAGTGAACATTTGGCGTACTAGCAGGAAAAATTGTCGTTGCATGACAACTCTTTACTTCAGGCTAAATTTCCTCGTAAATTGCTCTCATTTTTCGAAAATTTCGGAATTCATCAAATAAATTCGTAGAGTCAATATTTTTTCGGTGCAATGGGCGAACGTAAACCAGGGTCGGAGCGGGCAGGTGAAAGAAAGGTGCAGGTGCCAACAAACTGAGCAGACGTATGAGAACTTTGGAGGCCTTCAAGGCGAACTAATATTGAAAGCAAACGCCAAACCATGAGACAATTTGTTATATTGGATAGAAGGAAACGAATGGATACCTATATCTCCTAAAACACTATACAAATGCGATATAACATTAAAAATCAGAATCGCCCCCTTCCACACCCCCCTTCTAATTTAGACGGTAAGAAACTTACAAAATGTTACAATATTTAAAGCATCTTGTGGATGTTGTACCCTTGAGGTGTTTTAATAACTATACTTTATGCCGTTTACATATTTCTCTCGACCTACTCAACAATCAACCATCCTGCACAACATTATCTTCTATCGTCTAAATCACAATCGAATAACATCACATTTACTTCTACCATTCTACTACTGCCAACTTTTTCTTACAAAGATTTTAGAAGACACTGCCTTACGCTACAATAATAGTGTGGGCACTAAGAATAAACAAGATAGGAGTCTCCTCCCACCAAATACAAAAAATTTTTTACCGCAAATTCGATGAAATCCAACGGATTTCAATGGTGGTTTAGTATTCTAAGAATCAGGTTTCAATAAAACGGTGGATGGAATTAGAACATCCATCTTAAACAAATTGATTAATTATCTTCCATGCAGTACAACAGTAAGCTCAAGGAACAGCGATATCCAAAATTAATTGCGCGGTTAGCATTCATGGCCTCTGGGAACATACTTTTATTCTTTCTTCGTTAGGGTACCCAGGTGGTTTTAATTGTTTATTTGTTGTAATAGATGAAGTTTCATTACTCTTCTGTCTGTCAAACCGACTTATTAGAGTTAACGTGAGTGAAAATTCTTCGCAATCTTTTACTCTACCAACCAAAAGGTTACTTTAACGATCAACTTCCGTAATTTACTAATTATTTTCTACTGTACGTGTGTGGAAGAACAATTTCCAGCTTTTCCTGTGATCCTAACCAATCGAAGACACAATGCCATACTTTCCTGTGCACCCTTTCGTCTAATTCACAACGGGTGTTTAGAGATCGCTCATAAGCGCTCAGTTTATTTACATCAGTTGTTTTTTACATTTTTGACGTAAATTGTTAATATTGTAACTCACCCATTATACAGAATAGAGTCTAGAGCAATCAAAATATAGTTATTATAGCTGCTAGTGATATTGATATACATTATCAAATATTACCTTATTTCGGATCATTTAGTACATTTGTCTCTCCACTGTAACAAATCTAATAAATAATAATTCTTGTTGGACTTATAATGAAGGATGCCAATAGCTTATGTAAGTTCCTGCGATCCCATTTTGTAAACAGGAAGGTGTTAACCAAATACATATAATCATAACCTTGGAAATTTCTGTTTATAAATCGTCATATAATAGTACTTGTACGTAAAAGTACAAAATTGTAAAATTTGAATTTGGAAATTGCTAAACGCACTCTCAGTCGTAAATTTTAGTAACTCGATTTTAAACTAAATAAAGTGGCATACAAGCGTGTGTCAAAGAGAGTTTTTTCCACACAACTACTCTTTCCAATTACAAAGACCGGAAAAGACTTGGTAGAATTGTTTGATGTGAATGGTCAAAGTTAGATAGCATTCTAAGCTACTGTGCTGTGAATTTTCACCCAACAGTTAAATTGGAATCAGATCATGCTGGAATTCTTCTGTAAAAGTTTATGTAATTACACGGTGATTTTCTATACCGATCCCCTACACTCCACAGCTTTCATGAGTGTCATTAAATGCATGAAAGTAAAATGTGGCGAACTGAAATTAAACCACATTTCAAACTACCGTTTTATGAAATTTTATAATTGAACTTTTATGTTAATGGTAGAGAAAAGACCATCTGTCAATCAGGATTGGCAGAATTATCACTAACGGCAGACGGATTTTCACAGGAGAATTAGTTCAAAATCACTCACTCAATTCATTCCTATTATATAAATTCGGCGGAGGTAATTCAATTTTAATTAATAGCTAGATGAACTTTTTGGTTTCCTGTAGAATTATTCATATTATATTTACAAATTATTGCTAAATTCTAAATCACAATTCAGTTTATTTATTAGTAATATTATTAACCGAGATAGGTTTACGTTACCTTGTACTTTATCGGAGCGGGTTAGAATAGGATTGGGAATTGATCCAACGTGAACAGAATAATTTATAGACTGATTGAGGGTTAAACCATGTACACTTCGTTTCTACTGAAGTATAACGTAAAATTTTTTTTGTACACCTCAACGGTTTGGTAACATATAAATTGTTCTTTCTTATTACACGAACATCGTAATCGAGAATGTACGATACGTATCAGTTTGTCTTTTTAATATTTGTGTTTTCACTTGAAAGCCTACGAAAAATAAATGTTACTCACAGGAATATTGCGATTCAAGTATCCTAAAGGAATACTACAAATATGTACTTATCATAACGTATCACAATGTTCCAACCAACCTAACTTTTCATGGTGAATTTTGCCCGTTTTATGCGATGATTCACAGTGAAAAATGTAGTTGTAAATTTAGGGTTACATCTCAACGCGAAGAATCACAAGTATTACGACTAACTTTTACACGTAAATTATCTTAATTTTGTGCATCACTTACCCATGCTTTGTGTGCCATTATTAAGGTAGATATTTCGCTATGTACACGGGTTTATGACTTAACCGAGAGCTTCCGCCGAGAGAGGAAACTTGACGTTCAAATTGTATTTATTTTGTGCGCAACTGCACAATTTAAGGTTAGCTTTATAACTTATTAACAATAATAGAAGGGATGAAGAACTTAGTGTTAGCAATTTTCTTCATCTCTTCACAGGGGTCAATGACGACGAAAACATTGTAACTGTAGACATGGTGGAAAATCATGCAACTCATGGGTTGTCAAAAAAAGTCGATCGGTTGTTACCAATAAAAATGCCGAGGCACCTACGGTAAATTTACATCTTTGATGGCGATCTCGAGCATTATTTCGTGAGCAAAAACCCGCACATTACACATTCGCCTTCAAAGACTAGGCCACCATATAAAGGATTGTTAAGTAAGATGGAAGACTGTGACCAGGGAAGCATTTTATTATATTCACCTAAAAAAAGCTACACTAGTGGAAACTGAGCAGAAGGGGTGGTAATGGAGGACAACGCTAATTGCAGCCCAAAAAACAATTTGATATTGAAAACGTAAAACGCCACAATTTCTGAGCAAATAACATCGAAGAGCGTAAGTAAAATATTCTGGGGTGCTTTTTTGAGGTAAAATGAAAATACAATTTATGTACACTGCAAACACCAAAAACCCCAAGTGTTGTGGCCTCGCTGTTAAATCGTCTCCCATTTAATTAATAACTATTGTGGTTTTGGGAATTTTCAGTGTTGTGTTCAACGGCTACAAGTGTCCACCGGGGGGATACCCGAAGCAAAATGACTTGTAACTTATTAAATATTGTCATTTATTAACCGATTTTTTCTATAAGGAGTGCCAATACAATACACGAACTACTGCAACATTTTTTTTGTAATACCCATTAACAAAATAAAAAACAAAAATTATCGCTTGCGCGGCATTACCCGCGCATTTGGGTAATACCGCACATGCTCTGGGGAATGCACGCAGTGAAGTAAGTGTTCCAATGAATTTTAACTAAGACTTTTATTGTCGACAAAATGCAGGTAAGTAAAAAATAATTAATAATCACAAAAAAATCAAAATCAATTGTTAGGAACAGTAGTCACACGGATAAGATTTCTCTTTTTCTTTTTCATTACAAGCGGAATGTGACCACTTGGAGCATAAATTGCAACGATACCAGACCTCGTCTCTCGGCATACTAAACAGATTCCGTCTTCATGGGTTGGGGTAAGATCAACTTTGTCTAAGCCGCCATCATCACAAATCTCGCGTTCGGTTCAGTGTCGTCCTCATTAAATTTAATATTGCGAATGTGTTTTGGTATTTTGATGATGTTTTTTCCTTTCAAAACTCTTGAAACTTTTCTTTTTTCTCCGGTCTCTGTTTTCTCTTATCTTCCATAGCTTCCAGTTCTGACTTAAAGTGGAGTAGCTGTCAAAATCTTCGAATGTTGTTTAGGGCATGATTTCATTGACATTTCTTTAGTTTTGAGGCTGGCTAATGGCGCTAACTTTTGCATTATAAACCTTGGTGAAGGTGTGGTGCATTTTATGTTTGATGGTCCAGGTTGAGGTTCAGTTCGTAATAATCTCTGCAATGTTCTATGTTCGGGCTCCAACGACACGGGATTCTGTACTTGTGAATTTTCGTTTTTGTTTTGGAACGAGTCTTGCATAGAAATTGGCACCTCTACGATATTTTCAGTTTCATCAAGTTGAATAAAATCAGTATCAGTAAATTTCTCCGGATCCAACGGCCAAATTCCCGCTGCTTTTCTATAATAACGGCTCTCATATGTGCTTTATTAAAAATTGAAGCCAAATCGTAATGAGTGATTTTTTGGTGCACATTAATCCGTAAATATAAATCACATTCTTTGTTCAAAGCATTTTTTAATGATCCGAAAAACGTCAGATCGAGTGGCTGCAACATACGTGATCTATACGACGGGAGTGATACCATTATTATACCATTACTTTCACAGAAATTCTATCCATCTAGAGATAAGTGACTCGTGTGATTGTCCAATATAAGTAAAACAGGGTCATTATACATTTTTTGAAGTGGTGCAGCCATTCGTTGAACAAAGTTTCGTTGATCCATCCGTTTTTCGAACATTTGTAGATTGCCGCAGACGGACCGTCTTTTTCTAAATGAGGAGTCATGCGAGCTCTAGGATAAACGAACATAGGGGACACTTAGTGACCAACTGCACGAACGGCACTATAACGTACTTTCCCCCCTCGCATGAAATAACTGAAGGCACTTGCTTCTGACCTTTCGGTGCAAAAATCTTTGAAGGCTTTTGGCCGGTTGAAATAGCCGTTTTGTCAACGTTATAAATACAATTTTCTGAAAACTTACATTTCTCAAAAACTCTGGTAAGGTTTTAAAATAATTTTGTCACAGCAGCTTTATTGAATGCTTCTAGCCTACTTAAACTTGTAAAAACAATTCTAGGCAGTCTTCCCCAGCAACTTCTTCTGTCTACATGGAATCGATGTTTCATTTTATTTTGCTCAGCAAAATCATAAGCTAGGCGATGAAGTTCTAGAGGTGAAATTCCGTGAAATACATGGGCCAATTTGATAACATGTTCAGCCAATGCTTTCTCCTGATCCTCAGTCAATGTAGCTTTCCGACCCAACTTACTTTTATTATAGTTTTTTTCTCGAATTCTATCTCTCAGCGTAGATTCGGGAATGTCAAATATAATCTTCCTACTTTTCTTACAGCCCTACCTGATACGGCTTTAATGGAAATTTTAAGTGTGTGCTGACCATTTTCATCTCTCTGAGGTCCGTCGGTATGTTCTGGGCATTACGAGCTAAAAAGATATTATTAAAAAAGAAACAAAATAATCATACATGGGGTAATACCGCGCAGCGTGGCATTACCCCATCCCCCCATCCATTGTTTATGCGCGGTTTTCCCCCGAGCAACATCTTCCAATTTAAAAATTTACATCATGAGAAGTAAAGTCTTTCCATCATAAGTTTGTGGGTATCGGATTAAAATTGTGAAGTAAAGAAAAGCTTTTCTATAGTTGACTATGCTGTGGACCAGATGTATAGTTAGCGCGCGCATTTAGGTATCTTATAAAAGTTTAGTTGGTCTACAATACCCTGAAGTGGTATGCAGTGACTAAACTAAACTTTTATCAGATACCTAAATGCGCGCGCTAACTATACATCTGGTCCACAGCATAGTCAACTATAGAAAAGCTTTTCTTTACTTCACAATTTTAATCCGATACCCACAAACTTATGACGGAAAGACTTTACTTACATTTTATTGGTGATCACTTGGAGTAACACTTATTTACACACTAGGAAGTGGACAGTAAAGGTATTGTCTTTAAATATACACAGTAACTCACTGTTTTCAACCGATTAATTTAAGTAAAAGTTAGATGCGAATCCCATTTGGCACAAACACTCTCACTGTCAACTTACCATTAGCGTCCATTACTCGAAACTTTTGGCGCAATTGTAACATTTTGCGACGTACACCGATGTATTTTTGGTGGAAGTTTTTTCAAAAATGCAATGCGCGGTTTTCCCCCGGCTTCTCCGAAGTATGAAAATGCTCATAAAAATTCAATTGAAAGTAATTAGAAAATATAGATACCTTTCTTCCAATATGGTTTAATAAATGTACCTAAGTCTATTTCCACAATTTTTGTTAATCTACAAATTCGTGTTTTTAAATTGAAATTTCTTAATTTATGTTAACAAATTAAAAGTCTATCAAATTTGAAAGTAAAAGGGTAGTTACATATGAAATGAATGAATAACGGGAAACGCTAATGAATAAACGGAAAATAAATTAGGGCGAAATGTAACATTGTCTTAATCATTCGTTAGTGTTTAATTAAATTGCGAAGTAATGTGATATTTACGCCACTGAAGAGGGAAGATACGTATATATTGCTGTGTAGAAGTGGTTTATCACGTAAACAATTACCAAGATTATCCCTAACTTGATAAATTGTTTAGTGTGATTCACAGGAAAGTAAGTCAAATCAAATAACGTTCTCCAAAGGATGCTCTTTTGGGAGTTTAAACATTGAGAAACCTATTTGTTAAGTTTGTACATACAGGATGTTTCTCTTTCTTTGTATAAATTGTTAGAGTAAAAGCTAGTATGTATTTTTATGTAGCGGAAAAGATTCAATTAATTTTAAGTAAGAGGTGAAAAATGGGTAGGTAATTACATTATTCCGCGAAACGTTTTCAAAATAACGAAGCGGAATGATTACTGTAATCCGTACAAGTTGAAACGTAGCGCCTTTGGCATTTTTTATATCTACAAACAAATATGTTTCTACCTCCGCTTTACGTTTCTTTCGCGTAGTTGTACTGTATTCCTCATTTACGTGGCATGTACGAATAGAAGTCTTCGCAGAGTACATATACATGAAATATTTCGTTGGAGACTCACATTTTAGTTTGTGTGCAATATGTAGTTTAAATAAGACATGTAGATTTAGTACAACTAATATGGCCGATGTAACTAATGCAAGTAATATTGGCAAGCAAAGTAAAACTCATATTAATTTTCCTAAGAAGGTGAAAATAGTTATTTGGGTATATACTTACAGAAAAAGCAATTTCCTTAGCTCGCCAGCAATGTAACTTTAAATGTAATTGGCGAGGGGTAAACCACGGAACCCAATTTTGTACACCTATCCCTCGTTGTTCAAATAATTCATTCCCTATATTTTCCCATAAATCACTAATAATACCCCTTACGTCTGTTAAACTTCCCTGTTTCCTTTTACAATGTAAATACTTCCCCTATTTTCTAGTATATATATCCCTAATGCTTTCTATATATCCCTCTTACGTCCTCATCCTTATACACCTCATAGGTTCATTCATAAAAATTGAAGTGGAAGAGAAATAGGTAATCTATAAAAATAGTGTACCTAAGTAAAAAACTATATTTAATAATAAACGGTATCGATAAATTTAGGTATATACATTTGAAAATGAAATAGAAAAGAATAAACAGTTACACTTAAATTAAATTCTTTTTTAAAGCTTTGTGCAGTTCATTAATTTCCATGTGGTCACGTCTACTAATTCTGAATGGGTCATTACCGTTTAAATATATTGATTCTTGTACCATGTAACATTGGGGCATAAACTGTAATTTACATTTATCTTTTCCTATTTTGTCAATAATTCTTCTACATACCTACTATCTGTATACAGTATGTAGTAATAACTGCCAACCTGAAATTGCAGGGTAAGTTAAATTTTCAAAAGCGAAGAGAGATTGTACTTGTAATTCCTCTGTTTCATAAATCTATGCAC
The DNA here is from genome assembly GCA_036250285.1 of Pyrocoelia pectoralis. NCBI lineage: Eukaryota > Metazoa > Arthropoda > Insecta > Coleoptera > Lampyridae > Pyrocoelia > Pyrocoelia pectoralis. The sequence continues at coordinate 41,587,912 of CM070078.1, forward strand.
AATAAGTTGACACCCCCACAATCAGAAATTCGGAAAATTCCTATTTAATAATTAAGGAACAATTAAAGACTAATTTTGGAACACAATAAAAAATTTTGGAACGCAAACATAATGTCGGGAAACGCAATTTTTGAGTGGGTGTGCTAGCTTAACGTCAAGCCAGCGACCTTTTCTTTGGAATGTAAAGAAAAACGAAAGATTTCAATGCAATAATTAAGGGACAATTAAAGACTAATTCTGGAACAGAATAAACAATTTTGGAACGTATAAATATAGTCAGGAAACGAGGTTTTTCGTGAGGGTACTAGCTTGACGTCATACCAGCGACCTTTTTTTGGGAATTTAAACACAATCCTGTGTAATAATTAAGGAACAATTAAATACTAATTTTGGAACACAATAAAAAAATTTGGAACGCATACTTAAAGTCAGGAAACGCAATTTTTGGGTGGGGATGCTAACTTGACGTCAAGCCAGCGATCTTTTCTTTGGAATTTGCAGAAAAACGAAAGACTTCGATGCAATAATTAAGGAACAATTAAAGACTAATTGTGGAAAACAATGAAAAAATTTGGAACGCATAAATACCGTCTGGAAGGATGTCAAAACAAATATATTTTACTTAACTTTCATGCTATTGCACAGATATTCGTACGTAAGATATTCAGAGCTTTCAATTACGGATGCCTTGTGCAAATAAGATAATAATAGTACTATGTAATATGTTTTCTTTTTATTTACAAAACAAACACCATATTTTCGAAAACACCCATTTCAGCGGCACAGTTCGTTGTCTGTTTATTATCATTTACCTACCTTACCACAGAATATAATATGAACATGATAAATATACACGCAAACAAAATTTATCGTTATTTACATTAATTCAGTAATGTGAGCTATTGTAAAATAATGCATGTTAGCGCTAACGAAGTTGTAACGGGAGCTTTCAAAATTCGTCACATATATGATGCAATGAGAGCTCTGAGATAATTATATCCCACTATGGTTGATGTTAATTATCGACTCCTCACTACCAATTTTTATCCCTTTACTTTGCACAATCATGCAAAATCCTAACAATAATTTGGCGCCAACTCCACCCAGTTTGAAATTGCTCAGTGCCATAAATTAACTTGTATAATCGTGTTTTATCGGTTATTATTTTCACATCAATTCAGTTGACCTAATTGTTTAATTTTAAAATAGAAACTGTATTACGCTCATTTATAAAGCGGAAGTGTGTTTATTGTGTCAATATACCAATTTCGCATTTTTAAATTGTGTGCCAGTTTGTAAGCTCATAAAATGTATAGGAAAGTGTTTCTATTAAGTGCATCTTAGCATAGATAACAAGTATCTACTATTGAAATTACTTCTTTTGTGGTATAAAAATCAGGAAAATGTCACATTACTGAAGAGGAGCTAAATTTAAATACGAGGTACTTTGTGCCGAGTATTTTAAAGCTCCAAGTCAAAGTAAGAGATTTTACTGACGTGTTTTGTATTAAATTTTTCCAGGAATCGCAAAAAAAGACGAAATTTACAAATTTTTGGAAATTTTTTTTACAAATTCCATAAAAATCAAGTTTGTCAATTTTGTTGGTAACTATAATTACAAACTATATTTTGCGTCTTGTAAAGTCTTTACTATACCTATTATAGTCCGGAAAATTCAATTTTCCTGCGCGTAAATAAGCAGGAAAATTTTGTTTCCAAGACGATTTTCGGAAATAGTTATTTAAATAAAAGTCAGGAACTCAGGAAAATGTCACATTACTGAAGAGGAGCTAAATTTGAATACGAGGCACTTTGTGCCGAGTAATTTAAAGCTCCGAGTCAAGTAAAAGATTTTACTGACGTGTTTTGTATTAAATTTTTCCGGAAATCGCAAAAAAAGACGAAATTTACAAATTTTAGGACAATTTTTTACAAATTCCATAAAAATCGAGTTTGTCAATTTTGTTGGTGACTAACTATATTTTGCGTCTTATAAAGTCTTTACAGTATTAGTCCGGAAAATTCAATTTTCCTGCCCCTAAATAAGCAGGAAAATGTTGTTTCCAAGGCGATTTCCGGAAAAACAGTTTACTACATTGTATTAGGGGAAAAAAACTTGTAAAGTAATCTGAACGCAAATATGGGCAAATTTGAAATCAGTGTGTGTTTAGGGTGAAAACAGCACAGTCTGGTGGAGTTTTATACGGAGAGTACCTACGAAGGCTGAGAAAGGAAGGCTATTCCTTCATTGGCAGTTATCAGAAATTAAGATAGCTTTTAAAAATAGGGAGAAGTACAAACAACCATACAGTGAGTTTGCTCGAAGAATAGAACCTTTTGGAAAGCAGAGAAGATTGAATTTGATGGAAAAGTGGCGCGTTTCTAAATACAGCATTACATGTGGATAATTCATTTTTATTTTCAACACTATGAAACTTGGACTGCTATAGGTACATGTACAACTTAAGTTGGTTGGAAGCCTAAAAGAGATCTTAACAAATAGAAGAATGGATCGTCAAAATTGTTGAATATCATTTATCTTATGGACCCTATTTTTCGGGATGCAGCAAATATATTACAAATCCATTTTCTACATTGATTGCATAGAATCCTTACAGTCGTTATTTCTCTGCCTTTTTCTACTTTTACGACCTATGCAAAGCTGAGTACTTCTGTGTCTAAAAATTTGCATTTAAAGCTACACTTTTAACCATCGTCCAGTTGTGCCCTCAATTTCTCTTCTGTTGTGTATGTTTTCCAGTGTTTTGTGTTAAATTAAAGTCGTGTTGCCTTGTGTTACACCTCAAATCTTCCCTAAGTGAGCTTTCCTGCAGTCAAGAAAGCAATAATTTGGTCAACTCTTTTACCATGAGTTCCCCAAATGATCATTAATCTTTCCCTTCCACTAACAGATCTCTATTAGTATTGCCGCAAAAGTTTGCGAGTCATTTTACCCCCTTTCTAACTATACCCATGATCGTCCCTGGTACAAATCATCGATTGATTCAAAATCCTTTGAAACTAACGTTATATTGCCATGTATTACCTAGAAGACTTTTTCCTGTTTTTGATTATTATAAGAAACTTAGAATAGGAAGAACAATTCTGCAGAAACTAACAAGAAATAAAGGCTAAAAAATTATATGCAAACGAATAATTTTTTTGGTAGGATGAACTCCAGCGTCCACAAATTCAAGGACTGCTGATCAATAATTAAAAAAATGTTTGCTTCGAAACTATGAATTTGCATACAAAAGCTCGCATTTGGAAATGCTTTAAAGTGGAAATCTCAGTCAGAATTGCAAATTTACTAAACAGCAGATAACGAAGATAAATCAATCAAGTTTTGAGGTTCAAAATGGGTAGCTTTAAGAAGGCACATATTATAATTAAAACTTTTGCGACAATATAGGAAGTGACAAAATTTATCTTTTATTCTACGCTATGAATCCAAATATTCCTTCGTTTCGAATAGCGTGAAAGGCAGGAATTTTGAAACGGCACGGTTCGCATAGTATATCTTTAATAAGGTAGCACGAAGTTTCCAATTTGTAAATTTTCTGTTTTACCTTCAGAATAAATGATGAGTACTAAGAGGAACTTTAAATATGAACTCTTCTAAAAAGTATTGTAAGTGCCTTTAAAAGTTGCTTTTTATGATATAATTTGCCAGATGGTGCCAATTTTAATTTTCAATATAACAGCTATTTTACTTACTCTCGCGTATACGAAATTGCCCGCAGGAAGAGTGTTATAAAATTAGGAAGCTTTTTAATAATGTCATTAGTGTGTATAGAACGATAATAATAATTAAACTCTTTTTAGACTTTATTTTATAATGTCAGTAACGTTAAGTTATTCATTGATTATTAAAATTTTACAGTGGATGGTAAAATTGTAAGACGAGTTGGGAATACGGCAATTATTTGGAAACCAATTTGTTTTATTTGATTTTAGGGAGTACTAAATCGCTCCCTCTCTTTGATTCAGCGAAAATTCAATTTTTCCCTCAACTTTTAAAACTCAATACAAAGGTTTCATTTGTTTTCATGTTAGTGTATTTTTTTACTTTAGAGTTTTCTTTAAAATCCCTCTTACTTTTAAATTTTCGTCAAAAAAGATTACATAACTTCACACCTTCTTCAGGTAATAATTTAAATTGAAACTGAACTTCGTGTCGACGGAAATTATTATTAATGAAGATTCCCCGAAGGATGACAATTCAGGGTTTTTTTCTAAGCTAATCTAATTGAAACACGATGTAACTGCATTAAACGTCAGCGTGTTGCCACAAATGCGAGGGCTTGTCTATGTAATAATTAAAGTTTCGTTTATTTATTAAGAATGCATTAGAAATCCTTCATTGAACTGTCGCGGTCGTCCCTGAATTCTGCTTAATAATTTATTTTCATTTAAATTTAAATCCAATAGAACTCGTAATTATTTAATGTCATATTGAATGATTTTTACATTACCAAAAGCTTCCAACAACTACAGATAGTTACGAAACACTATAATACTTCGGTGTACATACATACTGAATGGAGATGACTACTTTAAATATTAAACATCCAGGGATATCACTAACGAATTGTAGGGCGGTATAAGAATACTTCAAAATTAATGAGGATTCTGCATAATTACAAAGTTTATGGAATATTACATTATTTTATTCACGACTTAATCATTTTTAATTGATAATACGAATTGTAATAATAATTGTTTTTCGCGACGTACTTATTCAAATAAAAATGCAAAACCGCACTAAATAATTTATTTTAAATGTATTAATTGGATTAACTAAAGTTATGCATGAGGCGATAAATTAAAATTAGCAAATTTACATATTCCAGATTAATTTGAGGTTCCCCTAATATCATGAATTAATTTCGTCTCGATTTACGTCGACGATACGGACTAATCCTGTTATATTAACGTAGTAGCACATACTATAGTTACTTATATGGCCTTGTTGAAAATAATATTTTCTATATATCATTTTGGGTAATCTAACTAATTACGACTTATAAGTTATATTGGACTAAATTAATATGTCGTAGTCTGCAATATCGGCTCAAATCTTCAATGTCAGTAACGCTAACTTGACGAAGATTACACTTTTTGATATAAAAATTGATCCTCTACCTACAAGCATGACTTTATCCATAAAGATTATTATTATTAATACAAATATTGACACTTGTAATGTTTTACCATTTACTAAATTCAGTCAGTATTTTCAATCTTAGTTGAATGCGGCTCAACGTATAAATTTCGTTTGAATATTAATTTTTGTGTCATCTGTTTTTGTGGTAAAGTAAAAATACAATTTGACATTAAGATTGTGTTTAATGGTTTTGATTATTTTAAAACGAACGATGAAGAATCATTAGATATAACCATAAAAAAAGCTCGCTAGAACGGGCATATCATTGTGAACTGCCGAAATAATAATGAGGGAAGGGAATCAGGATCAGGATACGTAAAATAACAGCGATCGTCAAAAAGAGAGACGACAACTGAAATCCATGGTAATCGAACCGCGTGGGTATTTTTTTTGTTGTCCAAGAATTTACAATCTGCCGTTACATAGTAGCATTTAGTAATTGTTCTAAATATATCAAAAGACACGTGAGGAATTACTCAATGGTAATTCCTCGTAATCCGTCGTCTAACTCTTACCTAAACCCATTCTATTACACTAAATGAATCTATTTGCAGGTCCGAGGGTTGAAACCTCTTGAGTCTTCGAACTTCACCGTTATCGACAACTGATAAATTACTGGCTAAAGTGTTCGGGTGTACACTAAGTCTGTCGCGATAAGAAACACTTTGTTTTGTAATAATGTCACTTATTGATCATATTCCAAGATCTCTTCTAATGACTTCATTTGGTACGTACCAAGCGGCGTTCACTATCTCACGAAGCACTTTAGATTCAAATCTTCTGATTATGTCAATGTTGGTGTTTGCTGCTGATCCCCATAATTGCACACCATATGCCCAGATTGGTATCAGTATTGCCTTGTTATGTATATTGATAGTTCAGATCGTTTGCCCAGTAACAAGTACATTTGTCTATATTTTAAACTAAGTTGCTTTCTTTTAGTCCATATTTGATGTCGCCAGGTGAGTCGACGATCCATGTGGATTCCCAAATATTTAACAGTGTCACTTTGTGGTATCTGTTGTCCATTAAGAGTTACTGGAGGGCAGGTTTCTATCCTCAGCGTAAATGTGATATGACGAGGCTTTGCCTTGTTTGCCCTTATTTTCCATTTTATGAGCCAGTTTTGTACTGCTCTTAGGTGGCTTTGTAGGTTTTGTGGGGTCTGTGTGAGTCGATAAGATGGCTGTGTCATCAGCGTATGTTGCTAGTGTGGTGGTTCTTATTGTGGGGATATCCGCAGTGTATATTAAATATAAGAGCGGGCCCAGGACACTGCCCTGTGGTACTCCAGAATTTACTGGGAATAATGTGGTGTTCTCGTCGAACATTCTCACTAAGAAATGTCTGCCAATTAGGTATGACTGTGCACTTGCTCGACCGTGGAGTGCTGCTCATGGAAACCAAATTGTTCATGGGGTAGTAGGTTGTTGTTTACGATTAACGGCTTGAGTTTTGATAGTATTAACTTTTCGAAGATTGTAGAGGAAAGTGGAAGAAGGCTTATAGGTTGATAATAGGCTACCTGTTCAGGTGGTTTACCAGTTTCTTGGATTGGAATTACACATGCAACCTTCCATTGGTCAAGGAAGTATCCTATTCTAAGTGCAGCGTTAAATAGTTTAGTAAGAATTTTCTTGCCTATTTCTGGTAATTTCTTGATTATTGTGCTTGTTATAGGTCGTAACCAGGTGCTTTTTTTCCTTTTAGATGTCTGATAATAGCACTTACTTCTTTTTTTTTAAGGGTTTGGTTGGTAGACTCATTTGTAACGGTGCAGTTAGGAATTGATTGATTCCTCTCACGATCTCTGTGGTAATCTCAGAAGAATGTGGCTCAAATACCTTTTCGAGATGATTAGCGATCGCTAGTGTTTTTTCAGAGTTGCTTCTAGCCCAATTTTTTGAGCTTAGCTGTTGCTCGGTTGAGGTTGAATTTGTCAGTTGAAGCTCTGGTAGTTTGCCACCTTCTTCGAAGTCTTCGTTTTTTCTGCAATTTTACGCTTAACCATTACTAGGCAGCCGTTTATTTTTTGAATTGTTTGATTTTCTCTTGGAGTAGCTTCCCATGCAGCTTCACGTACTATTCTATTAACGTGTTCTACTGCGTTTCTAAGGCCCTCTGGCGTTTGTAAAGATATTTCTAATTGTATCGATTCTCCTATCTTGTCTTTAAAGTGGTTCCAGTCTGTCTTTCTATTGGAGAGAGATGGTGTTTTTTTAATATGGAGTTTTTTTGCTATTTGATTTTTCAAAGTTAAGTTTTTGCCAGCTCACGCGTTATTCCTGACATATGTCAAAGTCAAAAATGTTCATTTTTCCTTGCCATTTCATTATGAATAAACTGACAAATGAACAACGCTTGCAAATCATTGAATTTTAGTATCAAAATTCGTGGTCTGTGAAACTGAAACATGACTGTGTTTCGCAAGTTACGTCCATTTTATGGTCGTCATAATCGACCCACCGAACAAGCTATTTAAGCCATTGTGACCAAATTTCGTACCATGAACGCCAATCCGTAGAGTGCGTAGCGAGGAGAATATTGCTGCTGTATCAGTGTTAATAAAGGTCGCGAAATTTCCATCGTCGCAGATCGCAGCAATTGGGTTTGTGTTATATTCGACCAACTTGAAGATTTTACGTAAGGACCTCGGTCTAAAGCCATACAAAATACAGCTGGTGCAGGCGCTGAACCCGACGACCAACCACAACGTCATCTTTTCGAGAGGTCTGAGAGAAGCTGGATGAAAATCACCTTTTTTATCGAAAAATTGTCTTCAGCCACGAGGATCATTTTTGGCTCAATGGGTACGTGAATAACCATAATTGCCGAATTTGGTCCGAAGAGCAGCCAGAGACTGTTCAAAAGCTGCCAATACACCCTGAAAAATACACTATTTGGTGCGGTTTATGGCCCGGCGGCATCATTGGAGCGTACTTCTTCAAAGACAATGATGGTCGCAACGTAACGGTCAATGGAGCAATGGAAGAATTGGACATGGTAGACATGTGGTTTCAACAGGGCGGTGCCACATGCCACAGTGCACGCGATACCAATTGAGAGGCAAGTTTGGTGAGCAGTTAATCTCACGTTTTAGCACTGTCTATGGGCCGCCTTCGTTCGTGCGACTTGACTCCACTAGACTATGTTTTGTGGAGGTACGTGAAGTCTCTCATCTATAGGGACCAGCCAACCACGATTGCTGTCTTGGAAGACAACATTACACGTGTCATTGGTGAGATACCGGCCGAAATGTTGGAAAACGTGTGCCAAAATTGAACTTTCAGATTGGATCACCTCATGCGTAGCCGTGGGCAACATTTGCATGAAGTAATTTTTAAAAAGTCACTGGTAGACATTGATTTATTGATCAAAATAAATATTTCATTCCGATTCACAATTTTTCTGTTTTCTTCAATTTTCAAAAACTAAATGCTAAAAAAATCAACCTTTAGTATCGAATTCAAAGCTCCATTACGTGTTTTCCTTTTGTTAATCCTTAATACTTTCGTCACCTCGTCCTGTAGTTATTAATCTTATTCTAAGATTCATTGGAACTTCTAACTACTTTTTCCTCAAGATTGAAATCATCTGATGTCTCCCTTCCTTTGACATATAAAAATGGTTTTTATTAACTTCTAGTCCCCATTTCCTGTATTGTTGCATTAAGTTCCTGGCCATGTATTCAGAATTTTTTTTCCTTAGCGATTCGGATTTGGTTGTCTTCGCACTGGGGGTTTATTATTATTACACCTGAACGAAAAACGACAAATTGCTCTCAGCAGAAGAAAATTCATGGTATATTGTATGAATACTTCTTGAGTTTTGCATCATTAATACAAAATTTGTTCAGCAATTACAAATATTATTAACCATTTAACCGGTTTAATGTACAACCTGAAGACCGCATTATTTACGGAAAACCGCAATTTCCGCACCTGCGATTAACATTTGCGGTTGTAGAAGTAAAAATTGTTTTTATGTCTATGTAATATTTCATAAACCTTAAATAATGATAGACAAAGTTTTATATAATAGACGTTGTTTAACGAAATTAGTTATGGTTTCGCCAAATTTTAACAAGAGTGGTTTAAGTCAAATACATATGTATTTCCCATATTATTAATTCTTGATATTAAGGCTAAAAGCGTTTTAATGAACTTAATTTTGTAGAAACTTAAAATTAGTTATAAAATTACTACTTCAACAGCCCGCACAGAACGCGAACTTTTTATGGTAAATGGATAAACACAGAGCTTCATAGTATGCACATAATCTCGTTAAGCAATCCGCATAACATAATTGAAGACAGTTACCACGGACAATAATTGTTCAATTTGGGAGAACTCATGCGAGAATGTTTATGTGCTTGCACAATTCAGTTAATTCCTTTCAATGTTTCATTAAACTTTGAGCATAAAAAATGGAAAATAAAAGTTTACAGGAAGCAATTACCGCTACATTTGGTGTTGTTACTGTTTGACATTACACATTCACACCAACATGCAATTAATAAAATAAACTAGATTTTTATTTGAAAAGGACACCCAGCCATAGACCTTATCGAATTTTTCAATAGAAAATAATTATATTAGACCTTCGTTTTAAGAGCAATGTTTAATTAAACTAATGAAATGCAATTTTATGAAAGGTAAAGTTCTTGAGGGTAAATAGCTTACAATTGTTTAATGTATGTAGGTAAAAAAATATTGAAGTATATACCTACTAATTAACTGGTATTAATTGATTGATCGAATATAATTTGTGTGTACTCCCACACATTCTTGCATTTTATTTGAACGATACTGATAGTTTCGCACAGAAGTAAATATATTAACGAAACACTTAGCCTAGTGTCATACCACGTTTCCTTTTGCTGTAGGCGCTATTCTTCCTGTCGGCGACCTTAACCTAAACATAGGATTCTGCTTCGAATGTATAGGCTTTTACGGTTATATCGCGTGCGTGACACAGAGATCGGGGCCTTGATTTGTTGCATCAATACCTACCTATTTATGCTCATTCAAACCACATGCTTCATCCTTCTTTCATAATGGTTTTTCTCTAGTTAAGTCGTTTGATCACTAATTTAAATAAAATTTTGTTTAAATCAGTCCAAAATACATACGAGACGCCATTAAAGTCAAAATATATCCCCTTGAATATCTCGAGAACGACACATCCAATTACGAAAAGGAAGAAAGACGTTTCCTTTATTTTTTGAAACCTATTACCTACGTAAATACCACCCTCACCCCCCTGTGGGGTGGAGCGGGGGTGAGTTTTGAAAACTTAAATAGGAACACCTACTTTTTATTGTAGTTTTTGATTCTCCATAAAAAAACTATTCTAATATTGTAAATTTCAACTCCAACTGCAACCCCTTTTTTGGGGATGGAAAGGGGAGAAAAACGATCTTTTTTTACTTTTTTTCCCTTCAACATTTTTTCGTGATTTACAAATTGTCCGTCGTCCTCTCCGCTCCCATCTCCCTTAAGGGTGGAAAAAAAAACTCATTGTGCAGAATCCGTGGTGCTTGTGTTGTGGTGAGGGGGGGGGGGTAGTTATATACATATATATTGTATATAGTATATGCCATAATTAGTTACAGATTTGAAGTTGGTTGAAATTAGAATTCTATACGAATTTGCGCCTTTTGATACTTGTTTTTTATTTAATTTTCCATATTTTTCAACAATTTTATTCAGTGTTCTCTTCTCTTACATTAATTCTATATTTAACTGTTTCGACAATCAAATTAATTAATGTTTTATTATTTTCCAGGCTTGATAAAGCCTTTGTTCTATGGCGGAACGTCGATTTTTGTAACTTAAAAATTTGGTAAGAAATACTACCCTTGTCATAAGTAATCTTTTAAACTGTTGCAAACTTAATTGAAGATAAGGCGATAACAAATGTTGTAACTTAACGACTCAAATGTAAGGACATTTTGATGAAAATCCATAAGTCTTGTTACTTTTCAATACTAAGAAGTTTAAAAGTATTTTATTTTTCAGCATAATCTTCTGATAGGTAGATGTTGAAGCGCTTGGGTGTTTTTGGCAAAAGATTTCTGCCTTTATTCGTAAGATGACAGCGTAGCTACTTCATTGCACAACAAATGGGTTCCTGAAGATGTTCCTTTGATTTGGAAACAAGAAATAGTCACTAGTAGCCCAGTTTGGGAAAGAGCGGAGTAGTACCAAAATTCCAAAAGCATCTTTGTGAATTACGGCTGTTGAAACAGAACTCTTGTAACCTGGGATACGATCCTCATGTAAATTACTCCATGTCCCAACTTTCCTCTTCGTTCACCTGTGACAACGTCGCAAACCGGATTGCTATTAACTATAGCCAAATTAGTCTGTACCTACTGAAAAGCCAAATCCCTGCTTTAAATCTGAGAGTAACATTGTGATATTTTCTGTAGTAATTACTGTTTTGGGCGGTCCCTCCCTAGGTGCATATCGACAGAACTACTCTGTTCTACGTTTACAGTCTCCGGATTAATTTTAGTTACTTAATATTAAGATACAGATGCACCCAACACCCATGTAAGTACCATTTCTTATAGAGGTACTTAATAATAGCCCGCGATTTTTCCTGTCCGTTACTTATCTTTTCCAATTCACAACTCCCATTTCCTTTAGATTTCTTTCTACCTCTTGTATCCATCTCTGCCTCGGCCTTCCTCGGGTTCTATTTTCGGCTGGCTTCCATTCCATAACTCTTTTTGTTATCTGTTCATTGTCGCTTCTCATTACGTGCCCTATCCATCTTAGTCTTTGTACTTTAATGTACTTCACTATATCTTCCCCAAATTCTTCTCTGAGTTCGTAGTTCATTTTCGGGCGCATTTCTCCATTGTCATCTTTTTTTGGACCGGATATTTTTCTTAGTATTTTCCTTTCGAAAACTTGCTGTTCTTCTTCTTTCCTTGTTAGGCGGATTCCTTCGGCAGCGTATGTGATTATTGGTCTTATTAGTGTTTTGTATAGTCTAAATTTGGTTTTTTTGTTGATTTTCTTGCTTTGTAGTAGTATTTTTAGGTTACTGAAGTGTGCTCTATTTCCTGCTAATAATCTTTCTTTTGTTTGGATGACTTTCATCTTTGTTGCTTATTTGTAGTCCTAGATATCCTAAATATTCATTTGAATTATAATTAAGTCTCACTATACATATTTTACAACCATGTAATACATAAAATATGATTCAAATTATTAGTTCTACTCCCGTTTCATTTTCAGTAAAAAATGTTACAAAGGAAGGTGTGTAGGCACGCGTTGTCTTAATTAAATTGACATTTCAACAAATAATGAGGCAAAAAAAGGGACAAGCAACACCAGAAAGAGAAGCTTTTATTTCATTTAAATTAAAATATTCCATGAAAGACAAAGTTCATAACTGTAAATGGACTGAAATACAACTCCGTGATACTTTCGCTTCTAATGATAAACTTTATGTTATACGTATGATGTGGGATTGAAAACAACGAGAAGGGGACGATTATTGTGCAAAAGACGTTTCAATGTAATTAACACAGGATAACAGTCGTTTTTTAAATCCTTTTTGCAGTATCATTTTCCTATTTTGTTTTTTTGTAAGCACAACAAGGTGTTCCTTACAGGTTTTTTACACTGAAGTTCCCGCAGGGTACTTTCAAGCTCCTTAATCTTGCACAGAAGACACAAACTAAGTTCAATAGTCCTTATAAATACAAATCATTTGAGTGCAGTTGTAGAGGATGTCTGTTTCGCTTTGTTAGAATTTGTCGTTTATAGTGCACACTAAGCTAAAAAGTTTCTGAAACTTTTATAACCAAATAAATAATTGCGTACCACATATTCAATCAAAAATGAAAAAAAAAATGAAAAAAAAGCTAAAATATTCAATTCCTGATCGAAAATTTGCGAGTTAAGACTACATTTCACGTTGTAGGATATTTACAACAACTCTAACTTGAATGCCATTTCTGCGTGTTAATACGCATTTTCCATAGCATTTTCGTGCAACAACTCGTTTAAAATTGTAAGTAACTGCACACCTCACCTACTGGTAAATTTTATGAAAAACATCTACACTCTATTAAATTTGTTTTATGGAAAAAAGAAAAGTCGATCTGTAACCCTAAGTCAAAAGAAGCGTTTAAAACATTAAAATTAAGTGTTATTAGTGACTAACATTTGTTGCGGCAGTTTGGTAATATTTATGTGATCACGGTTTACTCAGCTATCTGGAATGTAAAATCACCAGACAGATTAGTTATAATTAAAATAGAGCTTTGCCTTATATTTTCTTATAAGCTACGAAGTACAGAAAATAATTCAAAACATGGTCCTCGAGCCAGACCTGGTCCGAAGTTTCAAAACAGCGATATTCATTATTCACTAGCTAATACTTACCTTCACCCAGAAGAACATACAGAAACTTAGCAAGGTGTAGCGATGGGCTTGCCTTGGAATTAAGGGGACAATGGCGACGACCCCTACGGTAGGTATGGAGATTCTCTTGAACCTGCCGGCACTAAACTAAACTAAAAAGTTAGAAAATATTTGTAAACCCGAAGAGTTTCGACAGAAAGATAACCATTATCAGTGCACGACTTATTTTGGTACATATCGAACATTTTTATGCTTTTTTTATGCTTACTGTTCTACAAACAGTCCACATAAGGTATTTTCAATTTAGTCCCTATAGAAATCTAATCGTAAAAGGTTAGCCAACTAAAAAATTTTGAAAAAGTTTATATTATCTCTAATGTTACCACCTACCTCTGCAGTGGTTACTCATTAAAACTTCAAACTGTACGTGTTGTAACTATTTCGTATGAACTTTTGTTGTGTTATGAAACCTACCAATTTAGTACAAAGCAAAGTTAGTTTCTAAGTTTAATTAGGTTTTTAACTAATGGCTTTCGTACATCACTATTTACTTGTACCTCTCAAAGCTCGATTGAAAGTAACGCGACACTTCGAAACATGTTAACTGATTTATTAAAGCTCAACTATTCGCTTCGATGAAACTTGATATTATTACAGTTGAGTGTACAATTTATTAATATTTTATAACGGTACTACCTTTTTCTTTTTAAGATCTTAAGGTTCAACGAGTGGATCTAAGAAAGATAATAATTAAGTAAAATAGAATTATTAATTTTCATTAATCCAAGTACTAATGTTACGTCGAGCGCAGACATGCTTAATAAAATATTTATTGTTTAAAAATTTATGGTAATGAATTTCGTATAACATAATTATGATGATGAACGGAAAATTCATCATTATTTGTATAACCGCTTTTTATTTCAATGCGCAAACAATTAAGTTCGCGATGAGTTTTTTCGGCATTTTATTATTCTTATACGAGGCTGTTACAAATGAAATTCGAATTAGGGCTGTAGAGCTTTCAAATGTGCCATCGTTACACAATTCTTTTAATAGGGTTTTTAGGTAGGCTCCGATCCTTAATTAGATAATACTGTGCAAAGCTCTCGGCATCGTTAAATAATTGTAACCAGTTCTCTTCTATACAAAGAATTGCCGAAGAACATCTTTTCGAAGTTCATCTAAACATTTCTACCATGGTTCACTCGCTTTTGCTCTACCGTGAGTAAACCAGTCTACCGAGTCTAATCAAATATTTGTTTCCAGTTCGTCAATGTTACATTAACATGCTCACTAAGTGACAATTTCTTCTATGACATGGATCAAGTGTTTTAGGTCAATAAGGAGGAAAGTAAAAACATGAGATGATTTTCTTGGACATCACTAAGCGAGTACTTACCGTTTGACTAAATATAATAAAAGTTTTGAATCAATTATCAATTAAACCACTAGAACAATTGCATCGGAATATCCTATTTCCGTACTATATACAGGGAGTCCTTTTAAGCAATAGCAAAATTACTGAACAAAAATAAAAGAAGTTCACACTTAATCCATCGAATGAACACCAATTATTATAACCATGCCCTGTAAAAACATTGAACAGACGCTTTGCCCAAATTCTTAGATACAAAACCGAAACTCAACTGAAGGTTGGAGCAACAGGCGTGCAAAAGTTTCGAAATTGTATCTAAAAAAATCATAATTTAATGGATGTACGTACTGGGGTCCAAATTTTGTTATCGAATCGATCAAAGAAATCTAAAGCAAGTACTCGTGTGGTAAAGTGTTCAGGGATGAGTAAAAACAGAACGTGAATCCTTAGATAACGTGGTAAATAAATATTTTCCGGAAGTCAACGTTAGGATGGAGACAAGCTGGAGACGTAGAGTTATACAAAAGGTGTTTGTATTCAACATGGTAATGCTCTTCCTCATAGTAAGAAACAATGAAAAATTCGAGTTTTTCGTGCACCCAAAAAAGTTCGCGAATTGAATTAACGTTGTTCGAAAAGGAAATTATAGAATGAAATCGGTTTTGCAATCCAGCTGTGATTTCTCTAGAAGCTTATAAAATGATTTAAAGGGATAATAAATAGCAATATATTGAAGAAATTGAGAGAGGAGGGTGCTAACAATCTGACAACATTGCACAAATTCACAAGGTTGTAAATTACATGCTTCTTACTGTAAACTGAGGTAGAAACAAAACGTAATTGGTAGAAATTGAAAAAAACGAAATTGATGCCTATTATTATTTTTTGTCTATAAACGTTTTAAGCTCAGCCCTGCATTTAATCTTATAAATTGTGAACATGTAGCAATAACAGAAGCGATATTGGAAATTTTCAATAAAATTTATTAAAGCACACGTTCTCGTAAAACAATGCACCGAGTAGATGTTTACAAAGTGATTTCTCATAAAAGATTACCCTTTGCTCAGACTAAACCACAAATTGCAAAGTATTCTATACGGTAAACAATCATTTATTTCAAGAATGCTTTATAAGCAGAAAAATAAAACATTTTATAGGAGAGTGGATCGTGAGCTACTGTCTAAAACTATATTTCCACTCTACTTGGCGCACCATTAGAGTTCAAGAGAAAACGCAATGTTAGATAATTCACTTTTTAAAGAAAATTTAATTCGATTAAAAGAATGAAGGAGGGCTGCTTTATTGAATTGATTTCGTATTTCGTACTTTATAAGTTCGTATAACTCTGACAAACTCCACTGAATTATGGCGTGTGCTTCTTAATATAGAAGTAAAGGCGCAAAAGTTTTCACGATTGTACTTTTCTGTTTCAAAACGTTGTTAATTTTTTTTTCTCTCCCAGTTGTATTCCAATGAAACATAGAAATGATTATGGTTTGCAATTCTCTGATTTAGTTTAGTACATTAATCCAATCTAGAGATTTCAAAGTTTAGCTTTTCCGGCTGACTAACTCGCACAGTAATTTTGTCTTTAGTTTACAAATATTAACGTAGATTTCGTGATTTCGTAAAAGCCAAAGCGGCAATTTTAAGACTTCGCTTAACTAGATTATTAGTTCCTCTATGCCTGGCAATTAATTACAAATCTCTATTTCCACAACATGAAACACCAGGTGTAATCGTCCATGGGTTCGTATGACTTAATTAAATCCGGAAGTTTTGCGGATGCAGTATTTACGAGTATAATTAATATTGAGCGGAATTAAACTTATTGAACGTGAAAGAAGCAACTTTGCATCTTCGAGTTGTTTACTAATTATAACAATGACCGATGTTCGTTTCTTATCTGAGATCGCCGTTGGACAAATTATACATTTACGACTTGGATAAACAGCGATGGTTAATTACTTTCTAGATATATCTAGGTTATAACTGCTTTAATACTATATCTATGGTCATGTGGACTAGATGACTTTTGGGGAGGCACTTTGGATGCTCATAAACGAACGTTTGATAGAGGCTGTTTCTAATACCGCTAACGTTATTAATTAACGACGACATAATTAAAGTTACTTTTGGATTAACTCAAAGTTTATGGCGCATTAAGGATTTTACTTAAAAGGACACTTTAGCTCTGGATTTAGATTTAATCAGATAGGTGCAGTTTGTTTTCGGGTTGGCTGATGAACACCATTAAGCATTCGCTTTTTTATACATTAGATAAGCTGTGGTAGGTATTGCAAAGACTTAGTTAACGATAAACATCACCTTATATGATTATTATTCATTAATCGTTATTGCATTTATTTTTATTTATAGTGGCGATATTAATTACTGCTTATTTTTTAAAAAATTCTGGCAAGTTGCCACGGGACTTCCCTCGTATTAACACTTTTTTCAAAAAATAAGTGTAGCACAAATAGCACAATTGCTGAATTCAGAAAAAATACTCTTTTCAACTACCACGTATTCAGAAACGCAAAGATATGTAAAAATTTGCATAGGTCAATTTTTTTTGGAACACTAATACGATACTTGAATGATGAAGTGTCTATAATGTAAACGAATAGGTTAACACCACTTGGGCCTATTTCAATCTTGATTTCTACGAGGTCTGACCAATAATTAATGAGACTCTGTAATCTTAGCCATTTCCAGCCAGGAGTCCCCCAACATGGATCGTCTTAATTCGACAAGTAAGGGACACTCACAAAGTATGTGTTGCGCCTCTCATCTTCTGTGTAGCATCCTCTACAGTCTACAGGATGGTGATTCAACCAAGTTCCACCTAACCTTGTGCTGGGCTTGTGTGTCTTGAGTTATTAAGTTGTTTACAGTAGATAATGTAAATGGGAGCGCCGGATCTGGAGTCTGGACCATAAAACGGTTGTTTTGAGGCCATTCGGGCTATCTTATCGGCTTTTTCATCGCTTGTTGTTCCAGCACGCCCTTTAACCCATACAAGCTCAAGGGTATTGCTGCTTGTCACTTGCTCTAGTATTTGGTGACACTCGGAAACAGTCGGTAGACTTATTACGATGTTGAATTTTCTTTTCAATAATCCTATACTATAAGTTGCTAGTCCTCATTCATTTCTTTCAAACCAATACTAACATTACAAAAATGGTTAGGTGGTATCACTGTAAAAGCGTCGTGTAAATATACTCACACTGGCAAATTTAAAGGTTCTACGTCTACCGTAGAATATAAATGAACTACAGCAGCGTTTGTCTACATTAGTTTGTGAAGCCAGAACAAGGATAGCCTAATTCAGTCTTATTTATTGTACTTTGCAATGCAATGTTGCCCAATTATCAACATCACAGCTAAAGTAGTAATTAAAATCTATAAATATCTATAATATGTGTTATTGAAAATGATAAAGTAAAACATTAAGCGACTGTTAAATGTGTACAACCTTTATTAATTTACGTTCTTAAATAAAATCTCCCATAGGTACAAGTGAAGTACCCCATAGCATAGGTACAATTTGACAACACAGCGGTAATTGTGCTTGCTGTCAATTATTATAAATTGGTTGTTTAAATACAAGAAGGATTGTTTTGTTCTACATTTAATTATTAAAACCTATAACCTTATATAGGTAGTAACGTTCATAGACGTAGAAGGAGACTTTAATGGGGGAAGTGATTATTTACTTAAAATTGTAAGGAAAAGCTTAGATTATTTTCTATTTTAATGACAGAAGTGTGTATCTGAAGATATACATATCTACCTTGCATGTCCCGTATTCATATTATGCAGTATTTGCACAATATTTATGGCATACAATAATGTATTAAATATTGTTATAATTGATATGACCGTTAAATACAGTACGCCACTGAACATGTAGTCTTGTTGTTTTTTCTTCTCTCTTTTTTTCCTGCGCTCTCTCTCGTCAGTGTTGCCTTCATGTTTTAATAACGTTCGTATATGGAAAGGCGTATCTGTACCTTTATAATCTAAGGGTTCTACCTTTAGTTTATTCCGTAATTTTATTATTTTATAGCCTATATCCAGTGGTGGGCAGTCACAAAATACTTGTATTGAAAATACAGTATTTGAAATACATTTGTATTTTTTATTTGACGATTTTCCCCTAAAGTATTTCGTATTTTGTATTTCAAATACTCTCTTATGAGTATTTTGAATTTTGTATTTGAAATATATTAATGTATGTATTTTGCCCACCGCAATGTTGTGCAGGTTTTAAAATTTCGTTCGGAATTTTATGGATACAGTATAATAAAGATTTTTTGTAGATACACGTATCTACAGAAGCTTCATTCAAACGCAGTTGATAATTATTGTTAAGGGCGAATTTCAGGAACATATTTTGACATATACAGGGTGCTTCAATAACTTGTGACAAACAAGGGGTGGCATATGTTTGGTAGCACGCACAGAGGTAGTGGTGGTTGATGGCGGAACGCTAACAGCGATTTTCTCCAAGACCATGTGGTACCTTTTGCTTCATACATCGGAGAAAATTACATCTCACTGCAGGATAATGCGCGCCCACATGTTGTCCACTATGTTACTGCCTTTTCAAACCAAGTGAGTATAACAACAATGAATTAACCAGCAATTTTCTCGGACCTGAACCTAATCGAACATGGGTACACTTATGTACGAGTTTACTTTTGCGACCTGTTGAATGGTATATGATACCAGTTGAAGCTAATTCGTCTGAACAAGGTAGTAGTGTTGTAACGTATTGTATGTTGTCAACTTTTCTATATAATAATAGACGCAGTTTCACTCATAAATGAGAAAACGGAAGTAGAGGAAGCAAGAGCAGAAAGTTCGCCGAATATCATAAAACGATTGATTAAATATTATGATTTAACTCTATTGACAAATCGAGTATTTCTAAGCATTGTCTGCGGAGTGTCATTCGCCGATGCCGCGGACCACACCTTTAATAATTTATTTCCTATTGTTTTATCCGATTTGGGATTTCAGAGTGCTGAAGTTGCTACATTTCTGTCCACGTCTTACACTACAAGTATTATTGTTAGATTCACGTGCCCCTTTGTTGGAGACTATTTCAAGCGATCTACAAAATTTATGTATGGAGTTGGTTGTTTGGTGACAATTATAGCACGTTTTGGTAAGTTTATGAATGATGACTGGTGATAATGCTGATATATAATTATTAGTGATTATCTACTTTTCAAAAACAACAAAGAATGTGGCAATTCCTATTTTGTTGGGGGGTTGCGATGGGTGTGAGAGTTGTTTATCAACACGTGATTTTTGCGGATAATATATCCCCTGAAAAATTATCGTCAGCTGAAAGTATGTTTATGGTGTTTCCATAAAAGTCCATAAAATACGTATATTATTAAAAATCAAAGTACATACATTGATGTGATCCCCTTCAAAATATTCCCCTCCCACAACTACACACTGGTTCCAACGTTTCTTCCAGCTTTCGTAACATTTCTGGAAGGCTTCGATGGAGTGTCCTGGAATACCCTCGTCACGGCGGTCTGGATGGTAGTTATGAACTCAAAATGCGTTCTTTTCACGGCCAATTATGCTTGGGGGAATAAGAAGTCGCAGGGTAACATATTTGGGGAATAGGGCGCTTGCGGAAACAGTGCGATGTTTTTAGAGGTCAAAAACTGCGACACACTGAAAGCACGATGGCATGGAGCATTGTCATGATGAAGGATCCATGTTTTGGCAATCTCTGGACGGACTCTAAAGACTCGTTTTCGCAGTCGATCGAGTACTTTCACTTAGAAATGTTGGTTGATTGCCTGCCCAAGTGATACAAACTTTTTGTGCACGATTCCTTTGCTGTCAAAGAAGCAAATCAACATCGTTTTCACTTTTGATTTGCTCATTCTCGCCTTCTTCGGTCTGGCTGCACCAGGAGACAGCCACTGTTGACTTTGCCGCTTTGTTTCGGGATCGTACTGAAAATATCAACTTTCATCACCAGTAATTACACGATCGAAAAGAGTTGGATCAGCTTCAACCTGTTCTAGACAATCCTGTGAAATGGAAATTCGCTCGTGCTTTTCTTTCGCCGAAAGGTTCTTCGGTACCGTCTTTGCACACAGCTTTTTCATGGACAAATCATCAGTTAAGCTTTTTCTGACGGTTTCTCGTTTCAAATTAAGTTCATCAGCCATCATTCGAATGGTTAGCCGCACGCTCAACATTGTTGTCAGTTCGAGCTTCAACCAGCTTCCCACATCGCGGTTCATCCCCAACGCTCTCATGACCATTTTTACAATCTTTATGCCATCGAAACACCTGAGCACGACTCAGGGCTTCATCACCGAACACTTTAACCAATTTACCGTATGTTTCCTTAACAGAATCGCCGAGTTTAACGCAAAATTTAATCGCGTACCGCTGTTCAATATTACGTTGTTCCATATTCGTGACACGCCTTACAAACACGTTGTCGAAAACACAACACAGCTGGAGAACTAACGAACGTACGAAAGTCGCGAGCACATGTATCGATAGAGGAGGGATGGGAGAATAATTGACAGAAGTGTCAGGTTCGCAGTGTTACCACACGGGCGGCTAAAAAATCAGTCTCATTACTTATTGGTCGTACCTCGTATTACTTCCACATCAATTTATAACGCTTCCAATAATTGGCCGACAACCCTACCAAGACTTTTTCTTCATTGAAACTGGTAAATAATTAAAGATTCTAGACTCTAGACGTTTATGGTGACAGGTGATGGACAACGCCGCAGAAGTTTCTAATTTAGCTGTCATTCAACGAAGCCATTACGTTTGGCTTTTCCCCAACGACATCTCTAGCTAAATTAAGATTTTGACCCTCACAGGATTAAGATGATTAATACCTTTCGAGTAAAAAGATAAAAGCTAATACTTGTCTACGAAGGAGGTTCATATAAAAATTGACACCCCTGGAATGTGTTGAAAAGATTATTCAACCTAATTATTGATGAATATGTTACAAATGACATCCATAATGTCATATGGTGACACAGTATATTAGTAGTGTAATATAAAGTTATAGTTAGTTGTATGACGACTACCTCCTCGTAATGAAGATTGAAGCACATCGCAGTGACTCAATGATATACAAAAGATATGAAAAAAAGCTTAAAAACCAAAAACCAAATAATCTTTCAAAAATGTAATAAGGGGAAAGACAAAATAATTGTAGAAAATAAATTATTCATTCCCCGCCTAGCTTTTCATGTAGACTGCGGAGGTAAGTTGCCTCTGTATGCCTCCAGAAGGTTCTATCTTGATCTACTTGTACAGTAGATGTTCGTTCACATTGTTGACGACCTTTTTTCCAATAAATCTTTTAGCACATTTGCCATCATCCATATATCCTCCACCATTTGAGTTTTTTATTGTATATACGAGTATCTCTTGTAACTCTCTTTTCTGCGTATTCATACATTTCTTACGCTGTCCATGTTCTTTATTTCAATTTCTGTTGATATCTTAGCGTTCTTACTTCTTAATTCGATAGCGCTTTTCTTTAAAAATCAAATGCTGATAATTACGTTAAAATTACAATAAGTAGGGCTAAGTTACTAAGAAGTTTAAATTGAAGGTTACGTTGAGCAAAGATTAAATTAGCAATAAACTAAAAATCAGTTGCTGATAAATCAGTAAAATTACAAAAGTAGGGATAAATTACAATTACGACAGGTTTCGACATAATATAAATGTCATCATCAGGCTAAAAATAAATGTTGTTAAGCAATAAATTCTTAAAATACGACTAGCATACTTACTAATAATATAAATCTGGATATGGTCCATATTCTACCAAATAAAGAGAGTGGGTACTAATACTTCAACATTTGAAGATTTAAATAGTTACTACTGCTCGCATAATCACGTTTGAAATAGCCCATTGCATATTCGAAGTCTTATAGTAATAAAGGATGGGTTTGCCACCAAAAAAATAAAGATGATGAGGGTGTTGTGCTGAAATTATCGTTGGGAAACAAATATTACAAAAATCGGCAGTGGGCATACAAGGCGTACACGTAAAAGTGGCCCCAAAATAAAACTTCTCGCATATCGAAAAGATGTTTGGAATGTCCAATAATGTACACTGTGGCCCGAAATAAAAGAGTACATTTTTTAATCTGAAATAACTTTTTTGTTTTTAGGGCGATTTATTTTCTTTTTACAGGGTTAATACCTCAGCATGTCCCCAATATGAGTGCAAATTTTGGTATAAATAAAATGTACAGGGTCGGACTTACAAATTTTTTTCTTTAATGGTGCATTTGTGATCGTTGCAAATGAAACATGTTTTAGCTAAATTTGAACTGATATGCTCTTTCGGTAAGGTAAGTACCCAGAACACTTCCGTACAAACGAAATTCTCCGAAATTGTAGGATTTGCGAAATATCATTTTTTTATTGAAATAAGGAAATAATACATTTTATTAAATAACACAAATTATAACTAGGAAAATTAGCTACATAATTTATAACTTAAAGTAAAATATTATGAATGTGGCCACCATGATTGTTCACCACTTCTTGTAGCCTTCTGCGCCATAAATTGATGGCCCCATTTATTGTACGCTGTTCAAAGTTGTTCCACACAAACTGCATTCGTTCGAAGAAATGGCAGGAAAGATGTAATTTGGTGCTAAGGAGCTTCCGTTTTAGTGAAGATATTAGAAAAACATTTAAATTTACATAAATATTAAAATTCGATATTTTTCTTTAGTTTATGGCTAATGCGCGTACTTAGTACCATTTAAATAAAAAAATGATATTTCGCAAATCCTACAATTTCGGAGAATTTCGTTTGTACGGAAGTGTTCTGGGTACTTACCTTACCGAAAGAGCATATCAGTTCAAATTTAGCTAAAACATGTTTCATTTGCAACGATCACAAATGCACCATTAAAGAAAAAAATTTGTAAGTCCGACCCTGTACATTTTATTTATACCAAAATTTGCACTCATATTGGGGACATGCTGAGGTATTAACCCTGTAAAAAGAAAATAAATCGCCCTAAAAACAAAAAAGTTATTTCAGATTAAAAAATGTACTCCTTTATTTCGGGCCACAGTGTATAATGGGAATTTCGTTCGAAAATGTTGCACATTGGTATCATTAATAATAATTATTATCAATGGTCATAGCAAGTATGCTGAAAAAGAATCATATCATGCAATTTATGCCCAGGTAAATAATGAAATGAAATGCACATCGAGGAAGTAAAACATCCGAAAGGTATGGGATATGAACATAAAAGGGGTAATTTAATTTTGGGTTACCCCTAATCTTGTACCCGGATCATATATTTGTAAAGCAAATTTTTCCCTTAAATTTAACAGATAAGTACTTTCAATTCTTCCATATAATGAATATCTATTAAGTGTCACGAAAGTAAAGGTTAAGAGAACCCGACCCATCCAATTACCCAGAAGGACATCGGGGACGCATCAAATGTCAATCAGAAAGAAAACTAAGCCATTGTTTTCGCTCGTGGTTCGACGACGTCGTTTTCATATCGCACTCTAGGGAACTAAATGTGTGCAGGTCCACGTGACGTTCGAAATTAAAATAGGATCAGCTTATAGGAAATTATTTTGTAATTAAATCTCCCTTTCCTGCTAATTAACACAGCTAGTTAATCTGACCTCATTCCACATCGAAAAACCTATCAAAAGTGCACCAAGTATTACATTATTCTTCTATTGAAACAATGAAATGTCATTAAGGAGCGTTTAGCACGCTTTCAAATAAATTCTATTACACGAAAACTACAATTTATGAAATCGCTGAATAAATGCCACCTTGGAGATCTCGTTACGGTATATGTATAGTGTATAATATGACCCTTTGTGACTAAATTTACTGTACGGGTGTGATAATATTCTCAATAGAAGTGCTCGTATTTCTTGACTGTCAATTATTTTAAGTTCGGCGATAAATATTGGCGTAAGAAAGCTGACAGTTCCTATGAATTTTACATAAAGTTCCTGCAAAGTCACAATTACTCAGCTAGCGGTTAGTGAACCCTTACGAAAATGCATTCAACGGTAGATTTTTAGGCTGTCATACTACAGAAATCCGTTATTCATGGCTTTCCTTTGATTTTCTGCCGCTTACCGGCCAATATGTATCTGAAATGAAGGGAAAATATAAAGGTTCTTTCCCCACAGATTGCGGACATCAAAGCCGTTGCCAATCTTATGAAATCTTTGTTTTTACGAAGCTTTATGGAGACGAGGCCCCATATTTACTTACTGGCGTTTTAGAAGAATATTGAATCTTAGCATATAGATTCCCAACTTCCAAACATCAAAGGATTAAACTTTGCCCAGCAGTGACGATAAGATGAAATATAAGACAGATATATTCGTATTTCGATTTCAACTAAGATGCACATTAAAAGTTTTACCAACTACCATTATTAGTCTCAAATATCTATAAGTTGGTACCTAGTGAAAACTATACTATAATTTAAATTGTTCTAACGAAGAATCTAAAATATAATTACTTTTCTCGTCATAATTAATTATAATAATTATAATCAATAGAAGTAAAATTCCAATCAAATTTTTAATTTAAATACAACAGTGTTGAAGCACGTTGGATTGTATAAAAATTTACAATTACTTGTATGTATTATTATAATTACTTATGGAGTTCCACATAAATTTAGTGAAAATTAATTATACCCTGTATAATGTTTAAGCTAATCAAGAACTAACTCCTTCAATTTTCTGTATACAAAATAACTGTCTTAAGCAAAATAATCTCAGTGATATATCCAAGCCCATATCTAGGCACATACCATTTTAAGCTCAAGCACAGAGCGGGCAATCTATCATGATACTCTAATGAAGTAGAATAAAGAATCAAGATTTATTCTTATTATACTAAATACCATGAAAGGAAAATTAAGGCTTCACTAGTTGACGTGGGTGCAAGGCACCTATTCAGAAAAATCTCACCTGCATTTTTTGCCACAGATCATTTTTCCCAATAACCCGATGCAATAATAAAAGCACCATAAATTTATTGACAGATTCAATTCTTGTGGGAAATCCTGTTAAAGCATCAGAAACATCATTAATGAATGGTTAACATTGATATTTCAGAATTTACTTTTTGAAAACTGCCCTAAGGAGTCATTTAGGTTAAATAATATTTTTAGTTTCTGTAGAGTAATTTCTGTTGATAGCGTTCAAGTTCTTAATCATATAACAAACATTTATAATGCTTACGATTCTTTACGGGGTAGTATGCCAAGGTTTTTAGCTTTGTTCTCCCTAAACCATGAAGTAAATACTTTGCCAAGTACAATATCATATACCTTCTTCATGGAAGGAGGGGTTGATTATATGTTACTCATCAACGATTTCTTTAATGTTTTAAATGGGAAAACCCTGGTTTAACTTTAATATGTCACAATCTGTTACCTTTGATAAAATGAGACATTCTGCCAAAACACGTTGGATTATATTTAAAACTAGCTGTTACCCACAACATCGTAGGCGTAGACTTCGCTTACAACGGTAAGTACTTAGTACCTCCGTCCCTGGAAAGTACCTTACGTCCGTCCTTGGGTTTCCATTTACATCTTTGCCAATTTTGATTCAAATCGGTCAAGCGGTTTAACCGTACATCTTTCTTAACTTCTAACTGAAATTCCAAATACCAATTTCCATACAAAGTGTCATCCCTATTTTACATCCCTAGGGGTTAATTTTCGGAAAATCCTGAAACACGTCTGTTTTAAATTTTAACCGAAAGGCCATATTTCAATTTTTATGGATTTAATTTAAAAAATGACGGATCTCCATACAAACTTTCATCCCCAATTTTGCCCCCTTAGAGGCTGAATTTCGAAAAATCCGGCCTTATCTCTTGTCTGCATCATAAACGGAACCTCTGTGCAAAACTTCAGCTATCTAGATCCAAGGGTATGGGCTTGATGAGTTGTCAATGAGTCAGGACTTTTCTTTTTATATATTATATAGATAAGGATTTGAGTGGAATTATCTGTTATTGTTATTATTGTAACATACTTATGGAGTTCCACAACGTAAGCTTAAATAAAAGTAATTACAAATAATTTTTAATTCACAATAATTATGGTCTTTCAAATAAAATTGTTTTGTTGGCCGGTTGTAAATTTTATTACAATTACAAAAAGCTGTTATTTTTCGACGTTAATGGAGTACAGCGCCCAAAAAACGTACTCGTAGCAATACCTTACTTTTAGGACCCGTGTGAAGGTTCACTACTACCTACCTCCGTCTGGTTTAAGGGTTGCGCTTACGTCAGATGTCACCCCTGTCTTGTCTTTCTTTTGGGATCTAATACTGATGTGATTATAACAAAAAGTAACGTAAGGAAAGCTAACTGGATTTGCATATGCGAGTGCATCACTTATACTAAGGTGAAAGAATCGAAGTGCATTGGAACTGACGGTACATGATGAAGAATGAAGTTAAATGCCTAATTGACTACCATTTCCTCTTTCGAAGAACAACATTTTGTATTAGATGGGTTTTGCTTCTAGTATGCAAAATGGGTTTAACGCTACTTCCCAAGCAACTTGGAAAAGTTCTGCCATTTTCGACTTTTTCCTAAGAAACAAGAAATAGTCCAGTCATTTTAGGCAAAAAATTACATGTTTTAAAAAATATGTCATACAAGCAAGGGAATTGGTACACATATTCATTGTTGCCGTTTCATTTAAATGTTATAAAGTCCCCCCAAAAAAAAGTTGTGCTGAAGCGGCCATCGTGGAAAATGGCGGCCAAAATACGGTTTTTTGGGTTTTGTTACTTCACCGTTGTGTTTAGAAAAAAACATTTTAAACAAAAGCTGTTTGTCATGCAATTTTCTGCATACTTTTTTATTACCATTTTTTGTGTGAACAACGATACATGCACAAAATGGCGTCGTTGTATAGTCCGTATAGCAGTAATTACCTTTACAACGAGGTCGTAACCGTGAATAGACAGCAACTTTTTAACAGAATTATTGTTGTAACCGATCGAAAGGAGTTAAAATGATGTTTTCAGCATAAGCTTCCACCCAGACCACCAGCATAGTTTGATAGTGTGTCTTTGAGTAAAATTAAAAATCATCACTTGTCAGAACCTTTAAATGTGAAGATTCTGCTTTTTTTCCCAGTGATTGTCTTTACGTAATTGATGGTGGCCACATACTTCACAGTGTCATATGGGCACGACTTGCAACTTATGAGGATGTATGTTGTATGTACTCAACAGCTATGTATCTTATGGGAAGTCACATCATGGAGACCAACGTAACATTGTATTTGATGGATATCCAAACCAGCCCACTATTAAAAGTTGTGAACAAATAAGAAGGGCTGCCAAAAGAACATCTGCAAATATGTATACAAATAAATAACAATTCCTCAGCAACAAGAAATACCTAACTTATAAACATATTAAGTCGTTACCAAAAATCAAACGTCAGCCAAGCAGAATCAAATTCAGACTGTCTTATTGTTTCAACAGCCATTGATAAAGCCAAAACTGGTTGTAGTAAAGTTGTCGTTGTTGGTCAGGGCACCGATCTACTTAATATTTTGACTTCAAAGGCATCCATTTCTCATAAACTTTTTTCTATCTTCCAACTTCAAAACAAAGCAAACCAACATTGTTTAACATTCCTCGCTAAAAAAATGTTCTGAGTGAAATCTGTGATGTTCTTTTTGCACATGTAGTGCCTGGATGTGACACCACATCAGGTGTGTACAATCAAGGCAAAATGAAAGCTATTGCCACAGCTGTGCTACTACAATCCTACAGAAAAATTCAGACCTGAGGTCAATTGTAAAAGTTTTCAATCAGCCCCTGGCCTTACAAGAAGACATTGGTGCTGCAGGAGAGAAATTTATAATTTACAATCAATTACAATATTGAAGATCAAGCAATTACTTTAATGCCTACTAAAATATCTTATTTTTCTCAAATCTTGACAATTTTTTAATTTGTTTATTAATTCACTAAATTTGTACCTAATTTACATAGTTCATTATAAAAGATAAAGAAGTTCCAAGACGCAGAAGGGGTCAAGAGTAAATATCTTAATACTTTGACGAAAAGCAAAAAAGATTCCTTGTAATACCTATACGCACAAAATATTCCCGACTCGTAAAGAGGGAATTATTGTTTTGTTTAATTGGCTTTGGGTAGAGAGAGTTTTTATATATTGCGAAAGCAAAATAAATGTCTCCACATAATTTATTAAAGATCTCACGAAACCAATCTCTTTGGTAAAATATATGAATGCCATCCAATTAATTTTAGTATTAATGAGCATTCGCGCAAAAAAATAAAAATGTTAAGTTTAAATTCACTTTAAAATGTTCCCTATGATTTTAGTGAAAAAGAAATTAAGCTTAATAACCTTGATGCCGTCGAGCCTTGATGACTCGGTACATGTATGCAGAAAAACGTTGTGATCAGATCAAAGCACAAACCATTCTATTGGTATATCAATACAGTTTACATATAAATCTCCCATTGCTTTGTACTGTTTTTAAAATATAACAATTTATTGCAAACATTCTACATTTCTTGTTTACTACAATTTCTTGTATAACATTTATCATAAATAGGTAACGTTTGTCGTGTACGACTTTAAACTAGCTTTACACTGTCTACAATAAATAATTTGCTTTTGCAATATCACAGTAGGAACTTCAGAACGTGATTGCATTGTTAGTTTATGTCAGTTACCGGATGAGAACTACGAGATTAGATCAAAGAGACACAGTTGCAACGGACATCCTCACAATGTCGTAATATATTGATCTCTCAGGAGTCGAGAACCATGATTGCCTGGGGTCTAACCTTATCGCAAACGTCAAAAGTTGGGAATGTTGTCAAATTCTAATCACGTACTTTGAATTAAACGGTGATTTATTGCCATTTACCGTTTTTGTTGGGGTGAATACATTTGCAAACACTTTCGAACGGAACGAATCAAAATAAATTTTTTTTAACGCGAATGCTTAATCCTCTCAAGTGAAAACATGTGACTTTGCTGAGAAAACATGTTGATCGAATGAAAGTTATCTTAAACATAATCCAAAGTGATTGAACACTACCCCACCCCGTTCCTTTAAAATATAGATGGAGAATAAACTAATTTAATGTAACAAATTTTTAATAAAAAATACGTAGGTAGCTCTTTGTTACATACGAAACGGTGATATTAGTTCAATGATCAAACTACGCTCAATAAATGTAGGTACGTAATTAAATTTCCATTTACGGTTTCATCTGAAACCCATTAAACAAAAGTTTATATAAACATTTTAGCCATTAGCTTAAGCGAACAATTTATAATATTAATCGCTATCATGAATTTGTACTTTTGTTAAAACTTTCCTAATTATAAGGCCTCACAAGGTTGGAGAAAAACAAAAACCAGCAATAAAGTGAGTTTTTACCCCCACCCCCCGAATATATCTCTAACAATAATTACGAGGATTGTTTTTAAAAAGATATTTTTTGCACTAAACATTTATTTTCTATCATATTTTACTGTTAAATTAAAATTTAATTTGCATAATCAATAGAGTACCAAAGTAAAAATGATTTAATTTTTTATGTACAGCATATGTTAATTTTGTATTGAAACTCTTATTCGAAGCACGCAACACTTAGATCATAACAATTTACAATTATGTAGGTACATACTTAATTAATAGAGGAAGCTTGGACCACTCCTTTCAATAATAAAACTTAATTGGCGCACTAGATGTACGAGAAGAAGGCAGAAGCTGTTTCTGACCATCGGTTTCAACCCTTTATCTTCTATCTGCAATCGAACCTATTATATTCAACGGAAATAACTGAACGAATTGAAACTGAAAGTTGCTACTTATCAACCACTTTCCACAACCAAAAGAAGAAAATAAACGCTAGAAAAATAGAGTAAGAAATTCCCTTTTGTATATATTTTTCCCCTTATCTCAAATTCCAAAACTGCGAATTTAAATATTTATGGGAAATAATGAAATAAGTGCAGATATCTTGTCTAAATCATTAGAAGAAGTGGCTTTAACTGTACCAACAGGTCAAGCTGGAAAAGCTGCTGCGAAATTCCTACCAACCTTCTCTGTTGATTCAAGTCAACTCGAAAGACTTTTCAGGAGATGTGACAATTTTGATAATGATTATCGCGTCACAACAGACAATAATTTAAATGATTTTTCGGTCGACTTCCCCATTAAATAAATTTTTAAGGACTCATTTGCAGACAAAAAACGTCATGTTTTTGGATACCATTATTTTTTTGTCCGCAAACCTTTTTCGTCCGTGCTGCAAGAAGTGGTTCCTACGACATTAAGATGATTTTTTTTTCAATGAAGTGTAATTAGCGGCAGGTACTAACGTTGGCTTTGATCGGTTGCCTACAAATGTTTGACGCGTTTGACATTTTAAATTAAATGTCAGTCGACGGAAAAATTTAATATGCACCTCGTACAAAAATTACTTTTTATGGCCTTGCCTGCTGGCTTGCCTCGGCATTCGCCTCGGCCAGCAATTGCAGGCTCGTCCATAAAAAGGCATTTTTTTGTCTTTGATGCATAAATAACTATTACGTTCAATGTTGTTTATTCAAAATTTAGAGAGGAAGTGTCTACTTAACTTTTTAATGTACCGTCCACGCGCAATTTTACACTTGTCAATTGGGAGAAACGAAAATATTTTAGATTTTTTAAACTTGATATATGAAATCTTCGTTAGAGGTCAAAACACAAGCTTCTCATGAACGTAGGGGTCTCCTTATCGAGCAAAACGACGGAAACGCTCTTCACGTACTCTTAGCCAACATAGACGGTGAAAAATAATAATGAAAGAACTTGTGTAAGTGAAGAACCCTTCAAGATGTAGACGGTAAACTAAGACTTTTATTAGAAACTAGTCTTTCCGTCGACTTCCCCATAAAATGAATTATTATGGACTCATTTAACAGACAAAAAACGTCATGTTTTTGGACGCCATTATTTTTTTGCCGCAAACCTTTTTCCTCCGCAAACCTTTTTCGTCCGTGCTGGAACAAGTGGTGCCATAACTCATTGACACTTATTTAAGTACACATAATTATTTACATCAAAATTAATATGAAATATTTTTATAAAATAGACGAAATCGATCATTCCAGGTAGTTTATAACTAGAATAGAAAACGGAAGATTTTTTTTCAATGAAGTTTAATTAGTGCCAAGTACTAACGTTGGATTTGATCGCTCACCTACAAATGTTTGACACGTTTGACATTTTAATTATTTAGCTGTGAAAAATAAAAAATGTCGACGGAAAAATTCATTTTACGGGGAAGTCGATGGAAAAATTTAATATGCACCTCGTTCAAAAACTGCTTTTTTTCACCTCGGCCAGCAATTGCAGGCTCGTCCATAAAAAGGCAATTTTTGTCCTTGATACATAAATAACTATGAAAATGATAGAGAGTTATTACTAAATAATTTACGCACCGAGCACCTTAACCAAGAAGAAAACTTAAACCTCGAAATACTTTCCTATAAAGGCATTTTTCACGAACCAAACGGACAACTAGTTTTCACCAATACAGTTAAACACGAAATCAAGATAACAAATGAAGAAACACAAAGTTATACAGATACCCATACGTGCATAAACAAGAGGTGATGAAAGGTAAGTAATTAATAGAGAGGATGGAATCATTCCACCCTCACAATTCCGGTGGACCTCACCAATTTGGAAGTTGCAAAAAAATTATACACAAGTGGCAAACAGAAATGGCGATATAGGAAAATCAATGAAGAAACCATAGATGACCGTACGGAAATGGTCGTAATGAAGGTTCAAGTTTACAACAGGTATCAGTAACATATCAAGTAGCCCCCAGTGAAAATGTGATATGAGCGGTATGACCTGAAGGGTTCGGGGCGCCCTTCGTTTATACATTCAATCAACTCTCTTGTTTCATTACATTATACCCGATGTATAATGTGTAATGGTGTCATACTGATGCACCCAAAAGCTAGTATCATTCATTTTCTTCAAACTTACTTTGTGAAACTCCGTAAGAATTGTAACAATAAAAACAAGTAATTATTAAAACAAAATTGGTGGAACTTTCTGTTTTTATTATACAATTGAATGTCATGGGATCCAAACCGAGCATCATAGTTCAGGCTAAGGCGAATCACACTCTTATAATCGGCCATTATTTCAAAAGAAAACGGAAACAGAATTGCAATTTTTAAAAAGTAGGTAACATTGTTATTGTTTTATGCCAGAAATAGAATTTAAGGCAGAGCTATACAATTTGTTCGGTCTGAAAATTTTATTAAAGTGCAATGTATAAAATTACATTTCATTTTATTGCCTCGCAAAATACCTATCAAACATTTTGACTACTTACTAACAATTGGTAACGTAAAGATACGATAGAAAAATTATTTTCGAAAATAATAACCCCGAAGATTTCTTTGAATGTAGTTATTTTCTTTGTCTTAGTATTTCACTAAACCGCAAGGTGTAATTACGAATAATAGTTAAATAGCAGAATATTTTTTACATAAAATGTTTGGCGTAGTTTACTTAAAATGCGTTTCATATGAAAACGGAATGAAAAACATGATCCGACAGTATTTCTGCATCATTTGCTACCACACCCCTCATTTATTTGCCAATATCGTGCGTTGTTTTGTATGATGTGTGTCAGTTACCAAGCACGCTCTAGGATTTTACTATCCTATGCATAATTTTAAATGTTTTACTTACATTCGTAGTACCCTTGTTAAAGTTCGTTATCAATACCATGATGTGATTCTATATACGTGAATTTATGTGTATATATTATGTGCAAGGAATGTCCTGTTTCCTGTCATCAGGCAAGCAGCCATTACGTCTTTTCAACGACCTGTAACGTGGAAACTGGAAACAATAGAAAAGAGAATATCAAATTTTATGTTTGTACATTTGTAAATACTAACACCAATACAACACACCCATATATATTTGTTTACAGCTGCGATGTACACGCCACATTAATAATTGCGAATCTATAGCCGCCCCACATCACATTCCTCAATAAAAATTTTATTAGCCTACCTCATGAAGATGAAGACTCCGCATTTAAAACAATAGCATTTTCCCACCTTTAACACATCGATAACAAAGAGGAGAAGAAAGGAAGAGAAATCAAGGTTATACAAATCAATGGTATAATTTTTTATCATCGTCCATTAATTCAATTGTTTTATTTATCCTTACCAAAAGGATACCAACTACAACAGTGATCAGCATTATCAGCTTGACTCATTCTTTTGGAGGAAATAATATTTTGCTTCTTTGCTATAATCATTACTGAAATTCGGTGAACTTTTCTGTATCGTTTTCAAGGATAATCTTTCTGGTAGTTGCTAATTTTTATAATTGTGATAATAACTTAGTAACAAATAAAATTATAAAATTAGAGATACATGCATACACCGGCGCTTAGAGAGAGAACCATAACATTCTAATGGACTGGCACGCCACACGCTCGCTGTTTGTAGCGGTGTAAAAACTTCAATTAATTAAAAATTGTTTTCCAAGAACGTGACACAATTTTGGTTTCTCAATGAGTCTCATTTTATTATTCATATTACAACGAAGACGTTCGTGTAAGTCTAAGGCTCCTACGACCTACCATTCCCGAGAATGCAATGTGCTACAATATCGTCTGTAGCGCCTATAAAAATCAAATTTTTGATAATACAATTTTACAATCATATTAACAAAGGACAAAGGTTGAATCTACAACATACTAAAATTTCGTTTCATTTAAGGGGGTAGTTTTGTTTGTATGTAACTCTAAACTTAGCTAGCGTGTCGCAAACCCGAAAACGGGCACTTTGCATCGTTAGGCCGTAGAAATGGCCCTTAAAGTGCATTTTAAAAAAAAGTTGTTACTTCTAAGTAACGTAGAAATAAATAGGCTTTAATTTGATACCAAGCTCATTCGAATCAGCCCAATGGTTATTTTTTTATTCAGCTTCAAACTCGAGTATGTACACTTTTTGCCCCGACAGTATATACTTTAAGTGTATGACACCTCACAAAGAGATTGTGCTCTTATATGTGATAATTGACATGAGGGCCTCATATACGTGTACGTATCTCACAGTATGCAATAATTCCACTACATAGAGTTGCTGAAAGGAGTTTCCAATCTATGTTAAGTACAATTTTCAATCCTTTCACACAGTAGTAAATACAATAACAGTTAACACCGCTTTACGGGGGAAAAATTGAGTATAGTTACACCACGCCGTTATGTGTTATTTCCCTTTACATACATCCTATAGCTGTTGCATTGAGCGAGTATTATTTTCTGTTACGTGTTATATATTTATTTTTGTGTAAACGTACCGTAAATCATACAGTTAAATTAGATGTACGTATTCAGTTTGTAACTGTGAATCTAATGATATCAACCGTATTTGAATAAAACATGTGGCAGTGCTCAGAAACGGTAATTATGATTACAGTAAGTATTTACTTAGGTAATTTATGTACATGATTTCAGTCATAAACCAGCGACAGAGAAGCAAGTGCTTACAGCGCTAAAAACAAGGTAAATGAGCTTAAATTAAAATATAACTTTATTTTACAACATAAATAAAAAAGCAAAAATAACATATAAGAGACAATGTGAATGAGAACATATCCATAGAAGTGCTTTAAAGCAAGAAAATTTGCTAACCTTGTATTTCAGCTAAAAACAGCAAATGAAACTGTAATAAGAAAGCTTTCAGTACTGAAACTGCATGTTATATAAATCAATAAGTTCCAATGTTTGTAGTAGACTACGCTGGCAAACACAAAATGGAAGTAACGGGTAACGGGTAAGTTATTCGCGATAGTAAACTAAAATAAGTAATAAGATTGGTGGAGCAACCGTAAAAGCTCTGTTGACCAACTCTCTAAAGTTATTCCAAGCTCATAGCTTATATTGAGAGAGGCTATCAAGAGAATTGAATAATCCGGCGGCAATGGTAATGGATTAATTCAAAGTTAAAACAGTGAAATAAATAACAAATTTCAAACATCATCTATATTAATTTCAATATATTCACAACTAGCTGGGTATCAAAATGGGGGTGACCAAAAAGAAAAGAGCACGGCAGAAAATACTGCCCACTGATAGCTAGAGAACCGGGAAGAGTCATGTAAAGAAGTGAAAAGCGTTTCAAAAATTCTGTAGGGACACAAAGAGACGATATAATGAAGAGAAGATCGATGAGAAATTCAGGAGTAAAGAAGTCACTAGTAGAAGTACTGCCAAGAATTTCAAAAAAGCGGAGTAGGGTGCTAAATAAATTTGAAGAAGAATAATTGGAAAAATGGGAGCAAACAATTTTTGGTGAGAGGAATACAGCCAATAAATATACTTGCTGTATAAAGAAATTACAGCGTTTGTGGAGACTCAGATGCTGAGATGACTAGGTTATAGAGCACCGACTTTCCTGAGACAGGGATAGAAAGGGCGAAGGTTGTCCTTCAAACCACCCAGAGAAACGTTTAATTGGATAGTCATTTTAAACAGTTTTTAACAGATTTTTAAGAAATCTTGAAGTGACTTACGTGGAACTTGAAATTATGGAAGACGAATTCATCGCAATTGTTGCTTTAAAGTTATTACGTAAATTTTACAACTTTGTGCTGCATCTATTTCGCATGAAGAAATTTGACCAATGAAGTAGTGTAGTAAGGCGGGTTCTGGACCAAAAAGTCACTAGATTTAGTAACTCTTCTGTGGTTGGTAGCACTGGTCACTAAAATGGCCACGCCCCTAGTTTGCAACTTGGCTAAGGCCAAATGTCTGGTTTGCAACTTGGTTATATCAAGGTCAAATATCTGGTTTGCAACTTGACTATGTCAAGGCCAAATGCTGGTATCCGCTTGGACAGGGGTCTAATCCGATGAACGGATCTGTTTTGTCTGTTTCCGGTTCGTCGGATCTGTTTTATGTGTTCATCGGAAGGCCAAACTTCAAGATCATGCTTAGCCAAGTTCACGGATCAGACCCCCGTTCAAGCGAATCAGACCCCTGTTCAAGCGGATATCAGACATTTGGCCTTGGCATAACCAAGTTGCAAACCAGACATTTGGCCTTAGCCAAGTTGCAAACTAGTGGCGTGGCCAATCTAGTGACTTTTCTAGTGACCAATACTACCAACCTCAGAAAAGTTACTATACCTAGTGACTTTTTGATCCAGAACCGGCTTTACTACACTACTCAATGAGGCACTTGAAGAGGTGGAAGGTCTTAAACCTACCAACCATAGGTCGCTTCCGGACTTAGCTTGTCTTTGCAATTACATATACATCAATAAAATGTGTAGATACACAATTGCGACGTTACAAAATCTTGTTTCCGTTGAACGATTCTTTTTCGTTGCGTGTAAAAACTGGTAAATCGTATTTAGTATAGGTGTGAACATTTATTTTGTAATGGATTCTAAATTTAACCGCACTAAGTATACAAAACAGATTTGAAATAATGTGAACTGAAGGCATAGAAAAATGTATTTTGGAGCGAAAAATGAAAAATGTTCGCCGCAATAATAACACTTGCAATATTTGTCTTTTATTTTCATTCAATAATATCATATGTAGTTCGAAACATTGTACACGAGAACGCATTATTGAAGATAAATATTAAAATTCCCTAAGGAGATGAAGAGATTAAAAAATTTCAATAATCGGAATATTTGACTTTTGGGAAAATTTGTTGATAGGCTTTAACTTTTTTTTTTTTTTTGATGGACCTAAGTGGCAATACACATTGTTTCCGCTTCGTGATTTTAAAGCTATTTTAAAATTTTCTCCGCCGTGTTCCGTTAGAGATGATTATAATCTCATAACGCTAAAATGCGTCTGCTTCTGGCGAAGTAAATGTAAAATTTCCATTAAAAATGGATACATCACATTATCCGATAAACGAAATATTAATCAATGATACAGGGCAAGACATCGTGTGCAGAGTGAGCGATGAGGCCACATTTAGACGTTTGATATTAGTGAGATATTATAATTAATGGAATGCGGCTGTCAGCTGTCACGCTTAACATAGCCTCATATTATTAGACCCCTTTTCTATACGATATGCTTTTCCGACAGCTACTGCTCGAATAGCATGTATTGAAACTGCTTAAGCACATCGCTGACCCTTGTTTGGGTACAATGCATGTCATAATCGAATTAATGCTCGAAGGCACACAAGGCATTATTAACCCATAATACCATAAAAATATGGAAATATCAATATTGCTTCCCGTGTTAATTAAATTTAAATATGATGTAGTATCGACGAAGTGTTTAATTTCTCATCAAACGCGGCGTTTGATGACAGTTTTATCGATTTCTACCCATAAGACACAGTCGTCGAACGTCGATACTGTTTGTCTTTAGTCTCTGGCGTAATGTGATCATCTAACTGTCATAAATTATGATCACGACCACTCTACCACAAAGTCAAAGTTCATCGAACTGTAGGTAAATAATTGCCAAGAAATAATTTGGTACCGAATCCCATGGTGTCAGGGGATGTAATCGATGTACGTAATAATTCAAACCGCCACCTAAGGCCACGAACCGCGCCATATTATGATTACATTTGCATTTTAACCGTGACCTGTTTCTACGCAAAACCGCGATATATTTAACTTTTTAATTAAATATGGGTTAAAAGCTTTCTTTTGACGTTTAAAATGGACTATCATTTTAGCGCGATGCCAGATTGCCGCGTAAGCTAAAATTCAAATATTGTATTTTTCGTAAATCCCGGTTTCCATTTCACTTAAATGATAGCAATCCACCATCGGCGTCCCTTGACGTCATCAAGAAAATTGCCAACACATTTAGTTAAGACATTTAGAGCCCCTGCGCGAACTGACGCGACGCTGTCTCGTTACCTTGAATATAAAATGTGCATTATGTAAAAGCACAAAATAAAACGAGTTGAAATATCATTCAACAGCGAACGCTTATAATAAATAAGTTTAGTAACATTTTATCACTTATGCATTTAACTTCTAAATCCATTAGATTCTTCGTCAAGCACGACTTTTGTACTTCTTTTCAGTCTTTAGTTGCATGATTTTTAAATTTTTTAGTTTAATGCACTTTAGAGATCGTTATCCTTTTACGTTTAGCAATTTTACATATATTTATAAATTGACATTGTATAAATAAATGTAGATACATATTTTATTATACGGCAATTGGAGTTGAATTGTAGTCAATAAAAGAGTAGTAATGCTTGCCAAATTTAATTTTTCTAGATTCTTCTAGATTTAATACAATAATACATATACATACATATAAGTAACTGTATGTTTATTATTGTATTAAATCTAGAAAAATTAAATTTGGCAAACATTACTACCCCTTTATTGACTATAAATAAATATAATCTACCGATTCTACTTCGTCTTGAGTCGCCTTGTTCTTTCGATTCTGAGCTTTTCCACGACAAGGTTTCTAGGTGCTTGGTAGCCTTTGAGTATTATCTCTAAAGTTTAATGGTCGTTCGTTTATCGTATGCCGTCCCCCTTACGTATTGAACCTGAAGTTTTGGATATTGCTTTCTCTTCGTTTTGCCCTCTGTTTTTCTTTGAGAAACCATTTTGTAACAGTGTTGTTTTAAAATGATTTCATTAGGAACCAACCCGAAGAAAAATCAAAACGGGAACAAGTCTGGAAGAACAACAACTTCAAAATAGATTAAATGTGTATATACCTACAGTAGTGTGCGAATGTGAACAAGTCGTAATTTTCACAATTTTTGTTTTGTACAGTTGGTACACTTGTATTATTCCTTATAGCGGCTATTTTAATTCTTAGTTCGGTAGTCAGTACGTAAACAAACATGACACGATACATTGGCATAGTATTTTGTTAATTTTTTTAAGTATTTTGTGATTCTTGCAGTACTGTGAATTAACGTTATAATCGTTTTTAATTTTTAATGATGGATATTACTCCAAATTGTGAATTAACGTTATAACCGTTTTTAATTTTTAATTATGGATATTACTCCAAAAAAACGGAGAAAGATAGTTACACTGAAAGAACACACATCTATGACTCAAAGAGAAATTTCCAAGGAGTGTAATGTAAGTTTAGGAGTTGTTAACAAGATTTTGAAGCAAAAGGGGGACACTGGAACCATTGAGGTGAAAAGAACAGGGAAATGTGGAAGGAAAAGGAAGGCAACAGTGAGGGATCAAGCTTATTATTTTATTAAGGGAAAGTAAATTGAATCCTAGAAAGACAAGCCAAGAACTTCAGCGAGACTTAGCACACGCTGGAGTTATTATTCATGACTCCACACTACGAAAACGACTAATATAAGGTGGAAGAAAAGCAATAAGACCTCCAAAGAAACAGTTATTGACATCGGTCATGATAAAAAAACGATATCTCTAGGCGATAAAACATGCAAGCTGGACTGTCGAAGACTGGAGAAAAGTGTTGTTTTCTGACGAAAAGTCATTTTTTGGTACAAGGACAGAAAGCTCCTTACGTGAGGAAAAGTGACAATGAAAAACTTACTTCAGCACACGTTGACCAATCAGTAAAACATCCCGTGACGAGGATGTTTTGGGGCTGTTTTTCCTATAAAGGCACCGGATCCCGGATATAAACTACAGAGACATGCTTGATAGAAAATTAGAAGCTGAACTAAGGAAAGTTGATGATAATGAAGCGATTTTTCAACAAGACTCTGTCACGTGTCCAAGTTGATGCAAAAATACTTCAAGGACAAGAAATATCCTTGCTTGAGTGGCCAGGAAACTCCCTGACTCTTAATCCAATAGAAAATTTGTGGGCTAATAGACTACGAAAAGCGATTGCACTACAAAACAAAAAATGATTGCGGCTGTCATTGAAGTATGGTTTCGGGACCAGGAAATACATAACAGGAAAAATGTCACAAACTTATGGATTCCGTGCCAAAACCTGTGCAAGAGTTACTGAAAGACAAGGGAGGACATATTTCGTATTAAAACTTATAAAAATTGTATAAGTTCTTTCAATACATTCCTTTAAAAGGCAGTTTTTTTCTAATTTACATTGCCATTCACATTAATTCGAACACTATACTGTATTTAGTTGCTGTTTTAGATTAGATTCTTTGTTAGGAATGCTATATTTTAATCTTCAACGCTACATTACTATAAATAAATGTCGCGAAATAACTACGGCGAAAATTCAATACCTCTAGTGGCATCTATGCTACTGTTGAAGTCAAAAAGTAAGTAAAGAAGCTTAAAACCCTATTGGTAATATTACTAATATTACTTGTACTGTTTCGTTAATCTCGATCGAAAATTGTCTAATGAAATTCAAAATATGTTTGAATTTTTGTAACGAGAACAGAATAGTCTAGCTTACTTGTTTCCATTTTTAGGTTGTAAGGGGATGATTTCACGGGACGTGAGACTCGCAATGAACAACATAATCCCAAGTTCTCCTTTTTATTTTTCAACACGTTCCCCTTGAATATCAACGCACCTGTACCAGCGACGTTTTGGAACAGTTTCAGTTTCAGTTTTGATAATAAGTGAAAATCGCACGGTGCTAGATCTGGGTAGTAGGTCTGGAGGGACAGAACCTGGAATCACAGTTTGTTTAATTTCTCCTGAACAATAATGCAACACGTGTGAGAAGAGGCGCATTATCGTGATTGAAGAGAACACCTTTATGAGCGATTCCTGGTCTTTTATCAATAACTGCTGCTAATTTGTTCATAGTATGTATACCGTTCGAATCCCAAAAAATCGCAACCAAATGTTGAGCTTTCCGTTTTATTCCAGAGTATAATAATAGAGCCATGTTTCTTCGATAGTACCATGACTGGGTTTTTGTCAAAAATCTTCAGAATTGTCACGAAACATTCGCACTGTTTCATGTTTTTGATGAGAATCCTATAACCCACCTTTCTGACAGCTTGGACCCCGGTAAATAAATTTTTGTGCGTAAGATGGTTTAAACAGGAATGTCTTTTCGTCAACATAAAAAAAGCATTCAATTGACGTAATTTTGGTTTTAGTGTAAATTTGCTTAAAATACGGTTCATTATTTACACTTTTTAAACAATGGTTGCCGCTAATTCATCATCTAAACGTTTGATATATGGAAATTCTTCGACGTATTTTAAGCGTCGTGCGGTGTATGTAAATAAGACGTTTCCTTTACGATTGCGAAATATAATTTGTGTATGGACGTTGTGGAAGTGTATATATTATATTTTCAAATAAACGGTTTATTATGTAACTCGTTAAACATAAATGTTAAACAACGGATGCTACCAATTCATCCTTTAAACGGATTATGTAGTAAAATTCTTTTACGTATTTTAGGCGTTGTACGATGTATGTAAATAAGACGTTTCCTTTACGATTGCAAAATATAATTTGCGCATCGACGTTGTGGAAGTGTATATATTATATTTTCAAATAAACGGTTTATTATGTAACTCATTAAAAATAAATGTTAAACAACGGATG
This sequence comes from Pyrocoelia pectoralis, assembly GCA_036250285.1. Taxonomy (NCBI): domain Eukaryota; kingdom Metazoa; phylum Arthropoda; class Insecta; order Coleoptera; family Lampyridae; genus Pyrocoelia; species Pyrocoelia pectoralis. Next base: position 41,630,454 of record CM070078.1, read on the forward strand.
CTACCAATTCATCCTTTAAACGGTTTATGTAGTACAATTCTTTTACGTATTTTAAGCGTCGTATGGCGTAAGTAAATAAGACGTTTGCTTTACGATTGCGAAATATAATTTGCGTATGGACGTTGTGGAAATATATATACTAAGAAAATTCTTTTACGTATTTTAAATGTCGTATGGCGTAAGTAAATAAGACGTTTCCTTTACGATTGCAAAATATAATTTGCGCATGGACGTTGTGGAAGTGTATATATTATATTTTCAAACAAACGGTTTATTATGTAACTCATTAAACATAAATGTTAACCAACGGATGCTACCAATTCATCATTTAAACGGGTTATGTAGGAAAATTATTTTACGTATTTTAAGCGTTGTACGATGTATGTAAATAAGACGTTTCCTTTACGATTGCAAAATATAATTTGCATATGGACGTTGTGGAAATATATATACTAAGAAAATTCTTTTACGTATTTTAAGCGTCGTATGGCGTAAGAAAATAAGACGTTTCCTTTACAATTGCGAAATATAATTTGCGTATAGACGTTGTGGAAGTATAGATACTACATTTTCAAATAAACCGTTTCTTATGTAATTCATAAAAGATTAACTACCAACTACTTGCTCGTATTTGGCTAATAATACGTATTTAACAATTGAATCATAAAAAGCAATATAGGTTGCGTTTTGACATTAACTTACATCGTTTTAGTTTAATTTATATTATTACATATATATTATACCGGGTGTCTATAGTGACTGGTACCGCCCCTTGTATTATTTTGGCGATTTAAAATATGGATCTAAAATTCTGTCATCGTAAATTTGCTAGAAAAGATCATTTTTTAGATATTTACATTACACCATCGCTTTATTTGGTTTTGCGACGGTGAGTAGTATAGGTATTGTACCTGTTTTTTGTAATAACAATACTTGAAATTTTGCAAATTTGCTTGTAATTAAGCTTTCAGCTTTTTTCAAGGCATTAACGGTAGGGAATTTGATTCAAATTATGGGCACTCCTAATATCAAGATTAACTAGCATGATATATTTCCAATATAAACGCGATTTTTAGAAAATGCATCAACTTGCAATTATTAGCATCATATCGTACCTACATAAAGATAAAGATAGGCCAACATAGAAGCGTAGTGAACTTCAAATAAGAAAGCTGTTCTTGAATCTTGACATTAGTTTGCTTATGAGAATATTAATGGCGGTATATCAAACATTTGCAGTTGGTATTAAAATTTCAATGCATCTTTGGTATAATGGCACTCTTCCGACGTGAAGAAACGTTTAATAAATTTCATATGCGCCAATATACAAAAACACATCTACGAGTAGCTTGTTCGTAAAATGGAAATTCCCCAGCCTTAAGCGTGTTTAATGAGATAGACTTGACCATAACTGTTATCATTTGTCGAGGGTTGTGGCGTACTACCTGCTACTTCTTAGAATCAATGAAACGGGTATAGATTTGTACATTTCGAAGTTTCGAACGGTAAACTTTGAAAATATTGTCGTCAGTGCAGTTCTGCCACGAAGTACGAAGTAATCGAAGACGCTATGTTCAATAAATGAAAGTGCATCTCCTTTGAACGTGCAACAGATCTGGTAAGTTTTTAATTGATAATACCATTTGTTAGCTTCTTCTGAGAGTAGCCTTTTGTTGTATTACAATAGATTTACCTGTTACCTGTGTGTATGTGTTACCTATTGAGTTAACGGCATAAATACCCTTATTAGTTATGGTAGGTGTATTATGCATAATATGCATACAAACTTAAGCAATTTAATAAAAGTAGAGTAACGTGATAGACACCAAGAATGGCAAAAAATGAATTGCGTAATATTAAAAACATTACTTATGTTGGTACAAAAACTATGAAATTACTATATTCTTTGTTTTCCAGGAGCACCAAATACAAAGAAAATGGCAGCGCAGCGGCTCACTGAAGCAGACTATACCGATTTGGAAAAACCACCCACAACAGATGTGGACGAAGGACTATACTCATGATCATGATGTACATAATTAATAAATAAAAATATTTTTCTACAATATTTATTCATCAAACAGATCTCCTATAAGTGCTACAAAAATATCTAAGAAATTGTGACTGTTCGAATTTAGATATCGTCGTATCGGATATGCGACTCATTTTAAAACCTGACATAAAGGATGTAAAAACAACGTACCACTCACGACGGTTTGCTTGACAACGTTAATTGTTTGAAATTTTGTATTTAAGAAATAGTCATAATTTCATCGGATGGCCACTCATTTTAAAAATTGGCATAACAATGTAAAAATATCATGCCGTTTACGACGGTTTGCTTGACAACGTTATTTGTTTGAAATTCTGTATTTAAGAAATAGTCGTTGTTACAGCCGATGGACGACTTGTCTTAAAAGTTGACATAACGATGTAAAAACGACGTAGCGTTTACGACGGTTTGCTAAACAACGTTAATTGTTTGAAATTCTGTATTTAAGAAATAGTCATGTTTGCGTCGGATGGACGACTCGTTTTAAAAGCCGACATAACGATGTAAAAACTACGTACCGTTTTCGACGGTTTGCTAGACAACGTTAATTGATTGAAATTCTGTATTTAAGAAATAGTCGTGATTGGATCGTATGAGCGACTCATTTAGAAAGCTGCCATAACGATGTAAAAACGACGTACCGTTTACGACGGTTTGCTAGACAACGTTAATTGATTGAAATTCTGAATTTAAGAAATAGTCGTGATTGCATGGTATGGGCGACTGATTTAGAAAGCTGCCATAACGATGTAAAAACGACGTACCGTTTACGACGGTTTGCTAGACAACGTTAATTGTTTGAAATTCTGTATTTAAGAAATAGTAATGTTTGCGTCGGATGGACGACTTGTTTTAAAAGCTGCCATAACGATGTAAAAACGACGTACCGTTTACGACGGTTTGCTAGACAACGTTAATTATGACCGCTGAAAATAGTTATTATTACATCTTTATGCTTTAGCACAAAATACGTCGATTACTGTTGGTCATAGTCATGTTTCAAAGATAGTACATAACGACGTATTTCGAAGGGACTTATATGTCTATCTGCCGATCATCGTATGTTCATCGTAATATTTAAAAAAAGATGTAATATCTACGTTGTTATGACCAAATTTATAGAAAATTATTTACCGGGACCTACCTACTATTGGACACTTTTATGAGCGATTCCTGGTCTTTTATCAATAACTGCTGACTTTAATTTGTTCATAGTATGTATACCGTTCGAATCCCAAAAAATCGCAACCAAATGTTGAGCTTTCCGTTTTATTCCAGAGTATAATAATAGAGCCATGTTTCTTCGATAGTACCATGACTGGGTTTTTGTCAAAAATCTTCAGAATTGTCATGAAACATTCGCGCTGTTTCATGTTTTTGATGAGAATCCTATAACCCACCTTTCTGACAGCTTGGACCTACCTACTATTGGACACTTTTATGAGCGATTCCTGGTCTTTTATCAATAACTGCTGACTTTAATTTGTTCATAGTATGTATACCGTTCGAATCCCAAAAAATCGCAACCAAATGTTGAGCTTTCCGTTTTATTCCAGAGTATAATAACAAAGCCATGTTTCTTCGATAGTACCATGACTGGGTTTTTGTCAAAAATCTTCACAATTGTCACGAAACATTCGCACTGTTTCATGTTTTTGATGAGAATCCTATAATCCACCTTTCTGACAGCTTCGACCTACCTAATTGGACATGTAAGTAAAGCATGATACGCACGCTTTGTATAAATGTCTACGACCCCTCCTAGTTATCCCCTCAATATTTAATCTTCGGTCACTCAAAACGATTGATCGATTAACTCTTGATTTGTTACCATTTTCAACGATCCAGAACGTCTGTCATCTTTGAAACCCAATCATCACGTTTAATAGGTGCAACACAACTGTTCCTTTCGAAAGAATATTGTCGTCCAATCAACTAAATTTTCTTAAAAAACTTGAACAATTTCACGATTTGGCATTTGCGCATCTCCTTTAAACAGCCATACTTTTTAAACACGAGAGCACTAGTAATAGAGTCGTTAATTTAATGGCATTCATATTAGAAACAGTAGAGTCGCTTTATTCGGAGAAGTTAAATATAAGGGACCAGGAACGTTCACCTTTATTTCATGGAGTTTTTACTTTTGCAATATTGGTGCCTTAACGGTTATTAAAGGCAGTCACAAAAAATGGTTATTGCGATATAAATAAGTACTCCTCTAGTTATATAACGGGTTCTTGTCCTATAATTTACTACCTATTGGGAAGGAATTGAAGGGAAATGACCAAAAGTATCTGGGCATGACACCCATTTATTCCTTTTAAACTAATAACTTCTAGATAGAAATGGCGTCAAATAAATGTTATGCAATTCAAATTTTATACATTAAAGCATTTATATAAAGTTAACTTTTAATAGTCTCACTCCCGGTAGTGAATTTAAACAGAAAACTTTTCCCTCCACAACTACCCTTGTCTTATTGAAATTGTACCCGAGAGAATTTCCGAATCTATTTAAGAAAAAATCTTTGTAAAAGCAAGATTTCCTTCCTAATTAATATTATCTCGCTAAATTTGTTTGTAATTTAATACTGGAAGAAAACTAACGTTTATACTTCTGTTACACATCAGATCGTATTTTTTTTGTAATTTATAAAATGAACTATAATAATAAAATAATACATCGTTATTACAGGCTATTAAAATAGTTTACGAATACATCATTTTTATACTCACATAACTCTTTATAGCTACTTTTACTAGTCACCGCAATGTATTCTATTCGAATTCCTTATCATTATTCATAATCACGTTAATGGCAAGTATTCATTATTTTCAGAATGGAGAGAAAGTTGATACATCATTACGTTTGTATATCTCTAGAAACAAGCTCACTTTGATGTAAACGCGTTTGTGAATCTAACAGATATTATCTTCAGAAAAGTAAATATATTAATGATAGGGTATATTTTTGTTCCGGGTTCTTCTCGAAACACGCCACTATTTGTGTAAGCAAGGCAAGACCTGTAAATAATTTAGCTCGAAGATTTGAATCTTATCTGCACATTTATTTTCATGACTAGGTTTCATAGCAATTTGTAAATATATTATAAAGAATGTTCAATATATTTAGCCATATAGGATACTATCGCCCATAAAACATTAATAATTAGGGTCATTTTTCATTAAATTTGGTAGGTATTTTAGATAGAATGTATTGATCGGTTTGGTTCTATACGTGTAGTCAGTGAATATGGCAAATTTAGTGGAATTATTTTGTTATTATTGTAGTATTAACAATTTATCTATACTGCATTATGGTATAGGTACTACCTTTTATTAATAAATCATTTGACGGGAAAGTCATTTTTCTACATCTATTAGATGCAAAGTTCTGCCACTAGCCCTTTAAAGAGTAAGAATTTAATGACCACTATTATTACTTTATCACATGAAATTGTCTAAAATGTATTCTTGGTGGGGTGTTTTTACAGGCGTGTCCATTTTATAAGGCTTTTGAGTAAATGGCAACAGTTTGGCTCAAATGAAGATGTTTGTTGTGCTTCTCTCGTGTACTACAGTCTGTGGGAACACGGCTATAAGTAGGATTAAAAATGGTATAAAAGGACACGATCGATAAACATTATTTAAATGATCTTACTTGCTCGCACTATAAGATCAAATTTACTATGCAAGGGAGTGTGATAAATCCAAAATATTTTAGTTGCTAGCAAGGCTCTCTATTCTGGTTATTGGTATTTTTAGAAAATCTACTGTCACGACCCAGCTTATCTCTTTCCACCTCTTGTATCATAAAATGGCTGCGTTTAGATTTTTGTTCCACAGATTATTCAACTCACCCTTTTCCAAAGTTACCTTGCTTGCATTAATATTCCCTACTCCTCGCCTCATTATATCTTTCAGTTCAAAATATAACTTATGATCTAATCTAGTTAATACCCGCATATTTCATACATACCTAGGTCAAATCAGCCGTAATTTGAGACCTAGATGGTCGGAACTTACCAAGTGTATCAGAACCAACAGTTTCTTGGCAGGTTCTTCTGGAATCCGCGTTTACTAATCATATTTTGAATTTAGGTTGTTACGTGAAAGACCTTGTAATAACTATTTTTCTTAGATAACAACTATCGAAGACGTTGAGAATTTCCCAAAAATCTTTTTTTTTCCTGTTAAGCTAAGTCGAACACTTGAATCTGGATCTGGATTACGATAGGAGGGTGGTCCGCAGTACACGCGCGCTTGTACCACCTATTTGGGCCCTTTGTGCTACCTCCCTGATCAGAGCCGGCCAACCACGCAACGTCATTCATCCCATCCCAGACGTGAGACAAACCTGAGGACGCTGGAAGGGGAAGCGGCTCTGATCGTAGCCATGTCCGGCCAGGGTTCCCCCAACATGGATCCTCTTAATTCGATGAATACGGGACACTCACAAAGTATGTGGTATGCCGTCTCGTCGTCTGTGTGGCATCCTCTACAGGATGGTGATTCGACCAAGCTTATTAAGTTTACAATACCCAGAAAGGCTTCCCTTGCGTGACGGCAGTCTGACATCAAGTTCCACCTTGCCTTGTGTTGGGCTTGAGTGTCTTGAGTTATTAAGTTTATTACAGTTGATACCGACAGTGGAAGAGACATAAAACAGTTGTTGTGAGGCCAGGTGGGTTAACTTATTATTTTTCATTGCCTATTGTTCCAGCATGCCCCTTGACCCATACGAGCTCGAGGCTATTGCTGTTTGTCACTTGCTCTAGTGCTTGATGACACTCAGAAACCAGCCTAAAGGTGATTTTGTATTGACCCAGTGCCTGCAGAGCGGCTCTGCTGTCACTGGAGATCCGGATTATGATGAAATTTGAACAGTAATAGTGAATTTTGACCAAAAATGGAAAATGGATATCAAAAGGGGGGGTCGTTCTTTGTTTTTATTTCCCCATGTTAATTTTCATAAGCAAATCTAGTTTTTGCGACTGAACGATTTTTTGAAATTTTGATTTTTTTATGTTTGATGATGAAATATTGCGTTGTGGACTGTATTTCTTGTACGAGTATTATAGAAAAATGGCACTGATTTTAACCTTATTTTATTTGAACGCTACATTTAAGCTAACTAATTCTAATATGAACATAAACTCTTAAAAAATAACTAGAACTCTAGAACACGTTTTCTCGCTGAGAGTGCTAGTTCTGTTCTTGTCGTTTCTTGCACCCACGCTCACTACACCCCCTTCACCCTCGGGTCCACAATTCCCCACAACCGTCAATAACGTCTTTACCAATGTTTTTCCACTGTTAGTGTTTAAAGTTCCGAAGTTTTAGTGTATGTCGCTAAACTACATGAGTTGTCCTTGGATTTGAGCCTGCCCTCAATCACAGGGTTTTTCAGGTTTCTGCAGGTTTCTGGCGACAGACTGCTGCTGCAATATTGCGAATTTTTCAAAAATATGGGCAAGGTGAGTTAGGGTTATGGATCCAGTACAACTGACAAATTTCATACAAACCATAAAATTGTTTATCCCAGCTTGCTCTGTTTATAGGCAGTTCTGGTCTTATTTTATGTATTGGATGTTTTTAATAAACAGTACCTCTCAAATAGGTATTTACTTCTTTTTAAGATTGCAGTCTAGCCCATCAAACATCAAAGAAACCGCCATAAGTGTCGCTTCTGCATCTGTAAGTGTTTCTGCTGTGCTTCAGGTATACGCAGCGTTCTAAGACACATGCTAATCCCTTAAAGGGGGTTACAGGGGAGACCGAACAATGACTTACCAGAAAGCAGACTGTCGAAAGAGTAAATTGCTATTGGCAACTTATAGAAATTACAGGGTTGTATTAGAGTCTAATTGTTACCCATAATTAATGTAGTAATAGAATTCAAGCTGTTAAAACTAATTTAATGGACGTAAATAAAGAAAAAAGCATTACGCCGTAATTAGTTTTCGTGTTTAGCCACATAATTAAAACACATTGCTTGCAAAATTAACAAAATTAACCTTCCTAACACCGGGTGGGGTCCGCGCGGACCCCAAGAGCTTTATTTTTGTTATTACATGTGCTTACATTTTTTTTTAAATCATGAAACTCATTTACATTTGTCCTTACAGTTCTATGTACCAGATAAATAACTAACAACACAAAAACGTTGAGTATATAGCCGAATATGTTAAAAAATCTCCGCAAAAATGCGGTTGGGGTCCAACTGGACCCCACCCGGTAAGAGGTGTAAGTAAAATTTTTATCTCGAATATTGTTGAAGTTATGTATTCAATACGTTTTGGTTAATGTTTTCTTTACATTCTTTAAATATTATCTTATAATCTCATCATCATAAGCTATAATATTATCAAAATATGCAAATTATAAACGATTTTGCTAATTGTATCTCTTTTGTAATTTGGTTTTAGATAAAGATTACTCAAAATCACAATCATTAGCTTTCATTTATTTATTTTTCGAACGATTTCTAATAATTCTGTGTAATTAGAGTTACTAAAACAGTTACTGTGTATAATAATTGCGAAAATTAAATGTATAATATGTATAATTGTATATACCTGCTCCAATTTCCTTACTTTTTTCATTAATATAAGTTTATTAAACATTTTACTACCTTTTTTTATGCAAAAGCCATTGATATCAGTTCTACTAAATAACAAAACACGCACGGAGGTGTAATTTCCAGAAGAATGTTTGATTTGAATGAAAAAAACACTGGGGTCCGCGCGGACCCCACCCGGTATTTAGTGTTATAAAAATCACCCGGTGTTAGGAAGGTTAAAGTAAACGCAATTCAAACATTAGAAGATCTAATAAGAATAACAGTATAAGCTCATTTAAAGTTTAATAGGTGCTATTGTTCGCATGTTGTATATTTTAGAATGATGACTTCAGTAAATGTTGTTATTAAAATGGCTTATTTTGTACGTCATTAAACTCTGAAATTTAATAATATTGTTTTTCACTTTTCTTGCAAACGATATTGTTTACAGAAGGTAGCTATTATAATATTATAATATGTAGTCTTCCTTAGATCTATTAATTTATAACATTTTCTAATTGGGTCGATGCATCCCAATAGAAGAGTACTTATAAAGCTTGGAAAGCTTTAAAAGCTTGTCAAATACATACATAATATAAAGTTTATAGAACAAAGGTAAATTAAATCAACTTGTTAAAGGTGAAAATTGTATTTCATAGTATGAAACCACAAAGTACTTCCTGAATTAAAATGTTATTTTAAAATTATTAGATTCTCTGAATCGAAGAAAATGTTTAATTTTCATAAAATCGAATTAATGAATCGGATCCGTTGAATTAATCAGTAAACCATTAAAACTACAGCAGTACAACGACGTGTATTTAACAAAATTTCCTATGAAAGTATTCTCCGTAAATTTGATTAATTTTAGTAGGTAGTATGTTATTAAAACTTGAATGACAGTTCATTAAGGCTAAGTCCTTCAGTACACAGCAATTAATAACATGAATGTTTGCACAGAACCTATTACAAATTTCCATATCAAATATGAGATGCTATAATAGTGTGCTGATTTCTACTGTCAAAGGTATTAAAGCATGAAAAGGTTTTGGCCACATTTCACACTATGGAAATAATTGACGCACAAATACTCAGGACGTCTGGTGAAAATTAATTTTAGCCTCAATAGGCTGTTAAAAATTTATGTAATTTAAAGTAGATTTGGAAAATGGTTATATTAAATATAAATTCAATTTTCGATAAGTACAGCGTTAAATATTTTACGAAAATTTACAATTGACATCACGTCGGTCGTCCAATCAATTTCCTTAGCATGATTAACTAACATTCAAGTATACGAAATGTTTATTAAACCCGTTGTTAGTCTGTTGTGTTGTGTATTCAAAAAACGAGTCAACTAATAAATATACAATCGGTAACATAGAAATTGTAACGAAAAGAGGAAGAGGAAATTTAATTTTTAAAAAAAGAACAAAAAATCAGTGGTATTTACTTAATTACGTGTTTTTCCATTAATGTCACTGATTCACCGCGGTATGAATTCTTCCCATCATGACTCACGAATGTTGTTGGATTGGGGAAAGTCAGGACTTTCGGTTGATTAATACAAAAGCTTAATATTCTTGAAAGTAACCCCTTCAACATAAAAGCTGGCGTTACTGGAATGCATACAAAATATTTCGAATAAACACTAATGGGATAGCAGCAGATACCATAACCAAATAATTGTGGATCGCTTCTTCGAACGGTCAAAACAATCTAAAATGGCTACACAACAGAACTTACTGAGCTAATATGAATGCTGGCAGCACCATTTTGCAGAGAGCATCAGAAGAACAACGTTAGTTTATTAAACTAACGAAAAGAGGCGCCACCTCATTGAATCAAGGATCAGAGCGAGGACCGATATCGGAGATGTAAAAATCTAATTAAACATGTTTCATAAAATAAATCATGTAGACGTTAAATTATATAACAAATAATTGAAGTTACATCATACAAATCATGTGAAAAATGTTATTATTATTCATTACTTTTTTAGAGCAGTAAGATGTATTGTACAAACCATGTGAAAAATGTTAATATTTTCGGACATTAGAGATTTTAATGACTTGTTAATAAACTATTACAATATAACCGCTCAAGATGAAAACGATGAAGTGGAGGAGGATGTATGTCAAATCCAGGAGACCCAAGATGATGATAGTGACGAACCACAGAAAAAAGAGAACGAAGACCGGTATCGGATATGTAAAAATGTAATTAAATATGTCTAATAAAATTAATGATATATTGTCTTTAAAAAAATATGTCGTTAAATTATTATAACAAATAATTCAAAATGCATCATACTAATCATGTGAAAAATGTTAATATCTGCAATTAATATAAGTACAATATACCTTACAGGTCTAAGAAAATAATCGAAAACATTAACATTTTTCACATAATTTGTGCAATATATCTTACTGGTGTAAGAAATTAATTGTAAATGTAGAATTTGAAATAATGGAAATTTTTAGTAATGTCCCCACAATCATTAATCTCAAGGCAAATTTTTTCCATTTATAAGTAAATCTTGAAGTATTGCTAAAACTTACTTAACCTCCTTCATTTTAATAAATCATAAACAGAAATCGTCTTTATTAAAACATATATTTGCATTCTTCTCCTTCTTTCACCATTATGTAAGTATTAGGTGTTAAAAAATTAACAAAATTAGAATGAAATTAAAGGACAATCAAATTAAATGACCAACCAACTTTGGTACATCAATTATGAAACATAATGGAACAAATCGTACCAAAAAGGAACAACAATTATATGATTATAGGTACATATATATAAAATACGTTAGATAAGAACTTACAATTAAACTTTCATTACTGATTAAACAAACCTTTTAGTAAAAGGATTAGAGTGTAAAAGTCGATACAATACATTTATAATAGTGAGCACAATACTTTTGGGATTAACAAATTTTTCTTTACACATACATTTATAACACACACGTTACGTTATGATGGATGACCTTTACAGTAATTAAAAGACCTCTCCTTCAAATTGTACTTGTGATTTCACGTTAATCGTATTTCGGATGAGTTAAACGTAGGTGTACATACAAGGCAGGCATTTTAGTCGTAAACGAATCCTAATTACTAATTCTAACCACTAAACTAGCCATTACCCACTAAACTAATGACTTAATCTATTTCCAAATGGCAATTTGAGTTATTTAAAATGTTAATTAGCGATTTCTTCCGCTATAAGTGCAAGGTTTTAACAATAAGATTTAACGAAAAGTATTTACTAACATTTTTCAATGACAATAATAATTAAGATACATTGTATTTTAATGGAAATTTAGGTTATTGACACTTGAGTAGTTAATTAACTTCGAATTTAATTATCATCCTTTCTTAAATACTCGTTACATCAACATAATACATCCAACATTCAAGACGTAAAATACCTAAAACACCAAAAGAAAAAATAAAATAAGGGCGCCCTGCCACGTTACTACATTATTATGTACCTACTAGTAATAACTTAAAATACCTGAAAATTGATAAAAGCGTCGATTCTACTTTTTATTATAATTCTAAGTAACTGATCGCTTATAGACGCAGATGATGTTTATTACTATCATTAACAGCAAAATTGTATTAACATCCCAAAGGAACAATTATCTAATTTACATTGCTATTTAGCACTGAATTTATATAAATGTATTCATATAGACATTTTATTAATAATTACTAACAATTTCAAATAATAAATAATATGAATATTAGTATCCGCTTGTATTTCCGTATATGAAAAGAAAGGTTTCCTTAAGAATAACTCACTATATAAAAAACACATTAGGTACAAATAAAATTTCTTTCGTTGGTGACATATTTTATAAATTTAAATTTTCAAATAGTTGTATGATTTTTTTGACATTTTAATACTAATTAACGCAATGCATTTAGATAATCAGAATCAGAACCTTGAGGTATCATGAGTGTTGAAAAATCCTTACAATGCTAACTTCCATTACAAGAAACTGAGAAACTGGACCAAGAAATTGAAAATACTGATATCCTTCAGAATCTGAAAAGGTAAAAATGACCTTCGAAGCTACTGCACAACCATTAACAATTCTAATACAACAAAATATCTATTCATACGAACTTAATATACCTACGTTTCTTATAGGCCAAAAAACAAGGCTTGGTACGATTCAAAAATGAACGAACAGCGGCGTAATTAAGCGTTTTTTCAGGAGGGGCGACAGACTGTTGCACGCGTTACCTAACTATATGCAATATCTAAAGCACTATAAATATATCCTAGAATACTAAAATACAAGAAGCTTTCGCAATGTGACTCATAGATGGCGCCTAAAATTACGCGGGCGTTTTAATTAGGCTATATTCTTTATGTTCCCTAGTTTTATTGTAAAACAGTTTTACCTTATTACCTCATTTAGTGCTCGAATATAAGGTTTTCAAGTATCACTATAGAGTAAACAATGCTCATTTTGCCGCCCCACATTCGCTCAGGGGCGGCGGTTTGTCCCCTCTGCCCCCCCCGTAATTAAGGCACTGTAGAACGAACATTTAAAGGATCAAATACCTACTAGATCTGAATCTATGTAAAGAAGATTTTATAAAAATAAAAATGATCCACCAATGATATTTTAAAACTAAAATTTAAAACGAAACATATCCTATTCGAAATCATAAAGAATAAGTTACCTAATCAGGCAATAGATTAGAGTCACTTATGAGTATATTTCTCTCTCTCGCTCAATTTTTGAGCTCCAGTTGAAAAAAGCGTACCTAAATTTCTTCTCTAGTTGTACAAATAACTATTAATTAATTGTATAACTATGACATAGTTTGCATTTGACCTTTGCTTGAGAAAGTTTCGTTGAAGCTGGATACACTATTTTGAAATATAGCAACATTTTTCGATATGCCAATGAAGCGCTAAAAATCAGTGTCAAGTTGGCATTATTTATACTGACCTTTTTGTTACTTAAAAGAGAGGGTTCGAATCAAAATATCAAAATGGTATAAAGCTTGGCAACCACGTTTTGTCATCGAAATTGACCAAGACAGAGTGCAGAAACTACCGTCTCTGAAATCGCTCACCAGACTAGAATGCTCGACGATACAGTCAGCCAACTTGCCGGAGATATTGAAGAAATCGAGGAACAACATGCGGTATACCTAGTTACACTCGTATTGTTGTTGAAAATTACCCTTATTTATATTATTTAATACACCTATATTTTTTCCTTTCATTTCAGACAACTGAGGACGTGGAAGAAGACGATTTGAAGGATTTCCTTGGCTCTGGTCCCTCAAAGAGGAGAAAGGATACCTAATTAACTTTAACATTTCTATTACAATATTTATACATAAGCGATAAAATATATTTTGTATGTCAATTTTAGTTGTTTGGTTGTGAACAGTGACTTCCCCCCACCGATCCCACCTCCTTCAAAATGCTAAATTGAATAAAGGTTTATTTCACTGGCTCATGTCAGACAGGTTATTGAAGATATGAAGATTACGATAAAATAGGAAAAAAGCATAAAAAGTTGAAGTTTGGAGATTTTGTCAAACTATGCAAATCTGTATCTGGGAAACTATTAGGGCTACCGAGCACATTTTGGTCTCAAATTTTAGTAAATCTAATCTAGTTTAAAAATGCATAGAATAGTTTTTGTCGAAAACGTACTCCTTCATGGTTAAAATACGAAGCAACCGAAATAAATAAAAAAATTTAACAGTTTTTGAGATATTCAATAGTGTTCCAGAGGGCTGCCGAGGTGGAAAACTTGGATTTTGCATCACAGGCACATCCAATACAAGAAAAAAAACGAAACTAACTACCCCCACTTGATGCAACGTATGATGTACTAGGTTACTGGACTACTAAGAATATATCAATAGAAATACTTGAGTAGGTGAACATTAACGGATCCAAAATTCGGAAAAGTACCCAACCTTCACAACATATTGATTTATTTGCCTTATCAGATATGTACAAAGGATAAAAAATATAGACATCGTGTATATTCAATTAAAGTGTAAAAGAAGGTCATTCCCATTAATCATTAAAAACAACTAAATATTTGTACGATTGTATTTATGAAATAAAATACAAACACACAGTTTGAAGTACATTCAAATATTGAAACCGCAAGTAGTCAAATATATCAGAAATACAATACGCGAGTTGTAATATAACATTTCTGCACCATTAAATTCTTTAGATGGATCTCTTCACATCGCATCGTCCCTACTCACACGAGATCTTGTTTAACAACCAGCAAGTCGTACAAATTCAAGTATAACATTGCAAACAGTCGCTGAACTCATCTTGACCTAGTGGACATCTATCGCTGGTCACGAATAATCGTGTTGTAGCCTTTGCCAGTTGAGTTGACACAGACACAAACATTCCATTTACGGTAGCCATGTAACAAAAGCGAGAGTAAACATTTTAAATAAAAGTTCAAGTTTCTTTTAAGTACTTATAAAATTAAAATAAAATATATTAAAGATTATAACGTTGTAAACTTTCGGATATGATTTTGATGTTCGCTATTATTATCTTTTCCACTTAAAATTTCCACTCTAAAGAACAGAATGGCCATAAATTTGTAAGGTAAGAGTTTATAAAGTCGTAAAAATAATAATATTCAACTTTTATGAAGATTGAACGTAAAAGTAAAATTAATCGATAAATCCTTTTAAGTGAATAATTCCCTTGAACTCTTTAACTTCATTAATTCTTCTTGCGTTATAAAAATATTTAGATTTATGCAAAAATTTACCCTGAAATTGAAATATTATACGATGAAAGAAAATAATGAACATTTTATAATTACAGTTCAAGATCAGTCGATGATTTTAATAATTTAGCGAAACATGTTAACTGTTCAGCTATATACCTATTATGTAGTAATTTACATGTTTTGTAATGGGACTAGCATTGGATTTGCTGTTGGAAACTGTTATATAAATAATGCATTATTGATGTAAAGACCTACAGCTATAATCACTTATGTCTTTTAGAATTGACGTCAACTACCCATAAATGTCTGTCTATCTGTAGGCTGTCCGAGAAAAAACTACGACTCCCATAATCTATTCTACTTTTCATACACGTACCTTTATCAAACTTTTCAATTTTAGATTAATTGTTAATATAATGGTCAGTAGTATTGAACAATTCTTTATAATACACGGTGAAAAAATATTTTTGGATTCAAAACGAATTATTCCTACCGTACTACCTACACAATTTTTAATCATAATGACAATAAGCTCATACATGACAATATAAACTCATACAAAAACAGTGAATTATTAACCCCAACCGTGTCTCTGTGCAAATTTGTAAAATTTTGCATAATAGTGAATTCATCAGCCGCATAGACCGCGTTTACTAAATGGTTCACTCTTATTCCATCACAAACGTGCAATAGAAACACTATGGGAATTCTACGAGAATTTTTAAAGTCTGTGTAATTTCCCAATTTGATAATGCCTAGGCCTCCCAAATCATCCACTTCCAGCTTAAACTTGTTTTGATTACCAATTAGGACAGGACAACAACTACTCTCCCCAGCTCTCTTAGATGTTTGCATGACATTAAGAAGCCATTTTACTGCCATTTATACTTTTCTTGTTCACTCATTCTATTAGAATTATAAATTAAAATTATTTATTCAGACCACAATACAGGGTGATTCACGATTATTCCCTCAGGCTCTTGTGCCTAAACGGTACAAGATATCAGCTTCATTTTTTGGTGACATATGTAAATTGATAACGACTATTTTTTAAAATTATTTTCAATTATACAGGATGCTTCACAAAATTGTAATATACCAAAGTTAGGTTTTTTAAATGCAACCCCCTGTATTTTATTACATTTTTAGATTATACGTTAAAAACTAAGGTAACTTTATTAAACGTTCCCTATACCTATCGCTTACCAATTTTGAGGAAATTGTGATTTTAAGGAAAATATTCAATTTAAACAACCCCTAATAACACGGAAACCACTTACTTTCAGTAACACAAATTTATATCGATTTATCTTGACCTTTAAGGCTTTCATTTGCACTACGTAGGATTTCGATTTTTTGTACAGGGTGTTTAGAAAAAGGATTCATATTTTATATTTTTCAAACATCAAAAACTCACTTAACTTAAATGGAACACCCTGTATGTTTTTATTCTATGCTGAATAACTTTTCATTTTCTATCAAAAACTATGAGTTATAGATATGTCTAAAATCAATGATTAAAAAGTTATTAAGATTTTTCTCTAAGATTTGTATGAAAATGGTTTTTATTTGCATTCTACTAGGCCATGATTTTTTTTATTGTAGTTGATAATTAGATATGTGATCAAAACTTAATTAAAAATGAAATTGAAGCAGTGGAAAAAATACTGTAGTAGGTAAATCCCATTTTTTCCTATGCATAACCGCACTCGTTTTCAAGAGATCTTCTAACGTTATGGTGTTATAGTAGCAAACGCATCCTTTATTCCAATCTTCATGTCATCAGCAGTGGTAGGTGGAGTGTTGTAAACTAAATTTTTAATGATAATAATAATAATAATAATATCTAAACAAACTTCATCAAGAAGACTCGAAAAAGCGTTGTTCTAAAATCCGTAAAAATTTTACTCCGTTCAAGTTTCCATCAAAAAATCAAAATTCTCCCAAATACATTGAGGCTCCACCGGTTTTGGCGGTCAACAGTGCGATACAGGTGACGATTTAGTAATGAAAGTTATGTCAGTTTACCGAGCCGTTATGTTGTGGAAAGTGGACTCGTCGGTAAATAAAACATATTTAAAAAATTTATCTTCTTCTCCAACTTTTTCGAGACTCCATAAACAAAAATTCAACCTTCCTTGAAAGCCTCGTCCATATAAATTCTGGTGAAGTTGAATATGATAAGAATGGTGTTTATTTTTTTTTTCAAAAATAGTTAGATAGACAATTCCTCAATAAATGGATTGGAAGGAGAGGCCACAACACTCCACCTACCACTGCTGATGATATAAAGATTACAATGAAGATTGCGTTAGCTACTAATACACCAGATATCCTGAGAAACGTTAGATCTTTTGAAAATCGAGTGCGGTTGTGCATAGAAGAAAATGGTCATCATATTGAGCATTTACTATACCATTTTTCCATAAATGATTACTTCTTGTTATTAATTTCATTTTTAATTAAGTTATGATCAGATATCTAATTATCAACTACAATAAAAAAAATCATGGCCTACTAGAATGCAAACAAAAATCATTTCCATACAAATTTTAGACATATCTATTACTCATAGTTTTTGATAGAAAATGAAAAGTTATTCAACATAGAATAAAACCATACAGGGTGTTCTATTTAAGTTAAGTGAGTTTTTGATGTTTGAAAAATATAAAATATGAATCCTTTTTCTAAACACCCTGTACAAAAAATCGAAATCCTACGTAGTGCAAATGAAAGCCTTAAAGGTCAAGATAAATCGATATAAATTTGTGGTACTGAAAGTAAGTGGTTTCCGTGTTATTAGGGGTTGTTTAAATTGAATATTTTCCTTAAAATCATAATTTTCTCAAAATTGGTAAGCGATAGCTATAGGGAACGTTTATTAAAGTTACCTTAGTTTTTAACGTATAATCTAAAAATGTAATAAGATACAGGGGGTTGTATTTAAGAAAACCTAACTTTGATATATTACAATTTTGTGAAGCATCCTGTATAATTGAAAATAATTTTAAAAAATAGTCGTTATCAATTTGCATATGTCACCAAAAAATGAAGCTGATATCTTGTACCGTTTAGGCACAAGAGATCGAGGGAATAGTTGTGAATCACCCTGTATATTTCTTAGCTTTGTGATATTGTAGAACCTTTGTGAACTTATGCTTATGAGCTTATGAGATTTTTCAGAACGCTCAGTTCCATTTCACTCGTGTGGGTCTTATGGGTTTTTGATTTGTTACTTGTTACTAATTGCTCTAAACGTCATTTATCTTTACACTTTACTACTCCTATTTTCGAAGTATTGTGATATCAGAATAAGCTTTGTCTAATTGCTATAAGGAGCATTCCACTGTATAAATTTTTGTTTTGTTTTGAAAGATACTGTGATTGGATTCGGCATCTATTTTGTCTAAAGCATTCACACTATGTACATGATGAAACCAATCCTAATAAGAGCGCATGTCAGCCTATGCGCCATTATCAAGGAACATAAATCGTTGGTGTAATATTGTATCAAAAGAAATAGAGAGAAAGTGATGCTTTCTTTAATTATAATTCGACATTTGACACATAAGCGTAGAATTTAAAAAGATCTAAGATACTTATGAGAACACACACACATGTGCTTTAGTTGAAACTATAGAGAGCAAAATGAAACTTTCTCCATTGATAAGTGATGAACCTACTTGTTGCATACCTGTAGCTTTATATGATATGGAACTTTTTTGGAATACCCTAAGTAACCGCAAATAATTATACTCCTGATCAATCCGGTTATACCTGCAAAAATTGTTTAAGAATATGTAACCGTTTTCCGTAGGCAAACCGAGTCACATCAGGTGTTTTTCAACTAGAGCCAATATTGCTTAGCCATTGAAATTTGAAAACAATCTCTCTTTTGTGTTGTTACACTAACCAGTGGTCGAATCACTATATTATAATGCAATGCTTCATATTTTTTCTCTTTAGTAGGTGATGTATTGTGCTAAGAACAAGGTACGTTCTTATGTAAATCTAGAAAATGACATTCATTGTTTTAAGATCCGTTTCCACTCAACGTCAAATTCTACAAGTTTCCCCTTTAATCAAGGGTAAAGGAAGCACGGCGGTAGGGGGAGGAGGAGGTGGAGAGGGTAGATGAAAGAAAATATGTGGGTTATGTATTAAGATACGATAATAAGCATGAGGCGCATATAAAAGAACTGGCAAAGTAATAGGCTAGTGGGGAGGGTTTGAAAGGGTTTTTGGGAAGGATATCGAAAAGAGACGATGGATTTTTGAAAAGCTAGTAAGGAGTGATGAAGCACGGAAATGAGATATGGGGGTGGAAGGATTGGGAAAAAATGGAGAGAGTTCAGGAAAAATACTGGAGATGGTCGTTGCTGTTGGATAGAGAGACGCCAGGATATATGAAAAGATAAAAGGCGAAAAAATAAGAGTTCAGACAGGAAAGAGAGCGGTGAAGTATGAGGAAGAGGTCAGGAAGAGGAATGTAATTGTAATGGTGAATGAGTGTATGAGATAGATGAGGAAAAAACGGATAAGGTATGGACAGGAGGAGAATGTTTTATGAGAGAGTGGGTTATGCGAGGGAGAAGATAAGAAGAAGAGACGAAGGACGGGATATGGTAGAAGAGTTGGTAAGAACCCAGGTAACACAACGTGACGATAATATTAAATTTAAGACTTGACGAATTCGTGACAAAACAGTCGTTTAAAGGTATATTTGTCACTAATTCGTTACAAAATCGTGTGCATAATTCTTTACTTTGAATATCTGTAACCAATACGTTACGTTAAATACGATACATTCTCGTGAAGATTTTTGTCGAAAATTCTGTCACGAAATAGTGACGACACTTCACAATTGAAAAAAACGTATTGGTACGTTACGAAAAAGTGACGAAAAGGGTGTTGTATTGTCGTTAGGTTTACTACGAGAAAAGCAAGAAACATCTTCATTCATTCCAGTCATCCATGTCTGCGCGTCCGTGGTATAAGACCAAAGCGTTCGTTTTTGATGTGTTTACCACGTTTTTTTACGTTTGTTTTAATATTTGTGCAAGCTTTTGCGCTTTTGGGATTATTTTAAAATAAGATTTATTGTGACGTGAGTATTTATAATTAAATAATTAATAAAAGCATAAATATAATATTTAAGATCAAATTACTCGATATTGCTCATTACTTATATTCACTCCATGTATTAATGTTATGTTCTAATTTCTTATATAGGTATTAGTTTAGTGTTGTATTACAATAATGTTTGGTGTAATAAATTTTTTTGTTAATAAAGCTTATTACTGCGTATATGTCGTCTTTAAGGTGGTGTGAGATATCACGAAATCACATATTTATGATTATAAAACCATAAGGGACTTACAAAGTTTACCTAAAACTGTACTTTCCCTTGAATTATGAATTGTGAGCCTCTGACTTTCACCATGGATTTCCCTTAAATAGCAAGTGAGAAAAGTATTGGAATCGAACTTTTAAACCGAAATTGAGATTTGATTATCAAAATCGCAAGTTCGGTTTTGGAAAACGAAAACAGTTTACCCTTGTAATAAGAGAAAGTATAAGACACATCGTTTTCGTGACGTTTTTTCTGTATCGCATTCGTCACTTTTATATGTGTATCGTATTCGTCACGTTTCCTCCGTATCGTTTTCGTCAAGATTTTCTGTATCGTATTCGTCACGTTTCTTCCGTATCGTATTCGTCACGTCTCTTCCGTATCGTTTTCGTCAAGAGTTTCTGAATCGTGTTCGTCACAAATTCAATGATTAAATTTAGCGCGGTTTGGCCACTGCCTCAGTCACGAAATCTATATAGAGTCTAAATCACGATAACGTAAAGTTTGATCACGATCGTCAACGTTTCTGTCAAGATTTCGTTAAGAATTGTTACCTGGGAAGAGATAAAGATCTTCAAGGCCAGGAAAGGAGAGCGAGTATAGTTAAAGGGTGGTATAATGGGGGATATCGGTAGAATCGGGTGGTAGAAGGCAAGGCAGAGTAGCAGGGTAGGGAGGGAAAGTATGTGGCATATGATTATGGAATGTAAGGAGGAGTGGGGTGGATGAAGGAGGTATTAGAGAAGAGGGAAATGATGAAGCGAAGGAGGCAGGAGTAAAGAAAGTTTTAGAATAGTACTTTTTATTAGTATGTTTTGGCGTTTTTTGGTGGCGACTTTATGTACATTATATTATGTTAATTTTTCATGAGGGAGTTAGAATAAGAATCATTGTATATTTTATTTTTTGTTAAGAATAAAATAAATATTGAATTGAATGTCAAATGAATTACTACAAAAGTTAAATTATATAAATAATTATGTGTCATATAATTCTTAATCAACAATTCTTTCTGATAAAGGAACCACAACATCATTATGAAATCTTGAGTATGGAGCAACTTAGCCAACCCGTTGTTTGATGTAACCGTGATTTTTATATAAATTCTTTTAAATAGATTTTCTGTAACTACCCCGACAGTTAATGGAATACAATAATTGCAACTAGTTTTTTTAGCAGCACATTTCTAAATTTCTATAAATATAATAATTGAAATACATAAAGGATTACGTTGATCATGTTTTTTACTTGAAACCGAATACGTTAATATATTACACTTCTAGAGTTATCTATCTGTCACATTTGCTTTTGCATACCTAAAGACCGACATTTTGTTGATCCCATCATCAAAATGTTATGCAGTTACAACACAAGTAGTGAGAGATTCACAATTATAGGAAAAAATTTGAGTCATCTGGAACTTTTTCGTCTGAATTCTGCCACGTTCCGTTTCTGAGCCATAAACTTATGAAAAATTGACAAACCTTATTGTACTGCTGTCAAAGCGTAAGCCGCTTTATCCTTGATCAAATTGCACCACCGATATGTCATTTACTGTCACATTAAGAAATTTAACTTCAACATCACATTAACTTACAATTCCATATGCTAAAATGTTGACGTAATATCGTAAGTTGAATGGATTTAGATACTTTGAAAATACGCTCTACAGGATTCGGGAAAGTACCCTCAAAACGAATTATATTCCTTTCCCTATACCTTTATTGATGTATTCAAAATCTGAACATATTTATAATGTGTATTTGAACTTCCTTATGCGTAAGTTTGCATTTACAACTTTATCTAAACATCTCTTTCGTATTACGTATAAATAACTCAACATGCAGGTACCTTTGTTAAGTTCGTCTCACATTCTTTAAATGCTTTCGTACATAATATATCTAAGCCATTTTTTTCAGAGTTAGGTATGATTCATGATTGGAATATAATATGGAGTTCAAGATTGATTTATGTGAACGGTCTTATAGTCTCCATTCGAGTTCCTTACATCCCTTCATGACGGCAAATACATCCTAACTAAATAAAAACCCTGCACGTTCTTTCTAAACAGTCTCCAGAAACCTTTTCGTGTTTTGATGTCAACTATTATTAATCTCTGAAGGCTTATCAAGGAAACCGGTGTACTTTTCACGAAACTTGTTCAGTACAAAGCTGTTATATAGTACATTATTTAATTCTACAGACTGGCATAATTATACTGTATAAATCCTTGTTGAATGTGAGTATTATCGGTTTCACGAATATAAAACTGGAATTAATTTACGAAATATTGATGACCAGTACAAATTGTAGCTAATCATAGACGAGTTTTTTGGTCCTCCAGCGATGTAGGATTAGTCACCAAGATCACACGACCTCTTGTGATTTTCCTATTTCCACAAGGACATCTTAAGGAAAAACTCCCTCATTCGTCAAAAATATTATTTGTAAAAAACTTAGTCATATGCCTCAGAGGTCGAATAGTAGCCATAATAGACGAAAATGGAAACAAAATGGACTTTGATACCTGATATATAGTGGTCGAACATATAACATACACGAAATAAGTAGCTATACTAGAAAATGTAACTCAAGAACACTTTAAGAAGTTTGTTTATTAACGAATAAAATTTGGTAAAACTTATAATATAATGATTGTACGTTTTAATTACACAAAAGCAATCCATTTCTTTTTTCTTTATTTCCTCATTTTAGAATAGGTATCCATTGTAGCTTTTCTTTCCACTCATGTATTGGGAACCTTTGCACGCCATTCTTACTTTTTTGTGATTACGTCCTTACCATATTATATCCATAATTCTCTAATACATTGTGATGTAAATTTATAGTGAACGCATGCTATGATTTCGGTTTCGAAGTACCTACTGGATTAATATCGATCACATAAACTGTTTTTAAAGTATACATATTTAATAGTAAATGACATGTTACAAAAATGAAGGTAATAAAGCCTAAATACTTAGATGACTATCTACAACAAACTATCGAGAATAGAATTATTGCAGAATCTACTGAAATTACAATAAAATGCAAGACAATGGGGACGAATATATCCGTAAGGAGGTTACAATATCTACATTTTACATACAGCAATTCAAGACTGCAATAATAATCGTCAGAGATTATTTGTGAGATATCGACATCGAAAATTTGTATTAATATCACCGTTAACCTTTCCACAACCATTATGCCGATATGGGTAATATATGTAAAGGTAATATCGTCGATCATAATCAAATAACAAAATCATCATTATGATCCTGCAGCTATATACTGTGCACGCGATGTAAAGATTGTACATTTATGAAGCAAAGTGAATGTTTTATGAGTTATGTACATCAATTAATAAAATTAAAAACATTGTCATAGTAAGTTAGCTGTTCAGCGCGAGCTTAATCCAATAACAAAAACAATTGTGAAAACATCTTATCGCCTCATCAGAGTTTATTACTTGTTTGCATCCTATTTAATACATTCATATTGTTGTAAGCTGTTGTGATAATGACACCTACAATTGCCAAAAAAAATGATTTAGCCTTGTGCTGAAGAGTATTATGAAATATTCATCGTAAATTTATTGTTGTAACATGCTTTAGTTATTCAACATAAGTAATCAGTTGAAAGTTATATAACCATCGTTTGGAAAAAATTAGACAAAGTGAACGTCTTTAATCGTCGCTCCCCTTAAATAATAAATAATTAGACCTGTATTGAACAAACTACTGCTGTAAAACAAGTAGTGTTGCGTTTCACAGTGTGCAAAACACCCAGTATGTAATTATAAACTTAGATGGCCATAATAAAAAGTGTAGCAATATTAAAACAAAATAAATAGAAATATCCTAGCCATAAATAGTAAAAAGGAAGCAATATGTGTAGTCTACTATCCATCACAAGGGCTTATGCTGAATATGAGCCACTCACCATCGCAACCATGGGCTAGGCGGACCACATTTGACTATAATAATTGATGGATGAGGAATAACCTAGACAAGTCGATTACCAAGAACGATAAGCTGTGTGTTATCCAAATGAATAACAGTATACTACCACAGAATAAAGCACAAGTGATTTACTACCTCAGTCTTCTAATGTTGTAGAAGTTTGTTTTTGCGTATGATACCCAGCACGACACTGACTTCTTACACTGGACGGCTAGGGCCGGATTAGCCATGAAGCAGAGGAAGCAGCTGTTTCTAGCGGCAAATTTTAGGGGCGGCAAAAATATCAGATTATAGCACTATCCTAAACACGTTTTGTTACACATGCGTCTAAACAGAAGTAATAACGGATGGCAAGATCACACAAGACAGGTTCATGCTTCAAAAGGAGGTTATAAACTAAGGATAATAACAATATTCACCAAACCTGCCCTTAAAATATTTAATGATGAAAAAGACCATGAACGATCTTCATCGTCTTTTTCATCATTAAATATTTTAAGGGGAGGTTTTGTGAACTTTATTATTACCCTTATAAATTATAATAAATTTAGCAGGTAAGTTAATCATGAAATTCTAACAGGATTAGACCTACGGTATCTGTAACTGTAACTTCAGATTATTTCAACAAATTCTTACCCATTTTTGGGGATTTATTTCCTGTTTAACGATGCAAGCAAGACCGTCTCAGTATATCATCATTCATCACTGTAATTTCAGTATAGATAGACTAATTTTATTACGTCGATTTTGATATTTATTATTCATTTTGTTCCTATACTTTTACTAAAAGCCTTTTATCAGCATTAATTTTTGGCATGCCTCATTCAAATGCTTTCTATTGTGACAAGGTGTAGTATGTACTCTGTCAGTGTCCTTATTTGTCAGCGGTGACGTAACTTATGCCTAAAATAGGAACCCTATTTTGTATTACTTGTGGGGAAGAAATCAGGTTATTATATGGCAAAACTGAACGTAGATATCGTCATATATGTGAGTATTGCATAGCTTAGGGACCTAAAAGTGAGTTCAGATCCACTTCAACATTGACTTCCCGAATACGCCTCTTTGGGCTATTATGAAGGTTTGCTTAATTTTGAGACAAATTTTGAAACTTTTAAGTTCGTTTTAGCTTCATAGAGATTTTTGCTAGATATATTTAAGTGACCAATAACACTTCCAGCCTAAAGCAATTCTGTTATTAATTACTTTATCCATATTATTTTGGAATGAGATAGTTTGGCCCAAGTATTTCACTTCACTTTCATATTTAATTTTTTTATCACCAATTCTTAAGTCCGATGCCTTTCTATTGGATAACGCAAATGTCTTTTCGAAATTTATCTCCAACCCTGCTTCTTCACTTGCCTTTTTTAAACCTTCTACCATATATAACAAATCTTTGCCGGTTTCTGCTACTAGAACCACATCATCGGGAAATCTTAAATTAGTTATTTTTCCCCTTCCACGCTGAAATGACAATTTTTCCAGTCTAGTTCCCTAAATATTTGTTCCAGTGCCGAGATCAAAAGGGTAGGTGACAATGAGTCACCCTGTTTTACTCCCCTATGCATTTCAAATTCTTGTCCGATTTTATCTAGCTTTATTTTTGCAGTAGAGTATATTCTGAATAAGCCTAATATACTTCCTTTCCACCCCTTGCCTTGTTATTGCTTTTATCATAAAGTTCAGATTGAACGCATCAAATGCTTTGGTAAGGTCAATACAGACCATGTGCACTGGAAGGTCGTACTCTCTGCATTTTTCAACAATTTGATTTATGCTATGGATATACTGTTAAAAAACCGCTTCTGAAGCCTGCTGCTCGAAACTTTGTTCCTATATAGTTTGGTACTTATCTTTCTTTTAATATTTTCGTAAATACTTTGTATAATGTTGAGGATAATTTATGAAATTTAATTTAAAGGGCCGTTGCAATTTAGCGGTACTTATAAATATGTATAGCGCCTACGGTCTCCTATTCAGTTAACGCCTACTATGTCAATGACAGGTGTCCCATTTATGATGTCTCCGTAAGATCGATCACTAAGTTATACCATTAATTTTACCTTCTAATGCATTATAACCGATGATGTTTATTACTTAAAGAATATGTATCTTATTTCCACATACTAAGAAGTTTATTCGTAGTACTATTCCTGTAATCTTTCAGATCAGCATGCATTTCCGTATAGCATTCTAACTATACACGACAATAAAATTATAGAAGTAAGTACTTTAATATAAACGTGTACAACCGATTAAACATTACATGTTGAATATAATTTTACTGCAGTAAATTACACACATTTTACGGTTATTTAAAGATTTGTAAGTAAACGTTTAAAATAACGGAAGTATGATATCTCATTTAATACCTTGTGAAATGTAACAGATTTAAATCAACTGGGGATGAAACTAATTACATGCAGTTTGTGTTTTATGATTATACAGAAAGTAATGTATGTGATAATTACTCAGTTTTACATTCACAACGTCTGATGCAGTAATCTGGCGTTAATTGCAAAACTCCCTTTGTTATGACTAATCTTTCAACTATTATATTATAACTTATTCAATACTTGAAATTTGCATTATTCAGTAACTTGATATCAATTGAAGTACTTAACTCCACTCTAGTTTAAAATGTTTACCTCTTTATTATCTCGTAGGTTTCATATGAAAGATTCATTATCAGAAAATACCTTCATATAGAATTTTGCGGTTTGGAGTAAATCCCATAGAGGTTTACTTGTTAAATAACGCTGTACATTTTTGGATTCCTCGTTCAATTCATTTAATACTTCCTCTTATTACGACCTTACCATTTAATAGTGATTCGGTTACTCGACAGCTATCGGAATTCTGGCTAAATAACATCACAAATTAATACATCATAAATTATCACAATAATAATTAACCCGCATATTTTATTCGTAGGAACTGAAAATGATATAATGTGCAGAGCTTTCCATTTTAAAAGAATACACTTTCTCTTCCTTTTTTGGAAGTCCCCTACACTATGAAAATAATTTTAAAATATACCTCTAATCCTTCCCTATCTATTTCTAAAACCATGCCCGGTAGCTCAAAATACATTAAATTCGCGTATTCGGCATCGATTTTGCAGATTTTTCCCACAAAATTGGTGAAAATCAATATCCTTCTTTCCTAATCTATATAGTACGTCAAGTAGTTTAGTCGTAATATTTCGTGTGGAATAACAGAATAACCCTGTACAATTCAAGATTAGTAGGTAGTTGTTCGTTAATTTAATGTCATACGGAAAGTCTAAAAGGGTAAATCAGGAGATTGAGCTGGTCAACGTAAAACAACTCATGTTGAAATTATCCGTCCAACAAAATGAATTCGTGGGTCTTCGAATTCAGTTTGTGTAAATGATTCTAAACTAGTTGCAGCTTTTGGTAAAATCTCCCAAGGATAAGCATGTATTTCCTATAACTTTTCCAAAACACATTCATATACAAAAAATTCGTATAAAACATTTAATTGTATAATTACATAAATTAACAACTTTCTGACCCATTTGTGCCTGAAAATTTAGAAATAAAAATTTTTGAACTTATCAATGACCAACACTGTGTATACCTACCTTAAATTAATTCCCTTATTGTGGTTATATGTTATTCTTGTTTCGCTTATTTCCTTTAATCAATCCTTCACAGCTTTCGATCATTGTCTTGTAGAACACCCCGTTTGTCCTTTGTTAGTCTACAGCATTAATTAAATGCATTGTAAATAAACATACATATTAATGTTTCGTTTCAGAATAAACTTTATTATGGCAGAAACACAGACTTTTAAAAAACCGTCAATGGAAAGCACTTAGGAGTGGTCAGAACAGAAGCTAATGGCTTATAATGTTCATTTAAAAAGTGCTGAAAGTATAAGTAAAACCGCAGCGGTGAAACTAGAACTCGGTATCGGACAAAACACTGTATGGAGTTTTATTAAAAATATTAAAGGTTTTGTTATATTTTATGTGTGTGAAATATAGGAAATGCTGTTTTTTAATTTCTTGTACAGAAGAAAAAAGTCTTCGTAATTCTTCATTAATTTTCCTTTTTATCCCACTCTTGTCGCGGGTGACCGTATAAAATAAACTTTCTAATTTTTTTCAAACTACCGCTAATTCTTTTCCTATCGGCACCACCTGCACGACTTTTTATATTCAGCTAAAACAATGGATTCTCTGTTCCAATTAGCTAATATGTTGTATCACCCATGATCATATAACATAAAATTCTCTGTTTCAAAAATAATCTATGCTTATTTTATAGGTATATTGTGTCGCCCATGTGACTATACATAGATATACATATCATAAAATTCTACTTAACAAAGACGGATAAAGGACAAGAAAGGAGAGCAAAAATAAGGGAAGGAAAATATAACGAAAAATATGGAGGAATAATGGTAGACGGGATGCCAAGATATCTGAAGGGAAGGATGGGCATGAAAGGGAAAAAAATAGTGGCGAGGTGTAGGTGCGGAAATGAGGAGAGACTGAATAGGTATTTGAGGGTGGACGAAAATAGAATGTGTAGACTATGTGGGGAAGAGTGGGAGAGCTTGGAACATATGATGAGGAAATGTCGGGAGTTGAGAGAGGAGGAAGGAGGTAGGATAGAGATATTGGGTGATGGAAGAGAAGGGGCGGAGTGGATGAAGGAAGCGTTGGAGATAAGGAAGAAATTAACGAAAATGTATATGTAGAAAGGAATTTTTTGTTTAACTTTTGTAAAAACAAATAAAGCTTACTTACTTACTTACTTAATAAAGAGAGCTTAGAGTACCAATAAAAGAAAACCAATAAATGAAACGGTAACAACGAAAAGGAAAGAAGTCACTAACGCAGTTAAATTAAAGGTGATGTAGAGCCCGGAAAATATGAAAAATGCATATTCTTTGTTTTTAGCATATCTAATTGTATGTCTTCAAATCTTTACGATTTGTCCGATTACGAACCGATTGATACTAATTTTATATTGCATATTTTGCATATTTGTACTTTTCTTGCATTTTTTCGTAAAAATTGCCATTCTTGGTATATTTATGCATCTCTGCGTATTTATGCGATACTGTTTTGCGGAAATAGCCTAAAAAATCTCATCCAAATAATAAAGGACTTACCTCAATATTAAAGCGAATCAAAATTTAAATATATTTACTTACGACATAATGTATACTGTAATATACGATTAAATAGAAAACGGGTTTGCTTCAGAACATTAAACACTAAAAACACCACTTGAGTGAGCGTTTGCTCTATTTTCTTTTGAAACTAAAAAATTGCACTCGTTACGGATATTTAAGTAAATGCGGTTACCAATTCATTTCTCTGTTGAAGTGTTGCAATATTCTCCCAGCAGAATGAAAGAATTGTGCATTTGGAAGATTTGCTTAATTTTCATTTAAGTAGTACTCTAGTTTCCACAGGCTAAAAATGATTTTAATTACATTTAAAATCTGTGCTACTATTGAATATGCCATTCAACCTTAACAAGTATTCTTTCCTTGTCATTTTTAGAAATTTACCCCATTGAATATCATGCGCTCTCATTGAAACCTGATTCTATTTTCTGATAAGAATTTTAATTTTTTTTCCATATAGTTGGAAAACATTTTGGCTTAATTACTAACGGACTATTATACCTACATTGAACTAAATTATGTAAATTGTGAAACTTTTCTTGTTTTGTTTTACTTGAAAATAACGTCCAATTTTGCGATTCAGTAAAACTGGGAAACTACAAACCAATTTGTATGTAAATACCAAAAGAAATGTGAACTTGACAAGCATTTTGCATAATACGCGCACTAGTTTACAGCAATAATTTGATTAAATTACAAAAGGAATTAACTATAATGTCAATGTTTGCAGAGTGTTCGCAGTTGTCTATTTCTAAGTCAATTTTCTTATAACTGCAATATAAATATTAGTGGTTGGAAATGACTGTGCGTCAGCCTTTTACGTGTAGAAGAGAATTAAATTTTATCAACTATAATGCAAAGTTGGTAAAAAGACGGCGTCTTATTTCTGACGGTACATTCCAATTTGCACACAACCGCTATATATATTTTTTTAAATTCTCCCCTGCAAATTTCAAAGATTACCCTAGTATATATATAAAATTATTTTCCACGCTGGGTTGCTTTGGAATTTACATTTCGGAATAGGCGACAACGTTCTGTCTAATTTCCATGTAATGGCAAGAAGGGGGCGTCGTTACCGGCACTAATTCTACACCCGGAGCATTTATTGTTATAAGTAGACCGTCTTAATTGCATCACTGGTGTTACAGCTACACTGCAGGATTCAGATATCGTGCGGTAAGACGTGAACATGGAAAATTTTACTGGTAAAGTGCGTCATTTCCATTATAAAGGACTTTACATTTTAAGCAAGTTAGGTTAGAGCTTAATTTTATTTATTTATTATGCCATTATATTATACAATTAAACGTGAATATATTGTTGTATTACAAACTAAAGAGCGATTTCCAAATATTTACGGAATTTACTGAAAAGGTGATAATTATTAAATCAACTATAGGCATTAAATCGTATTTCTTAACTAATCAAACAGAGCAGTGGAATGTGACCACCTGCGTCGGTCACAAGTCATGTCCACAATCTAAAAGTACTGACCCCCCGTCACTCAAAGGGAGCTTTTTTCCACCAAAGTTGTCACATCTGCATTAAATTTAGAGAATAGTTGTTATGTTAAAATGATTGTTTCGCTTCCGAATCCTTCCAGGTGCAAGGTGAGGAGTGTAACCCGCTTACTTGTCACTCCGTTCCAAATTTTTAATGGTACCTACACATGTGTACAGCGGTATCGTGAGTTTAAAGTCGACAGAAGGGATGTTCATTGATGAGTAAAGGAGTTGGATTTGATTAATTGTGACGGATGAGATGGTGAACATTTGAAACAAAAAGACAATCGGTGGTAAGAAATAGCAATAGTTTATATTCTTCATTTTTCATTGGATGTTCTCCAGGACAAATTCTTTCTACGTATGAGATCCCGCTCCTAAATTTAGCATTGATCCTAGACTGCTTAGCCACAAGAAACACGTAGTAAACTCTACAGGTTCAACACTTATTGGATCGAACTTAAAATCGTTAACTCTCGTTATAAGTATTCTTATTACCGTCGATAATGGCAGATATGAATTTGTTGCGATATTAACATTTTACAGTAAATATATATTGCTATAGCAACAGTAATAGTAAGAACACATAACTGGAAAGTATCGAAGGTAAATAACATAACTTTTGGTATAAACAATTTACATCCCTATACCAACACCTAACACAAAATATCATTTAAAAAAAAGGTATCTGTATATGATTTATACAATAATGAATTAAATTTGTGTGGTTCATATGAATAGATCATGAATAGATTTAAATGTGAACTTTTATATTGAAAAATTCAATAGATACTATAACAAACGTTCTTATGTTTTAAGAATAATTGATCTAATCTATAAACAAATTGATTTCATAAAATGAATAATAGATAGCGCAAAATATGTAAATCCTTAAACATAATTATTATTAAACATTGTGAAACATAACTCTTCAACATACTCCCCGACTTGGAAGTTGTACTTTCAACACTCTGTCGCTACACTATGAGTCCATAATTGGCAGTGGTGACAGTTTTGAAGTTGGTCTCTTGATGATTCCACTAATGGTCTTTAATTTTACAACTCTTACGAGATTGTCTGGTCCATGTATTAATTGAACAATCCTACCCAACTTCCAAAATGCAGGTGGAAGCTTATCATCCTTTATCAGAACCAACGAATCGACTTGTAGCAATTGCTGACAATTTTTGCTCCATTTTTGCCGCAATTGCAACTGATTTAAATAGTCTTTAGACCATCGTTTCCAATACTGTTGGGAGAGGCTTTGAATATATTGAAACCTATTAAGCCTGTTTGATGCTATTTCTGAGACATCAGGATCGGGTACAGTTGTTATTGGTCGTCCAATAAGAAAATGTGCTGGAGTTAGCGCTTGCAAATCGTTAGGATCAGAACTAAGAGGGGAGAGAGGTCTAGAATTTAATACAGCTTCAATTTGAACAACTGTTGTATTGAATTCTTCGTAAGTTAAAGATGTATTATTCAGTATTCTCTTCAAATGAAATTTTGCCGATTTGACGCCTGCTTCCCATAATCCTCCAAAGTTAGGGGAATATGGTGGAATAAATTTCCAATTTATTTCTAAATTGTTTGCAATTTCTTTGATTTCCGTTTGATTACATTTTAAAAATGAACCAAGTTCGTGCAGTTCCGAATTGGCCGCAATAAATGTTTTTCCATTATCAGACATGATGTGTTTAGGAAGACCTCTGCGCGCAACAAATCTTCGCAAGCAAGCAATGAATGAATCGCAAGTTAAACTAGTTAAAATTTCTAAATGTATGGCTTTTACCGCTAAACAAACGAAAACACACATATAGCATTTCAATTTTAGTGTACCGCGACCACGTCGTTCATTAATGAGGAACGGACCTGCAAAGTCCACTCCTGTTGCAAAAAATGGGTAAGCAGCTGTTACACGTAGCTTTGGCAAAATGCCCATTCTAGGATTTTGAAATGATGCGCAATAACGGTGACATTTGACGCAGGCTCTCACAACCCTTTTCGCTAAATTTCTCCCCGACGTGACCCAATACTTCTCCCTTGTTGAGAAAAGAAGTTGTTGTGGACCTGCATGTAAAAGGCGAACATGTTCCCTTTCGAAAATGAGGGTGGAGAATTTGTGTTTGTGGGAAAGTAAGATTGGATGTCGTTTATTCATATGAAATGAAGATAGCTGTAAACGACCCCCAACACGCATAATGCCTTCTTCATCGATAAATGGTGTCAAAGGCAATAAGTTGCTCTTTGGTGGAAGTGAAGAATTAAGTTTTAACGAATTAATTTCGTCACTAAATGAATCAGATTGCGCTATAATGATGAGCGCCTTTGAAGCTTCTTTGAGTTCATCATATGTTAGACTGCCAGTGGCACGTTCATTTCTGGTTTTTCGAGAATTATTTTTAAATCTGAAAATGAATGCCATGACATGAAGCAAAGTATGGTATTTAGAAAAGCGCGAAAATATGAAACAATTTGATGCTGCATTTGTGCTCACATTAACAATGACTTTGTCACGCATTTCTGATGTTTTCATTTTTGCATCTAATCTAGAATATGAAATTATAGGTAAATTTGAGTTATTCTTCAGCCATGGTGGCCCTGACCACCACAGATCAGAGGTTATGATGGATTTAACAGACATGCCGCGCGAGATCAAATCTGCTGGATTATCTTTGGTATTCACGTAATACCATTGCTCACTAGAGGACAGTTCTTGAATTTTATGGATTCGATTTGCCACAAACGGTTTGAAGCGACAAGGATCTTGTGCGATCCAGTGCAGAACCACTTGAGAATCGCTCCAGTAA
Organism: Pyrocoelia pectoralis; assembly: GCA_036250285.1. Taxonomy (NCBI): domain Eukaryota; kingdom Metazoa; phylum Arthropoda; class Insecta; order Coleoptera; family Lampyridae; genus Pyrocoelia; species Pyrocoelia pectoralis. The sequence continues at coordinate 41,664,630 of CM070078.1, forward strand.
TGTATTGACGAAAATTGCAACGTCATTGAACTGAAAACCTTTGACATAAGTTGTGTTAACAGAAGAGCCGCATTCAACTCTAACCTTGGGATCGTGCATGGTTTGAGAGGGGCTACTCTTGATTTTGCACACAAAAGTGACGAATTGCATAACTCCAATTTATTGAAACTTCTTATGTATATGCAAGCACCGTATCCCTTTTGCGATGAATCGCAAAACCCATGCAGTTCGATACGTGTTGGATTTGAGCAAATGACGTGACGTGAAACACGCAAATTGTTTAATAAATTAAAATCTTTTGAAACGGATTTCCATTTGTTGAACAAGTTATCAGGAATAATGTCATCCCAATCAACATTGCAAGACCACAAGTCTTTAAGTAGAAATTTTGCACATATTGTTACAGGGGTTAATAGACCCAGTGGATCGTATTGCTTTGCTATACTTGATAAAAGTGTGCGTTTAGTAGGGCTTGATTGCATACTACATTGATTGGTTTTAAAGAACAATTTATCTTCTTCAACGAACCAGAAGACTCCTAAAGTTTTTGATGATTCATGTGACCCTAAAGCGAACGTATTATTGCCAAGAATGTTAACTGATACAGCCTTAGATATTGCTTTGTGGTTTGAAGTGAATTTTCTAAGAACAAAGCATGCACTTAGAAGAATCTTATTGATGTCGTGCCCTAACTGAATCAGAGTATCTGCGTCGTCAGAACCTGTCAGCAAGTCATCAACGTAGAAATCATGTAATATTACTTGACTAGCTTCGGGATACTGCGTTTGATGTTGTAGTGCTATTTCATGTAGACACCTAATTGCTAAATATGGCGCAGAAGTGGTGCCATAAGTAACCGTATTCAACTGATATGTTTTGAGAGGTTCATTTGGACTGTTACGCCACAATATTGTTTGATATTTCCTGTGTTCAGGATGTATTAATACCTGCCGATACATTTGTTTTATATCCGCGGTCAATACGAACGTGTGCTGTCTGAAGCGCAACAATATTGCAAATAAATCGTCTTGGATGGTGGGACCAACATGTTGACAATCATTCAATGATACGCCTGATTCAGATTTTTGTGAACCATCAAAGACTACCCTTAACTTGGTAGTACTGCTATCCTTTCGCAATACTCCATGATGAGGTAACGTGAAGTGTGAATCTAAATGTAACTCATTTTCGATTAATGTCATATGACCTTGACTTAGATAATCTTCTATGAATTCTCTGTACATTGATGCAAATTGGCGATTAATATGAAAACGTCTTTCCATACTTTGGAATCTGCGAAATGCTTGTTCCCTCGTGGATGTAAGTGTATGTATATTATCATTGAAAGGAAACTTGACAATGAATCTGCCCGATTGGTCACGTGAGAAATTATTCTTAAAGTGAGTTTCACAAAATGAATATTGATCAAATGTTTGAGGGTGTGAATAATTTTCCTCCAACATCCAGAATTTTTCTAGTTGATCATGAATTTCTGATAAACCTAAATTACAATGTACTGCTTGTGTATTGATTGGAAATGAACCTGAAATGATCCAACCTAATTTTGTATTTTTCGCAATTGGTTTATTTTTTCCTAAATTAATATGACCATCGATCAAAAGATTCCAAAACAATTCTGCTCCGATCAGTAAATCAACCTGTGCGGAGTGATTAAATTGTGGATCTGCCAACCTTAAATTATGCGGTATGTTGAGCAATTGTGTATCAAAGCTCTGAGTAGGAAGTCTATCAGCTATTGAGTTGATGACTAAACAATGAATGTTTGAGTGAAAATTAGTGCATCGAGATTTAATTTCTGCTGAGCATTCCTTAGAGATTGTTGAATGTGCAGAATTGATGCCTATCAAAGATAACCTTTTGTCTGTTAAAGGAAGATTTAATCTTTTTACTAATGAAGTTGTGATAAAATTGGACTGTGAACCTGCGTCCAACAACACTCTTACATGATGCCAGCTATCGTCTGCCCCCTTTATTGCAACAGAGGCGGTTGATAGTAGGATTTGGGAGTGTGACTTGCTTGTCACATGATTTGAAATTGTTACAGTTTCAATTTCATCAGAAATCGAACTGTTTGAAGTTGATAAGCTGTTTGCAGCTTGTGGAAAATGCAAAATTGAATTATGATTAGACTTGCAAAATTTGCAACTGCCACTTTTGCAGTCTTTTGCTGTATGATTTGTCTTTAAACAATTTAAGCATAATTTATTTTCTTTTACCCATTCCACACGTTTTTGTGGTTTTAGTTCAAGAAAATTAGGACATTTAAATATTCCATGGTTTGACTTACAATAGTAGCAACTGTAATTGGTCGTTAACCCAATGAATTGTTTAGACTTGTTGGAAGATTTGAATGTATTTTTATGTGTTTCGTTTCTACCTTCAAGTGATTCCAACAAATTTGCCTTTGATTGCAAAAATTCAATTAAGTTTTCTACATCATTTTGTTTTGTATTTAGTTTATGCATCTCCCACTCCTTTAAATGTAATTTGTTCAACTTATCTGTTATAGCAACTAACAAGATAGTATTCCAATCCTTTACGGGTTGTTTTAAAGAATTTAAGGCCCTAATGTGCTTTAGTATTGAATCTACAAATTGTCTAATATCTTTACTGTTATCATTTGTCAGATTATGCAAGTTTAATAGTGCCTTTATATGAAATCTAATTAATACTTCAGAATTGTTATAACGATTGCATAAAAGTTCCCATGCTGTCAGAAAATTTTCGCTTGTCATTTCTAATGCCTGTATGTTTTCTAAAGCGGTTAATTCTAAGCATGATTTCAAATAATATAACTTCTGAACTGCTGTCAGTGTGACATTTTCGTAAATTAATGAATAAAATGTATCTCTAAAATCAAGCCACGATTCTAGATCACCTTTGAATTTTGGTAATGAAATTGTTGGTAATCGTACATTTACATTAGAATGCGATTGTTCATTTACCTGCTGCGATACAGCGGTTGTGTGCGTTTGAACTGGTGGAATAACTTCCTTCAGTCCCGTGTCCAAATGCAGTTGTTCTGCTGAATTCGAAGAAATTTGTACATTTGATTTGTTTTCAATGAGATATTGTGAGAGTGCGAGTGCTTCGAAGTAAGCCGTTTCAAACAACTCCCTTTCTTCATATTGCTCTGTCAAATTTTCATCTTTGCTAATTAATTCCAATTGAATTTGAACTTGCTCAAATTCTGCGTGTGTTTCTAACATGATATCATGTCTGCGCTTCATTTCGAGAAATTGCCGTTGTGACAATGCAGCCTCTTCACGAAATTGGCTTAAAAATGTTTTAAAAGATGTAACTTTATGTTTAATGTTACCCCTTTTCCGTGTTAAAATTGTAATATCTTGATCAGTTGCCATTTCTTGTTGAAAATTCAATTGCGTTGAGTTAATATCTCCTGCGTACAATCGATGTATTCTTTGATAAATAATTTTATGTTAATTATTGCTTCATGCGGCGTCGAAGGACCAATAATTTATGTATATGATTTATACAATAATGAATTAAATTTGTGTGGTTCATATGAATAGATCATGAATAGATTTAAATGTGAACTTTTATATTGAAAAATTCAATAGATACTATAACAAACGTTCTTATGTTTTAAGAATAATTGATCTAATCTATAAACAAATTGATTTCATAAAATGAATAATAGATAGCGCAAAATATGTAAATCCTTAAACATAATTATTATTAAACATTGTGAAACATAACTCTTCAACAGTATCCACGAACAACACAAATTACCAGAGATTACACATAATATAGCATGATAGAAGAGCACAAAATATGTAAGAACAATAGTCAGGGGTGTAAAGAACAAGTGTAGACAGCACAGTAATGAAACAAGCCGAAATGCGTAAATGATACAAAATAACTTGCTATATCGTTTACAAAAAGTCCTTTGATTCCAATCCCACACAGCTTGGCCACTTAATATACTTGAAATTTATACAATAGACCATAAAATAGATAGTGTATCAACAAAATATTTGCGTACCTATGCAAAATTCATTTTCACAATTAATATGTGTTATGAAATAAATTGTAAGTTCTTGCATATACTAAATAAGGGAAGATAGTTAAGCAGTATTATATAAAAGTTGTTACGTTGTAAAGTATATAGAAGTTGCTCTAGGGGTAAGCTCATTTTCCATTTCCTCGAGTGATGTGGGTTCAAACCTAGCCAAGGTGGAAAACGCCTTCTTTTCAGGTAGAAAGTGAAGCAAAGGTCTCGTGTCGACGCGATCTTCGTCACGTTACAGGTCCCTTACTGGCGGTTTAATTTCAACAGTTAAGGTCTATACAAGTACAAGCACTAGATTTTGATTGACATTTTTTACCATTATGGTAAAGAAAATTAAGATAACACGAGGCGTAGTGGAATGGTATTATTTTTTGTGACGTAGACATTGATAGAGATCATACGACAGGAAATTATTAAGATCATTTTTAACACTAAAGATAAATGCTAATGATTCTATTCCAATTCATTTACATATTACCATTGCTGATTTCTGTCATGAGAAAAGTTTTAGCAACGCACTTGGCCATGTTTTATATCCTCTAGTTCAAGGTAAATTATTGTACTACCGTTTAATGATCAAATGGATACATTGACAATTAACATTTGGCGCAATATTTTTTATCGTTATGTTACAGTTGTCTGGCATGAACAATTGTCCATTGAGATTTTGGCCTTCCATCCGTATTAATATTAATTTTCTTGACGTCATTTATTTTTTCAGTTGTTTATTCTTCAGTGCTTCTATTCCACACTATCGTCGCCGATTCTTTTTCCAAGTAAAGCAACGCATTAACGAATTTTTGCTATAAACCTAAATGCATTCAAGAAACCTATGTAACATACTTAAAAATTGTTCATTAAACGTTTGAATTAGAGTTGCGAGTAATAAATAGGTAATTGCACGGGTACTTCTACAACGAAACATAGCAATGTGGAGATTAATTTTGCATAAATAGGCTTTCATTGCATTAATTTTAATACAATTAGGTTTCATATCACATACCTATACAGGGTGTCCATTTAGTAGCCCGTTCTTCAAGTACGGCTTTATTGTTAAATTTACTAAAAAATAAATATACGGGATTGCAATTAGGTTGGATGAAGCACATTTGCAAATTATTTAGACACATACATGGTGTCTCCAAAAAGTATGGCGCATAAAACGTATGTTTTTTTAAATGGAATGACCCACTTTTTTTAATCGCAAATGTAAGGGCCTTGGGTGAGCTTTTCAGTCGTACATTATGTTTGTATTAATACACAGCGTTGTCAAGTTATTAATTAATACATATTTTTTTGCTAAATATCAACCCTTCCATTATACGCTTGTATTTTTTTAACGTCTTGTTTTTGTTTTTACGTAAGTTCGGTGGTGGACTTGGGTTGAATCAGAGTATTCAACCGTGACGAAACATTAAATTATTTCATACAGGATGTTCACTTTTTCTTTCTCCAAACATCGACATTTTCAAACTAATTTTTCTTCATTTTTTTAAATGGCACACCCTATTTATTATTGCATATTTGGAATTCCCGGTAAATTTTAGTGCAACTTTATTAAGCTTACCCTATACCTAAGTGCGATAGTTTTTTCGTAAATTGAGATTTTCTATTCCTTAGGGCAGTAGATGGCGGCGCGATGGACGAGGCAACGCATAGACCGGACACTCGAATCGAGGATACCGTTCAAAATGTTTGCCGTTTTGTACTAAGCACGAGTCTACTATTTTGGTGAAAGATTTCATCACTTCATTCAACATAGCTGGAGTAATGTGGTGAAAAGACTGTTGAATCCTCTCCATCATGTTCTATCTAGTAGTGGCACCATTACGATAAACGTATTCACTAATTTGTTGTCTGACTTACATGGAAAAGTGAGTCGGAGTTCCGTTCAGTTGCAACCACATTATCTCCGTAATGTAGTTAGGAAGATGCTGAGTTAAATTTTGAAAGTCTTCTGTCAAGAAATTTAAAAAGATTTGTCCTGTTATTGGATTTTCAAAAAAATAAGGACCAAGTACATAGGTAGTTATGCACGATTCCTCCCCAAACGTTGAGACTCCAGTTATGTTGGAAATGGTTGACGCGGATAATGTGCGGGTTTTGCGTATCATAAAAGTGAAAGTTGTGTCTGTTTACAAAACCATTTCTATGGAACGTGCATTCGTCCGTAAACAGCACATATTTAAAAAAATAAATAGAACCTTATTTCATCGCATCCTCGATTCGAGTGTCCAGCCTATGCGTTGCCTCGTCCACGCGCCTTAACCATCGCGCCACTATCTACTGCCATAAGGAATAGAAAATCTCCATTTACGAAAAAACTATCGCACTTAGGTATAGGGTAAGCTTAATAAAGTTGCACTAAAATTTACCGGGGATTCAAAATATGCAATAATAAATAGGATGTGCCATTTAAAAAAATGAAGAAAAATTAGTTTGAAAATGTCGATATTTGGAGCAAGAAAAAGTGAACATCCTGTATGAAATAATTTAATGTTTCGTCACGGTTGAATACTCTGATTCAACCCAAGTCCACCACCGAACTTACGTAAAAACAAAAACAAGACGTTAAAAAAATACAAGTGTATAATGGAAGGGTTGATATTTAGCAAAAAAATATGTATTAATTAATAACTTGACAACGCCGTGTATTAATACAAAAATAATGTACGACTGAAAAGCTCACCCAAGGCCCCTACATTTGCGATTAAAAAAAGTGGGTCATTCCATTTAAAAAAACATACGTTTTATGCGCCATACTTTTTGGAGACACCCTGTATGTGTCTAAATAATTTGCAAATGTGCTTCATCCAACCTAATTGCAATCCCGTATATTTATTTTTTAGTAAATTTAACAATAAAGCCGTACTTGAAGAACGGGCTACTAAATGGACACCCTGTATAGTGGAGTAATAATCTATAATGAGTTGCTATTCAAGTAACAAGCAATTGATCAGGTAAACATGTTAAAGGTTATAATTTACATACTTACTACAATTTACTATGTGAATGGTCACAGTGAACAATTAAAGTATTACGTTAATTTATTTAAGAAGGAAAGTTCTCAAGCGTATGAAGAGCCTTACCCCAAAAATGCTTACCAACATATACCAAAAACAAAGGAATATGCAGGTATGTATGCTGTCATTCAACAATATCACCAAGCAATGCAAATTTACAGATTATGGAACGTTCGATCATATCGTTGTTGGCGCTGGATCGGCTGGAGCCGTAATTGCAAACCGGTTAACTGAAGATGCTACACGTAACGTACTTCTGTTGGAGGCTGGTGAGCATGCGACTAATTTTACCGATATACCAGGAGCAATGTTGTACGTATGTGGACTGAAGAATAATTGGAATTACAAAAGCACGCCTCAAAGAAATGCTTGTTTAGGTATATATAATTCAGGTTTTGTAATACAATTACAACTATATGTGTAAAGGTTTGAAAAATCAACAAAGTCCAATACACCGTGGTAAAGGGATTGGTGGCAGTAGCATGATAAATGGTTTGCTTTACGTTAGAGGGCACAGAAGGGATTACGATAACTGGTATGCTCAAGGTAACTCTGGATGGTCATATAAGGATGTTTTGCCATATTTCAAAAAATTTGAAAATTTTCCCTCCGGTGATTCAGCACATCGTGGAAAAGATGGATACCTTAACATAATGGAATGGAGAGAAACTAACCCACAGTCTGAAGCATTTCTTGAAGCTAATAAAGTATTGGGTATGAAAGAAGTTGATTATAACGCAAAGGAACAACTCGGCTACGCAAGAATGCAATTGAATGTTAGAAACGGTAAAAGAGAAAGTACGGGAAATGCATTTTTGGTACCTGTCATGAATAGACGCAATCTTGAAATTTTAACCGGCAGTTACGTGATCAAAATACTTATTAACAAAAATAAGAAGGCGTTCGGAGTGCTCTTTACTAAAAATGGCAAAGTATTTGTGGCTAAATCTCGACGAGATATAATCATATCGGCAGGTACCATTGGTTCGCCTCAATTACTGATGCTATCGGGAATCGGACCAAAATCACACCTTGAAAGTCTAGATATACCAGTTAACTAAGATTTACCGGTCGGAGAGCACCTTGAAGATCATCCATGTTTCTCCTACATAGACTTTACAACTAATTATACTGAACCTGCGTCTAGTTTAGAAGAAAACTTACAAAATTACTTCAATGGAAACGGGCCACTAACGAATCCACTAAATCTACATGTGATTACATTTTACAAGTCAAAATATGAAAAAATACACGATTATCCTGATCTTGAAATCTTCATGGCCCCATCCATTAATAGTAACGAAATTACCCACAAGTTTTGGAATCTTGGAGACGAAGCAACGAACGCCATATTAAAAGATTACGACTCTCACAGTACGTTCACACTGTTAGGATTGCTTTTCCGTCCTAAATCCGTAGGAAAATTCCGTTTAAAATCGGCAAATCCGTTTGAATATTCTCTCATTGGTCCCATGTATCTTTCTGATCTAAACGAGGAGGATATAGAAATACTCTATGAAGGTATACAATTTATGCTTAAATTAACTGAAACGCCACCGTTCCAAAAACTTAATACCAAACTGAGATACGCACCTTTACCTGCGTGCAAGATGCATAACTATTTATCCCGTGAATACTGGCATTGTTTCATAAGGCAGTTAGTTTTTGGTGCATTTCATGTCGTTGGTACATGCAAGATGGGACCACATCCTTCAGAAGGTGCCGTTGTCGATCCAAAATTGAAAGTGTTTGGTATAGAAAATCTGCGTGTTGCTGATGCTAGCATTATTCCGTCAAGCATTTCGGGTCATACTAACGCACCTACTATAATGATTGGTGAAAAGGCCGCGGATTTAATAAAGAAAAGTAATTTTGTATTGTAAATCTACTTGTTAACCTGAATTCAAATTAATATCTTTAAAGTAGTAAAGTATGTTTTTCTTAGTGGATTTTAAGCCATATTTCTGCCTGTATATTTCTCCATTGATTAGTCACTGGTCATTAAAGCAGCAGTTGAATTTTTTGGTTTATATTTAAGATGTTTAAATATGTAATTCATTTGTTTGTTTATAGTTAAGTTATAGTATAATTTTTTCCCCTCGTCCATCATAGTTTTAATCCATCTTTGTTCAGTTCGCTTGATAATGAAACCAATTAAGTTTCGAAACATGTTGCCACTTATTTAAGTAGTCATTTAATTTTAATATTGCTTACCTACGTTAGGTAGAAACAGAAATTCAAGGAGGTACATAATGAAATGATCAAAACTTTAATACCTGTTAATTTGCATTGTTAACAGTTTTACTAACTCCAAAAAAACATAATCGTCGTCTCATTTCACTTCATTATAGTTAAAGGGGAGGTTTTTAGTTGTTTTATTAATTTACTGGCAAATAAGTCAAATCTGGTAGACCAAATTACACTTACCTTACGAGTATAAACAAAGAACAAGCGAAAATTACAAGATACACTTTATTGGCGATTGAACTAGAGGAGTTATGAAAGGAGGACTAGGACACAGTAAAATAGTACCGATCGCAATATTATTCACAAGACCCACAACAAAAACATTTATCCACTATATACAAACACTTCAACTTCCAACATACATTCACGCAACCCAACAGAAAACCATATTACTGAAAACAGCAAACACGGGCAGAAAGTTCTAAGCCAATAGACCGAACACAATAAAATAGTGATTTCGACAAGGACCCCTTCCCATAAGTGTCTCAAATCGTCATGAGTGATTTTGACTACAACGTAAGATACTGAACGGGCACTTCAGTTGGTATAACGTACAGGTTATGTACGGTATGCTCCAAAATATGTTGTACCTACTGGCTTTCGCGCAGGCCGAATGCGAATGCCTGTGCGTTTGTGTGTTGTTGCATCACCATTATTTATTGCTAGTTGTGTAACGAAGGTTGTGCTCTATAGTTGGAAGTGACAATGAGTCTCGTGACGGAGGAAAAAGTATTGAAGTGGAAGTGAAGTGTCTATGGTTACAAAATTTCGTCTGACACCACCTGATGCTCACGTGTGGGGAATATTAAAGGAGGAAATTTTCAGCCGTCCAGATCCATCCAAAACTGTGCCTGCATTACGTCAGAAGATCGTCTCGTTTTTCAGGACTATGTTCCAGAATATGTTTCAAAATCTGTGTGATCGTTATGGACACTGTTTACAGCACAATGGAGCACAGTTTGAACATTTACAATATCATCCCGATAACTAAATAATATCAATAACAGTAACCTACTTTTCCAGTAGGTACTGTATATTTTGGCGCATACTGTATTTTTGAATGACTATTCTTATTACCGTCCATAACGGTATGTATGAATTTGTCGCGATTATAGACACCAAAACGCATATAAGCCGGAAAACTACAGACCAATCACTTTACAAAATTATATTCACATTCATCACACGTAAAATAGACAAACACATATTATAACATAACATACTGACAGAAGAGCAGAAAACCTGAAAGAAAAATAGGCAACAGTGTAATAAGTAATAATATACAGCACAGTAATGAAACAAGCAGAAATGCATAAATGAAACAATATAACTTGCTACAACGTTTACCAAAAGGCCTTCATTCCAATCCACACAGCATAGTTAAATTTTATAAAATAGACCACGTGCATATCAAAAAAATTTTGCGTATGCAAAATACTTATACGTTCGTACTTCGTAATATAAAATAAGTTCTCGCATACGCCAAATAGTGCAAAGCAGTATTCTATTTAGGTGGTTACAATTTCAAAGTATGTAGAAGGTGGTCTAAAGGTAAGCTCATTTACCATTTGCTCAAGTGATGTGGATTCAAACGTCCAAGGTGGAAAACACCTTCTTTTCAGGTAGAAAGTGAAGCGTAGATCTCGTGTCGACGCTATCTTCATCACATTAAAGATCCCTTACTTGCGATGAAATTCCAATAGTTATCGTCAATACAAGTACAAACACTAGATTCCCACTTGGTTTTATTGACTTTTTTACCATTGGAAAGAAAATTAAGGTAACACGATGCCACGATGCGTATTATTTCTTGTGGCGTGGACATCGATAGAGAACATATAACAGGAAATCATTTTTAACAGTAACGATAAAGCTAATGATTCTATTCCAAATTCATTTACATCTTATTATTGCTGATTTCTGCCATGACGAAAGTTTTAGCAAACTTTTATAACTTCTAGTTCAAGGTTAATTATTGTACTAGCATTTATTTAAATTGATTTATGGACATACATTGTTAATTGAAATTTGGCGCAGTATTTTTCATCGTTATGTTACAGTTGCTTGACATGAGATGCATTTAGATTTTAACCTTCCATCCGTATTAATATTAATGTAATTGACGTCATTTATTTTTGCAGTTGTTTATTCCTCAATGCTTCTGTTCCACATTACCGTCGCCGATTCTCGTTCCAAGTAAAGAACATTTCTTGGGAAGCGCATAAGCGAATTTTCGCTATACAGGGTGTTACAAAAAGGTGTAGCGGGCTATGCATATCCGGATTCTACATATGAAAATAAGTCTAAAATGTTCAGTAACATTTTTATGATTTCGGCTTAGTGTAGCCGTAGGTAATCAGCCTTTTTGTATTTCCTTGAAAATAATTATTATTTCAAAAACCCTTCAACAACTTTTTATGAAATTTGACATTTGTCTTCATTTCTCAGAAGTCTACAATTTCTAAAATTATTTTGTTTTTCAAAATTATCAATTTTCAAAATGGCGGACATTCAAACATTTTAAAGTAAAATTCCATGAAAACTACTAAGAATAAAATTATATTGTGCAAAAAAACAACATAATATTTGGTTTTATTGTTAATACTTAATTTTATTTACCTAGTAGTTTTCATGGAATTTTGCTGTAAAATGGTTGCATTGATAATTTTGAAAAACAAAATAATTTCGCAAATTGTAGACTTCTGAGAAATGAAGACAAACGCCAAATTTCATAAAAATATATTGAGGGGTTTTTGAAATAATAATTATTTTCAAGAAAATACAAAATGGCTGATTACGGCTACACCAAGCCGAAATCATAAAAGTGTTACTGAATATTTTAGACTTATTTTCATATGTAGAATCCGGATATGTAAAACCCGCTACACCTTTTTGTAACACCCTGTATACCTGAATTCACTCAAGAAACATATGTAAATACTTTAAAAAGTGTTCATTGAACGTTTGAATTAGAGTTTCGGGTAATAAATATGTAATTGGACCTGTACTTCTACAACGAAACACAGCAACGTGCCGAGATCGCCGGATTTGGTCTCATTAATTATTTGATTTCCGAAATCCTTACTGTATATTACACTCAGACACAACAATTAATTATTTAAATTATTAATATACAAGCACATATTATAACAGGCATTAATTGCATTAATTTTAATACAATTAGGTTTAATATCACATATATAGTGGAGTAATATTCTATAATGAGTTGCTATTCAAGTAACAAGCAAATGGTGAGGTAAACATGTTAAAGGTTATAATTTACATACTTATTATATTTTGCTATGCGGATTGCCACAGTGAACACTTAAAGTACTACATTAATTTATTTAAAAAGGAAAGTTCTCAAGCGTATCAAGAACCTTACCCCAAAAATGCTTACCAACATGTACCAAAAACAAAGGAATATGCAGGTATGTATACTGTCATTCAACAATATCACCAAGCAATGCAAATTTACAGATTATGGAACGTTCGATCATATCGTTGTTGGCGCTGGATCGGCTGGAGCCGTAATTGCAAACCGGTTGACTGAAGATGCTACACGTAACGTACTTTTGTTGGAGGCTGGTGAGCATGCGACCAATTTTACCGATATACCAGGGGCAATGTTGTACGTATGTGGACTGAAGAATAATTGGAATTACAAAAGCACACCTCAAAGAAATGCTTGTTTAGGTATATATAATTCAGGTTTTGTAATACAATTACAACTATATGTGTAAAGGTTTGAAAAATCAACAAAGTCCAATACACCGTGGTAAAGGGATTGGTGGCAGTAGCATGATAAATGGTTTGCTTTACGTTAGAGGGCACAGAAGGGATTACGATAATTGGTATACTCAAGGTAACTCTGGATGGTCATATAATGATGTTTTGCCATATTTCAAAAAATTTGAAAACTTTCCCTCCGGTGATTCTGCATATCGTGGAAAAGATGGATACCTTAACATAATGGAATGGAGAGAAACTAACCCACAGTCTGAAGCATTTCTTGAAGCTAATAAAGTATTGGGTATGAAAGAAGTTGATTATAACGCAAAGGAACAACTCGGCTACGCAAGAATGCAATTGAATGTTAGAAACGGTAAAAGAGAAAGTACGGGAAATGCATTTTTGGTACCTGTCATGAATAGACGCAATCTTGAAATTTTAACCGGCAGTTACGTGATCAAAATACTTATTAACAAAAATAAAAAGGCGTTCGGAGTGCTCTTTACTAAAAATGGCAAAGTATTTGTGGCTAAATCTCGACGAGATATAATCATATCTGCAGGTACCATTGGTTCGCCTCATTTACTGATGCTATCGGGAATCGGACCAAAATCACACCTTGAAAGTCTAGATATACCAGTTAAACAAGATTTACCAGTCGGAGAGCACCTTGAAGATCATCCATGTTTCTCCTACATAGACTTTACAACTAATTATACTAAACCTGATTCTAGTTTAGAAGAAAACTTACAAAAGTACTTAAATGGAAACGGGCCACTAACTAATCCACTAAATCTACATGTGATTACATTTTACAAGTCGAAATATGAAAAAATACACGATTATCCTGACGTTGAAATCTTCATGGCCCCATCCATTAACAATAACGAAGTTACTCACAAGTTTTGGGATCTTGGAGACGAAGCAACGAACGCCATATTAAAAGATTACGACTCTCACAGTACGTTCACACTATTAGGAATGCTTTTCCGTCCTAAATCCGTAGGAAAACTCCGTTTGAAATCTGCAAATCCGTTTGAATATCCTCTCATTGATCCGATGTATCTGTCTGATCTAAACGACGAGGATATAGAAATACTCTATGAAGGTATACAATTTATGCTTAAGTTAACTGAAACGCCACCGTTCCAAAAACTTAATACCAAACTGAGATACGCACCTTTACCTGCGTGCAAGATGCATAACTATTTGTCCCGTGAATACTGGCATTGTTTCCTAAGGCAGTTAGTTTTTGGTGTATTTCATGTAATTGGCACATGCAAGATGGGACCACATCCTTCAGAAGGTGCCGTTGTCGATCCAGAATTGAAAGTGTTTGGTATAGAAAATCTGCGTGTTGCTGATGCTAGCATTATTCCCTCAAGCATTTCGGGTCATACTAACGCACCTACTATAATGATTGGTGAAAAGGCTGCGGATTTAATAAAGAAAAGTAATTTTGCATTGTAAATCTACCTGTTAACCTGAATTTAAATTAGCGTTTGTTTGCTATTTATATCTTTAAAGTAGTAAAGTATGTTTTTCTTAGTGGATTCTAAGCCAGATTTTTGCCTGCATTAGTTTTCTATTTTATAAACAGCAGATGTTGTTTTCAGTGAACTGTGCCTTCACTACATTACTGCAATGACACTTGGTATCAACAAGATGGCTGTCCTGGTCATACTGCAATAAGAGTTCGAGAGTTTTTGAAAACTACGTTCCCTAACCGTATTATTAGTGGAAAAGGTACCATAAATAATATCCTCCTCGCTCACCTGATATCGCGCCGCCCGCCGAACGACTTTTTGTTTGGGGATACGTATCCTAACAAATTTATGGCCACAGTGCTAACAATTTGGACGAACTTCGTGTCAAAATTACAGATTCTTTAAACAGCATCACACAAGAAATGTTAGAAAACACCCGAATTGAATTTTGTCACAGATTGTGTTACTGCCTTGCGTAAGGGGGAGGTTTTTTCGAAAATCTTATAAAGTAGTGTTTTGAAAAAAGTGTATTCTGTTCATTTTACAAATAGTTGGTTTAAATAACAGAGAAAAACTCACAACCTCCCCTTGAAAACAGTATATTGAGATGAAGGTGATGTCGATGAACGATGATATTTTTTTATGTTTTTAGGTAAAAGGTAAAAAAAAAAATATCATTTAACCCTGAAACTTTTTTAATGACGAAGCACCTTGTGACGTACTCATGAAAGACAGTCAATTTTATTTTTAAAGTGTAAATTTTATGTCTTTAAAGAAAAACGAATATATAAAATTGTGAAATTCATACAACACAACTCCCACGCTCTGAGAATTTCAGGTTTAAAATTCAAGGGAAACGCTTCCCTAATATTAGAGCATAACTTAAAGCTATTTAATTCGACTTTGTTTCGAACGTTATACTGCAAAGGGGCATAAAATTCGCCAGGTGGTATTAAGCAATTTATTCACCATTCCACGTAAAGTCTTGCATGTCTACTTACCAATCACTTAAGTAAGTGAGTGGACGTAAAGGTGTATTTAGTGTAAAATAGGAAATGTTATAGTATCCCTTCTTACAAAATCATTACAATAACGTACACTTAAATTAGCTTCCATTTTACGGCAAACAAAGACAGTGAAGTGCAAGCACTAAAACACGCTTCATAAAACGAAGTAACCCCCAAACAAAAGGCCAGTCAATTGCAACGAGTAAAATGGTATCAAGACTTTAAGTGTTTTTCTAGCGTATATACTACATTAGAAACTTGTAATAAAATTTTCTATCTGTGAACTGAAGTTTTATAATGAGAAATATACGTAATACCGTCAATTCCATCAAGATGCATTAAATTTTCCTCCTATTTCGATTGGAGAAAACACTCTTAGTCTGTCAAAGCGAAGTGCACAGAGCGATAAAGATTTTCTGAAGCTGATTATAAGTTTGCATGCAAAACATACATTAAATAAAACATTATTACACAAAAGTAATAAATTCAATGCCATTGTAAAACCTACACATTAAAAAAATAACTTATAAGTACACTCTCACGCCTCCTACAGTTTGACAAAGTAAAAAAGAAGTTTAACATAAAATGGAATATTATACATATTTTTTTAATTAATTATTTTTAAAATATTCGCAACAGCTTACTGAATTACGATGTTGTTGTAAAAATGCACACTGTAAATTTATTATTTTTATTCAACAAATTGTTTTACTTCAAAATGTCATGTGCTGTTTTCAATTTCATGGAATTTTTCAGTTTTATGGTTTTCATGTGACGATTGTTTATGCTTGATGGATGATCAGTTAAATAAGGTACCTTCTCCATGGTACGTTTATTCAAAATTGTAACAATATAAAGTTTTAAGTGGTAAAATTATAAAATTTAATGGCGCGACATGTTTCGATAATATTTCAATTCATTATCATCTTCAGGCTAAATTCTAAAAGGCAAATATGAGTAATAAGTTAAGAACAAATTGAAAAACTTACATACAGGGTTTTTCAACTTTACCCTTTATAACTTCTAAAAGAATCAAAATTTGAAAAATCGGCGATACCCGTCTCTAATAATATCGAGGGGGACACTTTTTGACATAAGCTTGAGATTTCATACCTTAACCCCCTGGGTCCCACAAACATACCCTTAATTTTTTTAAATGGCAACATGGGTCATGTGATACGCCATTTGAAAGGTCATTTTATATCTTGCATTACTGCGTTTAAAATTTAAAAATCGTTCAATTGGTTTGTGAAATATTTTAATTTAAAGTTTTAGAGAACTGGTATAATTTGTTTAAAATTTATCCCAAACCACGAAGCATGTTAAGTGGTAGGTTATTGTGTCCTAAGTAATTAATGAAGTGATTTGTATTCAAAAGACGTTTGGCCCACTGTAGACAGTAATAATTATAATAAAATCTTTCGCCGCCGCCAACAACTTTCTTCTTTACTTGAGACGTCTAGGTATTCATTAGTTTATGGTCTTAGCTTTAGCTAGTTCTGTGCTTTTTATATATTCCTAGGAGACTGTTCTTTTTTCTGTTAACTTCTTTTATTTCTAAGGATCACCACTGAGTATCGTTGAGATCAAAACGTGCTCATTTGAAGAAACGACTATGTTTTAAGTATCGTAGTGTAAGCTGTAATTTCTTAGACGCCAGAATACAATTTGGACAAGAGGAGTTTTACATTAATCAAGTCGTGTTTGACTAATAAACTAGGGCACCAAGCAAGGAATTTTTCAACTAAAAAACTTGGATGGTGCACTCTAAATAGCGATTATGCTTGTAAATATATTGACTTTTTCATTTCTTTTGACGATCTTTGAACGTTTCAATAGTTTCACATTTAGGTCTTTTTCTTTATTTTGCGCATTTAAGGGAACACTACCGCTTGTATTTTTGCGTCATGGTTTACTCTAGAAAAGTCACCTTTCAAGATACTGAAAAAATGATAAACGTCCACTGATTGCTTTTACTACTCTGGAAAATAGCGGCTTAAGTTAGGGCACAATTGAAGCTGATTAATTAATTAATTAATGAAATTTCATTCTCAAAATTCTCCGACTAGTTAATTTAATGAAAATGTTTTTATTTTAATTAACTGAAGAGTACGTGTAATAAGTATTGTGTAATAAATAATACTGCTACAATCTCTAATTAGTGAAATAGTACACTGCTATACGCCTATACCACGTGACGTGCACATTAGCTTTTTTTTCTACCAAAGCTAATTAGGTATAACATTCAAAAATATATCCAATTGAAATTACTATTTCATTATCGTTCTAAAATGTCCACGAACAAGGAAATATTTTAATGTTAGATAATGAGGAAAATTATAGGGAACCCTATAAGCTTTTACATTGTACACGAAGGTATTAATTATGTATATTATCCTATGCCTTATATTGCAAAATAATTATATTATAACTGTTATTAAATTTAATGTTTAGATTATTAGGGTATCTAAAAATGAATTTCACGCTGTCAAATACGAGGGAAGACAAGACCGTTAAATCAGCGCCCGAAGCCCTTCAACCTTATTAACTCTAACACTGCCAATAACTGTAATCAACGTTATTATGGTTTTAAGTTTATGTCAATTTTATACAGTGACTGAGTAAATCTTTATGATCAACGGTATTATATTAACAAATTAGTAACTGAAAGCTAAAAAGTGTGCAATCGGAAAGCTACCTGTTATATTAATAATAAAACTATTAACAGTTCAATCGATTTATTTTACAATTGATATTAATTACATGTAACTTAATTATTAAGAATAGCAATTACTACACAACTGATTTGTTAAATTAGACACATTCGGCCAGCACTTATAGTTCAAATTTGCCGGTACATACCAATATCGTAAATGGGCGCATTTCGCAATTGCTGCACTCAAATGTTTATGAATATAATGCAATAGATTGTGCTATTCCTTGCGATACCATTTACAGAATGTTACACCTAAATTATACACCAAAGTACGTTTACGCAATTAAAATACAATAAGTATTTCGTTCTCTTAAGTGAACCGTTATTACCATACAATTACTGAACCAAATACCATATTAATGTAAGCGTCGATTATTTTCATAGCAATAGACTTAATTTATTGTGGGATCCATTGCATTTGTACTCATACATCACATTTTCAAATTAGAACTAGAAAGCTTAATTATAGAAACCTTCTTTTTCTTTTCATTATATAAGCAATTTTATTAACGATACACTTTTGGTGATGGTATGTCTTATAGTCTCGTCGCTATTATTCCTAGCGTGATTTCGGACAGGATTGTAATTAGTGTCGATCATTTTTGCCCTGACACGATTTCAATCAGAATTTCTTTTCGTGTTCGCACTTTTTTCATATGAAATAGTGAACTTTTAGGACTTGGTATATAATTATGTATCACTCTTCAAAACGATAATGACACATTAACTGGTGCAATATCTCTCTACAGAATTTTCATGACATTTCATGAAAAGGAAAGGTCATGAAGACTTGCTCAACTCCCTCTGAATATAATGTAGAACAATAAAATGAGATAATAAGTGCACTAAAATGGTGATATTTTAGCAATGTTCGTGATAGTTGCAATTTAAAGTTAAATAGTATAATAACATTTAATACACAACGTAAATATTTATGAAGTGCTACACGAGATTGAATATCACGTGTATTTAACTAAGTAGAGTTATGCATACACTAATACACACCTTCCTTTCCTTTTACTAGTATAAAAAACGATTGAAGACGTTTGCTGACTTGACAAGGTTTGCTTTACAATTCTCACATGTCTATTCACATTATTCGCATTCTTTGTATCACAGATAAATGCTCACGTTTTATATTTAAAATTGTAGAAACGTGTTCACGTACAGTAACCATATTAATTTATAACCAATACAGCACGCTGTAATTATTAATAATTCATAACTACATTGTCATGCACTTTACCATACACGTTAAGTTTCTATCGGAAGGTCCAACCATGCAATAACACAATAACATTAAGTTAATTACTGAAACTTACGAGGAAAACGTGATGGTAAATGTAAAAAAACGACTTAGCCACTTAGCATAAATTATAAACTATCAAAGCAATTGACATCTAAATCAGTATTTATTATTCAAGTAGATCAAGGTTCTAATATGCTTAAGGCTTAACAAATAAAGTTGAATTGATTGTTAAAACACAATTAAATACATTACACTCATATTTTACGTGCATAAGGAAAGATTTTAAAACACCGCCTTGAAGCGCACCTACATTTTCTCTATTATTTATTGAAATGAATGTTAAAAGTGTATTAAGTGACTTGAAATATTCCCAAGTAGTTCTTATATCAATTAATGTAGATTGCGATTGTTATAAAACTCTTCAAATTGTTTGTCATTTCTATGAATGTTAAAGAATTAAAGTTAGGAGTGTTTATGAATACTTTTGTTTTGTAACTTTCGAGTGGGTTATACTTAACAAAATAAACCAAGTATTGTTCTAGTACAAACAAATAATTGTTTTCCTTTGTTTCGCTTTCAAGTACCTAGGGAAGAAAGTGAAAATGCTGCGCATCTGTTAAAAGTTATAAGTCCTTACCTACACTTCTCGTAACTCACTATACAGTGAACAGCCAAATGGAATAAATCCCGAAAAACGTTCATTTTAGAGTTACATCCTATTGCGAAAAAATTCCATCACTAAATTTATCACCCTCTTAGAGTCAAGGCTGCATCCCCTCAATTTTTAAACGGGAAGTAGACGTGCTTCATTGTCTAATAAAAAAATTTATTTTTGACGTTTGGTCAAAGGAAACAGTGTTTGAAGTTTTATACAAAGTTGAGTACAGGGGTTACTAAACTTATACTGTCCAGTTTTACACAACGACTAGGCCAGGCAAATTTTACAAGTATTGAAGGTTATAATTTTATACCTATGTACACTGTGGCCCGAAATAAAGGAGTACATTTTTTAATCTGAAATAACTTTTTTGTTTTTAGGGCGATTTATTTTCTTTTTACAGGGTTAATACCTCAGCATGTCCCCAATATGAGTGCAAATTTTGGTATAAATAAAATGTACAGGGTCGGACTTACAAATTTTTTTCTTTAATGGTGCATTTGTGATCGTTGCAAATGAAACATGTTTTAGCTAAATTTGAACTGATATGCTCTTTCGGTACGGTAAGTACCCAGAACACTTCCGTACAAACGAAATTCTCCGAAATTGTAGGATTTGCGAAATATAATTTTTTTATTGAAATAAGGAAATAATACATTTTATTAAATAACACAAATTATAACTAAGAAAATTAGCTAAATAATTTATAACTTAAAGTAAAATATTATGAATGTGGCCACCATGATTGTTCACCACTTCTTGTAGCCTTCTGCGCCATAAATTGATGGCCCCATTTATTGTACGCTGTTCAAAGTTGTTCCATACAAACTGCATTCGTTCGAAGAAATGGCAGGAAAGATGTAATTTAGTGCTAAGGAGCTTCCGTTTTAGTGAAGATATTAGAAAAACATTTAAATTTACATAAATATTAAAATTCGATATTTTTCTTTAGTTTATGGCTAATGCGCGTACTTAGTACCATTTAAATAAAAAAATGATATTTCGCAAATCCTACAATTTCGGAGAATTTCGTTTGTACGGAAGTGTTCTGGGTACTTACCTTACCGAAAGAGCATATCAGTTCAAATTTAGCTAAAACATGTTTCATTTGCAACGATCACAAATACACCATTAAAGAAAAAAATTTGTAAGTCCGACCCTGTACATTTTATTTATACCAAAATTTGCACTCATATTGGGGACATGCTGAGGTATTAACCCTGTAAAAAGAAAATAAATCGCCCTAAAAACAAAAAAAGTTATTTCAGATTAAAAAATGTACTCCTTTATTTCGGGCCACAGTGTATATTACATTTATGAATGAAATTACAATAGTTGAGTACGAATCCTTTGACTTTGAGCGTTGAGTGAAATTTTCACTCAACGCTTTGAGAAAGGTGAATTTTTAATCCCGTAGTTTTAGTGTTCTAATCTAAGAAAGTGAACACCATTTCTTTTATCGATTACATTTTTACACCCAAATGCAGGACAACAAATTACCATTATGATTTACACAGAGTGAAAAGGAAACACGCCTGTTTTGGGACACTTAGACCAGTTTCTTAAAAAAACGCTCGGACACGTCGATTTTCTATTTTTGGGGGACAACTTTTGATGTCAAATTTGACTTTGTCAGGTCAACCCCCTAGCTCCAGCAACCCTAACTCAAGAATTTAAATAGGGAAAGTGAGTCGAGCGACCCCTCATTTGAAGCGTTTTAATAATTTTCAATTACGGTAAGTCTGTTATGTATTAAATTTATCCTCCACCCAACCACATATCACCCATCATAATTCATTTATAAAATTAATTATGTTAATATTGAAATGTCTTCATTTTTTTTTTTATAGACTCGATAAAGCTACCCCTGAGTAGCGAAACGTCGTCTTACATTAATAATAAAAAAACATGATTTTTATGGCATAATTTAAACCCTTCAAACAAGTTACAATTCTGACATTTAGTTTTGACAGTACAATTACAAATGTGTCAGTGCCCACATAACACGAGATCTGCAAGGGATGTCCTGTGGCCTTATGCGGACATTCAGAAGTTCTCAGAATGTCTTTCGGATGTCCTGGGGACTTATGTGGACATATAGAAGTCCTTAGAATGTCTTTGGGACGCCTTTGAAAAATATGTGCTACGTGAGCGGTGTTTTTTGTATATGGGTTATATGTCAATTATGCCAATTTTAAGTGTAAATATCTCGACTTAGGGACGGTAAACCTCATTTAAACTCCACAGATGTTTGGATAACGTATTTAATAACGTATACGCCAAGTTTGAACAAATTCTGTCGCAAATCGTTCCGCGGAGGAACTGGAAGTCGTAGTAGGCGATTAATGCATGAGATATAACAGCTCCAACTGTCGACACTACGGAACTTTAGGGAACTTGTGTTTTTAATTTCCTTATATGTCTTTTCCGCCATTTTCTCCAAAAGGCTGTGGATGAGATAAGCGGGAAGCAATAGCCCGATTGTCCTGATTTATATTATCTGGGTAGCTGATTTATTTGAAGACATTGGAATATCTCGAAAACTACGAATCGGATCAAAAAAAGTTCTGAATAAGATTTTCTCGCTTCGAAGGGCGTCGTCCAATGATACTAAAGTGAACTCTTTGCGATTACAGCGCCATCTAGCACGAATTGAAAAAAATGTTTCAGATAAAAGTAACTTATTTTTTTATGGGGATTCCGAAACTGCAATTAAAATGGGGGTTCCCATTTAAGATTTCAAAGTTGACCTTAGTATCATTGGATGATCCCCTTCCAATCGAAAAAATTTTATTCAGCAACTTCCCTTGATACGATCTGTAGTTTTCGAGATTTTTCAATGTCTTCAGATAAATCGGCCACCCGCTATTAGAATAAGGGGTGAGGATGAGAAGTTTCGCTAAAATAACTTCTACATTACAACTAAATTAGAGTTTGCTATAAATAGGAATATTGGATGATCTGGAATAATGAATGGAACCATTAGCGTAGATACATATTCAGCGCCCTGGAGGAAATAAGATCTGTACTCCCCCTTTTTCGTACTACAAATAAAACTAAATAAGCTAAAAATATAGGAATGACTTTCTCTACCGATCTCCCCTTGGTAACTAGTTTACCAAGAGTAGTAGATAGCTGTGGTGATGCAGTGGATTTTTCACAAGGTCGGTCGGTATTCTCATGTTCTTCATTAGCACATTAATTTAGGATGAACAAACATTGATTTGGAATATTTTGTAGTAATAAAGATAGGTTTAATATTGCGCATATTGTGCATACGATAATCCGTGGATCATAGTAACAAGGTTTTCATTTACTGTTAGTGAAATTTCCTCATATATGAGTTATCGAATTGTATTGGTGATTTAAAAAAATTAACCGACTCGCAGTTGAAAGGAAATCAGACAGGACGCGTTTTACCCAGGAGGTCAGCAAATTGATGAATTCGGATGTTGCAGAAGTGGATAAGCTAAATGCGAAATTCCAATTAATACATAAAGCTCATGAAGTCATGGAGCAAGTTAGTTAGAAGGTATGTGATGGTACCCACGGGCTCAATCTATTTTAGGGAAAATCTTTTTACCAGAGAGCTGACTGTTCAAATAACGCTACCGAATTGATAAATTGTGCTAGCCAACCAGGTCGGCAACAAATAATCCCATAAATGTTCAATGTTATTCAAATCTTTCTGGTAAGCAAAAATCAATGATAATACAGCAATGACCAAGTGGTGCTCCACGCACTTAATCGGCCAACTACAACTATTTTTGTCAGCTAATAGCTAATTTAAGTAGTAAATTTTGTTGAAGGTAATAAAAGGGGATAAAGGCCAAATTGTAAAAGAAATTAAATATGTAAATGATTACGAAACAAGAATTCTACACGTTTTTGCAATTTCATTTTTAATACAACAGGAACACCGTTGGACATTTATTATTGCCTGACAAGAGTGTTCTCCATGTAGGTAGAAATTTATTATTGCTTACCGAAGAATTTAATATTAGTGTAAAGTTGTAAAACTGTCGCGTTCATTATCACATGCAAAGGTCGGATGACACAATAATTTTAATTCAATTCGATATAATTACTCATGCATCCAAAGTGCTGCAGTGAATTTGGGGTGTAAATTTCGATTAGTGTATTCATTCCCGTTTTTCATACTAAGAATTAAATAGTAGAAGTATTAACCTTTACGTGGCAATAATTTTACATTAAATGATGTAGTACGTAAACAAGATCAGATTATAAAACTGACAACTAAATCGTACTGCATTAAGTAAATTGTATTTATTAGAGTAGTAATTATTCGGAATGGCTTAGGTTGCGAGAATTGTAATTATTGTTTTTATACCATCCGTGCGCTCTCCTTAATTACATGCAAACAGACGAACACACTGGAAGTTAATTCTATTATAGTGCTGCAAATATAGGTTTACCACCGACCACCATCTTCACTTACATAATATTATTATAGCGATGCTGTAAAGTAGAGCGATGGAGATGGTCACCTATTTTCGAACACCCATGTAAATGAATTATGAATATTAATGAACTATAACTAATTCGTATTTTACACTTAATATTCATTATGCAAATGTCCGTTCATTAGTCATTTTAATGCAGCAAGAGTAGCTAAAATTCGCTCTTTACAAATAGATTACGTGGAAAATAATTAATAGCTTAATTATGCTTTATGAAGAGAATAAAATGAAGGAAAGGTTGGCAATGCTTTTCGTAAGGGAAAGCGCGTAGCTACCTAGTTCTTAGTTTACTGAAATAAATGAAACCACAGTTTTCGCATAACATCTCTTCAAAACATATAAAATCTCAATCTTTTGGTTAATTTTCTTAAACAAAATTCAGTTTTTATTGTTATCGTTTGTTTTATTTCAAGATTGCTCTTGATGTCCTTAACTATAATAATCGCTCGTTATCATGGTCTTGATACCGTTTCAATAGATATAATTATATAAATACTACAATAATAACGTTTCATTTAGAGAACTGCAAATACTTAAGAGTTACAACTGTGGTATAAATTTCCACAGTATTTGGTCCTTCGGGTTGAAGTACGCAAGGCTAACTCCCCTGTATCTATAAATAGCAAACAATTGCTCTCAGCATCTTAATCGAATGGAAAACTATATCCCACCAAAAACATTTTCATGTAAAATGTTGCCAAGACGAGACTTTGTGGCTCGCACTGTCAAAAAGTTGTTGGATCTCATGTAGCTTCTAACTCTACAAGCGCGAACTTCACAACTTGGCCATTTCGTTACCACAAGAACTATTGTATAACAGAAAAGTAATGAACAGTGAATACATTTTTCACTTTACGCCCATGTGATTGTAGCGAAATGACCAAGCCACAACATTTTTTTATTTTTTTTTTTTTTTGGTGTACACATCAGAGGTACCTTTTTTTCATAGCCCACTCTCTATCTTTGCCTTTTTTCTTTGTTGGTTTACTGTTTATTAGATGTATATTTAAGACAATCGACGCGCTCGCTCATACAAACTTCCCCCCCCCCCCCCAGTTTAAAGGGTTGGGGTGTAAACGTTCAAAGTTTTAGAATTTTGTTGTTGTTTGTGTACTAATACTAGCTTACATACAAGATTTCAGCTTTCTAGGACTTCAGGAAGATACCCTAAGAATTTTGATGATCATCAGTGAGTGAGTCAGTGACGAAATCGAGGGTTTTTAGATATCAATCAAATCTAACGTATAGCTATGCAATTGAAACTTTATATGTCTAATAAGTCTCCACAATTGACATCATATCCCGAGAATTTTGTTTATCTGGTATAATCCAAACCCGAGTTATGAGGGTTCAAAAAAAACGACGAAGCGCTTCGAGAAAAGGTAGGTAGTGCCTTTGCGATTCGCTTGGCTCGTCTTGGCGGGGGCACTATAGTGCCCCTGGATACGGGATATGGATGAACTTTGGAAATTGCAACACTTTCCGGAAATATTTTAATTACATTAAAGATTTTGCTTACCTAGTTGTATAGCGTGGTGTACAACACCGAGGAAGATTACAGCACAAATAATACAAATTTTTAGCATACAATGGTTTGATATTACCACCCTTGTGGACCCCATGTCTTCATCCTAGTGAGCTTCTGCCCGTGTACGAAGTTACTGCATGTAATTTTTAACATTTCAAATCTCAACAGTCTAATGTGTTACATTGATAACAATTTATGTAAGTACACTATATCCTTAGTTCTATTAGCTCAATTTTATTGTTAAACACTTTAGTGCCTGAAGATGACGACTTAGATTATCAAAACTTGTAGCGCGCACATATCAATTCTTGCATTCAACGCTTTTCTTAAACATTAAATATTATATGGGGAATTGGTCTCCATTTATTTCACTCCATACATATCAATTCTACCCCATTAAGAAGAATTAATCAACTGACCTGTGGCTCCACTTCCCTGGAAAATGAATTCAACGAATAATTTTCAAATAATACACGTACTAAAACACGTTTGGACTGTTATGACTCTTTCAAATGAATAATGATGATCAGTTCCTTTAGGCTTATCAGAACTTGTAAACTTTCACTGTCACTGGTTATGCCACTTTCACTTTAAGTAGCATAAATAGCTTACTTTTGTGATACGCATTTAGTTGTTCGGTGATGATAACAGCATCGCTGTCGAAACGCATTCGATTTCATAAAAATTGTTATTGTGGTTTTTGTTGTTTTCAGTGTTATGTAATTTAATGGCCACAAGGGATCCAACTCTTCCAATCTATTCTAGTTCCAAAGTTGTTAATACGTTTCATTGATACCATCAAGAATAAGATGATTTTTCTAGAATTACTTCAAAAGAGCAAGTAGGTATTCAGTAAGACGCACGAATGATGTCAAACTCAGAAATGTATTGCAATCCCTTATTCCAAAAAATCGAACCGCAATACGATAAAGTCAGAACCAGGAAAGTATGTGTTCAACAAGTAGAAAACAGTCGTATAAATGAGTAAATGGTTAGACTTGTGCCAAAAGGATTACACAAGTATAAATACATCGAAATTATTATCATTTTGAAAAACGTTTTGATGAGAACATTTACATATCTGCTTACCAACCAAGTGTCTAGTAACCATGTGTCTAGTTTAAAAAAGGTTTCGCTGACTAAAAAATGTTAATAATATAATTTGTCCATATTGTTGTTCATTTTGTATCTGAGAAATTCCGACTCTACCATTTATCCGATTTATTATTGTCTGTAAAAATATTCTTTCGGCCTATAAGTACTGATTATGGTCATTATAATACTCCTTAAAGCCTATTCTGGACAAAGTCAACTAATAAGAAAAAAATCGAAGAGCTTTCAGCCTATGATCGTCCATGTAGCATAACAACGCACGCTTTTTTGAAAATATTTCAAGTATTCTCACCATACAAACGAAGATATGCCCATTTCTCGCTCCGTGTATATGTCAATAAGCCAAATTTTGATATACCAAGATTCTAAAAACCTACTCACGAAAGAACAATACAGCCGGAAAAAACAACTGCCTCATATGGATTTTGATACATGGTGCTATTGTTAGTATTCGATCAAGAACAGACCGTTACTGGGTCCTATAACCGTATGGTGACCGATTTGTTTTAGCCAGTTTATTGTAGATTTTTAGTTATGGAAGATGTTCAATAAAATAGCACTAAGAGCCATACAACACGTCTAACATTGGATTTATCGTAGGAAAACTCATTTATTAACAAAATACACTCAATATTGTCTTGTGACTATTTCTCTCAACTCCTATTCATAGAACGTATCTATTTAAACAAGTTCCTTCTATACTTATCGTATAAGCTATCGACTTTGTTAAATAACACAACGCAATTTATATAAATTTGTAAACTAATCGATTTATTAAAATTAGTGTATTTAATTTTATAAAGTTACCATAAAATGATGTGTTTAGACCGTTTATTTTCATCAATTTTTTATAAATAATAAATTGCCCAACATTCTTAACATTAGGTTACAAACGTTTGTCACAGAAGCTTTTCATGTCAAATTTTTCTTACAATTTTCACGAAAGGTAGGTCGCCGTAGGGAATTGTTGCTGTGTTCAACTTGTAATAAACAGCCTTAAATAGAAATTACTGTTTTGTATTTTATACTTTTTTCTAATACCCCTCATATACCATTGGGAATTTGCACGAGGCTATATTTTTTAATAAATATCACATCCAGTTTGACATGTATTGTGTTGTTTGTACTGCGGTGACGTGTATCAAAAATAAATTAGCTGAAAAATTTTTGTATTTTCTTACGTTACCAAATTGAAAAAAAATTGTTTGATCGTTATCAAGAATGCTTTCCTATTTTCTTTTTTCGTTTAATTTAAATGAGTTTGGAAGCAAGAAACTAAGACACAATACTATCTAGCAAAACAGTAGGTGTAACCGTATAATTATATAGATATTACGTTACGTATACAGAGAATTGATTTTAGATTATGCCCTCATTAAATGCGCGTTACGTTATTGTTAATGAAACGACACCCACTATGAGCTGCCAACAAATACATAATTATAATGATAATTTTCTCTAAAACAACCACTATACATTAAAATCTGTTATTACTTCCAAGTGCGTGTGATAAATAAAATCATTCAATTGGCGTGTCAAACGCAATTATCGTCAATGAGAAATTCAATTTTGAAAATAAATTAACATCCCTCTCTAATATTCTTCTTGTTACCTTTTCAATAATCTAATTTCGTTAGATTTCGACGATAAATATATTATAGCGAGATGAAACACATGGATTTTACTTTACATCTAAATTATACTAATGAAATGATTATATGAAAATAGGGGAGTAGGAAGGAAACATTTTCTTATTATTTCCTAAAACCTATTTCGTTTTTATTTCATTTATAAGAATATGAAATTACTTTCGGTGATGTTCGTTCATGTAACTTCATAGTTAAATTGAAGATATCATGTTTATGTGATTAGAAGGCAAAAATTGATGGGTCGTGAAAGGTAACTGTTATTGTATATTGGTAAGTTGACGTAACATACTTTAATTATTAGTATTTACGTTGTATGAATTGCACAGTGATTTTTTGACTTTCTATTGTATTTTAATACTTGTGTAACGATAATTGAATGAGCCATGTCGAAATCTTCTACAATATTATTCTGTTATTTATTTCGGATTTGTATAAAACAATAACTTCGCGCTCAAAATTACCTTCATTACCTATTTTCTATCACTAACGGCTGTTAGCCATCAACAATGGGTGTATGAATCCGATCTGAATTCTTGTTTTTAATTTTCTTGGGAGACTTTTTATGTAAATCATCTACTTTTTTGCATTAAACTTGTAGATAGTTGCAAGGGTTCTTCGTCCAGCTTCTTGCAGTATTTCTTTTCTTTTATGTCTAAGAGCTTTTATCGCCCTAGTTCGAGTATGTGTTTCTATGAACAAACGTCCTACATATCCTTCATATACATGTACGTCCACCTCTGAAACTTAGCTCGTTCCAACAATAGATGCTTTTATTGGACCTACCACTTGCGCTCGTCTTATTGCTGCACTACATGTGCCCATGAAAACTGTCTCAAACCCACTGTTGTGCCTGGAATCTTATGTCAACGTAGTTTTTGCGTGTTGCAATGCATCTTAGTTTCAAATTACTACTGATGATGCTTTGAAACTTCTGTTTTGTTAGCCACGTTTATGGTTTCCTTATGCTTACAACATTTTTAAAGCTTTCGAAATAAATGTTAACTCTTTTTCCAACTGGATTATTTTTTATGAATGCTACAGTTTTTAGGAAATTATAATTAATGAAGAAGATAATTACGTTATAATAAGTAATTCTACAATTTGTATAGTTAATATAACTATTGCCATAGTGTAGTGTGTAGATAGCATTATAAATGTACCTAATACATAACTTGAGGAAGATTTTTTTGTTTTCTGAGTTCTTTTGTCTTTTTAAAATTCGGATTTTTTCATAGCAAGTTTCATCTTTCGAATTTAACAAAGTGCTGCTCAACAAAGCCGTACGGCATCGACCAGAGCAAGTTCGAAGCGGTCATATTCAGCCATTACACCAGGTAAGTGGCACATTCCAATTCAATTCTTTTAAAAGTTTCTTCGGAAAATGTCCAAAATGTACAACATTCGCATATCAAATTTGATTTTATCATTTCGAAATTTGGCGCCCCTTGTAGTCTACGCAAGGGGACGATGCTCCTTCTTCGCTGCGCCTCTGGTTCAATATAACAATGAGAGCAAATGGATATGGCAAAAATTTAAATCGGTGAGGGTGTCACAACAAATTTTTGCAATTTAGTCAGCTTGTAACCAAGTACGGCCATATTTTGCATTCGAATATAATATACTAAAACGATTATAAAATCATATTTTTCCCTCTATGTGTTAACTTTTATCTTAATATTTTAAAGCATCTCAGAGGTATGTAAGTCCTACAACCCAAAATGAAGTAATGAAGGTTTAGACAACAGACTTGATGACCATCTATATGAACTACACTAAATTTGACCAACCAGTAGACAATAATAACTTCTGAGAAGAGTATAGATTTCAAGAAAAAGAAGGGAGAGTATGTGCATCCGCCATAATGTAACACTTCAACGCTCAGAAGGGGGGCTAAAGGTCTCTTTTTTGGTTTTTCGCCTACATTTCAATAAGGGTTGGTCCTCCAAAAATATATTCGTATACAACATTAAAGCCGGCAACATTTTTTATTCCTATAGTTTTTTTGTTATCTGAGATATATACGCTCTCGAAAATCATTGATTTTTGAGACAGATGTTTGGCGGAAAATGTGTTGCGAAAGGTTTTTTTCGAAAATTACCGATTTTCGAGAGCGTATGTCTCATTAACGGTAAAAAATCGATAATTTTCGAAAGAAAAACCTTTCGTAACACTTTTTTGCCAAATTTCTGTCTCAAAATCAATGATTTTCGAGAGTGTATATCTCATTAACGGTTACAGATAGCAAAAGAACTGTAGGAATGGAAAATGTAGAGGATTTTGTCAGTTTTACTTTTGTATACATATATATTTTTGTAGGACCAACCCTTACTTGGATGTAGACGAGAAGAATTATTTTTCTACCTTAGCTTCTGAATTATTTTGGTCCCAAGATTTTTGTTCCCAAGAGTTATTATATTAGCCCCCAAAATTATTAATTTAGCCCACATAATTATTCTTTTGGCCCCAAGATTTTATTCATTTTACCCCATGATTTTATTCATTTTACCCCAAGGTTCTATTCATTTCACCCCAAGATTTTTTTTATTTTACCCCAAGATTTTATTTATTTACTTATTTTATAGAAATATTTGAAACTAAACAAAAATTCCACCCTTAAACGTATATTGCCACTCAGGCGCTTAGGTTAGATGTAGGTTTAGTAATTTTTTTTTCAATTGAATAAAATGAATAAAATCTTGGAGCCAAAAGAATGATTCTGTGCGTTAAAATAATAATTTTGGGGGCTAATATAATAATTCTTGGGATCAGAAATCTTGGGACCAAAATAATAAAAAAGCTGGGGTCGAAAAAATAATTCTTGGGGTAGTAGATATTTATTTGTCTCAAATACATAAACAAAAAGATTCTTATTTCCTACCAAAAAACACAACAAACCTTTTACATTTCAAAAAATAAAAATAAAAAATTAAACACCTCCTACACTTGTCCCCTTCTCTCTACCCTTTCCCTACTCTCCAGCACCCCCTTCATCCACTCCACCCCTTCACCCTTCACTCCCAAAATCACCTTTCTTTCTCTCTTCTCTTCCTTTAGTTCCTCACACTCCCTCATCATATGCCATATAGTTTCCCTCCCTTCCCCACACATTCTACATATCCTTTTCTCGTCCTCCCACCAGTATCTGCTTTCATTTTCCTCGTTCCCGCACCTGAACCTTGCCACCATTCTTTTTTCCTTTAACCCCATATCACTCACTATATAATCTGCCTTGCCTTCAACCATTATCTCCATATATCCCTCATTATATCTTCCCTCCGCTATCCTCTCTCTCCTTTCCTGACCTTGTACATCTTTGTCTCTTGCTACTAATTCCTCTACCATATCCCTTCCTTCCTCTCTTCTCCTTTCTATCTCCTCCCTCGCATATCCCACTCTCTCATAAAACAACCTCCTCTCTTCTTGCCCATACCTTATCCGTTCTTTTCTTATTTCTCTCATACACTCATTTACCATTACAATTTCATTTCTCTTCCTGACCTCTTCCTCATACTTCACCGCTCGCTTTCCTGTCTGCACTCTTATTTTTTCAAATTTTGTTTCTTCCTCTACTATATACCCTGGCGTCTCTCTATTCAACCCCAACGTCCATCTCCAGTACTTTTCCTGTATTTTTTCCATTTTCTCCCACTCCTTCCATCCCCATATCTCTGCTCCGTAAACCATCACGCTCTTTACCAACTTGTCAAAAATCCATCTTCTCTTCTCCATATCCTTCCCAAAAACTCTTTTCCCCACTCCCCACACTTTCCCCACTAGTCTATTTCCCTTCTTTGCCAATTCCCTGATGTGCGCCTCATCTTTATTGTCGTACCGTAAAACATACCCTAGATATTTCCATTCATCCACACTTTCTATCTCCTTTTCTCCCCACCACCACTTGTTCTTTACACTTCTCCCTCTTCTCTTTTGAACTACCATCAACTTTGTCTTTTTTACATTCGCGCTTAAACCCTTTCTCTCTAAATATCCCTTCATCACCCCAATTAACCCCCTCATCTCTTGCTCACTGTCCGCCATCACTACCACGTCATCCGCATATGCCAACACCCACACTTTTATTCTCCCGATCACCACCCCTCCCCTTTGATATCTCCGCAACTCTTCCTCTAAATCCCCAATGTATAGCGAGAAAAGACTCGGGCTCAACGGGCATCCCTGTCTCAGTCCTTTCACCGTCCAAAACCTTTCTCCGTTTACTTCCCGGACCCTCGTCACGCACCTTGTCTCCTCATACACCTCTTCTACCGCCCTCACCAAATCTTCTTCTA
The DNA here is from genome assembly GCA_036250285.1 of Pyrocoelia pectoralis. Lineage (NCBI taxonomy): Eukaryota > Metazoa > Arthropoda > Insecta > Coleoptera > Lampyridae > Pyrocoelia > Pyrocoelia pectoralis. The sequence goes on from CM070078.1 coordinate 41,697,863, forward strand.
CCCCACATTTCCTCATGATCTCCCACATTTTCTTCCTATTAACATTATCGAAAGCTGCCTTTATGTCCAAAAACAACGCATACACTTTCCCCCCTTTCTTTTCCATCACCTTGTTCACCACTTGCTTCAACACATAAATGTTATCCACCGTACGCCTTCCCTCCCTGAACCCCGCCTGCCAGTCCTTCACTAAACACCTTTCCTCCATTTCCTTCTTTAACCTCCCTCGCAACACCTCAGCATACACCTTGTATCCCGCATTCGTAATACTAACTCCTCTATAGTTTTTCACATCCTTTCTTTCCCCTCCCTTGTATATCGGGACTATCTTTGCTTCCTTCCACTCCTCCGGAAATCCTTCTCCTTTCCATACTTTACTCAATATCCCTCTTATCCTTTCCCTCGTTTTCACCCCTGTGTATTTCCACTGTTCACCTTATATTCCGTCCGGCCCTTGCGCCTTCCTTAACTTCACTTTTTTCAACGCTTGCTCTACCTCTTCACGCTTTATCTCACCTCCGCCCCTACTTCTCTCCCCACTTTCTTTTTCCTTTTCCGGCTTCTCCATCCCTCCTCCCATCACCTCCATACACTGCTTTCTCCATTCCTCCTCACTCAACTCAACCTCCCTTCTTTCATATTTACCTCTTCTCTTGTTTACAAATCTCCATATCTCTTTTTCATTCTTTAACCCCCTTATTTCCTCCTCCACCTCATATTTAAACTCTTCCTTCCTCCTTTTGCACTCTTCCTTATAATTTCCCTTCAACCTCTTATATTCCCCAATGCCTATTTCCCCCCTCTTCCACTTTCTCCTTCCCTTTCTCACTTCCTTCCTTGCCCATTTGCACTTCCCATTCCACCACTCCGCTTTCACCCCCCTTTCTCGCCTCTTCTTATATCTCCTTCTTTCCGCACCCGCTTCCATTTTTTCGCCTAACTCTTTCAATTCCACTCCCACTTCCTTTTCCTCCCATTCTACTCCCTCCAACTCCTCCCTAAACTTTTCAATACTTTCCATAGTCCATACCTTACTCTCCCCCCATTCATCTTCCCTCTTCTTTGTTTCTCCTCCCTCATCTAGGTCCTCCGTCAAAAATACCTCTAGCGGGTTATGGTCAGATTCCTCCTCATCCCCTACTCTCATCTTTTCTATACCGCCTACACTCTCCTCATTCACTATCACATAATCTATAACCGCCGCCCCCCTCTCACTTATATATGTGTACTCTCCTCTCCCTCCCTCTTCAATATTTCCATTCAGAATTGTCCACCCCCTCTCCTCACATAAGTCCAACAACTTCCTCCCCTGCCCATTTATCTTCTTGTCCATCGATACCCTCCTTCGCACTTCTCCGTTTACCAACATCCCCCCTTCCTCCCCTATTCTTGCATTAAAATCCCCACCCATTATCATTTTTTCCTCGCCCATCTCACCGATCACTTTTTCTACCCCCACTGTTGTCACCTCCATCTCTTTCCCGTACACTGTTACTATCACATACCTCTCTCCCCGTTTTGTCTTCATCCATCTTTTCACTACTTCACTACTAATTCTTGGGGTAAAAATAATCATTCTTGCTTGGGCTTAGAGTGACTATTCTTGGGGCCGCGAAAATTGCCATCCATTTCTCTTATTTAGATTTCTTCCTTTAAAAAATGCTCTCTTTATTGTCCTATGGCGAAGTGTCCCAAATGGGATTTGGTAGGTATAGTGTAACTCTCACCCAGTCAATTCTCGTCCATTACATTACTTTTTCCCTGATAAACATCGAATCCGGCAACTTCCAAAACACGTAAACGTCTAGGCGCAAAAAACTGAAATCTATTAAAAGAATAGTGTCAGATATTGGTTTGAAATGCACTCAAGAATATGGCAGAGAATTGTTAGATATTGTTAAGGTATTGCCATTGTACACTCGTAGAGTAGGCGTGTAGGTAATAAATAATATTGTTAAGAAACAGTTTTCATTACTTACATATTTTGCTTATTGTAAGACGATGTTCATTATTTCTAATATTACAAGGAACTCATTGTAGCAAATTAAAAATGTAATATTTGACGTAGTAAATTTTTAATTAAGTATCTCCAAAAATATTTCGCTTTGCGGCTCTCGGCCAGTTAGGTACGCCATTGTCTGGAATGCTACTGCACGCCAAGTTGTATATTTTAACAAGAAACACAACTAAGTGAATACATATAATATAACCGTTGAGTAAAATTCACTCAACGATATAACACAGATAAATTAATTACAGACTTACGAAATGAAAGATTATTTTAATTAAATTAACATTATACACGTGCGAACGTAAGTTTTAATTAATAGCAAAAAAATCTGTGTCACACTTTATGCTTGGAAGTGAAGTAATGACAACAGTTATAGATAGAAAGCATTTCCAAGGGCTAGATTGCGGCTTGAGTTTCTGGATATCATTAAATTTAACAAGAAACTAAAATAGAATACGAAACGGAGATATTCTAAATAAAGAGGCATACGAGTGAGCACGTGTCATTAAATGAAAATCCACAAATTCCATATAACATAGTCACATCGTTCGTCTCATTAATACATGGAGTCAAGTTTATTTGAAATGATGTCTTCTTATCTAATTTTTTCGTACCACGGAGCTACTTTTATTGGGTTGTAAATTGTGGTTTCAGTGTTCAAGGAAATTTACATAAATCGCCTTTAATCGAGTTAGTCATAATTGGAAAGTTTGAAAGACACAATGGCAAATAAAAATGTGAAAAGTTCCGTTACAGAAGGGCAAAGACAGGCGTTTTACTATAATCAAGGATACTTATTACTTATATGACGATAACGACGGAACCTTTATTTTAGACGTATGTAAAATAACCTTAAATAAAGGACATAGAAAAGCAATAATTATTATCGGTTTCTGGTCTCGCTGCTGTAGAATGGAAACGTCGTCGTAGTGTTCTCGTTCCCAGGACGCCAAAGGCGAAGCTTTACGGTTATGTTGCAAACTCCGAACAAACTGCCGTACGTTACCTATACGCCTCTGTTGGCTGCAACACATGGCATGGCGATTACAGGGTAAATGTTATTATGACTCCTGAAACTTAAGCCAATAGCTACATTATGCTGAAATGGGTCAAATTTTACAGAAAGATGTAGAATTTATACATTAAAGTTTCTTCAAAGTTTTGGAAAGGAAATTCAAGAGAACACATAACCTGAAAGGGTTTACTTGTATAAACTTTACCACCAATTTGTTTATGAAGCGTAAATCTCGAATTTCAATTTGAATATCATAAACGATTACCCAAAACGAACACATTTATTCTTAAACGTTACAGTTACCACTTACATTATTATGTAATTACTAATAAAAACGACACAATCACGATTGGACCGTGAAATTTTGAGGTCGGCCATTACCCGATTTCTTTTACGGAGGGGCAATTCATTTTTCTAGTACCGTAGATGGCGGCACTATACACAATTTTCTACGTAATTTTTATCAAAATCTTGCAAAATTTAGAGTGGAAAAGGACCCAGTGTGATAGTTCAGGTTGTCTTCTAGCGGTTGAAACAAATTTCTGTACAACTTTCATTACAAATTAGGCGTAATTAAGGATTAAACATTACAAAAAATTTGTTGAATTTAAAAATAAGAAATGGTTCAGCGGGTAGCTAGAAGTTAACTGAATCATATACTAAAAGACCAGTGTTTAAATACGTACCATAAGCCCAAAATTTTCGAAAAAAGTATCGAAAAATGGTGACGTCACAATTTACTGGCATTTTATCGCACAATTAATGCAGCTATTATCTGATAGATGTCGCAATCTCACAATTTAAGAGTGATCTCCCAAATGAAAACTGTTGGTGAGTTTCATAAAGTTCTAAGAAAGACGAACTTATAAACATGGGATATATTATACAGTTCACTGCATGGGATATACGTACGTGTAGAACAAATTAAACTGACGTGTAGCAACATTTACGAGAACCAACGGCGTTATGACATGAAACCTAATAACTGATTTTAAAAAACAAACATGCTTATTCTTATTATTACAATAGTCATTTCATCTGTATTGTATAAAAGGGATGTCCTGAACTTTCTAAATACGAGTATCTACGATATTTGAGCAACTGGAAAATTTTAATTGCTATGTTTACGAATTCATACTGGTATTTATAGTTGTATCTAATTAATTATCATTGTTAATGAAATTGAACAGCTCATGTATATCTTCAATAAGGAAATCAATTACTTATTGGCCATTGAAATTATTGTATTACAGGATGTCTTTAAATTTTACGAATACTGATTATTCGTAGTAGTATGTATTTGTAGCAGCGTAGCAGCTACCTCATAATTGAAATCGTATGCATTCGGCACTTTTATAGACAAACTTGTAATACTCACAATCGCCGATATTTTCGACAAGGCCGCACAAAGCAGTTTTGCCACTATGTACAAGTCCCCCATCGCAAATTTTATTTATACTGCGAATGAAGTTACTGTTTGTAATAAAACCGTTGAGTATTAAAAGTTCTTTATTCAATGATAAAACCATAAAACAATAAAACATACTACATCTGACCGTTGATTGAAATTGACCGACAGTGGAGAAGCGGCAAAGGTAACCTGCATAAACTGGTTTTATTAATTAGCACAAGAAAATAAGTTTACCCTGGATTTTATTTAAAAATTTAAGGGTTGTTTAATTACCCTGTACCTAAAGGATGAAACAATGTTGTCAAATGGCAGTAAAAGTACCTAGCTTATCTAAAGAAAAAACAATTGTGACCTGTCCGCACTTTTTTCATTTTTAAATGCCTCAAACTCATTTTCCATGTTTGCAACTTCAATTTTTTTGTTAAAAATAAAAAAACTAAAAAACCTAGTGCACTGAATTCAGAAAAGAAAGACCTTTCAAATGACGTATCACTTGCCCCATCATCCCTATTTACATTATAGGGGTTGTTCTCAGAGCGCTAAGGGATAAAATCATATCAGGTTGAAAATCATGGCCAAACTTGTCCCCTTTGATTTAAAAATTGATGTGTTTTTGTATTTCTAAAAAAAATGCTCTAAACAGAAACCCGTTTGTTATCTTTTCGTTGGGCCACCCTGTATATAGATTGTTCAAAATGTCCACCGTTATGTTCACCACACAATTCCACTTTGTTCCAATTCCAATTGTCGAACTCTTTTTCCAGAGTTGCAGGCTTGCAGGTGTAATTCTTTCAAGTTTCCGCAGTATTTGCTGCTTGTAGTTCGCCCAATGTATGGAGACGGTTTCAAAAAACGTTGAACAGAAAAAAATATAACTGAGTTAAATTTGGAAAACGGAGAGTCATAATTCTCTGCTAATTAAACAATTTTCAAATCGATCAACAATTCGTTTCTTATGGTTAGCAAACGCTCGGTAAAGAATACTAAAATCGGAGTGCTCTTCCATAAACTGCTCTCGACAGGAGCAGCTCAACTCTCCAATTCAACACCGTAAAAAACACTACGCGCGAAATTCAAACTGTCATCAGTATTAGAGAATCACCCGGTATTATGGTATATTAGATATAAAATTATATTATGGGGTATAATGTAGATTTCCGGTATTTTTTAAAATTATTTTAGTAGATTTTTTAGTAGGTTCAGGCAAAAATATTAGCACACAGTCCGCCAATTTTCGCGGGGTTTGTCAGTTTGTGGAAACGGGACAATTTTGCGTCCCGGGGGTTTTCTCGGGGACACCGGGACAGAGTACCGAAAAAGTAGCAACTCTAATTAAAATTTATGACATTTTAATTAAGTAATCGCCTTTTTTGCAAAGAAAGCATTTTATTACTCCATTAATTTTTCTTTTAAATTATAATCCGTGGCAAACTAACTAAATTGCCTCGTAATTTTATATAATTTAACAATTTTAAATATTATTTGGGGAACTGCACCGTAATCATGTACATTTATAAATAAACTCTACTAATCCTTTCTATCTGTACCTACAGTGTTGTGACTTGGACAACGAGTCATAGGGATTTCAATGCAAAGTTTTCCATATCTGATGATTGGTTCCCAAAATATATCAAAATATACAAAAATATTTTGCACCCACCAACGGTATTCGTTTACAATTTTCTTCTTCTGATGTTCAAAAATTGGCAAACTAATACTCTTACTTTTTAAACATCTTATCTACAGTGTGTCCCCGGATGTAGTTGACAAGAGGAAAAAAAATTTATTATTGATTTTACGACAAAAAGTCATTCTTTATAAAAAGTTCTGCTTGTTGAGTAGATAAATTGACCATCAGAAAATCTGAGATTAAATGTACAGAATGTCCACAAATTAAGATAATATGAAAATACTTCAACAGAACAGTATCATTTATTGCATTTTAGAGTTTCCTGTTAACAGAAAAAGTTCTTTAAGAACATAAAATTAGTAAAAATACCAATTCCATAACATTTAATCAAATAAATACGTTCTTCGATAGTTAACATTTTGCAACTCCAACGGGAAGTAACTGACAAATCTACAATTAATGACGTTTTACAGTTCAATATTATTAGACAATACAACAACCTTTGATCGTCAAGATTAATTATGATTATCTATATTAATTTCCAGATAATAATAATAACAATAATAATAATTTTTATTGTATATAGGAGCTAAAAACTTCTTTACAAAAGGTTCGGTTGAAAAGGTTTACATGAAGTCAAACAGAAGATAACTTAAAAGACAGAATAAACTAAAATTCTAAACATCCAGATAACACGTTATCTCAATTAAACTTATCAACATACAATCATAATACTCAAATTTTACACTTAAGAGTTTGTATTTTTACTAATTTTATGTTCTTAAAGAACTTTTTCTGTTAACAGGAAACTCTAAAATGCAATAAATGATACTGTTCTGTTGAAGCATTTTCATGTTATCTTAATTTGTGGACATTCTGTACATTTAATCTCAGATTTTCTGATGGTTAATTTATCTACTCAACAAGCAGAACTTTTTATAAAAAATGACTTTGTCGTAAAATCAATAATAAAATTTTTTTTCCTCTTGTCAACTCCATCCGGGGACACACTGTATATCTATAAAGATCAATGCCACTTTTCGTTGTAATTTTATAACTCAAGAACGGGCTCAACTATCCAAACCAAATTTTTAGGCTTTGTTCGGATTATTTAGTAGATGGTTTGTGTGAAGTTTGCACTGAATCGCTCGAGCGGTTCTTCATTTATCACATTTTTTGTAACAAATGAATTCAATAAATGGCGAATCATTTTGGCGTTAATTATTGCATTGTATTTATATTTTTAAACATATTGTTGAGTGCATTCATACAAACGGTGAGTCTAATCGAGTATTCACACCGGGAAATAAGAAAATACGAATTTCCCAAGACCGCGGGCAAAGCTGCGGGTAAGCAGGTAGTCTTTAATAAAAAGAATTTCATATTCCATCAAAACGCAACACAATTTATTTAGAATACACACTTTGCAACAAAAAAAACACCCAATTCAATTAAACAAAATGCGTAATTAAAAATAAGAAAAAATAATGGTAATAATAAAAAAAATTGATTGATTCCATTGTGGTGGAATTATTGCAAACACAAAATGGAGTGCGGTGTAATTAATTAAAGATTAATTAAAAGGTAACTCGCAGCCTTCCCCATGGAACGTTTAAATTTTATTAATTAAATTGTGTTGTGAGTTAATGCATACAATTAAATTAAATTAAAGCGACTTGTTTCGACAACAACTCGTCATCCTCAGGCATATCTAAAATATTGAAATTAAAATTGAGTAAAAACTTAAGTAATAATTACAAATAAGAGGTCGAAGTAAACACACATTTTTTAAATATACAATAGCAATTAAATCGATAAAAAATGAAATGTATGACATCTAAACTTTCATGTAAACAGTACATTTATTATAAAAACATTCAGCAGTAGGTACATACGGTGAGCATTCGCAGTACAAAAATCTATTCACAAATCCTCTTACCACAAAACTGCTTTTAAAAATACGCGGAACGGTCCCGTTCAAAACGGGACGTATGGTCACATTAGGCAAAGGCAATATTTGGTTGTTGGTAATTCAAATTCTTCAAACCCTGTAGCTAAATAGGATAACCCCTCTGATAAATAGGGCCATAAATAAGCCCCTTTGGATACGTATTACTATGTACTTCAATTTTATTTTCCATTGTTTTCCAGTTTTTATTTTTTAAAAAATCCGTTACTTTAGTTTGGTTCTCCATAATTTGGCCGATCCCTAATTTATGCTGCCCTGGGCACTAGCCCTTAAGCCACCCCTAAATTCGCCAATGATTACATGACCTAAGGGTAAAAATCAGGCGCGTACCGCTTGGTCTGCCCCCCCCCCCCCCGCCCCGAAATATTCATTAAAGGGTCAATCACTGTTTCTAAACACAAAGAATAAGAATAATAATGTTAATTTTGAGATTACAGTACAGCTGTCATGCATGGACTGAGTGCCGGTTTTTGGCTATATCTGGCTAATATAAGTCCTACATCTGAATATACGTCCAAATAATAAATACCCTAAACTAAAACTTCAGGATGTATACGGGTCGATATAGGTATAGAGAAGCTAGGTAATAAAAATGATTACACAGTTCGAACGTCCGTAATAATCCTACACCCATAAAGATAACAGTTTCACATTACACATAGTTTGAATAAGCGCAATAAAAATCTAATAATTTCGTTTACATAGTGTCAGCATTGCGGTAAATCTAGCTTATCAACTTAATTGTTAAGCACGTCCTGTCTTATAATAGGTCCATTAAAATCAATAGATCAATTAATATCGATCCCGAAGAAATAATCAATCGTCTTGCGCTTTCATCTAGATGTCTTAACTTTGTTATTTAGATTATTTTGGGGAAGGTTGCGAGTCTTTGAATTCTTTCTAGATCTAGATTATTATTATTTTAAAAAAATGCTTCTTTTTATGTTGTTTTTACTGCTTGCATTGCAAATATTTTTTTAATAATGTGCATTCATGGTGACTAAAAATTACTGTAATTCATAACAGTCAGTAGCATAACTGTTTTGAGAGCCCTCTTTTCACAAAAAGCTCAACCATGAAAAGTACTGCATTCAGTAACAAACTTTAATTCAAATTATAGTGACATCTGCTATGGGAGTAGTTTGAGGGAAAAAATAACCTTTATTAACTGAACCGCCATCTCATGTAAAATCTTACTAAACACACTTTGAATTGCCCCTCTTAAGGTGTGGCAGAATTGCACAAAATTATTTGAATGTAACAACAATTAAAGTGCACTTTGTAATGTTTCCCACACGAAAAGGAGGACTCAAATCGTCTCTGAAAAATATAACCCTACAAAGATCCCAATTGAGGTTGTAAATCATGTAATTGACAGTGAAAAAGGCACATAACGCATTCAAGGGTATTTTATCGGTTAGAGAGAAATCAATTGCTCAACCCTACTGTCATTGAAATTTATTTAATGCAAATTCATTTAACATCCATAAATAAATGAGAGTTTAGCCATAATGATTAATTGTTTTTTAGTTAGTTATGCTACATTAACGGTAATTGTGCATGCTGAAGAGTAGGACGATATAGTGCCAAGGTTACATTACAAGAACCTTGAATTACATCCTTATTTTAAACTTCATCGCGATTTAATGGCAATTGTGACCATTGAACGTTTGCGTTTCATAGTCAATAAAATTGCCATTTCGATAACAGGAGAGTAAAACTTGTGCGCTGATATGTAAATTTTCTACGATTACAGTAATACGTAACACTGAATTCTAAGGTTCCTAATTAGATTTTCCTTTTTTTCCTTACGAAATTTCCAAGTGTCTTCGCTTCGATCGCATTTTCATGCGTTTCCAGGTAGCTGAAACAACAAATTAAAATGACAGTCTTGTTCAAGCTATCTCCTTCAAGTGGGATATAAAATATTATCATCGACTTCTTTCATTTCCAATAAAATTAAATAGTTTGTGCCACGTCGGACTATATTGTGATTGTACCTCTGGCCCTACTACCATCACGATATTTTAAAAACTTTTCTACTTTCTCGACCTCTCCTCTCTATATTGTTTTCATTAGTTATCGTGACTTCAATCGCAGTACTTATGTCAGACTAAGGGCGTCGTTATAAAAAAAGATCAGAGATGGGCAGGGATACTTGAATAGTACTTATAAAAATTGCACTTTCTTCAAAAGATATTTGAATATCAAGAATTCGAAGCGATTATAATAAAAGTAGGTAGGTAATCATTTTGAACAACTTTTCTATATATCCTTCAGTTATAGTGAAATGTTGAGTATTTTCCTCCCCACGCCAATATATGAGGGGAGATCTTTATGTAATTTTCCTAGAAAAAAAGACGGTTGGGCAACTTTTTAAATTAACACTAATTAACATTTAAGCACTTATTCCAACGTTTCTGCAATAACTCAGTACCTTTCAAAAAATCTTCGGGCATTTATAATCTTCTGTAGTCCATCATCACAAGAACTTCATCCCCACTGAAACCCCAATCACTGACGACACCCTGAATTTTTGGAGCTTAATGTTCGCTTAATCATCAAATGATGATTGTTTGGTCTTTTGAACCCTAGGGCAATTAAGCTTTACACTGGTGCCTATTTATTCATCCCCTGTAATTTACCAATAAATCCGTCATTGTCTCAAAAAATTGTAGCCATAGGTTTTCCATAGGATCATTGAGTTCTTGTCTTATTGATGGTCCCATACGAATCCGTTTAAGAGGTTCTTCTTTTGTAGGTAGGTACCTCATGTCTCATCATCAGTTGTAATTTTCGCAAAAATTTCTGCTTCATTAGCTAAGGTGGTACAATTTCCTTTCTTATTTTACTTTTGAGTACCGACACATTTCATTATGCACAACTTTAATCATTGTTATGGTTCATTCCCAAAAAGCTTTATAACGCTTCATGTTCAAGCTTTAATTAACCCCCCCAAATTTGACGAAAAGCATAATTTTTTTAATTTTTAGTCTTTGAGACATCAAAAAGTTCCTATACGAGCCTCAAGTATTTGTTTTGAAGGGATGGAAAGGTTGGAAAACCTCATACCTATGCGGTATGCGTGTGGGCTACAGATAGGTAGGTAGGTATAGGCTATACCGTACTCTATTTTAACTCCCCCCCCCCCCATGAAAATGTTGAAATTACGCCCTTGTTGAAATGTATAAATATAATGATGTACAAGGAATGAGCAAATTGACCTCATTAGTTCGCCATTACTTCACATTCTTGACCATAACAAGAATTCCTAACCTTTAAGATCCTTTGATGTGGTATGCATGGGTGTTTAGCTGTCTTAACGTTGTATCTTAGCAACTCTTCTTTAATATTCTTTAAATCACAATCTGTTACCCTTGATAATGAATGGCACATGGGCACGTTGGTCACATTGGGTTACATTTAAAGTAGAAAATTGTGTGTGCCTTCAATAATATGCACCAAATTGAAGAATATTAAAATCGGAGTTAGGATTAAAGGATGAGAGTAAAGGATAAAGTATGAAGAATATGTTCTGCCAAGGCCGATTTCTAAGCTAACTTGTTTTTAATGGAACAGAAATGTTGCTTGAATCTAATGGAGAAGGATCTACCCGTTTGGCCAATGTAAAAACGAGGACAGGAGTTACATTGAAGTTTGTATATGCCCGGTTTGTCAAGTTTGTGAATAGTGCCTTTGTTCTTTATTAAAGTTTTGCTAAGGGTATTATGGTTAGAGAAGGAAATGTGAATGTTATATTTTTTGAACATGTTCTTAATTTTATAGGACAAATTGGGAATGAAAAGGAGAGAACGGAATACTTGATGGTCTGTAATTGATTTAAGAGTAGTAACCTGAGTACAAGCATAATAGAAGAGGGATAGTAGAACAACCTGTTCGCGCCAATTTTTTTGCCAGTGAAAATAATGTACAGAATGTGCTGCCGTTTGAGGAGAGTAGCGTAATGTAAATGGAGGAGAGTAGCGTAATTTTGTAAACGTACTTATCGTTTTCGTTATTGCCGGCTTTTGCCTCGACGTAATGAATGCATTGTTTGCGATAATGAAAGATTTTATTTTTATAATACCACAAATAATTTATCTGCAATAATACGTATGTTTTAAGTTATTACATCCGGCGCATGATTGCACATTTTGTCACCAGTTATAATTTTTATTTATGCACCTTACTTAACCACCTAACCAATCGAATTCAATTCAAATTATAGCCAGGTGAATTTAAAAGAAAAGACCCGAAAAATATGGAAAATTTAAAAAAATGTAATTATCTCGGTAGTAGAAGCCGATTGAGATGTAAAGAATCTGTCACGTGATCTCTACAAGGAATGAAAATTAAAATAGTCAGCTTAATTATTCCGCTCAAAGGTGCAATTGCACTTAATTGCATTTAGAACTATTCAATTATTTGTACAATTTTTAATGATATTTTAAGTTGTACAGCTACATATTTATTAGTTTCTTACAGAGTAAAGATCACGTGGCAGGTTCTTTACATCCCAATCGGCTTCTACCTTCTACTACAAAACCTAAGAAATACAGGATGATGCAAGAAACACAAACGTTTAAATTCATAACTACCACCTCAGATTGAATCACATATTTATACAAAAAATATAATAAGGAATTTATACCCTTATTTACATTTAAATGAGTACAATTACCTCTGTAACGAGGTGGAATAACTTCGGAATATATGTACGAGGGTTATCCGTAAAATAAGGTCTACAATTTTTTTTCAAAGATAAACACGTCTATTTGCTTGGATTACTACATTGTTGGAAAGCCCCTTCCTATCGCAAAACACAGTCGCCATCGCTTTTCCGGCAGACAATGTTTGTTTAAACCTTCGCGGCTTCGGCGATCCTGAATGCTGCCACTGACGGGACTGTTCTTTTGCTTCTGGTGTCGTACAATGGACTCAGATTTCGCCGCCAGTGACAATTGAATTCACAGGCCGCTTGTCGTTACCGTTTCTGATCTTATGGGAACCAATCTTGTGATAATGATAATGTTCTGTCACAATCTTGTCAATAGTGGTCTTTCTGACATCAAGGATAAATTCGCACTCGTCGATTTTCAAGTATTACCCTCTTCACTTTTTGATCACTGACGGACAATTTGTAAATCACGAAAAAATGTTGGAGGAAAAAAAATAAAAAAATATCGTTTTTCTCTCCCTTTCCGCCCCAAAAAAGGGGTTGCAGTTGGGAGTGAAAAAAGCGCAATAAAAAATAGGTGTTCCTATTTAAGTTTTCAAAACTCACCCCCACTCCACCCGACAGAGGGGTGAGGTGATGTGTACGTGTCATGACGTTTCATAAAATGAAGGAAGCGTGTTTTTACTTTTTGTAATTGGGTGTGTCGTTCAGTGGCGTACCTAGAATTTTTGCCGCCCGGGGCGGTCTCCAATTTGCCGCCCATTCTAAGTCAATCAAATGGTGGTTTTTATAAATTAATAAACATAAATGAATAGTTGCATTTAATCCGAACTGTACGTAGGGAACTTTTTTACCATTGCATGCAATATTTAAATTAGGCAGTAATAAAGAAAGCCGCATGAGGCATAAATGCAACCTTTATAAAAATACAAGATACTTTTTAAAGGCCACAAGAAACTTACGGAGGCCGAAGGTTCCCCGCCTATGAGACAAAACCTAATTTACAAAAAAAAATTACCATTAAATATTTTTTATTTTATATTTATAAATGACTGCGTACATTCCAAGCACCAACATAAACAAAATGCCGTTCGGGCAGCGAGAGTTGACCACTGCCGCCCGGTGCGGACCGCAGCCCCCTAGGTACGCCGATCCGATCAAAAATTTACCAGAGATTTGGAATCAGTAAAGAATTTCCTATAAGATGACACCACTTCCAGCTTTCTAAACCCTCTAACATCGACCAACGCAATTGAACAATCCCGATCCGGTTCGCAATTAGCACTATCAGCAAGTTCCATTAATGTTGTTGTAACATATGCGCGGAAGGAGTATTTAAATTCTTGTGCACTCGAGTTTCTATTACATCCTCCTCTTTCCCTCATTGCCGAAAAGAAATGTTCGAGACTGTTCTGGTTTAGTCCACCAGTAATAAGGAAACGTATTTCTTCATGCCCCCGAGACCCCGACCATTATACTTTTTAGGTTTGGCAAACATTTGAGTCACTCCGTTAACAGTTTGCAAAATGCCATCAAAGGGGGGTGCTCTAGATATGCTTTGTTAGATTTTCAATTAATTTTAGTTAGAGTGCTAGACATGTCAAAGTCCTTTTTGAATGCTTGACCTACTGCTATGCCGCTATCGCTTAAAGAATAGTTACATGGTGTGGTAGAATAAATTGCCCTGCTGTTTAAGACATCAACCAAATTATCCATTCCTTCGACAAAATGGGCAGTGGGCAGTGCTGTTTTTGGTTCTTAACGGTAATTTTCAGTGCACTGGACACACTATAACATAAAACCAGAGTGACCAATTTTACGCTAATTTATTGGAATGAATTAGGATTCATATGGCAGTGTGTTAAACGAGTAACGCCCTGCCCATTCTGTTTGTTTTGTCCAACTGGTATATTTGTCTTATATATTCGAAGGAAATATTGTTTCGAACACTTTTTATCAAATGTGAAGCGTCAAAAAGGCAAAATATTTTTTTATTCGCGAATGTAAATGTTGGTTGATTTTATATCCCTAAGTAAACATCTTTTGGTTTGTGGTAGACTGGTCACTATAAACTACTCCCATCACGGTAAAACTAAAATGCGCTAAATTGCTTTTTATGATTTGTTGCAGTGATTTGCTATTCACGCCCTTTTCCGAAAAATAAAATGCTATAGGAAGCTTTCAGTTGGAAAAAATTCTTCTTATCATTAAAACTATAGCGTATTTTGCGGAGGTATCCCTGCGTCGCAATTCTCCCAAATCTTGGCAACCCCGACGGCCCGACAATGTCATATTTACGACTATAATCCATCCAAAGCTAATTCATAATTGACATTTAATCCAAGAGCAGCATACAAAACTTCTCGCGGTTTGTCACTGAGGATGCTTATTTTATTGTGCAATGCCAATGCAGGAATCGCGTATCTACTTATTTACGAAAATGGGAGGATATTTGCATCAAACAAACGAATAACAAATCCGCGGGAAATAGTTATTACATCGATTTCAATATTTGGATGCATACTGCATAGGTATACAAGTATGTACATAGATAAAAAAATGGTATTTATTTAGGGTGCATTTGTTTATTTTACGGAGTAGAGGGATGAGGTCAACTTATTATGCATTTTGGTAATTAAGACTTAAGACAAGTGATTCTGTCATCTTATAGGAGGTAATAGAAGATTCCACATTTCACTATGATCAGTGGCGCCGACTTCGTGGGGGCAGCGGGGCGCGTGCCCCCATGTAGGCAGATTGCGTGGGGGCATGGCCCCCATGCACTTCACTGGCACGTGAACATGACTATGAACAAAATTGGGATTTGGGAATGTGAGGCACATTAATTTTACACGTAAAAATGTTAGGAATAGGTCTATATCTATCTGTTTCACGCCATGAAAGTGAGAATTTAAAAATTTTCAGAAATATCAGATCAGGACCGATCCAGAAGTAAATAATTCTGTATGTTTATGATGCAGATGTTTAATTATGTTATGACTGGCTCAGTTTACCTGTTTGTATAGTGTATAGTGTATGCAGATTTATATCAAAATTACGTGACTGTATACACGATACCACAGTCTGTGACAATACTGACCGGAAAAAATGTTTTGTTTAGTCTTTTCCTAGGCTGTCGCTGTTAGCGTGTTAGCATATCAGTTATTTCGTTAAATCATCATTCACAACATAGAATAGATGGTAATATTTTGTATGTCGTACTCTATTACAAACAAAGAAATACATTGTATGCAGTTTAGATGTTTTTCCAAAATGTTGTCTTCTATGAATAAAAATGAAACTGCAATAAAGTAGTTTTTTTATCTTGATATTTCAAAAATACCTACACCGTTGCTCCTTATGATTTTAAAAGATGAGCTTTTCCTGTAGTGCTGCTGCCCCTTGCCCCCATGTAGATCTTAAAAACCCGGCGCCACTGACTATGATAGATAAATACCAATAGTAACATTAACATTATAAAACCGGTACGGGTGCTGCTATAATATTTTATCATCCATAAACATAATAAAACTTCAAAAATTTGGTAATGTAACGATTTCGTTATTTTGTAAGTGCAAGCATTGTATTTAATATGCAATGGTGCAAGTAAGCAAAAATCGCGACTACAGGGTCATGTTTTACAGCACGCCAGTGGAATATTCCCTGTATGATCTAAAGAGCCAAGTTTTTACCTATTTTTAATATGACTAACTATACCGCAAGTTTGCGCCATCTTCAAAAGTATAGTTCCAATCACATATTAATAGCATGCATGCCACATCGTGGATATAAACCACTTTAAAAATATGGCGATCGTGAGACGCGTAGGGATCACAAATATGAACTAATAAAAATTCAAATACGTTGTTTTACTATCCCTCTTCTATTATGGTACAAGCTAGGGAATGTTGTAAACTATGAAGGAGCCTATCAATAAGATGGGGAGGGGGGGGGGGGGGGGTATCCATTGTTGAAAGCTATCTGTTTGATAATGTTGAGTTCTTTAATAAAATTCAAACGGTACATAGGGATATGGCAAGAAGCCTTCTCAGGAGTGAATGTAAGCCTGCTATTTTGTGATTGAAGGGGTGGATGGAATCTGATGGAATGATGGAGTCTGTTGTAGTTGGTTTGCGATATATGCTGAACTCTATCTTATTTTTACTCTTGCGAAGTAAGATGTCGAGAAAAGGTAACTGACAATCGACTTCAGATTCAGAAGTAAAAGTAATATTCGGATGGATGAGATTGAGATCGCCCAAAAAGGATGAGATGTCTTGGCTGTTCGAAGTGTGGATACGTATAATGTCGTCTACATATGATGATATGAGTAAATGATATTGTCTTTAAAAAAATGAGAATTGGATATAAAGGAATTTTCTAAATGATTCATGAAGATTTCAGCTAGAATAGGAGAACATGGCTAAACCGTTATTCTGGGCATAGAAAGACCCATTAAACTTGAAAAAATTTTGTTTAACACTAAGATCTAAAAGAGAAATGACGAGATGAACTTAAGAATCGGTGATATTAGAATTGTGAAGGGCTTCAGCAACTAATTTGATACAAGTGTCAGAAGGAATACTCGGGAAAAGGTCGGCAACATCAAATGAGATCATAGAAAATTCGGAAGGAAGTGTTAACGAGTTGATTTTAGCGGTAAGGTCCATGGAGTTTTTGATAGAAAAATTGGGAAGAGGAGAGATATGGTTTCTTAAGATGTGGTTAAGCCAGGAAGTAATTTTGGAAACAAGAGTATTGGTAAAACTTACCACCGGTCTAATAGGGATCTCCGGTTTATGAATTTTAGGTAATATGTGGGCAACGGGGGTTCATGACAAGTATCTAAAGTTTTATAGTAGACATTGAAAGAGTTAAGTGAAGTACTTAAATGGTAGGTAAGCAATGTGAGGAACTTTTTTGAAGAAACTGTTGATGGGCTTTAAATTCAATTTCGAAAAATTAGGGTTAAAATAAAATCGTTTACCTTATCGATATAATCTGACCTATTTAGTACAACTAAGCAATTACCTTTATCAGCTTTTATTCACATGATAGAATAATTGGGTTTATTAAACAATTTCGAAAGGTTTTTATGAATGATGTTAGAGTTTTATTTTCCATTAACCCCCTTTGAGAGTATGGAACCATCCAGATAGTCAGACTTAAATACTTCACATTGTCTGTGTCTATCGTTCATTATTATATTAAGAAAAAACAAAGGAATATCCTTCCCTATGATGACAACCTCAAACCACAACGACAAGATAGTTTCACATATTTCTTTCATGACGTACTGAAATTTGTCCAAATGTAGTTGGGAAGATCGTCATATATGTATAAAGATTAAGATAAAGTTAAGTGATTAATATTTAGACAGAGAAAAGAATAGACACTGAATCTGTCGTTACATAACTGTTTGTAGTGTGCCATAATTAAAATATAATTGAGGCATGGAAAATGTAACTGTAACAAATCTATTAATCTAAAAAAAAATCAAAATAAGTGGAAATATAGGTTTCAGCTCTCAAAAGTAATTGTATTGTTTATGTTACTGTTATACGAACCCTTTTTATCTCATTGATATAAAAGGCTGTACCTTTCTCCACTTCTTATGGAAAAGCGGCAAAATAAGTTTAAGAAAGGTCCCCTATCGTAATGTTACTACCTTTATGCCATAAACGTTCATTATAACGGGCGAGCGACGGACGGTTCGAGAAAAGCACAAGGGTATCGTGTAGCTACAATTTGTACACTAAGACAAACATGTCGAAATCCAATGAAACTGGGATAAAAAAATTAGTAACACTTGGAATTATTGATGTGTCCCGTTTTACCTTTACGTAAAGAAATAAATTAACTCTGCATGTTTCGGCGTAATCTAGTACATACTTCACATAAATTCTGAAATTTATGTTATCATAAATAATAATTATTTCACCTACGAACATAAAAATTTATAGAACACATTATGCTAATCAGCATGTTATTATAGATTAAATCATTACCGGCTCCCCAAACTGACCAATTCTGTACTAAACGTAATCCTCGCTCATTTTTCATAATTTCATTTCAACTTAATGGTATTTTAAGTATGTTCATAAAAACGTGACAAAATTAGACCTTCGTCTAAGTTCAGGAAGAAATTATTCTAAGACTAAGAGCCATTATCGTGTGGTAATGTGTCGAATTAAGTATTTAAACTACTTTAATTGAAAAAAAAATGTAGACCTGCTCCTATTAATGCACTTGAGGTAGGGTATGTTCGGTCATTTACATTCTATTCATTTTAGATCAGGAAGAAATGATATTAAGGTCAAGCTGTGGGTATTGTCTCGTGCTACAACTCAGTTAACTGTTAAATTCAATTGGAATTAAATATACGTGGTATAGTGATCAAATTTTTTTAATAACTTTCTTGAATATTTATTAGTTACGAAAAATGAATGGCAGTCATTTATATGTATCTCACTTGTGGAATAAGGCTTGTTCGGTGATTTATATCTAATACTCTAGGTCAAAGACATATTTAGTTAATTTTTTTATAACAGGTGACAGTAGACTCTTTTCCTTCACCTTTTCAGTTAACGGTTTACTTCATTATACGCCCTTATAACTATCGAATTGGGGAAAACCTGCTTATTATATACAAAGACCTCCGATCCTTTGTACTAAATTAAATTAATTGCTAGCCATTCAATGAAAATTGATTCACACCTTCTTATAGCAAGTAGGCGCTGTTCGCATAGTTCTCACGTTCGTTTCATAAAAGAAAAATTTACCACCTTAATAAGCAATATACACCCCAGAGAACGCACATTCTAAATATTTTCTATTGTTTATTGAAGTAACTACTTCAAATAAATTGGGAAGTAACGGAAATTCACTTGATCCTCACTTTTCTATCAGGATGAACAGTATGAAGTTTCCTGGAGCCATTTGTACTCCTCAAGCTTGTGTATCTTTAGAGAAGCATTTGATTTGGGAAATATACCTACTACTGGCTCCATAAGTTAAAAATTTGTTGGAAAAAAGACAGTGGCTATTTATTAGAAAAAGTGTTTATTCTTATGTGTTTGGTATCACACACAGTCAAATCAAGCATATAAAATTACAGAATAATTCAGATACATTCAGTAAATATTTCAATCTAGAGGAAGTACTTTACATACTAAGTAGATCTTTAACTTTCCCTTTGTGACCATTTAACATTCTACGCAGAGACTTTTGGTATTACTGGAAGTTTGTATCATCTGTATATTGATAAGTACCTAAAGAATCCGAATAACTCATTACCTGTGTACCATAGGGTGTATCGCCTCAGAACATTTCCGTACGAGGCCCGCTGGTCACCGACTGATTAAATGGTTGATTTATTGGTTATATTGTCGAATAAACACACCCGCTCGGCCATAACATTTTCTCATGGACACAGGTCCCCCAGAGCGTTTAGTTGTGAAAAAGGATACAATCCCTTTTTTATGCATTTCAACACCGCAGCTTTCTTAATTTAAAAACACTCTCCTCGTAGTTTGGAGTTTGCTACGTCCTACAGCAAGTGTTTTCTGTTGAGATAGAGCGTACAAACCACCGCTAGTGGATACGCTACGAGTAGTCTACCAGTTATCTGTGTATAACACTTTTTTTTTCATTGAGTAATCTACTAATTAAATCCGCTTTTAACCTCATTTTGTAACTTGGCCAGTAAACTCTTAAGTTCAATTTCGATTCCATAAATATATCCCGTTCGTCAACTGTCCCGAAGGCTTGAAAGATCTATTCTATAAGAGCTAGTATATCATTAATTCAGGATTATGTACTAGATCGCAAGCATTAAAAGAAAGGATTGTCCAGTTCCAAATATAGTATATGTATTTTGATCCCAAATGATATTCACCTGTGGACTGAAACTTGGCAGGATGATTTTCTGGGTTACAAGTCCACTAAACCAAATGAGCTGATTTTTGCTTCAAATATCGGTTTCTGTTGTTAGAGCTTTTACCATCTTCTTGAAGTTATAAACCCTTAAGTAGCCTTAAACTCTATATGAAATCCCGATTCGGATGTCGAAAAAATTAATTTGAAAAGGTCAAGTTATAGTTCGTTTTGGTAGCTACTGGCAATAAAATCATCGCACAACAAAAATTTCAAAATCGAATTTTTATGCTTTGCTTGCCATTTATATCAATGGTATCTATCCATCATAAGGGATTATTCTATAGTTGCTTTATATTCGCCACACATGCATAGCGTAAGAGGAACCAGAAACTAATAAACTAGAAACACTACTTCTTCTGCACTACCTTTAAAGGAATTGCTAAAACAGTACAATTTGTCCTTTGATGGAACTCTAATGGCAGCATCTAACTTTGTGGAAACGATCTCAAACTATTACTTTAGATAAACAAGCCTTTCTTCTTCGTAAGAATAATCAATTACTGCGCATTCCTTTAGTAACTGCTGCGCCTGCCTTTCTTAAATCAAGAAGATAGTTGATCGTTTATGAAAAATTTTTATTATCTGTGGATAGGAATATCTTTATGGCTGATATTTGGATACTTCCCAGGCCATACTCTAACCCAGGGGTGAGCAACCCGCGGCCCGCGGGCCGCTTGCGGCCCGCCGTACATATTTATGTGGCCCGCCAAGCATGTTCAAAATTGAATTTATTTTATTTATATTACAGACTTTCTCCCGTCAATATATTTTTTTTAATTAATTATAAATAAAAGGTTTTCATGTAAGGCTATTTAATTGTACATACATAAATCCTACTTTATATAACAATAACATAATAATGCATACTAAACCTAAACGATTTTTTGAAACGGGACACCGACTTGTTCAAACATTCAATACGAATGCGCGAAATTGTGGAAACACAGCACCTTTTGCAAAATAATGTGTGCGGCCCGCCAAAAAATTTCAAAATTTGGATTGGCCCGTTGATAAAAAAGGTTGCTCACCCCTGCTCTAACCCATAAGTAAAATGGGAAAGGAAAACATGTTGCAAACGAAACTGTGACGCAAAATGCTGATGCAAAAGCGATCTGGTATCCAATTATCCATATCATGGTGGAAAGTTGTGAGTTGCGTCAACGTGTCGTAGCAGTCGGGTCCGGATCAGATTTCGGTAACTAGAGACTAACCAATATTCGCCATGTTGGTAAACCTGTTTAGTAGAGTTATGAATTTTCAAAAAATGTTTGGAGACCTGTAAATCACATTATGAAGGCCGTGTTGAAGCAGTGGGTGGACAAACAAGAATTTTCTACGCTTTCTTACAGAATTTTGTGGTACATTTTGAAGCGCTGATTCATTAAACGTGGGGCATGACATCTTTTGAGAAGTGATGTCTGGCTCCCAAAAGTTAATAAAGGGGTCACCACTGTTGTTACACCAATATATATTTTAAAAGTATTTATTTATATCAAATATAACAAATATATTTTTAATTGAATGACAATAATATCTCTCAAGATACGTTATGGTAATCACTTTCACTGCTGGCTGTTAAATAGTTAACCGCCACAGCGTCGATCAATTCGAAATTGTAAGGCATCAGAGACATGAAGATATTTACCAGCATAATGAAGGCTTTAAACGCAAAGGGAGTTCATAATGGCTGGATTGTTTACCAGATATTGTTAGATTACGGTGACATCTTTTCGTCAGCGTCGTTTCAAAAGTATTTGATACCAGGCGAAATTATACCATGTTTCCATTTGAAAACTTGCCATACTTCGAAAGAATAACAGATAAGTAAAATTTCTCGAAACCATTTCTAGGACATGAGGAGGGGAACCATTATGACACTCTGGGCAATTTTCTGCTTCACCCCTTAGATTCTAGCCATCTCACTTCTACTTTTTAAATTGCACTACCCCATGTGTGCCATATCAAATTAAATCATGAATGTATAATTCTCTATGGGTTATTGTTGAGCTTTTCTGTTAATTTTAACTACCTATTTGTAAAGGTAAGGTGTTTTTGGAAAATAGTACCTAATTTGACATTTAAAACAATAGATTTGAATAAATTGATTTAAATACTATATTTCTAATTCTTTAAAAAATTATCGATTAATTAACATTTTGTTTGGTACCTACTGATGAATAATATTTTTAAAGAGCTTTCCAATTTTGTGTTACACATGAGGTAGTGTAATTTAAAAATAGGGGTGGGATGACTGTAGCCTAAGGGGTGAGTTGTAGAAGATTTCTATATGAGTCATATTGGTTCCCCCTCAATGTTCTAGAAACGTTTTCCAGAAATTTTACTTACCTGTTACAGTTTCGAAGATATGAGGTCTGGCAAGTTTTCGAATTGACGCCTGGTATGTAGCATTCATCAACTTGCGGGTACAGAAAGTACCATTTAGTTTTTGTTTAAGAAAAGATGGGAGTTACCATTTTTAAAAAATAGCACACCCAGTTTAACTTCCTCCTACCTTCATCTTCATCTCTTCTTCTCGCTACATTTTCTACTTAGCATAATGTCTTCTCGAACCAATTTGCTTCATAATAAGTAACCTACTATAATTAGGTAGCGTAGATCAAAAACTTATTTCTTTTCTTATGATTAAATATTAGTTTACCTTATTGAATAAAGTGCATATTGTCTATTATCTATTAATATATTAATTAACAATAATATTTCATTTTCTTACCTACCTTTCACCCAGTTTCATTTCAAAGAGTAACGTATTTTCATTTAATTACCATACCCTACCGATATTTAGTTTTAGTTATAATATATTCTATTAAACCATAATAAAATCCATAAACCGGTTTTATGGTGAAATTTAGATGTCTGCTGGATACATGTTGTTTCATAGCGTAATTAAAATGTTCCTCCATTGTCTTTCGTTCTTAATAAAGAGCACTAATTTCGTGTTATACTGCTGCTTATTCTTCTGTTAACAATTATTACTTATTTGTTAATTTTAGGTCTCTTATACGGTAGTTCTCAAAGACAGAAGGGATGAACTGGCTCTAAATTCCACATTAATTTCTCGCGATTTACTCATGTGTATATTATTTTACAATAGTTTTCCTTTTAAGTAAGATTAATTATGAAAGGGAAAGAACGAAACAAGCAACACGTTATAAATTATTTCGAACGATATACGGAATAGTTATTCTTTGTTATGTAAAGGTAAAGTCTATATTACAGTAAATAAATAATGAAATAATGTTGTCGTGTATGAAAAATTCCAGATGTTTTCTTTACGCGAGGTTTAGCATAATTCCAACAGTAGCCTCTTGCTTGATAAATGTACATAATTCTGCTAAAACGTATAGTTCACGATACAGTAAAATAAATAACCCCTACTGTGACGGTGGTATAAGAGAACCTGCCAGAAAATATACTAGTTATAATTTATTTTATAATTCATTATGCTACCGGCGAAGCAAGACGGAAACCCGAACATAGTTAATAAAGTTAGGAACTTTGTTTAATTTTAGTTTCCGATTAAATATATGATAGAGTGAACATCAATTTATTGACGATGTAATAATAGTTTTAATTGGAAATTAATTACATCTTCGTCGGATAATTCAACGTAATTACGCAAGTTAAAGAGCTTGTTGAAAACTTTAGTGATGCTTTTCGTTTCGTTGTTATTTGAAACTACTTTCATTAAAAGTAAATAGTATGAGAACAATCAGATTAAATACACGAATCGATAGTATAATTATATACTGCTAAGGAAACTTTAATTATAAAGGTTAAACGATCTTTATAAATCACAGCCAATAGCATTGTTAAGAAATTAGTCTTCCGAAATGTAAATTTAAGGTCACCCGTTCGTTTCCAATGCATAACTGAGCATTTGCCCGTTAGAATAATCTGGTAATTTAAAATATTTTAATGACATTCTCTCCTACAACTTATAAGGACTAAGATCCTTTCTATGTTAAACTTCAAGTACAACCTCGCCTAATACTCTTTGTTGACTTCGCGCTTTAGTAATGGCCTAACGGCTATATATTTTTAAACTATCAGTTCTTGACCTATATGTTAAGAAAATATTTTTCTATCTTTAAGGATAGCATAATTTATTCAAAACAGTTAAATGAATTATTAACAATAAATTATTAATTAAATTACAATTATTATTTACCAAGCTCTATTAAGTATACCTAAACATAATGTTGTTCAATTCAATGACACAATGTAGATCAATAAAAACGTTTTTAATAGATGTATCATCAATATGTCAAGGGTACTCTAAAAGTTTCTCGTTCTAGCACTAATTTAATTTTATGGTGATGTACATTTTAGACACTTTTCCGTTTATTGACTCATCCTATGATGTAATTAATAATTATTTTTTGAACCAAAGAAATGGCTTTGGGATTGATCGTATACTGATCGACGCTATTCAATTTACACCCTAAAATTAATTTTTTTTTTAATCGGCCAGAAAGTAGTACTTTCCGGATTATTTTTAGGCCAGAAAATGTCATTTTGTCAGACCGAGCGGGAAAGTTATTGTGATAGTCCGGTAAACGGTTTTACCGGACTCATTTTTACTTTACCGAACTCATTTTTACTTTCCGGCCTAGAATGGTCAATTGTTCTGCCCGTTTCTGGCCGATTTTTAAAAAAATATTGTACGTAATACGTCCCAAAAGTGCTTTAACTGAACTCGCAGGCTTTCAGGACTCGCCTTGTAATTTGCCTACTTGCCCAGTAAAAGATCACTTTCGGGACTTGTTACGTAAACTACTATTACGTACTACAAAAGGAGTTTGAAATGTATTTAAATACAACAAAATCAGTTATTATAAACAGTGACAGTTTAGAATCCGGGCCCATTGCAATTTCTGGTAAAAATGTTACATGAAAATATGAAAATGAAAAAATATGGTCTCGAAAACTTTTTTTTAAAAAAAATTCAAGATTATTCATTGATAACAGTGGATCATGGTCGTATCCTCTAATGGGATACTCCTTATACTTTTTGAAATATACATATTTACAGAATTTTCTTTGTATTGTTTGTAGAGCTACTTTATCTGATTCATATGTCGGACTCCAGATTAGTGCACAGCATGTACCACGTCTAGCACACTTTTTAAATCTTGTGGGTACGCATTCAGCGTCATCATGTCCAGAAGCAGTTAGCCTATTTGGGATTGTACATAAACTTTATTGTTTCCTTGTTGGATCCACCACACGGTGGAAAATAATCCAAAAGTGTATAAAACAAACTTAAAAGGAAGTAGTCAAACCAGATGGTCGGCTAAACACCAAACTATTAAATAATTTACCGGAAGTTGTCAAAGCTCTGGAATAAATTGAAGAATCCTCTCTAGTCGCAGAATCTAAGTATGAAGCTGGCTATTTACTACATGTGGTGATTGATTTTAATCTTCAACTTAACAATTTGGGATAATACATAGTTCCCTCTTGCGTGTTTGGCAGAAGGGTTGGTTTTCCTGCAAAGGGGCTGCAACTCAAAAGTCAGTTTATACATATTTCGAAAGCTCCTAAATCGGAGGATAATATACCGTCATGAAATGATTCGTTTCTCGATTATTTAACATAGGTCCCTCTTGCGTATTAATGGTATTTTCTATGAGTGACCTCTTCGGCGAAACTAATGTTTGGGGTTGTTTTAAGATAAGGGATGGAGCTCGAAAATCGAAACTACACTAGTTTAAGAGCTCCTAAAGAGCTCCTAATTATGCGCCTATGTGCGATCCTCCGTTGCTGTTTTTAAGAGGTGGGAGGTTGAGTGAACGTTCACCCCCAGTTTCAAATGGAAATTCCTGCTAAGGGGATCGAGCTCAAAATTTTATTCTTGCGGATTTTGAAACCTCATAAATAGCTTCTAATTCAGAGCTATCATTTTTTTAATTTTCGCGTGGTTGGGGGCCAGCTGAACGAGGGTAAAGTTCTGAACAACAGTGAAAAGAGTAAGAGGGACTAAAAGAAAAGAAATAAAAGCAATAAAGAATAAACAACAGGAACTCAATGTGGAAATAAGAGCAATACTGGAAGCGAGCGGAGAATAGCACCAGAAATACTTAAATACTTAGGGGAAGACGGGAAAAAATGGTTACACGAAGTATTAAAAGAAGCGTGGAATTCGAAGAAAATTCCAAAAGACTGGGAAACAAATTTAATAATACCTTTTACCTTTTTACCTATACATTAAAAAGAAGAGACAACAAATTGTGATAACTACAGAGCGATATGCCTGGCATAAACCATATACAAGAATATTGCGAAAAAGGCTGAGAATATACGTAGAACACAAAATAGAAGAAGAAGAAGTGGCATTTAGAACAAAAAGACAGATAAGCGACAACATATTATATACTAAAAACCTTAATAAAAAAAGCAGTAGAAGAAGAGCTGTACCTCATTTTCATCGACATGAAAGCAGCGTTTGATACAGTACACAGACAAACAATATGGAATAGTGTGGAAGAATTAGAAATGCCAAATAGTAAAAAGCACGTTCAAGACAGTATTAGGGAAAATACAAATTGCAGGACAACGGTCAGAAGAACTCATGATATGTAAAGGAATAAAACAAGCTTAAGCCCACTACTATTCTTGATAATAATGGACAGAATAGTGAAACAAACCAAAAAAAAAAGAAGACCTAAAAACAATAGTAGGATACAATAAGCTAGAACCTATACAAATAAACAGTTTATTATATGCAGACGATGTAGTGCTAATAGCGGAATCACGAATGAAAATGCAGGATCTATTAAATATCTGGGTAATAGAAGAAATAGAAGAAATTAAAATGGAAGTAAATAACAATAAAACAAAAGTGATGATAATAAATGAAAAACAGACAGAAAATATAAACAATGAAATAAAATGCAAAAGCACAATTCTAGAAAAAGTAACAATATTCAACTATCTAGGCACAATATCAACAAACGACGGGAAAATAGATCCAGAAATAGCAAGTCGATCAAATAAATCGACAAAGCTATATTACGCACTCAACTTAAAATAGACACAGAAACGAAAAAGGAGATATATAACACAATAACACTTCCAACAATTACATATGCACCGGAAAACTGGACATGGACGAAAAAACATGAAAGTAAGATAATTAAACGCGATGGAAATGAGACACATAGCAGGGAAAACAAAATAACGAAATGTTAAGGAAAGAAATAGAACAAACACCAATATTAGAAAAGAATAATGGAAGGAGGGAAACCAAGAAACAGGAAGAGAGGAAGACCAAGAAGAAAATGGCTGGACCAGATAGAAGAATATGAGAAAAATGAAGGAAGAGATGAAAATATTGGCAAGGAATGGGAAGACGTGGAAGGAATTGATTAAAGAGGAGGACCGTGACTCACAATCCGACGCCTGAAAGGGCATGAAGGAAATGAGAGGAAGAAGAAGATTTAATCGTCAGAAATTAAGTTTGTAATCAGGTTTTGTATTAAGTTTGTTTATTATATACCCTTAATTGATAATGATAAAATTCACCACTACTTAAGGAATTATACATATAAGTACATATTACAACCAAGAATTTTTAATCACACTTGTTTTAGGTTAATGTTGTATACAGAAACCTAATTTCAATCTAAGTAGGTTAATTTCCTCACAATCAATCCTTAATTAATTTAAAATAATTTACGTTCGATAAATTTAATTAGTGAATTTATAAATGGTATACATTGCATTTGGTAAGCTTTCATGTCTTCAGAAATCAACGTCAATCTACAATTTGTAAGAAATTACGGCTTTAAGAAACTCATTATTCTTATGCAAGCCAACATCTCGACGATCCCATTCTATTTTCGGGTAATACTGTAAATTATAATTACGCTCATTAAATTAGTCAATGGTCGTATATCACTTGTATCACTAATGCATTTAAATTTAAAACCGTTTAATAAATGGATACTAAAATTTGTATATAAAATTATTTAGTTCGAATAGACATAATAAGTCTTCCACTAATGAATTCCGTTTTAGTAAGTCGCGCTAATGAGCACGTATTGAGCAATAAAGCATTTCTGCAACAGTTCTCTCTCCCTCACTTCTTGCTTTACTTTTGCTAACGTTGCAAATGAGTTCAAAAAGGTGAGATATCGATTTTTAGAATTATAACTCCTATAACTTTCGCAGAACCTGCAAAAACTGGCTTTATTGCATTTTTTTTTGTACATTAAATCATCATAATCAAAAATTGAGTTTCAATCGATTACCTTATGAGAATCTAACTTGAATATATTTTACTTACTTTACTATAATAAAAACCTTTTATCTAAACGTGAATTTAATATGATTTATACGTTACAAATGCAAAAATGTTAAAATCTATAACTGAGAATTTAATTTAAAATTTGTGCTCCTTCACAAAGTTCCGAATGATATTGAAAAAGTATAGAATGATTCACCTTTGACACCAAAAATGTGGGCCAGCCTTCGTTTAGGCACATTAATGAGGAGGTGTACATCCATATTTTACAATACCTACTAATGAAGTAATGGTAAAGTAAAAGGCACGGACCTTAATATGAAGATTCGCCTTTTATGTTATTTTATGTGTAACAATTCATGATGAAATTTTGTTGTACAACCAGAGCGAGTAACAAGATACCGTAATATTAAAAAATTCATCCCTTTAACATAACATTTCAGTAGCAAACCTTGTTTATACATCTTTACACAATGAATAATATGGTACATAGCCCGCCGGTAATAAGTTTGTAGGTGTACAGTTAATTTACATTAGTTTGCCTCGAGAAAATTATAATTTAGACACGCCAGATTTCCCTGTTTCAAACAGAGATGTGCGCTCAATACTTTAATAATAATTTATATAAATTATTCGTGCATGCATACATTTTTAATGGTCAATTATAAATAACCTTTACAGAGGCCAATTCTTGTCTTGTATAAATTATTTGGTAATGGCACAGTTTGTTTACGTGGGGGATACGTAATTGATACGTCAGTTAGTTAAAAATACGAAGATCCCTTTACATTAATAAATCACTAATTAATTGTGTTCGAAAGATATTCATTTGGTAATAAAACAATGTCCTATTTTATTCCACGGGACCTTTTTTGTTCTTTTCCCACGACTTCTTCTCAAAATATTTCCTTTTCTTTGTACTTCGTTATTAATTATGTTCAGGTGTTTTCCTTTCCAGTTTTACGGTTTTTATCTCATTTAGCTGTACAAATGGTTACGAAAATAAAGTTGCAATAAAATAAAAGTGTAGTAGTACGATGACAAAATTGGTCAAATAAAGTAACTTCCAGCATCACTATTTATCGCGGATTTGTCACAAGCGCTGTTTGAGTTTGCTTTCTTCGACACGATGACTCTTGTGCTTCTAATAAAGTATGGCCGAAACAGTTCCCTTCACCTTTCTCCTTGCTTTACTTTTGTTAACATTGCAAATGCTTTCCAAAAGTGAGATAAGTTCCTTCCAATTCTTCCATGTTTCGTATAATCTACCTTTCTGTGGTGATAATGAACCCGTTCATTAAACTTCTCCCGGATTGGGATCCTTTTCAAGGGAGTAGGGGTAAAAACTGCAATTTTCGCGTAAATTATCACAGGAAAATGGTTTGAGGTTATATCTATTTCGTATACCAACTGTTCTAAAATTCTCGGTTCCTCAGAACGTAAGTATGTTAGTTAGTATGCCGTCGAGTTGGTCTCTGTGCACAGTAATGACAACATTAAAAAATAATAAATTAATTACTAAGAAGTGATGTAAGAAAAGAGTGGAATCGTGTACCACAGACGGCTCGAAAACAACTAAGCAATGAACGGGGCTGCAAACTCTTTGTAAGCCTAGGAGAAAAAGCGAGCGTTTTCCAAGCTGAGGTATAGCGCGAAACCACTCATAGAACCCGAACCGACCTGTGGTATTACATATAACACAGCCAAAAAGGAGAATCAGGGAATACTCACAAAAGAGCACTGTAGGCTCTGGTCGAAAAATACAGGACAGAAGAACCAATTGGGACCAGCCCTAGAACAAATAGTGATAATAATAAAGGGAGCATAAAACCTCCCCCAATCTCTTTATTTATTAAAATTTTTTGTGTTGCAATAATTTCGACTTATACTGTCATCTTCAGGCGAATGATTTAATGATACATGAAGTGGATAATTGATGAAATAAATAACGGTAAAAAAAATTTGTAGGTTAGAACAATAAAAATTAAGAAGCATACATAACTAACTTAGGGGAAAAATTGTTAATTCATATCACATGTTTTCAGAAAGTTAATATTATACAGGGTGGGCCATTGAAAAGGAAACACGCCTGTTTTGGGACACTTAGGCCGGTTTCTTAAAAAAACGCTCGGATACGTCGATTCTTGATTTTTGGGGGACAACTTTTGATGTCAAAGCAACCCCTAACTCAAGAATTTAAATAGGGGAAGGGGGTCGAGCAACCGCAACCATTCATTTGAAGCGTCACTCGACCACCTTACCGTAAATTTTGTTTTTGTTGGGGGTTGTTGAGGCTAGGGGGTTCACCTGACCTGAGTCAAATTTGACATCAAAATGTGCCGTTCAAAAGGTCAAAGGTGGCGTGTTTCAGTATTTTTCCTAAACAACACCCCCACGTTAGTTAATCCAGAGGGTGGTTTTCATGAGGACGAAAAAAAATGGAGTAAAACTAATTTCGGCCATTCTGTCGCATAGAGAATTGAAAGACGCTTCAAATGAGTGGGTGCCCTACTCCCTTTCCCAATTTAAATTCTTGAGTTAGGGGTTGCTCGGGCTAGGGGGTTGATGTGTTAATGTCAGCTGTGAAATCAAAAGTTGTCCCCCAAAAAGCAAGAATCGAGATGTCCGAGCGTTTTTTTAAGAAACCGGTCTAAGTGTCCCAAAACAGGCGTGTTTCCTTTTCAATGGCCCACCCTGTATAAAACTTACTAGTTTACATGATCTAATAATAATAACTTTAATAATAACTTTTTATTTCCAAATCTTACAAGAAAAAAAAAACCGCATATTGCTAAAAGTAAGAACATACAATAAATAAACTTAGATGAATATTGTAAAATTACTTTAGGAGCTATTTCATGTCGTCAGTTTAAGATAAAAGCAAGTACTCGCAAATTTCAAAATATCATAAAAAGATTCCAGCGAGTACTTGGTACCTATTTAAACCATCTTCCTCTAAGAGTGCTTTAGACACTCGTGCTGAGATTTCAGCAGAGGTTCATCCTTTGCAACTACTCCTGATGCTCGAAACCAATCTACTTCTGAAGATCTTTATCTACGTTTGAGTTACCGATTTCCTGTGTGTCTTGAAGAACAACAAACCTAAGTGCCAATGACCTCTGCTGTCGACGCCAAACCAGAAATGGACCAATAACTGTAATTTGCAACACAGAAAGGGGTCTACAAAGTCACCTTCTAATATTGTAGCTGTATCTGGTAGTTTAAAGGACCTGCCATGTTGGTTCATTTGAAATAATGAGTCTTTCGTTGCCTAATGATTCCGACCCGAAGCTGATTATTGGAATGGGTGGATCTATCTACTGCTGTAAACTGACTATCGTCATCGAGTATAGTTCAGTGAGCTCATGTTGGCAATTCTGGAAGATAACAATGTGATGGTCGGGTCAATAGGCAGAATTGAGGTTATTTTGCCAATGAAACCACGAAATAAATACACCAACGGTGTCATAACAGTAAAAAAATGACGATTTGATGAGGTGTTCCCAAAATTGAAATAATTTTTGAAAAACAACGAGAGTAGTTGACGGTAACTTCAAAACCTTGAGGAACATAAATACGTGGTCTCTCGTACTTGAACGTCCCATGACCGACACCATCACCTGATCTCGCTGTATATGAGTTATTTATATTGGTCTATCTAAAGGCAGTATTGTACACGAATAAACGTATAAACCCCATCTTAAGGTTGCGTATAAATCGAAGACCTTACGAATGCCTTGTAATAGATTTTTAAGTTTGTAAATCTATAAAATAGTACCATCTCTGCCATCCTGGATTAAGTAGAGGTTATGTGTTTAAATTTATTGCAAACAAGCCCATTAGAGTATATAATTTCAACTTCACGACACCATTTCCAGTGGATTTGGTTATAAATTTAAAAGAAGCTTTAGTGCACTTTTCTAATATCTGATGAAATCGGAAATTCGAGGAAACTCATCAGTTTACTCGTTTTATTTAGAAAGGTGAGAAGCGACGAATCTAAATGCATGTTTAAGATTCTCCAAAAGAATGAAGAACCTTTAAATTTTGAAGGGTTAACTTCTGAGTGAAATTAATACATTAATGTTCTAATGTGTGTTACATGATCTACAATATGATGATGACAGATTACACCGATGATTGCCTTCCAGTAAATTTTGAAAAATCTTCATACGTTCCCGAAAATTAAACATTGACGAATAGTAACAAAAGGCAATGGTTACATTATTTTAACGTTATTCGAACTGTCAGAAGTAACTTACCTGACTTCAACGCTTTTATTTTACTATAATATTGCCTGTTTCGTCACCTATAAGTAAAAGGACCATTTCTAGAACTTCGACTATTCTCCATTGAGAACGATATTTAACTCGATTAATCTTTTGTTGGTTTTGGGTTGATATATTCTAATTTACGATTTAGACTTAAATTTATCAAATTGGAATGCTGATTTTGTAATTATGTAAGCTGGAAGTAATATAATTATATGTATACTATAGTTGCTCGTATGCTAAATAGACAGTTTACTGGGATTATTACCAACCTTTCGAGGTTCTCGTGCCTCTTGAACGATATCCTGGTTTTGTTTTCTATATATGTATCCCCTTTTACTAAATTTTACATAAAACTTCCATTTTAAAGTCGGTATCTTTAATAGTAATAAAAAGTGCATTACTGTATAACCAACGTAGGTACATCATAACAGTTCTGATATTTGGAATAAAATTTTATATCATGTATCCTTTATGGAAGTTTTAAATGATATTAGTAAAACGCGATGAGTTTTGTCCATTACTGTATAAAAATCAATGGCCTGGAAATAGAAAAACATGCTGACTCATTGATACTTACAGGGGAATTTAAAATTCAAATTCTATATGTAAAGTCTGCATCGTCTTTTATTAACCATTAGTTTTGAATACCTATAAAACGTTTTATATGTTTGAAATTTAAAGCTTACTTTTATTAACAATTTGAAAGTTGAAATGCAAAACTTTTAATATTTATTGATATTTTTATGACATATTGCATATCTCCAACAATCAAGTTTTGTTTATACGTTACGCTCAACTTACCTTTACTTTTCTTAGGGGTTTGAGGCACCCACTCCTCTTATGACTAAACTATCACCATTGATCGTGCCTAAAGAGGCAAAGGCTTATATTGTTGAATTTATCATTGTTTAAGTAGGCTACCTTCAGTTGAAAATGTTTTTTTGCTCGGTTTCCATATTTAATTTATAAAATTTGATGATTTTTAATTACTGATGGATAGTAAAAGTTAATTGTGTTAAATTTTGTCAGAACTTTAAAACCCAAAATGTTTTGCAAGAAAGTTAACGAAATCGGAATTATTCCTTCAGCTTACAAATTTAACGAGATTGAGTAAGCGAAGTGTAATCGGGTAAAAGAGGTCCCGACCATCATAAATCTCAAAATAAACGTTTCTAATTAGTGAAAGCCAGCAATTCCCAATATTAAAATTGATGGATAATAGAAGATGAGACTTTTATTCTTAACTCTTCCAATTAGAGAAGTAAATATTTAAATTTTATGTAGGTGTATATTTATCACATAGTATCAATTTACATATTTAAAATGTAAGATTCTTCCATACAGTGAAAATTAAAATTAACTAATGGCACATTGAAACGGGTTTCGTTGTAACAAGTGTTTCACCAACGTAGAGAACGTATTAGAACAATTTTCTGCCAATTTAGCAAGAATAGAGTAAGTTATATATTGTATAAAAGGTTACACTCGCGTATCACATAAATCATTTAATAGTATCCACTATCGTAGTATTGGTATCTTAAGTGGTTAGTCGTAAAATGGAAGTTTTTCTCACGGTGAACTATAGATGAATCACAATGCCCGAATTTTACTCTATTATTTATTGTGATAATATCATTCTTATATTTGGAAAGTATAAAATATTGTGAGCATATTTTCACTGTCGAGATATGTAGTTTTATAGTTCTCGTCAAGTTAAAATTTATAAAATGTACTTTATAATAAAATCAAAAGCAAATAACCAATTTGTTTCTCTCCCAGACTAGAATTATTTTCGTAATTAAAAACGAATGCTCCATTTCGACATTTCATGAATTTATTTCAACTTCTACTCTAATTAGGTACAGTGAGTTAACAATGTTCCACGTTAAACGTTTAGAAAAAAATTAACTTCGTCTTTAAATGAATTTATATCTCTTGGAAGCAAACCAAGATCCTAAAAAACCCATATATCACTGCTATCCATTGTCTTGTTTACGGCGAAAGTCGAGGAGGAGGAAAGGGTCTGTGTACCATATTCTGTCCTTTGCTCCGTCCCTTTTCAAAAAATGGGCTTGAAAGGCAATACACTATATATCAAATGATATGTTAATCAAATTTTTCAGTGGCGCAGAAGTTGTGAATGTATGTTATTTTCCCAAAAAAGTAAAGATTGAATGTTTTTTTCTTGTTCTACTCAAAACTGTCTGTACCTAAATTTCATAATAGTAGTTCATCATAATCAAGATATTCTGTAAGTAAGTTTTAATTGTAATATTTGATTAATTATTGCCAACATAGTGTTCCATTCTGTTTCTAAGTATATTTCTAAGATGCAACAGTCTTGCGATTTTTATTTTTGGTAGTATTGTAAACTTGGCAATATTGCTATTTTTTCGAAGAACAGAAAAGCTATAGCAATTTAAAGAAGAACAAAATTCCTCAGCCTTTTGTTTCTTCTTCATTTTCTTTTCCCGTAACCATATTTCTCTCTCTTTTATCATTTTCGAAATTATCGTAGACAAATTGAGCAAAAACTCTCCCTATGTATTCAGATCATTTTCATTGTAACGTTCTCCTTTTGAAACTTAAGACGATGAAAGATGAAAGAACTGGAACTCTTGTGGCCATTGAACACAAAACTTACCAAAAACCACAATAATTTATTATGTCTGATGCATTTCGGCAGCAAAGACGCCATCATCTCATCCGTAATCAACAGGTGATGTCCACTGAAAGGTTCATCAGAGTTTTTTCAAAGATAACGTCTAATTGTTTCCTCAATGATCCTTTTTAAATCAACTAAGCTTCCTACATTACCTCCATAAGTCACGACATAAGCAAAAACCTA
This sequence comes from Pyrocoelia pectoralis, assembly GCA_036250285.1. Taxonomy (NCBI): domain Eukaryota; kingdom Metazoa; phylum Arthropoda; class Insecta; order Coleoptera; family Lampyridae; genus Pyrocoelia; species Pyrocoelia pectoralis. Next base: position 41,733,903 of record CM070078.1, read on the forward strand.
GTGGAAATGAATAAGTCGCGGATTTTCCCGTCTTGCTAAAATATTGAGAAGTAGTTGTAGTGTTCACAAGGGATTTGAAAAATTTCGTATCATGACGACACACTGTGGCGAAGTTACCACTGCCATTCTCCCTCCCTATTGTCAAGATATATGGTTCGCTAACTTATGTATTAGGAAAATGAGCCAAAATAGTTACGTTGACACTATGTAACAGCCGCATGTATGCAAAAATTGAGTTTTCATGCACCAAAATGGCAGTTTGACGATTTATGTTCACTTAATTTATGTTCAATAAAATCAAGAGTAGTATCAAAATTACTAATAAAGCGAAACTAATAGCACTTGACTCTATACAGTATACATATCCATCTCATTCATTATATCATCGTCTTATTTATCTATATAGTCAAGAATCACTAAAAATCGAAAAGGAATAGTTCGGGTAAATAAGAATACACTAAATTTATATTTTGGTACATTTGAGGTTAGAAGATTAAAATGCTCTATAGAAGATAGCTAAGACAAACGTTTTAATTTATATCGTTCGGATAGTTTTTAGGTGTGAGTCACACTTAAGCTCTCGTGGGACAGGGTGTCCCATTTTAATCTTACCAGCGGAATTTCTCGAAATGAAGACCCCTGACAAAAAAAGTTGCTAAATAAAAGTTTGATGGTTTGGAGGGGTACGTCCTATTCTGTAACAAATTTCACCCCCCGACACTCACGGGGATGGGAAACGGGGGTGACTTTAGAATGTTAAATGGAAACCCCTATTTTTTATTGCAGATTCAGAAAGAGCATAAAAAAATATGAAGATTTTATTTGAGAACTTTTTATTTATTTGCAACAGGTGGCGCTGCAAACGGGGTGTCCAGGTGTCCCATTTTAACCTTACCAGGGGAATTTCTCGAAATGAGGACCCCTGACAAGAAAAGTTGCTAAATAAAAGTTTGATGGTTTGGAGGGGGACGTCCGATTCTGTAACAAATTGTACCCCCCGACACTCAGGGGTGGATAGGGGGGGGTGACTTACATGGAAACCCCTATTTTTATTGCATATTCAGAAAGCTCATACAAACCTATGACGGTTTTATTTGGAAACTTTTTTTGTCAGATGTACTCATTTCGAGAAATTCCCCTGGTAAGATTAAAATGGGACACCTGGACACCCCGTTTGCAGCGCCACCTGTTGCAAATAAATAAAAAGTTCTCAAATAAAATCTTCATATTTTTTATGCTCTTTCTGAATCTGCAATAAAAAATAGGGGTTCCCATTTAAGATTCTAAAGTCACCCCCGTTTCCCACCCCCGTGAGTGTCGGGGGGTGAAGTTTGTTACAGAATCGGACGTCCCCCTCCAAACCATCAAACTTTTATTTGGCAACTTTTTTTGTCAGGGGTCCTCATTTCGAGAAATTCCGCTGGTAAGATTAAAATGGGACACCCAGTATACATTAAGGTGGAGCTTTCGTGAATATATAATATATTCCTTACGACAATCACTCAATGGATTCAACCAAATGACTAATTCACTGTAATGACTACTTCTCTCCGTAAAATGGGATGTAAATGGAATAAATGCTGTAACATCAACATGAGTTGCATTCAGTCCTAATTACAGAAAATATTGGTACATATCTATATGCTTAATCACCGAAACACATTTTACCAAAGAATCTTTTATTAGATCACAACATTCACAATACGTGATGAAAGAGCTATTTTTATCAAATACAATATAAAACATCACGAAAACGTTTGTGACATTCAAGCAACAATCAAAACAATTTTGACTGGTAACTAAAACTTACCGTAAGTCACGTAAGTGTAATTTGTTCACCCACATAATTTATTCACAACGCTTTTTAATAAAGTAAAGGGGTTCTTCATGAATTGTAATGATAAAATAAGTAATTCTAGTATCTAATTTTTTATTATAATATTTATATATTAATTTTATCGAATTACGGCATATAGTTTAAAATGAACATTTAAATAGAATTATTTGTTATTATTATAATTACTACCTATATATTTTCAACAGATTATACAGATTATACAGACAATACATGTTAACGTAGACTATCTGCATTTGGCAATACGTAATATATCCTGTTAAATCCCGGCGTTGATTGAAATATTAATATTCAATCAACAATCCCGGTAAGTTTGAATGTCCTTAAAACCCTTAATTCTTGAAATTAGTGGTAAAATGCTATTGAATGAGATAGGTATAAGTAGATTATTAGCAATTACAAGATCCATAACAGTAAAAAAATTGCTTAACTGCTACTAAATTTAAATTAGTGCAATTACTGTACACAAAATGGAAACAATTTCGTAATCATACACCTGAAACGAATAACATCAAAGCAATTAGCAATATTTCATAGATCAAAAGCTTTGAGATTCAACTTTTAATTCAATAAAGTGAACTACATACGACCAACCACCTGTAAATCATTGGCTAGGGTAGGGTTCGATCTAAACTACTAAAAAGGCAATTATTATTTATGTTAGCATCGTCACGATATCGCCGTTTTGACCTTTTAAGATATATTGTTTCGCTTATCTACAACTATCAAAGTTGTGCTTCTGCAATACCTAATTCTATATAAAAAAACCGCATTATTCCATAACATATTATTCCAGTTTAAAGATAACAATAAAGACATTATGCCCTTTGGCTTTAACGTGAATACATTATTAACTTATATCGCGCCCACTATGAAACATTGTGAATATAGTTGCCGATAAATAATATATTTCTACACATAAAGTAATTGTGTAATACACTAGTTTCCATGTTAAATCAGTAACGCTAATTTCATATTATCACAGTGTGTAGCTGACTAGGATAAAATACGCATATTTGAAGTTCCTTATTACCATTAAGGTGGGCAATAAACGCTCTATAATCGTTCAATCAAATATCTAATTGACGCCATTTAACCTTCTTCAATAACCTTAATTTACAATCATGATTTACATTTATACAACCCTTTATTGTACAACTCATAAACATTTTAGCGAGTACATAATTTATAGCTACTCATAAAAATCAGTAATTCATCAATGCTATGTAGAACACATGCTGTTTCATAGATATGTTAACACGTATGTAACGCCAAGGACCGTAGTAATTATATAAGTGACAAACTTTTATCAAAAAATGCTCACTTAATCAAAAAACTTTTAAACTACTTTATCACGCTAACTTTGAATCTATCATGCATAAATTTTAACGTGGAATTGTCATGGTGAAATCTTTTGAGAGGCAGTGAATTATAAACTAAATTATGAACGATATATTTACAACAAGAAGATTACAAAAGAAAACGATAACACAATGAATTGATTTGACACACACTCACTCGACTTAGGTACTACTATCGTCGTAACGACCGTAACGTAGACAACACGTATATTTCTAACACTCCCTCTCGGGACGACGATCGACTAATCCCATGATTTCCATGCATCTTCGGTGCTTGGGCCGGAACAGTGCCTTCGTAAGTATGTCCGCAGGCATCTCGTCTGTAGGTGTATAATTCAGGATAATCCGCGCTTCTTGTATACACTGCCTGATGAAATGGTAGCGAATGTCTATATGTTTACTCCGGTTATGATGCACAGGATTCTTCGCTAGACATATGGCCCCTTGGTTGTCATTGTGCAACTGTACACGATCTTCTCTTTCTAATCCCAATTCATTCAAAAATTTGCGAAGGTATATGGCTTCTTTGGCGGCTTCGGCGAAACCCATATACTCTGCCTCGTTTGATGACAGCGCTACTGATCTTTGCTTTTTCGCATCCCACGCAATAGGACTTCCGCTCAGCATGAAGCAGGCGCCGGTATAGGATCTTCTGTTGGTTGGGTCTCCGCCCCAGTCCGCATCGACGAACCCGGTCAGATGGGAACTTTTGTCCGAGGTATAATGGAGCCCGACGTCCGGTGTTCCCTTCAGGTATTTTAACACCCTTTTGGCTGCGTTCCAGTGAGATCGATTGTAGCGATGATTGAACTGTCCCAGGTAACTACAAGCGAATGATATATCGGGTCTTGTAGCCACCGACAGATAGTTGAGTCCACCTATCAGTTCTCGGTAAGGTAAGGCTTTCTCCTCGTCGCTGATGTCTCCCTCTGGTTCGCATAACTTCATACTAGGATCTAAAGGAGTAGGTACTTCCTTGCAATCTGTCATACCAAACTTCTTTAAGAGTTCCCTCACGTATCCACGTTGACACAACGTAATGGACCGATCATCTGCATCGAACTCAATGCCTAAACAGTATTTCGCGGGACCGAGATCACGCAGTTCAAAATGTTGACCTAATTTTTCCCCAATAGCGGCGGCATGATTTTCTTTCGGAGATGAAATCAAAATATCGTCCACATACGTCACAATATACGAGGTGGCTCCCTCATATACCATTGTGTACACGCACGGGTCGGCACTTGTCGGAACTGCTTCCATCTTCATAAGAACTTCGTTTAGCTTCGTATGCCAGCATCGACCAGCCTGACGAAGTCCGTACAACGACTTCTTCAGTAGGCATACCATGTCACCTGACTCGAACCTTTTCAACCATGTTCTGGCTTCGACATTGATTTCTTGATCTTGATCCCTTTCGGAGAGTCTTCTTAAGCCTTCTAAAAGATATTTGGGGGCCTCCATGTACGTCTCCTCTTCCAAGATTCCGTTCAAATATGCAGAACTGACGTCGTACTGCCTTAGTTTCATGCCTCGCATAGCCGATACTGCGACCACTGTTCTAATTGAGCTCAGTCTGGCAACTGGCGCAAATGTCTCATTAAAATGAACTCCAGGCTTCTGAAGGAACCCTTGGGCCACAAGACGTGCCTTCCGCCTTTCCACGGATCCATCCGGATTCAGCTTGTTCCGCAGAACGATTCGACTACCGATCACCTTTGCTCCTTTAGGTCTTTTCACAACGTCCCACGTTTTGTTTTTGATTATTGAGGATACCTCCTTAGCGATGGCTTCCAACCATTCTTCAGATTGGTTCCCATTGATTGCTTCATCCAAAGATTCCTCACACACAAAAGTTTCAGCAAATTGAAATTCGTCTTCGTGCTCGTCGTTTTCCTCCGAGGTGCCAGAGGCAGTCTCGTCGGATGAACGTGTGGTGACGTATTCTTTTCTTGGTCTACCTGGAAGTCCGGTTCTGACAATTCTTGGACGACCACGCCCTCGTTTTGGTGCTAGTTCTTGAGTAGACGTGTCGTTGACTTCCGGTGTGTTGTCACTCGGAGTGATTTCCACTTCGGTTATCGGACCAATATCTTCTTCAGGACCGAAATCTTCGTAACATCGTGTTTCTCCGAAATCATTCAAAAATCGGACGTTGCGGCAGATTTCCACCTTCTTTTCAGCTGTGATCCACACCCTGTATGCCTTCGAAACTTCCGAGTAACCCAGGGGCACTCCTTCCTTTGATCTGGGATCGAACTTCCCTTTGTTGGGATTTGTATCGAGGCAGTAGGTCTTGCATCCGATTTCTCTGAGATGACTCACTTTTGGTTTGGTTCCGTGCAACAATTGATATGGAGTTTTACCATCCAGGCTACTTGACGGGCACCTGTTTCGCAAATAATTCGCGGTATTCACGGCTTCCGCCCAAAAACCAGGTGATAGGTTACCCTGAATCATTAGACAACGAGCCATATCGAGCAATGTACGGTTCTTGCGCTCAGATAAGCCGTTCTGCTGAGGAGTTCGGGCGACGGATAATCGCCTTTGTATTCCACATTCTTTCGCCAAGGTGTCTAATTTGTGGTTAACGTATTCACCTCCGTTGTCGCTCTGGATATGTTTTATTTTCTTACCAGTTTTGGTTTCGTACATCTCCTTCACAGACTTGAACGTATCGCACAGCTCGTCTTTAGTTTTCAAGAAACGAACTTCACACCAGCGAGTTGCTTCGTCTGTGAATGTAACGAAATATCTTCCCCCGCCCAGTGAGTTAACGCGCATGGGACCGCACAAATCAGTGTGAATTATCTCGAGGATTTCTAGATCTTTCCTCGGAGTACTGGGATATGGAGAAGCGCACATTTTACCCTTGATGCAGGTTTCGCATTCTAACTTGAGATCGCTCTTCTCCAGTTCCATTCCTGTTACGACTTGCTTCCTATACGCGGCGGTTAAGTCACCAACGTTGAGATGACCCATTCTGCGGTGCCAAACCTCCAGAGGTAGCTTTGGGTATCGCGACGTTATTCCAACAGACGCGCACTCCGAATTCTGCTCGGTTTCACTAACGTAATACAAATCGTCCTTACGCAGAGCTACAAGACGCACATTTCCATCTCTGTCCAGTACATGTGCTTCATTTTTCTTGAACAGGACGTCATAACCGTTTTGGGTTATTTTGGAAACTGACATCAGATTTGTTCGTAGTTCCGGTACTTGTAAAACATTTCTTAGTGTGATAGTTCTCATCTCACCAGATACAATGCAAGATAATTCAGTCTTGCCTCGTGCCTCAATACTAGTCGAGCTTGTATCAGCCATATGTATTTTCCCTGCACCTTTCTGAATGTCAGTGAGAATCTCGACATCTTTGCACAGATGAGACGTTGCACCGCTATCCAAGCACCAAAATGTCGTTTGTGACACCGGCGATTGGTGAGCTTCATTGCATTCGTTAGCGTAAAATGTTGTTTGATTTTGATCAGACTTCTTCTTCACTTGACATTGAGAGGCTTTATGTCCTACCTTATGGCATTTGTGACACTTGTACTTGAATGTAGAACTATCATCTTTTGTGTCTGCATTCTTATTATTCGGTTGTTTCTTTTGTGATTGTTGCCGTTTTACGTAGAGCGCATTTTGTTCAGCACTTCTAGTTTCGTTCGTTCGGGCGTCGTGCTCTTCAACGATCTTTATTCTCAAGGTATCCGCGTCAGGGAGCGAGTCCCGTGACTCGATTGCACATCGGAAATTTTCGAAGCTTGCTGGCAGACTATATAATAGCATTATGGAAAGTAAATCTTTATCGATCTTTACGTCCATTTCCTCCAGCTTGTCCACAGCATCGAAGAACTTGTTCAAATGCTCCTTCATATCGCCTTGCACATCCATCTTTTGAAGCATAAGCTGTTTCAGTAGGGTGGCCTTTCTCGCTGGACCCTTGGATTGATAAATTCCTTCCAATTTCAGCCATACGTCACGCGAGGAAGTGCAGCCCTTCACTTGCTTAAGTTCGGAGGGACTGATGGATAATATGATATCCGACTTGGCTTTATTGTCGGCCGTGCACCAGTCTTCAGAGTTCGTTGTGGGTTTTCTTAAATTCCCGCTCACGTATCCCCATTCGTCGTTCTTCACTAACAACGCTTCCATTTGGAGTTTCCACGTGTCATAATTTGAACGATTCAGTAATTCAATACGTGTTGAAATTGACGACATTTTCACTTACTGGTTTTTCACACTTTACAATTATATTGTTCGTTAATTAGTTTACTTTCGGGTTGCCTGGGCCCATAACCTTTTGAGAGGCAGTGAATTATAAACTAAATTATGAACGATATATTTACAACAAGAAGATTACAAAAGAAAACGATAACACAATGAATTGATTTGACACACACTCACTCGACTTAGGTACTACTATCGTCGTAACGACCGTAACGTAGACAACACGTATATTTCTAACAAAATCTAGATGTATAATTAACTGAAAGGGAAAGGAAAATTTTATTTAGTAATGCTATGTTATCATATAAAAATAATATGCCAAAAAAATGGATTAGTTTAATTATCTGTTTAACGTATTTTTGGTTCATTTCACTTCTGGTTTTAATTTTTAACAAATGCAGCATTTTTTATTTTCACTCTCTTAAAAGAACAATGAACTCGGACTCGGACTCTGATTTTTAATGGTATACTCGTAAGTTTTATAAGTAATTGTTGCACAAACTTGAGCACTACGAGGACAATCACAAGTGAAAAATATAGTACTACCATGTATTCAAAATCATCTGCCGTATATGGCGTAGTATGTTATTTCACTGTAATAATAATCAGTATGTAGGCGTACACAGCATAGAATAGCTTTAGCAGAAAATCTGTAGGGTCCGTAACAAGTAGGGTGAACACTTGGCGGAGTCTCGAAATGAGGTAAACCAGTATAATATAGTAGAAGGATAAAATACAAATGCTACGAAACCTTCCCCACGTAATTCTTTATTAATTCAATTATTCATAAGAAAAATTGCGCGGCATGTTTCGGTATTGTTAAAAATACAATCTTCAGGCGACTACTACAAACGTAATTAATAATAATAAAAACCATTAAAATTAAAATACATACTTATAACGAGAAAGTAAATATGGTGCAAATCAAACAAGAGATTAAATAACATGATGATAGAGACGTCAAAGCATGTAAAACAAAAATATTGAACCAAGTAAAACCATCCTGTTTTTGTTTTTGTTGAACGTGGCACCCTAAGTTTACTTAACTTTTTTCGTTAACTTTATATAATGTAACTTTAGCTTTGACTTCGCTCATTTGCTTGCTGAATTTAAGTTCTATACTCATATCTAACCTACCCCCATAACGCCCCTTATAACTGAGCTTCCGAGCCACTGCGTTACCAACCAATAGTTGTCGTAACAGCTCACGCAAACGAGGTGAAATGTTTCTACAGCTTAAAAAATGAAACTAGAAGTCTAGAAATATATTCGCACTTTTCAATTTTAGGATTGGTAATTTAAAGCTTTTCATACGCCCTAAAAAGAAATTATTTAATCAAAGACAATTACTTCGAAATTTTGTTACACGGTGTCTAGACTAAAAGTAATTACTTTCACAGTGTTGGTTTTTAATTAAATCTGAAGGTATCGAACTTTCTTACTAATTAATATTTATTAAGAAAATAAGGTTTGTGATGGTAAAAACTTGCGCAATCTAATAATAATATAAAATCTATAATATTCGATTTCGTTTGGCTTTACTTTAATGAAAGCTTTTTTGTAATTAAATTGGAAGATAATTACAAAGTAGAGAAGAAATTTAATTATATTTAAGACCAGATTATTATAATTCGAAGTTAATTTATTAGGCATGACATCGTAAGGGAAATCCAGTTAATAAAATTTAAAATTTTGTCATGTCATTAGTATATGAGGTAAATTTGTTGTAGACGTATGCAAACAGCTCTCGTTAAAACAAATTTAATTAACATTGTACACGAACACTTAACGATTCCATTATTTATTCTCCACTTTTGGCTATCATGGATTACAGTTTAATAGCGTTGCAAATTAATCCTCGTCAAACAAATTGTTACGGTAATCGAAAGTTGCAATGACAGATGTGATGTTGGAATAAAGTTTATTTAACGATAATAGTATATAAATATCCTGTGGGTGAACCTTGTTCCAGAAATAAGGATCTTCGAAAATATTGTCTACGTTGTTTATCGTTGTACGATTTCCTTGTTTAGTTTTGAAATTGAAAAGTTGCGAAGCAATATCTTACCTCATATAAAAATTTAACGCTACAGAAATTTCGACAAATTTGTTTAGTAGAATGTGGATGGAATAACAAAAAATGCATTCACCATCAATTGTAATATTTCATTTAACGATTTATCAGCTATCAATATGTATCAAATTTGATAATGTGTATAAACTAGTAGGAAATTGGTGAAAAGAAAATTAAATTTCAAAGTTATTTATTCATCCAGAGAATAGAGATCTCATAAATATAAGGTATATTATGTATAGAAAAGATTGACAAATCTAATAAATAAAATTAACTTTGAGTGAGCAGAGAGAAACAAACTAAATCGAATCTACATAATTATCTAATGTGGAACTCAATCCTCAACTCGAAAGAGGTACCACATAAAATACAATAGAACAATGTTAGCAAAATTGGAAGCTGTTCTGAACAATTTTTCTTAGTAACACTTTGGCATACTGTGAACGGAAAAGGTAGTTTACCCAGAACTAAAATAGTTTTTACTCAACTGTAAAGGCCTACTTGACCTTAAAAAATCGAAAATAAACTAAAAATAACTTTCAGACCAAGCAGGGCGGAATCCCAAAATATGAAATTCCAATTCGAAAATTTTTGATCCATTTCACCTATTGTGAACTCAATTCGGGAACATACTGTATACTCGTCTGGCAGATACCTGCAACCGCTAGAATATTTTGGCTGTTTACATATACTTTTTAAACAATTGAAGGAATGTTCCTTCAAAATTTGAGCCTTGTGGGAGCAGGTTATGAATTACTATCCCGATGACAACTTTGATATTGGCTGGCACATACTTGCAACCCTCAAAATAGGTTGACAATTTTTTAAACATATGTAAATTACAACATATTAAAATATTGTAGCCTTGTGGGAGTAGATTAAAAAACAATTTTTTTTGCATTTTCAAAAATTTAAGGGATGATGACGCAACCGCGAGATGCCTATCAGAACGATACTTTCTTCTTTGGTGTTTTTCTCCACGATGGAGACCTTCTGAAGGAGTTGTCAAGTGGGACAGTCGAAACGTCGGCAAGTTGAATGAAGTACTTGAAGTTTCATTAACTGTCCCACTTGACAACTCCTTCAGAAGGTCTCCATCGTGGAGAATAACACCAAATGTACTTTCTTCATTGACTGATATTAAGACATCATTTAAAAAGTTTCTAGCTTTGTGTAAAACGGGTTAGTCAAATGGTTCGCTAGGTCTCCAATGGAGTTCCAGGGTGCAAAATATTACGAAATACTGAAAAATTGGTAAATGATGATGGATGCAAACCTTGCAAATAGAGCTATGAAGGCGTAGGTATTGTAAATAAAACAATATTAAGAAGAAACAGAGACATCGCAAGAAAAATTATCACTTAAGCATTTAAATCAACAGTCCTATCGATTATGACGTGAGATGTGAGACGAGCAAAACATGATCAACGTTACGGAAATGAAATTTCTAAAGAAAATAACGAGAAGACGCTAAACAGAATAAAACAAAAAGGGAATATATTAAAAGTTGAGTCTGCAACAGAGAAAATCGAAGAACGACAGACACTTGGCGACATTTATGCAGAATGAATGAAAGTAGACTAGTAAGGATTCTAATGGAAGCATAAAAAATAAAAAGAAAATCGAGAAAAAACCAGAAAGACATGGTGCAGGAAATAGCGAAAATACGTAAAGAAAGGGGAACATCTGTGTCACAGGAAGATTTGGAAGGGATCCTAAAAAATGCGTAAGGAAGAAGACGAAGTGAGTTCATAACCAAACTAAACATTATGAACTGAAGATTGCCTACGAATATCGTATGTTTTAATTTTAATATTTAAATTTTGTGCAAAGTTTTCATTCAGGCACTTTCAAGCTTTGTACGATATTTATAATCTTCAATTGTTCTCGAGACGTTCAAAAAATACGGGGTCAAATTTCTTAGAATTAAGAGTAAAATTTTCAATGGCTTTATCTCATATTTCAGTCCCTCTGAAAAATATTCCAAATTGAGCCATAAGAAACACCAAGTTATTTCGCGCAACGCGGAATTTACTGCTCTAAGTCCTCACGCACGCACACTGTGTCAAACAGCCAACCACTTATTCAATCGATCTTCTTCTTAAACGCTGTACAGGAGTTGTTTGATCTGCCACTTAACCAACACGTTCACATTTATTGATTAAGCGCCGAATTGTGAATTCTGTTGGACGATCATGGCGCTCATAAATTGGACGAGACGAATATTTTCGAAAATGAACACTGATAAAAAAACTTTCGCAATTTTCACACCTTGTACCACTCCAACGTTAAATAGCTGAACACGTACCTCAAATTTTACAGCCATATCCTACTATCTGCTTCGACACCGTCTATGATCACAATCCAAGCATACCTACTTACACATATTTTTCTACTGACTTTTTTGGTTGCCTCCAATGACTTGTTTGAATTCCTTAATCCGCTTTACAAACAGTTTGCCACAAGATGCCAAACCTATTACTAAATCAGTTTTTGAAGAAGCTAATTAATTTCTAAGCTATATTGATCAATTTTGCTGCAGGTAAAAAGCATTTGCATGAATATAAAATACAGGGTGTCTCACGGTGACCGTCGGTTAGAAGTATATCAAGAACTAGAAATTTGAAATTTTGCACATGCGACATGCCGTGTTTAATCTATTAAATAAAAATATTTTCCAAATAGCAGCACTTCTTTATTTTAAATACAAACCAGGCAATTTTTTTCACATTCTGATGTGTTATAAAATGTTTAGTAAGCATGCTTAAAATAATCAGCGTATCAATTTTGATTGTTGAGAAAAAAAATTTTTTTCACTGAAAAATGTCAAAATCTTGTTTAGGAAATAAAATTGAAAGTCGAAAGTGGTAAAAGTTAGGGAAATGGGATTTTAGGTTCTCAATGTCAAAAGATTGAGACACACTTGTCTGTCATGGATAATAAAAAATTGCCCACGGTTACGTATCTATTTGACGTTATGTCCAAACTTAAGAAAAACTTTAAAACGTCTATTTTTTTAAATGGAATGCCTATTTAATTATCAGCCTATTCGATGCAGAAATAAATTTCCTTTAAATTGATATACCATGTTCCTATACCTAAAATCAATGATTACAGAGTTATTTACATTTTTCTAATTAAATTTATAATTACATACATACTTTACAAAACATGGTTGGCTTTGAAAATTTTCAAAAAATGTTTATTCAATTGTTTCTTATGATGACAGTTGTCAGTTAGCTATCAGTTTGAAAGTTTACGCTACATTTACGTTTGTTATCAGTGTTATCTGTTTGAATTTTGATTTTTGCGCTTAATATTTGTTTTTAATTGGGAAATATGGAATACACAAACGCTGATATTCTAAATTTGTTTTACATTCATGGCGAGTCTGCTCGTATTTCTTTTCGGACCTGCAGAACCTTTAACTATTGAATAAAGAATCACTCAACACTTTAACGAAAGATATCCGCATTTACCTACAATGACAGAACGAAAAATCAAGATGATTGAAAAGAATTTTCTAAATTTGGGCGAAGTAAATGCGCCACGAAGTTTGGCAAAGCCAATTGTCCCCAATGACGCTGCGGAAACCAATGTATTGGGATATTTTAATGTTTTCCCTGAAAGTTCTGTTCGGCGGAAAGAGACCTTGGATAGTCAAGAAGTTGCATAGATAGAATTTTAAATAATCATAAAAGCATTTAAGAAACATTTGAATAAAAATGTTTTCAAAATTTTCAAAGCCAACCATGTTTTGTAAAGTATGTAATTATAAATTTAATTAGAAAAATGTAAATAACTCTGTAATCATTGATTTTAGGTATAGGAACATGGTATATCAATTTAAAGGAAATTTATTTCTACATCGAATGCCGATAATTAAATAGGCATTCCATTTAAAAAAAGAGACTTTTTAAAGTTTTTCTTAAGTCTAGAAATAACGTCAAATAGATACTTAACCGCGGGCAATTTTTTATTATCCGTTACAGACAATTGTGTCTCAATCTTTTGACATTGAGAACCTAAAATCCCATTTCCCTAACTTTTACCACTTTCGACTTTCAATTTTATTTCCTAAACACGATTTTGACATTTTTCAGTGAAAAAAATTTCTTTTCTCAACAATCAAAATTGATACGCCGATTATTTTAAGCATACTTACTAAACATTTTATGACAGATCAGAATGTGAAAAACAATTGCCTGGTTTGTATTTAAAATAAAGAAGTTGATGCTCACTTCCGGTATTTCCGGAAGCGCTGCCATTTGGAAAATATTTTTATTTATTAGATTAAACACTCCATGTCGCATGTGCAAAATTTCAAATTTCTATCTTTTACAGTTCTTGATATACTTCTAACCGACGGTCACCGTAAGACACCCTGCATAGTGATTCTTTACTTCCGTAAATCACTATGGTTGCACGGATGGTTGGCGATAAAATAAATTATGTTAGTAAATTGCACTAAAGTTCATTGTTATATAGAAAAGCAGAGCATCGCATAGCTGTTGTATTTTTGGTACAGTTTCAGTATCTATATTCATGATGAAGTATGCAAATTAAATCTTGTATCCCTTTGTGCTTGAAACCCTTCCAATTTGTAAAGTTAAACTATGCCAAACTAAAAAAAAAAGCTCTGCAAAGCAAGATTTAGAGAAACCAGGTCACGAAATAAAACTACTCTGTTGTCGATGGGAAGTAGGGAACCTTCTATTTATAGGGTCTAGGTAAACAGTGGGCAGTGAGATGAGAAAATTGTGTGCTTTTAAATTGGCAGCGCAGGTGAGTAATGTGACAATATCGTCTTATGCACGAATGCAAGAAGTTGTTGGTGAAGTTGGAAACTTTGCATCTCCATTATAGTTCATATAATTAAATTTCACGTTCATTCTTATTGCCAGATTCTCCACGAAACAATTAATAAATTAATAAAAGGGTGCACTAACGTGATTACCGATAAAGGAAAAAATTATTGTCATATTTCTTTTTTATTAAATTAGAAACGTGTACGAGATAAACAAATACGACTTTAATTTACATAAACATAAAAGTAAGGCATAAATCAGGCATGACGTAAATAAAATTTTCAGACAAAAATTGTGTCCAATCCCTCCATTTTAGATGAGAAATTTATCCGGGTCAGTTTTTTTAGTTTTTATATTAAGTTGACCCTCGATTTGTCCACTGACATGTAATTAATTGAAATGTAATAAAACAAAGACTTAGCCGTTCCGCAACATCGTTTTTGCGTCGCGCTTATCGCCACCCTTCTAACAATTTTCACTTTATATTCCCATACTTTTATTTTCTTTCTTAGAAATTTGAAATTTATAGTACTAATAACAACACTTTCATTGCAGATTTCTTTTTGAATTGGAACACAAGCTTCTCGCTTTAGAAACCTTAATAGCTTCATTTAGTTTAAGATTAGGAGATTGGAGTCATTTTTCTTGTATTCCAGCATCTTTAATTCCTAATACCGCCCCATCCTTTATGAGCACGTCCGTTTCGATAAGATCACATAACTAACTTGTCAAGTTGAATGATTCCGCTGCTTTACCATAAAACTCATTCTGGTGCCAGCAGAAACTTTTTCAAATATTTTCTGATTAAGACAATTAAAATAAATGGAAGTTTGTGGATAATATCCGTGCCTATACTACGCCGGGTTTTGCAATTTATGAATTGGTTAGGAAAGTTTGAACAGTTATTAGATATTTGTAGGCTATTGTGCAGTAAAACTTTAATCGTGATTTTCCTCAAACTAGGTTTAGGGTGCGATCTATAATGTGTTAAAGCGGTTTAATTAACCGTTCCTGATCGAATTACCGAAAGTTAGAGATCCAATAATAGTTTCTTACCCTATAACAGTTTTAAGCGAGATTTTTTCTACTAAAATGTTCTAATTCCCTTTAATGCCCTAATTCCAAAGATATATGTAAATTTAATTTCTTATTCGTCAGTCTCAAACCATTAAAGCCGATTGTATCAATAACAAAAAACGAAAGCGAAACTCGATGAGCAAATGGGAAACGCGAAAATGCCTCCCTCTTTCTTTAATGTTCAATTTATTATTATAATCTTACACTTCCCATTTTCTAAAATGAATGATTAGTGTTTTGCTCAAGTATACAATCCCGTTCTTAAAGTCTATAAAAATATAGAAAAAAAGCAAACTTAAAAGCACTCGAACTTTGATATAATATGAACTTAATCGGGTTCTTTTCCCTTTTCAATAAAGTACCGTTTTCATAAAATTTCAATGCCGTGTTTAAAGCCGAATGAGTAGATAAAACAATTTTATCGTTATATAATATAAAATCTGACGTTTACGAGTTTATTAAAAAAATAACAAAAAGAAAGTTCTTTCAGCTTTTTATGTCGACTGAAATGTTATTAAGCTACACAATTACCTAGTTAGGTTACTGAAGTAAATCATATGCGAAATGAAATACCTACATATAAAATTCTATAATAAAGTCCTTCTAAACAATTCTTTCCAAAAATGGCCCTTTACTTCATAAAAAGATGTTAAAATGCGTTTCGTTCAGTAGTAGGGAGAACAAAATGCATTCGTCCTTAGGAAACGATTTGTAGAATACTACTTTATCATTTAAAAATCGTAGAAACTTAGAAGACTAATTAGGGTTAGTAGTTTAAATAAAAGGTGTTGTAAGCTAAAAATTTTTATTTCTTAAGGCATAAAATTTTTAGCTTGCAACACCTTTTATTTAAATAAATAACAAGCTAAAAAATATGGAGAACTTCATCCTATTAGTGTTAGTAGCTTGGAAGGGTAAGCATGTGTATAATAGAGTGGGAAAACCATAATGAAAAACACTCTTTCTAAAACTGCCTTAGAAATAGTTATTTGTACAACAAAAGAAGAAAGTTATGCTTTTTTCAACTCGGCTTCAAAAATATTCCATCATTTTGCATTTATAACATTAAGTTGTCAATGTTGAAAAGGGATCCATCCTCATCTATATTCAATAGTAACTGTACCTATTTTGGTGTTAATAAATACTACTACTACTACTACTACTACATCTGTGGGGGTTTTTTACTATGCCCTACGTCCGCCCTTTCCAACGCCCCTCTTTTTCTTAATCTTTCTACTTCTTTCTTCGAGTACCCGTTCCTTTTAT
Organism: Pyrocoelia pectoralis; assembly: GCA_036250285.1. Lineage (NCBI taxonomy): Eukaryota > Metazoa > Arthropoda > Insecta > Coleoptera > Lampyridae > Pyrocoelia > Pyrocoelia pectoralis. The sequence continues at coordinate 41,750,574 of CM070078.1, forward strand.
AATATGCCTCCCTACTTTCTTGTCCGTACTTCACCTTTCCCTCTTTTATCTCTTTCCGGAGTGGGGCTCAGTGGGCATCCTTGCCTCAGCCCTTTCCTTGTCACGAATTCTTCGCTCATCTCTCCATTCGCCTTCACCCGATTCCTCGTTTCCACATATATTTACTCCATCCTTTTTACTAACCTTTCGTTTATTTTGTTTCTTCTCAGGTATTCCCATAACTTTGCCCTATTAACCTTATCAAATGCCGCTCTTAGATCCACAAATAATGCTATCATTTTCCCGCTTTTCACCTTATTCACCATATGTTTAATTATGTATACGTTATCCATCGCTCTTCTACCTTTTCTGAACCCCGCTTGGCCGTCGGGCAGCATTTTCTTTTATTTTAACTCCGCCTGTAGTCTTCCTTCTAGTCTGTTTTCAACGTGTTTTTCCTCACTCATTTTACTTACAAAAAAATAGTTATTTACAGTAAGAGTGAGGAAGGTAAAACTTTCGTTTACGCGATGCAATTCATGTGAACGAATGTGACCTTACTCTCAAGTGCTGTATTTGTTCGATACCTCTTTAGAAAGTGACTCTGTAACTTCAGTATTTTCTTCTCTTGTTGTACAAATAACTATGAATAATTGTATGGTGAATAATTGGATGAATCGGAACTACTGTCCCACTTTTACACACCCAAATTACGGTATTTTTAAATTTGAATACTTGAATATTCAGTTTTCATCTTGATGGCGATCGCCATGGCAAAGGCGTCACGCTGCCATAGAGAAAAGTTGTCCTACATTTTGTATATAGGTCCACTCTCGAATATTCTTCAGCTAAGAAGCACGTTTTCTTCCCACACCTCTTCGACCTTCTATTTATTCTTAAACGATCAGTTGTATGTAATATTCGATATAGATTTGCTTTTAGTACAATGACACAAACAAAACATTTTCTGATTTACGTAGCTCTATATCTTTGTTGGCCCTTCTCAGTACTTTCAACAATATTTAAATCTCATTTAACAGTTGAAGCTAACAAATCGAATACTATAATATCGCTGAAACAAGTAAAAAAGTTTCATCGTACCTAATTTAAACCCTTTTGTTGTGTGAAACCATTTGCAACTCTATATTTACTAGTATTATCGTCAGCGTCTCGATTAATTTTGAAAACCGACCTCTTTTTTACAACTGGGACGATTCAACAGATTCAACAGAATCCAGGAGTCGTTTTCCTGCAGGGTGTTCGTTCCTTCAACTATAGCTGCTTTCAATAACTCTTGAATAATACTTCTGACACTGTTTTTGGGTCACTCTCTCTCTCTTGTTGTCAGGTACTACTGGATAAGTGACGAAATCGAATATTTATTGGTTTTTCTTTCCCTTTCGCTCTAATTGTGTCCGATTTTCCAGTTTTCTGTATTTCTTTCTATTGTGCATGCTTCATCTTTAATTTAGAATTATACTCCTTTATTTACGGATGGCGAGAGTGAAGCTTAGCACTTTTTATGTATGTTAGGTAAACGAAACGGACGTTACTTAATGGGTAATTAGCAAATAAAATTAAAACAACACAAGTTGGCTGCCGTAAAAAGTATCACAATGCATAATACAATTTTCACAATTAGGGAATGTTATGGGAAAGGTTTTAGGTCATTCATTCCTTCACTTAGTATCCAACTGAGCTGTTTTAATGCGATGTTCGCATTAATCCCTTTTAATGCAATACAACACAAGCCTAAATGAATGCACTTAAACACTAAATTTGTTCCTGAAAGTAACAAAATGTTATTTTCGTTGTTTCATTAAATTCGCACTAAATGTAGTAGAAGTAGGATATATCCATGCGTAGTGCAGATAAAATGTTTAAGTTTATTATGAGAAATTTTCTAATGTAACAAAGAATAAGGACGGTGGGGTCCGTTTACGAGAAAATTGTATGTTATTATCACATGATGTCAATTGTAAGCCGGTCATATTGTCCGTGACTAAAATATTAAGCGTAGGTTAAGGATAGAGAGAATTGGATTGCTATCGCCCTGATATACTACGAACAACGAAACATTTTCACCAAATTACTTTTTTACAAAATTGAGTTTTTTTTTTTTGGTCAGCGGAGATTTTCGGATGCAAATTATAGAGAGTGGATATTTATTATAGATAAAATAAATGTTACTGCCAAATCGTATTTATTTTGTTGTATTTCTTATACTCTTGACATGCAGTAAATTTCCTTTATCGTATCGAACAATCTTGTTACATTCCGCTTGACTGATGACGCAAAAGAAACTATTTGCCATTACTAGCGAATTTTTCAGAAAGCATTCAGCGAAAAAGGCTTTAAGAAGAGTGCAAGATAAAATCTGCTGCCACTGCCTAAATTGAGTTGAAATTCATCATTTACTAATAAGTATAACAAAAAGTGTTATATTCATACCACATACATATACATCTACATTTGCAATGCTAATGTCATCTCAACTTGCCATTTTACCATCATTGCATATTATACCCTGAAATATCAAATCCTTTGGGTGCTTTTAAAATCTTATGGCTCCATCATATTTTTCATAATGCTAGATCAGAAATGTTATGAGCATATTATTCCTCTTATCAACAACAGTTTCCTTTTATTACCATACAATTTATATTCTAAACTAAGTGTAAGCTTATCTGCTATTATTATAAAATTAGTAGCCAATTCATTATTTTTAACAGTAATATGTCGTTTATTTTACTCGAGCCTTAAAGTGATTTATTTCCATATTCTTTTTTGTAATTTTAAGTCTGGCGACCTTAATCACCTCGTTCTTTTTGTTACTCTAATCCTATCCATTCAACACTTTCATTTAATAATAATTTATAATTGTTTAATTGCTTATAATACTATAACCAGCATAATGAAATACTCGCAAATAGTAGTAGCATAGCGATCCGCAAAAGAAATGCACATTATGATGTAAGTCAACTTTTTTCTCTCTGTATGATTTAAATTGGCGTCTAGAACAAGTGCAGTGTTAATTTTATCTATGAGCTTTATTTCACAAACTATGTAAAGTATCTTCTAAATCCTCGACGCTTGGGGAGTAATAATGGCAACGACACGTTCGCGAAAAAACAACAAACTCTTCTATGGCCACGTTGATGATTTTCTCGTTACGTAAATTCAGCATAAGCCGTTTTTATCCTGCAATTGTCTTAAAGAAACTCTATACAGTACAAAAACTGTAACGAAAATTACCGAAAAATACAAGCATTGAAATGAAGGTACTCCTGAAAGAATTTTAATGTGGGTGTACTTTCCTTTACACAATTTTATGCTGTCGATATTTTTGGTTGCTCTCAAAACATTTTACTTTACGGCATCTGTGTTTTTTTTGTATTCTCAGGAATTGTCGTTTGTTAACAAAGTCACACTAGCCTAACATAGAATGAATGCCATTTCCATTTAAACAATTATTTTGGGGGTTATTTATGTCTTCACGATGAGACACGTAGTTCAGTAAAAACGCCACAATTAAATGGGAAAGCGAAGCCTTTACAAGAACGGTTTGACATTTTCTTAATGGAATGATCATTAATTTCTCTTTGTAAAATGTATTATAATACACTTAAATGTAAACATACAAAGATATAAATGGGAAGAAAGTATAAAAAGATGACTTTATTTGTGTAGACGGACTTTTATATCATTTTGTAAATGTCACTAACACACCTTCGTTTCAAAAGGACATAAAGCTAATAGACGTGGTTGACATCAATATAACCTAACAGTTTCAGACTCTTCTGCTCTCTTTTAAAAGGAAATAAAACCAAAATCAATTCAACAAGTGACCCGTACCAAAGTTAGCGTAAAAGCTCTTCCGTTGCGAAATTTATGGAAGTTTATATACTTACATGTTGATAAGAGTTGTAAATAAAGTGGAAAATATCATAATCGGTTATTTTTCTATTGATCCTTTCATTTTAATTTAAATTGCTGTTAAAGTGCAGTCGCTTAAAGGTAATCGATCAATTATGGTCATGATATACCTACTAAATAATTGTTTTGATTACATTGACCTGGCCGTGCCTTAATATGTCACGCCTCATATATGACTATTTAATTTTTTTCCGATCTTCAAGGATCAATCACAAAATCGACATAACGGCAAACAAAATATGAAGGTTGTGACATGATAAAGGAGTATTGTGACATTTATTGCTAAGGTAGCTATTGCAACCTTGCCTAATTTGGTTACAATAAGGACTTTCAGATTCATCTTTGTTAGTAACATACATACTTGGTCTTAGCAACACAACTAATAAATTTTTTATTGTTATTGAATGGTAAAAGTCCTTGTAATTGTGGGAATGCATGTGTACCATTTGCGCTAATTATGTCCATCGTGAGATATCTGCATCTTGATTTACAAATCTAGCAATTCAAAACCGCGAGCATTCACTTAATTGTACGAATTTCAGATAATCTAAAGGTTTCCTCACTAAATTCGCGGCCATCATTATGATTACTATTATATTGCAACATATGAATGTTAGTATTGCACGCACTATTATTTACATTAAGACATTTGAATGCAAAACTCATTGAACGATCAGTCGTCCTGCAATACATACAAAGGTATTCGCTCTATAATTTGCTAATTATATGAATCCTGTCACTAAGTTAACTTTAGTTTTCTCATTGTGTCCGCATTTTTGGCTTTAAATTTACCGATCTTTCTCGCTTACATTCTAAAAATTATATTCATAATAATAATAGGCTTCCTTTAAATTGAATGTATTTAATATGAAACGAAATAAAATTAAAATAAATTTCTTATACGTTGGGCAATATTACCAATTCAAAATTGATAAGTTTGATAAAAAGCGTGTTCAATTTTTATTTCTTTTTCGAAAGTTTTAGGTAAGGGTAGAGAAGAAAATGGGAAGGATTACACACAATATGTACCTACTGTGTAAAGGACGCTTAAGTACTATATTTTGTCGTCATTTTTCCTCTTATACTTTTCATTTTATTCAAATGCAGTAAATCACCAATGTCAGCATCGTAGGAAGAATCCACCTACTTCAATCGACACAAATATAGGTAGAAGGTGCGCATACCTCGCTTAATTATTAAAGTTAGCCAATTATTCTATCATTCAGCTGGATAACGCAAACCCACTATATTGTCATAACTTTTTGTATATTTTTAGATTTATGACACTAGGTTAATACCTTATCATTATTATTATCAACGAATAAATTAATTTCCTTAATTCGTTTAGGTTGTAAAATTACTAATTCATTGATCTGAATTTCTTACTTTGTATCAGAATTATCGACTAAAGTACGTTTCAAAATTCCCTGCAGTAACAAATTATATTTACTATGTGAATAGTACACGAATATTTTTAAGGGGTGTTACGTTGCCTAGGAAATGGACAGTAATGCGAACGAATTTTGTTTACAAAAAAACTACTACAGTATAGCACATACTGTTATACTGTTAGCGAAATTACCAGAGAAATCCAAAGATAAATACAAGAATAATCCTTCTATTATTTTGTTTTTGTTACTCTGCTCTATTCGTGGTATACATATATATGGAAGAACATTTGCTAAATTTGAACCATGGACTTCCTTTTGTTTGGAATAAATATTTTAATCAAAACTCACTTTGTTCCTAAGCGTAATACTTACATACGTCGTTAACTTTGAGAATTGGAGGTATGTTTAGAAGAATATAGAAGCTCAATGACTTCTAACCCTGTTTCTCCCTTTGGCGAGTTAATGTTTATGGATCGTTCTCTATATCATTCTTCGGTTATTTAGAATAAAACTATGGATTAGTGAGATTAGTCCTATTTATTATCAAAAACACATGTACAAACTACCAATCCGAGGATTGTATACTTGGAAGGTCCATAACGACGCCGATGTAATTTTAGCAAGGAATCAGATCGATTATATCATTATAATTAAAAAATCATTAATACCATATTGCCGACTAAAGCACACCAAGAGATGAGATGAAACTCAAAAAGGAAAAGTAGTAAATAATTTGAAAAAACAAATACTATATGGTGCTATCGAAGAATATGAAAGGTGTCATGAACACAGTAAATACCAGAAATTGTTAATGAGATTGATCATGTGAAGAGGAAAAGAAGACCAGGAGAACGCCGTGGAACAGTGGAGCGGAGAAATATCTTATCCTTAAGGGATAAAGCACTCTAAGAAGAAATATTGCAACATAACCGGTACCATAACAACAATATTTCACAAAAACATCAATAACGGAATAAAGGGTAACAAAGAATCTTGAATTACTATAGTCAAAATGAAACCTGCTTCCTGTATGACTAATTAAAAGCTATTTTGACTCTAGAAAGTACTCTAAGAAGCATCTACAACAACGTGTGTGATTACTTCTCCAATCAGAGGTTAACAACTTATAGTAATCTCGTTCACAATTCGAGACGTACTTTTATTAAGAATCAAATTGAGGATATAAGGTATTATTTAATAATTAATTAATGAGCTTAATTTACGAATTTTAATTCGTACCCCAACCACTACCGTGTCATAATTCTTTCGGAAGTTATCGTTATTAACCATCCAAAGACGTACCCTTGTAAGTGATTTTTTTTTATTCATTCGCCATATCTCTCTGTAATAATATATTTTAATGAAATTTTGTACAATAACAGTTTTTATTGCTAACTTTGTTAGTAAAAAGGCAAAAAACATAGATAAACCTAAAAAATAACCCGTTTATAAAGATATAAGTTTGGTTGAGTAATCCAAGAGATCTAAATTAACATATCAAAAGCGACATGAGCGATGTTGAAACCAGCATGTACTCTAATCTACATAATGGTGGAAAGAGTATAGCAAATACTAGAATGTGAGTGCTATAAACGTTTCGAATATTTCTATTTTTTGTGGATCGAATGAGGGAAAGTTTTGAAGATAGCTAATAATATAACCATGCAAACCGTCCCTCCCAAAGTATTAACAATACAATAACGCTCTAATAAAAACGAACAATGGAAAAACCGGATATAAAAATTTTCTATACTTAAAATATAATAAAACATCTTATATAGGCAAACTTGGAAAAATACATCTACTGCACTTAAGTAAATATATAAAAACAAATTTCCATTTATATTATACTTATAAAGTTCTACCTACTTATGAGAATAATAAGAATAAAAATTTATAAGAAATCTTAAGAGTTATGAAAGTATATTGTAAGTTAGAGAATTTTCTTTTCTTCTCTTTATTTCTAAAGGTTATTTAATCTTCTGAAAGCTTACATAGCAAGAACATGTTGTCGTTGCAATTACACCACTTTCACATTAATATCTTTTTAACTTGAAATTATTTCAACACTAATCGCGTAGACGAAAAGGAATAATCTACTCGAAAGCGCTTGACTAAGGATACTTCTTTGGATCTCTGCACGTTAATGCCTTTATGCCAGTTTTTCTGCTCTCTAACGAATAATCACGTACTTATGCTTTATTTACATAATTGATGTTTGCTTTTATTGGAGTAGAAACGAAGCAAGACGAATTGTGTACCCGCTATAACGCAGGCCCTATTCACAATTAGGTAGACATTTTCACATTTACTTTGAAATTTCGTTACGTGTACTTTGTTACAAGTTTAATCAAATTTGCGGTATGCAAAAGCTAGACGAAAGGTTGATGTAAATTGAATATTTTCGTTGTTTTATGATTTCTACGGGAGAATGACCATCATTGCACTTTTTGCTATTTTTACTGTGTTATATTTGGATCGATTCCTTGTAAAATGAAGACTATTGTATTGTAATATTATGGAAAATTGAAAGTGCTCTAAATCGCACCTGGGGTGTGGTATTGGCCTCAAATATTTTGAGTGGCATCCTCAAATGGCCTAAGGAGTTGGCATGAAAAGTTTGGTGTCGATCGGCTTAGGACACCCACCTAGGATCCCTTGTTAGTTAGGCAAAATTCTAGTAAGGGTAGTGCAGTTGATGCGCGTAGAGGGGCTTGGAAATTCACTGCTCCTAGATCTCGGCCCATAATATAAATAAATAAATTCTTGTAATTCTGCAGAGGTGGATCTATCCAATGTCGCAAATTTATCAATTTTACTACTTATTTCATTCTGTTGTGCATTTTATAGCCCATTGCTACATTTACTAGGAGCAGGCATAACGAAAGGTAACCTCAGGTTCAAATCTCAGAGCGTTGGGGGTCTTACAAAAACAACTACATAAGCTTCAACTTCACCAAGAGCGTTGATAACTATATCGCTGGGTTTTATACCCTAAATATACAAGTACTAGATAGTGATTAACTTGACTCTGCGGGAGGATCTTCTAAATTATAAGTGGCGGATGACACACGCAGATCCGAATCGAACCTTCCTCCATACAGTAATCATTCACCATCAATGAGTAATCTTCCTCGGTGACCATTACAGGAACCATTGGCAATGATGTTGTTTGTACTTACCTTTTTTGTCTAATGACACACCTGAAAAATAATTTGACGTTCATTAGGCACTCTTTTATGAAGATTATTAATAACTTTGTAATATCCCTTAAATACAAGAACCTTGATTCTGCTGCCGAAGATGTTACCTCCCTAGCCCGAATCCCGAATCTCCCAGAATTGCGTGTTTCCATTCGGACCGAGGTGCCTGTCATTAGATCCTTGAGTGCGACTCCACCGTGCTTAAATTTTTATCACATTGCGTTCTTACTGTCTTAATTCTCGAAGTTAGGTAAAAAGGAAAGCTCGAAGTCTTTATCCCAACTGGAGTGTATTTGTTTATTATTATCTATATAGAGTGTGACTAGTTTCGGTTCCACTGGGCCATTATCAAACCAAAAACATTAAAAGCTAAAAATTGGAATGAGTGGTGCATCAGGTAACATCAGTGAAAAAGCTTACCAGTACAGTGGTTATAAACACAAAATGCGGTAAAAACCTTAAGTCAAAAAAGGGCCCTAACAAATTGGGCAAAAACATCAACAGTTGTAAATAAAAGATGGTGACTGAACATCTGTAAAATAATTTGTGTAGAACAACAACAAATGAAAAAAACAGCGTACTTACAAACTTAAGAGTCGAAATAAACCACTAATTGAAAGGGTAGAGTTAACAATCCAATAAAATAAAAAACATAAATACAAATTTAAATTTAAATTAAATAACAACAAGGTCGACCATCAAAGATAAAATAAAACTAAAGCAACATGACAGACACAAATGCCTGTGACCAAGCTACAAACTTAAACATTACAAGGAAGAAAACCTTATTAAGTGTGAAATTAATAAAGTACTTAATACTACTACTACAAAACTAATCTGGGGGGGGGGGGGGGGGGGGGGGGACAATTAAAGCAGGTATTTCGAAATACTAAGGCGGCAACCGTCAACCATTGATCCCATGTAATCGACAAAGGTATGTAACTCCTCTGCATCTATTATCTAAGGACTGGAACACTGTGAATGAACGGATTTTTCCTACCACCGGCTTTAACAACCACACGTGCTCAGGATTCAGTACCTACCCCTAAAAAACTGCCGCGGGGCGGCCATACAAAACCGTACCCGTCGATTCTCTGTGAGTAATCGCCAAGCATACTCTACTTCATTTATTATGCACATGGCTTGTCAGCAGAATCGCTTTCTGCAACCTACGTACAGCCGTATTTACTGTATTTAGTCACTTTTTTACCTTTTAGATCGCTCAGAATCGTCAAATGGTTATGAATTTTGCTCTGCTAGTGTGGAGAAAGGCTTAGCCAAGAGTTATATATAGCCTACCCACCACAGCCCGTATTGCATCGAATATTCGCACCAACCTCGTACCTTTATTTATCCCAAATATATGTAGACGGCTTGACCACAGGGGTAGCAGTAAGCCAAATCCTCTTCCTCCTCCATAATGGCTTAGTGTAAAATAGGTTCTAAGTAAGCTCAATGAATGATCAAAGAAGTCTTTATTACGTATATTTAAATAATATTTCGATTATTTTTCTGTGATATGTCTATGTCTAATCTGTAATATCAGAATTCTATTTTTCTCCATCAGAAAGCCGAAAGGGTAGAGAAGGTATATGATATCTGTAAGGAAAATAAATTCCTTGGAACGTGATTTCATTTGATAATTGCTGCCTTTTTCGAATGAAATTCAATACATATTATTTTATTTTTTTGAAATTATTTGCAGTACGGTTTCTTGGAGTTTAACATTAAGCTCTGGTAAAGTTTAGAACATTTAAACGAATGGTATAAAAGTATTAACATCGCATCAATTACAGATAAGATTTCACGTTTTATATAAAGCGACGTCAATAGTTTGTGTTCTTAAAACTGTATCCTTAGCTAAGCTCTCGTTCAGATAAGTAGATTGAAAACGAGCTCGCCACCTTTAAAAATCTTGGCATTTCCTTTATGGCGATTGCCAATTGCGAATGAAGTGATTCCGGTAATAAAACTACAAAGTGATGTCTTCCAATTAAATTTTATTTCAAAAACAAAATACCGAATTCTATTTCGGAGAAGTAGAAATGAAATCTTTAAAGAAAATTATTAGAATGTAATAACGTTAAATCAAGTTAAGTTCGTATGTGGAAAATTACAGATATGAAAAAAGTTTTTTTGGTATTTCTAAACTTTTTCCATAATAACGAAATAAGATAATCAGATACAAGGAATGATGTAGGAAAAATGGAAATACAACTTTGAATTTCATCATTCAGTATGGATCCATCCTCTCTTATCTTTCCCAGCAAATTTCCAAACATGAAACGCTACTACATATGCAGTAAGCAATAACCCGAATCAGCGTCGTCGGTGGCGCCTCACTAATGAAGTCATGGCGGATTGTGAGTAGTCACACTTATTATGGCTTACAAAAGAATACGGAATATTAAGAGATTCACGAGTCGAGGGAGTCATACAATTTACATAATATTATTATATACATACCAGTTCGCGGCTTCGCTGATTTACATACGTTGTTAAACAAAGTAATCATGTTAAGGGGCGCTGTTACCCCAATCTATGTTCCTAATCTGTACGTGAGGATCAAATTTACATTGTAGGCGTGGAAAGGTCAAGGGCGTAAACCATACACGACAATTATAGAGATTGGAACTGGCACGATTTCCATCTGGAGGGTTGTCGGTTACCTAACAAGAATGTATTCGTGAACTAACCGTTCTCATTGTTAGTATGTGCACGTTCACAGCGTAGTTTTGTAAAGATTGAATTTTTATTAAAGTGGAATTATAATCGGAAAAGATGGGCTAGTTCCTTCACTATTACCTCATCCGGATTCCATTCTTGTTCTAAAGCATTTGCAATAATCTTTGCAAATACCTGAGCGAGTCAATTTTCACCAAGTGCGAACTTTTATTTAAATCTAGGAATACTTCCCTTTTTCAAACCATTCTCATCATTTCCCATTCTCTCAACTGAATAATCTCTATTTAAAGCAAATCTGATTATCTTCATAGTACGAAAGTGCAAAGAGCTTAAAGTTTCAATTAGCTACATTTCTAGCTAATTGACTCTACTCACCTGTACGTAATATAATTTTTCATGCCCCACTGTTCCTGAATCCGTGTTCGAAGTTGTGAAAATGTGAACAAAATTAAAAACCTTCTTATAAATCGTTGCCATTTGCAGGATAATCATCATCCTGAAATGCTTCTCTTATTTAGAACTCAGTTCGTCAACCAATCAGGAATATTACCTATATTCGCAAAATAATGACAAAAATCTTATAATTAATTTAAATTTGAAAATCAAACTGAAAATAGATTAGAGAAATAAAAACTTTCAACCTCCCCTTGGTTTAACTAAGTCTAACTAAGGGGAGGTTGAGAGTTTTTATTTCTCTATTCACACTACCCTCTTAGCCGGCAGTACGGCAGAATGTACAGTCACAATCCATGCAGGTATTGACAGTTAAGCAACTCGCGCTCTGGTCAGTACTTTGATGGGTGACCGGTTCATTCTGTGGCTCGGTGTGTCCGGCAGGGGGTAGTACAAAGGGCCCGAATGTGGCCTACGTACGCGTGGACTTAGGTCCCATCCCCCATTCTAATTTACATTTTTACACTACCCTCTTTGGGAGCATGGACTACTCCAAGACTGAAAAGAGATTTCGACTTAATGTCAAAGAATGAACATACGAGGGGGTACCCAAAAATAACCGAAATTATTTTTTAAAAGCTTTCAAATGTTTTACAAAGCAACGTTATCTCCTTCACAATGCTCTCCATTACAACTTTTATCCCACCGGTGCTTCCACTGTTCGAAACATTTTTCTAGTCATTTTTAGAAATGGCTGACAGCTCTTCCCTCGTTTTTTCTGACCCGTTCAATGTTCTAAAATCAGTGCCCTTTCATGCGTGGAAATAGGAAAAGGTCAGGCGAGTAAGGTGCGTCGGGCAGCTGAACCATGCCAAAAACTGGCTAACAGGAAGGACTGTGTGTGTAGGTGCATTGTCGTGATGGAATAATCAGTCTCCTGCCTGCCACAAATTGGGTCTTTTTTGACGAACACTGTAGCGCAATCTTGTTACAACTTCCAAATAAAAGGTTTGATTGACGGTCTGACCTGGGAGAACAAACTATGAATGAACTACACCCTTGGCATCAAAAAAGCAAATCAGCATTGTTTTGATGTTTGATTTGAATTGAGATTTTTTTGGACCGGGTCCCATTCGCGTGCCCGTTGATTTGTTTCTGGATCGTAACCATATCACCATAGCTCATCACCAGTAACAGTGGCATCAAGGACCGCCGTGCAAGTCGAAAAATTGGGCCCAGGATGAGGTTTAGAAAAAATATTTTGTCGTTAAACTCCAGAGAAGAAAAAGTTAATTGAGCAAAACGTTTTAATTGTCCATGACTGAATTAACTCCGGCGTATAACATTCATAAATTGAACAGAGAAAGAAGTATTTATAACCTCTCAATATTTATTTTGACAATCATCGCATTTTTTTAATAATCCATTTACATCAATGCAAAATAATATTTCGGGAACTGAAGAATCGAACATGTTGGAAATTTCTCTCATGCCTACAAAACGTGAGTCTAACTGAGCCATCATAATGTCTATAACACTATTAAAAATCGTTATTATAAACAATTCTTTGGCATTTTTAAATAGGTGATCAGACACTAACTCATCGAAATGATTTTTTACATTTTCTGCCGTTTTTCTTGAAAAGAGGAGTGAATATCTTACTTAGTCGCTGCCTTACTCATGAATGAATCAAATTCCTCTCTGTAAATGTAGGTACAACTGGTTTTTAACATCTCCCAATTCTTTAGTAACTAGGGCATGAATTCAAACCCAAAATTAATAATGTTCAATACTTTGTGCATAAAGTCACATAAAAACAGAAAAGTCAAAAGTTGTAATTTTTTATTTTAAGCTTTCCACCTGATCATCCTTATTTTTACTTTTTAAAATAACTTCTGATAGTACTCTAATAATATCAAAGTAGCGAGTTTTATGGCGGATATTGTATTTGTTCAACTCGACCATCTCGTAGATTAGGATACGATACTCCAAAAATCACTAATTGAGCATTTTATTAATTAATTGACAATTTTCCCACAAAATCATATAAGTAAGTAACCAAAAGGGGAGAAAAACAGCGTTTTTCACCTAGCGCTCGGTGGAAGATTACATCTGAACGACGAGTCAAATTCAATTTTTTTGATATTAGGGGCAATATCTCGACAAGCAGGGTAGTTAGACAAAAAAATCTTAACAACATTAACTTTATTTTCAGCAACGAATCCAAAAATATTATTAAATATAGAGTAAATTTTGTTTGTGAAGCTTTACTGGAACACCCTGTATAAGTGAAACTAATTTATTATTGTAGCTCTTCTAAACTTTTTCCTTTAAGGTTTTTCTTTATTTCTCGTCGTTCAGAGGTAATCTTCCACCGAGCGCTAGGTGAATCACCTTGTACACCTGCACAGATGGCATTCATAGTTTATTCAATTCTACAAATCGGATTGAACCAATTCAGAATTAGGATGATTATGATGCAAACAGTTTCTTTTGAGAAATTTTAAGAAGTTTTTGGTAATCTAAGTTCAGCTGAGGGTACCCTCTGAGCTTGAGGACCCCCTGCACGTCACGGGTTTGCACTTATGTAGTTACGCCGCTGTCTTTGACGAAAATCTGGATCAGTTTCAAGCTGTTATTTCAAAGCACGACATGTTTCAACTCGACGTTCTTTTTGATTGTCAGTCAAAACCCGACGAACAAACTGGGCAGCAACCCTTTTCATTCCCAAATCTTCAAGATACCCCACTAATCTGTGACAGTTGATCAATTCTCTGTCGACGGTCTGTGAGCATAAGCTCTCGAATTTTTTCAAGATTTTGGTCGATTCTCGACATCCTGAACGATGTTTGTCATCAATCGACTTGTCGCCATTTTTAAACCGAGCAACTCACTCGTAAACTTGAGTTTTTCCCATCCTTGTAAGCTGTTTTCATCAGTTCAGTTTCAGCAGCATTTTTACCGAGTAGAAAACAAAACTTCACAGCTGCACGTTGTTCACTTAAACTTGCCATGATAAAAAACGAAACAAGAACAAAACAGCGCTAGCAAGACCAATGGACTGATTAAGCCCAGTTCACCACAGATGAAGTGAACATTTGTCATAATTTTCATAAATGCAAATTGAAAAATCCACATTGTGTTCGGGAGACCAAGTTTTAGCATTGTTATATGCAGTTAACTTTATTAGAAAGTGATTGTATGTAATGAATTTTACCATGAATCGTTATATGTTAGAATAAAATATTTTCGAAAATATAATCCGTAACCTAAATTGGATTGTGGCAACCTTAAAATATTAATGTACAAATGATCGTAACAAAGCAATTGTTTTAGCTGCCTTTGAAATCGATGCCATTTATAAATGAAAAGTTGATTGTTTTACCAAAATTTATAAAATCGTCAGTTTCAGCTGTTTATTTTGTCAACTTAACACAATGAACGAATCAATTTACTTTTAAGGACCCGGGACAGTCTATATTTGGGGTGAAATTTAAATACCACTTTCAACTTTATTCTAAAGCCCTATACTGATTGTGGTTTACATTAATCATCATATAATGATAGCGATTAATGATCACACCAAAGTCCTTCAACTCTATATCATTTGTTTGGAAAAATACTCCGATTTTAATTTCCTTTTGTAAGGATGAAATATTAATAAAGCAAAGTTAAAAGTAAAAAAATGATTGCAACATGAGCATATAGCTATTAATCATAATTAGCTTAATGGCATTGTACTATAAACCCAAGTGCTGCTACTTGGAGTAAGCCATTAAAGGATATTTGTTAAAAATTTATTTCAAAGTACACGGATGTTTTATGCTGTATAATTTGTTCAACAATGTGATTTGATAATTGTCAAGTTGAGCATAAAATTTAATACTTCACTGAACTTGAATTGAAGTTTTCTTATTTACAATTGAAGTGGACTGGAGTTTTTTTTTTCAATCTAATATATTTCAGTTCTTACTTTTTGTTATGTTGTACTCCTAGACTGTCACTTACAGAATCTACTTCAAGAAAGTTATTGCAGGGAGATTGTAAAATCTTATTTTTATATGCAAGAGAAAAATTTCGTTTACTCATGCGAGAAAGAATTTACCGTTATAATTTCTCTTGTAGCTGGTCGAACATAATAATTATTCAGTTTTAATTATGTTTCGTACAAAATTTCTCTTTGCGAGCTTTGATAGTCAAAGACGCTGCGAGAATACACTTCAAAATTTGTCCGAAATTTGATATTTTCTTGACGCTTTAACATTCGTGTAATTTCATGCGTTTAGAATAAAACTTAAACACCCTAACTTAATAACATTGAAGCCACGTAGATTTTGTTACTAACACCATTTTCGTAACTGTGTGCTCTGAAGTATAATCCAGGAAACTTGTGAACATTCGCGAAATAGTTCTAAGAAAATCGTACAATTTATTATTCCCTTGGTAATTATTTGAAACTTTACCTTACCTACCTATTTCTTTATTTTACGAAAGTATCCATAGGAAACTACATCATAAATTATTTTCACTTCAGTTTTTTCCCGAGCTATATAACATGTAATTATTATATAATTGGTTAGATACATTTATATTGCAGTGTAGTAAAAATTAATGTATACATTTTATTTATTATTTGTAGCAACAGAAGAATGTTTATCGTAAATAACGGATGTAGTATTTCATCAAAGATGCGATGGAAGATGCATGACGCACAAGGGATACGTGATGAACTTGTTTACTTCCTATTCAACCTCAATACACTTGTTTGCTCGGGAAACTAACTTTTCAATATCCTCTAAAAATATTTTTCCTCCTTGTCCCAAAAATGTGCGTTAATTACCGCCTTCAGTACATCATCGTCAGAAAAACGCTTTCCACGAAGATCTTTTTTTAGGTTGTGGAACAAGAAGTAATCACTGAGAGGCAAGGTCTGGGCTATGGGGTGGATGGTTGATTTCATCAAAGCCGCAATCTCTCACAGCAGCCTTGGCAACACGCCCTGTGTGAACCGGTGCGTTATCGTGGAGTTTTCCACGCCTTTTTTCTTTAATTGCTTCCCTCAAATTGCGCAGAGTGTTTGCGTAACATACGGCAGTAATATTATGACCTTTTTCTGTGTACTCAACAGAATTCCTTTCACTATGGCCATGAGTTTTCCAGCCGATGGAATGATTTTGAACTTCTTTGGTGGCTCTGCACCTTTTTTATGGCACTGCTTGCTCTCAGGATCATAGTCATGAACCCATGTTTCATTTCCTGTAACAATCCGAGCAAAAATACTAGCCGGATTTTCACTACAAAGCTCCGAAAACTCCTTACAACACTGGACTCGCACTTGTTTCTGAGACGCAGTACGCATTCGCGGTCACTCAGTATATTAGCTCAACACAAAACTACTATTATGATCTTGGATTTGGTTTTGGATACAAATTCAAGTTTTGTAGGATACGTTGGGTATATGCCAGCTAAGGAAATGAAACACATTACAGCCTTAAATAGGCCCAAAGGAAGTAGGGTCCGAACGCCTAGGAGGTGAATCTGATTAATGTGGGTCGACAGTGAAAATGGTTGGTCGTGTTCAGGGGCCATTAACCTAGTAGCCTTGCAGAATATTCTTGGTATAACCGTATTACCTACCTCCGTACTCATGGTGGCTGCTGTGGAGGTTCGCTGTAGCAAAGGTAGGATACTGATTGAGTGGGAAGCGCAGTGAACTGAGAGGAGATAATGGTCCAATCGTTCATAGCTGAGTCAACAGATTTCGCCTAGAAAGTAGGAGAACTGGAGAAGATACCTGTTCTGTGCGTTCAGCAGTATTACTTCAACAATTACTGCTAGACTCAACAATTTACATTGTGCATACCCTATAATTAATCAAGGATTTTCGTTAAACACACGGTCACTTTATATTACCATCAACACACAAATTTCATTTTTAATTTGTGTATTAACGTTAATGAAAAATTTGTAAGGTTAATTTATAGAATTCCACAAAGTAAGTAGAGATAAAGTTAATTATAGATAATTTTCATTAAAAATTCTCGTGCATCAATATTAGACAGCAGGTTCTTCGATGTGTTACAATATAGATGAATTAGTTGGCTATACTTCAATATTTTTATAGGTCGTAGTTGTATTTTCATGTGACGTAGAAAAGAGAAATGACAAACGATGATTAAACGTTCATTCAGAACATACAATATATGTTTTTATTTTTCATTGTGTTCCTGCTTTTTGGGATGGCTTTCTTTCAATTTTAACGTCAGAGAACAAAGGAATGTTTTTGCTACTAAATAAGAAAATTGTAACACTTTTATGATTATACTTTATGTGACACAAACGTTTGTCCAAAATCCTTTTATAATCTCATTTTTAAACCTTTATAAAAGAACAATCATTACAAATAATAGTTATTTATGTATCAAGGGAATTATAAGGGTCTTAATTACCGAGGGTAAAGTTTGCGTCCCGAGGGCCTTGTGCCCGAGGGACAGCAATTACCCGAGGTAATTGAGACCTATTAATTCCCGTGATACATAGATAATTTTATTTCTGACCGAGTTTAATAAAACTTGTTCATTTCCGGTATATTTGATTCAGGTATCGTCGATTGCAGTTTTGGTTGTTGCTAGGTTACTGGTTCATAAAAGAGCCGTAGAGGGAATTATAGCGTCTTTATATCCCAAGGGAGTTATGACACTCTTTATTGGTATCGTAACTATGACAATATAAGCTTATAATATCACTGTCAGAAATAAAACACATTACGGAATTAATTTTCATATTTTTTTGCCTTAGTAACGCCTTTTTACCGCTAAATATGGTACTAATGGCAAGTAATGGTCCAGAGTCCAATGCTCATTCTTGCACCAAGAAATGTACGGAAAGTCCAATATGTTTTAGTGCTTTGCTTCTTGAATTTAAACATGTACTGAAAAGGTAATTAACCGCTTCCTCCCCATTATTCACAATAGGTCTTGAGGTGTCCCACTTTTTGAATACAGCTACCGAAGCCGGCAACTTACAGCACAGTACCGCCATGAGGGCAACGTCACACTCCAAGAAGAGCGTACTCTGTGGCAACGTCTATGACACTCTAACGTAGCATACTTCATATTCGTCTGTACATATAAAACAGCTGGAGGGAGTTTTTGAAATCATCTTTTTACTTTTGCTTTGAAGGTTCACTATTAAATTTAACTTTGTGTAAATTGGAATCATTTTGTATTTTTGTTTCTTTGTGTATCAACAAGGTGTTTAATCAAGGTAATAACTCGTTATGCTTATATTTTTATTGCAATTATTTGACTATTTTAATATCTTCATATTTGTGTACTTGTAAATGTGTTGTACCGTTAACTTTGCCTAAATCTGATTGTAATTGATAGCCGGGTAGTTTGCAAGAACGTGGGTCTGTCGATTGTACTGCTAACTTTAATTTCATTATGAAATCGAACCCCGGCATTACCAACAATTAACCGAGTCTGATTCTTAACTGTTGTGTATCTAACTAACCATTTCGACCTCGAAGGCTTTGCATACGGTGAAAACTAATCATGCTCCCTGTTATTAAGATTGTTTTTTTTAATATTTTGTTCCGTGGTATTCATGTTTTGGCCCCACGCTTAGTTGGAGGCAGTTTCGATCCCCTAAATTTGTGATTAGTTGATTACCGTCTGGAGAGCTGAACTTCAACTTTAGTCTGCGTAACTCCCCGCACAAGGGGCCAGATATCTATGGGGGGGGCCCCATTTACATTAATCTTTCTTACGTTTTAGAGTCTATGTTTGATAAGTAATGTATGTGAGTTAATTAGTGGAAATGCCAGGTGTCCTTGTTGATGCATTTTTGTTTTCCTTTTTGGCTATTGTACAAAGGGAGAGACCTATTGTCTTCCAGATTACCATGTCTGACTCATTTCTTGTTTTGTGTAAGCAGGTAACCTGTTTTAGGGGTCCCTTTTTGAACAATAGGTACAACACGTTTTCAGGTATTTAGGTCAACCTTCAGTTGTTATTTTGAACAGAAATGTGTCACCACCAACTTTAATCAATCGCAATTTTGATCACTCCAGCTCTTTTGTGTACAGGTATTTAATCAAACTCGAGGTACTTGGTTATTAGTATTTTGTAACATTTCAATGTAGATTAGTAATGTAAGTTTCGGCAGGTGATGTTCCGATCAGTAGTATGCTCTGAGGCCGGTCGCTTAATTTATATGTCGCGTGTGCATTGATAACTTTGTCTAAGTGATATCCATTGCTTTCATACTGAAGAAGTGTTTGAACTCGGGGAATGACTTGCAGTTAACCAATTATTTTATTGTGTGTGTAACCATTATGATTCTCCGATATATCTAGAGCGCATTAGGCCGAGGCACTGCCACGATCCTATGTGACTCGAACTGTACCATGTTTTATTCTGATATTTTACTGTGTCTTATATGCTGTGTTAATTGCGGGACATCCTCCAAGAGTCGTACACTTTTTGCAATTCAATATCTAGGGATACACTGCGAAGGATGAAGCTATCATATTCGTAGCCGGGTCTTTTGGTGCGGTGTTGTGTTTTTGTAAATTCCCTTTGATTTCCTTTTTTGTATTCGTGTAAACTCACATTTATTTGTTTTATAGGTAATGTATTTGAAATGTAATTTGCTTGATTTCCCTACTTTGAATTTACTCGTAGTTGTTGCTTAGAGTATGTTATCTGATCGGAGCACATTACCAAGACCTCTTAATTTTTTCATGTTTAAGATTGTTTGCCCGTTTCGTTGTTAGCATTTAAGTGAACTGAGTTTACGAATGTTAGCTAAGTCAACGGGAAGTTTTTTTCTTTCCAGTTCTTTTTTCTTCCCACAGGTCCTCCGTGTAAACGTTCGGTCTTTGCATGTACCAAAATCTTAGGGTATGAATTGTGAATAAATTCCTTTTGTGGTTTGAATATCGGTTTTGATTTTCCTTCCCGCTAGAGTTCGCTACCAGTGTATACGTACCTACTACACGACAGAGGGCCAGTAAGACGATCACGAGCTTGTGTCATTTTTAGGGTTTGTTTCGGAGGGAAAGTTTAAATTTAGCCGGCCATGTTTAGGTATTCCCTCTTCGATTTGAAATTTGGTAAAGTGTAATGTGAAGTTAGCGTTCCGAAAGCCTCTTAGAAACATTACAGATTTGGTGCCGTGACCAGGATACACTGACGGTGAATTTGTGGAGGGTGATTCTAACCAATTTATAATAGTTTGTTTCATTGTTGCATTGGCACAGTGGTACTAATGATTTTATGTTGTGCTGTACAGACATACTGTGTGTGTGTATGGTTCTAGGTATCAAGTCATGGAAAATTCAACAACTTCCAAGGAGACGCCAGTGGTAGCTGTAGCCGAACCCACCACTAGGGAGATGGAAATCGAGGGCCTAAAGCAGTTGGTGTTGCGGCAGAATACCCTTCTAGAGGCATTCATGAAGAGTCAGCAGTCGCTAAACCAGACGTTCCTGGAGCATCTTCCAGCCGCGATCCGAGAAACAGCTAAGAGACAAGGAGAGGAGTTGCCGACAACTGCGTCCAGGTCAGGTGAGTCTCTTTGTTTACCTTTAGCTACATCGACACCGGAACGAAAGAGGGTGCATGTGGATGATAGTGATGAGAGTTGGAAGGAGGTGGCAGTGAGTTTGGCGAAACGTGTGAGTGTAAACACATCGGTTGAGAAACCCACTTTTAACCCGGAACGAGATCACCCGATGACTTTCCTGAGTGCATTTGAGCGGTATTTTAAGGCTCGCAAGTATCCGAGGGATGAGCAGTTAGATGTGGTACGTGGATGTCTACATGCTACGGTGTTGGAATGGGTTGCGCTTAAGGAGAGTGAATGGGAAAGTTTTGACGATTTTAGGCAGGATTTCGTAGGGTATTATTGGTCGGAGGAGCAGCAGCACGCGGAGCGAATGAGACTTTTCTTGAAGCGGTTTTCGACGAATGGAAGGATTTCTATGCCAGAGTATTTTATTCAACAGGTGAACGCGTTCCGAGTTCTGTCACCGGAGGCACCGGAGTCAACGATTGTAGCGGATGTGATGCGGCAGTTACCACCTTCCATTCAATCCCTTTGGGCCGTCGTAGAGACCAAAACGTTTGAGGGAGCTTTGAAGTTTCTAGAGAAGCAGCACACTCTAGGTGGAGGAGCCCGAGGCAGAGCCGCATATTCGTGGCATCGATCCGAGCCCACAGCGTCCGCAGTAACCCGACACTCTTTTTCAGAAGTTGCTGACACGTCCCCAGCTCAGGGTGCAGTCTCTCCTTACTTAGTCTTTCCGATTCCGCCCCCGCATTGTACTCATACGCAGGTCGACCAGTCGGGAAACGCCCGTGGAAGCCGATAGAGAGGTGTCGTCTTCCCAATATTATTAAATCGTCCTCTGAATCCCCGACTATAATGTTTGTACGCGAACAGAAGGGGAGTACCGACCAGGAGATTTCTAACACTGCCACGAGGAGATATGTAGGTCCTTCGTTTGGTCCCCTTTTGAATGATCGAGAGTATGAGGCTTTGTATGGTAAGGGTGCACAAATGTTTTGTCGCATGAGAGAGCTTTGCAGTCATCTGTTGGGGAATAGGCAGTCCGATTGGAGGGAACCCCTTTGTTACACCAGGACTCCAGGGGCGCCGCAGGTCATTATGTTACAGCAACCACTTCGGGATATTCCAGCGGGACTCCCTCATATTGTTATCACGTGTGCTGGCATGAAATTTCTGGCGTTGATTGACTCTGGTTGTGAGGTGACGTGTATGAATGAGGTGTCCTTTAACCAACTGTTGCAGGTATGCAAATTACCAGTTTTGCCTGTGTCATCAACCCATCTACAAGGAGCCATGGGACAACGGAGCTGCCGAGTGAAGTTTCAGGTTTGGATGAGTTTCTACATTGAGGGTCAAGTCCCTTCGTTCCAGCACTCCTTCCTCAGCATTAAGAACCTTGTCAGACCCGTGATTTTAGGTATAGACTGGTTGTCACGTGTGAATGCAGTTATAGATGTCGCCCACCGGATGCTTGTTCTTCGCCATGATGAGGTAGATCTTCAGGTTCCTTTTTGTGAACTTAATGGTTCCGATCTTTTATCCACAACCAGTTCATCTGAGGTTGTTTCTGTTATTACCACTTCGACTACGACTCCGATTGAGTCGGTCCTGCGTACTTATAGCGAGCGATTGATTGCAGGTGTGGTGGATGATGGCTGTTTGATTAGCAAGGTAGAGGAGTTGTTAGATGTGACTGTTGAGCAGCGTAGTTCATTTAGTGACCTTTTAGTTCGATTTCGGCTTCTTTTTAATTTGTATCCAGGACGTACCGACAAGTATCAGCATGTCATCCAAATGCAAGACTCTACACCTTTCATGAGGCGTCCGTATCCTGTCCCTTTCAGTTTAAGGCCTGAGGTTGAGAAGGTTATCCAAGTGATGTTGGAGATAGGGGTTATTAAGAGAGAAAGTTCTCCGTATGCTAGCCCGATGACAGTAGTGCGTAAGAAGGATGGGTCCGTTCGTGTGTGTTTGGATGCTCGAATGCTAAATTCTCGCATGATTGCAGACCATGAGTCACCCACACCTCCTGAGGAAATTTTCAGCTCTTTGTCCTCCGTACGCTTCCTTTCGACAATCGATTTACGTTCCTCCTACTGGCAAATTCCATTGAGTCCCACAAGTACCAAGTATACGGCTTTTTTGTATGACGGTAAGACCTATACCTATCAAGTTCTCCCTTTTGGGTTGAAGACTGCTGTTGCTTCTTTTACCCGTGCTATGGACGTTATTTTAGGGCCTGAGATACAACAATTCACGTTCCGTTACATAGACGATTTGCTTGTGGTTTCCAGCTCTTTTGAGGAACATCTAGAACATTTGGAGCGTCTTTTTTCTGATTTGACTGCGGCCCACCTCACGGTAAATTTAGAGAAGAGTAAGTTTTTCCGTAGGGAAGTCAAGTTTTTGGGACATGTCCTTTGCACGAGTGGTGTTTTCGCTGACCCTGATAAAACTTTTGCTATTCGTAATTTTCCACAACCCAAAACCGTGAAACAACTGCGAGCTTTCCTAGGTCTTTGCAACTATTATCGGCGATTTAGCATGGCTTATAGTGATGCCATCACCCCTCTCACAGCGTTGCTTAGGAAGAGTAGTACTTGGGCGTGGAGTGAGCGAGAGCAGTGTGCGTTTGAACGAGTGAAGGAGTTGTTTTTGAACACTGTCCTCTTGAAATTTCCCAATTTTTCCAAGGAATTTTATTTGCAGACTGATAGTTCTGGCGTAGCTTTAGGGTGTGAATTGTATCAGGTAGAGGAGAATGAACATTTGGTTTTAGGGTTTGCAAGTCGAGTTTTACAGGGACCCGAACTGTTATACACAGTCACCGAGAAGGAACTTCTGGCCATAATCTTTGGGTTAAAGAAATTTCGCACACTCCTTTTAGGGCACCGTGTGATCATCCGTACCGACCACTTTGCTTTGAAGTTTTTACAGCAATGCCGATTACTAAATGATAGGTTGACTAGGTGGACTCTTTTCCTGAATGAGTTTGATTACAGTATTGAACATGTCCCAGGCAGAGAGAATGTGGTTGCAGATGTCCTCTCCCGTTTCCCACCTCAGTTAGGAGATATTTCTTTGATCAAGAGCCCTGTACCTATTGTCGCTACCACCGAGGGTTGTTTAGTGGGTCTATTTGAGAGTAAGGATAGGGAGACTTTGCAGGACCTTTTCGCCGATCTTACCCAACACCAACGAGGTGACCCTTTTTATTCACCCATTATCCAGCATTTGTTAGGTCGACCGGGGACTCTGAGTGCTATGCAAGTTCGTGTAATTGCCCATTTGAGGTTGAATCATGGTGTCCTAATTCATATCCACCCCGTTGACAGTATCTCACGATTGGTAATTCCCAAGGTCTTGATTAAACCGGTCGTCAACAGTTATCATGAGTTGTTCGGTCATTTTGGGGTATCAAAGTTGTGTATGATTTTCAAGCGTTGTTTGTATATGCGTCAGATGAGAAGGGAGGTTTTACGTGTCATTCGTGTGTGTGATGTCTGTCAGAAATCTAAATTCCCTCCGCATAATTTGGTTGGTGCACCTCATGCCATTAAGGTCACAGCTCCTGGTGATTTAGTCACTGTCGATTATTATGGTCCTTTGCCCCAGGGGCGTAACCGTGTCTCCTACATCCTCGTAGTTATAGACTCGTTTTCTAAGTATGTCCGTCTGTACCCCCTTCGTCGAGCGCAGGCCAAGATTTCAGCTAAGCGTGTTGTGAGTGATTTTGCAAATATTGTTCCTATACGTACGATTTTATCTGACCATGGTACACAGTTTGTTTCAAGGGTGTGGCATCAGACCATGCGTGATCACGGTATCACACCAACTTATTCTTCGATAAGACACCCTGCTTCTAATCCCACCGAACGAGTTATGCGAGAACTCAGTCGGTTGTTTCGCACATATTGTCATGATTCTCATGCTGGTTGGGTCGCTTATTTGCCGAAGATTGAGTCCCTGTTCAACAATACTCCACATATCACTACGAGGTTTTCCCCGATGGAGATTCTTTATGGTTCAAATGTCCCTAACACCCTTGATGATTTAGTCAGGTCGTATCTACCAGCCACTCCCGGCAAAGGTTTGGATGAGATTCATGATGAAGTTCGTTCCAATATTGAACTTTCGGCGCAGGACCGCCATAGAAATTCCAAGGCAAATGATAAGTTAGAGGTTGGTGATTTTGTCCTTCTACGTGAGAGCCCGATTTCGGATGCTAGCCAGAAAATAATTTACAAATTCTGCCCACTATATTCAGGCCCCTACCTTGTTACCGCACGACCCTACCCTAACGTTTATACCCTTTGTGACCCAGACAGCAAGGTAAGGAAGGGTAATTATAATATCACTAATTTAAAATTTTATTATGCCCATTAACTGTTTGCATTATACTAATACTGTTTTTTTTCATGTTATGACTGCCGCCGCACCCATGTGTTGCTATACACACCACTTGGAGATGATTGTTGAAAAACTCCCATGCGCGGTTGTCGCATCTGGTCCTTTCTCAAAGGGGCGTCTGAGGTGTCCCACTTTTTGAATACAGCTACCGAAGCCGGCAACTTACAGCACAGTACCGCCATGAGGGCAACGTCACACTCCAAGAAGAGCGTACTCTGTGGCAACGTCTATGACACTCTAACGTAGCATACTTCATATTCGTCTGTACATATAAAACAGCTGGAGGGAGTTTTTGAAATCATCTTTTTACTTTTGCTTTGAAGGTTCACTATTAAATTTAACTTTGTGTAAATTGGAATCATTTTGTATTTTTGTTTCTTTGTGTATCAACAAGGTGTTTAATCAAGGTAATAACTCGTTATGCTTATATTTTTATTGCAATTATTTGACTATTTTAATATCTTCATATTTGTGTACTTGTAAATGTGTTGTACCGTTAACTTTGCCTAAATCTGATTGTAATTGATAGCCGGGTAGTTTGCAAGAACGTGGGTCTGTCGATTGTACTGCTAACTTTAATTTCATTATGAAATCGAACCCCGGCATTACCAACAATTAACCGAGTCTGATTCTTAACTGTTGTGTATCTAACTAACCATTTCGACCTCGAAGGCTTTGCATACGGTGAAAACTAATCATGCTCCCTGTTATTAAGATTGTTTTTTTAATATTTTGTTCCGTGGTATTCATGTTTTGGCCCCACGCTTAGTTGGAGGCAGTTTCGATCCCCTAAATTTGTGATTAGTTGATTACCGTCTGGAGAGCTGAACTTCAACTTTAGTCTGCGTAACTCCCCGCACAAGGGGCCAGATATCTATGGGGGGGGCCCCATTTACATTAATCTTTCTTACGTTTTAGAGTCTATGTTTGATAAGTAATGTATGTGAGTTAATTAGTGGAAATGCCAGGTGTCCTTGTTGATGCATTTTTGTTTTCCTTTTTGGCTATTGTACAAAGGGAGAGACCTATTGTCTTCCAGATTACCATGTCTGACTCATTTCTTGTTTTGTGTAAGCAGGTAACCTGTTTTAGGGGTCCCTTTTTGAACAATAGGTACAACACGTTTTCAGGTATTTAGGTCAACCTTCAGTTGTTATTTTGAACAGAAATGTGTCACCACCAACTTTAATCAATCGCAATTTTGATCACTCCAGCTCTTTTTGTGTACAGGTATTTAATCAAACTCGAGGTACTTGGTTATTAGTATTTTGTAACATTTCAATGTAGATTAGTAATGTAAGTTTCGGCAGGTGATGTTCCGATCAGTAGTATGCTCTGAGGCCGGTCGCTTAATTTATATGTCGCGTGTGCATTGATAACTTTGTCTAAGTGATATCCATTGCTTTCATACTGAAGAAGTGTTTGAACTCGGGGAATGACTTGCAGTTAACCAATTATTTTATTGTGTGTGTAACCATTATGATTCTCCGATATATCTAGAGCGCATTAGGCCGAGGCACTGCCACGATCCTATGTGACTCGAACTGTACCATGTTTTATTCTGATATTTTACTGTGTCTTATATGCTGTGTTAATTGCGGGACATCCTCCAAGAGTCGTACACTTTTTGCAATTCAATATCTAGGGATACACTGCGAAGGATGAAGCTATCATATTCGTAGCCGGGTCTTTTGGTGCGGTGTTGTGTTTTTGTAAATTCCCTTTGATTTCCTTTTTTGTATTCGTGTAAACTCACATTTATTTGTTTTATAGGTAATGTATTTGAAATGTAATTTGCTTGATTTCCCTACTTTGAATTTACTCGTAGTTGTTGCTTAGAGTATGTTATCTGATCGGAGCACATTACCAAGACCTCTTAATTTTTTCATGTTTAAGATTGTTTGCCCGTTTCGTTGTTAGCATTTAAGTGAACTGAGTTTACGAATGTTAGCTAAGTCAACGGGAAGTTTTTTTCTTTCCAGTTCTTTTTTCTTCCCACAGGTCCTCCGTGTAAACGTTCGGTCTTTGCATGTACCAAAATCTTAGGGTATGAATTGTGAATAAATTCCTTTTGTGGTTTGAATATCGGTTTTGATTTTCCTTCCCGCTAGAGTTCGCTACCAGTGTATACGTACCTACTACACGACAGAGGGCCAGTAAGACGATCACGAGCTTGTGTCATTTTTAGGGTTTGTTTCGGAGGGAAAGTTTAAATTTAGCCGGCCATGTTTAGGTATTCCCTCTTCGATTTGAAATTTGGTAAAGTGTAATGTGAAGTTAGCGTTCCGAAAGCCTCTTAGAAACATTACAGTCTTGGTGAAGTGTCTCATAATTTGATCACAGATTCATTTACAAATTCATTAGACTTCCACAACCGGATTTGGTTAAAACAGTAGCTGTGCTTACAAAATTGAGAATTTGTATGGTTCGTATAAGAGAAAATTGCTAAAATTTTGTTGATCCTGGGCGCGTTTTTGCTATTTATGAACAACTAATGTTATTCAAGAGTCGACTTCATTTTCGGTAATATGTAGAAATAAAAATAAGCCTATTTGGAATAGTTATTGGCGTTTTTTTGTTATTCGAGAAATCGTCATTACTCCCCTACTTTAAGGAATATTTAAAAAATACACACACTTTCAGCATTTACTTTCGGTTCTCTAAAACATGTATAGTTACAATCATTTTCTATTTTATGAAATAACAAAATGGCGATCGATAAAAAATTTCAAAACGAGATATTTTGAAAACCACTCAATTGACTTTTGAAAGTAAAAGATTTATAAAATCCTTAAACTATCTTCTATAGCAATTGTCTGAAACATATTTTATTCAAATTGTATTACAGGATAAATTTTAACAAACTGCAACAATCATTTAAAACAAAGTAGGCTTGCTACCATTAAACAATAAAATTAAACAAGAAAAACAAGAAACAAACAAACAAACCAGAAAAAGAAAACAATGAACAATGAAACAACAACGGAGGAACTACAATAGCCACTTTTCAAAACGCCTCTGATAAATTTTCACATATAGGTATAGATAACGTCAACTGCCCCCTAACTTCCAAGTGGAGGGATTGAGGAAGCATGATATTTCTCCATCAAACATGGTTGAAAAATACATATTTCTATTTCTTTCTTTAAGAAGAAGTTAATAATTATTATTGGATAAGACACCCACAACCCTCACCTTATATCGCAGAAGATAAACCTTCTGTCGTATTACTGTAAGGGACAGTGCCGGATTACCCATTAGGCGGAGTAGGCAATGGCCTATGGTCCCCACGCTTTTAGGGGCCCCGTAGCATTAGATTAAATTGTACATATATAATATAATACAGAGTGTTTTCCGATCTTTGGTGTAGGCATCTTGGAAACTAGCAGCGATAGAGAGACGATTAAAGGGGGAAAGAATTGCAGTTTTACCAGCTCCATTTAGTAAGCTTTTCGTTTTTTGAAAAAATGCATGGCTAACTAGGTATCTCAAATAAATGATTTCTTCGTTTTTTTGTTTAGTGCCTATAGTTGTTATTATTGAGTTTAGAAAAAATGTATAAAGGGAAAAGTTGTAGATAATTATGGGCTCAATAATACAAAGTTCTAATTTTTGAATTATGACACAAACGTGTGTTTTTTCTAATGGAAACCATAGTTGGCCATAACTTTATAAAAAAGGCCCTTTTTCAACGATTCTAACAATACCTATATCACTTGACATACTTATTTTCATAAATATAGAAATTATGGCCATTTTTTGTTAGAATCGTTGAAAAAGGGCCTTTTTTATAGTCATGGCCAACTATGGTTTCTATTAGAAAAGGCACAATTTTGTGTCATACCTCAAAAATTAGAGCTTAAATAAAAATTTGATTAAACTATATTATTGAACACATAATTACCTACAAAATTTTCCTTCCTACACATTTTTTTAAATCAATAATTACAGATATATAGGCACGAAACAAAAAAACGAAAAAATATGTTTTTTGAGAAAATCTCATAAATTGGGTTGGTAAAATTGCAATTCTTCCCTCATTTAGTCCCTATCTCAGCTATACCTTCAAAGATCCCGATACTAAACATCGGAAAAAACTCACCCTGTATAATATACAACCTTAAATGAAGAAATTTTGATTACACGAAAAAAATGTTTGATTGTAGTGTTAAGAAATTTTACTATGAATTTAAATTTGCTTAAATCGCCTTTTGACACTTTAGCGAGTCGCGTAGGGGTAAAAGCTCAAAAAATATATTTCGAAAGGCTACATTACGCCTTGGTTATAATAGTAATTATCGCTTATTTATATTTTATATTAATTTGTTGGTAATTTGTTTTTTTGGTGTAATGAAATTACATTCCTAAAGCTGTTGTGTAATAAAATCATATTCGTAAAATTTATTAGGTAGGTGACAGGGCCTCGATATTTCGACTGCCTAAGGGCATCCATCTTATTTAATCCGGCACTGGTAAAGGATATGTCCTCTCAACACACAACACGCAGTAGAAGAGGTCACTGAGTAAGATTCCCAAAAAACCAAAACAGAATATTGGAACACGTAAAGTAATCATAATCACGTTCGCTAAAATACGCAAGGTGTTACCGGACATACCGAGACATCGGGCAAGAATACTTGGCTTGCTTTGCCTATTTTAATCAATCCAGGTAGGCTGACCAAAAAAATATTTAACTTGAATTGAGAGTGTATACAAAATAAATTTATAGAATATTTAGTATATATATATATATATATATATATCTTAGTTTTTAATATTAAAGAAGACCATTTACATAAGGGAAAAGTTGGCACCGTTTTCAATTTATATTACCTAGGTACTAACGCCAGATGAAGAGACTACGCATTAACTCGTTCATAACGTTGTTTCTACAATTGACAAATGAAAATAACATGGTTATATAACAACGGCTCATTTCATTGCAGACACGCTACATTAGGCCTTTATTCAGTATCCGGAGATGAGCTATAATTAATATAATTTAGAATTGATAAAGCTAAATGAAAACCCTACAATCTTTAAAAACTGATACCTATATATGTATATATTTTTCGCAAAAGTATATTCATTGAAGAAATAATGAAGTAATATTTTCAGATTACGTCCGTTAAATAATCCTCTTAGTTATATTTACTGCTTCAAAAATAAACGCAAACACATACCTTTTTGTTAGCTTAATTAAATTTTATTTTTCGTTAAGTAAAAAAAGAAAAAAAAACTGTATCTCCATTGAAAACGTTTCCGTTAAATATATATTACGTTCAAAGCATTTCAATGATGTGCTTCATCTTCTTAAAAACTGCACCCTTCAGACAGTAAACGTTCGATATGCTGTGAAAATTATTTCCTCTAGATTGAACGTAAAGCGCTTTATCCTTCTGAAAAGTGCAGACCTGATGCTCCAACAACGACGCTATGTAAAACCCATCTTCTTCCTTTACAATAAACGTTGTTAAATTGGTGCACGATATCCTATTTTTTAAGCCAATTTAAACTAAAGAGTGGATGCATAATTATTCATTTATGTATTTTATTCACAGTTCATATTATTTTGTCGCATTGTACAAATAAAAGGTGTATTTGTAAATTAACAAAGAACATACAATTACGTAGCAAATTGTGTCTAGCAACGTAGCAACTCAATTTTCTACCAACAATTGCTATTTGCCAAGATTTTATCATCTCCATTTTTACACTTACTCCTTTTTATTTATATTTACACACGAGGGTTGTTCCCTTTTCTGCTGTTCTTTTAATTAGGAAAATAAACTCATAAATAAATCAAAAATATTT
The DNA here is from genome assembly GCA_036250285.1 of Pyrocoelia pectoralis. Classification (NCBI taxonomy): domain Eukaryota; kingdom Metazoa; phylum Arthropoda; class Insecta; order Coleoptera; family Lampyridae; genus Pyrocoelia; species Pyrocoelia pectoralis. The sequence goes on from CM070078.1 coordinate 41,781,961, forward strand.
ATTTTCATTGCGAATCAGTGAGACATGACACAATGCAGAAGTTGCAAATGATTGATTGATGATCAGGTTTTCTCGCAAATATAATACTAGCACTGATGTTAGAATTGATCTCTTGATAATTGAACGCATTTGGTTCTGGAGAAATTTATCCTGCATGTTGCAGATCAATTTTGGTTCCGTCATAAAGCAATCCTGAAAAATGATTTATCAATTGCCAATTTTGTTACTTGGATAATTCGTTTATTGGTATCGAGCATTTGTCTATACATATTGTATATCTTTACGTGAAAATGTTTTTTTGGTACAATTAATTTTGACTGGAAACTGCAGAGCGCCGCCATTAAATCTCATATTAGCACTTTCACTTTTACTACCGTAATTCTTCCTTCTCTTGCACTCTAAATCATTTTCATCAACAGAAGGATCATCTTGTTCACTCTGCTCTTAGAAGTGGAGTGCTTAAATGTCTAAAATATTGGAATTAGCTATTCAGGGTCCTGCACCTCACCTCCCGTCTTCTGTAGCTCCGTTATTAATTAAGTTAGGTTTTTGAAATTTTGCAGACGTTTCCTGTACCCCAGATTATATTTCAGGAAAATATTTTTGATTATACAGGGTGTCCCAACAAAGTGTGACGCCATAATGATATATTTGTTTAAATTACATGCTTTACTTTTTTTTACTTATTTGGTCGTCTTTTATGCTTGCCTACATATTCCTAAAATTCTATTGAAATCGGTTGGATGAAACCAGAGAAAAAAAATAAGAACGAAAAAATGTCGGTTTTGCATCACTGGTTTTAAAAATTAATAAAAAACGCAAATAGTACCTGGTTAATGAAATTTTACGACACGCTCATTAAATAAAGTCTAGTAGTCTCGTTTACCAAGTTTCATTGATCCAAATTATACAGGGTGATCAAAATCTAGTCTCAAACTTCTCAAACTTTAAAGCACGTTATCTTTCTTATTTTAAATTGCAACCCCTACATATTTTGATGTCATTCGATGCGGAATTGAAAAACAAACATTTTTTTCTAATACATCTCTATGGCAATTCCTAATATTGTAAAAGTTATTCAAGAAAAAGTCATTTTATCAATTATTGCAATAGCCATTTTAATTGATAAAAATCGAAGGCGCCTTTGAAAGACAATTTATTAACATACCATGTTTTATGATCACAATTATCTCTAAAGTCTTAAGGTTGCCTACTAGAATTTACGTTCGATATGTCTTCCGTTTCCTTCAAGGCACAAACGAAGACGAGTATGAAATGATGTTGCCAATCTTTTTAATAGGTCGGGTGTAATGCTTTGAAATGCGTTCCGGATTCTTTGCTGCATGTTTTCTGGTGTGATAAACGATTTCCTTAACGTAACCCCGCAAAAAGAAATCTAATTTAATTAAGTCGGGTGATCGAGGAGGCCAAGCAATTGATCCTCCTCTTCTAATCCACTGATTGGGAAGGCTGTGTTAAGATGATCCCTGACTTCTAATGAATAGTGTGCTGGAGCTCCATCGTGTTGCAGCCACATTCCATTTCTCACAGCTATTGGCAAATTTTGAAATAAATTTGGCAATTGATTTTAAAAAAAATCAAGATCCATATTGGTCCATTCAAATGTCCGTTAAAAAAGTGAGGACCAATAACATGTTCACCAATAACCCCCCCCCCCCCACAAATTGTTTTTCAAAGGCGCCTTCGATTTTTATCAATTAAAATGGCTAATGCAATAATTAATTGATAAAATGACTTTTTCTTGAATAACTTTTACAATGTTAGGAATTGCCATAGAGATGTATTAGAAAAAAAATTTTGTTTTTCAATTCCGCATCGAATGATATCAAAATATGTAGGGGTTGCAATTTAAAATAAGAAAGATAAAGTGCTTTAAAGTTTGAGAAGTTTGACACTAGATTTTGATCACCCTGTATAATTTGGATCAATGAAACTTGGTAAACGAGACTACTAGACTTTATTTAATGAGCGTGTCGTAAAATTTCATTAACCAGGTACTATTTGTGTTTTTTATTAATTTTTAAAACCAGTGATGCAAAACCGACATTTTTTCGTTTTTATTTTTTTTCTCTGGTTTCATCAAACCGATTTCAATAGAATTTTAGGAATATGTAGGCAAGCATAAAAGACGACCAAATAAGTAAAAAAAAGTAAAGCACGTAATTTAAAAAAATATATCATTATGGCGTCACACTTTGTTGGGACACCCTGTATAACCAAAAATATTTTCCTGAAATATAATCTGAGGTACAGGAAACGTCTGCAAAATATCAAAAACCTAACTTAATTAATAACTGAGCTATAGAAGACGGGAGGTGAGGTGCAGGACCCTGTATAATTCAAACATGGTATAATTATACACATTTTTTATTTTCAGTAAATCTTGTTTATTTTCATTTGTAAAAGTAATTACCCCCCGTTCAGTATTATTACTTTCCCTTCAGCATAGAATAATAAATATTTTATGCTCTATGCGTTCAGTGTTGTTACCTTGACGTGGTTGTGGAGCAGTGTTCTGCGTATGACGTTAGAAGATTGTCTTGGACGTAAAAATTCAACGCTCAACCCAGTGTATGACAGCCTCGGATAAGAATTCAGGCCAAGGGCAACACTCTCGTGTTTACATTGTGTAAGGTAAGCCGTAACGGAATGAGATCTCCACTACTTTGGATAGAATTTCACTGAAGACGGGAGATCGGGAGTAGCCCACCTCGATGAACCTGGTGTGTCGCGCGTCACACTACCCACTGAATGAGCTTTTATAGTAGCACCAGACATGCTAATGGAAGATATGCTGTCCTTCAAATTATCTACTTGGAAGCGAAACTGGGCCAGTTTCCTCCTACCTGTCGATCACTAGCTCTAGTAGCCCTGGAGTACAACCGCAGGAGGAAAACCGGACTGACCCAAATAAGTTAATCTGTCTCAAGGCCACCTTCTAGACCAACCGCGTCCCGCGACTCCACCTCAACCCAGAGGCAAGCTCTTAGAAGCAACTTCGGTAAGGTAGACGAACGAAGAGAAGAAAAAGCAGAGGCGGAACGATTCAACTCGAATCTAACTTCCGACAAGAAAGAACCGACACGTCCCCAGCCAACAGCATGTAGAAGCAAGGTGGAGTCACCATGCAATCGCAGCTACAAGCAAGCTATCGAAAGGCAAGTGAATGCAGCAATTAGCTGAATATATTACAAAACCACCGAATCAAGGGTCCTATGACCGGTATCCTTTCGCCTCAACAAGCGCTATTCTAGCACCCAGCTTCAAGCTCTTGCGATACCCGGGTGGGATCCTCTCGTGAGTGGTTACAAAAGATGGTCCTCTCACCACTTACGAGGAATCTTAAAGCTGCCATTTGGGTTCAGAGTAACCCAAAGACCTATTGGTAGTTAAGTAGCACCTTGAGGGAGGCATTGGGAAGAAGGATTAGTCCACCTGAATATCAGGGAGGAAGGCGTAGCTCTAGTTTCTCTCTAAAAATTTATCGAATCATTATTTTTCTGTTAAATTGCTGTATCCTTACACCTTATGTAGTCAGGATTCTTATACTCTTCAAGGGTTTCATCAGATTCTTACGCTTCAAAATCGGGCAAAGATTCATTTGAAGATGAATCGTTGTCCAACACTACTACTTTTGGAGGATTTCGATTGATCGATTTTAGATTGAAACTGTGATCTCGATATCTCTACTCTTCTTTACATTTTTCTATCTGCCTCTCTTTTTCACTTATTATGTACCGGATTTGTCTTATACATTGTACCTGAAGTGCGTTTAGGTTCATTATTAACAATTATGGTACGCACTCTATCTGCATTCGAATTTATACTGGTATGCTCCGCTCGATTAGGTCCCTTGCCATTCACCTCAGTTGCAGAAAAAAGCATAATACAGAATGAATATGGCTCAATAAGAAAAATCTCTGTTGTTCGAACACCCGAAATGAGCGAAAGTCCTATATCAACGAATTGAAGAAAGTGTTTGGAGAAATCTTAAAAAGTATGATGTGATATGTCATATGCAGCCCAGATGTTATTTAAAAACTTACTAATTTTCACTTGTAGAGTGAACGTTAATTAGCAAAAATAAAGCCAGCTGGATCTCAGGAGTAATCGATGTCCAAAATCAGCATGACAGCATTTACCCCCATTTCGCGGATTGGAATGGTAAGTATTTGCTGCCGATAGAACGTTCTCCATCCCTTTAGCACAATTCCTTTTTAATCCGTTGATTTGGCTGAACTTATCTTGTATATGTGAATAGTAACATTCATTCATCAATGCTACGCCATCTTATTCTTGTAAAACTGTGAGTATGAATAAACATCAGTAACGATATTTACGTAATCTGAACATAATGAATCTCACAGTGTGTCGCATGCCGATTTCGCTCAACAATTTCCTACGCACTATTGTTAGTCACACATTTGTCACTGAATCGGTAAATGATCACATGATTACGTCAGATTTTCACTTTAATATGCATTATTAAATTTTCGACGTGCTCTATACATTATATCACCTTGTTATAAACTATGAACTGAATTATCATCAGTGAAAAAGATGAAATATGATGAAAATGACAGATTCCAGAAACTTTATCGACGGCCTATGTATATGAAATGACTATTCACGAAAGGGGATGGAACGTATTATGATGAAAATTCGTATTTCTACAAATAATTTTTCTGAATAAATTGAAGTTTCAGCTGCCAATATTTAGTCTTCCCTATGCTATTTAACTACGAAAGTTTTCCGAAAGTATAACATTTTTCAAGCTTCGGTTAAACTTCCGGAATAGTAGGAAACGTATAATTTAAGAATGTGTGTTTGTATAAGATCTTTTGTTACGTAGAATCTCGTAAGTTTACTTCGTCTAGTGAAATATGTAACACAAGCAATAGCTGAAAGACAAAATTCTTTTCCTTTCATAAAATACTTAGAAAAATGTTTGTGCGCTTTTTGTATTATTATAAATTCTAGTCGAGTTATAAAAATGAAAATTCTTTTTAAGATACGACGATAGTATCGTTATCCATAATTAACTTGAAGTTACTTATAAAAGTGGTTTTCCTTTGTAAAAGTTGTGTAATTGAAACGACAAATACAAAGGAAGCAAACCTTATACTCAAAATATATTTGTTCCTTCCCTATCGACGCAATAAAAGCAGGAAAATTATATTATTTTGTTATTCATAGTGCTGTTCCATCCATTAAAACTTTGGTCTCGGGGGCGTATTTTGCAAAATAAAAGAGCAGCTCCGTGTCGAGTTGCTTCGGAGGCTTAGTTTCATCTTTGCTTTACTATGTCTTTTAGGGTCCTTCGTCGCTGTGGGAGCGAGGAAACCATCAGCTAACGTCACTGAATATATCGTGAACGCATAATTACTATAGGGACATCCTTCAAGATGTAATAGAATATAAGTTTATTAAAACATCGTACTGAAATGAATTTAATTTTTATATACTACGTGAAAACGTCTAATAACACAACACTATACATACATACGAAAGTGTAAGTTGCATTACGGGGTTGCTGCCTTTAAGAGTAATTTATTATCAAATGATCTTGCAGTCTTTCATAATAATGCAAGGAAAGCTTTCGTGTTACATACATGGAAATGGGAGTAACAGTGAGAATTTCTTCGGTGTTGATAAAAATGTCACGAACAAAAGGGATTTTATAGTGTAACGAAACTTTATTTAAGAAACCAAGTCGAATATTTATTTATTTACACGCTAATTATTAATCACTTATTTCTAATTACGAATAGGTACTTAGTTGTTAACTTAAGAATTAATCACTTTATTTACACTAGAGGTTCACTAATTATTTTAATCACACTTACTATTTAATCACTAAAAAGTCTAACCTAATCAACGTTTAAGGTAATCACATTTAAACTTCGCGAACGCGTTAAACTGTAAAACTGTGAACTATCAACTGACTCGTAAAAATTGAGCGGCATTATTTATACAAGTCCGCATTTGCTCTCGAAAATTCTAGAAGGAACGGTACGCGCGCGGTGTGTGCTCAGCTTTCTCGAAACTTCCGGCGGATGAGTCATACCCGCCTTAACCAATGCAATCTTTGTAACATTGCCCCCTCATTAAAACCAATTTCGTCTCGAAATTCATTAGCTATCGTTGGTAAACCATGTCCAAGATCGCGCAACGCTGTCCGCCGACAATCCACCGTTCCCTGAGTGGGGATACTTTTCGGGTTAAACCTGCAAACCAAGATTTGCACACCGGTTCCCTGGAATATCTCCTCCAGCATATTCCGGACCTTCCTCCACTCGAGACCATCTAAACCACAGCCAATTCTGGGCATTGCGATCTTCCTTATGCCACTCCATAACACTCTTTTTTTAGATCAAGCAACGAATTCCACATTTCTCGATAATCAGGTTTTCCAGACGATAACTTCTTTGTCACCAAGTAGTAAATGAATCGTTCTTGATCCCTTAACCATAGCACTCTTCCGACACGTGGACCAAACTCTCGCAGCTTCTCTACTTGACCAAACTTCGCTTTGAAAACGGAAGCAATTCCACGGGACATGCGGAGATCGGCCGCCACACAATGAGCAAGTGAATATTCTGACGACAGAGTGAAGAGGTCTTGTTGTCTCTCAATGGTTACGCCGAATGAAGCCACTTTATTATCTCCATACATCCTCTGAAACTCTTCGTATGAGACTTCCTTCCTCTGTTCCGTTACTCTGCGTACACCATCCGCATGATTGTTCCCGTTATAACGTCCTAGTCTATTAAAATGGACAACTCTCGGCTTTCCATTTGGCATTTTACGAATACGATAAATGACATCGTTAATTCGTTTTACCACTTTGTATGGACCCTCCCAGTTATTCTGAAGCTTGGGGGACAAACCACGACGCTTTTGAGGGTTATAAAGCCAAACCAAATCTTCTTCTTGGTAACCCCCTTCTTGAGCTCGAACGTCATAATTTTGTTTCATTCGGTCGCTTGCACATTGAAGATTTGATCGTACTAGGTTATGAATGCTATCCATTTTCCTTCTTAAGCCGCTCACGTAGCCCTCGCCAGCCAAATCTTCACCAGGTTTACTACCAAAACTCAAATCACACGGCAAGCGGAGTTCTCGACCAAAAATGACGTTAGCAGGTGTTTGCTTAGTGGATTCATGGATGGATGATCGATACGCCAGAAGGAAGAAGTTGAGATGTTGGTCCCAGTCTCGTTGATTGGCAGATACCACTTTGGACAAATACCTGTTAACTGTTCTGTTCATTCTTTCGACCATTCCATCTGACTGTGGGTGTAAAGCCGTCGTTCTGGTCTTCTTGATGTCCATGACTTTGCAAACTTCCTGGAAAACAGCAGACTCAAAATTTCTTCCTTGGTCAGAATGTAATTCTAGTGGCACTCCAAAACGGCAAATCCAGTCATTAACCAATACTTCAGCTACAGTAACGGCCTCTTGGTTAGGCAAAGCGTAAGCTTCAACCCATTTGCTGAAGTAGTCCATCGCGACCAGAATGTATTTGTTGCCGCGTTCACTTTCAGGAAACGGACCAGCGATGTCAATTGCAATTCGCTCAAATGGACTCCCCACATTATACTGCTTCATTGGAGCTGTTGGTCGTCGATGCGGTCCCTTGCTAGCGGCACAGACGGTGCACTTCTTGCACCACTCATCTACATCTTTCTTGCAACCGACCCAATAAAATCTTTGGCGCAACTTTTCCAACGTCTTCTTCGATCCAAAGTGACCTCCACCAACTTCCTCGTGAAGTTGCTTCAATACTTCCGCGACCCTGCTTCTCGGAACCAGCAATTGCCTTTTCCGCTCTTGCCCATCGTCACTCTCCAGGATTCGTTTAAGAAGACCATCCTCTATCACCAAGGAATCCCATTGTGCCCAGTACGCCTTAACATTGGGGGAATGTCGCGCCACCTCTTGCCAATTTGGTCTATCTCCATTCTTCTTCCATTCCACAATCGGTTGTAGATCAGGATCCGCCTCTTGCTCTTGAGCAACGACAGCAGGTTGCCAAAAGTCATCCACCAAAGTAGTAGCACAAATTGACCCCATCTTTTCTTCTGCTCGATTACAATGGTTGCAATCTAACCCGCAAGGTCTCCGAGACAATGCATCTGCATTTCGATGACTGGTTCCTGCTCGGTGCTCAGTTCTGAAGTCGTACTCCTGAAGTCTCTCAATCCATCTTGCAATTTGACCCTCTGGACTCTTAAAGTTCAGTAACCATTTCAAAGCTGCATGGTCTGTTCTTAATAGGAATTTTCTCCCATACAAATATTTATAGAAATGCTCGATGGACTTCACAGCCGCCAGAAGTTCTCTTCTCGTCACACAATAATTACGCTCTGGTTTTGACAGAACCTTGCTGAAGTACCCAATCACTTTTTCCTGCCCATTTTGTTTCTGCGAAAGTACGCCTCCAATCGCAACATTGCTGGCGTCCGTATCCAATATAAATTCACCCTCGGCTTGAGGATAGCACAAAATCGGGGCACTGATCAGTCGCAACTTCAGCTCTTGAAACGCCGCTTCACATTCCTCGGTCCACATAAACGTTCTGCCATCTTCAGTGAGACGGGTTAGCGGTTTAGCGATGGTAGCAAATCCAGGCACATAGCGACGATAATAGGTGCACAGTCCAAGGAAGCTTCTGATTTGGTGTTTATCCTTTGGAACTGGCCATTCACTTACGGCTTTAGTTTTCTCCGGATCAACGGCAACACCTTGGTCGGAAACGATATGTCCCAAATACTGGACAGCTTTCTCAAAAAGGTGACACTTCTTCGGGGAAAGCGCGAGATTGGCCGAGCGAAGCCTTTGGAATACCTCCTCGAGATTCTTCATGTGGTCTTCAAACGTCTCTCCTACCACAATTATGTCATCCAGGTATACCAGACACGTTTTCCACGATAATCCTTTCAATACGGACTCCATTAGCCGTTCAAAGGTGGCCGGAGCGTTGCATAAACCAAATGGCATTACTGTGAATTGCCATAATCCAGTTCCAATTGTGAATGCCGTTTTCTCACGATCTTCAGAAGCTACGCCCACTTGCCAATAACCACTCTTCAGATCGAGGGTAGAAAAGAACCTGGAGCCAGACAACGTATCCAAGGTGTCATCAATTCTCGGTAAAGGATAACTGTCTTTCTTGGTCACGTCATTAAGACGACGATAATCTACACAAAATCGCGTCGACCCATCCTTCTTCTTCACTAATACCACCGGTGACGCCCAAGGACTGTTCGACGGCTCGATGACACCTTCAGATTCCATGTCTTGTATTATCTTCTCGGCTTCCTCTCGCTTGGCAAGTGGCAGCCTTCTAGGTGACTGTCGGATAGGCTGTGCACTCCCAGTATTGATTTTGTGCTGCACGAGATTAGTTTTTCCCTTGGAGCCATTCTTGCTTTCAAATACGTCTTGGAATCGAGCTATAAATTCTTTCACCCTCCTCTGCTGCTCCTTTGATAAGCGGGAATCCTTTGGCCAAAGTTGATTCAGAATTTGGGATGCACCGCTCTTATTAACCGTGTTTCCAGTGTCTACACCGCTAACTTGACGAATCACGCACGAAACACTTGAACATTCTCCAAGAACAGTGCCTTTCCGCAAAGTCACTGGATGATAGTTGACATTCATCACACGAACCGGAATTGTCTTTTTACATCGGAACACTTCTTTACCGACTAAAACACCGCGACCGACCATCTGTTCATCACTCGCGGGCTCGAGAAGCATAACACTGCCCTCAGTAAAGTCTCCGTCCAAACAACCCGCGACCATAACTTCGGTTCGGTCCTTTAGCACTGTGTCCTTGCACAAAATCACTCGCGATTCACACTCTTTTTGTGGATGGATCACCAGTTCCTCATTATTAACATGGATCACTCCTTGTTGTAGATCCATCCTAAAGCCATACTTCGTCAAGATGTCCATGCCCAAAATGAGTTCACTCTGAATCTCAGCTACCAGAACTTTTTCATTTATGCAAAAGTTTCCAAATGCAATATTCACAGTCACTTCTCCATAAATCTTCACAGCATCTCCAGTTGCTGTACGCAGTCCCCATCTGGTAGTGGAGAGTTTCTTCTTGACGACATTTGGTCCCACGATAGTTCTCGTAGCTCCAGTATCCACAAGCATCCTAACTGGTGAACCATCCACGAAAGCATCTACAACAATCGACTTTGGAGTTATGTTATTTAAAAAGGATATGCATGCTGTTAGGGCTCTATTATGAGAGGTCGACGTTTGCCCCTTGACACCGACCTGTTTTAGTTTTCCTGCTGCTCCATTGAGGGACCTCTGCCATAGCCTCTCCTGATAGGCTTTTTACAGCGACTTCGGATATGGCCCACTTCACCACAATTCCAGCAGCGGACTTCCTTGTTGTTTTTCAAAAGATTCACGGTGCCTTCTAGCTTCTCGATCATTTCGGTCATAGTTGCAGTTATTTTCTCTGCCAGCTGGTCAGCATTTTCCGATTCCACGGTTCTGACGTATCCATGCCCTTTAACTGCCTGTTTAGCCGCTTGCATCTCCAGCGCTTGAGCGAGCGCAGCTGTTAACGTCTTAGGACGGCTCAAGAACAAAGCCTGTTTTATTTCGGGATCACGCAATCCATCCGTGAACCTCTCTACTGCCCATTCTTGCAGTACAGAATCAGGTACATTATTGTACACGATTTGACTCAGACGGGCAACATCCGCCTCGTACTCTTGCAAACTTTCTCCAGACTTCTGACTCCTATTCCGGAGCTGCATCCTAAAAGCTCCTACCATATGAGCATGCCCATACCTAGTCTCCAAACGTTCCACTATGTGGCCGTAGCTTTTACGTTGTGCAGGAGGGAGTGTCTGAAGAACATCCAGTGGCTCTCCGCGCAAGGCGACTGTCAATGCTACAGCCTTTTGGTCCTCGTTCCAGCCATTCGACACAGCAGCAGCGTCGAACTGGATGAAGTAGTTTTCCCAGGTTGTTTTCCCATCAAATGTAGGTGGCTTTACTGCTGCATCCAGTCGTCGAATTGTGGGCTCATGCACTTCACTGATTCTACTTACTTGTTCCTCACCGTTGGGCGCATCAGTCTCCATTATTTGATGCCTCTCGGTTTCAATATGTCGACTATCCAAGCGTCTCTCCAGTTCCCGGAACTTGTCGTAAAATTCTTCTTTTATCGCACCTATTTGTTGGAAGTTTTCCACTATTTTATGTTCCAAAACCACCGAATTTTCCAGAACTGCCTCGATTTTTCTATCGAATTTAAATTCTAATATTTTCGAATTTTCTTCCATTTTTCTCTCGATCGTTCTAGAGCTTTCGGCGAGTTCCTTTAATTCTTCCCTCAATGCCGTGGAACTTTCTTTTAATTCTTCCCCTAATGCCGTGGAACTTTCTTTTAATTCCTCCTTTAATGTTTTCTCGATGTTTTGGAATAATAATTCATTCTCGGACTGAAAGTAATAATTTTCCGGATCATTTCCATCATTGATTATTGCTTTTTTTAATCGTTCCACAAGATCGAGTTTTACACCGGTAGTGTCTAATCCCCTGTCTTCCAACTCTACTTTCAATTCAGCAACCTTTAATTGACTTAGCTTCTTCATTTTAACCCCACACCTGACACCAATTGTAACGAAACTTTATTTAAGAAACCAAGTCGAATATTTATTTATTTACACGCTAATTATTAATCACTTATTTCTAATTACGAATAGGTACTTAGTTGTTAACTTAAGAATTAATCACTTTATTTACACTAGAGGTTCACTAATTATTTTAATCACACTTACTATTTAATCACTAAAAAGTCTAACCTAATCAACGTTTAAGGTAATCACATTTAAACTTCGCGAACGCGTTAAACTGTAAAACTGTGAACTATCAACTGACTCGTAAAAATTGAGCGGCATTATTTATACAAGTCCGCATTTGCTCTCGAAAATTCTAGAAGGAACGGTACGCGCGCGGTGTGTGCTCAGCTTTCTCGAAACTTCCGGCGGATGAGTCATACCCGCCTTAACCAATGCAATCTTTGTAACAATAGTAAATTCATTTAGCGTTGCCGTTTTGTCTATAAAAATAAATGCCGGGTTGTTTGTTGTGCTTTTTTAACTTGAAATGATTAGTTACCTACAAGCAAATGACAAACTATCATTTGATATATCAGATGTAGAAATGTCACTTCTGCGATGAAATGTGTTAAGAAAGTGATGTCCTATAGAAAGAAGAACTGTGCGTAGAAGGAAGGAGTTTTTCAGGGTCGCTGCAAAATCTTATCCTTGTAAACCATCTCGAATACACCTTTGAAGGTGCTCTATTCACAGTTTGTGATAACTCCTCACCTAGAATTATCAAGAATGCTTACTTTTGCCAAATTTGAGGGAAATCCTCGTGACTTTATCAAAGATTCAAACTCAACGACTCGTTGAGATTTATGAAGGGTTACTGTAAAAATTGTAACGACGGCAGTTTCTAAAAAATCATTTTACTTCATAATCTAGGTAACAGAAGAATGTTGGTTGGGAAGAACTATTAAGTAATAAATTGTGTGTTTAGAAGAGATTATGTACGTTTGTTGGTTACTAAATCCGGTTATGTTGACGATAGGTTTTGTTATCAAAAGTTGGATAAAACTTAAAAGATTTCGATGAATAGTTATCCCGCATTAGTGTATAAATTTTGATTATATGTGTACTAAAAGGGGGCCGCGCTAAGAAAAACCTGGCGTATCCATTGCAAACGCAATTCCTATGGCAATACGTGACTTATGCCATTATCCTTGTGGTAATTTAAATCATTTCTTCAGAATTTTTTTAGCCGCTAGACTAGCACGCTCTATTAATTTTTCCACCTTCTTTAGAATTCTCTTTTGTGTTCCTTAAAGCGAACCTCCAACTTTTCCGGCAAATGGGAGTGTTCTTGCCTTTTTCGTGCAAGTTCTCCTTTGGCATTGTTTTGTATTGCATTTTCATATCTGCAGAATAGTAGTGAATCGACATAAAATTGCAGTTAAGACGCAATGACTTTGAAGTGTCCATAATGTCCACTATCTCCATCAACTTCAATCACCAAGCGACTTTTTGAACTTTTTCGTCAATGTCTGTTGAGGAAGAAGTTATTGGTCTTCTTGAACGTGGTGTATCTCTAATGCTTATGATTTCACAGTACAAGTTATAAGAAGGGACAGCTAGTGTAAGGAATAAAACAACATAACGCCTTAGAAATGTAACTCAAGTTTGTATCCTAGTTGGGTTAGGCCAGGAATTTTTAAATTCCTTCCCGTAAAGGATATTAGTATTATTAAAACAAAAACGCTTTTCAAAAGTTGGGACCACTTCATATAGGCTAGATTAGAATTGAACCTAGGTCCTAGACTAAAATTTGTAACACTTTCGCATTTTTTTTAAAGTTTCTAGCATACTTTACGACAGGAGTTCAAACCAAAAATAAACTAAAACAAAAATACCGTACGAAATGAAACGTACCTTGACTATTATTATTAATATAATAATTATGACTATTATTATTAATATAATAATAGTCCAGGTAGTTTATACAATGTGGAAAAGCAAGTGGAATAATTTCATTATTTCAATCATTGTGCATATTTATAAAAAATCCCGAAACAAGGCAATTTAAAATTTTAAAATAACATCCTATTATACAAAAATTTTATCCCTAAATTTAACACCCTTAAAAGAAGGGCTTGTGAATTGTCTATTCCAAATTTTTATTGTTTTCAAGTTCCCAATGCGCTGTAGCAAATCAGAAAATTTGATTTTTTTTAATGTTAGTTTTTGGATTAGATTTCAAAACAAGAACATTGTTGAATAGATAATGAAAAGACCTTTTAAATGATGTATCACAAGCCGTAGGGGGTTTGCAACCTTCCTTTTAAGGGTGTTAAATTTAGGGATAAAATTTTTACGTAATAGGATGTAATTTAAAAATCTAAAATTACCGTGTTTCGTGATTTTTTATAAATATGCACAATGATTGAAATATCGAATTTATTCCATTTGGTTGTTTCACACTGTATGATTGAAGGTAGAACAGGTATATCTCTCATCAAAAGCCCAAAAGACAACGACATTCAGTCCAGCCTCTCGCCGCAAGGGTAACCTGTAATTCTTGTTGTAATAGCACAATTAGGTAATATCTAAAAATAAACCTTGTAAATATCTGTGCAGTACGGTAAGTACAAGAAGAAACAGCTAAAATCTTGACACTCACACTCAGAAGCCTTAAAGATTATGTATCTTTGTTATACCCCTGTAAAAAAGCGGTGAATAGCTTGCTTATTCAAGATACCTTAAGAAAGGTACCTATAGGATTAAGTAAAGTAAAGTAGGTACGTAATTATATTTATCTAATTCCGTTAATAAAAGTGATAGTTTACGTTGTTGTTTAAAATTAGGTAACGTGATCTTTTTCAAAACTGTCTCATCACAGTTATGTAAAGTAGTTATGTAATAATATTACACAACTGACAATTTGAAACTATAAGTAATTGGTTAATTATTGTCAAAATTCGATGTTTGTTTCCATAGTAACCATGAACTTAAAACTACTTCATTTCAGATTAATGTTCTCATTAAAAAATCAAAAGGTAGATAAAATTACGGAATTAGATAAAGTTTTGTACTTAACACGTTATGAAAAAGTCTAATTTTATTTGACTCATGTAATTTGCAAAACTCGCTCGCTTCGCTCGCTCGATTTGGCAAATATTACATTTCGTCAAATAAAGTTAGTCTTTTCATAACTGGTTACGTAAATAACTATTATTTTTTGTTTATTGTTATAGCGTTCCTTCTATATCTAAATTTGCCTTAAAATTACTGATAATCACAAACTTTTTATAATCAAAGAACAAACAGGAATTAACGGATGAGAAGGGCCGCTATAATTTGCATTTCTGGATATCCCTTTGGTAAGAATAAGAACCACAATCGCTGTTACAAAACTGAAACATAAGCCAAAGAACATTGTACCTTCGAAGAATTGAAGTGTTTAAGATAATAGCGTTTCAGCATCTAAGAAAGCAGTACATTTTATTATAATAACATTGTAAAATACAGAGGACGTTTTCTTAAAATTAGGTGATGTCAATTTTAGCAGGTACCTACAAAATTTAGTTCACTCTTTGTATAATATTATACAAAAATGCTAACATTGACAAGAGTTTGTTAGACGGAGTTGTTTTTGACATAAATATACTGAGGTAAACACTGTTATCCTATTTTTAAAAAAGAGGATCAAAGCATAATTGGAAAAAATAATGAAATTTTTTTTGTAATTTGTAATTGGCTGAAAATTATTATTATTGAGAAACAAACATGTTTAGAGGTAGATACGTTTATACAGTTGCTATCAGCATTGCCATTCGCTAGGGTATTTCACGAATATGTCCATTTGAGAGAAATATGCGTATTATAATTTGGTGTTATGACCTGTTATGCTACAAAATAATTCAGATGAAACGTTATTATTGATCATGAAGCTGTTGAAAATTTATTATCCTTGGATTTGTATAAGCGCTACCATCTTTTGATTTTTCATTGAAACTGGAATGTTAATAGATAGTTCACTGTATTTGAATCCATCCCATAAAATAATTTCATATTATTATTATTTTACAATTTGAATATAAACTCATAGTTTGTGAGTTAAATTAATAAGATCAAAAATACTTTAAATACGTATACAATCAATAAAAGTAAATAGTCCGGAGGCTAGTGTTAAAAACGTGCATTTTATAGGTAAAAGTATGTAGGTAACTTTGCAAGTTGTAATATAGACCCCAACTGACCTTTTGATCGTTGTAGCAAAGAGCATATTATTATGGTCTTTGGTTGTAGGCGCCGCCGGAACTATCCAGGAGCCGCCATATTGGATTTTGACCGGAAATACTTCCCGTTGCACTTTGACCGCTTGTAGGTAACTGTTGAACGAAGAAATGTTCTGTTTGGTTAAAAAGTTTGCTTTTACTTTAAAACAATTTAATTGAAGAGCTTGGTCCCAAACGTGGCCAGCTTGGTACGCGACCCTTAGGACACGCTGTTTTAAGGTATCTAATTCCAGATGTCGTTAAACAGTATGTCCACGGCCACGGTACGGTACTTTCGCGCAAACAACACGAGTCCGACCTTATTGAGCTCACAGAAATGGTCACGGGCCACTGTCGTCTAGACAAACACCTGCACAACATAGGACTGACCGAAAGCCCGACATGTAGGTGTTGTGGTGAGGCACATGAAACGCCCTATCACGTCATTTGCCAATGTGAGGCATTCATAAAGGCAAGGGAACACCTACTTTGAAATGAAAAGATTACACAAGAGGAAGTAACGAAGATTCGCCCTACTAGGAGCACAATAGACCAAAAGGTCGCAGTGCGGGAACCTATTGGGACCACCCCTAGTATCAATAATAATAATATTGAGCTCAGTTTTGTCGGTGCATCTGTCATACAAACGTACGATCACAGGCATCACAGCGTCGACGTCTTCAGGCATTGGGGATCAGGAAAGAACACTTACTTCCGGATAATTGTTCCACGTTGTCCAGCAGGTGGACTTGCCTCTTCCATCGAATTTCAACGTAGTGTCGCAACTGGTTAGTGGAACGCTAGAATAGCTTTGGGCCAAGGGCATCCGCAATTTTGGCGATGTTGATTGTTCGGAATTTTTTCCTGTACCGAAAGCAGAGCTGGGTTGTATCCGGACACTTTTTATGTATCCGAATGCTGTATCCGGATACATTTCAAATTTTGTATCCGTTCTCCGTATCCGTGACCAAATTTTAAAGTATCCAGATACCGGATACTTTTTTTGATATTCGGATACTTTTAAATCATTTGATGCCCGCAGATAATTCACGTACCGCACTGCCCTATTTTTTATCAAGGTATATCTAAAATCCCATTTTTCACACTCGTTATTTAATCATCATCATTGTTTTTATGTGGCGAACTCCGACTCATTATTTCCATGTTCATTATAATATTAAAAACAGAAATCTTAATATATAGATTAATTTATCTAATTAATTAGATTTATATAATAACTTGTATATTTTCTGTATCTCCCTTTTAAAAACCCTATATACTTATATGCTTTGTGTTTTTTTTTTTTTGGTATTATAATATTAACAAAATAGTTCTTAATCTTTATAGTTTTGTTTTGGAGCAAATAGGCCCTAAAAAGTTGAAAATGTGAAAGTTTTGACTGAACTGATCCACCACTGGCGGAATTCAAAAATAAAAGCTCAGTGCTTTGTTTTGTTTTTACAAGAAAAATCCTGCAAATTCTTGTCTACTCATTTTTAAAAGTATCCTTAAAGGTATCCTAAAAAGTATCCGAAAAAAGTATCCGGATACTTGTATCCGAGTACATTTTTAGGTGAAAGTATCCGTACTTTTTTAAAAAGTATCCGGATACATTTTTAGAATCCGTATCCGGTACTCGGATACTTTTTTTTTGTATCCGACCCAGCTCTGACCGAAAACGACCCAGAACTTAGGACAGCGGAGTAGTAAATGATCAGTGCTACGACATCCGTATCCACACTTCTTATGAGAATCTTTTTGTAGTCTAGGTCTAGAACAACTCCACGAGATACGTGCAGGAAGACTTTTCTCTTAGAATCCTGATTTGTTTTCTTTTCGACTTAGGGTTAAAAAGTGGATATTTGTTTCGTTGAATTGGCGAGTTCAAAGACATTTCAAGATCGACTAGTCTTTCTTTGTAGAAAGTTTCACCGGTGCTCTTAAGTGTCTTTAATGAATTACCTACTTTACTCTCCACTATTTCTCTTGTATTGAGGATAATCAGGTCTGTACTCGTATCAGGAAACGGAGTTCCCATTTCCCGAATATCCCTAAGTGAGACTTTGAACTCTTGTCGCAAACTTCGTCTACTTTCCCAGTGTTTCGTCATGGTGGGTACCTATTTGGAACATTTTCGGATTGTTTGGTCTGAATTCATCAACAGTACATGCAACTTCCGGTCCGCAAACCATCCATCGTAGAAGCGCATCCGAGTTTTCAGTAAGACCTATAGCTTCCCCAATGCCTTTAACTACTATAAAGATGTACTAACTCACATAATTGACGACCCCCTTTGTATAAATCGAATTCCTCAGGACTCGAAAAGGTCAATTATCATTCCACTTTCTAAAGCTTCGATTTCCGATAGTCTATCTCAACTTACAACTTACAACTACAACCATGTGAGCGTGGAGTAGCTCAGTGTAGTGTTCTCGGTCCGCTATTATTCTCTATTTACGTGCAGACCTTTATTCCGTGTTAAGCGGAAACTGTAAAATCCATCAATACACTGATGATACCTACACGAATGTACATGAGTTGTAAGTTAGAGAATATATGGAAGAAATTTAACGCAGTTAAATGACAGTTTGAACAGTATTGTGAAGAGCTCAAACGATTGTGGAGAAATCAGTAGCGATCTGCGGATCCAAACATATTGTTAGAAAAGCGATAAGCGGCAAGGCAATTTTTAGTGTAAGGAGTTCCTCAAATGATATAAGTACGCTGTCTTGTGTTACCCAAAGGTCGAATGTGACTGAACCCACCAATGAAACGGGCATGGGAATGCTTTCCATTTAAATAAAGACAGTAGCAAAGATGTGTTGGATATAAGATCTACCCAAAACGTAAACACGCGAATTGGTAGAAATAATTCTGACAAAGGACAAGAGGACAAAACCAGAGTTACTGCTAATTTTGACCTGCCTTCAATTGACCCATATTTTTGAAAAACCTTTTTTTATGTATAAGTTTTTTAACTAAACTAATTTATTTATGTATGAACTCGCAACTAAGCAAAGTTTTTCTTATTTTATGATTAATATAATAGTTTCAATTACTTCGCTTCTTCGTGAGACTTATGGTCTTCATCTTTTCACACCGTGCGCGCTTCTTTACATTTGCATTTCTGTATTTGCCATTGTATTGTATTGTATGGAATATAACCAAGCATCTTTCGAAAAAAACGTCCTTTACTAATTAGAGGAATAATACGAACAAAAAGTCCTTAAGAAAAATTGATGAAAGAAGGTCAAAGGAACAAAATCAAACACAAGAACATGCATGAAGTCATAATGCAAGAGCTGTAAAAATGACACCACTGAACTAGTTTTTCATGAAGCACCTCTCGCTATCCCAAAAGCGAATATTTTGTTATTTAACCATCCCGCTCAAATGATGTTGTGCTTCATCAGAAACGTTGCTAAAAGACCTTCTGATTTTCTTTGTCTCAGCTTAGAAACATTATTGTCTTATATTATAATCCCCCCCCCCCCCTGCTGTTTTATATTTCTACAAGCATTGCTGCCTTTCTGGTTGATTTCCTGGGACTTCTTTGTATAGCTACTTCAAGGTTCCCCGATTGATGCACACGCTTTGTCCCAGAACCATTATTGTTCCTTTATTTGTAACTGACAGATTGCGAATGGTTTTGTTTGATATAGAAACAGTTGTTTGATAAAAACTTAACATAAGTGATGATCTCTGTTGAGCCTTCTCTTAAATGGAATGTCTACTTATTGTATTTCTCATTATGTCCTCTTCACTTCTCTTATGATATGCACACCGTGTTCTCTCGAGTATCCAATGAAATATAAAAGAAATAAATAGTTAATCATTTTATACTAGAATGATCAACCATCAATCGTGTTAAATTACATCGATGTTTTGTATTACAAATTGCAAGTGGAAAATCATTTAAATAAATGAATGCATAACAATTACAAAAAAAGGCAACATCAAAACTCCTAAAGTAACAATAGTAATAGGCGCAGCGTTACAAGGTTTTCCAATTCCCGAAAATGATTCGCAAACACAAAGCTCTACATCATACCCATCAACAGTTTGCATGTAACAACCATTGGTTACAGCTATCTTTCCACCGGACATAGAAACCTTGGTATTTAGATATGTTACATTTTGAACTAGAAATAATTTGGTGTAAACGATGTAAATAAATTCCACACCTACCAATATTGTTATAAATATAACTGTATTTTACACAAACTTGTCCATTAGCTTGTCGTGCAACCACTTTATCTCTGTGGTTCTCCCATAGATAGTCAATATCTGGGGGTGTCGCATCATCTGTAATGGAATGGAACTGGTAAATACTTTAATCCAATAAAATACTTAAGTGTATTTACTTGTTATTACCAACGGATTTCTACAAGGAATATGGTTATCTCTTTTTGCGTCTAGAAGTTCAGAACATGTTGTATTAACTACATTTTCCTTTGTAAATTCTGTTCCTAACCAAGTGAATCTGAAGCAATAAGGTTTCGTTGGATCATACGTTCTGCTTGTTTCGGTGTATAAACTTATATTGTTACCGTGAGTTAAATCATCTAAAAACAATGAAAGCGTGTTTGTAGAAAATTGATCTACTTACCAGTACAAACCAGTAGAAGGCAAAATACATAAAAAGATCTTGACGCAAGTGCCATATTACATTTTTTATTTTTTACTAAACTCAATATACAACAGGAATTAGTGTACATACTGATAAGATACTGATATAGTTGATTACACGTAAATCCATTGATATCATAAATAAATCATCACTTGTGTTGTAATTTCATTTTTCCCCGTATTTTTCCAAAAGTACCTTCATGGCAGGAGGGCGTATCAACAAATCTCCAAAATTAATTGCTCGATCCAATAAATATGTCGTGCCAGAAGTATGGTACCGATTATCTTTTGTTTAAATAATAAAAAACACCAAAGAAGAAAAGGTAACGAAAATGGTGACGAGGGTACTGATTTCCATCGCGAACCATGATTTCATATTTAGAAACGTACATATGTAAATTATGAGGGCAGGTTTGGGCATATGTGTGTTGACACATCTGAACCTTGATGAAATCAGCGAAATCGGAACATCCCTTTCGAAGGTCGAAGCTCTTCGCCTAAATCTACGGCAAAAGTAGTGTGTGTGTGGCTTGCAGTCCCTCAAATCCTTATTCGTCCATTAATTGTCGCAGTGGTTCCTCTGCGAGTATCTTTCGTTTCTAACGTCCAACTTTCCACAATTCCTCTCTCCACAATCAGCACACGCCTCTGTGTTCCTATTTTGGAATCGTTTATGCTGTATTAGTCTATTCTATTTGTAGCTCGAAATAAACTGATAGTCAAATAATATTCCCTTCTTTAAACTTTCGCTCCACCCACTTTCGGATGATAGGTGTTAAGCTCCTAGCTTACCTAAAGACGGGAAAAAAGGTCTTGTTGTTCTATTCTCGCTACCACCTTCGCATCATCTCGTATCTGTCTGTCGCCAGTGGGACAGAGCAACACCATAAGTAACCTATGTTGGTAATGGTACCGCTACCCTTTATAGTTTACTGGTATTGCGCCCTCGTTTTTTCAATCATTTGGTCATCTCCTGAGTAGTGGGCTACTATTGCATTTATCAGTTGCTTTTCTTTGTGTGTAGATATGTTTGCGTCTAATAAGGCGGCCTCCTCGTGACTTACTTCCTGAAGAGCTACTTTTACAACTGAGACGTTAATAACGTCTATACTCCTTGACTAATTGGCTCCAAACTTTGTACACCTATGTCTTCCATTATTTCCACTAACAACTGACTTTGTGGGTCTATTTTGTAGGAAAAGTGTCAAACAAGCAAAAACGAACTTTGTTGGTTTATTTTAGTCATTTTTGTAGTGAAATCCAAAATCTTTATTTATGTGCCAATTTCTATGAGCCGATGAGAAATACGTAAATTTGTTAGGTTTAAATCGATACGAGGGTCACTGTTTATATTTTGAGCCTAACAATGAAAAAACAGTAATGTGTCATTATAAAAATTGCATGATTGTTTTTCGAAATATTTTCCTTTATGATCAATACACTTTTGCATTCGTTCGAACCATTTGTCATAGCATTTTTCCAATCTTCTTGAGACACCTCCATAACATGGTCTTTGAACGCATTTTCCGTCGACGAAAACATAACGGTTAAACAACAACATACGTATAGTTAATTAAAGTGTAAAAATATCACGTTTATTTTCCATTTTGGATACTTTCAGAGAATTACTAAAGTTAAAGAAAGAGAGGTTCTCCTTTCTGAGAAAATATAACTTAATAAGTAAAAGTTGGCAACTATCTTTTCGATCCTTTGGGGGCGGGGGGGGGGGGGGTCTGTTACCAGAACCTGTGCGCTTGTTATCAATCTCGCCCAGGAGTATGGGACTCCCTGATCTCTAGATCTAGGTATACCCACTAAAACCCCTCCTCTACTCCGCCTAGGCCTGTCCCAAAACCGCCCTCTGGCATTACTTCGGAACACAAGGCCATCCCGTTATTGTCTCTTAACTTCTTCTGCTCTTTCCTCCTTCTTCTTCATGATACCACGTATCATTCCTTTTCCCTTCTTCATTCAGCACTCCTCTTACTATGCTCTCCGGCGTCAGCGCGCAACCCACCGCTATTTCTGCTCCGGTCCTGACCGTATGCCACCGGGGGCACTGGAACAGCGTGGGCTCCGCCGTATCTTCCATCTCCCCACAATATCTACATTCGGGCGTCCTTCTTTTCTTGAACTCCTCAAAGCATCCATGCTCAGGAATCAATCGTTTTGATAATCCGTATATAACCACTTTGTTTCTTAACATGGTTAATGACCTTTTGATTTTTAAGAATTAAAACAGGATGTGCTATTGCTGTGGAATCTATCCACCTGTTCATCACAATACATTTTTATGAATTTGAACTCTTATTCTTATTTATATTGTATGCCATATTAAGTATCGCGTTCGAATGAAATGAAATCGACTGCACATGCCACGTGGCACGTGCACAATTTGAATTTGTACTTAGCCACCGGTCCAGCGTAGTCTGACAGAGAAGGCCTGACGTACGCGGCTACCCGCTCGCCACTCATCGAGATGCGATCATGCGCACGTTACGTTTCATTTTCTATTCATTTAGTTTCGTTACAAAATCATCAAATTAATAAATGTATTTTTTTATTTGATAAAATGTTGAGAAATAGGGCCCACGGCGAATTATTCGCACTCAATCCTACCAATCTATCGATCCGGTCATTACTGAAGTCACAAAGTTGTTTATTTCAGTAAAATTAATTTTGTCCAAACTTACTTGTGGGACTTGTAATTGTAATAATAAAAACACCGATTACATTAAAAAAATAAGAAATTAGTGGATAGAAATGTTTGAACGCGGCCTTTGACAACAAGTATATACATGGCAACATCGCCCACCCATAATCGACAGGTTGACACTATGGTTAACCCATATGATTATTAAAGGTTACGTGTCCTTTCAAACATACCCGCAAACCTACTTTAGTCAATATTTGTACAATAAATAATATTTACAAGAATGCATTCGGTTTTACAAAGAGGAAATGCAATACTGGCTTACGCTTTAAGCGTTCTCGCCTTTTTAACATTTCTTTGCTTTGCCTCTACAGTTTTCCTCGACTATCGCACCCACGCTGAAATGAACACTGTTAAAGTGGTCGTGTAAGTATTTATCGAGTAATAATAATAATAATAATACGTAGTTAATTGTATTTCAGAAAAAACGTCCCAGATTACAGTGCATCACGCGAAAAGAACGATTTAGGTTTTCTTACATTCGACTTGCAAACAGATCTCTCGCATTTATTTAATTGGAACGTCAAACAATTATTCTTATATTTAACGGCAGAATATGAAACTCCAAGTAATCAACTCAATCAGGTATTTTAATTAGCTATTCGTCTCTCTTAACTATTAATTATTTTTGGTTTAGGTTGTACTGTGGGATAAAATTATACAACGAGGGGAAAATTCGGTGCTTGACTTTAAAAACATGAATACCAAATACTATTTTTGGGATGATGGTAATGGTTTGAAGTACGTGTTTATTTCGTTTTATTTTCATATACCTATAACGAATTACACATTTTAGGGGAAATAAAAATGTTACGTTAACGTTATCGTGGAATATAATTCCGAATGCAGGACTACTACCTAACATATTTTCGTATGGTTCACACTCCTTCAAATTTCCAGTTGAGTATACAACTTCCAGAATGTAACGTAATTTGTTAGTTTAAACCAGAACTAGGTATTAAGAGGATGTGTTGGTTGTTTCCACTTTAAATAAATTCACTTGTTTGTTTGTTTGTTCAGTATTTTACACACCGAATTCAATAACTGGAATCCTGGTACATGAGCCGTTTAAATTTTTGAAAAGGCGTATGGTTGTGGAAAATGCATAAACGATTGCTATGCTATGTCAGGTGCATTGCCTTTAACAAAGTTTCAGTAAATGCCTACTTTTTCTGTTTAACAAATTTTTACTAAACCAATGTTCTTGACCAGTATCTTTTTGTCCCAATGTACACAACTGCTACTGGGACCCACTTTCAAGGACTGGGGGCACTCGGACGTGTTCTGAAGACAACCTTGACTGGTTGGTAACACCACCATTATGGGAGGAAAATCAAGGTTGTAAGTCTCTATGATTTGGGTCCCAGGGAATTCAAAATCTGGTGCCTGGAGGGACAGATTCGTTGGGTAAGTGTAGGCAGCTACTGACTCTTCCACACAGCCCTGAAAAATCATGGAGGCTGATATTTTTTGTCATTACGAAAAAAACTCCAGACTAAGCTTAAAGCTAGGAAAAGGTATAGGTGTTTTCTTTTTGCACGTTGTGGTAGACATATGTCAGCTCTGTCAATAACACACCATTCGTTTTATAAAAATAATTTGACTCAGTTCTCAATAACCCTATTCGTTTTAAAAGCTTTATTTAAGTTTTATGTTAACCTGAGGCAGAAATGTCTACATGACGCAAGGCACTTTAATCATGTGATGATTGTAACTTTACCTAACCCTGTGGCGATGCAAAAAGAAAACACCTTATGTTTCCTTGCCTAAAGGTGAGAGTTAGCAACCCTTTTGTCAGTGTGGATCATAACTGTAAACAGCCTCTTTTTGAGCTTCCTCTATTGTTTCAAGGAGCAGCTACTATTATCAGCAACTCTGTATGCGATTTGCTCTTTAGCTTAACTGTTGATTGAAAAATATTTCAATCAACGGCTTAACTGAAGGATGATGGAAAGAGCACATCTTTCCAATTAAGCCAACAAATACAGAGGTATTTCTCTTCATCAGGAAGAGAAGTGTAGGTGGGCCTTCGACCTTTCTATTGTTCCAAAAATACCTCCGAACCAGTGAAACATTACGCTTGACAACAAACTGAACTGGAGTTAAGTAAACATTCAGTTTAAATCGGAAAAAGCACCTAAACAGAGCTTGGTGGCAATGTTGACACAGGATTGGAAGATTTTGAGAGCTATCCTGTGACTACATTGCTGTAATCAGACCTATGTTTTGTTATGGAACATTTGTCTGGTGGTACAGAACCAGACTCTACATTTCTACAACTATAGCACAAAGACCTACATATGACTTCTTCCTTCCTCTTTTGATCTCCACCAGACACTTACCTTTTTCTTGTCATTAAGGCGTAAGGTAGAAATCCTTATGATCTTTAAACCGAGCAAACCAGAAAGTGAAGTATCCTATAGTATAGGCCTATATCATTGTTGCCAATTATAGCAAACGTATTTGAAAAACTGCTGTTGAAAAGATTAAAACCCATAATTGAAAGAAATAACCCTGATTCCTGAACACCAGTTTGGGTTCAGGCAACAACACTCGACGATAGATCAGGTGCACAGAATTACAGAAATCATAGAGAACGTATATGCTCAACAGTATTTCTAGACGTATCCAAAGCCTTGGACAAGGATTAATCCATAAATTAGAGACAAGCTTCCCAAAAGAATTCATAGAAATATTGAAATCCTATATAACTGGAAGGATGTTTAGGGTGTCCCAACATGTCCTAAAAACGGCATACTATGGTTTATTTCATTCGCATTGCTCGTACGGAACGCTGCTGTGGGGTTCTTCGGCGCATATGAAAAATATATTCAGAATTCAACGCAGAGCTATTCGGGTGTTAGCTGTTCTACCATACAGAGCAGAGTGTATGGAAGCATATCGTGAGTTATCCATAATGACTATTCCATCTATTTACATTTTTCAGTGCCTAATTTACGTTAAGCAAAATGACTACTTGTGGACTAAACATAATGAAAGACACCATTACCTAACAAGAACTAACGGTTATTACAGTTCCAATTTTTGTCGGTTGAGTCTTACCCAAAGGGGCCCGGACTATCTGGCTCCGAAACTTTTTAATGTATTACCGGAAGCAATTAAACATCTGCCCATTATGACTTTCAAAAAAAAAATGCGCAAGTTTTTAACTCACAACGTTTTTTATAGTGTCGAGCAATTCAGAAAGTGCAATTTTAACTTGTTTGTCTCACCTGTAATTTACTTGTTTATAATCTGTTTCATGTATGTTTATTTCAATTTTGGTATATCTTTTATATTTGTTATCTGACGAGTGCAAGATCTATCTCTGTGATTATTAGCACAATAAACGTTATTATTATTATTATTTAAGGTAATTACATATACATCTATTTGGTCACGTAAATGATTTCTTCTACTTCTACACGTGCTGTTTCTTACTCTAATTTCAACTACTTCTTCCTATAAAGAGATAATGCTTTCCGAGCTCTTTTATACATTAGTTTATCTCCATCTTCTATTTGTTGAATTTTTGATTCAGTTAAACCAAGGGATTGTGCAAAGCCTTTCCATATTGATGTGAGTTCATTAGAAATTGGATCATATTTTCCTTTACGATTATAAACCCCTGGTGCTAAAAGAAGAAGATATAATTATGTTAAATAGTTATGTACCTACATCCACCTATATCCTCTGCCCTCGATGCACTGCAACTTAGTGATTGATTGAATTCGTTAGTAGTTCTAGTGCAATCTATTATGTCTCTACTTTGTTGTATTGGTGTAATTCCCGCAGAATTTGTGCTATGTTTTTGTAACTTATTAGTGTTTAATACAATTAAAATTTCAGTCAAGTATTCATTTTCTATGTTTCGCTTTTCCAAAATAGTTAACAAATCAACTACAGTGATCTAATCTCCTTGCAGAATCGACTCTTTCTGCAAATATGTGCTTTAATGTATTTAATGTCTCTACGGAGCAGTGATGAGAACTTTGTATAACTTCGGTTCGTAAATGTTGATAGGTCATATTAATAAATTACTTCACTATTTTTTTGTTGTGTATCCAAAAAAAAGTGCTATCACAAACTGGTTATCACCATTGAATAAGCTGTTATCTCGCACATTAATGAGAAATTAATCATTAAAATCATATACAGACTGTTCATAAAGTAACTATGCAGTGATTAAATATTAGGTGATTGTCTTGACAGGCCTTTCCCTTCAACGCACACCCCAGAAAGAAAGTCGATACAGTTCAGTCAAGCATATTATGTCCTGCACTGAAAACACCTTTTCTTCGGATGTGGATGACCTGCCTGGTTTTGGAGCATTCTATAAACGTTTTCAGTCAAACTTTGTTATGTTATGAGGTCCCCAACAGCACATATATGACACTTGCCAAAATTTTTGCATAAAAGAGTGATGTAGGTAAAGGTGAAGAGCTTATATTCTGTCAACTGCAATTGTACTGACTGAAGGAACTATACGTTTAGATATAATATAACTTACCTAACAATTGGAATCAAATGACTGTTGCTCGTCAAAATTATGATGTAACTAAACCTACTTATTACAGCATTAATTTTTCAAAACGTTGCATGACAAACACTTTTTACGCAAAAAAACCCAAGTAGATGCAAAGAATCACATTTTGATTTCCCTCTAACAGTCATATCATCCATCAACAGAAAAGTAAATATCGAGTAATCACAAAATGTCCGTGATGGGTCCAGTTAAATCATATACGTATAAAGAAAATATGAGTTAAATATATTATGATAAGAAAGCGCTTAAATATGGTAAGGATGGAAGCAAATACTGACAGGTAGGAGGGATGGTCCTACTCAATGAGACTATCCAGGCTCAATTGCTGATGTTACCTGTATGATTAAAGTCAGTCGATCCAGTAAAATCACTCACATGTGAGTGATGTACCTGGTGTTTCTAGCAGGGGAAGTGCCTTTAATCGTGATCATGTAGGACCAGAGGGTGTTCCCCAACATACTCAATACCCCTGGTACCTATTCTAAAGCTCCTTTGCTTTCAGTCACAAGGCTGTCATGAAAGCCTGCTCTTGCACGTGAAAGTGTAGTATAGAGCCCCAGAAAAACCTCCCTAGCGGTTATGGATATAGTCTAGTTATGGGACACCAGACGATAATTGCTCCATAACAAAACAGTCTAATCACAGCAGTGTTACAGTGGGGGGGGGGTACACCTTTGGGGTCAAAGTAAGCGGCGACATTATGCCAGATGGCCCTATTTACTTTTTTGCTTTTGAACTATGGACGATATGCTTTCTCCAGTTCAACATATTGTCAAGCATAAAAGATAGATACTGACTTCGAAAACGGCAGGTATCTCTTTGGAAGAGCAAAAGAGCTTCTTCTCTAGTGAAGAGACCTATCGTCATCTTTCCCAAATTAATAGACGGGGAGCGTTGCATGCAACTGCACGGAATAACCGCAAATTTGCCAGATTATCCCTATATTCTGATGTGTCCGTGGATCCTGGTGATGTTGGGTGAGGGTAGCAGCAACAGGCTCACCCACCATCCATAGTTTGCTTTTGCTTCAGTTGTCGGATGTTGATGTTCCGTTTTGTGGAGTTCATCATCAATGCCAAAAACGACCAACCTCCCTTGAAAATTGATCCTTCATGACCTTATGGAAAACACACGTGGTGCCTATAACTACCAGGTGCTTGTGTTCCACTGAGCGACCCAAATAGTAGTCTTGCTGAAAATTGTAAGAGGGTCATACTGAATTACCTTTGTGCTAAGCACTTTTTTTGACCACTCAAAAGAATGATTGTTCTCACAAGACATCCTTAGAATCTTGCCAAAGTGCTTTTCCAACACATTCACCTGATTACTGGGGTATCAGCACGGTTTTGGCACCCATGATCTGTTGAGGGTGTAGTTGACCGTTCTTTGAGGTTGGGTTGAGTTGGAGTCAAGTTCTTCAACTTTGATCCCTTTTTGACTTTGACCACCTGACAGAAATTGACTATGGGGCCTTACATCTAGACCTACTAACATACAACTGGTGGAAGTGAGCCCCTTTGTTCACCTTTGGCACCAGCCACCACCACTGAGTGTAAGATAGAAAAACATAAACAAAATACGTACATAGCTGTTACCTACATTTAAAAAGTCATCTTACTGATTATAGTAAACCCTACAACAGCACAAAAAAACTAACCAGAAATTGGCATAGGTATAGGCATATTTCCAAATCGCAAATATTTGAGAATACGCATTTCAAGAATTACTATTCCCAGTGTAAACAAAACTAATTTAATTAACATTATATGTACATTCTATTTGGTCACGTAAATCATTTCTCCTACTTTCACTAAGTGCTTCAAGCAAAGGTCTCCAACTCCAATTTGTACCATTTAGACTACTTTCATAAAGCAATAATACTTTTCGAACTCTCTCAGATATTAATTTGTCTCCATCTTCTATTTGTTGAATTTTTGATTCATTAAAACCAAGATATCGCGCAAAAATTTTCCATGTTAATACGAGTTCATTACAAATTAGGTCGTATATTTCTTTACGATTAGAAACCCTCGGTGCTAAAAGATAAAAATAACTACGTTAAATAATTATTGGCACCCACCTGCATTCACTGCTCTCGGTACACTCCTTAGGGGTTGATTTAAATCGTTAGTATTTCTATTATAAGTATTATCTACTACACCTATACTTTGTTGTATTGGTGCACATCTAGAACGAGTATTGTTTAACACGGATAAAATTTCGTTAAAGCATTGCAAATTTTGTACGTTTCGCTTCTCCAAAATAGTTAACAAATCAACTAGTGTGACTATATTATCTAATCTTCTTGCAGAATCGACTCTTTCTGCAAAAATGTCCTTCAATGTGTTTAATGTCTCTACTGAGCAGTGTTGAGAACTTTGTATAACTTCGTTTCGCAATCGTTGGTAGTTCATATTACTAAATTATTATTTATTTATTATTACTTTGTTTTGTTTGTAAGTGTTATGTTATTTAAGAATTTGATATTAATGAAATTTAAGGTTATAAGAAAAAGTACCCCCCCCCCCCCTTGTGGAATATTTCTTTTAATAACAAGTACCAACTGTAATTCCAAAGCAAAACAGAAAACCAAGACAGCGTTTCTCAACATTTTAGTATGTGGGACTCAAATCCAAATAACAATTTTCATTCAATAAATTTCACTGAAATCGTCCTGTAATGGTAATACTAGTTTCTATTTCATTGTATTTTAACGCTACAGCTACACTACACGGCCTTAACAGTTATTAGGAACAGGTACCTGACCTGATGCCTAATGACTGCATTGATCAAACTAGAATCGATGGCCCTCTCTGTCTTACATCCACCATATTGGAGAGAAGTTCCGTTTTGTTTCGAACATTCTTAAATGAATAGAAATCAACAATATTTGAGGATACTGCACACTCTGTTGTAGGCACTGACCTGTATCATAAAGGACTGAGCATTCTTCAATACAACATTGAAGCAAACAAGCCCCACCTAAATATTAGTTACTTCAGGTGCCAACTAGTGCGTTAGTTATATAATGATGGTAGCTCGGTGTTTATAATGTGTTGGTAGTACTGGTATCAGCTGTTACAGTTTAGCTTGTTCTAATCTATATGCTTAATATCTGGTGAAAAGTAGTATAATTACAGGCTCATAATTATTTAAAAACGTAAATTATTAAAAATTGTATTTTATTGCAATGCATAAACGTAGTTTATACTACGTATGAAACAAGGTTATGTTTATGTAAATAAAAACATTAGTTACAGTGTTACCAATAATCACCAACACAACAAACCTAAATTACTAATTGGCACCTTAAAACACCGGTTTTCAATTTGCCTCAAAAATAGTGGAGGGGATCATTAGAATGCTCAGTCCTTTAAGATACAGGTCAGTGGTTGTAGGGATTGCGAGGAGCAGAGGATCACTGGACTATTAAGTATAGTCTCTCTCTCTCTGGGAGTATCCATAAATTTAGAAACAACTAATAGAAATTGCTTTACGTTATCATGGCGTAACGAAGATCATGGGACTCGTATGAGGCTGCAAATTGAAAACTGGTATTTTAAGGTGCCAATTGGGTTAATTCACATAATTTTTTTATACGCTTAATAAATGCAAAGATGTCAGATGTCTTCGATATTGCAAAAATAAGCGGCGTTAGAATAATTTAAACAGCTTTTTTTCAAATTTTAAATCGCGAAGCGTCGAATCTGCACGACAACTCAGCGACAGGTGCCGACTACGGCATGACGTCATATACTGGTGTTTCAGCTAAACTGGTATTTACGAATGATTGTTTGGCGATCATGGAGCCGTCGAAAAGGTGTTACAAGTGGTGTTTTGTGCCTATGTGCACTAATACCACTTTTACAACACCTGAAAAGACATTTTTGACAATGCCTCGAGACGTAAAAATTCGAAAAATGTGGTTCAAAGCAGCTAGAAGAGATTATTCTAAAATAACTTCTTCGGATTTCTACTGCTGCGAGGATCACTTTGATGTAAGATGTAGTTACATACTAAGCAAACCTAAATGTTTAAGTAATTGACAAAAATAAATATACATGAGACGTGGTAAACGAGTAAAGTAATGCAATATGCAAAATATCTGCGTAGTAAGAGTCTGTCAAGCAAACGAATTTCACATTGTTAGGTTTTATTCAACCTTTTGCTTCACGAATTTCTGCAGTATTAAATCGATCATCCTTCTTTAAGAACTCGGCCAACATAAAAACATCTACTGCACCACACCATCGTAAGAATCAGTTTCAAAAACGCAACGATAGCCGACTGACAGTGGGCGTTTCCCAGTACGTGACGTCACTATCTGTTTAAAACTGATTTAGCGCGAACGCTCATGTTTGAACACTTCAATTCTTTTTTTCTCGGAAATGGTACGTTTTATTTAACTTTTTTGAACTGCAATAGTTTACAAACAAGATTCAAAAGCAGAATCTTATGTTTATTTTGAAATTTATTTTTATGAACTAACCCAATTAGTAATTTAGGTTTGTTGTGTTGGTGATTATTGGTAACACTGTAACTAATGTTTTTATTTACATAAACATAACCTTGTTTCATACGTAGTATAAACTACGTTTATGCATTGCAATAAAATACAATTTTTAATAATTTAAGTTTTTAAATAATTATGAGCCTGTAATTAAACTACTTTTCACCAGATATTAAGCATATAGGTTAGAACAAGCTAAACTGTAACAGCTGATACCAGTACTACCAACACATTATAAACACCGAGCTACCATCATTATATAACTAACGCACTAGTTGGCACCTGAAGTAACTAATATTTAGGTGGGGCTTGTTTGCTTCAATGTTGTATTGAAGAATGCTCAGTCCTTTATGATACAGGTCAGTGCCTCTATATCGTTTTAACAATTTATTTTCGAGTTTTCTTTTGGAGTTTTCAGAGTCAGTGAAGTATCTAGATGTTACACTTTGAATCACGTCTCCAAAGGCTGCCCTGTGACTGTGTTCACTGCTGTGATTAGACCTACTTACGTCTTGTTACGGCGCAATTATCCGGTGGCCCAGAGACTATCTACAAACATAGCACTTCTTAATTATGCGCAAAGGCTACCGTGCATTGCGAGCATTTGCGCAATGTGAACAACCCTCTTACAGGCGTCACATGGGATCTTGTAGACCAGGACCCACTATATCTCTACTTTCAAAAGCAGGCAGTCTACTTACAACTCTGAGACACTCTCATATTCTAGGCGAGGCAACCAAGCGACTGGTCTATTTTGTAGAAGGAATCGATCTCAATTGTTCTTCGTTGATGAGGTAGTGGCATCCCAACCTGACATATCCCGTGGATGGATCTAAGACGATTGAACGAACGGGCACAGGTTTCTATATCACCCAACTACTAGACAAAATTTCCAACTGTATTTTAGACAAAACTTTAGTGCGGGAAACGTTCTGATAGATAGATATAGCTATATTGTGTAAACTGTAAAGTATGCAACACGATAAAGATGCTATAATCTGGCTGCAAGTGCGAGTGGAGAGTCGACATACTATATAGCGTAGGTACTCGTGCTTATGTAACTGTAACTGTAACGTACCTATGTTTATTTTCATGGTAGGTAATAAAGAGTGTGTCTTGGGCTTACACACCTATAGATACGTCAATAGCATAGAGAATAAAGTTAACCGTATAATAAGAATCTCCGTAACAGCAGATCTTCCTTCTAGGCACTAGGACACAGCAGATGAAACCACACGCTACTATAGAAGCAAACTGTAATGCTCTCGAGCTTTTATCGATCAAATGGCATACGGGAATAACAGACAATGAGATAGCGATGCGTTAGCGTAACTGACCCAAAAGCGCCTATTTGGTGACCCAGAGTTATATCGCGCACTTACACAATACTAACTCTAAGCAATCTTATAATTCAAAACTCCCAGACCTTGCATGAGGTCAAAAATGGAACTTGATCATGTTTGATTAGATAGTGGTGATGGGAGAAAGACGTGTTTCTGAAGGAAGGACCTACGCTTATTCTCGTAGGCATACTGGGCATACTAAAGAAGCATATGAATCACATGGACTTGGTGGAATGACCTTCTCGTTAATGCTGCACGCAGATAATCGGCATGGCGCACCATCATTCTTTGTGACTGTCCCGCACTTGGTTAAGTGAAAAGATCTATTTTGTCGAAATCCTGGCCGGACATGGCTACAATTAGACTCGCTTCTCCTGCTAGCATCTTCAGATGTATCTCACGTGTCTTGAGAAACGTTGCTTGATCGGACGGCTATATAATCATAGAGTAACACAAAGATCCCTAGCTCATATATGAGGCTGAGGTGCACCCTATCCAAGGTCCAGAAGCTAAACTATACAAATGCTTCTAAACAAAGGCAATTCCAGTGACTCTTATTCACTGTTACTCACCAAGTTTCCAAATTTTTAAACTTCTGAAACGGTTGATATGATATGAAATAATATGTTTAGAAGCGCCACTTTATATATGTCATGGAAAAGTATCTACTCAGGTGGAAAAGAGAAACTTTCACCTTACTTTTCGTTTTAAATACATGATACTTCCTCAGTAGATCATCGTTTACTTACATTGATTTAAGATCGAAACAATTTAATATACACAACACACAACATAAAAATTTAATAGTGTATAATAAAATCTCTTTTGTATGGATAATGCATCACATTAATTTTGTAGTATAAGATATGTATGGAGTACAAGTGACAGCATAAACAACTTTTTGATGAATTTTGAATACAAAATTTTATACAAACGTATGCATTATTATAATTACTAATATTAGAAACGGTATTCGGTTCAATTATTTAATATTATGCTAATTAAAAAATCATTTTAAATATGGTATTCATTCCCAAATGAAAGGTGATCTATTCTAACCTAAATTTGTAAGTAGTAATATTCTTCATGGTATACAGACACCTAATAATTTATATTCACCAACATAACAATTTACAGTTACAATACCATAATGTCACTTACTATTCAACAAATAATCGTTGATGCAAAACGACTTAGAGATCGTTTAAAAGAAAGGGATTCTATTGCTGACGTTCTTTTAAATGAAACGCATGCAATTAATAAGAAAATTGATGCAATGAAACAGGTGCGTTTTTTTATAAGTAACTACTAATTCATTATATTATTATTATTATTATTATTACAAATAAATGTTCATTTATAATAGTACCAAGAAGAAGTAGAACAATTAAATGAAGTGGCGCATCAAAAACCCCACTCACAATTAATTGCTAATATTCAGAAAGAAAATAGGCACCTGCGCGAAATTCAGCAAGAAAATCGTGAACTAAGAGCGGCATTAGAAGAACACGAAAGTGCTTTGGAATTAATTATGTCAAAATATAGACAACATACAACGGAAAAAATTTATCAATCACGAATAAATTTTTTAGCGCTTCAAGATCATAATTATAACGAGGTTATAACGCAACAAGCGGAAAAAATTCAAGAAATGGCAGCTGTAATGGATTATGCCGCTTTTATAGATGAAGCTCATAATAATAAAAATAATGAGGATATGTCGAAATTAAAAATCGAAAATCAGGTAAATAAATTTATTCGTTTACACTAGATGGTGGTATATTTTGAAATTTAAGGGTCTAAGAGAACTTTTAGAAATTTCTTGTAAATTTGGATCTTATGGTAAGTCATTGAGTGGACCGACTACGGAAGATAAAATCGTTCAAACCGAAGGTTCATAATCGCGTACACATAAGATTTCTAATACCACATAAAATGGCTTTAATTTTATTTATAAGTTATGTGTATTGAAATGTTATTTATTAATTATATAGTAGAATGTTATTTACATAATATGTGCAGTCAATTACACAACGCTCACTGTGTTAAAGCAAGCATATTGATTTAAATTTTTGTAGAGTTTTGTTTATATGTCCAATATGGTAATGTTTATTGTGAAGTAGTACACATTCCTGTAATGATTGTACCTTAAAATTAAAAAAATTCTCAAAGAATTCTGATTTTTTTGTTTATTACTTTCTGGTTATTTAACTAAGTTTAGCTTTAGGGTCTTCTTGAGAGAGAGATATTTTTGTAATATCCTTTCCCCAAAAATCCTGTGGTTTAGGGTACTCTTCCTCCCAACTAAAACTGTTCCACCAGTATTTCTCCTGCCATTCCCATTCGAAATTCTACAAACAGCATTTTTGAACCAAGTTGTTTGGCTCTGGGTAGTCTTATTAGCTCTACTTAATTGTGTTTTGCAACCTGGCTACACTGCCGTGTTAATTCAAAAGGGTGTATCTGCAAATTCGACAGAAATTGAGTTAGACACATTTTTAGAATCCTCTTTAAAAGTACTATGTACTATGTTATATAGGCGATAACTCGCTTTTAAGGAAGGGCGTATCTACAAATTAGCCGCCTTTGTTAGATTAAAAAGGTGTATATGATTTTGTTAGTTGAAAAGGTTGTATCTGTACACTATGTACACTCACAGTACTTGCTGCCAGTATTATATTCAATAGTATAAAATTAAAATTCCTCTATGAATAAATGATTTGATGGCATAACTGAAGATATTAAAAGTCAATTTTCTCAGTTTCTATGTTATTGTAGATACGCCCCTTTGAATTAACACGGCAGTACAGTGGTGTGGCATTTTAGGGTTTACAATGTATCCCTCTATTATCCTTTTGTTTTCACTCACCTGTAAGCACTTCCACTACCAGTTCACTGTCCCTCACGCACCTCTAGTGCGGTTTGGGTTTCGCCAGAGAACTAAAGGCCAACCACACATTCGGTGTGTCACCATGATGCAGATAGCACCTATGGTAACCATTTCAGGTTCCACACCTTCCCGTGAAAGGTCTCATTTAACACCCTATTTAAGAAACAGTATGGCCCAAACCCAGTTGTCCTCTTTGGCACTACAAGCTGCAGAAAAGAAGATTGTAAACTATTATCATTTGTTTATTATAAACAATGCTATTATGCAGTGAGTGCATATTGCCATATATTACACAGTATCACATACGTGATACGTACATATGCTTGCTTTTTCTTTGCTGTTAACAATGAGTAAAACTAAAATTGTATTAGAGATCTCCAAAGCTTTATTATAATGCTACTTGGCCCATGACATGTTCGTTACTAGTCAGAGTTTTATTACTAGTATTACTAGAGTTCCACTTCCAACCAATAATTGTACATGCAGGCATTGATTTGCAAACATTGCTTAGGCTTACATAGGCTTGTGTCTCAGCCTTTATTATTGTATAATAAATAAATTTCTGCTGGGCAACTGATGTGTTTTATGACACAGACCAGCTGTCAGTTAAAAGGTGTCCATTGTCTATTCAACAACCTTCAAATCTACTGCGAAATTTAATATTTAAAAAAACACATATTGACATCAACAGTTCACTTCATTTGAAGCAAATACTCGTGCCTGTTCCTTCCATTATTTTAAATCCCTCTGTGAAGATGGATATGTCAGGTTGGTATGCCACTTTTCTGCATCAAAAAATATGTGGTAGTTTGATTGTGGAGAGTCTGGTTTTAGGCTCCATAACAGATCATAGATCTAGTCACCGTAGTGTATGGCCGTACACAGGACAAGCTAGTGGGGATGGGCCCCAAAACCTTCCAATCAATATACATGTCCCAGATTTTTCTTGCCATTTATCAACAAAAACGGTCCCTTTTATTTGTGCCCCTAAGGCGAGAAACCTTTAATTTTAACAATTCAGACTTTTGCTTTTACTTAAGCGAAGTCGCTGAATTCTGACTCCAAACACTCCTCGGTACCTGCAAACTCATTTCAATTTGTAATCAGCTCGAGTGAGTTTTTCACGTTGCTCTTTCTATCTCAAGCAATTGTGGTAGTTTCAGCTTCTCAGGTTGTTGTTGTGGTGGTTGTACACTATACTCTGCTTCAGCAGGGTTTCTAAAACCCGGTCTCACCTTTAGAGAGAAAATTCTTCTCCTCTAGTGTTTATGTTAATCTGAGCGTCCTCCACTTGAGACATATAGCTGCCTACACTTGCCTGTACCTCCACGAGTCCCTCTTACACCACCATATATATGTCTTCAAGTGCCCCGCATTAATGATGGAGGGTTGGCAACTGCTTTTTTCAGCCATTCAAGGGAATGGTTGTTCTCACATAAGATTCTCAGAATCTTACTCAATTACCCCCAGCCCTTGAAAAAGTTGATACTGGAGTTGTACCTGTTGAGAGCGGAGCACATACAGGCGCGCCGCCCAGAGCACGAAGGAGGCACCACCACCTGAAGAAGCACAACACACTACAACACTCACAACGCAGCATTTCTTAATACTGTAACTGTAACTGTATTGTAAATTGTATCGATAGTATGTAGTTGGCTTGGAGCCAACAAACGCAATAAAATGGTCAGCAGTCCCGACCCCCTCTGACCGTCTCCCGGTGATTAGCGAAAGCTAACCGGGTCGGGAAGGTTGGCATAAAACATGTACCTGTTGAGACAAACCGTCGTACCACCAATCTTACAAAAGCTCTATCCAGTAGTAGACGGATTGATCCGAGCTGATTGATCGAGGTGGGTTAACCATCATGAGTGCCTGCAAAGTTTTGTGCGCTGGTGTCGCCTTGGAGATCTAACTTGGCCACAATCACATCAACCGAGGGGAGTGTAATTAGTTATGTTATAAGACTGAGTGGGCATTAGGACAATCCTACATTAAATCTCGTATTCTATTTAAGAATAACGACATTCGTATGTCAATTTGATGAACAAGTAGTCAAATACACAAACTACGGGGGGATTTATGGTAGGTATACATATGTGATTATTTTTTATTAATTACACCGAAGTGTAATTATCAGAATTGAGTGTAACTGTGCCAATATACGACCGTAATAAGGACAATTTTCTAAATGCAGTTTAATATTAAAATAAGTAATTGATTAATTACGTATAAAAGTTAAAAAGTTAATATAAAAGGTGATAGGTCATTTATTATAACAATAAAATCGCTCACAACTTAGTAAATTGGTTTTATAAAATTATCAAAGCGTACCAGTTTATAAATTAATAAAAAATTAACAAGCACTATAACAATGAATCAATTCAATCATGATGAGTCGCTATTGTAATATAGAAACAGCACCTGTCTGAAGCAAACGCATGCGTTAGTACAGTATATAAAAGATAAAATAATAAACATATTTGTGCATTTGTAGTTGGGACAAGGAATAACACTGAACATGGGCAAATGTTTTCATTGCAATAAAAGAGTTAATATTTCAACTTTTTTACTTGATTATCCATTAAATGGATTAAATTTTGGCACACCTCTTATTACATCTTCACCAGTACCTCCAGTTGAATTGGAAAAAGAATTACGTGACAAACATTTTACAATTGGTACTCTTCAGGTAAAATATGCCGATATGTGCCTTTTTCTTTTTAACTTTATTTTAAAGAACGGGGTGCTTAGCAATGCATATAGGCAGAATGGTAGTTGGTACGGGGGAGGAGTAGCGTTCCAAATAATTAATCAGCTGCAGAAGATATATGGATTTCAATATTCAGTCGTGTTACCTACCGAAAACCATTTAGAATCTAAAGAAGGCCTCTTTGGTTTAATACATGATGAGGTGAGAAAAATAGTTTGCTTTACTTTATTATTATACTGAGAGTTGCGGTTTAGTATGTTGACTTAGGTGCTGCCTTTCTACCAGTGACTGCAACGTACTCGAAATATGCCAATTTCTCAACAATTTTAGATATGGGTCAGTGGGTTGCTGTATATAAACGACCAGAAGAACTGGAGTCTGA
Source organism: Pyrocoelia pectoralis (assembly GCA_036250285.1). Taxonomy (NCBI): domain Eukaryota; kingdom Metazoa; phylum Arthropoda; class Insecta; order Coleoptera; family Lampyridae; genus Pyrocoelia; species Pyrocoelia pectoralis. Next base: position 41,821,564 of record CM070078.1, read on the forward strand.
TGGACTTGGCTTACTTGCGCCCTTTACTACAAATCTTTGGTTTTCTATTTTGTTTTGTATGATGCTGGTCGGATGTACATTATATATAATTCTGTGGATCTTCAAAAAATTCTGCAGTAAATGTAAAGGAAGGTCCTTAATGGAATGTTTGTGGTTTGTATATGGAGCGTTACTGAAACAAGGCTACACCATAACACCAAAAACGGGTGCGTTAACGCTTTTCATCTACTCTTAGTATAATTTATAATCGTAGATTCTGCACGGATAGTATTTGCATCTTGGTGGATGTTTGTAATGTTGGTGACGACATTTTACACTGCTAACTTGACGGCGTATCTAACGGTAGCTGAGCTACCTTTACCCATTAAAACCATAAGCGATATTTCGTTAAAGAAGTGTACTTTGATAATAAAAGCAGAAAGTGTCATCGAAGAATTAATTACAAATGTACGCAAAACGAGTATGGATTGTTGTCTGTCGGTATAAAACTTATAGTTTTGTAGGATTTAGAGAAACTGTATGCGATTTATAAAAATTCCCAAAAAATTTTTGTCAATGATGAAGATGAAGATATTCTGAGCAACTGGATTAGTAACAAACACGTACACCACCATGTATTTATTGCTGAGCAACCCAACATAGATGTGGTTTTACATCAAAATTATCTAACGCAAACGCGATGCCCTTACATCACCTTGAGTCCTGTCTATACATTGCCTCGTGCTTTTGCTTACTCTAAATCATTCAAATTTGGATCACTGTTTGATAAAGCGTAAGTCTGTAATGGGATCAATTGACGTATAAAGATTTGCTTTATTGCAGTATACGTAACCTAGTAGAAGTTGGTCTAGTAGAACATTTCATTAAAGCTTACCTTCCCGAAAGTAATAGTTGCCCACTTAACTTACGCAGAACAGAAAGACAACTGAACAACTCCCACTTGTCTATGGCTTATTATTTAATGATAACTGGCTTTTTGTTGGCTTTCATCATTTTCACTACAGAAATCGCTACCAAAATATTTAAGCGAAGAAAAATTAGAAGTTTAAAGAAAGAAGCAAACAGTGCAGTAAACCTTCCATCTTCTCAATTTATGAATGTTTTATTATCGCCTTGCATAGATCACTTTCCAAACCTTAAAAAGAAGTTGATAAACGGACGACTTTATTGGGTTTCAAACATTAAAGGCGAGTTACGACTAATTCCAATTAGGGCAGCATCCACTTTAATTTTTCATAAAAGGGTGAAGAGGACGCAGTAAAACTTTAGTTGAACTAATTGAATTTTAATTGAAATTCAGTCAGGTTAACCAGTTGAGTCTAAAAGTACCATGAAATTGTAACCATTGCAATTTTTACTAAACTGGTTCACTCGCTTAAATTTCCAAAATAGTGTTGTAGGTTTGTCAAATTATAAGAACGTAATTCAATAAAATACATATCTTCGCAATTACTATCGAAATAAGTGTTATATCAACATTCCTATACTATGGTCCATTATAGCGCACCCGGGAGTAATGTGGTCATCACGCTGATAATGGTTTGGAAATATCAAGAAAATCTATAAATATAGTAGTAGAGCTTGCGATATACGAATTAAATAAAGTTTTGATAAATGCAATCACGATCATTTAGATTTAGAGAATGGTGCATGCTAGGGGATAAGCCCCAGCTGAGCTAAGGCTCCCCTTTGAGGCTGCTAAATGCTCAAATAATTTTTTCTACAATATTATGGAATTGTGGACGTGTTTATACTTTGGCGGGTTCCGCGAACCTTGGGAGATCCTCTGACAGGAACAGGTTGGGTACGAACCGAACGAACAAATGGTGACGTGGCAAAGGTTCAATTAAGAGGTGGACATGTTAGTACATTACCAATAGAGCCCGAGGATGGTTTTAGTGACGTTGTTGGTAACACGATGAAGGATGTGAGTTGGCTTTATTGGCATATAGTAAGGTATATAGGGGTTTTGGCGTTAGCAGATATGTTACAGGCTTGGGCAAGTACAGTGGCCTGAAGTCCTAAGTACAAAGTTCTAAGTACCAAAGGTTCTTCAAGTACCAAATGTACTTGAAGTACATTTTGTATAGATTAGTCAAGTCCTCAAGTACAAGTACAGTACTTAAGTCCAATTGAAAGTACACAAGTACATAGTTGATAGTACTATAATAACTGCTCATTTTATTTTTTATTATAAATCAACATAGCCAACATCATCTTAAGAAGTGGTAGAAAAATTAATAATTTTTAGCTGATTTTGAGCCACTAATAGTTTTTGTTGGTCCAAGGCAGAGTAGCTCAGCTAACTCAGCTGTAATTATACCTTCAGAAGTAGTTATATATAAATAATATATAAATAATAATTAATATTGGTTTAAAATATTTTCCCCGAAGAATAAATGGGTAGATACCAATAATAGACCTTGGGTAGATACTCCATTTTCCGGTTTCATTTAGTTTGTCCAGTAAAACACTTCAAATTAGTCTTAAATATAATATTAAAAGTACGGGCACTGCAAGTTACGTATCCGCTAGTTACTAAGTAAGCACTGTAAAGGCGGTCTACGTCTACAAGTGCTGATGACTGACTAAAAAGAATTTTATGTTTGGATGACACGAAGTTGATATGGATCTGTGTTTTACTTTGTTCAGCTTACGAATGCAGTCGAAAATGTGTGCTTTTTTTAGAACAAACATGAAATGTACTTTGTTGTACTTGATGGTACTTACAAGTACTTTATTGCAAATTTTCGTAAATACAAAAGTACTTAAATACTTTTCTCCAATTTTTTTGTAAGTACAAAGTCTTAAGTACAAAAAAGGACTTAAGTACGTATTTAAATACATTTGGACTTAAAGTACAGAGGACTTGCCCAAGGTATTCGGGTGGGTTGGCTAGGAACAGGAAATGGAATTTGTGTTGAATGGGGATTTGGCTGTTCCTAACTGGTACGGTTAAAGTTAAAATTTAGGTTTGTTAGTACGAGTTGGAAGCGGGTTAACTCCATATGGTTTTGGTATGATATGCAACCTCTGGAATGTTGCAGATATAATAACGGATAATGAAAGGTCGTAGCTCGGAAATTGAGATTAGGGATGTGCCGGGTTTGGGGAAAAAAAAAGATAACTTATTCGAGTTACATATAACTTCCCAATCACTGCGACTGGCACAATTCGGCCGTTAGCATCTCTTTGCCGATTTTACTGACACTTGTTTTCCACTTATGCGTGAGTGACGTAAACTTGAATTATGCCTTCATACGCATATGATGTTTTATCGTTTTTCTTTTTTTTTATGTCTACTAAATACGTTGGAGGGCTGAACAAGACGCAAAAACAATTCAGAATTGTCATCAAAAGATGTATAGTACCAAAGAGATTGCTACGTAACAATATAAAGTACTGAGGTAGCACAGTCTCATATTCTAAGCGAGCTTATCCAGAAGAAAGGATGGAACTCACTCAGGCTCCAATTTATGATATAGAGGAGCTACCATATATCTTCCTTGAGCTGGTACCCCACTTGTTTATCGGACCTGTACCAAAGAGTATATAATTATATACTCTTTAGTCTTTGCCTGTACTTTCATATCACTAGGAAAATATACAATAATTGTATTCTAATCAGCGAAATGTGTGGGCAAAACCCTTAGTGCAGGGAAAGATTCTAATTTAACCTCAGCTCTGCCTGTCCAGGCACTACATCACTGCTGTTGAATTACGTCTTAGGCTGGTGTTCGATGCCAATGTGTACTCTCGTAGGTAGCAATTACTAGCATATCCTCGAATTGATATGGACTTGGGACTCAAAGCAAGTATTTTGTAAATCAGAACCGCTTACAGCTGTGTTTTAAGGGCAAGGCGATGTTGACATTTTTTTTTCGACCCTTGCTCTACAAAGAAACTCTGAACCATAGGTTCATCAAGCACTAATATGAACATGTCCAAAAATCCTTTCACGTGGTGTGATTATATTCATATCCCTGTATCATCTTAAGATTTCCAACACTTTAGTGCCACTGAAAGGATGTTAAAAGGTACCTATATAAGGGTTTTCAGTCAGAAAGAATTTTAAAAACAGCAGTCACAAGAATTTCATGAGCAAAGTATCGTGGGGGGCCACAAGAAACAAATATTTGACAAAAATGATATTTTTGAAAATTATATAGATTTTCAATAACGCGTCTCTAAAACCGTTGGAAATTCGACAAATATGTATGGAAACAATTTTATCGGAAATTTAGTTAGGTTTGGATTTCATTTAGAATAATTTCGTCATTTCCGAGATATATCGAAAAACCCAAATATACCCCCACCCCCCAACGCCTTTTAGGCTCACCTCCCAGGGGCGGGGGTTTTCAGCATGTTTACCTACTAACTAGTCCTGAAGCCAAAGTCGCACATATTCCATGCACTCTACAATATGATCTTCATTGACTGGAGTACATACTCATTTTTAGAGCAATATCGAAATAGGGCGTACATGTTAGAAATTGTTGTATAACTTTTGATTGGTTGTTGATAAAGTAGCCAAAGTTACATCACATTAAAGGAAATTTAATGCTCTATAATTTTGTTTTCCGAAAATTTTTTTGATAATAATTATCATGGGGGAGTCATTAGAAGACAAGAAGAGGTAAAAATGATTTTTTCGAAAATTATCTGTATTCACTAACGTATATCTCGAAAACTGTTGAAAATTCAACGAATATGTGTGGAAACATTTTTATAGTAAATTTAATTAGTTTCTAGAGTCCACCGTTTCTGAGATATAATCCAAAAACCCAAAAATTGGCTCCCCCCCCCCCTCCCAGGGGCGGGGAATTTTATAGTAGGTATACTAATTATACTTCTAACAAAGTCCTGAAGTCAAAATTCTCGCATATTCCATGTACTCTACACCCATATTTTGAGCATTCATTGACTGGACTACTAATTCTAAAAAAGACTGAATGCAAGACCTGACTATATAAGTAAAGCTATCATAAAATCGCGCAAGTCATTCATAATTACTACTTTTTAGGCAATTATGACTTCTATTTCTTGCTTAATTACTGCATCAATTCGATCATAGCAATGAAGTAGGTATAAAAAATCAATACGAAAAATTAATTAAAACATATTTAAAGTCACTTTCGGTTAGGTATTCATATTGCACGCTAATAATTAACATAATTTATGATTTCGTGCATTCAACGGATCATTTAATTGCAGGATTTTGCTAGTGACGCTAATTAATTCGTTTAAATAAATGTTCGAGCACGCAATTAAAACATAAATTGAACGATTTCCATGTGTTTTATTTTGCTAAAAATTGTATCACAATTTGAAAGTTTGCGCCGAAAAACAAATGAACTGCTGATTGGTTACACAAATGTCACCGGTAGATGTCCGCAATGGGCATCCAGTGTGTTTGTAAACTGGGTTTTTCTAAAATTTCCAAAAAATATTAAAATCGTTGAGAAAATTGCGATGAAAACGTAAAATTTTAGTGCAAAATAAAACTGTTTATGGCAATAGTTTAATATTTCTCAAGTCTGTGACAAGCTTTTTTCAGTGAAAATAAGGGTTAGGTTTTACCCTTGCGGCCGTATGCTCTTTTGACAATTATGATTAGTTGCATACCTTTTGAAAATAATCGTGCAACATGTAAAAAGACTGTTCTATGTAATTTTAGTGTGAATTAATGTAAGTTAATTGAACAAATGTTTCTTTACAATAACCCCAAAATTTTTTAAGGAAAGGGGTTGTTATGATAAATGTCACTTTCAAAACCCACTTGTCAGAGTTTCTTGTAACTGTCCATTAACATGTTCATTTTAAATGTTGTTAATTTAAGCGCAGATACATAGTTTATAACATTTGTTCTACTTTTTAATTGATTATCTTAAGATGGTGTGTGAAAAACATTGAAGAATTATTTGAATTAAGTATTTTGCTTTTAGTAGGTACCCTAATATTTTATAATATGTGGAATTTATATCAGAGCCAATATGTGGTTGACTGAATGTTGCAATTGAGATACGCCAACGATGCAAAGCCTGGAGGCGGCTTGTGAGGAGGGTGAAGTATGTATATTCAAATTTATAAAAACTTCGATTGCGTTAATTTTCAATTTTTAGCATATATTTAAGAAAGCAAAGATTAGTCGTTCTTCCTTGCCTGCACCTCGCCCCCAGGAATCAGAGCAAACAGAAGCATTGACTACCAAAAAAACCTTTTGTATTCACACAAAACTTAAAGAGCTTCATATTGAAGAATGTACAAAAGATTATAATCAAAATTCTTCTGTAAGTATACATCCTGAAAGACTTTACATTTTGTTATTCGAAACGATTTGTTCAGGGCCTGAAAAGAAATTCGTTATTACTAGAGAAATTGGTAGCTCAGGAAAGACTGAATACTGTAATTGTAAATCTTTATTCGGGTAATAAAGGTTATTCATTAGCTTTTCGTTCTACGCCTCGTTCGGAAAGTTCGGAAATGGGTTTATCAGTTTTTGATGACACTGCCAATATGCTCGAAACGAGACAGTGGCCTTATGAGGAGGACGAAATGCTACAGTGTATCGATAATGAAGAGCTACCTTCTTTTTTCGTAGATTTATTCGACGCAAATTTTAGTTTTCTATTTTATAGTGGATGCATTATAGCGGAAGTTAGAGATTATAGGCAGTCATATCCGCACTTTAAATGTGATATTCATCATGTTCTTCTGAAACCTACTTTGAAGGTAAGTTTTAACATTGTTAAAAATGTACACGTTAAAAATTCGACGTTTATATAATCAGTTTTTTATGTAGTTGATCCAGAATTGGTGCTGTATATATTCGTTTTGAAGTAGAACTTGGTAAAGTATAGGAATTCTCTTTTTTTCAAACTGAGAACTTAAAAATGTAACTCCTTTTTGCATCAGGTTGTTGTTTTTTTGAGAAAATGTTGCTTATTTTTTGGGTACCTTCAATTTGTATAATGGTGTAGTACCTACATTTAATCTGCTTCATTTCCTATTAAAATCTATAACATTTTCCACTATAGCAATGAACCCATTTGTGACAAAATCTTACATTTGATATCATCACCAATTCCGCCTACCATGAAATGAAGAAATTGTAATGTCGTCTTGAACTATGGGTTGGATTCGCAATGAATAGGTAATGTTGTATTTAAATACGATAATTGTCATTTATATTGCTTTAGGAAATTAATTAAAATTCCGCTCTCCGAGAATTCAAATTTATGAAAACATTATGTTTTGGTGAAAATTGGAAAAGGTTTTGCGATGCTAAGGTCTCCACTCTTTCCACCTTTGTTCTCCAAGTAACATTAAAGCTAGATCTATTTGCATTACTGTATTTTTACATTATTTTCTTGATGTTATACAGGGTGGTTTATCATTGCGATCTCACAATCTGTTATAGTGACAATGGTGCTTCAATTGACAAACATATTTAATTAATCATATCGTTTTGTTTAGACAGGCACTGGTCTACTAGATATCAACAAAAAAACTGAAAACCACCTTTTTCTTTATGGCCTGATAAATTGATTATTATGAAAAATACAAAAATCAGTGGTTTAGAAATAATTTCCATTTGCTTCGCAATTTTCGATAGCACAAGCATAATTTTTTTAATGGAAATTATATTTCATTTTACATGTTAAATTGAGTATTTTTCTTTCTTTTTGTTGGTATACGGGTTTCAATTAAAGAGAAAAAAAGAATTTTACCGATAATAAATCAGGTATTGACCTGAAAGTAAATGAACGTAGATAATCAGTTTTGTTCGTTTAAGCATTTAACTATAACTGAATTATAAAAGAAACAGAAAACTCTATAATATGACAAATTAAATGAAATGAAAGTATCTTTACTGGAAAAAAAAAACATAATTCTGTAAAATATAATGTACTTGACTTATTAAGGTCACCAGTAGGTTGGTCAACTATATAAATTTAAAAATTATTTACATAAAGTAAATAAAATTAAACCCATTATTTAACAGCCTTCAGGTATCTAGCCAAGGCACCGCAGTCTCTCCCATCCAAAAGTCCAATGCATTCCCCCTTTGACAATGCCATGGACCCCAAATGAAGGAGCCTGAGTTCGGCCAGAATTGGAGACTAACCGACGAAGTGGAACATATCTTCTATAACCCTGCAGTTGCAAAAAGGACAGAGGGGGTTCTTGTCGTCAAAACAAGGTCTATAGTTAAGTCTGATTTGTTCAGTGCGGCCTTTGAGAATACATCGTGCCTCCCACTCAGACCGGCCCAACTATCCTCCTTCACCGAAATCATGTGTCGACTGTTTATATACAAGGTGGTGAACACTAGTCCTTCCATCCTCAAGCATTCTGTCTTTCTCTCAAACTTTCAAGGCCCCTGGTATCGCCAGGTGTTTCCGCCCCCCCTCCAATAGAACAGGTTTTTCTCTACTATCTGTTGTAGCATAACGGTGGTCAAACATGTGCTTCATCTTAACCAGATAGTTTCTGTTCTAAGGGTATAGAAAGATAATTTCTGATTTTGAATCTCATTGTGTCTTTTTTTATTTTGCTTACAATCTATGTATCTATTTTCTTGCTGTCATCGGCTTGATTCAGCTGGCTGCCATTAATAGTAACCGGACGACAGGACAGGAGTCTGTTTCATGTAAAGGTTACTTGAACCGATTTGGATTCATTTGCCTTTATCTTCCATGTTTGCATCTTATTTAAATGTTCTTGAAGGTATTGTGATGCAGTAACTGGATCAGCATGCACTGCTAAAATTGCTGTATCATCTGCGAATGTAGCTGTTGTAGTTTTGTTGGTTGATGGCAGATCTGCCACCCTGTGGTAGCACTTCAGATTTGATCGGTACGAGGTCAGTATATCCGTTGTGCCAAAAGTTTGGCTGATGTTGCCAGGTTGATCACATTAACTAGCCGAATTTTTGTTGCAGTTAACACATTGAACTTCCTTGCTTTTTATTTTTCTGGGACATTCTGACATTAGATGTTGTCCTACTCATTTCCCACAGCGTGTATATTCTACACGTTTGTAACTACATGTCCTAACTCTAGTATACTATTTTTTCATGTACTGTTAAAATAAGGGTTTTGGACCCTCCCCGGAACTCCGGTGGGTGCTTATTAATATTATCTCTATAAATTTTAAATTATAGCTAATGTTAAAAATGTTCGATTTGATTTATCATTGTTGCTATCTTAACACTGACCTGAGGTCACTTGTTTATCACTTTTGCACATTATATTTCACAATCGCACAACCTTATTGCTTGAAACTCAAAATGGCACTCATGTCATTATAAAGAGCATAATTGTGACAGGTCCTAGGCAAACTATACAGTTTTTTAATGAAGTACTGCAGCAGCTTCTCCACCTGTTCGTAACTCCGATATCCCCAGACCTGAGCCCCACAACACATGATTGCCTTCTAGACAGACAGAAACACTCTCAACTGTGACATCTCAGCCTGTCTCACGCGATGTGTAGTGACGACTTGGCAGAGCTCAGCTTGGCGTCCATGTGCAGGGGGAGAGTCAGACCCGGGATCAGAGTCATTCCCAAGTACTTGGAGCTGTTGATCATTTCTGTCTGCTACCCAGTATACTCCCAGCACTGCTCGGTCCCACAGTCTCCTTCCATTTCTAAAAACCATAACTTGCGACTTATTTAAGTTTAGTCGTAGATTCCACATATTACAAAAAATTTCTAGTTTGATTGATCATTCTGTGGAGAGAAACTGACTTAGTGACGAGGAGCACCAGATTGTCCTGCTCTTGTATTACATATTTGGTACAACAACAGAAATTAATTTTCGTATTAGAAACACAGAATTTACATGTTCCGGATCAAAAAATTTTAAAACTAACACACATACAGGATGTTTTTTTAAGAGCTTTATTTAAACGTTTATGGGAAAGTTTTATACCTAGGTAGGTTTTTGAAAATTTGTACAAAGGGGTTACTCTGAAAGCTGAATCAATGCAAAATATTTTCAAAATGGCAGCGCTTATTATAAAATTATATTCACGTCACCAATTTCTTCGTAAAAACACTCTTTCATAATAATCAAACCCATTTTCCTTTGAAGGAAAAGGCAGTTTTCAGTTTTTCCTTGATATCTCTTATCTAAGCAATACAATATAATGATTACATTTTGCCTCAAAGTAAACCTTTTCGCACAGCACTTACTATATAGACTTAATACTGTTTCCAGTTCTACATTGAGGAGTAAACAACCAATCAAAATGTTCAATAGGAGGAACTGCGAAGGCGACACTATTAATCATAGAGAGCACCTTATATACCTATCTATGTAACATGTAGCAGTTAAGTTTGAAAATTTGCCTTCCAAAGCTCAATTTATGAGCCTATACTCATACTGTTGGTGTATTCCTGCAATGCCCATTAAGTCACATTCAAATTTAAAAAATGTTATCTTCTGTAATGGAATTCCCTGCAAAAATTACCTTTAATTAAACTTGAAAGGGACCAATTTTCGTTTCTGGATGTGAATTGAGTGTATATTGGCGACTCATCAGATGATTGGACTATGATCTATGGAAGCAATACTTCTTGTTCTTGTTCTTGAGCCATCGTCCCACCTTTTTCTTTGTATACTTCTCACCTGTTATCTTTTACTATTTTTTAGCTTTTTGGATTGTTCGTATTGTTGATCTAGCAATATCAGTTTGCAACAATTGTATTTTCATCATATACCACGATTTCTCATTAGCCATACTGGAAATTGACTCACAAATACAGATCCATGTTAGAAACAGTATTGTTAATCTAATACTATTAATTATTTACATAAAGTAATTGCAGTAAATATTAAGTTGAAGATTTTGATACAATCGAAAACAATTCCACTTAGTTGACTATTGTCCATACAAAAAAATATGTGCAGCACTAATTCTTATTATCATTTATTGTTGCTTTTAAAATGTTAATTTAAATTTAAAACATTTTGCTGTGGCATAGTATTTAAGTAAAAGTTAGTTAGTATATAAAGAATATACTTAATTCAAAATAATGAAACATTTTTTAGTTTTGTAATCAATCTTCAGAATTTACCCTGTATCTGAAAAGTAATGTAGTATACATTTGATTGTTCGTTGTAAATATGTTCTTTTTTTAATTCACTACTTATATTTATAATGTTGATCAGATTTGTGCATGGTTGATACGGATAAGGGAGAAACAGGAAATTACATATCTGCATTTTATATCTTTACTATCAATACATGTTCGAAGAATAAAAGTATTTTTGTGATTATTAGTGATGCGTTGGAATTTCTCCCTTATTCTTTATAAAGACACACCAGTTCCGATTCTTTCAGTTGATAGCAATGGTTTAGAAATCACTTAAACAATTAGTAATTATTTGTTTTTAAATGAAAAAAACAAGCTAAAATTAATGGTGGAAACTAAGCTACTTACAGTATAGTTGCTTAAATCGTCATCAGAGGTCATAATTCAACAATTACAGTTGGCAATACTATCCAATCATGTAATTTGTGGAACATTGACTCTTTAACACAGCCTAAAACATTCTTGCAAATTCTTATGTCGCTTATCAACTGTCATACTTTTGCTACCGCCTTTTGAATATAATTACATATAAATACTAACGATGAAATTTTTGTTTTAGACTGTATTGTCAGATATTCATTCAATAACTGAAGATAAAGTAGATTGGGGTACAGATGAAAAGCAACAATTAGAAAGTCAACTACTCATAGCGAAACATCCTACCTTATGTTTAGACGCAAATCCATTAGTAGGTGAAATTCAATGTAAATTAAATCGCACTAGACAATTATTAAATACACATCGATTAAGAAGATACGCTCGTAAATTTTCGCAAGTAACCGTGAATCGTAAGAGGAAATTGGACCAATTTACACACAGACCTGGTTTGGAGTTATACGATTATATAACTAGATTACGTAATAGATCAAACACTAGCGTTCCTTTAAGTTCTGTAAATTCAAAAATTGCCAAAAAAGTTCACGATGATATCAAACCGATTCCTGTACCGAATTTAGATGTTCCATTATTAAATGCCCCCACTCAGGGCGTTGTAATTAACGAATTTAAGGCGTACGAACGTCCAAAAGAAACGAGCGATTGTTTGCCTCAATTAATTGAAGAGTACGTGTTAGAGACTGATATGCCTTCAAAAGAGAAGGGCAAGTCGAGAGTGTATCACATTAAATTATCTATTCTTCAGCGGCCTTCAAATTCGGAATACTTGGGCGAATTATACTTAGACCGCGATCACAAGAAGGGGGAACGAAATGGGGTGGCTTGTAGATTTTCTTTAGGAACGAGAGCACATGCAAATCGTTACATTCAACAATTCACAGAAATATTCACAGAAGGTGGTAGAAAATCCGTAAGAATCAAGTATGGTTTGAGCCAAGGATACAGGGAACGGATTGCTCTTGCTCAAGCGCAGGCTCAGGTTTGTGAAAAACTTTCATTAATGTGACATTTTTGAGCATCAAACATAACTAAGATGCAGTGAATGATGAAATCTTTACATCTCTTCAAAGCCACTTTGCTTATTAAGTGTACCATATAACATCTTACCTTACTTTTTTTTATAAAAGTATAGTTTTTAACTGTTTATGTTTATTACAAAATGTACCGTGATTACTTCGCAGACAGAGGATTCAAATCTGATTACCAACTGTTCTGAATGAGTTTTTTTTAGCGTAAATAACAGCATACACCACATCACATAGAAGCATGTGGTGTAGTTATCATTAATTAGTATTCACACAAAACCTCCCCCGTGTTATGTTTATTTAACTAATGTAGAGAAAGACAGGTAAGGGTAGTTCACATAAAGACACGGTTCGATTCAAATAATGAGCCTAATTTAATTTCTAATATTATATGACAGTCAGTGTAAGCGATTTACAAACTGTCATATAATTTTAGAAATTAAATGAGTCTGATGATGATTATTTGAATCGAAACATGTCACTATATAAACTATCCTAACCTGACTTTCTCTACATTAGTTAAATAAACATAACATTGGGGAAGGTTTTGTGTGAATACTAATTAATGATAATCACCACCCCATTTCGAGCCAACACTCATTCAACCTCTATTATGGAACCATGTGGTGTAGTGATAGGTCACTATCAGGTACCTACACTGTCCTAAAGTTACACAGAACCTGGCAATTCCATTTTTTAAAATCCCTGTGTAAAAGTGGAACTTAACTGTATCAAAATACAGGGTTAGTAAAAAGTCCCGGAACGGTCGAATAACTTTGTTATTTGAAAAGTATGATTTCTGAAATTTGGTATGGGGGTATAGTTAATATAAATGCATTTTATGCAATAAAGTTTTTTTTTTTTTCACTTCCGGTGTAATCGGAAATACGTCCAATTTTTTTTTTAAATGGAACCCCCAGATTTTTTTAACACTTTTGAATGCAAAATAAAAAACTACGTTCAGGAAGTATTAACATGTTTAATTTTATTCACAACAAAACAGTTAAAAAATTAAAAAAGTGTCCCCATAATCTTGAACAATTGGAAGAGAGAATAGTTCAAGAAGCCAATCGCATCACTCCAGAACAAATACAAAATTCAATAAGAAATTTTACTAACCGTTTACATTTTTGTCAAATTGTAAATGGAGAGCATTTTGAACAATTATTGTAATCGCAACCTGAATAGACAGGTATCTTGATTTTTCTGTATTAGGACACTTTTTTAATTTTTGAACTGTTTTGTTGTGAATAAAATTAAACATGTTAATACTTCCTGAACGTAGTTTTTTATTTTGCATTCAAAAGTGTTAAAAAAATCTGGGGGTTCCATTTAAAAAAAAAATTGGACGTATTTCCGATTACACCGGAAGTGAAAAAAAAAAAAACTTTATTGCATAAAATGCATTTATATTAACTATACCCCCATACCAAATTTCAGAAATCATACTTTTCAAATAACAAAGGTATTCGACCGTTCCGGGACTTTTTACTAACCCTGTATACTTAAACATTGCCACCGATTATTACGTAGTATAATCTTATTGATTATGCTAGCCATGTAAGTATTCAAAAATTATTACGGAGCTGTCCTTCAACACATGTCTCTTGTTAATGACAATAACTTCAGTTCTGTGGTATTTAAGATTATTTTATGTAATGGGGAATTTTTATTATTCTACAGTTATGGAGAACTGGTAGCCTATTTTTAAAGCTTCGGTAACATTAAAATATCTTTTGTTAAAGATACTATCCCAGAAAAATTTAATTTAAGTGTGAGGTGTCCATTTCAAAACATATAAGTTTATTCAGATATTATGTAGATCACTTTGTAGGAATTTCATTTTAGAAAATTATTTTTTAGCATTTAAATATATCTGTGAAGGTGGTGGAGCCCAGTTATTAAGGTTGACTTATTGTAATGATAGTCATTTGTTTATTTTAAAACATGTTTTGTATGTCTTTTTCAGAAACACTTTATAATTCAAAACAAAAAAAGTATGATCTACATTTACAGAAATTCAGTTCCTTTAATAAAACATGTGTATGTTGTTTAACCCGGCGTTAGTCGCTACATCAATATTGTAACCCCTAATTTCAAATTTTCGTGAACCAACCTATAAAACTTTATCAGCAATGTTTAACTCAAGCTTACAAAAAACACCATGTATATGAACATCCCATACCTTTTATAGGGATTGCATAAGGAATCTAAAGAATTTATAATTCACATGTGCCAGTTCTTAGTTATTAGAAAGCAATTGAAGGGAAGGAAAACAAGTAAACAATGTAACACAAATACAATATATAGTCTGTTTCAGAGTAAGCGCCTTATTTTTTTTAGCCGCACTATGGGTACTACTTTCAAAATATTTGCCACTAATATGTTTCAGGACATTCTGTACACGATGGTGATATCGAAATACTATCGTAAAAAGAATATTTTTAGGATCCCAATAATAAAAAAAAAATATCATTCCATTAAAAAAAAAATCGAAAGTCGCCATTTTGAAATAATTCGTTCAACTAAAAATCTGATATCACCATCGTGTAGAGAATGTCCTGAAACTTATTAGTGCCAAATACATATTTTGAAAGTAGTACCCATAGTGTGACTAAAAAAAATAAGGCACTTACTCTGAAACAGGCTGTATACAGGGTTCTATATCACATGTAAGTGTAATTTGAGAGTGAGAGATCGTCGAGCATATTTTGGAAATATATTGAGATATACAGGATTTTGGAACACAGTGTATATTATCCCATTTTTGTATTCTACGTAACTATAATGATAATGCTCACATGCAGATGAGGAACGACTTGACATCAACCTGACCCTACTTGAAATATTTAAAGGGAGGCGTGGGCTTCAGGGGCGGCATTTAGGGAGGGCTGAGGGGGGCGGCCGACCCCCCCAACAATGTGGGCTGGACTGTGAGGGCTATACATTAAACCTCAATAAAATAAAATTGGACTGTCTGTTTAAACAGAAAAGAAAAAATTACGCTAAACTTTCCATTATAAAATAATAGACAGGGTGGCCCAACGAAAAGGTAACAGACGGGTTTCTGGCTAGAATATTTTTTCTTTTGAGAAATGCAAAGACACGTCAATATTTATGTCAAGGGGGACAACTTTGCTGCAAAATGTACGGGAACGATTTAATCAAAATCGTATTATTGCATGGAAGCTGAGGGTAGGCACTTCCAACATTTATTAAACTAAGTTTGAATTTCCATAAACTGGTTTTATTAATTAGCACAAGAAAAAATTAACCCTTGTTTTTATTTAAAAATTTAAGGGTTGTTTACCCTGTACCTGCGCTAAGGGATGAAATAATTTCAGGTTAAAAATCATGACAAAAGTTGTACCCCTCAACATAACAATAATTGGCGTGTTTTGCATTTCTCAAAAAAATTGTTCCTAGCCAGAATCCCGTCTGTTACCTTTTCGTTGGCCCAATAGAGAAAAACTATTCGTTGCCCCCTCCAACAAAACACTGAAATGCCGCGACTGGTGGGCTTCTTAGCCATCTATTATGATCCCACAGATAATGCAGTTTTTCCAGTTTTTTGGCTTATTCGTAAAATTCCAAGCTTAATCAAATTTGCGTTCTCTTCAGATTTATTCAATAAAATATAGTGTGAAAACTGTTTTGAAATGAGTTTATATGTTTTGCATAACAAACATATTTAAACAAATGAGTATAAGGCATCATAATGCAATACAATTTTCCTAAGTCCTAGTCACCTAAGATGGCGAACGCGGCAATGCGCAATCGACGAATTTATGCTGCTTGTAAAATTGGCATGTATCTATAAGTCAGTGTCGTTTCATGTTGGTTTTGTAGATATGTTAATTCAAAAAAAGTTATTGTTGTTAAATACATATATTAGTACAATAAATGTAGTTAAGTAAAGTACCTACTTTATGATAAACAAAATATATTTCAAATTCTAAAAATGGTGCTATGAAATTAATAAAACACAGAAATACCTAATATATAAAAAAATGAAGATATGATACGCCACTAACTTGTATTTTTACAGTACTCGGGCTTTCGGGATAATGAATCGGGTTACACCGATTGCTCCCCTTCTTAGGTGACTAGGATTATATGTAGATGTTTTTGTAAATTAATTAACTGATTCTTATGTATTTTGTATGCAGATGCAGTCACAACATGCTGTTCAGGTTAATTTAGCCCAGCAACAGTTAGCACTGGGTCAAAATTTGCAAAGTACACCTTGCGTAATGCCGTTAGTGAATGGTACAGTAGGATCTGGTATAACATTAGTTCAACAGAATCAAAGTAGTATACAGAATTCTTCCGTTCCAATATTGGTAAGGTTGGTTATTGGGATATGTAACTTTTTATTATGTATCGATTTTTAGCAAACACAGGTGCAAACCAGTCAGACAAAACTTACAAGTTCCGAAATTGAAATAAATGCATTGGCTACAAAATTAATGAATTCTGCGCAGCAATTTCAAGCAGCAGGTAACGGTACAGGTAGTTCGAATTTGTTTTCTTGTAATAATTTCCTTGTAGCCAATGCCAAGCAACAACAGCAGCAGCAGCAGCAGCAACAACAAAAATTAGCTTCTGTTACGAATAATGCCGCGATTATAAATCTCCTAAATAGTTCGCCTGCAAGTAATGTAAACAGTGATGCTAGTGCCGCCGTTGTAAATGCTATAAATAATACAACTAGTGTTTCGCTTTTACCTCATCAAATGCAAACTATTAATCAAAAATTAATAGGGCGCAAAATGACTTTATCTAATGTACCTAATGCGCGTGTGCTTAATAGTAATTTAATAACCGTAAATAATAATAGAATGACTTTGTCTGATTTAAGTTCACATTTAACTCCAGTGTCACAAGCTCATACAGTGACTTTAACTACAGCTAACACAAACTTTGTACAAACAAACTATTCAAACGTACCTATTAAACAAGTAGTGAATCAAAGAGTATTAACGCCTAATACGAATGATAATAAATCTGCACTTTCAGCGCTGTTAGTCGGTACACCAGCTGCTGATAGACCTGATATTGTAGGCCCAAATACGAGTTCTTTATTATTAGAAAAATTAGCGGGTAGTTCTGCAACAACACCTATTCCTACACCAAGTCCGACGAACTTTATTCAAAGCCCAAAAACACAGTACACAGTGCAATCTCCGAAAAGTGTTATATCACCGTTATCGAGTCCTCCACCTCAAAATACAGGTACTATAAATGTACAAGGTTTAAATTTTACTCCGCTTCAGAACATTTCGGGTTTACAAAATGTGCAACTTCAATTACCAGGTTTCTCTCAGCCTATTTCGTTGCCGTTAAATGTTTCCTCTGCAGGAACGATTCAAGGACATCCTACTAGTATTATTGTTTCATTACCTGTAACAACAGCTACTGCTACTGCCACAAGTATAACACAACAGGCCACAACTACTTTGGTTACTTCTGTTACTAGTCCAACAGTTGTTTTAACCAATGCTGGAGCTGGAAATCTAGGTGAGTTGGTCTTGTCTTGTACATTCCCAAATATACAATAATATATTAGTTATGGGTGGATTGTGTAGTGAATAGTAGTTTGTAAACTATCCCAAACATTATTCAGACAACCTCATTTTTTTTGTCATAAAGTGCAGTGTGTAGTAAATATAGCTGTGTTTTGTGCAATCACCATTATATGAATTGAATTTGTGAATCTTTGTTATTTATGTTCATTTTCAGTACATTTTTGAGTAGCTTAGCAAATGTATTTGTACTCAGTTATATCAGTGCATTCAATTATCATTCGATGCTATATTTATTAAATTGCTAATTTAAGTCTTGAATTATTATTTATTAAGTCCCAACAAGCAATAAAATAGTGTGTGTATAACCAAATATTTATATTAGCCAAAACGGCTTATTTTATCGAATTCCAACAAGAGTACTTTTTCGTTGGCTTAATGCGTGGGGAAGTCATGTTTGATAATTTCATACAGGGTGTGCGATCCCTGCAAAATTTTTGGATTACTAACCATTGCGAGTAATCCGTCCCTGGCTTCAAGATACTACTGTAAATGTGTTTACCTTTCCAAAATAAACATACACTATGTTATAGTTATGCGGAAAATTTTATAAAGATCATATAACCAGTACAAAAATAAAAAATAAAAAACAAATTCAAAATTCAAACTTTGGAGGCCTATAACTCGAAAACGGGGGCCTGCATAGAAAAAGTTTATATGAAGTACTAACATTATTTTTGGCTCAGGCTACACGCTCCCATTAGTGCTGGGACACCCTGTATACAACATAGGTTATCATTTATGCTTCCACCTTTAATTAAACGACACAAAGATACATCAGAGAGCAAACACCATAATATTTTATTCAACCAAACATGTTTAACAGCAAAGCTGTCATCATCACATACATGAGTTGTTTTTTGTTTTGAATTTTTAAAACTAAGGACGTACAGCGAACACCAAAAACCACAAAATATTTTTTTTAATTGAACATGTTTCAACAACAAACCTATCATCAGTTGTTGATTCTTATTGTAACCTTAGGTGTTTCCTGTGCTGTGTTAAATGACCACAAATGTTCCAGAAAGATAACAACTTGATTTATTTTTTACTTTACAAGCTGAAGGAATCAATTTTTTGAAATATCAATTTGCGTTCACGAATTTATTTTATAGAATTGAAATTAATGTCCGACTTTTTAATTTTACAGCTCAGTTGGTGACTTCAAGTGTAAAGGGGTTAAATCAACAAAACTTACGAGCAGCGGGACCAGCAGGTGTAACATTATCTCAGGGAGGACAATTTCAACTATTGACACCATTACAAAGGCCTAGAATGCAACAAAGTGGTATACAACAAAACATAGCGCGAGGTGTGCAACGAACACCGATAACAATCAAGATGGCTATACCTAATGCAAGTCAGTTAAATGAGCTACAATTTCATTTTAACTCTAAATGAAAAATATTAAAATCATTTTGATACCAGAAGATAAAATATCTGATTTCAAAATTTAGTCAATTGTAAAATATATTTATTTTTATTTGATTTTTTATTCAATGCACGACATTCATCCATATTTAATTTTTAAAAAACGCTTCATTTTACCTTTACAAAGAAGACTGAAAATAAATATTCTTAGCTGCAGCTCAAGTAACGCTGCCACCTAATTCAACTATGAGTTCGTTATCAAATCAACAACTTCAATTCACACTTCAAAAACAAGCGCAACTTCAACAGTACCAACAGCTTTGCATGAATCAACAGCAAAAGAACATTACTCAAAATATTACTGCCAAAGTACGTCGAAAATCCAATACATCTGATCCTCAGCCTTAACGTCGATTACATTTTTTAATATAATTTATTTTTTTATGTTCATACCAAACTGAGTACTTTTAATATAACTGCCCAATAAGTTAGTGAGTTCTCATTGTAAAATTTTATTATTCTATCTTGAATGGGATATCTTGATCTCAGATACTGTATTGTCTTGCACAGTTGTTCCTATAAATTAATGTAATATTAAATGAAGCGCTTAAATAGTTGCACCTTCTTGTTTAGAAAAAAATAATTATACAATAAACCACACTAAAAATATTGCATAAGCGATTGTTATAATTGTGACACTGTTTTAGGTGGCACTCCCGTTTGTTTGGACCATAAAGCTATACATAATATCTTTTGTAATTTGTCATTTTTACTAGAATAATGTGTAGTAAGGTTATATTAAATTATAGTGCCAAATTATTAATTTAGGTTTCAATTTCTTTTTATTACAACGTTTATTGTTCACAATACACACACTAATTTTGACAGTTAATTTATGTTTAAAATGTACCCGTTGCCTAATAATCACTATTCTAATATACCTCCATGGCGGATAGTTTTAGTGTTTCCTGCAACTCATTCATATTGGTCGCACATACTGAACTTTAATCTGCTCACTGCCTACCTATTCTATTCCTTACTTAAAATTCTTGTAAGAAGGGAAGTGAGATCAAAAAACGTCTTAAGGATTTCTTTCAATTTTTGCAGAAAGCTGAAAAGAAATAGTTTTTGCCAGTTTTTGTTCTGAAATGTTTTTATAAACTTATTGGTTTGAATAGTTCGCTGCAAACATCGCGATAAAATTAAGACACAATAAATTTTTTTCTGTTTTTTGCTAAAAGTAGCGCAAGTAAAATATAGTATAATAATAACAAGTTTAGTGTGCAAAAGAACAACTGGTAAAAGTTCCATTGTTTTTTCAAGTGAGAAACAACGTTTCTTATAACAAAAATGTAATTGCTAAATCAAGTCATCTGTTAAGTTTATGTGTACTTGTACTAACAAATTAAAAAAACATTCAGATTATTTTTATAATAATGTGTAGAATAAAGATTATTATTATTATTTATGTACGTATCTTAGATCACTTATAGTATTGTTAAATTATAAGTAGAGATGCTTTAACGTCATTTCATATTTAATATGTACTGATTGTCAATTACTTTAGTGTTCATATCAATTGTTTCCCATCTTGTTTACTGGTATACACTGGCAATGTAACAAATCTTCACTGTTTTAACTGATTACTCACTTTATCTTAGCTTACTTCGCTTCAGTGGAGCTTACTTAAACTGGTAAAAATAATACACTTATTGTAACAAAAAAGACAGATTTTGACAATATGAATTTGTTGCAGGTTTATTTACACTTTTTTCCGGTGACAAACACAATAACTAAAAAAATCGGTGATACTAATTAAAATTAGTTATTAGATCTACCTCATTATCATCTTCCTTTTTTTAGCATTCTGAGTACATGTAGTTATTCTCTCAAACTTTTTGCTGACTTTCTATAAAAAACTTTTGGAGAGTTTAATTTTCAATGGTACACAATCGGCCATATTCGAGCAATACAAAAAAATTATACAGTTGAAATACATAAAAAAATATAATTTGGCACCACTCCTTTTATGTATTTAAATGTTTCAAATTTTCTGCGTAACATTTACAGTAAAATTGTAAAGAAAGTCAACAAAATCTTAATTGTCAACAATTGTTTATTGAATGAACTAAAACAATTTCAAATACTATGCGGTCGATAGCAACATTACAAAATGCGAAGATATTAATACAATTTGTGCAAATGACAAACAGTAGTTATCATTTAAGTTGTGTTTTTAATTTCATATTGTATATATAAATATATATTTAGTGGTGGTTTTAATTATTTTAACTTATTCTTGTTTTATGTTTGTAAAGACATCACTAAGTGCATTAGTTATATACGTAGTAGAAATTATAATTGCGAGTAATATACAGTTAATATAATTTTTACATACTACAATTTTAAAATTAATTCGTGGAAGAACCACTCTAAAAAATTTATGTAAAAGGCATGTGCCGGTCTTTCTTTTTCATTCCTCTTTGTAATTTTCGGGCAAGTTTGACTTACTTATATTATTTTTGAAATTTGTGGTTGTGTGTGATTAAATGTGAGGACTGAATGCGTTTAGCTATAAAGTTTATCTGGTCTAAAACAATATTTAATAGTATATATGTTATGTACATACAGTATTTAAATTAGTAATAAATTATAAGATTTTTTTTTTAATTTTCGTATTTTACCATTTTTACTAACTGTAAAATAAATGTTCTGGTATGGTGAACTATCCATAATAAGAATATTATAGACAAACACTTGTATATTATCTGTATAGGTATTTTAACTTCAGCATTTCCTTAATTTGTGTATAAATAAGGTGCATTGCAATTTGTAATAATGTATATTAAATCCCGTATACGTTATACCATTTACATATGTATATAAAATACATGTTTTAATAATTGGTTGGCAATACTATAAATTATAATTGGCGTGTATAAGTGACAAAGATCTTAATTAAAAGAACCAATTTTATATTTTTACTTAGTGGGGCAACAATGTTATAATGATTAATTTAAATTATTACGTGTTATCTGTATATTGCGTATAACAAAGTTTTATAAATTATTTTACTCTGTATCGTACCTTTACATTTTGTATAAGTTGATATTTTTTAGTAAATATTTTCATAATGGTACAATGTCGATAGTAGGTAACTGACGTTACCTAAGCCATTCGAAGTAAGGTTGTAGTAAAAAAAAATGCATTATTATGTGCAAATGTAAGTGAAAAATTTAGTGTATCAAGTGATACCTGTTACAAAGTATTTGAAATATAGAAGTTGATTTATAGTCATGATGATTTTAATGAATAAAACGTTACTAATTACCATTAAACGGTGCGTGCGATGGCTGTTCCTCATAAACCCAACGTAGTAACATTTCATTTTGATGAATCTAAACACAGTTTAAGTAAATATAAACATATTTAATCATTCTGTTCTGCAACAGCTGTATTAATGAGAGTAATTAACAAATCGGCATGGTTTATAGTTTCACTTATACAATCGTACAGTTTCTCTTCACTTAATGGACTTCCCCCTGGTTTATGTATGGAACAAAGTTCTTTATTTTTTACTACTATTGTTAGTAGACCTGAGCTTATTTCTTCCTCTTCGGCTGTTGGATCTGTTATAACTTTACTGAAAGAAACAAAAGAATATTTTTACAGTAATAATTAAATAATTGGTTTGAGAATGGAAAATTATATGCAATATAATATGTGACTATGACCTGTCATTACCGCAACGCAATAGACAATAAAAAAAGAATTAGTTGGTGTTATGTATCGACAAAAAATTGGAATAAGCTTCTTGAAAATCTACGACTTACATAAAATAATTACATTTCCCAACCAGTTTACGATAAATACTTTCAATATGGTATTTTTATATTTTCTGACCTTATGTCGGACATGATGGAAATTTTTTTAAATTTTATTTGTTAAAGTTTGGTTTTTTAAAAAATTCATTTTTTAATGGATTTGTCATTTTTATCAAAAAAAAACTACTTATTATTGGGAAATAGAGATGAACAAAAAAAGTTTTGGTAATCATGAAACACACACTACTATCGGAGTAAAAATGCAAGGCCTCTGACTTTAAGTGGTCATAACGAAAAAACTGAGGGGTGAAATTTCTTCATTTTTGGGCAGTACATGAGTCATTTATATATGTTTAACATGTGTAAAAATCAAATTGGTAGAATCAGTTGTTTAACTTTTATTTTAATTAACAGCAATAAAAACGCTGTATTTAGTATTTTCCTGGCTGACGGTCAGTTTTAACTTATCATAAAATTGTTATTGTTTCATAAATTGTTACCAAATTTACAAATGTTGTAGCACACATACTTCTCAAAAGTCGACAGTCAATAAATATTGATTATTCATATAATTAACTGGTTTTATAACCCCTAACCGAAAATTTGATTATTTTGCAATATACGGTAACTTAAGAAAAAATTCTTGTTTTAAATGCTAAATCTGTATTACTCAAATCGAGCTGCATTATTGCTTTATTGAAAACAAAATTTGTTTTCTTGTAATTCAGAGTAATTGTTATAATTATGGCGAAAGAAAGACGCACATATTCCCGCGAGAGGTAATCTACCACATCGTAAATCGTGAGCGACAAACCACAACAATGTGATTATTGTTTAGCATTGTACAAAACCATGCGCTTCATAGCAATAGTGTACGACACCATCGTCCAGCCCGTACCGCACTTCCCGCAGGAACGCAAGCATCCATCCTTTTTTCCAAATTTCTTTTAAACAAAACATGTATACATGGCATTATTTTTGTGAATCGTGTTAGACCACAATATAATTGCTTTAACCTTGTTATGTTACTGTCAATATTATTAATATCGAACGTTCAGGTATTGAGTTACATAAGATGTCGTTTTTTCATTATAGCTGGCCTCAAAAGCATCTCACACCGACAAAAAAGTATACACTTGTCAAATATATAAGTATCTACCACTCAGTTTCAATAATATAGCCGTAATTAATTTTTAAAGTCGAGCGCTTGTGCGATTTAAGTCATAATTAGCGCTTTTTCGCACATAAATTAATACAGAAAATTAACGATGTGTTGCAAAAATCTAAAACTGTACACCTTTTTGTAGGAATAAATGATCTTTTAAATGCACTTTATTTCATTAAATTATGATTGCTAATTACTGAGATAGAAGCTTCTAAAGTCAGAGGCCTTGCATTTTTACTCCGATAGTAGGTGTTTTCTTTTTGCACGTTGTGGTCGACTTAACACGTTTGCTGCGTATGTCGCTCTTCGGCGACATTCGGTTCGTAAAGTGCGACATGTACATTTGTACAATGTACGTACATGTCGCCCATCTGCGACATTAGCGTTGCGCTTACGAACCGAATGTCGCCGAAGAGCGACATCCGCAGCGAACGTGTTAAGCCAGCTCTGTCAATAACACACCATTCATTTTATAAAAATAATTTGACTCAGTTCTCAATAACCCTATTCGTTTTAAAAGCTTTATTTAAGATTTATGTTAACCTGAGGCAGAAATGTCTTATGACGCAAGGCACTTCAATCATGTGATAATTGTGACTTTACCTAACCCTGTGGCGATGCAAAAAGAAAACACCTACTGTATAGCCTATTTTCTTTGAATAGATTAAAGAACTGTTGCCAAGTTTACGACTGGAATATTTAATGATTTTCAAAGGAAACATTTCAACATTTTTTGGTCTCACATTGTTTGAAATGATGTACTAAGCCTAAATAAAGTGGTTTCAGGCTGTGTTCGCCTCTGTGAGTACCGATACTTGCGATGTACATACTTAATATTATACATATGAATTTTGTTTAAAAAAGTGATATAGTTTTTGGTGTCACATTGTTGGAAATGATGTACTGAGTCTAAATAAAGTGGTACTAAACAAAGTTTGGAAGCGCCTAGGTTATTTACAGGTTTAGTATATTTTTTTTCAATTGATACAAAAAGTGACATCCTTACACAGAATAGTTAAGAAAAGGGTCATTCCATCCGAAGTGGTATAATTTTTAAAGTCACCGACACTGACCATTATCAATTTTCTTGAAACTTTATGTGGATGAACCTGTGTAAAATTGCATGTCTTAACATCAAATATATTGGAAACTATGACCTTCCATTTGGAGGGCTCCTCAATGCATCCGCGACAGAATGGAACAAATCCCAATTTTTGACTCATTACTAACTACAAGGCAAAAGCATGTAGGACTCTCTTACTACCATGTCTGGTACAACTTTTTAAATTAAAACGGATACTTGCATTGAAACTCAGTTGCATTCAAGCTCTGTACAAGATAATACGAATTTCTGGGATCCAATCATATCTCAGGAATGCGTTGGTCCATAATGGCTATGCCACTACCAATTCTGTTGGAAAGTATCCTCTAGAATCAGCATCCCCATTGCCAAGGGGCCACGCCCGAAGCCAGGCATATCCAGCAATGGGTGGGCGCACTTTTTTCAAAGGTTCCCAAGCCTCCATGTTGGTTTCTTTCTAAAGCCTCCTTTGGGTTTCTTTATCTTGGTTCTCAAACCATATTGTTGAGAGCGTCTAGGCGTCTAGGAATCTAGACTCCAAAGCCTCTAGCGGGTTTCATCATCTTGGTTCCCAAGCATATTGTTGGTGTCTTCATCTAGGTTCCAAAGTCTCATTGTTGGTTTCTTCATCTTGGTTCCCAAGCCTGCTTCATGAAACTAAATTGTTCTTCAATGCTGTGTGCATATGGCTTCAGGAAAATTGTACTGTCATCCTGCTGAAGGAGCTGGAATATTCATAATGATATGCTGTTGAGCATTTGTCTTCTCTTTCAGGTCAGTAAAATGAGTGAGCCGGACCAAAAGGGTGCATGAAATTATATAATAATATATTAATTATAATAATTAAGTTAAATCATCGAGGTATCAAGTTGTAAACCTTTACTACCACAATGGATTACGAACAATTTTTTATTGAGTTCAGCCTTATTTTTCATCGCTTTGCCGAATCGAATCTAAGATGAACCAAGATGATTCTAGTAGAAAAAAATGTGCTCTTTCCAGTGGTGGCAGAAAAAAGAATCTCTCATATGACGTAAGTCAACTTATTGGACTCTGGACATTGCTCATTTTGGGCTACTCCAATAGAAATCAAGATAAGTGGCTCTGAATGAAGATATGGCATGGTACTCTCTCAGGCACAGTTAAGAAATTTGTGAAGTGGCAGCTTTCCTTTACTCATTATTCATCAGTATGGGAAGTAGGGACCCTAAAATGGACTCTGTATCCTCTGTAGATTTTATAAGGCACTTTAACCCTTGCTGCTGACTCCTGAAGCAAATTTTATCTTGCCAGTAAGAAAGTCCTACGTGCTTTTCCCTTGTAGTAATAATGAGTCAAAAATTGGGTTTTGTTCCATTTTGTCGCAGATGCATTGAGAAGCCCTCCAAATGGAAGGTCACAGTTTCCAACATACTTAAAGTTATGACATGAACTTGTACTTGGAGAAATTCATCAAGCATATTATGACATGAAATTTTGTTCATTTCTATGGTGGTTCCATGCCCACACCACGTTTCAGCAAAATTGAAGCTGATAAGTGTGGACTTTCAGACCACTTGAGATTTTACTGACTTAAAGGATGATGGAGTATGTTTGTCAGAAATTAGCCTAATTTCTCACGGCCATGCTGCCTACATGTATGCGGGTGATCTAAAACCACTTTAGTTACTCAGGACCCCAAGGAGTCCTAGGGTTCCGCACCATAAATGAGGTATCTATTAATTTGTCTTGGTCTACTCTCAGAATCAGTCTAATTATTGGGTTCGTGAGTACGGAACTTGTACTCATATGAGTATAAAAAATGTGTTACTACAATGCTACAAAACACATTGCGTATAAAAGATATAGTTCGCAACTGATTGCGAAGTACTTTGTGTCACAATTTAAAGCAATATAGGTACTTACTCTTCAAACATTGCATATGTAGTTGATACTGGCGTATTATAAATCGATAACGATTTTTGTTCATCTTCATTTATTGTTTTTTTATCAATGGCAGCATCATACTCTACACCGGGTAATCTAACTAAAATAGGTTGGTTAAACAAGAAATGCACGACACCAAGTAGGTACTTTACCAGTTTTAAGTGCCGTTAATAGAACTAATAGACAGGCATCAATTATGCATCCGTCATGATCTAAACAAATTATATCTGCGTACAAGCACCATACCAATTTTTCTTTAACAATACACAAGTCTTTTAAGTCAATACATGCCGAATTTAGTATTAAATCTGCTAGAAAACGTGTAGTAATTTGAGCTAAATCACTTGGAGGACCCGGTCGAAATTTTGATGAACATAAAGGTGGTAAATCGACGTTACAAATTAAAAATCCTTCGTTCGGTCTCTCAGATTTAGGTGGACACAGTTCCTAAAGATAATGAGTATTACGTAAATAATACGATGTAAGCAATTTCTATTATCTACCGCTTTAATTCCACAGATGACCGTAGTTTTACCAATTCTTACTAAAGCGGAACCATCCGCAGTAGCTATAGAACCGATATTGATTATAACCGGACGAAACTTTGAAATCAGTCGACCATCCGGTCGAATATCATGGTTTAAGTAATCACGATAAAATTTTGTCGGATGTAAAGACCTGGAAGGAAATTTAAATAATTAAGGAAAGCGTGACTTAACCTAACTAATATTTCTAAAACGGTTCTTTCAAGTGGTATCGTTTAGTGAAGTGTTGCACATTACTTACTTAAATTGTTTTGCCATTAATTTAATTTGGTATTGGTTTGGTTAAAAAAATATATTCGAAAATAAAAATTTATTTGAAAAGCGACATCTTGAGGATTCTTCACTAGATTAAGAGGGGGGATTAAAACCGGCAATTGGTAGGTTTTAAATGCCGTTTATTTCAAATTTTCGGCACTTGTTTGCAAAAGTTGAAAGCTACAATTTGTTCCGTTGTAATTAAGGTGTGTCGTATTAATTTTTGATATTAAAAGAATGCTTATTAGTTTAGTTATGAATAAAAAATTTGAAAGGGGTTGATCATGTGACAAGGTACTAACTGCCGATTGGTTCGTTTGTCAGCTGTTATGTTCATGGCTACCCTCTTTATCTGTTTATAAATTTACAGAGAACTATCACTGTCGGTTTAGCGGTCATTTTTGACGGTTATAGCCGTTAAGTAAAAGCTTCGTTATATCATTAAAACGAGTGATATTAGTTTATTTTTCTTAAATAGTGCTTATTTTATTAGCATAGTTTACTAATAACGTTATACAGTGGTTTTATATTTAAATAATGGCAACATTTCACATACACGAGGATCAAGAAAATCGCGGCATTTCTGAGATACGCCATAATAAACACGTAGATATGGCCCCGATACAGAAAAGAGCTATCTTGGGATCGTTACAAAATCAAAATATTGTACCCAATCAACAAAAATTAAAAGTGGTAAGTTGTCTCTTAAAATGTTTTGTCGAAAAAACTGCATGTGTTTTTCTAATAGCCATTAGGTGTTTCTAATGGACAAAATACTAACC
Source organism: Pyrocoelia pectoralis (assembly GCA_036250285.1). Taxonomy (NCBI): domain Eukaryota; kingdom Metazoa; phylum Arthropoda; class Insecta; order Coleoptera; family Lampyridae; genus Pyrocoelia; species Pyrocoelia pectoralis. Next base: position 41,850,621 of record CM070078.1, read on the forward strand.
ACATACCAACAAACAAACTTGATAACCAAAAACCACCACCCCCTGTAGTTCCAGTTGCTCAATTTGAAGCTTTCAAAGTATATGAAGATTCTAAAGAGAATGATGCCCCCAACCAAGAAAATAGCAAGCCTGTTGCACCATCTAAAGGTTGGTATTGTTTATGAATTGATTTTATTGTTTAATTGTTATTGTATTATTTATTGATACATATATGAGGAGGATCAGTGTAATTATAATTATTCTTTGGTTGGCATGTACCTACATCCTTATCACACATAGGTATTCAATTTTATCAATGGTGTGCAATTCTTTAACATGATAATGATAATGAATTTAAGGAGTATCATTACTAGTGTTAGGTACATCTTCTTTATTCCAATTCCAAATGTTATCTTTTTTTGAATATTCCTATAGTCTTGCTGTGATTGGGGTATGGGAAAGTAGTAATTGCGCAAAAGCAATATGCTGCGGTCATTGTACCTGTACTAATAGTGTTCATTCAGTTAGGACTACATTACAGTTTGTTCCGTGTGCAGGGCACTGCACTAAAAATGTTGGGCTGCAGAATGATACATTACCGAAGCATAGAGAGAAAGGTTGGTGGATATGAGAAAATTCTGACAAGGTACATACAAAGTTTTTATGACTTACTACTTAGTGGTCAACTAAGACATTTTTTCTGTTTTCAGTATTTGTGTCCTAAAAAAAGTACAATTTCTAATTCCGACAATTCTTACAATTTTTTTAAGAAAAACATCATAAGACATTGTTCTGTTGACTGCTTTAAATTAAAGGTTGATAGGGGGCCCAACAAGTCGAATAAATAGTAAGTCAAAAGTAGTTTTGACGAACAGGCTACACCTTGAAAGTGTCATGACTAAGTTTGTTTCAGAACAATCTCTTTCGTATGTGTAGCGCTTGCTATGACACCAGAATTAATAACAGAAATAAGCTTAAGTTATCTTTTGGTGGTTCTTCTAAAGTAGTTGGGCTTGTCGCCAGTGGGATTCCAAACCTATGATAGCATTTGAATTGTCAAAATTGTTCACAAAGTTTTATTGTCAATATGTGATAGGTGTAGGATTGGGCAAATATTGGAGCTTTAATGTCTTTCAAGGTTTCTTCAAGCTTCTCACCATCATTCTCATATCCACAAAATGTACGGGTGATACTGTTAGCTATGTTTCTGTAAAATTGATCATATTGAATTTATTATCTTCGGATCTGCACTAATATTACTGCTTCAACCTATTCAACCTACCAGTGCAATCAGCTCTGTTTTTAAAAACTTTAATCATCAAAGAAATATCGTTATGTGTTTGATGCAAAATTATATACAAACAAAGCTGAAAGAAGACAGCATGTTGGAAAAGCTTCAATAAGTAGATTTGTTTTTTCGGAAGGGCTGGTACAAAACAATAGTACTGTTAAAATTCCGGCTGCAGATAGATTTTGAGACAGAAGTTGAACAATCTTCTTTAGTGACATGAACTACATACTTCTCCAACTATTTTTTTCCATTCCCTTTTGTTTCTTGCAATTTCCTTCCAATTTCTAAGTTTCATTTCTTTAAGATCTGTCTTCACTTCACTTTTTGGGCGTGTCCTTCCTTTTTCTTTCCTATTGGTCTTTTGTGTAGCATTAATTATGGTAATCTTCCTTCATCCAATCTTTCTAGGTGGGGCACAACGAGTAGGCTGGGTTTGATGTTTGCTTTATCATATCTATCATATAATTCTTCTAGTTCACGGTTTGATCTTCTCCTCCATCCTTCCACTGTTATTACTCCTCCATATATAGTTCGTAGCATCGTCCCACCCAGCCTATTCATTGTGTCTTGATGTTTGCTGTAATATCAGGTCTATAATATAATTCTTCTATTTCAAGTTTTGATCTTCTCCATCCTTCCTATGTTATTACTCCTCCATATACATATAGTCGTAGCATCCTCCTTTCGCATCTTTTCAGCCTTTCCATCTTTTTTATTCAGTACCCACGTTTCTTATGATTGTGGAGTAGATCCTCTCTATTGCCTTTCTTGAAACATTTTTTTGATTTCAGTAGGCTGACCATATTTGCGGTTTCCCTTTGTGATTTTGGCCCTTATTATTGCTTTTTCTGACCATTTTCTTCAATGGGGAAAAATACGATTTTTTGGAAACCATTTTTTCTCATAGAGGAATCATAATGAATCATTCCCCCCCAAGAAATAGTCGTCTACGACCAGCCGTTCCTTAGCAATAGCGCTTTAAAATCGCTTCGTTATCAGCTGGACCCGAGCACAGCCCGAACGTTTCCGACGATGCCCTAAGGTCCTGTGACGTCACGTCCCACACGGCAATGTACGGAGCGTATGGAGACCAGTGTTTTTAGTCGTTTTTATCTTGTATTTATGTAGTTTTTCGTTGTATTTTACCATTTTATAAACAATTATATTGTTGGTTTTAAAGGATGTTATTTAATGTCAAGTATATTTCTTTGGGTAGTGAGAAATCGTGACCGGGAGACATCCGTCCTAACCTTTCTTGCTCATCATATAATGTCCAGTGGAACATCTTAGTAACATAATTTATTGTTTGATAACGTAATAAAGCAATTAACGCTCTAAACTACGATTAGGTAAAATATGTCCCCCAAAATACCATTGGGGAACTTTTATAAATTTCTCGAGGTTCTGGGGCTGGCGTAGCTAAACGTAAACATTGCGAAACGTAAACATTGCGTCGGTTTGTTTACTACGTTTCTCATTACACCGTGTGTTTTTTATTTCTTGTACTTACGTTTTAGAAGAAAGTGGTAATAAAATATAATTATTGACTGTGTTATCGTATTTATCGTCTTATACCCTTCAAACAATAAAAACGAGTAAGAACGTGGTTTGTGGCATTTATAAGGTTTGATATTAAGCAAATTATCTGCAAATTTCCAGTTCCGAGGTATACCAAACACAAGAATTGTTTTGTTGAAGTGCAAAACAACTTTTCTTTCCTTAACCTGACCTAGTAAACAGCATCTACATTCTGTGATAAAACAGCATTAAGAAATCGGTGAACTTATTTTTCTAATTTTTAGGCATACCGACTTATGTTCTTAAAGTGATAAAACCGAATATGATGATGATAAACACAAGAAATAATTAATAATGATTTTGTATTAACCGGCGGCGTTGATCCGGTCTGCAAATCGACCACTTATACCGGGTGTCAACGAATCTATTAGACAAGCCATGTAACGGACGCTATTTTCAGAAATCTCAAAAAAAAAAATTGTATTGTTGATTTTGAAGTATAAAATAGTTACTTTGTATATTATAATAGGCCGGAAATCGTAACTTTTAGTTATATGAATAGAGGTTCTGTTTAAAAGTGCAGAGTGGTAAAAAGATAAGCAAAACACGATTCAGGGTATAGACTTACGGCGTCGGTGAATGATGCGTTAGTGTTAAAAAAATGAGGTCAAGTGACTTGTGAAAAAGGACAAGGGAGTCAGTAGTTGGTAGTTGAAGGAAAAACGTTAAAGAAAACGGGTGGATTGACCGTGAAAAAAAGTTCGCGTGTGAAAGTGAATTAAGTGAAGGAAGCCGGCACGAGTTTAAAGGAGAGCGATTTCCACCGACCTGAAGAAACGCGGCTACTTGAAGGTACTTCTGTTGTACGCGGCCGGAGTGAGAAAAAAAAACAATTAAGGTCAGGTACTGTAATACCTCTTTTGAACGTTTAAACAAGTTATATTTTTGCACCATATTCGATATAAACAGTATAAAAGTAACCGCGATTTTTTTTTTAACGGACAGTTTCGAATAAATTACAGAATTATTTAATGGACCAATTTAGTTATATTAGGAGAGCAAAAATCGCAGAAATGTGCATTGCATATTATATTACCTGCATGATAAGTTTTCCAGTTAAATGTAACAACTTTAGTTAGTTTGATTGATTTTGATTTACCGTACGTTATTTTGCATTATAAATTTACAAACAAATGTAAATCTTTTATACACCAAAACCTGTCCGAATTTATGCGGCTGATGTAATTGGTAACTTTAAGAATCATGCCCTAAAAAAAAAAGAAACAAAAGCAACAAATTAGTAGTACGAGAGGTAGGTTCATGCGTACTACCGGGGGATCGAAGATCAAGAATCTCCAACTGGATAACGAATAAATGGTAACCAACGTTACAATATGGCGCCGCAACGTGGGGCTCCAACTGAGACCCGGAAGAGTGCTCTATCAGCTGAGGGCGAATGGAATTAAGGTCAGGGACCAAGAAACCGAAACCAAGGGAAGAAAAAAGCATAAAAAATAATAGCGAATTAAAAATGGAGGACGGAGTCGAGAAAGAAACAAGCAGAAATGAGAAAGAGGAGGTCCAGAGCCACGGAGGCGAAGCGATGATGAGCCAGATAATAAAGATGATAAGCGAAATCAAAATAGGTCAAGAGAGCACTAGAGTAGAAATATATACAGTCGGTAAAAGGGTTGAAGAACTAACAAAGGAACAAGAAGAGATCAACAGAAAATGGGATGCCGAATTTAAATCACAGAAGAAAACAATGGATGAAAAGTTACGAACACATGAACAAGAAATCAAAGAACTCCACGAGAGAGAAAACACGACAAGAAAAAATATGGAAACAAGAGTTTATGGGATCCAACAACAAGTGAAAATAAATAAAGACGAGTTAATAAATCAAGAAGAAAGGATCAGCAGGAACGAGGAAGAAATCGAAACCATCAGAGAACGCTTGGTGGAAAACAAAGGAATAGTACGACCCAAGGCAGCGGTAATTTATAAGCCGGAGCAACTTTTATGCCAACGCCCGAAGAAATTTGACGGAAATATCCGAAACAATCATCCAATCAACTTCGTCAAAGCATTGGAGGGTTACTTACATCATTTCGAGGCCACAGAACAGGAGAAAATTGACAGTATCAGGGAACTTCTAGAAGGGAACGCAAGATCATGGGCTGAACTGCACAGCAGGAATTGGAGCAATTTCCAAGATTTCAAGGAAGAATTCCTAAAACAGTTTTGGTCGGAGGAGATCCAAGACAAAATCAGACTAAGAGTTGCCACTCCAAAGTTATATAACCCTAGAAATGGTACGTTTGTAGACCACATATGGTACTGGGTGAGTAAGACGGCCCATCTCAACCCACCGATGAGAGAAGAGCAGTTAGTGGGTGCATTATCAAGACATTTTCCCAATGAAGTCGAGAACATCCTCATAGGATCGGGAAGCCAAACCATACAGCAACTGGTTAGAACCGTGGAAAGAATCCAAGAAGCAAATCAAGACTCAAGAAGAGGTTATCAGGAACGAAGACAAACTCGAGACGATAGGAACACTCGAGAGGATAACGGAGGGAATAATTCGCGGGATGAGCAACGCCGCCCATATGAAAGGGTTAACCAAGTCAACCACACCCATTGGGAAGAAAGGAGCGATAATCATTATAGAGGAGATAGGAGAGGTTGGCCAAGAAGAGGACCATCTAGCTACCGAGGAAGGGGGAGAGGGGAGAACTACCCTCAAGGATCCCAAGAGACTTTAAACTAAAATCGCAGTCACAGCGAGCCCCGGCTGGGGACTGCTGGATGAAGAGGGAGCAACGACGACACGCGCAATATACTAAGGAATTTCTACAACGACAAAGACACCCAGTCCATAGAATGGATGAAGTCGGTTCGGAGGAGGGAAGCGAACCGGGAATACCAAGAAATGGAGCACCGACCAATATTGTACCAAGAGTTGCGGTAAAGCTACAAGGAATTGAGTATATGGCCTTGTAGACACGGGAAGTGCGATCAGCGTCATATCAGAGGAGGTCTTCGAGAATATTAGGAAGAAAGAGGGAGGAGTGCTAACCCTGCCCGCCGTTGGAATATCAATCCAAGGGGTTACTGGAAAAATCATAAAGATAAAAACCCAAGCACTCGTAACGGTCGAGATGGGGGGTGGCAAACAGGAAGTGGTCTTCCTAGTGGCAGGACATGTTCACATCCCTTGTATCCTTGGAATGGACTGGTTGTCACGGAAGCAAGCCCATATCGACATTAGCCAGATGGAATTACACTTCCTCGATAAAGGAAGGCAGGTAAAGGTGCCAATCGACGGTCACGCACAGGAGAGGGCTGATTCGACCCAATTGAGAATTGAAGAGCCAAGAGGATACGAGACCATGGAAGTCCCGGATTTTAGAATTGGAGTGAGCAAAGAAGAGGAACTATTGAGTGCATTGAAGGATCTAGAGGTTCAAGTCGAAGAGGAACGCTTGCAAGCCGAGCTGACACAAAAGCTGCTGAAAATAAAACCTGAAGGAGAAGTCCTAGAATTGAGGGAACGATTTCAAGAATTATTGACCACAGAAGAAGACGAGTTCGGAGAAACAGAAGAACGATATCAGGAACTAATGACCGTCGAAGAAGAGCAAGAATATAGTAGCAGTAATGTTGATGCCAAATTAATCGTCGAGGAAATTGGAGACTTAAGCGATGAGGAGAAGGGAGATTGGATGGAAGGAGAGGTAAATGAAGGAAGTCGGTACAAGATTACCCGAGCGGAGGTATGCGAACCTGTGGAAGAACCCGCGTCTAAAAGGGAGATAGAAGAAATAGTAGCACAACATAGAGAAGCCTTTTCGGACAGGCCAGGAATTTGTAACATGTATCAGTGCGAATTGGTGATAAAGGATCCGGAGATTTTTGTACGAAAGTCGTATCCGATACCTTACTCCCAGCAAGAGGCTGTGGAGAGGGAAATAGAAAGAATGGTGAATTGGGGGGTGATTGAGCGATCGAGCTCACCCTACTCCAACCCCATCGTCGTCGTACCCAAGAAGAATGGTACCATACGATTGTGCCTAGACGCACGTGAGTTAAATAAGAAAATAGTACCGGATCGCGAGTCACCACCGTCCATGGAGGAGTTGTTGTATAAATTCCACGGAGTAAAGTATTTATCGTCCCTAGATTTGACATGTGGATACTGGCAGATACCGCTGAAAGAGGAATCGAGAAAATATACCGCCTTTCTTATTAATGGACGAAGTTACCAATTTAGGGTACTTCCCTTCGGCCTGAATGTGTCAGTCGCAGTTTTTAATAAATGTCTCCAGCGAGTACTGGGACCTGAGGTATTATCTTACGCTACGATTTATGTCGATGATATTCTGATTGCATCGAAAAGCATGGAAGAGCATCAGCAGCAGATTGCACAAGTGCTAGCGAAAATAAAAGAGGCCAATATGACCCTCAAACTCGACAAATCCGGATTCCTCAGGGACCAAGTTAAGTTTCTGGGACATATTATAAGTGGGGAAGGCATCGCTACCGATCCTGAAAAAATCAAGGCAATCCAGGAATTTCCGGCACCGCGGAATAAGAAGGAGCTCCAGTCATTTTTGGGCTTTTGTAATTTCTACCGAAAATTTGTTCCTCATCACTCTGAAACAGTTAATAAATTGAATCAACTTATGGAGAAGAAGACGAAATGGAACTGGACGGAAGAGCACGATGAAGCCTTCCGTGAAGTCAAGGAGAATTTCCAAAGAGCCGTGAATTTGACGCACCCGGATTTTACAAAACCGTTCAGCATAGCTACGGATGCATCAACGAAAGCACTCGGAGCACACCTATTTCAAGAACGTGGTGGTAAAATTTACACGTTGGCGTATGCGAGTAGAACTCTCATTGGGGCTGAAAGAGCTTATGGAGCCACAGAATTGGAATTGCTGGCAATTGTCTTTGCTTGTAAGAAGTTTAGAACGTACGTTTTGGGATACCCAATAAATCTGATGACGGACCATCGCGCTTTGGAATTCCTATTTTCGTGCAAGGCATTGAGTGCTCGCCTTATGAGATGGTGTTTACTTCTCCAGGAGTATCAGCTTACAATAAAGTACTGGCCGGCAAAGGAGAACGTTGTCTCAGATTTTTTATCGCGATACCCCTACGACGGGGAGAGTCGAAATAAGCCGTTGACAATAGCGGAATGCAAAGAAAACCGCAGCAAGCTAAATAAGCTTATGGAGAATATAAAAGAAGATCAGGATCAAGATACCAGATTGGGCTGGATAAAAAGGGAACTCAAGGAGAATCAGGAGGGTCGACGAGAACGTCTGGAGCTGCAGTACACCCTACATAAAGAATTATTGTATAGGAAGAGCACAAGCGGAGAGGAGTGGTGGCTGATTTGTATACCGACAAGAATGGAAGAAAGTTTGATTTGGGAGTACCATCACATATATGGGCATTTTGGCCCTAAAAAATGTGCAGCGCTGATAGCAGAAACGTGTTACATACCAAATAGCAAGAAGAAATGTGCCCAAGTATTGGCAGGATGTGATTTGTGCCAGAAGAGCAAGGTTACTAATCGAAGATCGGAAGGACTCATGAAGAATGTGACGGCAGAAAGTCCGTTAGAATTATTATCTGTAGACCTATATGGACCCCTACCAATGGGAAGAGGGGGAGTAGTTTATGTGTTCGTGGCGCGGGATGTTTTTACCAAATATGTAAAACTGTACCCTATACGAAGGGCAACCACCAAGACAATACTGGGGAAGCTAATAAAAGATTATATACCCCATGTGGGAAAACCAAGGACCATCCTGTCCGACCATGGTACACAGTTCACGAGTGATCAATGGGTAAAAGAGCTAAACGAGTTAGGAATTGAAGTGAAGTATTCGGCTGTTTATCACCCGCAGTCGAACCCTGTAGAACGGGTGATGCGGGAAATCGGCAGGTTATTAAGGACTTACTGCCATGATCGGCACACCAAGTGGCCCACGTACATTAATCGTATAGAAGAATGGTTGAATGTTGTCGAAAATGAAGCGACGGGATTCACACCACATGAACTCATGAAAGGAGAACGTCCGCATCGACAGATAGAAAGGTTACTGGATTTTCCCGAGAGAAAGGGAGTGTCCCTGGGCACCAAGATACTAATGGCCCAGCGGAGATTGAAAAACAATGCTAGCAAACGTAAGCAGCGGCATGATCGGAAGCACGAGGGAAAAATGGTTAAATTCGAAAAGGGAGATTTGGTCTTAATGAAGACGCACTATCAGTCTTCGACCTTTGATAAGTCTATAAAGAAATTATTTTTACTATATGAAGGACCGTATGAAGTGTTCGTAGAGTGCGGACCAAATGCATATGTGTTACACTATCCGGAAACGAAGGAGTATCGGGCCACGCAAAATGTTGTGAATCTGAAAAGGTATATAACCCCGTGGGGAAATGTAGGAGATATTTAGGTACGGAAGTAGATGAAAACTTTATATGAGCCGACCATAAAGGGTAGAATTAGAAAAAAACAATTTTTTTTTTGTAATAATATAATTATATATATATAAATATAATATCGGAGACGAAACAAATAGAATGTAAATGTTAGCAATAGGCCAAAAATCCGGAATGTAAAGATTTCTGTTCAGGGTTGTAACCAGGGTTCAATCCAAAAAAGAAATCTTGGGGGGTACTGTAACGGACGCTATTTTCAGAAATCTCAAAAAAAAAAATTGTATTGTTGATTTTGAAGTATAAAATAGTTACTTTGTATATTATAATAGGCCGGAAATCGTAACTTTTAGTTATATGAATAGAGGTTCTGTTTAAAAGTGCAGAGTGGTAAAAAGATAAGCAAAACACGATTCAGGGGATAGACTTACGGCGTCGGTGAATGATGCGTTAGTGTTAAAAAAATGAGGTCAAGTGACTTGTGAAAAAGGACAAGGGAGTCAGTAGTTGGTAGTTGAAGGAAAAACGTTAAAGAAAACGGGTGGATTGACCGTGAAAAAAAGTTCGCGTGTGAAAGTGAATTAAGTGAAGGAAGCCGGCACGAGTTTAAAGGAGAGCGATTTCCACCGACCTGAAGAAACGCGGCTACTTGAAGGTACTTCTGTTGTACGCGGCCGGAGTGAGAAAAAAAAACAATTAAGGTCAGGTACTGTAATACCTCTTTTGAACGTTTAAACAAGTTATATTTTTGCACCATATTCGATATAAACAGTATAAAAGTAACCGCGATTTTTTTTTTAACGGACAGTTTCGAATAAATTACAGAATTATTTAATGGACCAATTTAGTTATATTAGGAGAGCAAAAATCGCAGAAATGTGCATTGCATATTATATTACCTGCATGATAAGTTTTCCAGTTAAATGTAACAACTTTAGTTAGTTTGATTGATTTTGATTTACCGTACGTTATTTTGCATTATAAATTTACAAACAAATGTAAATCTTTTATACACCAAAACCTGTCCGAATTTATGCGGCTGATGTAATTGGTAACTTTAAGAATCATGCCCTAAAAAAAAAAGAAACAAAAGCAACAAATTAGTAGTACGAGAGGTAGGTTCATGCGTACTACCGGGGGATCGAAGATCAAGAATCTCCAACTGGATAACGAATAAATGGTAACCAACGTTACAGCCATAACTTCTAGAATAATAGGTCTATTAAAATGAGATTTGGTATAGGTGAATGGCATGTAAAGAGGAAAATTTTCGCATATTTTTCACCGTCTGGTCACTTCCGGTTTCGCCGGAAATGGCTCCGGTTTTGAATTTTTAAATGGAACACCCTGTATATTGTTACATTTTTGGATTTCTGAGACAATTCTGAATCAGAATATGAATTTTAAAAATTTTTTTACGCCTACTTCATTTTTTTAGAGTCATTTTTAATATTGCATCTAGGTAGCCATGGTTGAACGTAAACTAATCTGAGGATCTCAGGTGATGTCAGAAAATTACAATCGCACAATTTTAGTGACTAGCATGATAGATAGGAATAAGACAAGTTGGAAAAATTACATTTTCGTGTCTAACTATTATTTTTCAAATGGCGACCGTTTTTAGACAAGCACTTTCCGAAAAGAGGATTTTTTGACGAATCTAACGATACTAAATTTTTTGCGATTGGATTAAAAATAAAAACATAAATAACTAAATAAGGAAAATATTGGATAATAATTTATTTACTTTTGTCAAGTGTGCCTTAAGAAACTTTTACTGTGATAAAGGGAGTGTTTTGAAAGAAGACTTGATAAAAATAACTAAGTACAAAATGTTATGCATCACGGCTATCCATGGCACACTTGACAAAAGTAAATAAATTATTATCCAATATTTTCCTTATTTAGTTATTTATGCCTTATTTTTAATGCAATCGCAAAAAATTTAGTATCGTTAGATTCGTCAAAAAATCCTCTTTTCGGAAAGTGCTTGTCTAAAAACGGTCGCCATTTGAAAAATAATAGTTAGACACGAAAATGTAATTTTTCCAACTTGTCTTATTCCTATCTATCATGCTAGTCACTAAAATTGTGCGATTGTAATTTTCTGACATCACCTGAGATCCTCAGATTAGTTTACGTTCAACCATGGCTACCTAGATGCAATATTAAAAATGACTCTAAAAAAATGAAGTAGGCGTAAAAAAATTTTTAAAATTCATATTCTGATTCAGAATTGTCTCAGAAATCCAAAAATGTAACAATATACAGGGTGTTCCATTTAAAAATTCAAAACCGGAGCCATTTCCGGCGAAACCGGAAGTGACCAGACGGTGAAAAATATGCGAAAATTTTCCTCTTTACATGCCATTCACCTATACCAAATCTCATTTTAATAGACCTATTATTCTAGAAGTTATGGCTTGTCTAATAGATTCGTTGACACCCGGTATATGGCCACAGAAATAGTTTTGTGTGCAAGATATTCAAGTGTCCTTTTGTTTTCAATTCACCAACAAATTATGTAATTAAAAAAACCACTCACCTAGTGTTTATATTCCGTGAAAACAGTTGAAAATCGTAAAAAAACAACTCCGCAAGCCAGAATCAACAGGTCCTGTATGGGTTGTGACGTCACTGTGCCATCGGGAAACTCGAAAACGTTCGGCATGTGATCGGCTCTCGCCAATTTTAGGGCAACTTAATAATTTAATTACGGACAAACTACTATTCGGATCGCCGTAAAATTTTTCACGGCAAAACTTTTTTTGAAATCTTCGTATGATGATGTGTACTACATTGATTTCTGAGATTTCGTATTGTTCCCCATTGTAACACCTAAATATACTTTCCATAAGCTTGAGGGTTGAGGGCAGCTGTCGTCCCCCTAATCAAATACTCAAAACTCCCCTACGTTCCCGAGGTTACACACCAACTTATCAACATCTTAAGACATAATGAAATAAAGTTTGCATTTTACAACCCTTCACCACTGAACCAACTGTTCACTAAAAGCAAGGACAAAACTGCAACCTTACTTCAATCGGGTATCATTTACAGTGTTCCTTGTATGTATTAATTGTGGTAAAGTTTATATCAGGTTGGCTTAAATCACGGTTATGCACTCATAAAAGTGACATTAAAACGAATAAAACAAGATGTGTGTTAGCTAATCGTGCTTTGAATCACGGTCACCATTTTGATTTTGAGAAAGTCTCCATCCTAAACCGCTCTAATAATAGAACAACCCTCAAACTTATGGAGATGGTTGAAATAAAGAAATTTTTTAATCAGTCAGTCGACTTTAGATCTGATGTAGACAACCTACATGCCATTTACGCCAATTTACTATCGATTTACAACTCAACCAACCCAACTTAGCTACCAACAGTAGTTTTATAATTTTAGGTAATTGTTTTTGTTCCATCATTATCCTTTTAAACTGTTCTACGATTAATCTTATTCATTTGTAATTATTCAAAAATCAATTCATCGTGTAACTCGCTATTAATTTTAATTATACCATGTGCTGTTATTAAGTTTATATCATGTTTACATCTTAACTTCTGCTGTTATCACTGTCCACCTTGTGTGAGTGGAATATAATCGCATACTTTCTGTTTACTCTCATTGTTCGTCAACCAGTTGAACGTTACGCATTCTTGTATTTAAATTCCATGATATTAATTAATCTCATAAGTCATAACTAATTGTTCGACCATCAAATTCTCATGGCATACTTTAATTAACTATTAATTTATAGTAAGTATTCAAAAATTTTTTTTTCACAATTGTAATTAAGTACTGCCGTTCTAATCTTTTAGTTCCTGATAAAGCTAATAATTTAATTAGGGAAATATCGAATAATAAAACAAACTTGTTAATTACACGTTGTATGGTCTAATACCCAATAACCCGTCGTTATCAATCATTAATAGGACCAAATACTCGCCTTTTTTTAATAATTAGTAAATACGTTTTAATAAGTTTGATTGTTTAATATTTCTTAGTTTGTGGAATTTGTAGGTATGTGTTCGAAATTGAGCAATGTAAATGTTTAAAAACTTGTCTATTAACCTGCATATTTAAAACAAAATATTGCATATACATATTTAACAAATAACATGCATAGATATGCGCATATTTTACGGATAAATCACTCCATATATTCCTTTCTTTACACATAGAGAAAGTAATGTACCTAATTGAAAAAAAAAATCAAACCGAGATTTTGATGATTCCAAAACCACCACCTTTGAAAAACGTTTGCCTGTGGGTACGTGATGGCCGTGGAGCCCAAACTACTAGGCCGATTTTGATGAAAAATGATGGCCAGAACTTTTATTATAATTGATAAAGGACAAAAATTTAATGTGACCAATTTATTGGTGCCCAAAAATTGGTCAAAAATTTGAAAATATACCCTGTTCAAGTGACCAGCCGTTGCACGTCATTATTCGTGTACCAATACTATAATTTATAATTTACTAAACAACTTTAATAAAATTTGCATTAAAGCCAAAATGTCATCGTAAGTACAGTTGGTATTAAAAGTCATTAATCGTGTAGGGTTAGCGACCATATTTTATCCTTGTCGCACACTTTGCAGTTCGTACTTACAACTTAAAACGTAGTGGGAATATAAACTTATAAAATATCTCGATGTTGTCACGTCAAATTTTGTTTACTTTGTTAAATTCACCGGTACGCCCTTAAGCTATTTTTTTAAAAATTGCCTTACTAAAAACAGTACATATCAGTACTCTTATTTTGTTTATGTCTACATTAGTTGTTGTATTTTATTATTACGTAGGTATACAGTATCTATTTGTTCCTAACCTAAAAATGTCAGTTTGACAACACGTACATTTGACAACGCTGATTACCACGTCATTGATTTAGTAAGTTTTAAGCTATGACGTGCAACGGCTGGTGACTTGAACAGGGTATAATAAAAACAATTAAAAAAAAGTTGGTTTGATTTAAACATATTTGACAGTCCATACAATCAATATTTTATTGCTTTCAATTCGTCAATACAATTTTCAAAGTTCTGTTGTAAAATTTTTTAGCTGCTCATCAACATGAATCACAACATTCAAAGGAGTGGTTTGCTCAAGAGAAACCAAAACCGGAACAAAAAATTAAACCTAAGCCATTGGGTGATAGCAAAAAGAATGCAGAAATTAATAAAGAAAAGGAAGATGCAAAAAGTGTTGATGCGACAAAAGAAGAGAAAGGTGATGCTGAAATTGCAGGTTTGCCAATGAGTATAGAAAAAGCAGGAGGCGAAGAGAATCTTAAACTGTTACTTGTTCGGGGAGGTCGATTATCTAGAGATAAATTTTTTGAAATGGAAGAGTATCGTTCCGAAATCTATATGTATCTCCGAGAACTCGAGGTAGTTTATTTATTTATAGGTTCCTATTGTGTTTCCTTATGTTTGTTTAATAGTTGCAAAATCGTCCAAAGATCGGGTACATGAAGAAACAACCTGATATTACTTATAGTATGCGTTCCATTCTCGTCGATTGGTTGGTAGAAGTTGCTCAAGAATATAAATTGCAATCGGAAACTCTATTTCTGGCAGTCAATTATATCGATCGTTTTCTAAGTTATATGTCAGTCGTACGAGGTAAATTGCAGCTTGTAGGTATTGCCGCTATGTACATTGCTGCGTAAGTAACCGTTAATAGTGTTACATAATGTAGTACCATATGTCCCGATTTAGAAAATATGAAGAGATATACCCACCTGACATAAGCGAATTTGTCTATATAACTGATGATACATACAGTAAAAAGCAAGTGGTTCGCATGGAACATCTGATTTTGAAAGTGTTGTCTTTTGATCTGTCCGTACCTACGCCTTTGATTTTTATTACTGCAATGTCCATTTCTACCGGAATGTCCAATCAAGTAATGTTTCTCGCTATGGTAAGTACGCAAAATTTAGTGTCATAAAGCTAATATGCACTTTATTTCAGTATTTGAGCGAATTAGCTATGCTGGAAACTGACGTCTACCTCGAAACGCTGCCCTCAATCTTGGCCGCAGCTGCAATCTCAGTAGCGCGGTACACCTTAAAAATGGAACCTTGGACATGCGAGTTAAAACGTAAAACCGGTTACGACAGTAAAGATTTCAAGCAAATTATGGAATTTTTGTATATACTTTTCTGTAACGCCCCAAACCAAACTCACCAGGCCATTCGAGAAAAATATAGCTGCAATCAATATTTACACGTTTCCAATATATATCCGCGAAGTGAGGATATAAAATTAGAATAAATAATATTTGTACAATGAAGTGCCATTCCGTTTGCCTCTGTAGACTTTTAGTGAATGTTCGAAAAATGTTTTTGTGGCATGTTTTATTATTTGTTGTGCCACTTGCTACATACAGGCTAGCTAAACGATTTGACTAGTCAGATACTTTTTGACATCGAAATGTATGCCATAGTATTTTAGTGTTCGTGTTTAGAATCTTTTAACCGATATATATGTACTTTTTTTTATTATTTTATATAAAAAAAATTTTAAGGCATGCCAATATTCGTTAGTTATTGTATAGTAATTTATTTGTACAATGATATACGTAAAGACTTCAGTCTTTGAGAGTACAATTTTAATTTTTAATTATAGTTTTATTTTTTCAAGTTACAAAACTCGTTAGTTTTCATTAGTAAGTCACATAAATTTAATGTTTGACTGATAGTTTACAATTTTTGTATTGCAGTTTTTATCTATAACCTCCTTTTGTATTTTTATACAATGCAATACATTTTTTACGACTAAGTCTTTTATTAAGAAGAATAAGAGCTGAAAACATTTAACACCAAATTATTGTTTGTTAATCTAATGGTTTATATTTAATATTTATTGTCAGTTAATCTGTAGAAGTTGTCAAATCGATGTGTATACAAACCAACTGATATCTATATTTTTTTGAAATTGTCATCTTTGAACCATTATTTCTTTGTTTTTTTTTTTACAAAATATGAAAATAAACAAAGCCAGTAAAAATAATTCCTCAAAGAAGTTCTAAGTGATTTATCTTCAAATCTGAATAGGTACAACAAATAAATAAATAAACTCTTCCTTCAGGGGTGTGGTAAAGGCAATGAACTGTATACTATACGTATAGTATACAGTTCATTGGGTAAAGGTTCTTCTAAAGCTAACCTCGCCGAATACTACCTGTCAATCCAACCACCTACAGCAGCTCGAACACGACCCAGAGGCACGCTTCTAAGGTCACATCTGATCCAGCGGCGTATATAGACAAAATTTTTGGGAGGGGCTAAGACCAACGTTATGTTATGTACTTAATTTGGGTAATCTATAGTAGTTACACCCAATGTTTAAATTAGATTCTGGCAAAATATGCATTACAATAAATCACATTATTCCGTTTTTGTTACATTTTCTCATTTCGGAGCCCCCCCTCCTATATGCGCCCCTGATCTGATCAGATAGACACAGGCGGTTTTACGAATTTGCCGCCCCTGGGCTGGTAATATTTTGCCGCCCCTCATCTACAGTAATTTTCTCTAAAATATTGTATTTTTTCATATGATTTGAATTTGTCTAGATGTCATTTTATTATTTAATCTTTTGCATAGAGCATCCTTTTGTTACAAGGTAGTTGTTTAAATTTTTTGATACGCCATACCATAATGTAATGAGGAGAGGACCTATTCAAGCGGGTAGGGTGGGAATTCGCTCACTTGGCAACTAATCGTGCAACAACTTTTATTAACTTAACACATGTAATATATGTAAATGTTTTGAAAATTTTGTTATATTTTTTGATAATTTTGAACCAATTTCATTATGTGCATCGACATTCTATATCATGTGTAATATAGAGTACTTTTTTGCAGTTGTTTGCATTTTTTGCAGGTTTTTTTACTTTTGCACACTTTACACTGTTTTGCGTGTTTTTGCACTTTTTCGCACTTTGAAACAACTTAATGACTTGCGTTCATCATGTTGTGGCTTTTCTTAGTTGTCTAATAATATTCTCTTATAGGGAAAAGGTGGAAGCGGTTTGGTGCATCCGATCGGACTTTAAATAATTACCCAGAGGGTTGTTGATGTAGAGTGCTTAATACAGTTATAAAGAGAGGGAAAGGGGCGTCCAATGATGTGTATCACAAGCCCCTACATCCTATTTAAAAATTTTGGGGGGTTATGTAATCCTCACAGCTATTTAATAGCATTTGTGTTTTACAAAAGTGTTCTATGTAAATGTAACTTTACACCTACACTAATAGTAGAAAAAAAAGGTGTAGCTCGAGCCAGCTACCAGAGCTTTGGCGGTTGGTTCGGATCACCAGCTATAAATATACAAGTTTTAACAGCGCGGAATGCGGTTAATAATGGAGGTACAGGTTGGTCGGTCGCCGGAGGGTAGACTGGTTCTCGAATGCAGGCTGACGGGTCGATGTAGACGGACTGGTCAGTGTTGGCTGCTTTCGTTAGACGGCTATGACTTCTTTGGGTAACAGCGTTCGCTTATAAAGGATTCTGGCCGGTGTCAACGCGTTGTCATTGGTCGGCCAATGGGGATCCATCGTTGCTCTTCAGTATGTAAGCGACATTGATGTAGCAGGATCATGTGGTCGCCACAAGAGCTATCGAAGTTTGTTCCAATTTTCCAGTCACCAAAACAGAATTTATATAGAATTTTGTATAATAACTGCAAATTTAAAGCAATAAATAAGTAAATTCAGTACAGAGAGTTAAATTTAGGTACACCAAAATCTTTTTAATTCAAAAGAAATTTTGTCAGGTATATGCAATTCAAATCTGCTTTAATAATAAGGGATTAACACTCAAAGATAATGTTTCCTACTGCATCTTTGAAAACACGAAACTAGATACCCAACGTACATATATACTCTTTGCTAAAACTAATTGCTTCGCTTTCTTATTTATAAACGTCTACCATTCACTGACCTGAGGTCAGTGCTACCATTATATGTATTGTGATATGTTGGTTGCCTAAGTCTCAGTATTGGAGGGACTGTCAAAGACTCAAAGACTGTATAAAGCTTAGACAAGGAAAGAGAGGTATAAAGGCTCTCTACACTCGGGATGTAGTTACTAGTTACAGCTCTACTCAGCAAACAAGATAGTTGGAGAGGGGATACCGGCGCTAGAGTAGCTTTTAAGGTACAATCCGGAAAGAAATATTTGGGCGCTTAATTTAAATGTGTATTGTTGGTTACACATAAATGTATTGTATGCTGCATGATAAGTCATTAGAAAGACTGATTTTAACAAATAAGAGTAACACAATAAAAGGATTAAGTAATAAAACGCTCGCGGAAAATGTCAGCTGTCAACTGTAATAATTTACTTTCAGCTGTGAATGTACACCTTAGAATTCTCAAATATTATTGGACAAATAATTTGCCGCGTCAAAAATTTCAAATACATTATTTTAGTTGACATATTTTCCGACTATCTTGTTTGCTGAGTGGAGCTGTACTTACTTTACAAAGCCACAGCACATGCTGTGACAAAGCTATAACTTTTATGTATTATCATTCAATGGTATTATCATTGATTATATGCTTCATTATTATAATTATAATCAATGGTTTTATCAAAATGATTCCTACTTGAGTAAAGGAAGGGCTGTACACGCCTGTACCGTTGAGTGAAAAATATAGTACTATGTGCATTGCATATGCATACTTGTTATTGCAACCTCTTTATTACCGATAGATTTGGAATTATTAATACAAAATTACAAAACTATCAATGTAATTTTCAATAGCATATTTCGTTATACGCACAAATTAAGGATTTGTAGTTTGTGGTTATACGCATACTGGTGGGCGATGACGTCCACCCTCGCTGAAATGACATACACGTAAATTTTTCTTAAAAATTCAACACACTTTTAAAAGAAAGTATCAAACGTATTTATGCAAGTATGTGTTGATAAATATTTATTAAAAGTCCACTCACAAAGTGGCTTAAAAAAATTAGGTTATGTACACCATTCTTCCCTTTTTTTTTTGGTAGCAAACGCCTGATAAGTGATAAGACTGCGTGGCCAAAAATTAAAAACGTTAT
The DNA here is from genome assembly GCA_036250285.1 of Pyrocoelia pectoralis. Lineage (NCBI taxonomy): Eukaryota > Metazoa > Arthropoda > Insecta > Coleoptera > Lampyridae > Pyrocoelia > Pyrocoelia pectoralis. Next base: position 41,869,961 of record CM070078.1, read on the forward strand.
CAGCACCCGTTGACGTAACAATGCATTTTAATTAAGATGAAAAAGAAAGTAAAAAGTGTATGTAAGTTCTTGACTTTAGCAGGTATTACCTCAATTGTCACCATTATTTTATTTAAATCTCTTCGACATTCTAAGCCGCTTGGACCGGAAGCGCTGTACTTAAAAAATGAAAATGGACCATTACCGGTAGCTCCTGAGGTAAGTTTTTCATTTAACCGATCACCCGTCTACACTTTACGTTTTTCTAGGAGCCTAGAGTGTTTAAAACGGATAACACGAAAATTGACTGGCACGACTATGAGGCGATGAAACGGGATTCGATGCGCAAAGGAACTGGAGAACAGGGAAAACCTGCTCATTTAACTGCGGCGGAATCCGACGAATATGATAAGCTGTTTAAAGTAAATGGGTTTAATGGTGCCTTAAGCGATAAAATATCATTAGAAAGATCTGTACCTGATATTAGACATAAAGGGTATTTCTTAAACATTTTTTTTTGCAGTCATTTACTAAGATAATCGTCCCGTAGATGTCTCAATAAGAAATATTTAAAAAATTTGGATACAGTTAGTGTTATTGTGCCATTTCATAATGAACATTGGTCAACCTTGTTACGTACTGCATATAGTGTTATAAATAGGTCACCTCCTCATCTCCTAAAAGAAATCATTCTTGTGGATGATTTTAGCTCAAAAGGTACAAGACTGTCTCTAAGTAAATCTGTACATTTAACGTATGAAATTTTAGAATTTAGTAAGAAAATGTTAGATGATTACGTAGCAGCTAATTTAACAAAAGTTAAAGTTATACACCTGCCAGATAGAATGGGACTAATTAGGGCTCGTATGGCGGGAGCCAAAATTGCCACTGCATCAGTATTGATATTTTTAGATTCTCATACAGAGGCTAACGTAAACTGGCTACCTCCTTTATTAGGTACCTATTACTGCTTTCGTCCACGAAATTGGATTATTCCATCTCAAGTCCACACTCTCCAGCTTCAATTTTGCTTAAACTTGGTGTGGACATAGAACCATCCGAGAAATGAACATCTACAAAATTTCATGTAATGTCAAGTATTTTGGAAACTGGCCTTCCATTTGGAGGGCTTCTCAATGCATCTGCGATAAAATGGAACAAAACCCAATTTTTGACTCATTGCTACAAGGTAAAAGCATATAGGACTCTCTTACTACCACATTTAGTACAACTTGTGGTAGGGTCCCTACTTTAGAGCCAGATATCTCATGAATAATGAGTAAAGGAAAGCTGTCACTTCACAAATTTGTTAACTGTACCCGAGACAGTACCATGCCATAATATCTTCAGTCAGAGCCACTTATCTTCGTTTCTAGTGGAGCATAAATATGATGCCAAACATAAAGTTGCCAAAAGTGAGCAATGTCTTCATGTTCATGAAACACAAAGCACAAAGGGCCCGAATAGATGGCCCAGGTGCGCGTGGGCTTTCCCACCCTCCCATCGAAATCCAGACATGAAATTTTGCACAGGTTCATTTTTAGGCACATAAAGTTTCAGGAAAATTGATAATGGTCAGTGTGGGCGACTTCAAAAATTAGACCACTTGAGATGGAATACTAATGATTTATTTCAGAACCAATTGCTCAAGATTATAAAACTTGCGTATGCCCATTTATTGATGTAATTCAATACGAAACATTTGAGTACCGCTCACAAGATGAGGGTGCAAGGGGTGCTTTCGACTGGGAATTTTACTATAAACGTCTTCCATTATTACCCGAAGATTTACAACATCCAACCGATCCATTTAAGTATAGTTTGCAATTTTTGTTATTGATTTGTAAGTAGTTTGTGTGATATTGTAGAAGTCCAGTTATGGCTGGTGGATTATTTGCAATGAGTCGTAAATTCTTCTTTGAATTGGGTGGATACGATGAAGGTTTAGATATTTGGGGCGGAGAACAATATGAATTAAGTTTCAAAATATGGCAATGTGGTGGTCAAATGGTTGATTCACCTTGTTCACGAGTTGGTCATATTTATAGAAAATTTGCTCCATTCCCTAATCCGGGTCGGGGAGATTTTGTTGGAAAAGTAGCTTATACGCTTTTATATTAAACTGATGTTGGTTTAATTACGTTATTGTAGAATTATAAACGAGTGGCCGAAGTTTGGATGGATGAATATGCCGAGTATTTATATAAACGAAGGCCACATTATAGAGATTTAGATGCTGGAGATCTAACGGAACAAAAGGATTTACGAAAGAAGCTGAAGTGTAAACCTTTTAAATGGTTTATGACCGAAATTGCTTTTGATTTACCTTTAAAATATCCACCTATTGAACCGGACGATTTTGGATCTGGTGAGGTAAATATATTAACAATTTACTTAAGCGATTACATTTTGATGGGTTTTAATCACAGTTGCAAAGAAGCATATCATTGTTTTTCATATTTATAGTTATAACGATTACAATATAATAATATAATTACATATGGAGTTCCACACCATTTGAGTTGAAAAATTTAATTATACTTCATATGAACTCTAACATGAGAGTGAGATGGCTGCTTATTTGCATGTGTGTATCTTTATTTAATTATGCCCTCCATTTTATTATTTATTTTATTTTGTCGGGCCTTTGCTCTTACAAAATACTGTGAACAATTAAAAAACATTTCATTTCATCTAACTTAAATTCTGCTTTCTACTACCATCTCCTTCCTTCCCATTCTCTCGTTCTTTGCTCTCTTCGATCCATCTTTCTCCTTCTCCACTTTTTTCTAGTACTTCGCTTCACCCTCTGTCTTCTTCCCTCAGTTCTTGCACTCTTTTAGCACATGTTCAACTTTCTTTTCTCCTTCCCTGCACAGCCTGCATCTTCTATCCTCATCCTCCAATTTCTGTTTCCTCTCTCCTTATTACCACACCTAAATCTCGCCATCATTCTTTTCCTCTCTTTGCTTTTCCTGCCTTTCAGATATTCTGGTACTCCCTCTGCTCCCTTATCTTCACACTTCTTTCCTGTTTATATGTATATCACTGTCTATGGCTGGCACTTCGCCTCCAATATTTCTCTCCCATATTCTTAGCCTTGTTACTTCTTCTTTCGCGTATCCATTACTTCTGTATATTCTTCTCTTTCCTTCTGTTCGTATATCTTCCCTCCAGCACGCTTTCAATATAGTTCAACCTGTCCTTCCCTGTATTCCCTTTTCGTTCTTTCTCTGTCGTCTTCCCCGCTTCCACTCTTGCTTCTGTGGCTTTGTCTCCTCTGCAACTATGCATCCTGGTGTCACCTTACTCAATCCCATTACCCACCCCCACATCTCCGCTTCATACATCATCCCGGTTCTAATTAGTTGTTCAGCTCCATTCCGAAGACCCTTTCCCCCTGTTCCCCATACCTGTCACAATATATTATTCGCCTTTTCTGCCTTATATCTAATGTGTGCTTCTTCCTTGTTTCCCTGTCTGAATTTATATCCTAAATATGCATGTCTCCCCATTCTTCTGTTTTTCCCTTCCTTCCCTTCTTCTCAAATACCAACACTCTTGTCTTCCTCACGTTTATCTTCAGATCCATCATTTTGACGTATTTTTTCGTTGTTTTATTCACCTCTCTAAGTCCTTATTCGTCGTCCATCATCGTCGGCGTATGCTAACGTCCAAATCTTTGTATTCTCTCCTCCCTTTCCTGTATTTTTCACTGCTTGTTTTCCTTTTTTCCATTCTCCTAATAGTCTCTTTACCTGTTTCTACCCCTCCTTGCATTCGGGGTCCCACCATGGTTCTCTTTCTTTCCTTCCCCTGTTTATTCTATACGTCCTACTTCCTTTTTTCTGTTCCCTCTCTCATCCACCTTGTTATCTCTTGTGTTTCTCTCTCCGCTCGTTCTTCTTTTTCCTCCTTTCCCATTAATCCCTCCCTGTATTTCTGTATGCTTTTTTCTGCCCATATGTTTTTTGTCTTGTATTCTGTTAGTTCTTCTTCCTGTTCTGTTTTTGTTTCCCCTACCTCCATTTCCATAGGTTGATGATCTGATCAGATTCCATCCTGTCCCCGATCTGCAACCTCTCGATTTCTTCCCATTCTTCTCAGCTTACTATATTGTAATCTATCACCGAATCACCCTCTTGCCCCAATATAAGTTAGCTCCTCTTCTTCTTTATTCCTGTTTAACGATTACAATATTATAATGTAATTACATATGGAGTTCCACACCATATGAGTAGAAAAATGTAATATTTTCAGATTTATGCTCATATGAACTCCCAAAATAAGAAGCTGGAAATATTTACTACTCTTAGCACAAGCATCAAACGCCATGCTTGCTAGTTTACAGTTAAGAATAGTAAAATAGCTGAAAACTGATTAGGTACAAATGACGTACAAATATTTCTGAAACTATTAACGTTAAGTATAGGAAATACTATGTATATAAAAGAATTAAAGTAACAGTAAAAGATAGAATTAGTTGGAATAGTTACGCGACTGTACGCACTAATTGCATATGATCTATATATTTTGGAACAATACTTTGTATTTACAAACAATGAAATTGATATTGGTTATATTTTTCAATTTTTTTCTATTAGATACGTAATATTGGTGTACCTGAGTTATGTGTGGATTCTGAACATAAATCTAGAGACCAAGTTATACGTATAAAAGATTGTATTAAAGGAACTAACAAGAATGGGGAGCAAAATTTTACATTAACGTGGCATAAAGATATACGACCATCTGGACGGACACTTTGTTGGGATGTGTCCGATCCAAGTGATAAGGCGGATATTGTGTTATACCCTTGTCATGGCTCGAAAGGTAATCAGTATTGGAAATATGATGTTGTAAGTATTTCAACGCATTCCTTTATTTTTCCATTTATTTTTTTGTATCTACAGGAAAAGCAGTGGATTGTACACGGTGGTACTCCAAGATGTCTAGATTGTGATCCTGGTGCAAAACGGTTATATGTATCAAATTGTGATGAATCGTCCAAAACACAGAAGTGGAGATTTGAAAAATTGAACCTCAAAATGTTAGCCGATTGGGACAATGTAGGCCCTGCGAATAAATAACTGTAACGATGTATTTATATGAATAATATTTTTTTACTATTCCAATTTATACATATCGCATTTAGGTAATGCCAAGTTTGAGAAATTGTACTTAATTATTTGTATTGAACATTCCCAATTTTATATTGCTGTGATATTTGTGAGCAATGTTGTATACCATTAGGTATAGTTTAGATAAACATAGAAGTAACTTCTTTTATGGTTTTTACAATTTCAAATATTTATATTATATTCCTTCAACTGCAATATTGTAAATAAACAAATTATATATTTTTTCTTGTTTTTATATTAATGATTAGGTATAAAAAACCAAAACATTATGGAGAACGACTTATTAGCTAACTATACAATTCAGCCAGATTGGCAATGAACTGTTATCAATAGGGTTCCCTTTTCAAATCATGTAAGTTATTTTCATCTATATTAGATTAATTTTGTGAATATTTAGTATTATTAATAGTAATTTTATATTTAAAAGTGCCCATTGTGTGGTGGTACATATTTTTGAGTTGGAGGTTCCCTATCATTGTTCATATTGTTGTACCTAAACGTTTTGCACCAATTACTTTAAAGTTATGTTGATGATTCTTTTATTTTAATATCTAGTCAATCGCCATTGCAGTGATATGGGTTTTAATTAACTTACAAGTTGCACAACCTTGAATTTGTGCAACATACCTCGCAGCCTTGTGATGGTAGAGCTAATACAACACTGCAGACACTACAATAATTTATTAAATTGGAAGCTTTTAAACAGCAAAGTTGTCATCATTAACAATGCAAATTACAAAAGTGAGTTATTTATATTATTTAAAGTGGGAATTACTTAACTAACGAGTTATGATGAAAGTTTATATGTTCCGATAAGTCCAAAAAGGGCCTGAATCTCCATTATTTATTCGAAACCGTTTGTTTTTATGAATTTCGACATTTGCATAACAGTAAGGTACATCCATATTGTTTGCTTGCTTAACTAAGGAAACAGTATCTACTTTGTGATTATTCTCAAGCATAATTGTGTATGGCAACTGCAGATTTATTGTATTTGAGGTGAACCAAGTGCTCTTTAAACGAATTTTGAGGCATCTTTGAGTTTGTCCAATATACACTTGATTACAGTCTTTACAATTGATTTGATATATATCTACTGGGTTTTTGGTGTTGCCTGGAAGCTTAAACTACTTTTTTATTCCAGTTTATGGTGTTCATAATGGTCACAAGGGTTCCAGTTCTTCCAGAAGCTGCAAGAGAAACACCAAACACCTCATCATAGAATGAGACTCAAATGCTTACCAAATACCATGTAAGGTCAATCTGTACTCATAACTACCTGAAACCAGCCTATGAGTATGGTCTCAGTGTGTATTTCCTCGTGTATAATGAATAGTGTTGGCGATTGTTCAGCTATTGGAAGAGAACCTTGCTAAAATGAAAATCTTTATAATTACACACAGCAAAGAAGTGATTAGAGCAGTAGATTCTCACGTGATAAACCCAGGCGAGTCCTTTGAATATGTGTACAAATGATAAACGCACAATGTAACAAAGGTACACTATGGTGTGAGCATCTGGGTGCAGACAACAAAGTTACATAGGCGAACATGAAACTTACCTAGGCCACTGTCTTTCGAATAAACGTCTGCACAATTATGGGACTGTCCAATAGCTCATTTTGCAGGGTTTGTGGGTAGGAAGAAGAAACCATGGCATCTGCCAATGTAAGGCATACCCAAGAAAATAAGAAGATTATTAGAAGTGGAAGAAACGAAGATTCGTCCTACTAAAATGCCGAACTTTGTTATAGATACAGGAATCCTTGAAGGGTAGATAATCGTGGGGGACACAAAATAGACCAATAGGTCGCATTAGGCACCACCCATAGAAAAAAAATAATAATCCTGCCGAGTGTGTTCTGCACAAGGAAGAGGCACTCGAGCTCCTCCGCTCTTCTAAGAATACCTCTAGTTGCAATAGACAGTGAAGTATTTAGGTGTTATGCTTGACAACAGACTGAACTGAAAGGAGCGCCCACACAATCGTCTGCCGATATAGAACCATACTTAATGTTGTGCAAAGAAAAGACCATACGTGCATAGCCATAATTCGCATAACCTCTACCGCCGTTATGAACCGCCTTCTGGATATGCTTCTATACGAAATCTCCACGTGAAAGAGCGGACCACGATGGTTGGTCATACTACTGAAAACGAATAACATCGAGGTAGAATACATTTGCATTCTCGGCGAGACAATCTAGAGGGGAAATCGGAATCCCTTCTCTCACAATCTTTTTTTATGAGGGAGATGACTGCACCCTGCCTGAGGATGGATTTAAAACTATGACGAAGGAACGAAGGCGTATGGTATTTGCTCCCAAACGCTGAATTTCCGTATCATCCAGCTACTATAAGCAAAATTCCAAATTCGAATTGTATCCCCGGTAAAACTGACAGGAAGAGCGTTTAGTGTGCAAAAGGAATAAGTTCTTATAGCGATGACATAGAGAACAAACACAAAGCAATTAGAATCTTCAATAACAGCCGAGCTACCACCAAAAATTACCTGTGGGATAGTTCTGGCGGGAGTTTGCCGTACGCGCGTTATATATGTACGGGGTGGAGGTCTGGGCTCCAGCCCGGTCACTAAACTATACGGCAAATAAAACGGCTAATGGCAATAAATTAGAATAACGTCGGAGTATATACCGTACAGTGGCTGCGGAGGATATATTATATCGACTATCGCCGGTCTACCACCGCCAGACTTGGCAGCCAAAGCACGGGCAGAGAGATGGAGTCACGAAGAGCTAATGATAGAATGGCAGAATGGATGGGATGGAAGGGTCTCCTGGACCAAGGATCTTATCCCATCCATCGGAGAATGGGAGGGGAAAGGGCGCCGGAGGGTGAGGTGGACTTCTACATCATCCAATTTTTGACGAGGCACGGGGTGAATGCGGGGTACCTCCAGAAAAATACCACGACCGCTGTTCCGACTGCGGTCTTACACGGGCGACAAATGGCACGCCGTCTTCGTTTGCGGAAGATGGGAGGCGGAACGAGGGGCAGTAAGCAGGCGATGGGAACTGACATGGAACTGGCGATGGAACTTGACTGTCATCATGCGAGAGAGGCGTTCAAGGGACTATGTCGGAGCCTAGCGCGTTTCCACAAAGCTCAAGGAAGAAACGTTTACTTGTGGGTATACTTTCTGGGTAATGCAATTAAACAAGCATCGAATACCCATAGATGCTACAGGGACGAGACGGAGCGGCACATTTTCGACTTGTCTAATTGTGAGGATGCATATTATGTATGGGGGAAACTTGGGGAGACCTGGCTACGATTAGATTTCTTGATGTTATTATATTGAAAGATATTGGAACCGCTTTTGCCCTGTAATCACTTGTGTGGGGTTGACTTGAGTGAAGTTGTGAGATCAAATGAGTCTAAATCGCGTGGACTATGTCCACCCCCCTATCCTATCTGAGTACAAACTTCAGAAATAACAACAAAATAGCAATTAGCGAGCGACACTCGACAGTACGCCCCTGATCATTACACCAAAATGGCGTCCGGTTAATTACTTATTTATTGGTTTTATATTCTTATTGATTTACCTGGTTAGTGGTTACAATTCAAGGTTATGGTATTAAAAAATTGATAACGAATGATGCAACGACCACAGCACACTGTTCCCATTATTATTGTGGTTTGTTCGTTTCTTGATGTAATGGAGGGGATTAACAAAAGTATAAATTTGTCATGGTGAGATTGATAACTAGTGCTATTGTGTTTACACGACCAATCGTTACATCACATAATATAAAAACAAAATTTAAAAATATTCAATTTAAACAATTTTGTGTAAAAATGGATGAACTCAGTTTCGCATTTACATCAAAACGTTTAGCGCCACCTTTAGATGATACACGACATAAGGGTCAAGCAGGCAGAATAGGTGTTTTGGTGGTTCTCTTGAATATACAGGTGCACCCTATTTTGCCGCTATAAGTTCTTTAAAAGTTGGTGCCGATTTGGTTCACGTTTTTTGTTCTAGAGATGCGGGTCCCGTTATAAAATCTTACAGTCCCGAATTAATTGTGCACCCTTTATTAGATGATAAAGAAGCCGTTAAGAAAATTTCGCCGTGGCTCGAAAGGCTTCATGTTGTCCTAATCGGACCTGGATTGGGTCGCGAACCATCAACTTTTAATGTTATCAAGGAAATTATTTGTCTTTGCAGAAGTACGAAAAAGCCGTTAGTAATTGATGCGGACGGTTTGTTTCTCGTCACGCAAGAACGTGATATTATAAAAGATTATCCGGCACCCGGTGTGATCTTAACTCCGAATGCTGCGGAGTATGAACGTCTTATTGGTGCAGATAAGGGACCGGTGAAGGACGATAACAAAGCTATACTCGGTTTAGGAAATACAATTACCATTTTACGTAAGGGAGCGGAAGACCAAATTATGGATTACGCGAAAACTATAAAAGTTGTTGGTGGTGGATCTGGTAGAAGGTGCGGTGGTCAAGGAGATTTATTATCAGGTGCGTTAGCCACCTTTTATACATGGGCTTTACAACATGGTATGGAACCTGATGTACCTCACGACGATCGTGCAATGATTGCTTGTTTCGCTGCATGCCGTTTAACTAGAGAATGCAATGCGAGAGGATTTTTGAAAAAAGGAAGAGGAATGGTGTGTTCGGATATGATTGAAGAGATTCCATACGTATTTCGGGACCAATTTGAATTGCACTAATTTCCACATGACATTAATGTTATAAACTGCACTCGAATTTTATTAGAATTATTACCTAATTATAGTTAAAAAGAAATGTTTTATTGCTTACAATTGTTTTCATTTAATAGGTACATGAAATGTTTTTGATAATGTTTACCTAGAAAAATATGACTGACTTTTACAACAGTAAAATTGGAATTTTCAATAATTCTTATCAATTGTGATATTCTATGTATGACATAGGTACCTTACATATTTTAATAATTACAAACGGATGTATTGATATCAATAAACTATTTCATGATTGTTTATTCTCATCATTTAAGGGTTGATTTTAATAATTTACTATAACTTTTCCAAATGTTTTTACCTGAAATGGTAGAAGGGGAACTATGAAAAAAACTAATGAATGGCAGAGTAACCTTCAGGCACAGATGCTGCAGGTGGGACCAAAGCAACTGTAAGTTTGGTCCCTAGTAATCGTAGCATTATGTGGTTAATACATATTAAAGTGTACATAGTTGCTTTAAGCATTATGTGACTCCAAGACATAATCAATAATATTGTACATATCCTACCAATGTATTTTGGTTGTGGGGTGAGGTAGGAGTGTCGGTATAGTACAAGAAAATTAGTACCCATATGCTACCTCTGACCAGATATGTTCGCCTCCCAAAATCATTCGAGCTACCCATACCTGAGGGTACTGTAAAAAAAAGCAGCTCCAATCACAGCCATGTCCGGGTTGCATTCCCCAATATTGATCCTAGCTTCCAATTGACTCAATGCAAAACGTTCACAAAGTCTCATCCTCTACAAGATGATGATTCTAATTTCTAACAAACCCATATGGTGCATGTGCTTGTTTAGTTTACAGTGTTCAGGAAGTACCCTGTGCAGAAACTCAGTCTCTTTAGCATGACAACAGGTCTAGCACCAAGTTTCAAGTTCTGTCTATTGAGGTAATATATTTTTTACAAGGTAAGGTTTACTACGGTAAGTAGAAGTTCCAGCAAAGGAACAAAAAACACTTCCTTTGAGCTTAGTCATATCCTAATGAGTTGGTTTTATTCCAACACGCCCTTTAACCCAGGAGCAGTGACCCTCAGACACTATTCCTTAAGTAATTTTGCAATGGGCTGATATCTGCTCTCATTGTGTTCTAGCGTGTGCAGTGTTCAGTGTAGTAGTGTGTGTTGTTCCCGTTGGTGCATTTGATGATAAAAGAGTTTTTATAGGTATTTTATTTTATTTTTGCTGTTTTTGTTTAGTTTCTTGTACTGATGAAGCCCCTTATTACGAAAGTGGATTGTGGATTACGATAGGAGGGTGAACATAGTCCACGTGTACGTAGGCCTCAAATTGAGCCTTTTCGTTCCAGCATGCTCTTTAACCCATATATACGAGCTCGGGGGTGTTGCTGCTTGCTAATACTTGCTCTAGTGCATGGTGACATTCGGCAACCAACTTCTTTAGGTGAGTTTTGTTCTTTACGTTACCTATGCATAAGAACTTTTCTTGCACTAAGCGTTAAATCTACCAATTCTGACTTACATTCGGAAATCTGCCTAGTGAAGATGAATATGTTAGGTTGCGATGCCACTTCCGCATCTATAAGAAGATGTGGTAGTTTTTCCCTAATATAAATCGAGGGATGAGTGAGTCAGATCGCCCCTTTAGGATTTAGCAGTCGCTTAACTGCCTCGCCCAGAATTCGAGAGTGGTCCATCTCAATACCTCGGCTATTCAACAACTCCTTGGTTTCCAGACGCAAGGCTGCCAACACGAAAGTGGGCGAAACGTTAACTTTCTCAACTATGAGACGGTTCTATCCCGGAAGTCGTCTTTATCCTACTGACTCTGGTCGTGGAAGCCTCCGCTCTGACATTTGGAAGTTTGATTAATACGGGTAGGGTTAGGTAGGTACGTACCTAGTAGATGTTCATTTTTTGGAAATTGTAGCGGACAGAGTACGTACACCCGTGGATAGTGGGAAACGAACCGATGGGTACGCTTAGGCGTTAGGTTCTATATGAGAATAAAATAGCACGCAGAATGCCCTTTCCATCCGTTTACCTATATTATTATATTCTCGTTAACTGGTTGAACAGGCTCTGGAAAGCCCAAGCAGCACGCCTCCTTTCACTCCTCTACTTTAGGGTGCCCGATTGACGAAACACGAGGCCTATTAATTTTTTTGTCCACTTAGAATTCAAACCGATTCGTACATTTGCAATGCCTTCCCGGAAAGGCGAGTGACATGTACCGAGCATGCGGAACATAATCTGCAAAAGCCGCTATCAACTACGCGACGACAAGGAAGACATAGCAAGTCCACCAGTGAGCTAATATGCCGTAGATCAATCACGTCCAGCGCCGACGGCTGCCATGAAGTGCCCACAAACGAAAACCCATACCATCCCGAATTGTGACCCTCTTTTCCGTCATCCCTTAGAAGCGACCAGAAGCATCAGAACTCACAGCGACATCGGAATACGGCCCTTGACAGCGCGCAAGCCGTCCAATTTAAAAGTTCACAACCTTCAATGGGAAATTCTACTAGCGACGTGAAGTTATTGATGGATACCACCTACCACCATGTTATTTGGAAACACGTTCAGGAGAGTCCCCTTAACGGCTCGCGGCTGTGTAGGTTGTTCTAGTGGGTGCGGTACAGAAAAAAAAGGGGCATTTTAGAGTACAAGCATGCCGCTTGGCATAGTTGTTCGCCTGAGATCAAGAGGAACGATTTTTTCCGGAGCACATAAATTTTCATCCCTTAAGGGGCGGGGCCAGGGGTGGACTTCGAATAAATGGGTAATTTTTCTAAAATTGACATTTTTGGGCACATTTTAAATATAGGGTGGAGTGCATTTCACATAAATGGGACACATCAAACCGAATAAAAATGGTCTCGATCCACTGTGATTGATTTTAAGTCTTACGACATCCGAAATTTCAGACGTTAAATAAAATAGTGGATGCACGGCAAGTTTAGTATCATTTCAAACTAATTTATTGTTATAGGTATATATTTTATTTTTTTTATCAGATAACAAATATGTTGTTCTTAGATTATGTCAAAAAATTATGGTTATAGAAAAAGTCCATAGCGCCAGGGATTCGTTAAGCCACAATGATGCGCCGTACCAGGACAAGCACAGAATGAAATTAGATCCATAGTTACATATCAATGGTACCTATCTCTTCGGTGTCACGTGGTAGTTGGTTTCTGGAACTAAATAATAAATTAGAAACAATATAAAATAGAGCTAGTGGCATTCTTTACTTTGTGTTTTGGCAAGCACCTTTACATTTATTGCAATTCAGAGTACATGGTAAGCGATTTTTTTTGCATATACACCTCATAGTTTTGCATCCTGAAATTGGACAGCCACAGCGGTCAAGTTCCCTGCATGCCGACCAAATTTCAGGGAGAGAGGACCACACAGGGTGCCATCCGTTTTCGGTCATCGTCCAACCCCAACCCTCGGCCGAAGGAACTTCATCTAACGTAAACGTTAGGGCGCGGCCCCAAATTTGTCCTGCTTGATAAGCCGACCTGAGAATGTGCTGCCAAAGTGCCGCCGATGTTGGTGGAATCAGGCTTAGGGGCTTATTCTCCGTTGCGAAAAGATGTTTTCTGGCGTCATTCACCGAAAGACATTGGTCACCCTTTATACCATAAAGTTTTGCAGTGTACTGCTCGAGTGCCTGTAATGTGCTCTCTTCTGGGACAGAATACGATGGTAAAGAAATGGACTTGAAGGCCTGTGTGAAATTCTCAGACCAGAACTTCCAAGCTGTCTTCTTTCCCTTTGATGGGAAGAACGAAGTAGAATCACAGCCTGAAAAGGCATGAAAGCCACGTAATGCTATAGATCTATCCTCTCTCATAACATGAGCCATGCCGTGTACTGCAATATAGTGCCTATTTTGGGCTGTACCATACAAAACCCAAAGCTCCTCTAGACCAAATTGTTCTAATGTATGGAAATGAGACACAGCCAGTACAACGACATCTGTGTCCGTGCTACGAATTAATACTTTCTTCGCACCGTTGACTACTGCATCTTTAACGTGGAGCATTATTCATCCGTCTGCCTCTTCCATATTATTGCACTGGACGTGTTGAAGATGAGTTGCTGTGCCAGTTGACTTGATATGACTGTCGACGTTAGTAACAACTTGGATGGCTCCGAGACCTGAAAGCAACACCTCAGCAAGGAAACGGAACAATTCCTGTTTGTTGAGATAGTTTTTCAGGTAATCATTCCAATCCTTTGGTAGCGAACCTGATACGTAAAGAAATATTTGTAAGTTTTACTTCTGAACAAATCAAACCTACTACGCCAAAAGTACCTTTGAGTGGAAGCTGCTGTCGTCGAACACCTTTTCCACGAATATCACGTGCTTTTTGATGGTTGCATCAAAGTATAGGTCCCATACAACGTCCACTCGTTTAGCACCAACCTTCTCAGCTAATTTACAAATATGGGGTTTTAATTGGCTTTCATATTATTTAAGAAACGTGCCTTGTCCTGGTGTAGGCTTAATATTGTGAACCAAGACTGCTCCGTCAAATACAATAGAATCGCAGTTACTCGGCTCTCCATGATTTGGAACATATTTTGTTATTATTTCTACTAGTTGATTCTTCGAACCGGAGCGAATCGCCCCATTCAAGGAAAGGGATGGCGGGCACTGCTGATTTTCGTGTTTGAAAAAGAGGTCCATATCAAGATCACGACTGATGCTTACAACAAATAGTCGTGAGAATAGCTGCATATTACGCAGTTCCTGGTCTCTTTTAGCAAGAGATGGTTCATTGGCCTTTTGCGGTTTGAAAATTTTGACGGGTGACTGACGTATGGGAACAAACCACGAACCTCATAAATAAAAATGGACTGCTAATAGCATATATGCCTACTTCATCGCTTTTGACCCCACCAAGGATCCGCCATGATGAGCGCAAATATTAGTAACATATATTCTGGTAACATTTGGATACTTGTGTTGGAGATCGGTCATTGTTGGTACCTGTGCTAGCAGCTGATTGGATTGTTACTTTCTTGTGTCAAGCCACAGAACGGGCACAGGATTACACTGCTATATGTAATCTGTGGTCAATCGTGATATAACCCTTTAGATTTTAACAGTTAAGAAGGCAATAAAGTTGTTTATAATAATAGCTGTATTCGTTTTATCAAATTCAACTGAGAATCTCAGCTATGAACTGAAAAATGTTATTTTTTACGTGATCCGAATTACATTTCAAATTTTCGCGGTTGAATTTGCGCTCATCATGGCGGACGCTGTAAGGTGTCATTTCGAATACATGTGATTATCAGTCCATTTTTATTTATGAAGTTCGTGGAACAAACACACTTTTGGATTTCGAACACAGTCGCTCTTGTACAAATAAGTCTTCGTACAATTTCTTGCCTTTGTTCTCTATGTTGTAAAGTGCCTCCACAGACTGATTTCCTACGACTACACGTGTGTCTAGAGTGAAGAGTTCTTTTTCTCGTACCAAGAATGGATTATCGCACTGTAGGAAGCTTTCTTTCAAAGCTTGGCACTTGTCAAGAAACTTCTTCTGAAAACTAGAGTACTGCTCATGGTGTGTACTCGTATCTTCACCGTTGTCATCGGCTCCTTGAAATTCGGCAAGCAGCCTTGCTACTTCTGGGCCACCAACTGTCCAGCGCCGGAGTGCTGACGCATCGTGTGTGAGACCTACTGCCCCGCCCCTATCCTTTACTGCCGCGTTGTTTTGTTCATGGACTTGGTCTACCCCCAATGCTGAGAAAGGCCTACGAGTTTTAGGCACAGAAAATTTTCCTGCATAAAAAACCACAACTTCAACATACCCACATAAATGGCTAGATATGTCATACCCTGTAGAAATTAATTTCCCTAATCTGTTAGTATATATACATAGGTAGCTACATAAGCTCACCATCAGACTTCATTAAATTGTTGAACTATGGTTTCAAAAATTATCTACGCAGATCGTAGTTCGTTGATCTAACGATATATTTCATATTAATTAAATAATCGTCTTGGGTGGTGTTAATATCTAGCTAAAAATATCATTATAGCAAAATATCCCATTTATTGGAAGTCCACCCCTGGTCCCACCTCCTAAGGGATGAAAATTCATGTGCTCCGGAAAAAATCATTTCTTTGGGCCTAAGGAACAACTTTGCGAAGTGGCATGCTTGTACTCCAATTTGCCCCTTTTTTTTTAAATATTGGATGTACCGCACGAACTATTCGCATTTGTACAGACTATGGGCACGCTAGTCGTTTCACATGATTATGATATGGTTGGTTGAGTCTGGACCATCAGACGATTGAGTGATAGCAAAACATAGGTTTAGTCAGAGTAGTCTCTACAGCCACAAGATGTTTTTCCGAGATGGGCACCCAGCAAGCCTACCGAAGATTTGATCCGAGATCAACACTGAGATGCCTAAAATTGGATGCGATGAAGGACTTGATCGGTTGAATACCAATAAATCGGCGTTACATTTGGTCTCTGTTGCTACAATATAGAAAAGAGCGTGTGAGTGTAGGTGTTTTTATTATAAAATCTTTGTGTGTGTATATGTAGTAGCATTGAATAACTAAGTATTTCTTATTCAATGATAATAGTCTTAATAGCCTTTAATAGACACTAATAATAACTTTATAATGGATTATACTTGCTACAATTGTTAATCCAATTTATTTGCTTAAATAACATGAATGCGTTAATGGTCATAACATCCTGTTAATATTTTTCTTGTGCATTATATTACTATACACTTGTGGCTGTTTTTTCCTTGATTGAGATGTTGATGTTGATGATATATTTGTTTATTCAGATTAATATTGTCAATGTCTACGCAAACGTCCTTCACAATGATACGTGTACCTACCTAAATCCTTTTTGACATGCATGTAAATATATGAAAGAAAGTGAAACAGAGCTTCTCTTTTGGACAGCATTTCGAAATGATGCACAGTGAGTGGGTGTGAGAAATTTATGCCAGGGAGTTGACGGGAACCATTATAGATACCAGACAAACCATTTTCTGATTTCTGCAAATGGGGTAAACAATTAAAGCTACTTATTTGTTTTACGTTAGTAGGTGTTTCAATCAGCCGCACCAAGGTGAAATAAAATTCGAAAATTGTGCATTCCACATTTCTCATACTCATCGCTTGCCAAGATCTTTACGCGGAAAGTACAATCTCGGTACCTGAAAGTGTCATATCAATAACCTTTTGGTAGTTTTGGGTGCAGCGCTGTATATCGTCTAGGCTAGGGTGTGTGCTACAATATTCATTTCAAGAAGAGCTCCTTCTCAGACGTATTTCTGCTTTCCTGTTCTGAACGAACTCATTTACTGGCATATTGTAGTCAAATTTTTCGTCTTTCTTTTCGTTTATTAAATTGAGTAATGTTGTGTAAATAGGTCTGCGTTGGATACATATATAGACTTTAAATAGAAATTTCTTGCTAAGATATTCTTCTTATGGTTGTAGATTTCATCGCACCTATGCTTTATAAAAAAGAAGCGCAGATTTTATATCTGCACCCCACCACGTTTTTACTACCATTTTTAAAAAGTTCAGTCCTTGTGTGAGCACGTATTGAATTAATATTTGATGTGTGATTTTGATGCAGAATCAAACCTACGTATTTGACCTGCCTCTGTAAGTTAAAGTTTGCATTAAGTAGTAGTAAATTGCTCTATATTCCATGTACATGATTACGATGTGCCATTTCTGTACCTTTTGGAATAGTGCATCTATTACGAATATTAAATTGTCATACCTTCTTTGTTCAGTGTAAACGCGAAGATTGTTCGCATATTGCAAGATTTTCAAGGAGTTGTGTGGGTTTTTCATAGTGTGGAGGACTGTCGAGTAGATCTTGAAAACACCGGGCTGAGAACTGACCCTTGGCGGAGACCGGCATCGTCCGCGATTTTTCCAAAAATGCTATTAAGCCTTGTTAGAGCTGCAAAGTATTCCAATTTTGGAATATTCTTAACCAACTTAAGAAACCCAGTCAGTCCTCAACGACTAATGAACAACATTTTAAAACAAACTTTTCTTTAATCGGTTGTCAGGCGGGATATTGTTGGAAAAAATCCACATTCCAAAATGTTTATCGTGGTAGATTCCTAGTTTGGTGTGATTATAGCTAATAATAAAAGTACCTAAGTAAATACACTCAAATTTTCTATTTTATACGTACAGGAGAACTGCATCTATGGGAAAACTATGGATAGGAAAATGTTGAAAATTTGATGACATACTAAGGTCTGTGGGGGGCATACGATTAAAATATTTCGGCATTTATGGAACTTACGGTTATACGTCCGTTAGATTAAATGAAATGTTCTGTATATTAATACATTTTCACATTCTAATATGAGCCCTCCACCATCACCACCCACCCTCACATTGTCGACTCATTTTGTCATTTTCAAGAAAATCGATTCTCTATAAAAATTCCTACTTGTTCGAAAAATCATAAAACGCCTAGAAAGGGCTAAGTATTCCAATCAATTGAATACACTGGACTATACTCGTACCTATACAAGGTGCGCAATTGAAAAGGAAACACGCCTGTTTTGGGAAACTTAGATTAGTTTCTTAAAAAAACGCTCGGACAGGTCGATTTTTGATTTTTGGGGGTCAATTTTTGATGTCAAACGTGACATTGACACATCACCCCCTCCTAACCCCACCAACCCCTAACTCAAGAATATAATTAGGAAAAGGGCGTCGAGCGACCTCTCATTTGAACCGTCTTTCAATTCTCTATGCGACAGCATATGACCGAAATTAGTTTTATTCAATTTTTAGAGAATCAAGAGACCTTTAAATGAGTCACTCGACAACATTACCGTAATTTTTGTTTTCGTTGTTGACCTGACAAAGTCAAATTTGACATCAAAATGTGCCGGATTTTTCCTAAACAACACCTCCACCTTAGTTAATTTAGAGCGTCCTTTTCATGGGGACGAAAAAAATTGAATAAACCTAATTTCGGCCATGCTGTCGCATAGAGAATTAAAAAACGCTTCAAATGAGGGGTCGCTCGACCTCCTTCCCGATTTAAATTTTTGAGTTATGGGGGGCTGATATGTCAATGTCAAGGTTGACATCAAAAATTGTCCCCCAAAAATCAAGAATCGACCTGTCCGAGCATTTTTTTAAGAAACTAGTCTAAGTGTCCCAAAACAGGCGTATTTCCTTTTCAATGGCCCAGCCGGTATGTATAATACACCGGAGTAACCACCATGGCCCATGGGAGACTGATGCAGCGAGTCGGAACAGTATTTGCAGATCTCAATCATCAGTCAACTAATGATGAAGACTGGAAGTGCCAGTAATGCCAATATATTTTAATCGTATGTCACCCACAGACTTTTCATTTTCCTAATCATAGTTTTTCCCTAATCGATCGATGCAGTTTCCGGAAGGTCGCCCTGTATAACTCAAATACATTTCACTCCCATACTTTGGTAAAAAAATCCCAAAAAATTACCCGTAAGTATCTTTAAAATTCCAATTCAAATACCTACCTTTTAAGTTTTAATGCAAACACAGAAATCCGGTATTTATAAATTGAACTGTGCATTTTGTAATTCGGTATACATAGGTCAAGCAATTCGAAATTACGATATTAGATACAAAAAACGTGCTCGTTGTTATATCTAAACATAAACATAGCCAAAGTACACCAAACACTTACCGAACGCAAACATCTATAGAAACATTTTTTTCATTTTTGTAATGTGAAAGCCAAATAAACGTTTTAGAAGGCTTTGAAATCTAGAAATACAGCCATGCGTACAAAGTACCTTTAATGAATGAACAAATTAATTGGCTTTATTGATTCGCCATTATTTTACAATCTCGATCATAACAAGAATTCTTGATCATTAGGTTTCTTTGATATGATACGTTTAGTAGTCCAGTCATTTTAAACATGAACATTGCAAAAAATCCTATATTAGGTTTGACTTTTTTATGTTGTTAGGTTCAGTCCCAGTAGTAAATACTCAATTTTGCAACTTCGAAAAAGTTTTGGAAACTTTATTAATAATAATTAATTAATAATAAGTTAATAATCGAAAGAAAAATCCAAAATACAAAGCAATGGTCGTCAACAAAAGAGAATAAGTAGAATTGAAAGTCAAAAATAAGAGAACAACACGTTGTGTGCCAAAAGAAATCTGTGAAAGTAAAGAAAACGAGAGCTAAAAATCGTGTTAGAGTAACGGAAAGAGAGGCCCGCACGTTGAGGCGCCAAAAATCCTGATTACGGTACCAATCATTTGTTGCCGTAACACGATTTTTGGCGCCTCAACGTGCGGGCCTCTCTTTCCGTTACTCTAACACGATTTTTAGCTCTCGTTTTCTTTACTTTCACAGATTTCTTTTGGCACACAACGTGTTGTTCTCTTATTTTTGACTTTCAATTCTACTTATTTCTCTCCTATCACTTATCGTTTGTCTAGTCATCATGTTTTCATTTAAAATGGATGTCAATCGCTCACACAAACCCAAATTTCGATACAATTTTGTTTAACTTCTCTCCATAATTTTCTTTAGCTACCTTAACGTGATGTTACCTCTCCTTTTCACTTGCTTCTACTTATGTGCTATGATGTTGAGTTACTTTTGCTCGTTTCATAAATCTCATTCACTACTCTCTTCCTACCACTCATTTCTCACTTCTTTCTTTACCACTTCATAACTTTTTCTTACTTTACCACTTTACTTCAGTGCTTTGGATTCTCTTCGTGAGTGTGCTTCGTTCGTCTCATTTTGCTTTTGTCGACGTTTTGTCGGATTTTGGTGATTCAGCGATACCTGCATTCATGGAAGTCTCTAAGGTCTCTCTTGCTTTCTTTCTACTTTGGAATAATGTTTGTGACAAGTTTGTGCTTCGCCTTTGCTCCATATTGCGAATTTATTTCGGCTTTATTGCGATAATCAAACCTTGGTATTGTTTCATTAGGACAGATGCTTCCCTGGTTATCAATCCACACAAAACAGAGTTCTTTATCTTCGTTCTTTCTCTCTGTCTATCTCTTCTCAACTAGGTATCTTCGTCTTCTTCTTGTGACGCGATCACACGCCTTTGCTCCAGTCGACTTTGTGTCGTCTTGCGTAAGTCGATAAAATTAGTGTTTAATAGGACATCTGCTCACCTGTTTTCGCTAACGTTGCATGAAGGTTTCGTGTACTTACTTTCTCTTGAGTATTTTACTCGTTTGTTTCTTCAAACTTTCGTTTAGGTTGCTCTGCTTTCTTGTTGCTCGATACAATACCTTTGCTTTAAATCGATATGTTTCGGATTTATGTGTTGTTCGAGACCCCTTTTGTTGTTTAGTCAGGAACTTATGCTTCTCCTGGTTTTCATCAAAAACGTATTCTTTACGGCTTTTACAACATTTAAGTGGTGTGTTTTTATTCGTTAGTTAAAGTTTCTCTATGGTTTTCTTGTACTGATTCTTCTCTCTCTCTCTACTCATTACTGTTATCTTTCTTTCTTTCTTTCTTTCTTTCTTTCTTTCTTTCTTTCTTTCTTTCTTTCTTTCTTTATTCCTCTTATTCTCTTTTGTTGACGACCATTGCTTTGTATTTTGGATTTTTCTTTCGATTATGGTTTATGGCTTTTGGTAGTAGTCCCCGTTCACTCAGTTACAGAGCCGGCTGGTGAGCGAGCGAACCCAAATGTCAATGATGCTTAGATTAGGGTTTTACCCACAAAATGTTACTTTTACTTTACAATTTCTTTTTGATTTTGACCAAACTGGTTCCCGCTAGGTTCTCCTTCAGATAGGAGTGGTCCTCAACCGCGTCGCCTCACGACCCATCTGATTGTATTGTAAGGTTAGTTTGCATCGCTACCTGATTTTGGCTCCGGTACCCCGTACTGGGAAGAATAGTTGCTCTACGGTACTTCATATTCTTCTATCTCTGGTGAAATCTAGGATACCTCTTTTACCTATTTTTCATTACCGTCCTTTCTCTTCTCCTTCCATGTAACTCTTTTTTTTACTTCATGGTTGGTCCACTTTTGTTGTTTTCTTTTGTTTACTTATTGATATTTACTTCCTTGTGTCGTAAGTATTAACTCATTTGGTTTCGCTTTTGGCGTTCTCTTTCGTTTCGCCTACTAGCTCAACTTTTGTTGGGGGGGTGTTACGTTCCTCGTTTATTAACTTAGTTCGCAAGAATCAATCATATCAATTTCTTTATCAGAATTACAGATTACAATTTCTTAATTCAATGTTTTGCTAATAGAGTCCACTTTCAATACTTTTGGTACTACTTTTCCTCCGCATTTGCTCTATTCTACGCGAAGCGTTATCTCTAACCACATCGGCTTCGTTGGTTCCCTTACAGCTTTTCTACTCGGCAACGAAAACAACTGATATCGCTGTACTGTAAATTATTCTATTGGCTGTCAATGTAGTCATTTAGTTTCTGATTGGCTGATCCTCGGCTAACTAAATAAAATATTTCATCTTAAAAACGGAACAAGCACTTCACTAGGGAATATCTCCGTGCTGATATAAATAGCAACTCGATTTTCAACCGCGTATCTTTTTCTATTCTACTTCCAACCAACGTTACTAAGTGCTACGGAAATTTCACAAGTTTCTCATATCGATATTAATCGTCTATAAGTGAAAGTTTTCCACAAATAGTGATTATTTAGAATCATCTGCTTATTCTAAGTACCATTAAAACGTGATATTACGTCTTTTGGCATTAGTACCGCTACGTTAAAAGTGTCCACGCTCTAGGATTAATTTCCTTGAGGTATGTAGAAAATTCTTTTGTAACAATTACCGTGTCATTCTTAAATTCCTCGACAGTAATTTATATTATTTGTCCTAGCGTTTCCTACCCCGTTTACTTTTGGAGTACATCTTTACTTGTTGGTTACCGCCATTTTGTTAACATCACCTGAAATTATTGCTGATCCGTTGCTATTGAACATCGATGGTTATTTTGCTGCCAAACTACATATTTGCTGTTCACCAAATCATCTTTAATTATTCCTGTGTGAAGAAATTGATTTATTTTGGAAATTACAGGCTGCCATCCTGTGCCATCTTGTGTCAACTTCTGAAAATAAGATTGATAAGTTATTTGAATTATTAACCTTACATTTCTTGCTGAACTTTACCTGAATTTTGTTACTGTTTATGGTAAAATTTGATTATACTAAATTACGTAATCACATTTCATATTTTTGCTTCAATTTAAAACATTTAATTTATTCATTTTGTTTACTACTCAATTAATTTTGCATTAACTTTGTTCGTTACTTTAAAAATTACTTTTATTATTTGTGTATTATCTTTTACCTTGAAGATTTAATTCGCTAAAGTTAAAGTTTAAAAGCTAATTGCTATTATTTTCAATATCAACTCTCGGAACGAGTACTGACCAAAGTCGGTGATTATTACTTTCAGTCGGTCTGCTTGTCGCAGCCCTATTAATTTTCTTGTTAATCAACCTTTCTGTTTAGATAACTCAGCGATATTGACGTTGCGCAACGGCGATAATCGGATGTGTTTTTGGTAAGCGTTGTTTAATGACAACTACGTACTGACTTTCGTACAGCTACCGAGACGGTTGCTGATATATTTGTGTGTATTATTTTTGTGTTATTAATTGTACATTGTTGTAATATGTAAACTTCATTCCCTGCAAGGTAAAAGTTAAACCCCCTTTACTGCTTCACTCCTGTGAAGAGTTGTTTTGTAAAATTTGTTCCGATTGTGTCAATGTTATTTTGTTTTGATTCATTATAACCACCACTATCATTATTTTAGTGTATTTCTTTATCGAATACCCACTTTCTCTTTCAGAAATCATATCTCTGTTATTATTATTATAAGCTGCTAAGCTCTTCGTAGTTCTGATTACCAGCTTGTCTTTACTAAAGAACTATCGTGGCGCCCTAAAAGGTATTTGACTATATTTGTTAACTATAACTTACTATAAATTTAAATTCTATACTCATTATTCCCACGCCCATTAGATTGCCCCTTATAACTGAGCTTATCGAGTCATTGCATTTTTCCTGATTACGGTACCAATCATTTGTTGCCGTAACAGGGGGCGCCAAAAACCGCGATTTTTTCGGACTTTTTTCAGTGTTGGCCTCGTAGCTCAAAAACTACGAGTTATAGTGCGAAGAATATGATAATCTTTTTTAAACTAGACTAAATTTTCTACAATTTGAGCCTAACTGGAAGTCTGTAAGTATAATAGTTTCCGAGATACAGCTCTTCAAAAATAGGCAATTTTTCCCAAAATCTTTTTTCAACGTATGATCCATGTTTCGAGCCAGATATTGCCACAACGACGTGCCCTACGACTCTTGTCACGGAGAAAAAAATTGTAGGACATTTTATCACCTTTTATTTAAGCATAGATGCATTCCTGTGGGCCTAACAGTTCTCGAGAAAAAGACGGAAAACCGGAAAACAGTGAAATCCTCCACATATGTATACAGAGAGCGTATAAAGTTTCAAAACCTTTTTTTTTCTTTTTTCCCGTAGGAATTTGCGAAAAACGCTTGAACACGTCAAATTGATTTGTTTTGAAAGAAGTATTTTGAGACCATTTTCATTTTTCCACCCCCCTCCGTTTTCAAGTTATGACGTCAGAGCCATTTTTTTTAAATACAACCACCTCCATTTTTTAGTGGATTTGGATAGATCATAGAATTCTGATTTAAGTAAATATGAACATTTTAGCTTTCTGGCCAATAGTTTCCGAGATATTAATTTTTGAAAGTAAAAAATGTAGACTATTAGTGGTAATACTGATTGCGCTGTTTTGTAATGGGGAATCGGTTATCATCAACAAAAACAAAATCCTTATCGAGAAAAAAATACCAATGATTTCTTTTTAATACGTAGGTACTAAACAAGTCACAAAAGTAATAATAACGGAAAAATATTGATTAGGGACAAAATAGCACAATCAGTATTACCAATAATCAGTCTACATTTTTTACTTTCAAAAATTAATATCTCGGAAACTATTGGCCAGCAAGCTAAAATGTACATATTACTTAAATCAGAATTCTATGATCTATCCAAATACACTAAAAAATGGAGGGGGTTGTATTTAAAAAAAATGGCTATGACGTCATTACTTGAAAACGGAGGGGGGTGGAAAAATGAAAATGGTCTCAAAATACTTCTTTCAAAATAAATCAATTTGACGTGTTCAAGCGTTTTTCGCAAATTCTTACGAGAAAAAAGAAAAAAAAAGGTTTTGAAACTTTATACGCTCTCTGTATGTAATAGCATTAGTATGATTAGAAGACATTTTCTGATTATTCTTATTTAGCCTAGCGAACGAACGCTCAAAAAGGGCTTGTAGACAGACTTTTTGATCCTAATGCTTAAATAAAAGGTGATAAAATTTCCTACAATTTTTTTCTCCATGACAACGGTCGTAGGGCACGTCGTTGTGGCAATATCTGGCTCGAATCATGGATGATACGTTAAAAACAGATTTAGGGAAAATGCCTATTTTTGAAGAGCTGTATCTCGGAAACTATTATACTTACAGACTTCCGGTTAGGCTCAAATGGTAGAAAATTTAGCCCAGTTTAAAAAAGATAATCATGTTCTTTGCACTACAACTCATAGTTTTTGATCTACGAGGCTAAAACTGAAAGAAGTCCGAAAAAATCGCGGTTTTTGGTGCCCCCCCCCCCCCAGTTTCCACAAGTTTTTCGAAGTTGCAAAATTGAGTATTTACTACTGGGACCGAACCTAACACCATGAAAAAGCAAACCTAACATAGGATTTTTTGCAATGTTTGTATATTTTTGTGTTTAAATTGACTGTACTATAGGTTTTTAGCTGTGTTTTCACTAGATCATGAAGTAACTACTATTGCAGTATTTTTCACAGCATTGCACTGATAGATGTCTATATACACAACTTATTCTTGCTAGTTGAACCTCATTTTCATGTTATGCCTTCGTGGAACGAGGTTGTTTTTTTTATTTTCGATGAGAATACATACGTTGTACCTATTTCAAATTTAAAAAAATCTAGTGAAATTACTTGTTTTTATTATTATGCTTAAGTTATGGAATTTCACAGTGTTTTTAGTGAAAATTTAGTGGGATAAATTCAGACAGAATTTGAATGTAACGCTTTTCTCTACCATTTTTCGTTTTGCATAATTTTACTTCTATAACAAAACGAAATTTGAAACTGAAATAATTTTAATTTGTCCTGGTGTGGTTTTGCTCAACTCATAATTTATTCGAGTAAGAAGCACTGAGAAGTGACTGGTTTCAAGATGTTATAAATAAAATATGTCGAATGTTTTATGAATCCTGACAAAAAGGCTTATCTGTAGTCTGGCGAAACACTCTCTGTGAAGGGTGTGGGGGGGGGGGGGGGTTGATTTGCAATGATTTTTTAGATTGGTTCGAAAATTAAAAGCAAAAAGCAAAAAAGCTTGTCTCACATAAAACACATAGGAGAAAACGTTATTATCACTAGCCAATTACCGTTTTTTTAACAAAATTCATGCCGTGACAGCCTCTAGTTAGTTTTTCTAATGTTTTGTCGAAAATGTAAGGGCGCTTTAATCTAAAAGCGATTCAAAATAAAATATTAAACACTGTAATTTATAAAAAATTTATGCAAGTAAAATGGATGTCGATTGCCACTTACTGAAAGCGATGAAAGATAAAAACTTTCTCCTATTAAAAATTTAATCGAGTTTCGCCTAAATAAAAAAAACCGCTTGCTTTGCACACGCAACTTGCAAAAGCGAAAAAAATAACAGATTAGTTTAACTCTTTCGTTCCGTTTAGGCAATGTAAAGAGATGTAACGTAAAATTTGGAATAAACATCAGGGGATTATGTTTGTACTAAATTACGATACTTACTTACTGAAAAAAGTTAACAGGTTTTGTCGTTGTTTGTAAAACGATCTTTTTTGCGATTATACGGTACGTATTTATCAATGTAGAACTGGGCCTGGTTTAGGGCACAAAAAGCTTCCTCGTACGTAGATAGATTTACAATCGGGTTGTGAAAATGTAAGGGAACGGACTAATATTAAAATGGAATTTAATTGAAGTTGTCACTAAGAGAAAACGAAACAGAGCGGGAGTGACAAAAAGGCATTTCGATGCTTGTAATAACCTTAGGACTTTTCAAGAGCTCAGACTGCCCATCTTTCTCCAATTATTCTTGTGAAAAGCACTTTTGTACCACTGAAAATGTGAGAATGATAATCCTGCGCAAGGACAACGCAGAGGGGTTTCTAAATTTCTGATTGGTTCAAACTCCACGTTGGTGTCCTGAAATTCTTCCCGCGGGTATTTCTACAGTAGTAGCTCTAAACGCTGCACGAAGTATACTAATTTCGGGAAATTTACGTACGAGAGTAGACTTGTAGTTTGTTTACTTCATTGGACAAACACATTTAGTGAACTAGTGTTACATTCCGATTGGGTAAGTAAATGTTTAACATGTACGAGTAAAAGAAATTGTCGTGCTTGAACGATGTAGTAACAGGTCCTTTTCTATTAGTACAACAGACGAACAACTTTTGATAAGTTAGAGTGCAGACAAACATTCATTTCAGAGAGTGATGTATGGCAATTCCAAACAATACCACTACTATTTGTAGAATAATTTTCACGTACTTTTATCTATGTGAAATGTAAAAAATACTTATAACAATGTGTAGGTAATGACTCCTGTTCACAAAAAACCGGAATTATTGGAGTTTTACATTTTCAATTCAAACAACTTTGTATATTTATGAGTGATATGAATATCAAGATAAATTATTCCAAACTTAGCCTTTACCTCACAATAAATTTGAAACGCAAGCACTGATTTTGTTCGTGGGTTTGAATCTAATAACACATATGAGCTATTAGTCCTTCAAACATTTTAAAAATATTTACATACGGGAGCTTCTTAGGAAGTGACTCTTTAATCCCACCCAAATTAGACCACACTGTACATATAAGACCAGCCTATAATATTTAAATAGTCATATACGATAAGCATATCATGATGTGCCAGGTTAGTCCCGTAATTATAATGGTTTACAAATCAAAGTCTTAAGGCACTGATTCCATTGGGCTACCAATAGGCAAGCGTACAGGTAACCTGGTGTCTGCCAGATCTTACAGAAAGTGATAGGGATTCGCAGAAAACAGGAAAGAAGGGTTAGAGAGGGAAGGTACAACGAGAAATATGGGGAAATGATGGTGGAAAGGATACCTACATACTTAAGGGGTGGGCTAAATATTAAAAAGAAAACATTGACAGGGAGGTATAATAGGTGCGATAATGAGGAAGCGCTCAATAAATATTGATGGGAGAACGGGAGAAGAAAGTGTAGAATGTTTGGGGAAGGGTGGGAAAGAAAGGAATTAGAAGGAAGTACTGTGGGATGGGAGGAGGTTGAAGATTAATCTTAAATTTATTCTGCTTGATTTTGATGTTATGTTGTTTAAATGGGTAATTTGGGGCATTATTGTGAGGGAATCCATTTGATAAATAAAGGCTTAAATTCAACTTACAATCTAGTAAAATAAAGCAAGTAGCCACAAAAATAACAAAGTAATTAACAAAACTAAATGTTCTTCGCAACACAACATCGTTTTAATTTAAGTAAAACTAACAGTATTATTCACAAAATTGACTATGGAAATTAAAGCAGTGCTGATAATAAATTGAACCAATAAAATATTTGGATAAGTAACATTATTAGATGATGTTTTTCTTAAAAGTATGTACAGATGATATGATTTTTGCTGACCGTGTTGATGGAAAGTGATGTCTTTCAAATGGATTGAATTATAATTATGGAAGAGGCTTTTTTCTCTCTCAAGAGTTTCAAATTATAGCATGAAGATGTAACTTCAAAATTAGTAAAATGGATAAAGAAAAAACTAAAATAGAACACTAATTAATTTAAGTTTAAATTACATTTTTTATGCGTGTACTCTACCATTTTCAACCCACATTAAAATAGAACACTTAAATGCTTTGGAAATTAAAAATATTTTAATTTACTGCCAATAAAAGTAAGAAAATTAGACTTACGAACAATAAAATTCAAAATCAAAGCGTTTTTATTGAAAAATGCATTTTACAATTTGCAAGAATTTGAAATTAGTGTTAGAACCAAAACCATAGATATATAAGTATCAGAATGTGACATATGCGAATGTTTTCCATAACAATGCATTAATAAAATTATTATTATTATTATTATTATAGAACTTTTCCAATAAAATACACTAATGCCAATCCCAAAAACGTACACTAACAATTTTCAATTAGTAATTTATGTAAGTAGAGTAGGAGTAGGTTCAAAATCTCGTGGCACTCGAGATGTGTGGCGGGATTTATTTAAACGCGATACTACGATACTAATATGAAGTTCTATAAATAATTACACCTATATTTATTTACTCTACATATTTAGGATGGCATTTTACCTACCAATGTTTTTGAACGTATAATGTCATGCCTATTTTTCGAAATTGTTGTAAATCCCGCCGCGCATTCCGAGTGCCACGAGATTCTGAACCTACTCTAGATAAGTACCTTTACATTAACTTCTCCAACCAATTACTTCAGATTCGCAGAAAATGTTACTTTTCGAATCCTCACGTTGTTCCTAGAAAAATTCATTACAAAATTACTAATATTTAAAAGGACATTAAATGTAAAAGAATTTTCTTCAAAACGTTTATGCCTTGTTTCATAGGTATACATAACAGATTCAAATCTTGAATAGTTAAGAACGTATAGAAACCTTTACAATTTGTTTGGGCATATAACAAGGCCCTAAAGATCGTTTTGAACTATGATGCCAAAACCAATTTACAACTACAATTCATCCTTGATCATATTATTCTTTTCCATACTTGGTAAATTTGCAAAATTGATATATTGCTTAAAAAAAATCGGTTATTTATCATTTGGGCAAAAATATTTGGGTCTATTGTACTTTTCACACCGAGAATTCAGTATCGAGCCTTACGCGCCGTTGCCATATGTAGCCGGTCAGGAATCAGATGTGTCCTCAACTAAACTGCGTCGCTCGGATATAACTTTATTTTAACATTATGATGAACAATAATCTCAGCAAGAACTAGCTGTGGAGTAAAGAAAATTGTGAACACATACAGGAAGGGAAGCAGATGGTGGTCAACCGAGATACAACAAAAAGTCAAAGAAAAGAAGGAAAAATAGAAAAAGTATATAATAACTGGATCGGAAGAAGACTATAGCACATACAAGAAAGTAAGAACCAAAGTAAAGAAAAGTATAAAAGAAGCGAAGGAAAAGGCATGGGAAGAGTTCGGAATCAGGATGAGAGTAAATTATTTAGAGAATCAAAAACAATTCTATAATACACTAAAGCAATTAAAACAAAAGAAATTACCCAAACTAAGAAACATCAAAGATAAAAACGGGAAAGTGATAACCGAAGAGAAGGAAATAATGCAAAGATGGAAGGAATACTTTGAAGAATTAACAGAAGCAAGAAATAATGTAGAACAAGAGATAAAGGAAATAAGGACGGGATATGGGGATATACAAAGGATACAAAGAACAAAGAATCACAAAAGAAGAAATCACGGAAGCAATCAAGAAACTCAAACTAGGGAAAACACCAGGAGAAGATGAAATCACAGGTGAGATGTTGAGATATATGGGACAGATAGCTGTAGAGGAATTCCACGAGCTACTAAATGAAATAATAGCCCAAAAAGTAATACCCACAGACTGGAATATAGGAATAATACTACCTACCTCTATACAAAAAAGGAGACATAAAAGAATGCTCAAATTATAGGGGCATTACACTAGCGAGTATACCCGGCAAAGTATTAAGCAGAATTATAGAAAAGCGACTGAGAGAAGAAATTGAAAACTCGCTAGAGGAGTCACAACATGGGTTCCGTAGAGGTAGAAGCACACGGGACCTAATTTTCACAATCAGACAATTAGGGGAAAAATGATAAGCAAAAGGAAAGAAATTCATATTTGCTTTATTGACCTACAAAAAGCCTTTGACACGGTAAGGAGCAAAGGATGTATGGGAAAATCTAGAAAGAAGAGGAGTAAGTACAGATATAATAGATGTCATCAAAGCACTATACAAAGGCAATAGAAATAAAATAAGGACACACAACAACAAGTCAGGACAATTCGAAACTAAAATAGGACTGAAGCAGGGATGCGTGCTCAGCCCACTCCTATTCTCAGTACTCATGGATGATGTAGTAGTGAAGATCGGTAAAAAAATGCTACAATATGGAAGTGGGAAGTTGGAGATTGAACAGAATAACAATACAGGAACTACTATTTGCGGATGATATGGTACTACTAGCAGAATCAGCAGAAAAACTTCAGGAAAACATCAATATCTACTATCGTGAGCTCAGAAAAATAAACATGGAAATAAATATAGAAAAAACTAAAACTATGATTATTGTCAAGACAGCCCCTCAACACAATATCAAGATAGAAGGACCACCACTAGAACAAGTAACAAACTTCAAATATCTAGGTACAACAATAGATAATAAAGCAGAAATAGATAATGAAATAATGGAAATAGGCAAGGCGGGAAAAATATTCAACACACTTAAAAACACGTTCCTCAGGAAAAACGAAATTCCGGAACAAATAATATCGGAAGTATACAAAAAAGTAGTAAGACCTTCGTTAATCTACGGCAGCGAATCCTGGACGATAAACAGAAGAAACGAGAGTAAAATTAGAGCAATGGAGATGAGATATTTGAGGAAAATTAAAGGAATAACAAGATTGGGCAGAGTGAGAAATGAAAATATAACGGAACAATTGAAAGTGAAACCTATATTGACGCAGCTAGGTTGGATGGGACATCTGCTCCGAATGGATGACAACAGGATAGCGAAGAGAGTATACGAAGCAAGAACAGAGAGGAAGAACGCAGTAGGCAGACCAAGAAGGAAGTGGGAGGAACAGGTAAAAGTAGCAGCGGAAAATACAAACATACAATGGAGGGAAGTAAGGAACCTGACAAGAGGCAGAAAGGCTTGGAATAAATTAATTCAGAAATGTTAATTAAGTTTAAATAAGATTTATAAGTTATATTACACATTGTATTAGATATTGTAGTATGAGCATTGTAAGCTGGGTACGAGCTGGGTACACCGAAAGGTATAAGGACTTTAGTTTAAATAAAAATAAATAAATAAAAACTAAACTACTAAACATACTGCAATCTACCCCCGATTATTATCAAACAAATTTTATCTAAATCACTATTAATTTATGTGCGAGTAAACTTAATTTCATCATTTTTATTGAATTTGGTGAATTAGGATAGCGAAGATGTTCGGGAAAACATGATTTTTACGTCAATTTGAGAAATAAATGAAAAACTACTCACTGAAAAGCAATAATTTGTAAGTACGAGTATAATATAACAAAGTACATTTTTGATAAGATGCTAATGCAGGATTGATTCATTTTTGTTCACAGACATTGTACCATTGTACCTAATAATAAAGAAACACCTGGCTGGTTAACTCGCACTTTCTTCGTTGTATTTTGAAAATTGTTATGGAATGAGATAAATAAAAACTAAGAAAAATACGATCAACGAGATTTCGTTTTAACCGGAGATTATATATTTTGGCAATTTGCAGAATGAAATGGCCGCAACAGTGCAGCTCGCGGGGTTGGAGGAATGGAAGGAAAGCACGGTCAAAAATGTAGCGGTTATATGTCTCTCTCTTGCTAAACAAGATATTTTAAACCACAAAAAAATAAATTTTTATCTACTTTATTTACTGTAATAAACGAAAAGTTGTCACATCTTGCCTTTTGGGATAACTACAAGTAAATGAAAAAAATGAAATGTAATTTTTATATCGCAGTATATTTAGAAGGTATTGAGATAACTAATTCGCAAATTTCAGATTGCATATAAAATATTTATAGAGGCCTCAAATCAAGTGTGTTGAAAAATCATACGCCTTATAGACTTTTTCGTGAAGAAAGTTCAATAGCGTGAAAAACTGACTAAACCTTTTAAATTTACATATTACATGTCACGTGATTAAATCCGCTCCAATAATTTTGTAAAATAAACCTTCAAAGGCAGCTGATTAAACTTTTTACTTTGATAGTAATATTGAGCTTATTTGGTTCCAACTATACTTGTTTTACATAAAGCAAAAAATTTAGTTCCTTTACGAAACGGTCGTAATAAACCCATTCATTTGCAAATTTTCCATTCTACTTGTAAGCCAAAATTTTGGCAAATTTCCAAGTAATAGAGAAGGCCCATTTCGAAAACTTTGAGGATTTTATGTATCCCTGATATTTGGAAACTGGCTTCATTGTTGATTTTGATGCTTGTCAAAATACTTTTAATTAATTTTAATTAATTACCATAATGTTAATTACATACTAAATATGTCATAGTAGTTGATTTTAATGTCATTCGTTGATATGACAATAGTCAACATGTATCGCTATTTCAATAAGACGGAACCTATGTAAATTCTCATACTTTGGAAAGTAAAAAATCAAATATTCTGATAGTAATAAATACCTTTTTTCCTCATGTTAAATTACTTATTGTTTGATATTTGTCTCCCTTAAATAATTCTTCGGTTGTTGGACACCTAAGGGACATAAGCTTTGGTTTTTCAAAAACGTTGGCCGATTTGTCTTTATCTCGTGTACCATTGCCAAGACATGAACAGAACATCGTTTTCATTCTTCCTAAATGCAGCAACATTTTTACCTATTATTCTAGGGCGATCCCTTCGTGGAAATCGCGGAGGCATAAAATCATTTTCATATTTATCTGTAAACTTATGCCTTTCAGGGCACAGTCATATTAAACCATGGAAAACATAAAAAGTAATCTGCCCAACATTTTAACCAATGATCAGTCTCGAAGCTTACAACTCGATAGGGTATAAATACATTTTTCATCCTAAATAATTCTGTTTTATGTGTCTAACCTTAAGAGGATACACAGTTTCCACTGTGTGTTCAACCTTTCGGAAGTGTTCTGCTGATACTGTTGTATGTCCAAGTCCAACCTTCAGAACATTCCTAAAAGATCTCACCGTTTGTCAATACCCGTTGTGTATTTAACCTTCGTAGTATTGAAAGGGTGGGCATCCCTTTCGCTGGTATGGCAAAATCATCGAAGGAACCTGCTTCGCAGCTTGTTCACAGTGCCAATCCACCAGCGTTTGCTGAGCTGATTGTCGCTATCGCCGAAGAAGAGCAACAGTCATCGGTTTAATAATCGAAATTTTATTGCAAAAGTGTAAAATTTGGAAATGATTTCACTCTCAAAGAGTAATTGGAATTTAAATTGTAGTAGACAATCTTTAATAGACGGAATATTGAAGGAAACGCAGAGCAATCTTCAAAGACACTTCCAAAACGAGAAGGATCAAAGGACTTTAAAATTAATAACCACTTATCTTTGGAAGAGAATGAGACAGTACGACGAACTTTTTTAAATGAGAGAGACAAAGGGAGATTTCAAGTCGATTGCTAACTAATCCAATTAAGCCAAAAGTGTCCTGATTTGGATATTTATCATTTTTCCTTCTTTTCGAAAGTCGAACGTGGACATGAGTGACCCGCCAAACTTAATTCAGAATTGTTACAAAAACTACATTCAATGTTGGTAAAGAAATAGTACAAAGAAATTTCATAAACCGTAATCCTCCACTAAAAACTTCAGACTTCGAGATGAATTTTCTTTTCTTTAAAATTTCTAAAGAAACACATCGTACGTGTATCTATTTTTGACGTACCTCGTTTTATACAATCTTGGAAAAGTATGAAATGAAAACCTTAATTGTACGAGTATATGCTTTTATTGAGATAGATAAAGATGGGATTGACTATCATCTGTACAAAGAATGAATTTAATTCAACAATACATGAGACACGGCACGTTTTATAAGTAGTGCATGTAAGTATATCCGTCGTCTTACCGTGGAAGGAAAGAAAGAAAAGATGACTGTGTAAGTGTAATAAAAAGAAAAACGGCAGTTTCATACAGACGACAGGGAGGAGAGTAGGTGATGTTTAAACGTACCTAGCTGACACCATGTGGGAAATTCATCGTGTTTACCTAAGGAAACTATTAATGTGATATATTGGAAGGTTTAATGAAACAGAAATGTCAATGTACCTATTGTGGTGATAGACGTTGAAACTTTAATTAAAATGTCCGATAAATGTGCTATGTCAGGTGCACTGCTACGTGGTCATGAAAAATATATCGTTGGACTTGGACATTTCGCATACACGAACATCACTGAGGTAGTTTTTAATTAATTTTAGAATCTTCTTCAACTCAATTTGTATCTCGGTTTTATTTACAATAAGAACACACAGCTGGGAATTGTAGTGTACATTGGGAGTAAATAAAATATGTGATGCACTTAACTTTTGTAATCCCAAGTGAATTATAAATTCATCATTTCATCGTTTATATGGATTCAATTTACCGCTAGGTGCAATTTGAGCGTTAAAAGTTACGTGTAACTATGTATTTTGTGGTCATATTCGTGCGGTATTTTTTGTTAGAAATTGCATTTTCTTTTAAGTTTAAAACCTAACAAAGGCATGGCTGGTCTGGATTAAGTTCTAGGCGTACGTAGAGCAAGAACGTATGCTATTATACCTAATAAAGCAGTAATGTTGTAGCTCACATCATCTAAACCTGATGATGGCCTAATCGATCGAAACTAGTAGTAGTAGGCGTTTAATCTTTAAGTAACCATATTTTTAATAAAGTCTATATGGGCCAGGTTTGAAATATTTATTCTTTATTCATGACCCTACATTTGTACACCTAATATAATTGAAGCCGAATATAATACCTAAACCCTGTATTGGGCCTGGCACATTTGTAAAATGGTTTCACATTCAAATGCATCCACAATGTCTTTGTACTTAATTTATCGGGCAGTTGAACGAAAAAGTATTTCGTAGACGTACAGACGGACCTTTCTTTATCCACATTATCCTTCCTACGTAAATTTTGAATATCAATCATGAGTTGTTTTGTTGCTACGTAATTCTCATGCAGATGCAATCGTGTATCCAAATGACTTTGGAGCAGGTAAAACATTTTAGTATTTGAAACCTTTCTAATATGTTCTAGTTAAACATGATACAATGCATGGAACTTTAAAAAAAAGTATGACCTGACCTTTCTGAAACGTTCCACTTATAACGTTGATGTAGGTATATGACCAATTTCTGGAATGTTCTAAAAATCAATCACCGCTATTTTCACATTACTTTCTACCGAATAAGAATATTTTGATTATTTCAACGTTTCAAGCGCCAATATTTATTTTATAATATTTGAATTCTATTTTAAACAAAAAACATATATCGTAATTGTTGAAAATAGAAAAAAAAACAAGTTATTTAATGATGCCAGAGCCAACAATGGTTGCCATTTAAAAAAAATTTAAGATTTTGCTATTATTGTAAAATTATAACTAATAATTAATTGTTCCCAAAGTGTTGTACAATTGTTATACGAAACATTTTTTTCCACCCTGTATAAACGTACTTTCGGTTTAAAACGCCCTTGAAGAAAAATTTTTCTATATTTATTTTTCCACAAGTAAG
This sequence comes from Pyrocoelia pectoralis, assembly GCA_036250285.1. NCBI lineage: Eukaryota > Metazoa > Arthropoda > Insecta > Coleoptera > Lampyridae > Pyrocoelia > Pyrocoelia pectoralis. The sequence goes on from CM070078.1 coordinate 41,906,522, forward strand.
TATAGTTAGAGCTTGCAATACAAAATTAGAAGAACTTATATTTATAATACAGGTCTCGCAGCGCCAGCGGGGACGTTCTTCAACAAGTCACGTTCTGAAAATTATAACAATAAATGCAAGTAATTCCAGTAATTTTTTTAATTTTAAGTGGACCCTAACTCGTTTGGATACTACAGTGTAATTACTTTTTATTATTATAATTACTTATGGAATTTCATCAAATAAGTTTAAATTGCTTTGCCTCACGGTTTCTAGGAATGCTAATATACTTCCCACCATGGTATTAAAAGTTTCTCTGAAGTTTCTAAATATTTAAGGTAATTATTAATGAAAGATGTTGAATGGAATTGGGAATCTTGAATTTCTAAAGTCATTAATCATAGAAGCACCTATCTTCACTTATTTTTACACAGCAAGGGAATTAACTTTTTCTTGTAAAATTCTCCATGGGGCTAACCCTATAGCGTACTCATCGGCTATTTTAACGGAATCACAGTGTAATTATGGTGCTCAGATTGAGAAAGAACTCTTGTCAATTGTACATCGATGTCTAAAATTTCACCAATTTATATTTGGACATAGAATTTTGTCCACACGGACTATAACATACCCCCAAAAGAAAAAATTCAAAAGGCGACAAGTCGGATGAACGAGGTGGCATTTAATGGGACCTTTTGTGGCTATCCAGCAGCGGTCTTCAAAAAGTCTTTGCAGTATTGCTCCAATGTCACGGAAATTATGAGGTGGGGCTCCATCGTGCTAGAAATAAATGATTTGGTGATCTTCTAAATTAACATCATCTAGATATTCTGCCAAAACTTCTTCCATAAGGTGCCTTGCTCCCGTAAAGCGATCCAGAACAAAAAAGAGGACCAACTACACTACTACAATCAAACCACACCATACATTTAAAGTAAACTTTGTTTGTGGATGTGATAGATAAGTTATCATCGGATTTTCACCGGACCAGTAATGCATGTTTTTACGATTAAACATTCCAGAATTGGAAAAATTTGATTAAATAATACAGTTTGTCAATATCTACTTTATCTTAAGTATTTTGATGTACGAGTGTATAAGAATTTTTTTCCAGAATTCATTTCTCTTTCGTTATTAACAAAAATACAAAATTTGGAATTTTCTCGAAAATGCGTTATTAAATTGTTTTTTTATTAATTGCATATTAATCAGCGCTAAAAACACAATTACTTTGTTAATTTATCCTATTTTAGTGCCGAGTGCCGAGATAATTTGAAACAATCTGTATACCCGGTAAAGAGATGCGCATTTCGGATATACTATAACTAGTATTGATGATGTGATGACTGATGACATTGCACGTCAACCTCATTTAGAAGTCACACCTGAAATCTCCGAAACACTTCGTGAAGTAACTGTAACGATCCCGAAATCAAGTCCCTAATAGAATTTTACCAATCAGGATGGTCGTTATCAAATAAAACAGTACCTAAGGTAAGTCGCAGCGGAAGCAATATTTTACTTGGGGGGGGGGGGGGGTGATATTTCCGTGAGAGTTTCCATGTATTTTTTACAGTAAGGAACTATACAACAATTACACGAGTAAGCCTAGTTACAATGATGATGGTCTTAATAATCGAGGTTTATTGGGAACTGAGGGATTTTTCTAGCTTATCTGCATCCTGCATCAATTTAATTTTCCGTGTTTTCAGCAATTTTTTCAGCAGCTTCATTTTTCCAAGATGAATTGTTTCCATTTTCATAAGTTACGAAATGAGGTCCTCATCTAAATCACGACAAACAGAGGTGGTTTGCTGAGGTTTCGGAAGTTATGGAAATTGCCAAATGCTTTCTACGCTCGGCGGTAGGCATTTACGTGGATTACTGTGCGACAGGAAATGTTAGTTCAATACGCAGCTCGCCACTACAAGTACTTTGATTTGAGTGCTTCTTATGGTTCCGGAAAGCTTTTGAAGGAGATTATCCGGAACGGTTCCGCTTTGCCACACTGTGGTGCAATTCCGAACAAGAACCAATACTGCTTCCATTCCGCTGTGGTTTCCGAACTCGTCTGAATGCAATGCAAGCTTTATCGCTCCACAAACATTTCTCATGTAGTTGACCTCCCCTTGGATGATGTCGAAAGACAGGGGTGATGGTTGACGTATTTGTGTAGCTCGTATTTTCTGAGTGTTGTGGAAGTTAATGTACTGTACGTACATATCCATTCTATTAAAACCGATTTCCCACAGTAATTTGTAAATTTATAACATTGTAACCGCAAGTTTCCTTAAAGAAAGCAAAAAATCGTGGAGGAGACAAAATGCCCCCCCCCCCCCCCCCGTTTCCGCAGCGCCTGCCTAAGGTACTCAAACCATATTTCAAATTTCATGTCCCAGATAATTTGTTATTGAAGGGTACAAATTTAGTCGTTCCTCAATCGCTTAGAGAAAATAAATTATTCATACAGGTCATTTTGGTCTTACATGTCTTGAATATGCGAAAAATGCACCAACGTGACTGTCGACATTACAAATATTGTGGCACATTGCCTCAGGTGTCAATAATTCTAAACAACCTGGTTAAATTAATTCCATGGAATAAAGTTGGCATTGATTTTATGGAGCCAAACCAAAAATTTAATATGTATTGATTAATAAACACTCAACGCATTGTACTAAAATACGCTAAAAACAGTAATATAAAGTCGTGGAAATTATACTGGCAATGTATTTGGCTTCGAACGGTTTATTGGAAAAACATTACGTCGCAGTTAAATATGGAGCAGCTTTTTTTCTAACAGTAGGTACATATTTTTGTTGTGTTTGAAATCGGTTATAAAGATAATTTATGATTACGTTATAACGAAACTGAAAATGTTCGATTTTAAATAATTTGAATCAACCCTCCAACCTCAACGTTTTGGAATTATTACTTGTATTAATTACTTATGTTTATTTGGCGTATGAACGCCATATTTGACGAGGCATTGCGTATACACCATCTGTACTAATGAACTTTTCATAGATAGGTTCATAACTTTCTAATAAGCTATATAACGAAAAGTTAGAAAAAATTAGATTTTCTGAAGTAGTACGCTTCAATTTACGAAAAAATAAATTACGGTCATTTAACAACCTCGGCATATACACACTTCAACGTTATGAGTGAAGAGATATAAAATCCTGCTAATTAAAGAGAACTTCAAAGGATGTTAAAGCTTTAAAGACGATTGTAAAACTTTGTTAATCCGCAAGTATTTGTAGTAATCTGTTATAATCAAAGTACTTCCTTTGTACAATTATTTAACCCGTTTCAGACATGTGTAAAGCATTCGCACAATATTAATCCCAAACACGAAGAACAAGAGCACTCTTTATTAATCATAGTACTACTTAGATTAGTGTCTCTTAAAATGAAACTGACAAGGCTAATAGAGTAATTATTATGTTTAATTATTTTTCCATGAATACACTGCTATTAATAAATGCATAAAATGCGAATGTAAATGACGAACAAAATTAAATTATTACGTGACAATATCATTTTCTTAAAAGATGCTATGCTAATTCAATTTTGAATTAGTTAATTTGAAAAAGAAGTCGGAGTTTTTTTAATACGTTAATGGCTTTGTAATTATATTTCGAACTTTTTTAGATAGATACTTATTTTGTGGCTTTTTTAATTACAATCAGCAGAGGCGGATTAAGGCAATTGGAGGCCCCTGGCTGTGAAAATTTAGAGGCCCTAAACCCGAGCCCCCAAAACAAAAAAAAATTGTGTAAGGAAGTAGGCCTATACAGTAGTAGATTTTAAATTAATTGCTTAAACCAGTAATATGTAGGCTAGCTTATAATAAAATTCAACGTATCGAGAAAAATCAGAAATTTATTGAAAAAAATTTAACAGTAGGTGACTAAGTTACTAAGTGTAATTGTATTGTTAATATTTGACTTCTAAATAAAAGGGTTCATTTGACAAAAACATAATAAAAAAAGTATCAACATTTCATTTCCAAGCAATGATTAGATAATGTAGCGAAATTTTAAAATAAAACAATTATTGGAATGGTAACAAAAAAAAACTCAGAACTCTTCACATCAATTTCAAAACACAAGGTTTTCTATATGAATGAAAATAAAAAAGAAAATTTAATGGCAGTTTTGGAGCTCGGGGCCCCTTGGAGATGTGGGGCCCCCGGCGGCCGCCAGGTCCGCCAGCCGCTTAATCCGCCTCTGACAATCAGCACGATAAAATAGGCGAAATATTCATACTTCTTTGTAGTTCTTGTCAATACTTTTATTTTTGTTTATAATTATGGAAATCGAAAGTTCATAATATGATATGCAACGATGGATGTTCAAAGATCCCAACTTCAGTGTGCGATGTATTGGGAGGTAATAACTGCATGTTTAGAAATTGCTTATTTGGCGAACAGTAGATCGTAAAGCAATTGTATGTACAGGGTGGGCCAAATTCGATGTTTTCATGGGGTATAGCAATAACCATAGGTAAGAGTTAGCACAAAATTAACAAGGTATTTATGAGCTCTTTTTAAATTAGCCATATCACAATTATTTACGAAGATACAGGGTGAAATTGAAAATGTGTCATTTTTGACATACCTTCATATCTCCGTTATGGATTATCGTATTGAGATGAAATAATATGCCATTAATAGAATTTTTTACTCCGAATACTACATTTTTTTCTATAGGGTAACAATTTCGCACAATTTTGTTATTTTTTAATGGAACACCCTGTATTTTATTACTGTATTGAATAGCACTTCTTACTAGCTTTCCAACGATGTGATATACTTGATATTTTTCTGAAACAATCTATAAGAAAAGATAATTTTTTTAAATTATTGGTCCACTTTTATTGTTGACTAGTTTATGCACTGTGTCCAAGATAAGGAGTGCCACTATGGTGATTTCGGTTAAATGGGAGAAAAGTTGGGCAATTTTGAGTTTAGTAACATGACATTTTTAAACTGACGAAATTCCGAACCGTTCTGAAGTTATGCGACAAAAAGCGAATCTTCAGAATTTCGTTTTTGACAAATTGTTACTTTGTCGTTGATGTTAAATAAAAAGTAAAAGAAGCTTCTACAGGTACTTTTTAACGTTCTTTAACATGGCATACAGCAAATTGGAATTCGACGTTTCGTTATCAAGCAACCATAATCAACTTTTTTTAAATACGGTCCTGATTTTTTTATACATAATATTAGAAGAACTTTTTATTCTGCATTCAAGCATGCATCACAATTTATGGTTTCATTGCGATTTTATACTTACTTTGCGATTATCGGAAAAAATTTAAGTACGAACCTGTATCCTTCCCAATAACATTCAAACTGAATTTTATTCATAAATGGGCTTTCTGTACTTTCTCATCAAATTAATGAAATGACACAGAATTTTCAATTTTGAATACAAATTTTGTAAGCAAGTAATTACAAACAATGAACAACACATAAATGAACAGATAACATTTGATGAAAAGAAAATTTAAACATGACACATACCAATAATTAAAGAAAATTACAATAAATGCTCGAAAAGGCCTCCTTCGTTCTCCAATCGTAAATAGCATCTTCTTACTGTAGAATCCAAAGCATTCTTTAACATTGCAGGTACGTGTTACAGTTTGGAATGCGTTAAGTACAAACCTTCGGAGTTCTTCCTCTATTATAGATATCTTTGTATACATAATTTCTTATGACCACCCAAAGAAAAAAATCCAGCGGGGTTATATCGGAAGAATGAGCTGGCCAGGGTGTTTCAGAATTGGTGCTTTAAAACTCTTTCGGCAAACCTATTTGAAAGGTAATCTTTAACCACCCATGAATTGTGCGCAAGTGCACCATCCTGACCCTGATTTTTCTCAAGAGAGGTCTAATGAAGGTCACATTTCTAATGCTAGAATTTTTAATCGGCACAATAATACCTATTGGAGCATTGAAAACCCACACAAAATTTTCCAGCGGAGACAGCAAGGTAGATTCGGTTTTAACGTGAGCTGTTTTATGAAAGGTTATCAGTTTGCTTATACTATATCCTTAGAAAGAAATTTAAATTCTGAACGATATATGCAATTTCTTCAGGAAAATTTGATAACCATTCTAGATGCCAGACGAAGAGTAATATTTCAACAGGATGGTTATCCTTCACATAACTCCAGAATCGTGAAGGTCTTTTTGAACGAATATTTTCCAGATAGATGGATGGGAACATACGGGCTAATACCAGGTTACCACAGTTACGTATTTTAGGACCTTCTACCTATTTGTTCTTGTATTTTCAATATTGTCCTATTGCATAACTTCTATAAGCTTGAAAAAAATAATCTTAAAATATAGATCTCAACGTGAAGCCCAAATTTTAGGAAATTAAGGCACGAAATCGATACCAACCTGGCTGAAGTACAGCCTCGACACGACGAATGTCTTCTTTAACCTCGTAAACGGCCGTTAAAGTTGTGCCTCATATTAGATTATAATTGCCTTTTCGTTTCGTCCTTAAGATTTATAATAATTTTGGATAACATTTTATCAAGGCCCACAGTATTATTACACTGAAAATGGTCACAGATACTTCCAAATGAAATGCGAAAATTTAAATCACATTTGGAGGGTACAAATAAAGGAATACTGTACAAGGAAGGTACAACATTTTAAATTATATCGATAAGGTTCATTTGTAACGAAACAACTTCATCTGATTAAATAGGAAAAGACAAAACATTATCTCACTCGCCTTTGTCACTTCTATTGTTGTGTAAATTACACGATTAAGTGGACTAATGTTAGCTATATGTTTTATACACACAAAAAAGAACCCATAGAGATCAGGTAATGTGCGTACAATACAAAACATAACAGCCGACTATAATGGTATTTTCAGACCTTATTTGCTCTCTATTGTCTTTTCAAATGTTCCATTACGTGCGAAAAATCGAATGGCGGTGAATTTCTGTAATTACTATTTTCCAATTTCAGTGCTTTCAGGTCAATGTTTATAATTAGCTGCTTTGGTTGAGTTCAAACGAAACCCGATCGAAAGAGAAATCGAGTTTATCATGTCAAGTTTATACTCAAATATTGGTCAGGGTCGCAATTATGGGCTAGGCTAGTCGAACGTTTAGGGATTACAATGAACTTTATGGATCTGAATTTGAAATAATTATAAATATCGCAACAACACAATTAAAATTTCAATAACCGATCGAATTTGTTAGTTCTATAATGTAATACGTTTTATTTTCGGTTTTTATTAATTAAATTTTCGACATTTAGGGAATTCGACAAATGTCGTTATAAACATAATTTACCAGTTAAGCGAATTCTGCTGAAATTTAATTCCATTCAGTTGAATAGGTGTAATTTACACGCCTTGGTAATCTCTTCCCAAAATCATTCAAGTGGAACCCACAATCTACGTACGTGTGCCATGAGTTCTGTGGCATGGGGAGCGTAAATTCTGACATAGGTAGCGTAGTCCCTATACGTGCCGATATTATGCTACGTGTGTAGACGAAAACTGTCATTGTAATCCGTCTGTTTAATTTTGTATAAGTACATTCTGTTACCTACAATATTCAATTTCAAATGTACGCGCCGCACTGTTCCTTGTTTCCGGATGAGTTCGTCTTTGATAGTTTTGTACAAGAAAAGACCTGTGAAAAGCGGCGTTACACAACATGCATGTTTATCGTCATGGCAAAAATTTCAGTATTTAAATTGCATTTGCACCTTATTTACTTGAGTAGTGTTTGGTACAGGTGAAAATGTTCGAAACAAATCAATGTATCCATTCATCGATTCCAGCACCCACTTTAAAGGGTTGAAGGTATTCGAGCGAATCCTAATAATCTCGTTTTACTTGAGTTGTTGAAAAATTTAGATTTTATACGTGCCGTATCGCTTTCATATACTACCAAACCAAAGGAGGGGCGTAAAAATTATTTTCATCACCAAACCTGGTAAACATTATTCAACACCCAAATCGTACCGTCCAATTATTCTTTTTTCCTTAAGATACACAAAAGGTTAGCGTTAACTCGAATTACGTTGCACCCTAAGCGGCATACATACCCATTACGAAGATCCACAGCAGGGGTTCCCAAACTTTTGGGATAACGGAACCCTCACCAAATACCTTTTATTATTTTGCGGAACCCCATATCAAATGATTACAAATCAAACGCTTCAGGAGATTTACCAATTTAATATTGTCCTTTTCTACGCAGGCAATCTAGAAATTTAATTTTCTTTTGAAGGCTGATAATTTGTCTCTCGCCATAAATATGGTTGTTGATTTTCTCTGCAAAAGTGTTAGTCCGGGAGCCAGCGACCTTTTCCAATGACCAAAACCGCAAAAGCTGAAAATTTTTCCTAAGGTTTATTTAGCATCCCTAGTAAGTAAATGGACCTCCAGCTGGCGCACTTGGGGGGGGTTTAGCTGTGGCAGCCCCCCAAACATGTAAAATATTGAGTGCCAATCACGCAGCGTTTGCGTGATACTAACATTTGTCGGGAGGCCGATCACGCAGACGGTGCGTGATGTGTAGGTGTTTGTTTAAGGCAGGATATTCGCTGCGGCGTGGCTTACAAATAGTTGTTCTCGTGTCGGCCTGCTGAGAAAAGCCTTAATAAACTAAAAGTCGACCCGTTTCTGACAAATATGACAAGCATTACGTAGCCAGGGAATGTGTTAAAAAAAACTAATACCACAAAAGCTGAAACTTTGCTAACATGTTGATTATGTTATAAATAAATGGAAAACCGTAGCCAGCTGAAGTAATGGTGGGGGATTATGTGCCAGCTGGACACTTTTCCCTCACTAAATGTAAAGCTGGATATTTGTTTCGTTTAACTTATTAAGTTATCTGTTGTAGCGGCGCACCCAGGGGGGGTTTTGGGGGTTCAACCCGACAAATACCTTCGCCTTCAAAATTTAGCAATATTGCTGTACGATCTTTACAGCTTCATCAAGAACATTCTTTAAATCACTTGACATTTTTCTTACAACAAGGGCATAACGATGCAAAATGCAATGACTGCTTCTACATCCCGGCGCAATATTTTTGATGCAGTGCCTTTTATCTTTCATACCATTGCTGCTGCCCCGTCGCTACATATATCGATACATTTCTTCCAGTGAATATTGTGTTTATTCATGTAACAATCTAAAACCTTACATATTTCTTCCCCAGTTGTATCGGTTTCCAAAGGCGTGCAGAGCAGTAAATTTTCTTCGCCAAAAATAATTTCGCGAAACCCTTGTAACTCTTCTACGGAACCCCTAGGTTCCGCGGAACACACTTTAGGAACCGCTGATCTACAGATCCATCCCGCACTGTGTCTGTTCTCTGTTGTATGGCGAATTAAGAGATCGATGGACTATAAACAATTCATCTTGGGAGCATTCAGGGTCATTTGGGAAAACAAAAGAAACTGTTTTAAAACGGAGGTCGTTGGAGAGGGGATTCTATAGCTGCTGAAACTTGGCAGTGCATATCGTAATGACGACGAAACAGTGTGGGAAGATACTCTCCAATAATACTTAAAACTAGTCTTAAGGGTCTCGGTTGGAATTGAAACTGATTCAATGGATTGTTATGTATAGGTATACAGGGTGTCCCATTGCTCCGTAATCGGTCGATAACTCAATATGGGTTGAAGATACAGAAAAAAGTTTCAAATAAAAGTTGCTTTGATTTGAATTGCGCATTTTTTAAAAATATTCTTATATCTACAGTATGTTGCATTTTCACGTGGCAGGAAAATGTCACTTTTTTTTAAATGGCACACCCTGTATTTTTTTCTCTTAATGTATCGACCAACCATATTTATATCACGCCTGAATTTTTTTTTAATATTGGATGTGCGGTTGCCAAGTTATTAATTATTTTGTCAAAATTTGGTACAATTCAAGGTCGGACAATAATATTCATAACTAAGTTATTTTTCAAAAAAGGAAAAATTTATTTGACGAATAATATTACCCTAATTTCGTGTTACACTACAAAAAAAAACTAAGTGATTAATTTTATACCGAGTGTTTAAAATGAGAATTCAAACTTTAAATAGAATTTATACGAATATTTTAAATGGAACACCCCGTATTTTTTTACCATCAAATTCTCGACAAAAAACCCTATTCAACGATGTATTATTTCCTGGTATTATTTTTTGTACTTTTGTTAATATTTACGATTTTTGAAATTTCACGTAAAAAAAATTTGTTAAAAGTAATTTTTATTTAATTATTATTACAAAATACCGTTTAAATAGTTGGTGTCAACGCAAAAGAACAAAACTCAAGTCCTGTGATTATCTTAAGTTCTAAATAATTAAAGCAAAACAACCGTCAGAGTTGCGCGCGAAATTGGATTTACTGTACCCTAATCAAGTAGAGGAGGCCCTGTTCCTTGGCCGCCAAGGTCACCGGACCTTACCTTTATGGATTACTATCTTTGGGGAACTGTTAAATCTCAAGTATATCAACAGCTGCCACAACACGAGGTGACAAGAAAATTTGAATTCGAGAGGCGTTTCAACCGATTACTCCTATGACTTTAAACAATGTGAGATCATTTAGGGTTAGGCTTCAAAAGTGCATTGATCAAAGTGGATTTTGAACATTTACTTTAATAAGAGATATTGTATTTATTTTCTATTTTAATTTTCGAGAAACACCGTTTATTAAAAATTCGAGAAATACCGTTTACTAAAAATTTTGTTTTAATTATTTAGAAATTAAGATAGTCACAGGACTTGAGTTTTGTTCTTTTGCGTTGATAACAACTATTTAAACGGTATTTTGTAATAATAATTAAATAAAAATTACTTTTAACAAATTTTTTTTACGTGAAATTTTAAAAATCGTAAATATTAACAAAAGTACAAAAAATAATACCAGGAAATATACACCGCTGAATAGAGTTTTTTGCCGAGAATTTGATGGTAAATAAAAATACAGGGTGTTCCATTTAAAATATTCGTATAAATTCTATTTAAAGTTCACAAAGTTTGAATTCTCATTTTAAACACTCGGTATAAAATTAATCACTTAGTTTTTTTTTGTAGAGTAACACGACATTAGGGTAATATTATTAGTCAAATAAATTTTTCCTTTTTTGAAAAATAACTTAGTTATGAATATTATAGTCCGACCTTGAATTGTAAAAAATTTTGACAAAATAATTAATAACTTGGCAACCGCACATCCAATATTAAAAAAAATTTCAGGCGTGATATAAATATGGTTGGTCGATATATTAAGAGAAAAAAATACAGGGTGTGCCATTTAAAAAAAGTGACATTTTCCTGCTACGTGAAAATGCAACATACTGTAGATATAAGAATATTTTTAAAAAATGCGCAATTCAAATCAAAGCAACATTTATTTGAAATTTTTTTCTGTATCTTCAACCCATATTGAGTTATCGACCGATTACGGAGCAGTGGGACACCCTGTATAAAATTTAAATAAAACGTTGTATAACCACAACAAATTGTAGGACCCCCTTGATAGTGATTTTTTATTTTTTTACAAAGTTTACCAACGCACAATGCAAATTTTAGCGCTTTAGATTTATATACAGGGTGGGCCATTGAAAAGGTAACACGCCTGTTTTGGGACACTTAGACCAGTTTCTTAAAAAAACGCTCGGACACGTGGATTTTCTATTTTTGGGGGACAACTTTTGATGTCAAATTTGACTTTGTCAGATCAACCCCCTAGCCCCAGAAACCCCCAACTCAAGAATTTAAATAGGGAAAGGGTGTCGAGCGACCCCTCATTTGAAGCGTCTTTTAATTCTATATTCGACAGTATGACCGAAATTAGTTTTATTCAATTTTTTTCCACCCCCATGAAAAGCACCCTCTAGATTAACTAAGGTGAGGGTGTTGTTTAGGAAAAATCCTGAAATGTGCCGTTCAAAAGGTCAAAGGTGGCGTGTTTCAGGATTTTTCCTAAACAGCACCTCCACCTTAGTTAATCTAGAGGGTGCTTTTCATAAGGGTGAAATAAATTGAATAAAACTAATTTTTATTCATACTGTCGAATAGAGAATTAAAAGACGCATCAAATTAGGGGTCGCTCGACCACCTTACAGTAATTTTTGTTTTTGTTGGGGGTTGTTGGGACTAGGGGGTTGACCTGACAGAGTCAAATTTGACATCAAAATGTGCCGTTCAAAAAGATCAAAGGTGGCGTGTTTCAGGTTTTTTCCTAAACAACACCCCCACTCTAGTTAATCTAGATTCTAGAGCGTGGTTTTCATGGGAGTGAAAAAAAGTGAATAAAACTAATTTTCATTCATAGTGTCGAATAGAGAATTAAAAGACGTTTCAAATCCCCCTATTTAAATTCTTGAATTAGGGGTTGCTGGGGCTAGGGGGTTGACCTGACAAAGTCAAATTTGACATCAAAAGTTGTCCCCCAAAAATAGAAAATCGACGTGTCCGAGCGTTTTTTTTAATAAACTTGTCCAAGTGCCCCAAAACAGGCGTGTTACCTTTTCAATGGCCCACCCTGTATAAAATTTGAATAATAAATAGTTTTGTTAAAATCCAATGTAATTTTCCATTTTTGTTCGTATTTCTTGTAAAATATTCGTGAAGTTGACTGAATTTTAAGCAAATTCAAACAAATTTTACCAAAATATGTCATTGCAAGAGGAAAGTGGCTTGTAGGGCTCTCGTGTTATAGAATTTTCCACTGTTGTTCATATTTTTTGTAAAATATTCGTGAAGTTGACTGAATTTTAAGCAACTTCAAACAAATTTTACCAAATACTTTGTAAAAAATTTAAAAATCCCTATCAGGAGGGCCCTACAATAAACCTTCCTCTATCCATTGACACCTTTTTTTGTGTTTATACAATATACAACAATGTCTACAAAAAAGTAGTGTCTGTTAAACGATATGATAATCAATAAGAATCAATGTTAATGCATGAAATATACAGGGTGTCTCACGGTGACCGTCGGTTAGAAGTATATCAAGAACGGTAAAAGCTAGAAATTTGAAATTTTGTACATGCGACATGGAGTGTTTAATCTATTAAATAAAAATATTTTCCAAATGGCAGCACTTTCGGAAATACCGGAAGTGAGCATCTACTTCTTTATTTTAAATACAAACCAGGCAATTTTTTTTCACATTCTGATGTGTCATAAAATGTTTAGTAAGTATGCTTAAAATAATCGGCGTATCAATTTTGATTGTTGAGAAAAAAAATTTTTTTCACTGAAAAATGTCAAAATCGTGTTTAGGAAATAAAATTGAAAGTCGAAAGTGGTAAAAGTTAGGGAAATGGGATTTTAGGTTCTCAATGTCAAAAGATTGAGACACAATTGTCTGTCACGGATTATAAAAAATTGCACGCGGTTACGTATCTATTTGACGTTATATCCAGACTTAAGAAAAGCTTTAAAAAGTCTCTTTTTTTAAATGGAATGCCTATTTAATTATCGGCTTATTCGATGCAGAAATAAATTTCCTTTAAATTGATATACCATGTTCCTATACCTAAAATCAATGATGACAGAGTTATTTACATTTTTCTAATTAAATTTATAATTACATTTGAATAAAAATTTTTTGAAAATTTTCAAACCCAACCATGTTTTGTAACGTACATTTGAATAAAAATTTTTTGAAAATTTTCAAAGCCAACCATGTTTTGTGACGTATGTAATTATAAATTTAATTAGAAAAATGTAAATAACTCTGTAATCATTAATTTTAGGTATAGGAACATGGTATATCAATTTAAAGGAAATTTATTTCTGCATCGAATGGGCCGATAATTAAATAGGCATTCCATTTAAAAAAAGAGACTTTTTAAAGTTTTTCTTAAGTCTGGAAATAACGTCAAATAGATACTTAACCGCGTGCAATTTTTTATTATCCATTACAGACAATTGTGTCTCAATCTTTTGACATTGTGAACCTAAAATCCCATTTCCCTAACTTTTACCACTTTCGACTTTCAATTTTATTTCCTAAACACGATTTTGACATTTTTCAGTGAAAAAAAATTTTTTTCTCAACAATCAAAATTGATACGCCGATTATTTTAAGCATACTTACTAAACATTTCATAACACATCAGAATGTGAAAAAAAATTGCCTGGTTTGTATTTAAAATAAAGAAGTTGATGGTCACTTCCGGTATTTCCGGAAGTGCTGCCATTTGGAAAATATTTTTATTTAATAGATTAAACACTCCATTTCGCATGTGCAAAATTTCAAATTTCTAGCTTTTACAGTTCTTGATATACTTCTAACCGACGGTCACCGTGAGACACCCTGTATAGTTAGCTGCAGATCTTTCGAGTGTAGTAACAGGAATTATATTGTAATGAAACGGTTCCCATTCAGCATCAAACATACAAGGCAATAAACGTGAGGCAACCACGTACGAAGCACGTTAAACAATTATTATAGATAATAACCCTTTATTCCAGCAGAAAAGTGAAATTTTGAGTTTATAACCAGTTTCCCACTACTTACGTAGCACGTAACACTGCAAAAATATTTTAAAAAATTCTGGCAAGTTGCCACGAGACTTCCCTCGTATTAACACTTTTTTCAAAAAATAAATACTACTGAATTCAGAAAAAAATACTCTTAAACTACATAAAAAACTGCAATTTTATATTATAAAAAAATGAGTGCCGCCATTTTAGCTTACACCGGAAGTGACGTAATCAAAGGTAATATCAGCATTTTCGTTCTTGGCCCGAATGCAATCGATTGGCGAAAACCGCATTTCGATAAGTTTAATAGTTTCTGAGTATCGAGCGTTGCAGTCGATTTTTAATAATTATTTTTTTTAACACTTTTTTCAAAAAATAAGTAAGCACAATATATATTGCTGAATTCAGAAAAAAATTCTCTTTTAAACTAGATTAAAAAACTGCAACTTTATCTTATAAAAAAAATGAGTGCCGCCATTTTAGCTTACACCGGAAGTGACGTCATCAAAGGTAATATCAGCATTTTCGTCCTTGGCCCAAATGTAATTCATTAGCGAAAACCGCATGTCGATAACTTTAATAGTTTCTGAGTATCGAGCGTTGCAGTCATTTTTTAATAATTATTTTTTTTAACACTTTTTTCAAAAAATAAGTATAGCACAATATATATTGCTGAATTTAAAAAAAAATTCTCTTTTAAACTACATAAAAAAAACTGCAACTTTATCTTATAAAAAAAATGAGTGCCGCCATTTTAGCTTATACCGGAAGTGACGTCATCAAAGGTAATAACAGCATTTTCGTCCTTGGCCCGAATGTAATCGAGTGGCGAAAACCGCATTTCGATAACTTTAATAGTTTCTGAGTTTAGAGCGTTGCAAGGAATGTGTACGTACAGACTACAGACTACAGACTACAGACTACTGACTACAGACTACAGACTACAGACGACAGACGGAAAATTTTTTTTTGCATATTTTGAATCTACGTATTCGGAAACGCAAAGATATGTAAAAATTTCCATAGGTCAAATTTTTTTTTTTGGAAAACTAATACAATACTTCCCTTTTACTTCGTACTCGGGAAGTAAAAAATGTTTGGGTAATGGCTAAGATATAACTTGGAATAACTACTGTTCATTGATACGAAAAATCCTTGTACATAATAATTTATTAAAGCATCAAATTCACGATAATTTAGGAAGATTGGTAAACACAGATAGTAAATTCATAAAGTGCAGGATCATACAAAAGGAAAAATTGATTTGATGGGGGTGAAATGTTACGTTGCGTAGGGATAAAAATTGTAAAACTGCAAATGGTTTTATGCAATTAAACACCATAAAAGACAGATAGTCGCTGTATTTGAAAAAATCTTTTAACTGTCAATATCACAAGCTGCCTAGACCTAGAATTGGCTTGCTTTAGTTCACCCCTGAAATATTTGAAAGTATAGTAGATTTCAATAAATGAAGAAATGATATGATGTTCACTGTTTAACTCGTCAACCTGATTAATAACAATACTATCTAGTTTTTGCGTCAAACAAATTATAGGAAATTCCAATTGAATGATTATGGTACAATCAAGTTTTATGATCCTTATTTGCAGTTCATTTCTGGTTCATTCTCTGTGCCATATAATAAATGGGCTCCATCTCCATAATTATATCTAAACCGCATTACTATCGTATTCAAATTTTTGGAAAAATTATAGTTACACCACAATCCTTCTCATCAATATACAACATTTTCAGAGATATTAATTTTTCTGGTGTTATTAGATTTATTGGATTATTATAAAGCTTTTATCATTGTTAAACACTGTTGCTTTCAATTTGACGATAAATTATAAAAGATCATTCTGTTCTTGTTTATTCTTACGAAAAGCTTCAGGACGGTTCGATAAAGAGATTATTGACTTACACTTACCGTTTATCGCTGTTAATTCCTTGTGCTTTATTTACTGTTACCTTCCGATCCTGAACTCTGATCTAGAGCCGATCGAATCCGTTCTCAATTAGAATACCCGAGACAATTCGCAAGTGTGGTGCAATGGGGTAAATCACAGTCAAACAACTTGCATTCATACACACAGAAATTTTTATTAGGGGATAATCAGTTTCGCAGATTCCGGGCAATCAAAAGCTCCCATTAATTGGTTCAGTGTAATTGGTCTGACCGATTATCTTATACGTTCTAATCAGCACAGGCTTTTCGTAATTATTTCTTTCCACAAAATCACCAAATCACCGGAAATTCACTTAAGTTTACATGTTTACTAAAATAAAGTTTTGGAAGATAATATTCCTCATTTATTTTAATTCTTAACTGTAGTTTCGATCAATTCTATTTTGTAAAAGAGAGGATTATCCCTTTTTAAGCCTGATTACGTTCCTGGAGTTTACAGGAGTAATTAGTTTATTTCATGAAAGATTTATACCGTGATCGGATATAATTGCTGTTGCTATCCATAGGTAAAGGAAACACCTGTTAGTAATCTTGGAAATTTTGCATAACCTGCTTATCGCTTAACAATCCTGAAAAGAGAAGTGCGAGTATAATGAAAAACTCAAATTAATACTTTACCTGAGTAAAAATATGGAACCTTGATGTACCTATCGCTGTTTGTCGCCTGATTTTATTCCCTGTATTTAATTCCAAGATGTACCGCTGACTACCTCGGTCTTCTACGGGCGAACTACCCCTATATCATATAAATAACACATGTACCTACACTTGGGGATGTTTAATAAAAAATTAAGGTGTTTTGATATAAATAAATTAATAAATAAATAAATAAATCGATTCTACTCATGTCAGTACTAAATTAAAGTCAATAAAATTCAACATCTTATGCGTATATTAAATATGGAAAGTTATCGCTAGAATCTTATTGCTAACTTTAGGCCGATGAGTTTTTTTTATGTTCCCAGAAGTCAATTAATAATTAACTGCACAGTGAACGGTTAAAATAATAAGTTTTGTGTCCCTTTTAACGTTAGTTAACATTGTTAGTAAAAATGGAGGGTTAGTTTTCATAAAAATTTACATGTTTTTTTTTATTAAAATGTATAAATTTATTACTTAGTAAATAATTATTTTGTCTTAGGTCGGCATTCCTTATTTTCATAGCAAAAGAGAAATGATGCTAGTTAAAAGAAGTGCACCATCTCTCCAAGATTTATCCTATATTCATGTTATTATTCCAATATAACTATATATGTATTTGTATATGTAAATTTGTCTTCATTTGAGTCTAATATGAGTATGCTTGGTTATCATTTTAATGATGTTAGATGATTAAAGTTGAAATATTTAAACTTTAGATTTCCAACGAATTTTTACTTTAGCAACAATTTATTATTCGAATGCAAAACTTCTTTACATCATTTAAGAATTCCAGATTTGAGTTAATAATAAAATACGGAAACACTGCCATTTGCGGTTTTCGCAATTCATTTCAGTTGTAAATTTTTAGAAAGTTTTGATTGGAGTTTGTGAACTTTCCCTGTACGGCCAGATTTGATTTCAATTATCCGAGGTATGAAAATGTCTTTTTTGAAAAATTTTCGTAAATGTAACTCATTGCAAGCATTAAAACTTCAATTTAGTTTGGTCATGTTAGTACGAACATCAAATTATTCCAAAGGGATTCACATCTAATCTCATTTCTCGAGAGATTAATGAAACATCAATCTACCGTAGAAGTTCGTGTTGTATCATTTATAAACACTACCCGCTGCAAGATTAATTATGGCCTTATAATTATTTTATACGTAGGTATTTTTATTTTTTATATTCTTAGAAAACAAAAGTCGTTTACTCGGAATAGGAGAATGCAATCATTACAGTGATAACGTATAAATATTAAATGATAGCTATTCATTAATAATTCCACATGGTATATGGAACGAAAAGTAATTTCTCAGAGAAAATGATAAAATCTACGGATCGATTTATGGGATTTATTTTTAATGAACGTCTTTTCTGATTCTTGTTGTTAGAGTAAATTTTCTCTATGAATATAATTTAGTATAAAAATGTGTGGACGAAAAGCTCCTTACATTATTTGGAGGGCGCGGTACACATTTTTACATACGAAATACGTCACTTTATATGAAGTTCTTTGACAGAACTTCACTAGGGAATAGTATTTGAACCCAAAGTAGTTAATTAATTATTTTGTTACAAACGGAAGTTACGTTGTTCATTTTTGAACCTTTTACACGCTTATTTTAGCTTTCAGTTTACAAGATTATGGGCTTCATGCAAGCTCACTTTGTGCGCGATTGTCAAAGTGTCAACGAATGTCATACATTTTGTATAACGCGATACGGCATTTTCAGGATTAGTCGTTCAAGATAATGGAAACGTTTTTGTATTATTTTGATGAAAATGACCATGATTTTAATTTTATGTTACTAAGTCTAGGGAAGGTTTGTGCACTTCGATTAAACTGTATTTCTACGATCTCCGGGAATGTACATTTTTAAAATTCGATCTGCTTTGAAATTTTCTGATACTGAAATTCTGATTTATCGTACTGAATATTCTGAAGATATTTTCAATTTCTCAGAGGTTAACTTGCAAGTGATTTTAATTCGACTCGTAATGTTTTTAGGCTTTTACATGCCTTTTAGTCCATTTCTGGGCGATTTTCTTCCACTTGTTTTCTGTGTCTTTTAAGTTTTTCCCATTTTCAATCCTCTTCGCCTTCACATCTTCCAGTATAGTTTCTTTTCACTTTTCCCATGGTCTCCTTCTTCTCAAGTTTTCTGCAATCTACACTTTTCAATTCTTTTCCATATTTATAGCGTCTGAATTGTTTGGTTCATTATGCATCCTTCGTTGTTGTTAACGTTAATGTTAGAATAGTTTCGCACTTTCTGATTCTTGTTTTACGGGAAACATGTTGTTGCTGTATTGAATTTAACTACCTCCAGTTCAAAAAAGTTCATGATTGTAGAGCTGTTCTTTTGAAAAAATATAAAATAGGATAGATATCAAATCCAAAATGCAGCTAATACTGCCTAGTGATGGCCAAACGCAAGACCAAGACAAGACCACATATGTCTTGGTCTTGCTTTTAGTCATGCATTGATATCCTTAATCTCGGTCTTGTTCTTGGTCTTGAACATGGAATTTTGGTCTTGCATTTTTACACCGCACTAAGAATGATGTCGATAATCGAAATTTTGTGTCCTTTGTATGTGCCTTTTGAGTTATAAGAACCATACTTATAAATAAAAAAAATAAATAATCGTTCGTAATAAAAAAAGAAGCTGCAAGAGTCTTGCGAGATAGTCTTGTTCTTGCCGATGTCTTGCAGAGCTGGTCTTGCATCCAGTTTCGATCATGCAACCTTGAGTCTTGGTCTTGGTCTTGCTAATGGCATTGCTATCTTGGTCTTGGTCTGCAAGACTGCAAGACCAAGACTGATTTTGGCCCTGACTAACTGCCATACTGGACTCCACCGATCAAGTACTTTCAGTAAGCCTAAAAGGATTATTTTATTATAATGAAATACTCACAACCTCCTCTTAACCAAATTTAATAATAATAATAATAATACTTTATTTGTCCAAACAGATACAAGATCCAGGTAGCGGACAATATCAAGTGATCAGCTTAAATTAACTTAAATTTAATGATTATGTTATTTTTTTATACATAGTTAAACTGCCACAGCAAAATAGCAGGAATAAAATTTGACGGTAGTTAAAGGAAGATATTTTTATGAAGCAGCGACATGTTTCGAAACAATACTAGTTTCATTTTCAAGCGATGAAATTACATTAATGAGAAAAGTGATGGCTGAGGGGAGAAAATGATGAAATTATAACTTAATTAAATACTATGAACTATAAATAAACCCCACATGGGGATAGCTAAACATGCCAAAAAGGCCATGGATTACTTGAATGAATTAAGAGATATTTTTTAATTCATCAAAGTATGCACAGCATAAAGAATAAAATTATCAGAATTTCCAGTGACAACAGAGCCGCTCTGCAGGCGCTAAGTCAATGCAAAATCACCTCTAGGCAAGTTTTCGAATGTCACCAAGTACTAGAGCAAGTAACAAACTCGAGCTCGTATGGATTAAATGGCCTGCCGGAATAATAGGCAATGAAAAAGCCAATAGTTAGCCCGAATGGTCTCAAAACAACTGTTTTATGGTCCAGAGCCGACTCTCCCACTTACAGCATTAACCGTAAACGACTTAACAAGTCTAGACACGCAAGCCCAGCACAAGGCTAGGTGGGCCTTGATGTTAGATTGTCGTCATGCGAGAGAAGCCCTCAGGGGACCATCTCGCATCCTGGCGCGCTTCTGTACAGGTCTATTATCAAGGAACAATCTGCGACTACTTGTGGGTATACTTCCTGAGCATTGTAAATTAAACAAGCATATGCACCACATGGACTTGGTCGAATCACCATCTTGTAGAAGTGTAGAGACGACGTACCTCATACCTTGTGAGTGTCCCGTAACTGTCGAATTAAAACGATCCATGTTGGAAGAGTCCTGGTCGAACATGGCTACGATTAGAGCCGCATCCCCTTCCAGCAACCTCAGGTTTATCTCACGTGTTGGATGGCTTGAGTGACGTTGCGGGGTGGGACGACTCTAAGGAGGGAGGTCTGAGAGGTGGCCTATGTGCGCGTGGACTTCTGATTAACCTCCCATCGTAATCTGCAATCCAGAAGGTAAACGTCAAAAAGTTTTCATCGTCTTAAGAGTTGTGCAGCTTTTGGGGGTCTTTCCGAAATATTCTTTCGAGCACTGTTTATTTATATCTCATATAGGCCCAGATGGCCAAAAAACGGAACCGAATGGAAAATGAATATGTTATGTTACACTTATCGTAATAAATAATAACCTTTACTACGATTTTTTATACCTCTTGTATTGATCCTGGATACAAAAGAAAATCTAGTTAATTTATGTTCGAATAATCTTTATAGGAATGAAGTAGGTACTCTTAATAGTTAATGTCCTATGTCTTAATTTGTGGAGGTACAATCTGCGCTTAAAGAGCAATTGAGACTTACACAAATTGGCGGGTGCAAGAATTTGAAAACCCCAAACACACATTCAACATCCGTTTTTAACTTTCAACTTACATATGAAATTTGAAAATTATGTATGGGACACTAATTAAAAAAAATATAAGAAACTTTCGCTTGCACTGGAAATGTTAATATAAAAATTTTTATCGCCAATTTTATGTTTCTAAATGCAAGAAATCGATTATCGACAGGGGATTACAATTTGAAAAGAAAGTAAAACACTTTCTCTCGAGTTTCGCAGCAGACAAATGATTGAGTGGAGTATAGCCACAAAGGCATTACCCGACTTTAGTCACGGAATTCCCAACAGTTCCTTGAAACTCTTGAATCTACATCTATAGGTACTTATTCGTGGTTCTTTTAATCCTAAATTGAGATCTACTTATGACAAGTATTTTGTGACTTTGAAAAATAAAAATCGTACGATTTAATTCCGCCATGCCTTGAAAATCTCTGGGGATATGAACAAGAAGTACCTACCTATCATAACATTGTGTAAATCATCAAAACCAACGACGAAGGTACGAAAGGGGAGATTAGTTTCATTACAGTCTTAATTTCGATGTGGGGTGGAGATCTAATGAAAGCCTACAGAAAGAAAACCTTTTGACGTGTGACAAAATGAACTAACCTTGTAGAGATTTCATTTATTTATTTATAAGGGGCAAGTTAACTTTTGTAGAATACAAGATGTTGCCATGCCATGAAACACGCAACGTATTTTCACGTTTTCTCCATTTGACATGCCATGACTTTTTATTGGAAACCATTGAAACCGACATCTATCACGTAAGCATGTGAAATTGTAGCAAAAAGGGAAATTGCGAGTATTATAGAGAAAAAAATGCAATAAATGTACGTGTCAACTCTACAAACTACCTCTCACCGTATTAGTATATCGTATTTCACTTTTTCCATTTTCCATTTGTTCCCAGTTTACAGTTTAAGAAAAGGGACTAAAAGGGATAAAAAGCTCCCTTTCCATTTTGTAAATGTATAAATAGAGCCCAACCCAGTATAGTATTAACGATTTTACTCATCTATTATTAAACTCGTGTTTGGGTTAGGCACTGTAATAATAACAACGCCTCCGTTCTTCTAGAATGTGTGGTTCGATTAGTTGTTATTCTGACAAATAAATCATTTCCTTTATATTATACGATTATTTGACATCAATAATGGAATCGAAGTTTAAGGATACAAAAGGAAATCACACAATTACTTTGGATAAACCAAATATGACGCCATTCATAAAACATTTCTGACAATATAATAGCTTTTTCTATCATGAAATTAATGGAAGCAGGGTTGGTTGTTGGTAATAATTTATCTAACCACCGGCGGTGTATTAACAAAAAACTCTGTAAATTAGTAATTTTGTGCCTATGTAAATTAACATTAGATGTTCTATTTATTTTACTTATTTCTTTATTCAGTCCCTTTTGGCGACCACGTCCACTATAGTGGACACTGAATTAAATAATGTATTGTAGTTAGATATGGTAGGCATCCATTTAGTACATTCAATGAAGCTCAAAAACATCTCTTGGGTAGATATTTAATTATAATTTAATCATACAACAAGGCCTAATATATGTATGAAAACTGAAATCATATTTTATTTAAGGACTGTAAATTAAGTAAATTAATTAATTAATTAAGTAAATTAAGTTTTTCGGCGTCAGGTGCGATACAGTTTTACAGGAACTCGACCATTCCAGATTTCGATAAGATGAAATACTTAAGTTGTTGCCAAGGAGAATTATAGATGCAGAATATGCGCCTGAAATATCAGAAGAACCCTCTCAGACAGAAATGCAGGGAGGCATCGAGATTAAAAAGCAGATAGCCGTGATTTTTAAATTTTAATGTTAGAAGACAGTTGCGAAATGGAAAAAAAGAAAATTCTTGAAATGCAAATTTATGAAAGTACCACTATGAGAGAAGCTGTGGTGAACTTTGACGTTTTTTGATTAGTTTTTACGTTCCATATCAGAAGCCGAAGTAATAATGTATTGTCTTGCATCGAGGAAAAGGATTAAGTGTTTGTGTGATAAAGTGTCCATTCTTCCGGTTCGCGTGGAGTAGAGTATAGCTTATTAAAGTGTCATGATGAGTACCATAAGATAAATAACTCGTACCATCGCCATATAAGTCTGGTTAAAAAATTAAATTTTGAAATGTTGTAAATAAGCAAATTAGCAAAAAATTAAACTTATTAGAAAAATCAAGATCTAAGATTTCTAACCTTATGAAAATAAAAACGAACATTATTTTGGCATAAATACAGATGAAATTAAATAGAACTGGATAATCTGATCCTTCATATGATGATAACGACGTTACACCACCAATTCAAAGAAGCGTAGCTGATGAAGCTCAATCTGACAACCATCATTCTACGGTGTCTGCAATCAGGTAATCTGTTCTGAAAAATTATCGTGTAATAAATGACTCAGAGACTTTCCATGTCGTTGGCAAAAAATTTGAAGAGGAAAAACCCAGAACAAAAATGATTTTCAGAGGCAATCTATCTACATATAGCGATTGCAAATGATAGTGTTGTTTCGTTCTACTCTACTGACCGTACCATTGCATGATTCTTGTGATCCCAAGATTGACTAAAGATTAATATAACGTTTGGTAGCTGAAGAGGAAGTAAAATCTTCGGCAGAAGTATAGGTATCGGCTGCAGAATATTTATTTTAATAACGAATGAAAATGGGAATGATCAGGAGATCAAAAAGTGTTTGGTGTCATGACCACGTGATAATGTCAGACTCAATCTACCAAACACTTATCAGCATATTCGAATAAATGCGTCAGAGGGCACTGTAAATATAGTCCATTATCTGCTGTATCTGTCATGGTTTCGGGAATTGGATTAGGAATTCATTGGAACTTGTAATTTGCCTTTACACAGATTAGGGGTAGGAAATGAGTCAAGGGGAATCTAATTCAGCAGAGGGATGATAGCGTTGCGTTATGTAAGCAACCGCTATAAACACACATAAGTTACGAAGATTTTAATGACTAAGGTGCCTAAAAAATGATGGAAAGAAGAGTTTATTTGATCTGTAACTTCAAAAAACAATCTGTGAGAGTTAGAGTATCCTCATTCAAATTAAGGCGCATATTACGTTGGTTGGTATATCTTAGAAATGTAATGTACAGCTGGTTGCACCCCGATTCAGCGGTTCCCGATTCGGCGGTCCCCGTTTCAGCGGTCCCGTTTCAGTAGCTCCCGTTTCAGCGGCCACTCGTTACAGCGGTTCCCATTTTAGCGGTCACCCGCTTCAGCGGTCCCCGTTTAGGCGGTATATCTTTTTCGGAGCCCCTTTGCACTGTTTCGTAGTAACTTAATGATTAACGAGAAAGCATAATGTTGAAAAAAATAATTTTAAACGATGAGCTCGCATCCTTTCACCCTTACGAAATTGTTTGTAATTACTTTACTATAAATATTTCTTTTATCTCAAAAGGTATTTTTTGCCAAAAAGCAGTAACTTTCTGATTAAAAAATTCTTGTACTTCTTCTTGTACATTTTACAATAAATCAAATAACTATTCAAAAATGAATTTTTCGGTTTCTTTCGTTTGTCTTCAAAAGCGCTTGGAATGTTTGATTTTTAAGCACCATTTGAATCGGTATGCACTGCACAAAACGAATCTACGACAAAAAGGCAAACAGGTCGTCAAAGGACGCCGCGAAAAAAGGACGCGGTTTACTCCATCAAAAAGTTGATTTGAAAGTATGTATTAACATGTGAACTATTAATTAAAATTAACTTATTCATATAGAATATAAGCAATAATTACATGTTTAATTACATTATTCTTTTTTCTGAACAAGTACTTGATAAGTTCATTCATTTTTATGCTACAGCAACTAGGTCCACTTTCTTGCTAAAATGGGGTCCGCTGAAACGAGGCACCGCCGAAATGGGAACCGCTGAAACGGGGCACCGTGGAAACGGGGAGCGCTGAATAGGGGGCCGCTGAATCGAGGTTATGCCGTACAGCTTTACTTACGTGCTGTACCTGTTATTGATCTTCAGCTTTCACGAAAGAGATTAACTTTTCCAAATTGGACACTTTACGAAATCATGTAAAGCATATTTTAACGGTTAGGTATCTGTATCCCTATGTATGAGATTTTTTTTTTTCTATGTTATCCACATATCTATGAAATCAGAAACTCAAAAGTTTACTTTTTAACACAAGAACCATTAACACGAATACACTATTCCTATGGGAAGATACTGGTCACGGGGAGCGAGGTCGGAACTATAAGGTGAATGCTATAATTTCATAAACCTGAATTTGTTGAGTAATGCTTTGTAACGGGCGTTATTTTTGATTAAATTAAATTAATTACTTTTTACTTTTCAAGTCTGTATATATGGAAAATGTTTTTAGTAAAGTGCGTAGTTTCATGTTAGAGTTAAGAAAGTTAAGCAGAATGAATAGTATAAAAGCACAAGTGTCTTATCTGGAATGTGCAGAATAAGATAACATTTTTATTAAATTGTATATGAGGGTAAGCGGGGAAGTGAGTGTTAGTGGACAAA
Source organism: Pyrocoelia pectoralis (assembly GCA_036250285.1). NCBI lineage: Eukaryota > Metazoa > Arthropoda > Insecta > Coleoptera > Lampyridae > Pyrocoelia > Pyrocoelia pectoralis. The sequence continues at coordinate 41,932,649 of CM070078.1, forward strand.
GGCAGTCGAAGTAAGGCTGTAATCGCGTAAGGTGCTAAAGTAAAGACTCGCACCAGAATTTTGAATTTATTAAGCGAATTTGCTAAACCAAGCGGTGTTAGGTACTAAAAGGTACCATTTGAGTGCGTTTAAGAGTGTCACTACGGTGAAATAAAAGCGTCCATACGTTTTAATAAACAATTTGATATCAGCGTATATAAACCAGAGGTGCATTCAATGTGCGTAAAGTGCGAATGAACTCAAAGAAGTGAAATTAAATATCGAAAACGAGGAAAGGAGCTACATCAGTAAATAAGGGTGAGCTTCCTAAGTTAATTACCAGTGAAGATTATCGAGGGGGTAACGGACTCGCTTTGTTGTTTGAGTTACCTGCCTTGTTGTTTTAAGGGTAATCGCGGTGTAGTATTTCATGAGAGACTCGCTTTGTTGTAAATTGGAATTTTTCTAAGTGAATTTTACACCAATTAAAAGAAGAAAATTGAAGAAATTTCAACTGGGAGCGAAGCACGAGTTGCAACCCTTTGAAGAAGCGGCCGCTCACCCACATTTGATAACAACGACGCTATCGTCCGAAAGTACAAAAACAATCAGGTACCGTTTTAAAACTATTATTGATTTAAACTGATAGTGGAAAGAAAAACTGAATTTTATGGGTATTTTATAATTTGCGTTTGAATTGAATTAAAATATAAGCGGATGTGACGCAGCACTTTTTAATCTTAATGTCACGTTTGCTAGCAAGCGATAAAATTGGCCATTCAGCTTGTTTATTTAGGTAGAAATTAAGTTTATTTTTTTAGGAATCGTACATTTTGTTTTACTTTTATTAACTTTGTAATAAATTGATTTTGGTATTGATTTTATGGAATTTTTCAATCATTATTACCTAATTATAAGGAAAGTAAAAACGTATTTTGCGTAAAGGGCGACGCTAAATGAAAGGTTAAGGACCTCGTCAAACTTACTTGAGTTATCATAAATAAGCGTTTGAATTCAGATAAAATCATGGTTTTCCAAATTAATTGATGAAAGCATTCTTTTATAATATCGAACCTGAGTAAATTGAAAAAGTATTACCAAATTTAGAAGTAAACCTTTTTATCCCTACTGAGCTAGCCTGGGAAGGAAAAGTACGAAAAGGTAGGTCCAAGCGTACTACCAAGATAGAAAACTTATGGAACCTTTTAACCACTAACCTGAAGAATTTTATCAACATGTTTGTAACTTCCGTTACAGCTTGAACAATTCGTGTTGTGTTTTGTGCAGAAGCTTTCAATACATACGTTACGGAATGAAGATCTGATCATTTTTAACTTGTTCAAGGTGTACTTAAGATACTGTAGGTAAATGAAATATTCGTAATTTTCGAAAAAGTTAACCGAATGGCTTCAAGTCAAGGATGAAATTCTTGCTAAAGGCGGTGGTGGTGCATCTCAACCTCATGAGATTTACACACAACAAAGACTTATGTATGTCACGCTCAAGATCTTAATGATAGAGAGATCTGCTATATGACGTCTGAACTTGACATTCTCTACAATATCCCAGAAGGGACTGTAGTAATTACTCCGAGAGTGGAGTAAGATGGCGCGGCAGACACAACGACTATTATCAGAACTTTAGACACTAATGTGTCTAAAACACTGAGAAGGGGGTTGGGATTACTTAATATTTCTGTTGAATTAAAAAATTATACGAGTGCTACTTTTTAAGCATGCATTATATCAACGACAAATACCACGATCCTCATTTGAATTGGGGTCTACCCTAAAAATATTTGTAAATAAATTTTCTAGCCAAAAACGATGAGACACATTTTATATCAAAAGGGACATGTTATGAAATACATTGCGTTTTTATCACTTCTTCCCCCTACAGTCAAGAGCCACCGCATAAAATTTTTCAAATAGGAACAGGGGTCAAGTGATACCTTCACTGAAAGGTTCTCTACATGATTTTGTTTTTGTTTTTCATTTTTATCGATTTTTCTTCTGGAGAAATAAGGATGAACAATTTTAATAAAGAAAAACATTAACAATACGTTATTTTCTTTATTTAAATTAATGTTATGAATAAAACACAAGTTTTCAGAAATTACAGAAAAAAGTTATCTTAATTGTTCAACAACGTTCATCCTTATTGCCCCAGATTTTTAGAGTGGACTGTTTTCGCCGGGATACCCTGTATGCACCCCTCGGCCTCGAATTGAACTTCAGCTTTTAGTAAAGAAATTACGGCTGTAACTTTATGCGTTTAAAATACAAATTATACAAAAATTTAACATTTATGTGCATCAAAAAAATGTAAAGGAACTGTGTATCTTTATATAATACTTACTTTGTAAAGGGATGAAATTAGCATTAATATCATCCCTAATTTTTAATAAGTAACTGTAATCCTATAATCGGTAAGTATCTATTAAATGAATCAGTTTAATCCTTTAAAACTGTGGTCGAACTAAGGCGATTAGGCCGATTAAGTAAACGTTAAAACTATCCGAAGCCTGGTATTGTAAGTACATATTACTTACAGTTCCGTAATCTTGGGTATAAAATTTAATAGAATGCAATAGAAATATTTCGTACCTACTCCTTGTTTAAGGTTACATGAAATATTGTGCACGTTAAGTAGTGTGTTTTGTATAAATGAGTTTGCTAATTACGAGAAGTCTGTGGCAAATTATATGACAGGCAATTTATCCGGTGCTTCATTTTAGAAATTATGTAAGCATTTAAATCTTAAAAGGGCAAAGATTATGATTAATGTTGTATCGTTAACGGTCTTTATGATATTTACTAACTAATTTGCTAGTAGAACTCGACCGCAAAGTATCCATTTGTTAATAGTATAATATTATTCATCAAGCATGTAATGATAGCTATTACTCACGAAATGAAGTTTGCTACACGAGCCGCTAGGCGAGATGCTGGATGATAAATAAATCGAAACCTGATCAGTGCCCCCCCCCCCCCCCCGCAAAATAATATTCGAGTCCCTGAATCCCATTTCCACAATTAAAAAAAAGTTTATATTTTAACATTTATTTATGCATTTTGTAAAATAAAACGAAAAGCTTATTTTTACATTTTTTTTTTAAGAAGAGAATTTGGGTGGATCCCTAAAAACAGGGATGCAGAGATTTGTCCCAATTGTCTATGGCGCCTATGTTATGATACGGTTCCTGCGCGGTTACATTCCTCCAGATTTCGCTTTTTTCTTGGAGTAATGCTGAGCGATAAAAAAGGTTTGTTGTTTTCACTTAAAACATGCAGTCATGCACCTAATTTTTGTATTTTTTCAGTAGAACCATTGAAAATATCATCCGACAGATGATCGGTCACAGTTCATCGTGCGGTTTGATGTGGATCATCGTGCAGTCAAGCGTTTTAACGGTCTTCATGGAAATTGTGGGTTTTTTTGAACGTTAATTATTTATCAGTCATGGACGGTAAAATGGCCACCTTGGAAGGAGAAACCATTTTCTTGCGATTCTTTTTCCAATAGGATTCCCACCGGAAACGTTAGAAATGCCTCAGTAGTTTTTGATATGGTTACATTCAAACATTAGGATATTTGGGAAACGCTTGACACTGACACTCCATGTTTTCTAGTCACATTTTCTTAAAACTAAAAGATTGAAGACGTATTAAATTAAATAACAGTGATGAATTTCAGACCTATTTGTTTCCAAGTCATTCTTTATGCAGAAACCATGCATCAACCCAATATATTTTCTCATAGGAAAATTTAATAACAAAGAAAAACCAATTTACATTCCCCATTTTCTTATTTTTTTTTTAAAATATATGATATAACGGAAAGGATAAAAGTAAATAGGGACATAGTAAAATATTTGCGAAAAGTATAGGTAGAAAATCGATAATAATAAACGGGAAAATGAAATTTAGGGTTCCAGCTAAGCATATTTTTCAATGTTTTGCTCTGAATTCAGCTATTGGCAAATTTACAAGTTCCTTATTTGCATTATATGCGCACTTTTGCTCGTAAAACGTTTCTGATGGATGCCCTCGTCGCCGATTTGAATTGAAAATTAATATACGTTATACAGTATTACGAATTTGATTTACCTATCCCTTTTATGTTGCTCCTACTAATCAATTTAAATATTTTTTCGAATAACATTTCGTTTAATATTCATAGTATTTTTTTCCTTTACTTCCGTTTCTTATGTTTACTTACACTTTCACTAATATTCGAAGTAGGTACTTACCTATATTTGAGATACTAAAATTAAAAGTAAATAAATGTCGAAAACTTCTATTACAAAATGGATCGTTCGTTTTATAGAAAATGGCTGTAACACAAATGCAAATTTGGATTAGATAAGAAATGTTGAAAATCATATTAAATTTATTCGAATTTAGAAAGAAAATAAGCTATTCCTCTTTCACTACATGGGAAATTTTAGAGAAAGTGAAGTTCAAATATACGCGATTTCGGTAAATTACCTTTTAAAATATCTCCCCTTCCTGAACACCATGAAGTACACTTTAGAATAGCGTTAACATCAAATTTCGTAGAAGAAACGGACATTTTCAGCGATTCTATTATATGGCTGAAGCGTACGCACATGTAAATTGCTGCAAGAATTTTTTATAAAAAAAACTATGGTCCTGATGATATAAGTTAGAAACTGAAGAGCAATCGACCATATGCGTTTGAGGGTGCGATCCTGAAACCTCCTACACACCTGAAAAACATTTATTATTGTACGTCTTAAATTCCTCTTAAAGAAACCAAAAACGTTTGTATCATATTATTTTGTGTAGGTACCTACCTACTTGTATTTTTATTTATTTTATCTCTTCCCCAATATCAGAAGTGGGATAAATCACGCATCCCATTGTGAGTTTTTCCCAGTGTGCAGACATGCCATCGTTGGGCCGAAAACGTAAAACACCGATCGAAGAGGAGCTTGAGTCGTCAACTGCTTCACCTACATCTGGAGCTCTGGACGGCGTTTTGTGGATTCCATGGAAAAAGTTGCCTTGTCCGTTGTCATCAGGTTGCAGCCTTCTTCGACTTCGGCGAGTGACATTGAGCGAAATGATCGTGGACAGCTTCCGACGTTTGATCTGAAAGACTGAATCGCCGATGTTGAAGGGGCGATGGCAATGTACGGTTGGAATAACTAGGAGACGATGCAACTGTCCTGATCTTGTCGCTGTTGTTGTACAGTTGATTTAATTGTAGACACGGGGTCAGAGCTTTCACTGATTGGAGAGGGACTTGTGCAAAAATTGAAATTACACAACTGAATTCATAACTGATAAGCCATCATCATCTATAAATTCTATAAGAGAGTACATCTGCAATTGAATAATTAGGTACGACTAAAATGTGTATTAATATCTAAGTATACAATTATACATACTTTATTAAATACAATAACCGATATACAGCAAAATGGGGTCACTTTTAGAACAAACCGTAACCGATAGTTTTGACGCAAAAATCTGTGGAAAAAACCGAAATTTAAGAAATGACAACTGTGAAGTGAACTCAGTGAACTCCAGTAGAGTTAATTGAGTTAACTATAATGTGTAATTGCCAACTTAGTGAGAAAGAAAATTATCAAAATAAATAAAATCTATTACTCACTCATATCAGACGTCATAATGACATCACATAAGTGACGTTAAAAATGGTAAGCTTTTTGACGTCATTATATCGTCAGTATAGGTCGAATGATGTTAACGACCAATGAGACCTATAAATGACGGCAAAAAGACGTGGCATTGTTTGCTGGGCGTAAGCCCATTGGAGAAACGACATTATTCCGAAAGAAATCTCCTGCAATTAAACAAATAACCATCTCTAATATTTTCGAGCAGTACTTGCCAGAAAATAGTACTCAACAACTCAGAGTATTACTTTCCGAGTTTCAAGTCCTTTTTACCACCGGTGTTGCTTGTTCCACTACGGAACTCAAGATTCGCCTGACGACTGATGTTCCTGTTCGCTATCGTCCCTATCGTCTTTCATACTTCGAAAGACAGAAACTCCGTGAGATCATTAATGATTTGTCTCAGAAGGGAATTATTCGACCTTCTTGTTCTCCATATGTCGCAAGCCTCATTTTGCTGGTGGTCGCATCCCGGTCAAGGACAGATACCCCTTACCCCGTAGAGAGGATGAAATTGATAGGTTACAAGCCCGAAAATTTTTCACTTCTTTAGATATGGAAATCGGCTTTCATCAGATACCAATTGAGAAGGACCCCATTGTTAAAACTGCATTTGTCACCCCAGATTCACAGTGGGAATACCTTAAGATGCTATTCGGCTTGGCTTACGCTCCGGCGGTACACCAAAGGGGATTAATCAGGCACTTCACCCCCTCCTTGTTAACGGTCAAGTTCTTGTTTACCTTGACGATGACATGATAGCAAGTAAGTTAAACTTACCGTCCTAGGTCTGTAAATATTACGCATACGCATTCCAGTAAAAGCACTAATTTGGTAAAAAACTGCATTTTCCAGGAGGCCGCTAACTTCACGTCTCGTTGAAAGCACAAACGAAAAGTTTGATATCATTCGTTAGTGCTTCGTTTGTGCCTGTTTGTGCTCCGACAAAATCGATTGCGACCCCATACGTTTTCGAGAAAACGGGATTTTCCAGGAGGCCGCTAACTTCACGCCTCGTTGGAAGCACAAACGAAAAGTTTGATATCATTCGTTAATGCTTCGCTTGTGGCTGTTTGTGCTTCGTCAAAATCGATTGCGACCCCATAAGTTTTCGAGAAAACTGCATTTTCCAGGACGCCGCTAACTTCACGTCTCGTTGGAAGCACAAATGAAAAATTTGGTTATCGTTCGTTAGTGCTTCGTTTGTGCCTATTTGTGCTTCGACAAAATCGATTGCGACCCCATACGTTTACTAACGAATCATACCAAAATTTTCGTTTGTGCTTCTGATGAGACCGCTAACTTCACGGACCTCGTTTGTAGAATTGATGTCGAATGATCGAATTCGCGTAATATGATTCGAAGAATTTATTGACATGGCATTTAGGTTACAAAAATCTGAAGTAAGTAAGCTTAACTTTCATCAAATCTCTCGAATATTCTGTAACCCAATTACTTTTCAAGCAGCAGTTAAGTAACCTACCAGTTAGAATTCTGTATGCTTAAGATATAAACACCAATTTTACCATATTGGAAATTTAATGACTTGTCATACGAGAAGTATTGTGTATAGGTACAGACAGACGGTCGAAAATTTTAAATCCGAAGAGCCGTTATTCCTGTAAAGTGTGATTCGAGAAATATGAAAAAGTCGTTTGCTTTATACTTAAGGCATACCTAGGAAAAATGGAAATCTTACATTAGTAATTTTGGAATAAGTAACCCACACAACCAAAGTTAACCCTAAGTGTCCTCATAGTAACCATATTCAATCCATAAAAGTCAATCTTTTACAAATATCTATTAGATATCTTGTACATAACCGCGTCAGTTAATTTTTAAACGTATTCATCTAGGTTTACCTATGTGTATGATTTAGCATATCTCCTGAAGCCTTCCAAAAGTTAACTGCTTGGGTTTAACATTTGAACAGCATTTAAAGCTGACAATCTACCGAATATACAAAAGCTAACCATAAAGGATACATAATAGTGTATGTGTCCTTTTATTGCCCATCATGAACACCCAAAGGTTACCTTAAAATGATACACGTTTGTTTGCATTGAAAGTTGCCTTTTGATTATTTTTGTTTGTTTCATAGTAGGTAACCATATTCAATCCATAAAAGTCATTCTTTTACAAATATCTATTAGATATCTTGTACATAACTGCGTCAGTTAATTTTTAAACGTATATGTATGATTTAGCATATCTCCTGAAGCCTTCCAAAAGTTAACTGCTTGGGTTTAACATTTGAACAGCATTTAAAGCTGACAATCTACCGAATATACAAAAGCTAACCATAAAGTATACATAATAGTGTAATATGTGTCCTTTTATTGCCCATCATGAACACCCAAAGGTTACCTTAAAATGATACACGTTTGTTTGCATTTAAAGTTGCCTTTTGATTATTTTTGTTTGTTTGTTAAATGACGTATCATTTCGTATGTTATTTTAAACCAGAATAAATGTCATTTATTCTTATATCTTGACTGTCGCATAGAAAACCGTTATCCACAGGTCCTTTACAAATTGTGTGAATTTTTTTTAATAAATTACATTATATAACAAAGAACGTAATATATAGATATAGGTATTACGTTCTTTGATTATACATAATATTAACTTCAGAGAATGAAGTGTTAAAAACTATTTTGTACCAAATAAATTCCCAACTGATTTTAATAAATTGTCTCGCATGATCAGTTTTCTCTCTCTATATTTAAAGAATTTTCATTTGTCATCAAATTTAAATTTTATATACGGCAGGTATTTTAACTAAAGAAACGGACAAACGGTAGAGAAGTTAAGTTGTTGTGCACTACTTCTTTTATCTGGTCAACATAATTGATTGTCAATGTAGGTATTTATTAAGATAAGAAGTTGATTCATATCCTTCTTTGTTAACAGACTAATTGCAAGTTTTAATAGGTATAGGTAATATTTTTGTTATTAATAACGTAAGCTAGTCATATTATATGTGATCAGAAGATGTAAATGAAATTAATATTTAAATCGGCAAAACGTTCGCTCATAACGGCATAAACACGATAGTTCCGTATTTTCTATACAAAAATAAATTTCAATTTCTATTATTTAAAACTTGTTTTTAAACCCTCAGGTAAAACTAGTTATTTAAGGTTCCTTGATTTTTCTTACGAATTTTTAAAACAGGCATTTTCTAGCAACATTCTAAAATTCAAAAGCAGAGAATGTATTGTTCTTCAATATTATAATACATCTCTGTATGTTTTACTTAGTCGTTTAGTTGCAAAAAAATGATATTACTGCTCATGAGAACAAAAAGGAGAAGATACCTAGCATATTTTAATTTGCAGTTTTACAGCTCTGCGTATTCACAGGAAGCGGTTGCGTGTGTCGAAGACAAACAACTAGTAAAATTTGAATAATTCCTTAATTAATCGAAAGTTTTTAACCATTCGCGAATAATAAAATTCCACTTTTTTCATAAATATTCCAAGATTATTATCTTCAGAGTAAATACTAAAGTAGGTAAGCATTTAACCCAACGTCAACGTACAGCCATTGTCTATATACACAATGGGATACTACCTCAGCTTTACCTATTTTCCGAGAATACGAGTAATATAAGCACATCTGAAATTGAGAATGACTAATGAACTTTACAAATTATTTAAATTTTCCTTATTATTATTAAAGATTATTTTCTATTATTTAAACAAAACTAGGTACATTATATTTAATACTTTTACATAATAGGTACACTAATTAATTTATTTATTAGATATTAATTCTTATTTATCCATCCAAATCATTAAAATATCCCTTCCTTACTTTGTTCCATAAGTATGTACGTCTTTTGTATTTTTTTAAAGAGGACAGTTATTTGCATCAGCGTCATTATTTAAAACCTGTCCTTTTTTGTCCTTTTTTTCGATAGGTACTTAGCTTGAAAAAATCTCTACACAATTACCGTCCCGCGGGATGACTTTGGCCATTCGCGAAGGATTTTGTTTTAAATTAATGTTGTAGTACCGTTATTAATTATTATGCGCGTTGCAGTTATACGATGTACGTTTTCTACTACTCTACTAGACTTTTTCTTCTTTCAAGGCCCAATTTCAACGAGGATAAGAAAAAATAAGAAAAGAAAGATTAATTTGGCATTCAATGCAGAAAAGGTAAATTAATAAATGATTCGTTAACGTGCTCTGAAATGTACGATTATTTGTTGAAAAACGATAACTTACTACAAATTCAATCGAGCAATAAAGTATGTTCATTGATCTGATCATATGGTATTGTATTAATTTAGTTATGTATGATTTCAGTAAACGTTTGTCAATTTAGACTTTTTGCGAAAAATGTCCTTTTTTCTGGCAGAAAGTATGTGGGAGCCCTATGACGTTATTTAATGTAGCTACTGTTAATGCTTGTAGGGAATTAGAATATTTTAATAACATTTTTAATTGAAAACACATACATACTGAATACTGAATTAGGTGCGCAATGTATGTGCAGATAGTGTATATCTAAGAATTAGTTCTTTTCCATTATTTCTTATTTTCATTAATTATTTCCAATACATCTGTTTTGACGAAAAACAATTACAGTTAAAATTTTAGTAGGTGAATGCACACAGTAATTATTAATTAATGGCCAACGATGACGGTAATCCATGAATTCCTAAAATATATATCGAAAACAGATTTCTAGAAAAAATCCGTAGGTACTTTGTTCTCAAAATTTCAGGTAATTTTTGCAGGTAAGTTTATTTGTATTGTAGGTAGACGTAGACATTGAATGGTACCTGTATACAAACACAAAGTCATTTATACTTCGTCTATTGCAGTGTGTGTGTGTGTATCAGTCTCAAGAGGGTAAGTATTTTTTTTAATATATTTATAGTAGCAACTTATTTCCCATTTCATATATTATAGATGTATACTAAATATTCGAAAGGGCAAGACATAACAGAAATTAAAGAATTGCCATATAGCGAACGAACGTTTGACAGTCCACATGAAGAAGAATTACACTTACCTCAGCTTCCAGCCACAACAATTGAAGAATTTTTATTGGTAGAGGAATACACAAAGATTCCTCAGCGGGCCAATTCATTGGTGAGAAAACTTTACGATATTCTTATTCATTTCGATTTTACGATACATGTTTTGTTTGATGAGGGACATTGATCATTAATTAAAATTTGTTGTATTGAGTATCCTAAACGAAATTCTATATTTTTATAGGAGATATGATTTAAGCCAATAAAAGACTCAATAAAATACCAATTCAATTTAAAGTAGCTAACTATGCGCTGTTGAAAAAGTTTAAAACAGCCGATTTACTATACCTAGTTTGTAAGTTCATGCAGTTTCATACATAGAAGAAACGTACTTCACAATATGAACCCTTTGTAATAAGTGTATTTTCTTTTGTTTGTAGTTGCTCTCCGGAAAACAATCCCTTCGGCTACAGATATGGACATCCTCTCAGCAACCAAAGTGTGGATTAGAAAATCAGCCGAGCGAATGAAAAAGCATCAGAGACCTGTTTCGACTGTTTAGAAACATAATAATTATATTTGTGTACATAATCGCTTCTTATTAGTCTTTTAATTTTTTATGTTAAAGCGTTGAGTGAATTTCACTCAATGTTATGTACGTATAATAAAGTGTTATTTAATCCAAACTATTTCACTTTTATTAACTTCTATGTAGTTATGCATTCCCAAAAGCCAGCATTAAGAAATCTGAAAAGAGCAACCAAAGGATATTTTTCTAGTACGGATTATTTCTAACCATAATATTTACTCTTTGTACACCTTTTGAAGTCGATCATTATATAGCAATTATAGTTAACTCTTGACCAGTTTTATAAAATGAACGAAAGACATTCTTCTAGCATGAGTTTATATCAACCGTAATGGTTAACCTTTGACTACATTTTACAGTAGGTAAAGGAATATCTTCAAAAGTGAGCATTAAGAAATCTGAAAAGAGCAACCAAAGGATATTCTTCTAGTTCGGATTATTTCTAACCATAATGTTTACTCTTTGTACACCTTTTGAAGTCGATCATTATATAACAATTATAGTTAACTTTTAACCAGTTTTATAAAATGTACGAAAGACATTCTTCTAGTACGAGTTTATATCAACTGTAATGGTTAACATTTGAATATATTTTACAGTAGATCAAGGAATATCGTTTAAAGTCAACTTATGGACACTTCTATAATACCGACTTTTAGATTACTTGTGAAGTGAACAAAAGTCGATCCATAGACACAAAAATTGTGACATAGTCGACCCAGAGAACAGTTTTTGGATATATATTGTTAACCTTTCATGTCTTAGCAGGATAACTTTCGGTTAGCTTTTAGACACTTTTGGTTGTGTGGGAAGCGATCAAAAATACGTGTAAACCAATTCTTAACTCCAAAGGTCACAGATTATTTAATTTTTTTGGATAAAAGTGTACATTTATGTCGAAATAATTATGTAATTCTATTAAATAAGTAGGTACAAGGTAATGCGACAAACGTGATTATATCGGAAACAAACCAAATGGTAGGGGATACAAGACAGAAAACTGAAAAAACTTTTACATTTATCATATTTTTATGGGAATGGAAGATTCATTTATTACAGTAGAAACATTAAAATTTAAAGATTGTGGAAATACGAGATATCGTTTTGACACTAAGTGATAGATGACGGAAAAGCATACAAGCAAGCGGTAGCGGTATTTTCCTATTCTTAACAATAAAGTTACACTATTTCATTCAAAATCTAACACCTTAAGTTATTAATTATTAAACACATTGGCGCTTGTGCTAAACACGTTAAAATATTTCCCGCAACACTTAAAGTTAAATCTACACCCTTTACCACCCAATCTACAAGGAATTTCCATGACAACAAAAACTTTTAAACCCTTGACGGGTTACCTAACCATTTTAATTAATTAACGGTGTAATCTTACCCACTTTTCTCGTTCCTTTAATTTATATTAACCTTGTGATTAGACATCCTTAACGGTTGATTCTCTCTCGCAATTTAAGAGTAGGTAAATACTATTGCTTTACTAACACACAATCGTTATGCTTGACAAACGACCTAACCACAAACTTAATTATAACAACGTAAATTATGTTAAAAGTCAGAAATAGGGTAACGTATTTAATTAATGTTACTCGGCATCACGTTAACTCCTCATTTGTGTACAATATTATGACATCAGTTGCAATTGTGCGGTAGATTAACAATTTTAAGCGTTATTTCCCCTCATTATTTTTTTGTAGTTACGAACCACAATTATGACCGTAAACGCTTCGAGGTAATTTTACATCATTTATGTTAAAACGGTTATTAATTATGGGGGTTTAAGAACAGATCGGTAGAATAGTCACATATCCTACCGAAGAGAAATTAAGTAATCGTCCTCGAATTTATTATGGTGATATTGCAATGAGAATAAAAACTGAAACTGAATCGGTATAAATCGCCCGCGATTGACATGAATCCTTAGTCGCAATTTCATAGTGAACTAACATGTTTAATACAATTTTAACGTGTTTTCTAATTTATATAATCACATCTGATGCAAAACGAGCTGTTTATGTTCAAGAAGCAGAAGTACAAGATCAAAATTCGGCATCTTCGGGATACTCCTATAATTCACATTCAGGCCCAGTCAGCTACGCTCACTTTTCCAACGGATATGGTGGAGAGAATTTTCAATATCCATTTACTGGAGGAAGTTATCAATACTATGAACCTTATTTCAAATTACCTCAGCACATAGGATATAATTTGCCTACACTGTATGGTTACGGAGATCTGAGTAATTTTAAACACAATGGGTTCGTAGTTACTAAAGGGGACAACTATGGAGAATCACACAATGAGGAGAACGGACAAGATGGACACAAAGGGTATAATACAGAAGAAAAATACGAGAAAGGTTCTCAAGGTAAACACGATAATGAAAACAATAAGGGTTATTATAATAAAGATGGGGGTGACAAAAATTCGCATCATGAAAGTAGCGAACATTTTAGCGTAGATAATGAAGCTGCAAAGGGTTCTAATGGTGGCAGTTATAGTGAATCCGGCGGACACAAAAAAGGATCTAAAACAACAGGTTATCATAAAGTTTATAAAAAGAATGAGTATAAAAAGGACAATACATTTTACGACGAATCCGACAAACGAGGACATTTTAATAAATATGCAAACGCAGATTCTTATCACAAAGGAGAAAGTGGGGCACTCGAAAAGGGTGGACATTCTGATGTTAAATTTCACGAAACCAACCAGGGTGAAAATGGAGATTATGATAAGGGCCATTATGATGTTTACGATAGCAAGTTTAGGGATCATCAGGGAAAAGAAGGACATCGAGAAAATTATTCTGGCTACGCAAAGGATAGTAAAGAAAATCATGGGGATGTTTACGGAGTTAAGGACTACTAGGCGATTATACTTGTTTAAAAAATTAAATGTATTTTACTTAATTAAATGTTAGAACGTGTTAGAACTGTATAAATTTGTGAGATTATCTTGCAAGGTTCAGCAAAGGATTAAAGATAAACTATCCATAAACTTTGTGTAAAACGCATGAAAATGATGAAGTGGAAATAATAGTGCCGCCTTTTCCTTTTAACCTTGAATGGAACATTAAACCTTTGAATATTCATAGAAGTTAAAAGTAGCGCTATGCATATAATTACGGTTTTAATTAAAAGCTTGATTAACCTCCCTTTACATGACTTGGTTTCTCTTCAAATCTACCTAACAAATGATTCCTAACCGCCAGTTTGCATTTTGCTCATTTAAAGGGCAATCCTGAAACGAGCTTGTTTTCACGAGAAAAACACGCTGTTTATTATACCGAAGATAAATATTTACAGGTAAATATAAAGTAAACAAGTAAATTAAACTCTTAAGAGGAAGTTGGTTTAATTTTTAAATAATATTTGTCCAGTATCATGAGGTAAATTTGCCAATTATATATTATTTTATAAGTATATAAAATATATTCGTAAAAGGATTTTTCAGCATTAGCCTTTGCAAACGCATCGCTTAAATAAATTAAAAGATGCTTTGCATTCCTTTGGGTTGAAAGCTACCTTTAAAATATACAAAACTTGATTTGAAAAGGCAGATTTTTCAAACATAATTTTGGGGTCAGTCAAAACAAAATTAAAGTAATTAATAAAAAGTACAATGAGGGGTTGTGAAATTATGTGGTGATCCTTGAAAGTCATTAGTGACAGACGGTCGTTTTTGTCACGAATAGAATAAATAGTACACGTTAATTGACTTGATGGATATCGAAATGAAATTAGTATTTTCATTTTTTCGAGAATGGCATGTGATAAGCTTTGTAAATTGAATTCAGATAATTATCGTTTGATGATAGTCGTCAAGTCAACTCATTATAACATCTTTTCGAACAGGAAATGATGTTCCACTCCACTCCTATCCTTGTTTATTTGTCCAAAGCAATATTTCTAAAATAATGGAACAAAAAAAAGAAAAGTTCAATTACTTTTCGAAACTATCCAGGCTCTGGGAATTACGTTCAGATTAGCGAGATTTGAATGTATAGTTACAAATAAATATAATAAAACTTACCAAATTGTTCCGGGGTAACTAAAAGACCAGGATCAGTCAAATGGTGCAGCTATAAGTTACGAACGGTGGGTGAAGCTGCCAATAGCTTAGAATTGTGGCTTACCACTACCTCACTATCCTATCACCATTATACTATTACCAAATGTTCTTACGTCATCCTAAATATTTGAATCTGAATGACTTTCCCTCATTCCTGTTTTTTACGAACTTTTCTGATGGAAACTCCCTAACTCTCAAATACTATGGGCACTATGACTATGACACTAGTTCATTTTAAATCATTATAAAACATTTCCAAAAAACTTGCGCAATTGGCGCAACATTTTCTATCGCATGAAGTGGATTTTCCAAAGTTTTTGGGTATATCTACAGCTGCCAGAAATATATGATTGGGGGCAAGTGTACGAATTTTTATTTTTATTGAGAGAAACTGTATGATTTTTGCACACTAATGTATCTAAACATGAGAAATGAAAATCTGCAAATACATCTAAAATATCTCCACAATTGCGCATTTGCAGCAACATTTTCTATCACATGAAGTGGATTTTCCAACGTTTTTGTTTCACTCCAAGGAATCTAAACATGAGAAAGGAAAATCTGCAACTACATCTGAAATATCTCCACAATTGCGCATTTGCAGCAACATTATCTATCGCATGAAATGGACTTTCCAACGTTTCTGGGTATACCTACCGGTGCCAGAAATCTATTATTAGGAGAAAGTGTACGAATTTTTGCACACTAATGTATCTAAATATGAGAAATCAAAATCTGAAAATACGTCTAAAATATCTCCACAATTGCGCATTTGCAGCAACATTTTCTATCACATGAAGTGGATTTTCCAACGTTTTTGGGTATATCCACCGGCGCCAGAAATCTATTATTGAGAGAAACTGTACGAATTTTTCCACTCAAAGGAATCTAAACATGAAAAAGGGAAATCTGCAACTACATCTGAAATATCTCCACAATTGCGCATTTGCAGCAACATTATCTATCGCATAAAGTGGACTTTCCAACATTTCTGGATATACCTACCGGTGCCAGAAATCTATTATTAGGAGAAAGTGTACCAAGTTTTGCACACTAATGTATCTAAATATGATAAATGAAAATCTGCAACCAGATCTGAAATATCTTCACAATTGCGCAATTGCAGCAACATTTTCTATCGCATGAAGTGCATTTCCCAACGTTTTTGGGTATATTTACCGGTGCCAGAAATGCGAGCAAGTGTACGAGTTTTAGCACATTGATGTATCTAAACATGAGGAATGAAAATCTGTAACTATATCTGAAATATCTCCACAATTGCGCATTTGCAGCAACATTTTCTATCGCATGAAGTGGATTTTCGTATGCGCGACATTGAAACTATCATCAGTATTAAAGAATTGCCCGGTACTTGATAATTGGATTTTTTATTTACTTTTTTAACAATCCCCTTCTATATCTCCGAAACGAAGAGGAGTTGACCAATGGTTCATACGAAGTTTTTTGGTTAGAATGACATCTAAAATATATGGTTTGTCGGTCTAGTTCTGCGACACCATCTATGCTAACATTATGAATGAATAGTAATTTTTGAAAATGCGCTTGCTATATTCATCCAGGCTGAGTAAAAAATTGCCAGAAATACAGAGATTATCTGGAACAGAAGATTTTTATAAACACAAATATATTTTTGAACAATTGCGTGCTCTCTTTGAGTAAGCCTTTGCATATCTCTATTTAGATTATCTTTCAATTAGGGTATTTTCCCGGAGACTTGAAAGACCAGTTATTTTACTCCAATTTTTAAATAGGGTGACAGGCCCAATCTCCTGGACTCTATAGTGTCAAAAATATTGGCTCGGAACTGTAAGCAGTACATTATTCCTGCGACTCAACATGGGTTCTGTGAGGGGAGACTAATCTGTTACCCTTCTAATATGACACTATTTATAGCCTTGAAAAAGGTCTGCTAATGAGTTGCGTATATAGTGACTTTGTGAAAGCTTTTCAGAAACCAGTGTGTGAAAATTGACAATTTCATTTCACAGCCAGTTGTAGTAACTTCCGGAGTACCACAAGGCCCTCTTGTTGTTCTCTATTTTTGGTGCCGATATAGGCAATTAAATTCGAAATTGTGAGCATTTGATGTTCGCTAACGACCTAAAGATGTTCTCAGTTATTCATGATCAGAATAATCATAGTACAATGCAGGATGACTTGGACAGATCATATACATATATACAGGGTGTCCCACTGCTCCGTAATCGGTCGATAACTCAATGTGGGTTGAAGATACAGAAAAAAGTTTCAAATAAAAGTTGCTTTGATTTGAATTGCGCATTTTTTAAAAATATTCTTATATCTACAGTATGTTGCATTTTCACGTGGCAGGAAAATGTCACTTTTTTTTAAATGGCACATCCTGTATTTTTTTCTCTTAATGTATCGACCAACCATATTTATATCACGCCTGAAATTTTTTTTAATATTGGATGTGCGGTTGCCAAGTTATTAATTATTTTGTCAAAATTTGGTACAATTCAAGGTCGGACTATAATATTCATAACTAAGTTATTCTTCAAAAAAGGAAAAATTTATTTGACGAATAATATTACCCTAATGTCGTGTTACTCTACAAAAAAAAACTAATTGATTAATTTTATACCGAGTGTTTAAAATGAGAATTCAAACTTTGTGAACTTTAAATAGAATTTATACGAATATTTTAAATGGAACACCCTGTATTTTTATTTAACAACAAATTCTCGACAAAAAACCCTATTCAACGGTGTATTATTTCCTGGTATTATTTTTTGTACTTTTGTTAATATTTACGATTTTTAAAATTTCACGTAAAAAAAAATTGTTAAAAGTAATTTTTATTTAATTATTATTACAAAATACCGTTTAAATAGTTGTTATCAACGCAAAAAAACAAAACTCAAGTCCTGTGACTATCTTAATTTCTAAATAATTAAAACAAAATTTTTAGTAAACGGTATTTCTCGAATTTTTAGTAAACGGTGTTTCTCGAAGATTAAAATAGAAAATAAATACAATATCTCTCATTAAAAAGTAAATCTTCAAAATGTCTTCCACTTTGATTAATGCACTTTTGAAGCCTAACCCTAAATAATCTCACATTGTTTAGTCATAGGAGTAATCGGTTGAAACGCCTCTCGAATTCAAATTTTCATGTCATCTCGAGATGTGGCAGCTGTTGATATATTTGAAATTTAACAGTTCCCCAAAGATAGTAATCCATAAAGGTAAGGTCCGGTGACCTTGGCGGCCAAGGAACAGGGCCTCCTCTACTTTATTAGGGTACAGTAAATCCAATTCTCGCGAGCGTCTCTGACTGTTGTTTTGCTTTAATTATTTAGAACTTAAGATAGTCACAGGACTTGAGTTTTGTTCTTTTGCGTTGATACCAACTATTTAAACGGTATTTTGTAATATAATTAAATAAAAATTACTTTTAACAAATTTTTTTACGTGAAATTTTAAAAATCGTAAATATTAACAAAAGTACAAAAAATAATACCAGGAGATAATACACCGTTGAATAGGGTTTTTTATCGAGAATTTGATGGTAAATAAAAATACAGGGTGTTCCATTTAAAATATTCGTATAAATTCTATTTAAAGTTCACAAAGTTTGAATTCTCATTTTAAACACTCGGTATAAAATTAATGAATTAGTTTTTTTTTGTAGAGTAACGCGACATTAGGGTAATATTATTCGTCAAATAAATTTTTCCTTTTTTGAAGAATAACTTAGTTATGAATATTATAGTCCGACCTTGAATTGTACCAAATTTTGACAAAATAATTAATAACTTGGCAACCGCACATCCAATCTTAAAGAAATTTTCAGGCGTGATATAAATATGGTTGGTCGATACATTAAGAGAAAAAAATACAGGATGTGCCATTTAAAAAAAAGTGACATTTTCCTGCCACGTGAAAATGCAACATACTGTAGATATAAGAATATTTTTAAAAAATGCGCAATTCAGATCAAAGCAACTTTTATTTGAAACTTTTTCCTGTATCTTCAACCCATATTGAGTTATCGACCGATTACGGAGCAGTGGGACACCCTGTATTTACCTGAGCTGAACGTTAAAAAGTGCTGTACGATTACATTTTCCAGGAAACACAATTTCATTGTATTAGAATAGGCTATGAATAATATTGTTCTTAGCCGTGTGAGTGATGTTAGAGATTTGAGTGTTCTGATGGATTGCAAGCTTACTTTCATTAATCATATTGATAGAATGGTTGGTTGTGCATTTAGAACTTCGGGCTTTATCAGCAGGTGTGGAAAGATTTTCCATGTGGTACCTTTATGAAATTATATTGTACCTTGATTAGGCTAGGTCTTGCAGTACTGTTCCCTTTTATGGCATCCATGTTAACATAACTAACGCGAGTATTTTGTTTATTATAACCTCATCTTTACTGTGTGCCGTCGACGTAGTTGACGGATAAATTCAGTTCCTGGAATAAGATTTCGTTCGTGGTTGACAATCTTTTTTGCTTACTAAATACTGCGGGTGATAAATAGTGGAATAATTTATACTGAAAACACGAAAAGTAACCAGATTTTTCTCAAAAACTTTGTTATTGGATCTGGTAGTATCGGATGAAGAAAATTTGATGCATGTCGTAAAGAAGATGACTCAACGTTGAAGTTGATGTATTACAGATAAAGAAAACGAAAAGGATCGGATGGGAAAAATTATAAAAGGAAAACATAACGCCCGAGAGAAACCTCAAGTATAATGTAAGAAAGAAATTTGAATTGAGGTGATAACATATTAGAAACAGGCTCCACTTTGAGTGGTTGAGTGAATAAGTTAATATATTGACCAATTCATTGCTTAAACTGTGAACATTTCCGTAACACGTTAAGTGAAAGATTATTAAATGGTAATAAACATTGTGAATTGCAATTAAACTGTGAAAAGTTTAATCCACTGTTTACATTGTGTGAATTTATGGATGCTATAATGAAAATTGCTGCACGTATTTAAGGGTTTAAATAAACCAATTATTTCTTTATTCTTAATAAACTGTGTAAATATTGCCATAATAAAATTTCATTACTTAGTTCATCTTCAGTTTTATAAGTTTCCAGTTATAATAAATTATAAAACTGTAATTGTCTGTAAGGAAGTAATTAATATATAATATTAACTTTTACTCAAAATAATCTCTTATCTATATATTGACTAAGCCCGTTCATTCATTCAGTCTCCTTGTATATGCGTAAAACATAAGTAGGAATACACAAATTAATAAATTTAATTTCACGATGGATCCATTGAAATAAATAAAGAAAGATCGAATATGGCTGGTTCGTGTGAAGGAAAACCTCTTTGTCCTTGCCTTAACGCCGTTTCCCAATTCTAGCGTCATAAAAAAATATCCATCAGATATTAGCGACAGGAATTTAGGGACCGACTTTTCGTAGCAAATTTTTAACATTCTTAGATTCTTAATGTCAGGATAATAATGATTTTATTCCCGTTATTAAGGAATGTAATTGGCCAATTTTTTACCAACCCTAACTTTGGATTAGAATTAATCCGTAATTAAATTTATTTTATATAATCCATAACTTTATTCAGGTTAAATTTGCATTATAATTTGATCAAAGATTACGATTTTAATTACGTTGGTAATTTAAAGAACTAGGTACCTCTTTCAACGCACTTAATTGTCGCTTATACGCTGTCCATTCTTCGGCTCCATACGTTGCCATATTTATGGAAACAGAAGTCAGCTTTTGGAGACGGACACCAGAGGGCCAGATTATATTATTTATTCAAACAATTAAAGTAAAGGCAAATAATTTTCAAAACATTTACAGTTTCCTCTAGAACCTTACATCACAGGTGGTTATAGCCACCAAATATTTGTTTTTGCAAACCGTCCATAGGCATTTGCTAATTATAAGTATAAACAAGGGTTTTACCACAAAACCAAAATATAAACCTAAAAACATTAAATAGGTACAAAAATGTCGGACGTTTACTGCTTGTGGATTTTTACGCTTGTCCTCCTATTGATTCTATAACATGAAGGAAGTATCGTTGTTGTCATTATATATAGGGTGTTTCATTAAATAAATTAACGATGACTGCATATCTTCTTCTTGAGACACCCTGTATACAATTTTCTTATGTCAAAAAATCCGCAACTAAAAATACTAATCGACGTGTCCGAGCGTTTTTCCACAAAATAATTACCTAAATCGTAAACGAATTTGTTCCTTTCATCATGATCGCACTGTATAATAATAGTCGAGCGGGTAGCGGATTTGCTAAAAGCCAACTTCATCCAATACGAATTTTATTTTTCCATTCCTATGCCCTAATTCAGTTATCGTGCATTTATCGAGCTTTTTTTTAAAATTAATTCCTCCAAAGTGACGTCGATTTAATATGAAGAGAGTACCAAAGATGATTTCTTTACCTCGTCGAGAAAGTATACAGTGTGTTCATTTTAAAACTTACCACCCCTGCAACTTAAAAACCGCAATAACTTTAAACATTCGCGGGGACACGTCGATTTTTATTTTAGGGGGGAACGTTTTTGACAGTCAAGTGGTCTTGATATGTTCATCCCTCTAACCCCTAGCAACCCCAATTTTAAAATCTCAAATGCAACTACCCCACTTGTTATACATCATTTGAAAGCCCCTTTCAATACCAATACAACAGTGTATTCCATTTGAAAATTGGGTGAGATTTGATAAAGTTATGGGTCAAAAAGCAATCATTTAACAAAAACTTATTTATTTATTTTCTTTAATGGTTAATAATGAAAATCCCCATCTATTCCGGGAAGGTAATAGGCAATACCCCCCGAAAATAAATGTTTGGGCAGGAATTTTAGGAAACGCCATAATAGGTCCCTTATTTATAAATGATTCTCTAACCGGGGAGGTGTACTTAGATATGCTTCGGGACACAGTTGATGGACTAATCACTGAATCTTTAGAAAATCAAGTGGATCATCACGGAAATTCTTTACGGCAAGAAGACCTACTACACTTTCAACAAGATGGTGCACCTGCGCACTACGCTAGACCTGTACGTGATTGGTTGAATATCACATTATATGACCCATAACTTTATCAAATCTCACCCAATTTTCAAATGGAATACACTGTTGTATTGGTATTGAAAGGGGCTTTCAAATTATGTATAACAAGTGGGGTAGTTGCATTTGAGATTTTAAAATTGGAGTTGCTAGGGCTTAGAGGGATGAACATATCAAGACCACTTGACTGTCAAAAACGTTCCCCCCTAAAATAAAAATCGATGTGTCCCCGCGAATGTTGAAAGTTATTGCAGTTTTTAAGTTACAGGGGTGGTAAGTTTTAAAATGAACAAACTGTACATCAAACCTATAAGTAAATGCCACTTATAGTTACAGAGAGCATTTGACTATATTCAAATAAAAAGAATGCACTTAAATGCCTTAAAAAGAAAAATTTAATACCAACAAACATCCCTTGGAAGATTACGGTATACACTGTACAGTGTACATACTAAGCTAATGTAAATTAAAATTATACATTTCATAAATATGTAAAATAAGGGTTAGTTATTCCGTTTACCACACACCTGAGCATCAAATCTATATCATTTGAGAAATGGTAATGTAGTAACTCACTGTATCCAAAAAGCAATTATATTTACATGAACAATTAGCTCTCTATCCCAAATCTAGTCAGTTGTATATGTATAATAAACTTCGATGGCTATTTTGAAGTTTTTGGTAAACGACACATACAACTACTACCAGTATAAACTATGCAAAATAGTTTAGTTGTTGAGCTGAAATCAATGAAAACTCTAAACATAAAGTACACCTTAGTTCCCAAACTAACTTCATAATTAATAAAAATGGCTGCTTAAAATAGGTTGTGACTCTATGAGTTAACAAGAAAACTTTCGTCAACGAATAGAAAGCATAAAATGACTTGTATCAAAAAGATGATTAATAAAGTTTTGTTTTTGACTATAAAATATTTTGAAATTTAATCCCTTTATATACGTTATTATAATCCTTTACATTACCTACAACTTTTTTTCTTATTAAGTGTGTGAAAACTGTCATTAAAATGTATATCTTTCAAAAGAGACGATTATTCAATGGGATACTCCATTTAGAAATATTGTGGAGTTATAATCGAAGAAATATAGCTTTAATAAATTTAGTACTGGAAAAACTGGTAATAAAAAAAAAACCTGTAAAAGATTTTGAATTACTTTAACCTAGAAAAGGTTTTTGGTTACTGCAGAGCAAGATTGGAAGCAATGTCCGTGCAATCGAATTCAGTTCTATCGCAAAGAGTAAAAGAAAACCCTTAAATTAAGTTCAACAAATCACTTTACTGCAGAGGCACTATTTTCATTTCGATTACTTTCTCCACTCTAAATATGGTACTGCCTTCTCTTATTCCAGTAAGAAAATTGAAGCATACTATTCACCATGATAAGGAAAAAAGGGAAATTGATAATTCTTGATTCGATAAAAGGGCGGTGTTCAAGTTGTCTTGGTTATACAAACAATAAGAATTTATTTATCCGAAACCAGAATTACATTTTGATTAAGCTCAATGCCTATTTTGTGCGATCCAATCCTTAAATGAGGATACTCTAGTGTAAATATCAGGATAGCCTTGGACACAGGGGCGCCCAAAGGAAACAATACCAATTTGTTTATTGGTAACCAGTGCACTACCACAATCACGATGGCATGCACTTTCGTCGGCTTTCGTTAATGTGCAAACATGGGTACGATCAACAGTATTATCGTTAAGCCTTTGAGCACAATCTTCACTAGTGACAGATTTCAGGTTGATATGTTGTAGATTGTCTGGGATGTTCCCCACCCACTAAGTACGCAGTCTACAGCACCATCGACATATTCCGTTTTCAAATCGATCGCTTTTACTTTATCACTAAAGATAATTGGCGTTTTCAATTTTACAACGGCAATGTCGTTTTTGATGTTCCACGAATCGTAATCGACATGTGATCTAATGGATTCAGTCTCGTATGAATCACCGTCAGTGCTTAGTTCATTCGATCCCGCTACAACACTTAAATACCCTGGGTAGGAACTGAAAAGAGACGTGTAGTGCATGCAAAATTTAAATTAGTACAAGTACATACCCAAAGACGCAGGGCACTGCGCTGAGGACGGTAGTCTCATCTACAATGGAACCACCACAGTTATGATTTCCAAAATATCTTAAAGAGATTTGATGAGGATAAGCTCCTTAGGGTGCATCACTACCACCAATAATGCGTCAGTTATGTTTAATACGGGCACCTGTGTAATATTTGGAGACGAAATGAGAAACAAATTATGCTTTATGAAACCTACCTAAAGTAGACAAAATTTTATACAAATGTTTTTGTAATGGAGAAGATTCATTAGTTTACTAATCCAAAGAAGTTTTTTCTAGTCGGTCGAATCTCGATGTCCATCGCAGGGACAAGTCTCCCTATTTTAATACACAACGCCATAGCGAATTCCTGGTCCTACTCATTAGTACCATCATAAGTTCGACAAAAGTCCGCCATAGTTTCTCAATGCACCAAACAGGGCCAGATTTACCGCATGGGCAACAGGGCGGTAAAATTTTTTGAGTGTGTTTTAATTTGAAGCGGCGGAGGCCGCGTGGCGCACGAGCTGTGTCATCGTCACCGTCGCAGGTAAATAACTCCAAATTAAGTAACTAAAACTAGGTAATTGAAGTGAAAATACATTGAAACAAAATTGACACAAATTTTATTTTAGTTGGGTCAAAGTATCGTTTTCATATCATTATGCTGGGGGAGGGAGAGTGGGAGAGGCAGCTTGTATTATGCCCATGGATGGAAAAAACGTAAACCCGGGCCTGGGTACTAAATATCTTCTCGCTAAATACAAAATGAGTTATTTCTTTTCCGGACCTCTGGACATGCATTAGGCACAAGTATAAGGTCATGTCAACTATTAGCAGTGGTGAACAAACTTTTGAGCTTTCAGAGAAAAATCATTTTTCCAATTTTTGGACTGTAAATACACGGTCATTTCATTATAAGTAGTGTATTGACATGTATGAAAAATAATAGTCACGATGTTTTTGTGAGCTTATGGTTTAATTTAAAAGGATTTATTGATACAATGGGGAATGTTACAAATATCAGCTCTTGTTGCTATAAAGAGCCAAAAGAGCAATAAGAACCAAAAAGGACTACGACTGTTACATAAAAGAGCAACTCATTTTGATCTGACACACATATTCTCTCTAAACTGGTATCTTATGTACTCGATGCTTCTCACATTTTTGATTTTCCAGTTTTATTTGACACACAGCGATTGGCAGCTTTTCTTTCAATAAAATGTTCACAGTTTATAGTGTACATCTCTATTATTCATTATATAAAAACTGCAATTGTTTATAAAATCATATTAATCAACAATAATTTGTTTCAGAAGACCAGTTCTTCTAAGGAGCATCCTCTGCAATCAGTAAGTATAATTGTTGCTTGGTAGTGGCTTACCTTTGTTTATATTGTTGTTTTATTTTGATTACACGTAATTAATGTAAATTACGGATTTGATAGTTCGTTTCCCGTATGATTGTGGAATAACAACACGAAAATGTGTTCCGGTGATCCACTATAATGAACTATATGAATCGCAGTTGAAACCAACTACTTATTTAAAAATCGCTAGATTGATTGTAGAAGCCTCTACTGTGTTAATTATAGATACAGAAAAGCAAGATTTATATTTCCGTTACCAGAGATTGAACAAAATTTAAGCAACATTACGTTTTTTGTACCTCATAAGTGCATCATATTTTATTTAAAACTTTCCCCGGTTACACGAGTAAAATTTTTAGCACGATTTTATGCCAAGGGTCTGTACTCGACATTTGGTAACCTTACAAAATACAAATAGTAATATAAAAAACCTGAACTAAGACGTGAGTTGTGTATTTAGCTTTGAAACAAAAAAGCTCAAACATATATCAGAATATACTATCAGCATAAAATATAAAATATAAGATGTGAAGTAGGAATAAGTATCTACACAATATTCATATTATTAAATATGAAACTTTTGGTACTCGGCTACTATGCAAGCATTGATAAAAATCAATTCTGTAAGTTCACATTTTCGAAACTAAATCTTTATACCTGATGAAGTTACAAGAATCCTTGCACACTTCATTTGTAGGAATTGTAGGTGGAGAATATAGGGATATGTAAATATTATCCTAGTGCATTATTAAATTAATCTATCGCTATTTCCTCATCATAATCTTCATTTATATTTAATTTATTCTCTCAGTTTTTATTTATCTTGCTTTTCTCAGTAATCTCTTCTTTCTCTTCTTCAAACTTTCTGTTTTTCTAATTTTATTATTTTCGTTTTCAACCAATCAATTTAACGAAATTTATTTATCATAGCAATTCTCCCCTAATTAAATATAAAATATCCATTAAACCTTATTTATCCATGAGAATTGAGAGAATCAGTCGAAACTTTATTACAATATCATAAACAACTTCTAATTTAATCTTTATCTGTACGTAAAATGTACTCAAACTGTAACGTAAGGTTCACACCCTCTTATGTTTTCCATGATCAAATTTTGCATTTTTACTATTTCAGCGGACGCCTAAATGACTATTTACGCCATTAATAACAACAAAACTCTCATTCAGTTATATTAAACTCCGATTGACAGCACACTTTCTGTTTAAATTTACTTTTTTTATCAGTAACAGACCTATTATTGACTTTTTTCTTCTATGTTTTAGAATTTTTGTGTATTTTTGTATTTCAAAAAATGTGTTTGCTACAAATAAATTCTTCACTATTACAGAAATCGATTATTCTTTGCCTAACAAATTAATTTAACTTATCTTTAATTAAGTATCTTGAAATATTATTTAAAATCCATAATAATGGATTTGGTGGTTTCGTTCCTTGTAAATGCATTTGTGTTCGTCTCACTTTTGGCTACTTTACATTGATCATTAAGTACTTAAAATTATCTGTGTTAAGTTTTTGCAAATTGGTCGTATCCATTTTACCTTTTGTTTAACTTCTAGTGTGCGCTAACTGTTAATTAGATTTTATTGTTATTGTTTCTCTATTAAAAATAATAATCGCGAACACAACGGAATAGAAAGGCAGTGGCTTCAGAGAAAAGTGGTCAACTAAACTAAAGTTAGCTACAATATAAAAAAAATTGAACCTGTTTGAAGAATGGGAAGAAGAGGGAAGACGGGTGGATGATAGCGGAGGAAATAATAAGAGGTGCAAATGCAAGATAAAAGAAGTGAAGGGAGATACAATGAAAAGTATAAGGAATTAGTGTCCAGTGGAATATAGAGGTATTTGAGGGGGAGGGGGGATTATAATTAGGGAGAGGTTTTTGGTGCAGTTCACAGTTGGAAGCGAAGAGAATAATTGTGAGCGGAGGGAAGGGAAAGTATGTTTTTGTTGGTTTAAATGGCTTAGTTTGTTTTTTGATTATTGAGTCTCTTTTTTATTTAGTTTTATTTGGTGCAAACGAATAATTGTACCTATATATCTATAAATACAATAAATAGAGTATGTATGTAAGAATCAACTACATTGTAAAACTTCAGGGATAATCAAGACCCCAAATAATAAAACAGTCTACGCTTATTAATTATCAAATTTAAACAAGTATCCACAAGAACTCAAGCATCGTAGTTCCTCAGATTATCTCCCATCTAATTTCTATATACAAAAAATTGCGTGAAATTGGCCATTTGTGCAGGCAGTAACATTTGTGCACTGGGTGAACTGTGCACGAAGTTGTGATTTGAAGAGGCACAGGCAGCTCGGCTTCAAGGAAATCACATCCGTAATAATGGGAAAATATTCAACAGATCATTTGTCTAAGGATTTTCAAAATATTTATGCAATTCTTTGTTTAACAATAAAATTCAAAATGAGTTGCAGTTCAGCCCCTTGTTGGTACTGCATTTTCTAGATTATCTAATTGTAATCACATGCCAAATTTGTGTTTGTTTCAGGTCCTTCTTCTATTTACTTTGATGATTCAGTTGAAAAAATCTATAGGTTTTCTGAATAAAGTAAAATAACGCATAGTTTACTATTATGATTTCTTATCAGTTTAAGTTTCAACAAAAAAGCTTACTTATAATGAGAAAGAGTGCAATTGGACGTATAATAATGTTTTAATGCTCTGCGTTTTTTTTAATATAAAAAAATACATGAAATCCTTATTTTTCCTTTCCTCTTGAAGAGGTTACAAAAAAAAACTTGTGCAACTTGTGAAAGACTTCAATTAATGCTCCTTGTCGAACGATCACCTATAATCTTCGATTATGTTGAAACGCTCAGCAGCAGGAAAACTTCATAGAATCTTACTCAGTTACATCTTTCGATATGTAATGTTTATCATTAATAAGTCAAGTAATTGCTAAGATCGTTTGGTAAAATATGCCAGCTTCTTGATGATCGCTCCCACAATTTTTACACATTTTTTTTACTCCATACCTCCTCACCTTTCCAAATCGTACTCTCAACCGCAAATGCTTATCAGCAAACCGTATAAAATGCGAATCGCATTGAGAAAATGTTTCCAACTTCGATGTACTTCGTATTATAATTGTCCCTCTACGAAGTACAACAAGAAAAAAACCAGTGTAGTTTCAAAGCACTATAAGCATCACCTTCCTTGTGATGGTATCGATTTGAACACCTTCACGTGATGAGGAATATTCCATGGAACCACGCTTGTTCAGCTTTATAAAGGAAGAGGAAACGCAAAACCGGGCTCGTTTATTGTGTTTTATGTTCTCGTTCCACCGTCGAACACGCTTCTTGCGAAATCCTAATTTGTCATAAACTAAAGGAGTGACCAATTATGGAGATTTATCGATCAGCTTGGATTATATCTTCGATGCGTTTCTGTTGCAATTTCCAATCTTCAATTATGAACAGCTTTCAGGTTTCATCAGGATCAAATTTTCACTTTCGGAAACTTAATGTAAGTACAAAGCCTGCTTACATTTTCTAAATTACTCTAAACGTGCTCAATTCATCAACATTAAAAAAATTATTCGGTAATATGAGACGCAAGTAAATCGCAGTGTTCGAAAAAGTTGTACTGAGCGTACATTTTTTCTTCATTACTACAGGCACTGAAAATGGAAAAAACGTGTTTGTGTCCAACCAATTTTTATGTACTTTCAATTTATGGCGAAGCATCACCAAACATTACAGTTATCTGTAATATGTCGACTAGATTCAGTTCAGACAATATTTCCTTTTTCTAGAGGTCTTGTATTTTCCGGTTCTTTTAACGTCTCCGTAACAAGCCTATTTTATGATTTCACATCGACAAAAAGGCCGTTTTAGTTTCATTCCGTTTTTTTTTGTAGTAGCACGTTCCATTTGAGTGAATTTCAATTTTCAATTCCCCGAAAGTTGTTAATAAAATCTGCATTGTAAAATAAGTTTTAAATTATTTATCCAGCCTTACTTTTAGTGCTGAAATGATATCGTATTTTATTTGCATTCGAAATAACTTTAAATTACCTAGTTCAAATTAAAAACCAGATAAAGAAATTTTTACAAGGAGCGCAGTATAGTTTAATAAAAAGCTTTATCGGTAGTTCCAACGCTTATACATCAAGACATTTACAAAAGTCTCAAATCCTTTAAAAATAGTCGTCAACAGTATTACGGAAAGAGGATTTCACCTTTACACAAGAAAGCACTACGGCTTTCTACAAAGGAAAACAAACAAGTTCTCAGCTAAATCGTTGTAATGTAGTTTACAGAAATTTCGCTGTATGTGGTATTAAAAGTTTATAGAGGTTGTGTAAAACAATTATGATCGCATCATTGCTTTTACCTTAAAAGTCTTCTTAGAGTAAAAAGGCGCCATCGGTAATTAGATAATTAGATTTTATGTAGAAAGCGTATTTTTTTTAAACCACGAGAGTGTTAGAATAGAATTACGAGAGGACCATTAATCACACCTACTATAAGATGTTTGATAATTTAATTGCCTATACGTACGCACCTAATAAATTTAATGCAAAGAAAAATAAAATTTTCTTTCTCGAGAAAGAAAATAAATTATAGTATTACACAATTAAAAAAATTGGGGAAAATGAAATTTTATTAGCCCTTTGTAGCAAAACAAGACCAATTAATATTCACTTCTTAATTACTGATGTGAACAACGTTAACTTTCTTTCTAAAATGTCTCTATATGTACTAAAGGAATAGGGCTACATTTTTAATTTGATTCACTGTACAAAATACAGCAAATCTTATTTTCAGTAAATAAACTGTACTTATAGCCCGCTTAAACATATCAAATATTACCAACATTTTTAGACGGGCGTCCTCGGTTTTTTGGCGTTTATGTAGGAACCAAGAGTCGTAGTAAATTTTTTAATCTCTTTGAATTCGTAGGGTATTAAATTTCCTTACAAAGGAGTTAATCTCACAATCCTTGCGTTAGCAGTTAACGTACGGCGACTTTTCAAATGTTAAAGTTTCAGAAAAGGACTTTTACAACACAGTAATGCGTTTTTCAACAGTTTTGTTTTATGAACAATTAAGAGAACTGATGGCATAAAATTTATTGTTGTATAAGTGGTTAAATAGAGTTTAAGAATTATGATTTCTCTTTCCTCTCAGTATACACTCATTGTGTGGCTTAAAAAGCATTATATAAATTGTCCTTAACATTCGGCTTTAAATAATAAGAGAAAGGATGACCAAAAAGTTACGTTTATGTTATTGTAGAATGTATAATTTTATTTTTGTTTACCAAAAATACAATTTAAGAGAAGAGAGTAAAAGTTTTGGTCAAAAGCTTTAGTGAATAAAAGAATTAGATGGCGTAGTTGAAAGATTGGTAGGTACGAATGGAATAGAAGCGCCTCTGGCTTGCAGACAAAGTCATCAACCGTATCGCACAATTTTCTTTGGAATCCCTATATGATATGAGCAATAGTGCGGTATTTCCAGTTTCTTTGTAACAATATCTGCGTGTTTTGTTTACAACTGCCCGATTTATTGGGCGAGAAGGAAATATAAATAAAGACGTTAAGATTTAGTTCAGTAAATCCAAAAAATTAAGTTTAAACATTCAGTTACATAGAACGAAAGGATGGCACATTGTGCGCTGAAGTTCGGTCATCATCAGAACTTGTAGTAAATTTGGTAGCAGAGGAAGAGTGGTATCATTACAGTTACAAAATGGCGTTTTTTCGACGATGTTGGTCCTGGTTACAAAAGGAATGTTTGATTAATTAGCATATGATAAATGATATTCGGAGAACAAGAACTAAGAAGGTGTGAACGTCGACGAAACTACAGCATGAATAATTCGGAAATACAGTCCTATAGATTCAGTTCAGCACAGATTGCTTGAAAAGATTCTTAGTTCAAGAAGATTAGCAATGGGGCTTGCACCATAGTCTTGACACACAAAAATGCCGCCAGTGAGACATCGCTTGAAAGAATTATGGAGCTGACGTGTCTCACACACACATTACAATGGTATGAGATTTGTACGCCACATCTGGGCGTATAGTAGAAACATTAAGAAATGCTCTTTTCTTTAAACTTACTTTGTAACATTTCGTCATCAGTAGAACTAATATTAATGCAAGTCATGTCAGATTTCATCTAACGATGCATTTTTAAGGAACCGCTGGGTGTCTGATTTCGGGTAGTAGAGCAGAAGAGCTCTCGTAACAGGTAG
This sequence comes from Pyrocoelia pectoralis, assembly GCA_036250285.1. NCBI lineage: Eukaryota > Metazoa > Arthropoda > Insecta > Coleoptera > Lampyridae > Pyrocoelia > Pyrocoelia pectoralis. Next base: position 41,964,744 of record CM070078.1, read on the forward strand.
GTGAGAAAACATACCATGCTTATTTCAAGGTTGCCCATTTCCTAATTTTCTTCACATTAGAAGCATGCGGGACCATATAAGGACAAAGGCAAAGACGAATTAAAAAACTTGCATGAATTATTTCTAAAATGCTCAGTTACTATAGCTTGGAAATGTTTCCGGTTTGAAGCTTTAGGTGGTAAAGGAACATTTCGTACCCAATTTAAATCTTTTCAAAATGAGTAGCAGGCTTTTGTTTAGTTCTTGTCCTAGGCCTGGAAAGTCGGCGCGTCTGATCCGGATATGTGCTATCAATTCACACACGTTGCCTAGATGTTAGAATTGTAAACATTTACTTCTATGTACAAGTGCATATTGAGCACTTTTGCGGTTCGGGTACAACATGGGAGGTCTTTCTTCCAGCATGTGCTCCATACTTCACCTCCACTTACCGAAAATACCTTAGAGAAGGAACCCAAACTCCTTCGCGCAGTCCAGTCTTCTGCTGGATTAGTAAAACGAATCGAGAGCAAGAGTCCGTTGCGATTGAGACTTTTGGTTGTAAAGCCGCTACCGCTGGTGGGAGCCCGTGTGTTGCGTACCTAAGTACTGATATTTGTCTCGCTTGTACCGCACATACCGCACTATCTTAAATTTATATGTAGGTACTATATTGCACATATATGATATTTCTGCAGAAAGTTTAGGGTTTTCACTTACTTTGTCGTGTAATTACAACTTACGCGCCCTTTCGTTGTTACTGATAGAGCTTCAGGGGGGGGGGGTTCAAGAACTTTTTTCGATCCAATATTGACCCTGATTTCTATCGCATTGAAGGCTTCCAAAGCTCTCTTACGTCTGCCCAGTTTGGTGTTCTTCTTAGCCACCTTTCTTTCACCTGCACGCACCGATCTTGGTTTACGTTGGCCCATTCCACTGAAGAAATCTCTACGAATTTGTTTGATGAATTCCGAAATTTTCGAATAATGAGAGCAATTTACGAGGAAATTTAGCCTGAGGTAAAGAGTTGTGATGGAACGACAATTTTTGCTGCTAGTACGCCAAAAGTTCACTCGCCATTGGAAAATACTCGGACTTCATTTTTTGGAAAACTCGCTGTGACCACTGTATTGGTCGGATTGTTGAATTTTATATCTGAAAATGACCCCAGTGAACCCTCACGGCAGTTATGCCTATCGATATCGCATTGGGGTATGTTATTTCTATTATAACTATGAAAGAATCGCAAAATATCGCAAGAACACAGTATCTGTCTCACTTTGACACATCCTAGACAGCTTGAAACATTATACTTTTTGCCAAAACTAGGCATATGAGCCGTGGCATGTTCTTAGAGTCATTTTGAGACATAAAACTCCATGATCGGAGCAAAACTATGATCAGAGCGAGTTGTCCAGAAATGCATGCCAAAGTCTAATTTTAACATGGCTTTTATATGGGAGTGCGATTATGAAATTTTTATTACTTAGGACAGTTGAACCCCTCCTTAATAGTTGATTCATAGTTTAACAATTTTAATTTAAAATTAAAATTAGATTTGTGAAAAATAATGTATTTAGTTGATTCGCAATAGGTTGTCCTATTATATTTAGAGGTTCCTTGCCTTCTTTGTCGCTGACTCGAGCCTGTGAGAATATTTGGACTTTTCTTGTCTTAGTCCTGTGTTTCATTCCTATCTACTAATTTTTCCTGCACAATCTGTTGAATATATTTCTTTCAGTAATACCATACATTATCATATAATTGAAACGAACATATTTAAATAAAGGTACATTTGTTTGCATTAGTGGTTTTATTTTTCGCTTTAACTATTTGCGTAACGTATACCTAAATTATAAACAAAAACAATTGTTTGGTAAATGAATAAACATGCGTGGAAAATTATACCTAATTAACAATGTTACTCTGTAAATAATTTTTGCCCGTTGTTTACTTTACTTTGAGTAAAAATCATAAAATATATAAATAATAAAAGCGTGTTGAATTATGCTTATTTAATTAAAAGTGGAAACTAATTTTTTGTTATGTACTTAACAACTTTTTAAGTGTCTTGTGAAGTTGTTACTTATGGAGGATTACAACGAAAAACTAAGTTTAAAAAAAAAGGTACGACAATTATAAGAAAGAACCATACAGATGTTCACACACTAAATTTGCGATATAAAGGGTTATTTACACCACCTCTTCATAACACTGATTACTTTAAAAGATCTTTTACATAAAACATAGTTAAAATGTATAACAGTCTCCCCGACAGTCTAAAATCTCTCAACCCTTTTACTGTACTGAATTTCGCCCTGTAAACTTAGTTTAATTTAATTGTTCATTTTTTTATTGTACTTAAATAAAAACAATATTATTATGAATGTGAAAAAGAGACAATCTAGCGCTGCTTTATGTACATAAAATGTTAATCCTGGTTAGATTACTTCAAGGAAGAAACTTCAATCTATTTAAATGATCTCGACAGGAGCACCTGCTTAAGGGTGGGAGATATTTTCCATGGATTATTACTTGGATTTCTGTTTAGTTGTGAGAAGAAAGCAAAGGATTTTGATTAACGTCGCCAGTATCTACTCAAAAAATAGGAAACATAGATTATCATCATGAACAACTGTTGAAATGCGTTCGATTTGATACATTTTTATTGTGTTTTTTGATGTTTTCAGTGTATTTCAACGCCCACAAGATTTTCAGTTCTTCTGGTCTGAAGGACCCGAAACATCATTACTCAAAAACATTATTCATTAAAATTCTTTCATTAGAACCTTTATTATAGGCTATCTTCGTGACTGAAGCGTTTACCTTTTAATTCACTATAACAAAGCTCAATGTACTAAGCCATGAAAACCCCAATAAAAGTACACCTCCGAGTATAGTAATTTTTTATAAATTCAATGCTGCGTTGAGGAGGAATACATAGCAGTGTAAGAAAAAAAACAATGTAGCATGGTTTTTATAGGATCATTAAGTAATATACACTATACAGGGTAGGTGTACGTATAAAGTTTATTCCATTCCATTATCGCCAAATATAAGTTACGTTACATTTCCCAACAGTAAGAAAAGTACCACATCAATAAAACAAATAAGTGACCAATTGACGCAATATTAAACACGTACAAAGTTTCATTTTGTAAAGGGCACCCACTAATTATTACTATCGTAAACGTACAATTTTACGAATGTACATAATTTTTATTATCAGAACTGAAGTGAGTTAACGAGTTTATAAAAGCTGTAAAATGTTATTACAATATAATGAACTAGAAAACTGAAAAAGCAAGAGATGCTCGAATGTTGTAAAACATAACGAAAATTTGAATAAGAACGTATTTATTTTTCTTTTAATAAACTTATCGCAACAAATGTAGCTTAAACGGATTTATACAGTTATTTTTGTATTCATTATTCTCAATTTAATATCCATTTTATTCGTCGAATCAGAATTGATAAACAATCAAGATTATTTTGCTTACGCGTAGGAAAATAAAAAAAACGAGATACATCGGCGTAACTTTAATTAAAATAATACGGATGAGTTAGTAATCATTCGGGCATTTACAGTTTATACAGAAAAATAATTTTTAAATTATGTCAAGTATTATTTGTGCGCGATTTATGAAATATTCTAATCTAGAGCTTTGAACGTTTATCTACTGCAAATCGTTCAATTATGTCATTGCCCTACGTTTGTTGGATGAAGATTCAATAAACCAAAAGTGATTATGCAATCCTAGGTCTTTTGTCTCATACAGTAGGAAATAAGTTAGACAATGGTTGTAAAGAAAAGATAAAATGCAAAAACCAGATGAAGTTATCAATATTGTGTTCAATTCCATTTAGGCCCTAGTTTCCCAAAAGGTAAGAATCATGCAAAGGGCTAAAGTTTTGAAAAATCTTATGGAGGGAGAATACGCTAAGAAAATTTTTTGTATCTAGTAAATTTATACCTCGATAGTTATTTGGGCATTATTTTTGTCTCCTTTTTTAAGCATCGTTATCATTACACTATCCATATGTCTGGTATTTCACATTGCAATATTATCTTTTGAGTCAAGTTTGTCAGCTCTATGATAAACTATCGCCTCCATATTTCAACAACTCGTTTGGTATGCCATCCAGTCCAGGTGACTGTCTGTTTTTCAGTGTTTTTAATGCTTTCTCTACTTCCTGTTGACTAACCTGTATTTCTTCTCTTATTTGTGGTATGTCAGTATGTTCGGTGTCTTTTCCATTCTTCCTCAGTTATTTTGTTAGCTTCTGTAAGCTCAGCTATTTCTTTTCTTTGACTACGTAAGAAACGACACATTTGTTTCTGAGCCCCGTAAAAATCGCTTTCTAGTCTTTTGGAGAATTGACCCCAGTGTTTGTCTTTCGCTTGTCTCACCAATAAGTTGGTTATATTCTTCTTGGGATTCCTATGTTCGCAATGTTCTGTATTCCAGATAGGACTTTCTTTTTCTTTGCATTTGTTTTTTACTTCATTTGAAAACCATGGTGTTGTGTTGTCCCTTTTCTTGTTTGATGTTATGGTGCGTATTCCCAGGGCTTCTTGTGTTGCAGATTCTATGCTTGTTTTTATCTTGTTCGAACTTTCATTTATATCTTCTGTTTCATTCATTGGGTTATGTTGCATCTTTTCGGAAATTCTGTCTTGACGGTAGAGTCGTTCCATATTGATTCTACGTTGATTCTTTGCCTGGTTACCTTTTCTAGTTCGCGTTTTGGTTTCATTTTTATATTTTTCCTAGTACTAACTTATGATCACTGTCCACGTCCGTCGAGTTTAGGGTTCTAACATCTAGTACCTATCTGAGTTGGATGTATCTTTCGGTTTGTCAATATATAGTCTATCATGGACCTCTGTACTCTAGAATTCTCGAATGTATATTGGCTTTTGTGATTAAAGGCACTATTGATTATTCTTAGTTCGTTGAGTGAGCAGAAATTAGTCATAAGTTCTTCGTTTGCGTTAATCTTTTCTTCATTGAATCTTTGTTCTACTCCTGGAACTGCTTCTTTTCCCACGCGCGCGTTGAAGTCTCCTATGATTATCATGTATTCTTCGGGTGGTATCGTGTCTATGAAGGTCTGTAACTGTTCATAGAACTTCTTTCTTTCCTCTCTAGGTTTACAATCCTTTGGGCTGTATACTGAGATGATGTTGAATCCTTGTTTGGCCATTGTGATTTTTATGCCTATTATTCTTTCTGATATGTATTGGCAGTCTTGTGATCTTTGAATTTCTTATGTATTAATATCCCTACGCCAGCTCTTGGCCGTTCTTCTTTTTCCACTCCACTATATACTAAAACATAGTCGCTTATGACCTTCACCTTTCTTCTTTGTTTCCTGGATTCCACAGTTTTTTTCAATCATTTTTTTCTAGGAATTCTTGGTCTTTATTATTAAAAGATGTGGTGTTCCAAGTACCTATTCTTATTATATTTTAATTTTTAAAACTCTTTATCCTCATTCTCGCACGGTTTGCCAACTTAATATCCGTCCGGGTATTCCGAGGCTATGAGCGGGTCGTTGTTTTACGATGGGTAGGCTGCTAACCTGGCCCATCAACCCTCTTCCGATGCCATCGAGCTACTCGATCCACTCAGTGGCATCGTAGGTGGAGTAACGAAGGGAATGATACACATAATCAGTTTTTCAAAATTTACTTGTTCGCTTTTTGCGTACAACTTAGGGAAGGCAAAAATAAAAGAAGATGCACGTTAAACGGTTCAAAAACTTGATTGTTAAAGTTACTCAAATTGAGTAGTTTTTAACTGAAATTAAATTGTTACAAAGAGGTAATACGTTTAAGAAGGAGCGTGCGTTGAGTGTATTTTTTGATAAAAACGTAATATTACGAACAGGTGACAGAGTAAAAGATGTAGCTTTAAATTACGCTAAATTGCACCCAATTTTACTAGGGACACATCCTAGCTAAATTAATGGTAGAAAATTACCATAATAGACATTTGCATTGCAGTTCAGCACAACTGTTCGGTATGATTCGCGAAGTTTATTGGCCTATTGGTGGTAGGAATTTTTGCAAAATGATTACTCAATTATGTATCACATGTTTTAAAGTTAATCCTAAACGTTTAGAACACAAAATGAAAAATCTCGAGTTATGTTTGAATAAAGTGAGCTTGAGATTTTTTTCAATCGATATTAATGAAACAAAAATGTACAAAAACCCAAAATTAATTAACGCTCATCTATCTGTATGCAAACGAAGGCAATTCATTTAAAGGCCGTTACTGCGTTGACGCCTGATACATTTATTGAGCCTCTATTCTATACATTTTTAGACACTACAACTATCCTTCCTACTACTTATTCCCATTTATGCATTGTTACTGTTGATGTTATTAACAAAGTTGTATGCAACTATTTACTTTAAATGTGATTGCACAAGTTTGGCGAAATCTATGAAATTCAAGAGATCGGTTAATGGGTTTACGTTTTCAAAGGTTTAATTAAAGGGTTATTTTATTGATGGCACAGAAGGGATATAGTGTGCATTAAATACATTATGGTAAATATCGTTATATAATCTACATGGATATTGCAAATTTGCCGACAACAACCGCTTTGACCCACTTTATTATTAATGGAACTAACGACTTAAGCCTGTACGCTTGCAAAATGTCGTTCTAAACAAATTGTTTTATTTCTAATAAATAACACGTTTATTTAGAACGTTAATGTCTATTTCATGAGTTTTCTGCTTATTGGAATTTCTTTGTTGCAGTGTTTTATTAGTTATTAACGAAAGTAAAAATTTTATCCAAACTTTGAGTTGAATCTTTTTAGTTTTTGAAATTTTTTCGAATTATTTTTCTAATGTTTGATTGTTTTTGGACAAACACTTTGCATATTTCTTGTGAATTTTTTTCCTGTAGTAGTAACTGTCCCATGTGGGTGCCCAAAGCATCAATTTAAACTCAGCAAACTAACGACAAACGGTTGTTTATGACGGAGCAGATTGCTTACAACAGTTTCCAAGCAATTGCTGGGCAGGAACAAAAAACAGTATTTAATAACCACATGAAACTCGGTTCTTCCACGGTTAGTGATTTAGTTCCGGGATGATGCCATTTTCCTCGTTGCATTTGATAAACATGGTTCACCGTTTTGGATGTTGTTAAATGCTCTAGATACAAAATTTTTGGTTACCCGCACAGACACTCAAACATCGCTTGAATCACTTCATCATCGTTCTGAAGTTTATTTCCAGTTATGAACAGCGAAGTCCTTTCTGCCGATAATTGTGTGGGAAATATTTGGGTTTTGACCCTTTGCTTGCTATCGTCATTTCGGCTTGATAATGGTGTATCCAGAATTAATCTCCAATAACGGTACATGCCAGAAATATACCTTTTTCTGGTTCATATCGGAGTAAAAGTTCTTATCAGGCGTTAATTTTGTAGCTTGTTGTTTTGACACCCACCTTACTGATACTTTAATGAATTGCAGGATATCATGCATAATATGAAGTACACAACCATGGTTTATATTCAAAACTTCAGCAAATTTCGTCGAGGATAACCTGATCATTTTTTCTCGCCAAATGTCTACAGCTGCAATCAAGTGAAACGTCCCAGTACAGATTGCTTGAACGAGTATGTTTGACTCTGTTGTTCTCCCTCATACACTTACTGGAATGAGAAATTTGCATTAACATAAAAAGCTTCTACTGCTCGTTTCAGTGGGTTTTCAGCCCAAGAGGGAGTCTCTAATGGATATCAACATACTATACCGAAGATACCAATAACAAAATGTTGTTTATCTGTGATGCATTTTTACACCATGAATGTGTCAACATTTTGTTTTTTCAATTTAACTTTGTAAAAAAATATTTATTTATGGATTCTTTTCAGGTTTCTAAGTTACGTTACCTTTTTCACGCATCAAAGTTTCCAAAAATCACATAATTCAGATGTAAATTATATTACGAGACCTTGACAGGTTGGAACGATAAAAGAAATACATACGACAAATATTACTAATTTATGAAGCGACTAACTTATAAAGTTTTCCGTGCAGCATATCTTCCATGTATACGTCAATTTTGGTTGAATGTACGCTAACGCAACCGTCGCTATTATTATATTGACGAAATAGGATTAATAAACCGACAACAATATTTCCAATCAAGAACGGGTGAACTGAATTTTTCATAACTTTATCAAAGGAACATTTTAACAAAAAAAGTTTCTTCTTCTATATTAAATTCGGTGTCAGGAAAGTTGTGTAACAGTAAACCTAAAAGTTTCTGAATTTTATTGCAAACCTGATAAGACGTCAACTTATTCAGTGTAATAAATGAAAAAGTTACGTATGCAAGGAAACACCTTCGGCGCTAGGGAAATTTTTTGCAACGTGATATGTTAAAGGTGGGGTTATAAACTTGTCAGCGTTCTAAAATGACAAGAAAACAAAGTTTTATTAGATGTGATTTGATATAAAGAAAGCGATCTAATTTTCACGTATAACACATCTAGGTACGACTTGGTTAATGCTACTAAAACGCCATTTGTACATTTAGGACCCACTTAGCACGGGAAAAGATTAAGGGTAAATAACGGAAGCATTTTGCATGTAGAATCAGGCAGGGATGTGTTAGTAGAATCCCCAATCGATCATTCAGGCCAACATTTTATGTGCATTACGTGTACATTTGGTGCTGTTTGTATAATGTAAACGACAGTTGAATGACATTTGTAATAAAGGCAAATTGTTTAATAATGCAACAAAACGTGTTACATTATCATTAATCTATAACGATATCAGTGTAAATAATCAAAAAACGATATAAAGTAATTATTTTTTATTAAAAAAATTATTTGTCATGCTACAGTTGCTTCACGCGAACGTTAATTATGTTGAAAGTCTTGTCTCGTGATGATGTATTGTAAAATATTATTGATATAGCGACGTTGTGTTTTCTGAAAAAATCCAGAAACTGCTCGCGCCATCGTGGTTTTCGCAGTCAAGGCAAAAACACTAAACGAAACGACCCAAAGTTGTTGGATAATTTGAATTCTTTGACAGGGCTTATAGTAATTAATATGAAAGCCTGTAACAGGATAATGGCAATCTTAGTGTATATCCGGGTATTAGAAATTTTCATCTAGCGAAAGTTACTATTGATGCAGACAAAATACAGACCAGGTTGACATAAATTAATGATGAGTGAAAATCTTGAACATTTTCTTTGCAATTTAACAACCGTTTTATAATTAAAACATATTGATTTGGTGTAACTATTGTTGAGTCCAAAGGCGTACTGGGAACATACAAGCGGGCCCGATCTTTTTTAATCACGGTTAAAATAGCAGTAGTAAAACAAATATAAGTTGAAAATTATCCAAAATCATGAGATAAAAATGCTACGTTCTAATGAATAACAATGGAAATGTTAAATGGTACAGTAAAGAATTCCATTTTTGTAAAAGCACTCGGTAAATAGTATTTTTTTAATAAAATGAGTGAAGAAAGTTACATTTTCTCTCTAGAGATGAAAGTAAACAGTATTGCCAACGCCACACTTACAACTTAACGCTATAAACGCAATTTCATTTCAAAGTTCTACGTCTACATCTCTGCACATCAAAGCCAATTTAATAAAGGAACTTGCTACCTCCTTAACTGCATGCATATCTCTCTAAACAGACTTCATTTGTTTTATTGCTGAAGGAACTATCTGTTGGCATTATAATAAATCCAATCCACTAGTTTGCAAATAAAGAAACAAAACAGTAGTGATTTTAAATATTCCCAGATAAATCTGAGCAATTAATACTGTTTCATATTTTTAAAAAAATTCTTTAAAATTCCTGGCTTTTATTCGTGTATCTGAATTAAATTAATCGGTTTCGTCCAATAGTCTACGTACATTGAAGTTTGAGGTTACAAGAACTTTCCAAAAATTCGGAGCTCCCATGGGGTTTCTCCAATTGTTTGAAGCTTTTTATTTCTAGGATTATTTTCAGGTTCATTTTTTATATGATACTTTAAAAAAAGTCTAAATTGTTTTTTATTAACATATTTTCCAGTAATTCCAAAAAATCATATCCTGGCAAATCAGTGCAGCATTCTAAAATGCTAACAAACACTCGTTAACTTCATGGATGTTTAATGTTCTTTCAGATCGTAAGATCGTATTTATTAAGGACCAAAACGAATAGGGTAACCTTACAAAGAAAAATCAAGTGTAGATAAGTATCGGTTCCTTGGTGACTCCCGAAATAGGTTTGGTACTGAAAATAGCACTGTTGTAATTAAAGTTTACATTTAAACAATTATGAATAAGTAGCTGATTTTCAATTTTCTGAATTTTCATGAAGAGTTAATTTCTTCGGAATTAAAATCATAAATGGATTATTCAATTTTCTTCTTTTTACATCTTCCTTTAAAACTCTTCATGTTTTTTGTTTTGTCGCTAACAGTTGACTTTTTCTTTAATCTTTCCCTTTGTTCGAGTTCTGCTGCAATAGCTAACCTTTCTGGACTTTGGGCTAAGCATGAATGTCTTTTGGACTTTTAATTAATGTGATTTTCATTTCTGTATATATGTTGTATTTGTAGAAGGGCAGTTGTTTCAAAGATTGGTCGGGAGTATTAATTGATGGTGTGGATGCTTAGGTTTCGGGTGATCTGATATAGTTATCAAAAATGTATAGATTAAATGTTTGATGAAATAAAAGCTCTGGAATACCAAAGTTCAACTATTTAGTTTCAGTATGTTTTTTAAGGAAAAATTAATAGAACAATTCCATTATTTCTGCAAGTATTGTTGTCAAATGTAGCTTTTGTGATTATCAAAAATTAGTGCACATGCATTGTCTTGAAAGTATTTTATTGACGGTAAACCATTTTTAAAGCGAATAGTCGCTTAAATCCGTTATAGTTAGATTTTAGTTTAAACATGGTTTTTCCATAATGCAAGATGCCTAAACGTTTCTTTAGGCACACTCAATGAAATAACCTCAGAAAAATGGCACAGGCACAAGTGAAGCAAATGTGCTTTATTATTAGAATCTTACTAAAAATGATGCAACATACCTGCATTTCCGATAAAATCGTTGCCTAAAATAAAAAGGCTTACAGACGTTGAAGAAAAGCAGAAAATATTTTCGTCCAGAGAGCGCGACAGTACTCCATTACCCATTCCTCCTCCTAGGATTAAATGATGTTAGTATTTTCTTATAGCTCTGTAGAGGTTGCATCCTTTAAAAGTTAATGTAGCAAGAAATTATAAAAGGTTTCCAAGGTATATCAAGTCACCCCAGTCTTTTCGGCTTTTCTTCTTTTGTAGTCCAAGAAAATAGACCTTTAAATACGAATTTTGAGGTAAATACTTGAATTTTTGATATAAGTTTCTTTAAATGATTAAAAAACGAATTGTGAAAGTTTTTTTTTAAATCACCCCCGGGGAGGGTTGAAAAAAAATAAAAAGAGTGTTTTTTTTTAATTTTGAGGAAACCGTAAGAACTAGAAAAAAAAAGTTGAAACGAAAGTTGTAGAGCATCCAATTTTAGAAAGAAATGATCTCTTTATATTTTTTGCTAAAATTAAAATTATCCGAGATAGGGTGGTTAGAAGGTAGGGAATGATAGTAACAACTTTAAAAAATCATAAGTTGTTAAAAAATTGATATTTTCAATAATTTTTTTTTAATTTACTCAGAAAAAAATAATCTTTCATTCTAGAGATACTTTTTTTTTTTAATTATTTATAACAAAGTTAGAACAATTCAAAATTTTCAGGACCGAATTAAAACAGCTTCACTCGATGAAATTAATTTTTTTCTTTTATTTATTCTTTTATTATTTTATAAACTGACCATATGCGTTGAAATTTTATTTTACCTGTCTTTTCCAAGCAGGTATAAAATAATTTACCTGTTGACAGATTTCTCGAGGGGTTATAAATAATTAAAAAAAAAAAAGTATCTCTAGAATGAAAGATTATTTTTTTCTGAGTAAATTAAAAAAAAAATTATTGAAAATATCAATTTTTTAACAACTTATGATTTTTTAAAGTTGTTACTATCATTCCCTACCTTCTAACCACCCTATCTCGGATAATTTTAATTTTAGCAAAAAATATAAAGAGATCATTTCTTTCTAAAATTGGATGCTCTACAACTTTCGTTTCAACTTTTTTTTTCTAGTTCTTACGGTTTCCTCAAAATTAAAAAAAAACACTCTTTTTATTTTTTTTCAACCCTCCCCGGGGGTGATTTAAAAAAAAACTTTCACAATTCGTTTTTTAATCATTTAAAGAAACTTATATCAAAAATTCAAGTATTTCCTCAAAATTCGTATTTAAAGGTCTATTTTCTTGGACTATTGAGGGGGAAGCAGTAATTAAATCACAGGTATAACCCTTAGTGTCGTAATAACTCAAGTTGCTTTGAGGTAATTTTGTAAGAATGAGCAGCGTATAAAAAAAAGAAAATATGTACTTATAGCGATGTCATATTTCATAATGACAGTCTTGTTTCTATTAACTATTTCAATTTGTAACTTCCCCATAAGACACATATGTTATACCAAAAAGACACTGTTTTCACACACTCCGCAGTTGAATTTTCTGATGATATATACTCCTTGATGTTCTTAATAAAGGAGGAAGTTATAGGGATTTAAAGTTACTTGCAGAAGAAGGATGGAAGAAGGATTATTGTCTGGGACCTGTCGAAAGACAGAAAACCAGGAATGAACTAATTAATTTGCGATTATCTACCACTTTAAAAATATTTCTGAAAAGAATTGTACAGGAGGAGAATGGCGCTGAATATTATATTTACTGTTTCATATCTCAAATATAATAGATCCTTTCACTTCATATAATATAACATTCGATTGCCATAACAACCATTTAGATCAAATGCGGATAAGCATTCCACTACTTTACATTAAATTGTACTTACGTATGCTAACCTACATCTTAACTTTACTTTACGATCATATCAAATGTTCACAATTATTCCACGAGGAATTGTAACGATGTTTGTTGGAACTTTTCTAGAGCACGATGAAGATTTTAACGATTTAAATATTGAGTTATTCAATCTAGTTGTTATGTAGATTGTAGAGTAGGGAATCAGCATTATAATAGGTCGGGAGTTCTAAATTGGCATATTATCGTTATCGAGATCTGCACACTGTAATTCGAAATCGACAAAAATATAAAAATCCCGTACTTTTTAAGGTTTCATAAGCACATTAAGTAAAAATGTATCAACTCACGAGTAAACGTATTCATATTATCAACAAGTACATACTCATATATTATAAAAGAAGACTCAGCAATCACCCGAGTTAGTATTTGACTAAAAACATTTTTAGGTAAGAAAAAGGAAATCCCATGAGTCGTTACCATGACTTAGCAGTTAATACCTACTATCGTTGTTTTCGAGGTAACATTATAGTGGTAATTTATCATTCCATGTTCTTAAATATTTGAAATACGACTCTAATGTATTATCGAAAAGTAATTTGTAAAGATTCATCACCGAATAATAATTGGATTCGAATTTCATTAAGGCGGTGACGCTAATCGGATTTACCTATATAAAACTGCTACGGTCACTCATTATTGGGAGGGCTGTTAATGGACCGTGTACTAAATAAAAGGTGAGTAATTGATTTTAATTATTGAGTATTTGGTAAAAGCATTTACATTAAATGATTTCATTTATGATTATGTACGATAAAAGATAAAACATCATACAAGCTTTTTTAATGCATTACATTACCTAAATTTTTACTATTCACTTAATGTTGTGTGGCATTGATGTTGTGTCTGAATATGCCGAACACGATGGTATATTGCTATCAATAAGCTGCCGTTTGCGAAACTATACAGAAGGTTTCTCAACGTGCCATTATGGATTGCCTGTAAGTACAATATAAACCTATATTAAAAGCTGCTGACGTTACTTTAGATTCTACCCAAGTCCGATAGTATCTTTTGTGATTTTACTTATTATACAATATTTATGAAGCGGTTTTATTGAAATTGTCACAGAAGCTGTAATGCACTACACTAAAAGAGGGTGATTAAAATTTGAACGCAACGTTCTCTTAAAACAACTACTTAGTTTGACAACTGATACTATATACATTGATTTATTAAGAATGGGGCTCGTTCTAAGGGAGAATATGCAATACAAAAAAGCTCCTCCGATATAGTGAATTTAATTAAATAAGAGTTATAAATGCTTAGGCGATTTTTGTTTTCGGCTCCTCATCGAATTTTTCATCGATCAAGATCTAAAAAAGATATTTTATCTTGTTGACAAATTTGTCGCACGTGGGCTTTTAAAATTGTTGTAAAAATGAATTGTGACCGATTTTAAATTAAATAGAAAATTCCTCGATGAAAAGCTGTACGATTCATTTAGATTTAGACGGTGCTCCAGCAAATTTATTGGTCGTTCTTCTCCAAGAAGATATAGTCCGGGAGCCGGCCACCTTTTTTGCAATCAATTAATATACTATTTTATACTTCGTGAGCGGCTTTATTAACGAGACGGTAAACTTTTTTCTCTGCGAAAATGTTCGCAAATGGGTCCTACGGAGGTGCACAGGGGAAAAACACGTTGATTTGGAAATGACAAAAAATGGATGAATATCATGGGAAAACGGCCCAATTAATTTGTGGGACAAAGTGGGCATTTATTTATGCAAATATTTACTAAGCTACAGAAAAAAAATCAGCTTGATATTCATTATTTTTGTTAATGTACTAATACCTACATGTCTTCAGATGGGAACACTCTTGATGGACTCATTTTTGTTGTAGGACAAATGTTATTTTGAATTACTTACAAAAAAACTTCACAGTTGGCTAAAAAATTAAGTGATATTAATCAATTTTTTGTAAAATAAAAGAGGCTTTTGAGCTAAAAATTTTTATTTTTTCTACTGGCTATCGATTTCGGTCACGTATGGACCATCATCAGGCCGTGCTGAAATTAACAATTGATGAGTACCAGCTAAGTGGCGTAATTATGAAAATATGTTACCGTCTGATATTGTTGTGAAATGCAAAACGACAGGTTGGATGGGAGGTCGTCTCATAAAGAGAATATGTGGTAACGAATACACTATAAAATATATAAATTAAAGTTAAAAAATGGTCAGTATGCCCCTAGGTATTTGGTGTGCTAATATATGCTGTGTTAGGGATAAAAGGGTTGAAAATTACCTGTAATCGTATTGAAGCCCATATGGTGGTGTAATGAGGTGTAAATTCTGATTAAGCAAGCGAGGTTATGATAGGTGGAAGTTGGTAGTGTGTATGAGCGTGCGTGTGGTCAGTGGCGTAGGTTATGTTCTGTGGTGGGGTTGAATTTGAGGGAGTTTAAAAGGCTGTAGCATTTTGTAGAGGTGTTGTTCTGGGCAATCTGTGATCTCATTGACGAGTTGCTTGTTGTTATATTTAGCGTGGTCTATTTCGTAGTGTTCCAGTATTCGGAGTTTATTGAATTGGTCAGAATGATGTAATAATTTTGTGTTGTCGAGCGAAATAGTATGCTTTGTCTCTTGAGTGTGGGTGCCTATGGCTGATCTAGGTGTGTTTTTTTGATGTTCCTTGAACCTCGTCTTTAAGTTTCGGGTGGTGAGGCCAATGTATGAAAGTTGACAGTCGTTGCAATTGATCTCATAAATACCGGCTTTGTTGTGTTCGTGTTGTGGTGGTTTGGTGTTAATGAGTAGGTTAGCCAATGTGGGGTGGGACCGAGCTGTGATGTTCATGTTGTGTGTGTTAAGGATCTTGGATATGTCGTTGTGTATATGGGGATAGTAAGGGATCGCGATGTGTCTATTACTGGTTTTTAGATGGGGGTAGATATGATTGAGCGTTATTCTTTTCTTTATTTTTTGGCATATGTTAAGCATGAAGTTCAAAGGATAGTTGTTATTTTTGCCAATTTGTATTATAGTAGCTAATTCTTTGTTAAAGTTTTCCATAGTTAGAGGTGTGTTCAGTAGCCTATGGAACATAAAATTGAATGAGGCTGTTTTTATTTGGGGTGCGTGGGATGAATTGAAGGGGATTATGACGTCGGTGGTGGTGGGCTTTCTGTATATGTTGTAATCAATGTTATATGCATTTCTGGTAAGGGTGAGGTCGAGGTAATTTAGAGAGTTATTTGTTTCGGTTTCGATTGTAAATTTTAGATTTGAGATGTTATTTATGGCCTCAAAGAATACCGCTAATTTTTTGTAATTACCACATCAACGTGTTTTACCCCTGCGCACCCCGTAGGACCCATTTGCGAAAATTTTCACAGAGGAAAAAGTTTGGCGTCTCGTTAAAATAAAGCCGCTCACGAAGTATAAAAAGTATTATATTAATTGATTGCAAAAAAGGTGGCCGGCTCCCGGACCAATAGTAACATTGTTTTTAGAAGTTGATTATGATTGAAAAAATACATTTTTCTGGATTCTACACGTTTAGTCAACTTCCATACGTTTTTAAAAATAAATACGAATATGTATTGTAATTATGCAATTTCATCTGAAATAAAGCTTCATACGTTTCAGCTATTCGTGATCCCACTAGGGAAATTCAATTTATAGGGTGGCCTCTGTAAACAGCACACGCCACTATACCAGGGGTAACCGCGTGAAAATGTACGTCAATTTTGTTGGAATTTTTGTAATTTTGGTCGTAATATGTGGCAGTTGTCCTTCACATTAATATAGTCGTGTGAACCGCAACGTAGGCGCGGTATTTATATATAGATCAAGATGGCTCGGAAAAGGACCTTCGTAAGCATCATTGCGGATATAAATGTCATAGGCTGGCGACTGCATGTGAAAATGTTATCTAGCAACTTTGGCGCTAAGAGAGATTTTCCACATGTGCTGACGAGATTTATTTTACAATTAATTTGATCTAATATTAGGACGTAAAATTATAATAACAACAAGTACTTCCACTCAAATTTATTTTTCCCGATAACAAAGTTCTTATCCAAAAACATTGCACATTGACTAAAGTGATAGCATTCCAGCTGATCTTATTGAGCAAAGCTACCTCCGCCCGTTACGTCATGCTCCGTGCTCCCTAAATGAAACTTCAGCTGCGCTTTAAATTTCTAATTAAATGTGTTCAAAGAAAAGCCTCCTCTGATGAATATGAGGCATTGCATGGTAGCAATAAATGCTGTAGTAATCAACCCAAACCGAAAGCCTTTATTTTCCAATAAAACTACTTCAAACGTAACTACAGTTGGCATAAAATCTTCTCCTTAGAGCATGCGTTGTAACTCCTTTGGTGATATCTTCTTTGATACTTATGGCAGCCGAGCAGAAGAACAAGAGAAAAATACCTATCAATCGATTGGTGGTTATTGTAGCAACCAAAATTTATTATAGAGACAAGCAGTTATCAAATTATGTAAAACGGTCAAACATTTGGTGTTGACTGGTCGTTTCAATAGGGAATGACCATTTTTTAAATTCTGCGCGAATTTTTTCAGTAGCTATTCTACACAAATATTTGAGAATGGGTAAGTTATTGGGATGATGGGGTTCCCAAGCTGTTATACTCCGAATAAAAATTGCTTGCGAGAAAAATTCTAGTACTTTAGCCAAAGATGAAGACTTTAATAGAAAGGTAACTGGACATGAGACCCAAGAAGAGGAAGACGCAATACTACAATAACGGGAAAAAAAACGTATTTAGGAACGTGAAAGAGGCTGTAAGACGGTCTCATAATTATGCTCAGCAAACTGTTACTACAGGACAATTACAGGCTATATGTATTAAGCACGATTGGTTCAAGCAGTTTGGTTTTGAGCAATTACAACATCCACCTGACAGTTCCGACCACTCCTTTGCACTTTTTAAAAAATTTGAGATGAAGTAGTCCCTTTTAATCGAATAACAACTTGGAGTTGTATTTTGCATAATTAGGTAGGTACGTAAAGACTTTTTTAATAGCATAGCGTAGCGTTTTTAGAAAAATGTTGGTGTTCGTTGAAAAATAAAATGTTGTTCACGAGTATAATCTGGATGTTCATAATTAGGTAGGTAATAAAAACACATTATTGATGGGAAAGAAATTTACTGACGTTCAATAAAAAAGGCCTTTTTGTGTAGTAATAGATGTAATAAGGCCGTTGTACGTAAAGTTACATTTCGACATTCGTAGCATTCACACCTCGTATGATGTTTATGGAAGACCCTAATCAAAACTTTCATTTCATGTGAGAGGGAAGCACGTTACATAAAAGTGGAGTAAACTCATTTTATTTTTATTTTGATGTAAGTTATATCGATTACCTTACCCGCAATAAATGATATAGCTCACTAAATTTTAATTAAGTATTTTGATGTTTGAGCATACTGAAGTGAATAGAACTTTGCACATACGCAACAAGTGTCCAGTAAAACCTATAGCGAAATGAGCTCACTTAATAAAAAATACTATAGAAAATTTGATTAAATATTCTAAAGATAAGAACAAAATCGAACCAAAGATACAATACAAAGCAAGTTCATTATTCCTTGAAACTTCCCTTCTGTTATCGGTGGTAATTTCAGAAATTTCATAATTGACTTACCGGGTATTTAATTTTGCCTTATTTCTTATAAAGGTATTAACGTCTTATATCTAATCCTGTAAACGATTAGGTAATGAATATTAAAATAATCCACTCATTTTAATTGAGTGTTAAATCTATATCCGAAAGCGCCTAGTTTGAATAATTAACTCCCTATTAAGTTTTTATGTCGAAGCAATTATAATAAATCCGGCATTTGGTGACGAAAATCCGAGAAACGTTAGAGGCACAATGAAATATTCACTACTACTATCTCTGAAATTGCAAAATCGGATGTCGCTATAAATCAGTAAAACATCACCAAACATTTCTACATAACATTGTAGTGTTAGGGGTTTTGTTAAGTATACTCAAATTTATTGTTAAATTCGAGCAACTGGAAGTTGGTGTTTAGATTAAAACGGTTTTAAAGGGACATTCGGACTAAAGTTTATTCATTTATTCGTTGAATCTAATTTTGTATTTACTGAATATGTTTTACATTTTCGTCTAATCCAGAGAGTTTGATTCACTTAATCTCCACGGTCCACCGAAAAGAGCCGTTTCTGTTTGGTTGCATACTGATATTAAATTATGTTAAAAGATCCTATTCATTTTAATGCATAGGGTGTTTTTTTGGGAGCTTTAGTTAGACATTTCTGGGTAAGTTTTATAGATAGGTTTTTTGAAAACTTATATGAAAACCGAATCCATGTAAAATATTTTCAAAATGGCAGCGCTTCCGGAAATGCCGGAAGTAACTTAGTTATTTTAAATAGCAACCGCTTTTTTTATTGCAGTTTTGGATTCTACGTGAAAATTCGATTTTTTTAATGAGAAAACAACAGCCACCGAACCCCTGCACTGTAGAATAGAAGTCGATGGGAAAATAATACAACAAGAACAAAAATTTAGATACCTGGAAATAGAAATAACAAGCTATGGAGACACAGAAGGAGAGGTACGACAGCAAGTCACCAAGGCGAACAAAGCAGCAGGATGCCTTAATCGCACAATCTGGAGGAACAAACACCTATAAATTGTAACAAAATCCAGAATTTACAACAATTAGGCCAATCAGAAACTAGACCAGATACAATCAAAACAAAACGCTTGTTAGAGGCTACGGAAATAAAAATACTCCGAAAGATCGCAGGGAAAACACTACTGGACAGAGAAAGAAGTGAAAGTATAAGAAGATCATGCAAACGCCTGGGTATTAGAAAGAAAACAAGAATGGAATAGACACAATATCAGAATGACGAACGACAGACTAGTATGAAATGCAAGGGACAAATCACCTATAGGCAAACGAGGCGTAGGCCGACCAAGGAACAGATAAACATTAGAGGAGGCTAAAACTGAAGAAGAAACAGGTCCTAGACCTATTACTACAAGAAGAGGAAGATGTCAATATCTACAAGTTATGGTTTTTAAGTTATATACACGTAATTAAAAAAAATGGCGGATATTGAAGAAAACAGTTGTAGGTATGGCAACCAGCGCATTTCTTTTGGTGTACTTGAAAAAAAGTTATGTTGCGTACGACGTCACCTATGAGGCTCCAAATTTAAGAAAATTCAAAGACAAAAAACTCAGTTTTTTAAATGAAATGACCATTTTATTGCGAATTTGATAGAGAATCAAAATGGGCGTATTTTGGTATTACAAGTTCTTATCCCTATCTTTAATAGTTTCTGACTTATTCTCGTTTCATCGCATTGCTACCATTTTATTCGGTTGTTTTTTAGTAGTTAGCCATGACCTTATCGCAAATCAATTCAAAGCCTTTGTCTTCTTCAACACATTCTCAAAATGAATGCCTTCATGTTCCAAACGCAAAACCTTTTTAGTAAATGTTCTCGTATGACTTGTAATTCAGTATTCAGCATATTCCTGCAGAGGCAGATCTTCTGTTACAGAAACAACAATATTGCGTAAAATTGCCAAATAACGTTCTGCATTCAAATTGTCTGGATAAATGTGGAAACATTAAATCTTGTTATTTTTAAACGCACAAAATACAAAAATTCCAGCACTCTTGAGAGTGTACATATCGATTCAAACAAAGATTTTAATTTTTAATGTTCCCCAAAAAATCTTCCTGGTTCTTTAACATTAGTTATTCGTAAAACTCAGTTCGTCTTGAGAGGTCGACTGGTTGCATCGATTATGATGAGAAAATGGGCGAACGTGGCAGTTTTTAAGGATTTTTTAGATGCAACTAATATTTAAGCCCAAAGCAATTATTGGGATACGCCGTGAAATATCCAAGTACATTAATAATATTAGCCTCATCTACAACAAAGGGTCTTACTCTAGGTAATTGTTTTGGTGGTACAAAGCCAGTGTTCGGATGGTATGTTCACTAGGAGGTGGTCTTTTTGGATATCGCTCAATGAACGTATGACAAGCATGTGACGCGATTCTGTTCATTTCACCATAAATAACAATAACATTCCAAAAATTTTTATATGTAAAACCATTGTGAGCCATTTTTTTCGAATATTGAAAAACTTGTGTTATCCTATAACAGGTGACGGATTAGTATCATTTGATTTGTTCAAAATTCGATTGTCATGGTCGGCTACTAAAAAAAATCCGAAAAAAATGGCAACAATGCGATGAAATGGGAATAAGTCAGAAACTATTAAAGATAGGGATAAAAACTTGAATATCTACCAAAATATGACCATTTTGATTCTCTATCAAATGCAATAGTAAGAAAATGGTCATTGCA
Organism: Pyrocoelia pectoralis; assembly: GCA_036250285.1. NCBI lineage: Eukaryota > Metazoa > Arthropoda > Insecta > Coleoptera > Lampyridae > Pyrocoelia > Pyrocoelia pectoralis. The sequence continues at coordinate 41,986,062 of CM070078.1, forward strand.
TTTAAAAAATCTGAGTTTAGTTTTTGAATTTTCCTAAATTTTGAGCCCCATAGATGAGGTCATACGCAGTTTAACTTTTTTTTAAGTACACCAAACGAAAGCCCTATTCTTCCTCTATGCGCTGGTAAAAACTTGGTTGTTATGGCTGCAATGCTTTTCAAGTGATGAATTCTTAAAGTGCCGTCTGTATCCGCCATTTTTTTTAAATACGTGAATGTAACTTAAAAACCATAACTTGTAGATATTGACATGTGGGTATTAAAAGAACTGTATTTTGACGTAGAATCCAAAAATGCAATATTAAATAGGAGTTGTCATTTAAAAAAACTGAGTTACTAGCTACTTCCGGCATTTCCGGAAGCGCTGCCATTTTGAAAATATTTTACATCGATTCGGTTTTCCCGGAAACGTCTAACTAAAGCTCCCAAGAAAACACCCTGTATATAATATAATCTTAACCCATTTACCTTACGGTGTAGGGTTTTTAATTTGTTTATTTTCTAATTTTATTTTAATGTATTAGGAATGTGTTAAAGGCATACACTTTTCACTTGTGTAATTCAGTTGATGTATTTAGTTAACCCTTAATGCATTGAGAAGCTTAACTAACTACATTAACTTTATAGTTTATTGACGATAATACTTTTACAGAAAATGCAACATTTCGGAATGTCATAAAAAAGATGGAGAGCTAGGATCAATGAGGTAATCATAAAACAAAGTTTGCGTATAGCAGTTTAAAAAAATTATACCCTTTAGCGTGTTTCCTGCGATTTTGTATTCGTGACTCTATAGTTACCCAAGAGAACGTTTTAAACAAATACAGTGGAAAGCGAGTAAATATTTCGGAGCGCTAAAGCTGTGCTATGTTTATTTCCATTTTTAATTACATTCCACATAGTAGTTTCATTTTCAATTTTATTATAGTACAAAAAAGATGAACAAGAACAGGTTAACATAAATGCGTATGGTGTTAAAACCCAACTCTTTTAGAAGTACCCTTTAGAAGACAATGTTTAAGAAGTCCACACGACAACATTATTTGCGCCGTCGAGCGAATTAAAGTGAAGTGAATTCAATACAATTGAGAATCAGTTAGTGAAACGTCAATTAAAACTGAGTTAAGCACGATAATTGAAGCTCTTGTATCTACTGTAGGTTTTCTCTTCTTTTGTGCTATTTAAGCTTTTCAATCCACACAATGCAATCGTATTTATTTGATTTTATGGTAACATAGATGCAAACATAATTCACACATTATTATTATTCTTTTTAACAATCATTATCTAATTATTTTTTTTTACTCTAATAATGTACAAAAATTATGGAAATAGTTACAGATACACAAAGTTGCATTAGATAACAACACTAATGTTTGTGAAACACACTTTAGTGATAATGGTGGTCACCTACCATTTTATAGGGATTGTGATGAATATATGCACTGTTCGCCTATTAGTACGAGACAGTGCCAAAATGCCTTAAGTGAATAGTGAAAAGTACTTTATTATTAAAAATGTTCTATTATTTTCTAAATAGTGAAAAAGTCTATCATTCTTCTCATCAAATCTTTCATATCTTGAGGCAGTGTTTTTTAAACAGTCAATTTAAGATGTCGCTATAGGAAGAAATCCAGTTCTTTAAGTCCGGTCACCGTGGTGGCTATTCAATTGCTACTCTTCGACCAATACTTCTTCCAAGAAATCTATCATTTGGCCACTGTCAAACCGAAAGAAAGTTATGTGGTGGAGCACTATCTTGAATGAAGTGAATAACACCTTGCAAAATCATATCACCAACCGCATTAGTTGTTATTAATTCAGAAGAAGGTATACTCATCATTGAAGCAAATGTTACGCAAAATATATAATAAATATATCGGTTATTGCTTCACAAAGTTCAATCCTCCTGCAGAAATCGTCGTCAAAAAGCTGTTGAAGAATTTTCATTATGTACGGGTAGATTTTAACTAGCCTTATTGCTTTTCTGATAACAGTTAAGTATCCGGGTCCATCCCAATTTCGGGTAAAAATGTTAGGAATGATAGGGAAGAGGAACAATGAAAAAAATTTATCCCGCGGAAAACGACTTTTTGTTAAGCACTTACTTGTAGAGTTACAGTATACTGTACAATAGGTGGCGTTATAGGTATCAATTTGTAATTAAAAATACATATCAAAAAACAGTAAAGCATTACTTAACACGTAATCGATAAGTCAAGAAATTGTAGAATAATCAAAAGAGAGTGAATATCTACTTATTATAGTGTGTGCCTGAATTGAAAGAACGTATAAATAATATGTGAGGGTTGTCTAATGTAAACGCACTTGGGCATTGCAGATCACATACCCATAATTAATTTGTAATAGTTTTAGCACAGATAAAATAACATTCTGTGAAAGGAGTACGATAAAAACGACTTCCGGGGTTGGGAAGTCAACGTTTCGCTCCGGGGCGGTTTTATCTTACTGACTCTGGCGACCATGGTAGTCTTCGCTGTAACAGTAAATACATAAAGACACGTGTCTATTGTGTGTCAGTAATAGACGGTAAAGATTTTAGAAAAGGTACTTAAGTTGTTCAGATCTTAAGTTAAAGGGTTAAATAACTTAATTTCTAATTCATACACCATGCATTTTGTGATTTTGTAGTTTAGCCTCCGCAAAGTAGAGGGCGCTAGCTCATTTTTATTTACATTTCTTGTGAGTGTGTTCAACACCTTCAAGTGGAATGGAAATGAAATTAGAATGGAAATAGACATCGAATTGAAATAAAAACACGAGAATCTCAAATGGCAATACGGATTCATAAAACTTTAAAATAAATATATCGTTAGAACATTTTTACTTTTTAAATTAAGATGAAAATACACCAATGTCATAATAAATTCAAATAGAATTAAAATTGTAAGTTATAACGAATGCGAATAGAATTATTATAACAACAAGTCAAAAGAACAATTCATGTTCAATAGAAATTAATATTATAACTGTAGGACATAAGAAAACATTTAAATTTTTAAATTAAAATGGAAATACACTATATGTCATAAGAAACTAAATTAAAATTAATATTGAATTGGAACGAACTCTAAGAATGCATTCCAATAAAAAATTTTTAGAAGGATATCATAGCCCAAGAAAATGAATTTTTGTGATTAGATATGTCCTGAAAACTAATATGATGTAAGAATATCATGATATGTGCTGCAAGATAGGAAAAACATAATCATTTTCATTAAAATAATTTTTGTATTTAAATTTTAATTAAGAATGAAAATTGCATTCTTCTTAACGAAAATAGCGTCATTTTCATTATCCCAAGTGACTTTGAATTAATATGGCAACGACTGCAGTGAATAAATTGTAAAACGGCTTGCCATATGATTGGGTATCAATTATTTTGGAATAAGAAGAAATACTGCAGCAGTAATAAAGTTACGGAACCCCGTATTAAATACAAAAAACCAAATGTCAAGGCTTCACATTTTTGAATAACATTTTAGGTAAAATGATGTGTAAGAAAAGAAAGGATGACAATAACGCAGTTTGTAATTTTAGGACGGAAGCACAGTACATCACTTTACGGCCCCAGGAGAGCACTGTTTTGATGAATAGGATACAAGTCAACGTTATTACACATAACTTTCTTTTCGGGAGAAAAACTTAGTTTAGTACCAAAAATATGTAGACATACGTATCTTATGAAGACCATAAATTATTGAAATACATACGTGCTTCTTAATGTCGGTTTGCTACTGTTATGTAATATAAATTTGCAAGTAAAGGTTGGATTGCTTACTTCAGTAGACAAATCTAAACCAAATCGAGACCGTAAACTACAGATCTGCTTTCGATAAATGAAATTGTAAACTTTTCTATGTACTCATTAAGCGTAGCTGATTTTGCAATTTCAAAACGCAAATTGCACAGTATACGTATCTACGTTTTGCTGTTTAAGCTGATCGCTATGCTAAACCGGTATCTGATCAATACATGAAACAATAAGCTCTACCTTCTGCAGTCAGCAAAACGAATCCATTTTATATTCGAAACTAAAACTTAAAATCCATTTCGCCATTTGAGAAAAATTTGTAAGTAAGTAGTGGATTGTTCAATTAAAGCAATTGTGTGATAACCCAAAATTACCTCACGATTGAAATTGAATAGAGATTTAAAAATTTGACAATAAAACACTTTATAATGATGCATCTGCACTGATTGGATAAATAACGTATAGTTTCACTAGTAAAAAAAATACAAATTGTGATTGATTGCTGCTGCTGTATCTCTACAATGCGAAGACCGAAGAAGCAGGTTTAAAGAAAAATAGTGTAATCATCCTCCTCTCATGCAATATTTTTTAAAAATTTTCGGAGGCGTCATTACAGAAACTGTAACCGTTTCCCTTTTCAGTTCATATTCACTACAAAATAAAAAAAAACGCATTTAATAATAATGAAGAGAAATTTGACTTAGCTCTAGAAATTTAGATTAAGTGCCTTCAATAAATAAAGGGCTTCTAATTTTAATCCCCATGAAAGACTCGCAATTTTGTTCTTAAATTTAGAATAAAATGCATTATTAGGGCTTGACTTTTTTTCTTATATTCTGTAGTTTCATTAAAATGAAAGAGATTTTGACAGATAAATTACGTTCTTGATTCTAGCGAATTCTACAGATATTTGGCTAAAATAGAAAATTCGTGAACGGCTGCTGTCAAGTATTTGAATGAAAAGTAATTAAATTACGTTTGAGAAAATGAATAAATTTAATTCGCACTTATAGTTTTAAACACGCGCAAGTAATAATAATTACAGTTACTTTTACAAAGGTAATCTAATTAAGACTACCATTCCTTGAGAAGTGACTATTTACTCTGGATACTGACAGAAAATTTTGATTATGATAAAATAAAGGAAATATAAATCGATACTTGAAAAACGTTTTTACAATGATAAAGAGTAGGACAGTAGAAATGTGCAAACAGAACAAATTCGGGCAAACCTTCAACTTAAAACACCATTTAAAATACATATCATTTATTACAATAAAACACAGACAGATACAGTCACATAACAGAAACGTAGGGATAAGTAAACGGAGATGGATTCTGAAGGATCACCATTAGGGTTTCCAGGAAAAGAACTCATGCAGAGCATCTAACTTGAGATAGGTTTCAAAATAATTACATTTTAATTTTATGTAATAATACTAATCACGGGTTAATTTGTAGAGTTCAGGAGTTTAGGGCGAACCAGGGTTCTGACCTTAGTGGCTTGCAGCCCAATCGATTCATGGAAGGTTAGAATCAGTGGCTCTTACATGAGATGGCAATTTAAGATACATTACTAAACATATCACCTTAATTCAAGAAACTGACTGTTTTCATACCATTGTTAATCTTCATCAGTATGAGCTGCCATTCGTTAACGGATTAAGTTTACTGCGATCACCTGTTTTGCAGCCGATAATAATAATCGAAGCAGGGTGGAATTGGTTAAACAGCGTTTGTGGCTGTTGAGAATCGAACTGATGTAGTAAAGTAACGTTCCTGTTTCAATTTTTCGTACCTCCAAGGGGGTTGGAAATGTATGGGTCTTGGGTCAGTTTGGGATACCTACGGTCTTTGGATTCGGTTGGAACTGGGTCCACTGTATAAAGTTTGTTTGACCTTATAAACTTGTCAGATAGCCTTCTTCCATTTGATGGTGGAACTTTATAGAGGCAGGAGATCCTGTATTCGAATACTTTTAGCGTTTCCATATATCAAGGTGTAGGTAAAGTAAGACTCGCAAATTTAAAATGTGAAATGAATTTATCGTCAAGTTTCGTTGCAAAGAGATTAAATGATAAGAGAAACACAATTTTGAATTTTGAATTTTGAAGAGAGACAAAAAGAAAACCTAACTTGAACGGATGAAGACATGATATGGAGGAACAGAAAGACTGTCTATGGCAGCGTTTCCCAAACTTTTTTAACCGCGACCCGGTACAAGGTTTTAAAATTATTGGCGACCCACCTTATGAAAAAACCCCACTTCTTTACAAAACAAACTTTATTTTTTAATTAAAAATCTAGTTAATTGTTTGTTTGTTTTATTTCATACACAAAAATTTCAAAATAATTATATGTATAAGAAAAATAAAAGTAATTAAAAAATGATATTCATTTAAAACTAGTAAATGAAGTAAACTATCAACGTTAGCAGCACAACGCGCGGACGCGAGCGATAAAGCTATGTGAAAGAGTGCAAATGCACACTTTTCCACTATTCCTAGTGTATAACGTATAACTGATGTAAAAAACTAATAGGTACTTAAACAATTTTTTTTTGTGTTTTTACCATTTATTTTTCCGTGACCCGGCAAAATTTTTCCACGGCCCGGTGCCGGGTCGCGACCCACACTTTGGGAAACGCTGGTCTATGGTGATGAAAATAAGCAGATTCATACTTTTTAAACGAGTTAAAATATTGCAATATAAGCGTGGGTAAGTTGGGAGGTACAACGGTTGTGCCATAATGACTGGACTCGCAAATGTTTTGTAAATTAATAAATCAAGAATACAACAAAACTTGTTCTTTCTTGGTACTTGTTATGTTTGTTTTAAATCAGGTGGTCAATGGTACAAATAATTAAGATTTGACACTGTTCACAACACCTTGAGAGCAGTACCAATTTACGATATTGTAAGTGCTTTAGAAGGACTGACAAACAATGTTTTTTTGAAAAAAAGAACTGGAATTCGTCAAGACTATTCACAGTATAGAAAGTGTACATTAGGCTAGACATGCTGGAAAACAGGCAAGTTTCGCGCAGCATTAGGACCTGTTGTGGCTTTTGTATAGCAAGGCTCCAGAAGTGCACATACCAATTTTCAGCTCGATTTGACTACCAAGACTCGGCCGACAGCCCAAAATGTGCGCCACCCGACCAATTTGGCGCAAAACAGACCAGTGGGTGAGAGCTTGTTTACCACTACTTTCTGTGTGCTGATTGTGTTTTGAAAACACTTATGTTTTACTAAATCAATGTTGCTGAATTTGGAAAAATTAAATTTTTTTGGAACTTTTCAGCCGTTTGGGCTGCACATGCGCTGAAAGTCAGAAAATAGCGCAAAAAACAGCTTTTGGATGACAGGTCGCCTAGGCCGAACCGCGCAAGGTATTTGAAAAATTTTTTGGGATTTTGCAGCTTACCAACTTACCAGCTCGGCTGCTAGAGAGAGCGCGCTTGACGCTTGGGTCGCTATTTTATCAATATTTACGCATTTGTTCATATTATAAAACAAGCTTAATCAAGTATTATTAAGCATGAAATAGTTTGAAATAGAATTTAAGCAAAATTAAAGAAAATTAGAAGAAATTGTGGAAAAAGTGTGGAAAACAACGATTCAAGATACAAATTAAGAGAAAAAACGCAAAGAAAAATCAAAGCTGTCTTCTTCATTTAACACTTCGTTTATATGCGGTAGCTCTTTGGTGGGAAAGTGCTGCTTCGATTTGTTTGAAGATGAAAGTCTAAGAGATGCGTTGTGAATCCATTGTAGATGTTTATTGTGTGCGATTGAATTAGAAATACAGTTTGTTGCCTGTTGTTGACACAAGAAAGCAGATACATGTTTTGTACACAATGTTTTTAGATTAATAAACGAAGAAATTCACAGAAATATACGGAAATGCACGAAATATGCAAGAAGTGAGGTAGATTGTAAACAAAACACTGCTTTCGATTGTAGAAAAACAGAAATTTTTTTTATAGAAAAGCTGTTATTGTAATCTAAATAAACTATTTCATGCTTAATAACATTCTTAAGCTTGTTTTATAACATGAATAAATGCGTAACTATGGATAAAATAGAAAAGCGTCAAGCGCGCTCTCTTTAGCAGCCGAGAGCCGTGTTAGAAAAAGTGTGTGTCAATAGGTAGTTGGCAAGCTGCAAAATCCAGAAATTTTTTTTCAAATACCTTGCGCGGGTCGGCCTAGGTGGCCTGTCACAATCAGCACACAGAAATTAGTGTTTTGGGCCAAATTGGTCGGTCGGTTCACATTTTGGGCTATCGGCCGGGTCTTGGTAGTCGAATCATCGAGCTGAAAATTGGTGTGTGCACTTCTGGAGCCTTGATATACAAAAACCACACCAGGTCGTAATGATGCGCGAAACCAAAGATACTCTTTGGCGAAACTTACCTGTTTTCCGGCATGTCCTCTTGAAAATTTCTGTGCCCTAGCAGCTACTTGCCTTAAAATGTGAAAAATGATGCCATCCTTACAAGGTCTATTGAGCTAGTTAAACATGCAAACCATTTTCCTCCTTGTGGAGGAAGTAATAAAGGTCAGTGTTACACTTCCGGCAAGTACATGAAGGTTCTTGAGCACTTTACAAATAGTTAAGATCGGAAGCTGACCTTCCTTGGCTAACAATTGCCTATTGGCATTGACTATAGTGAGGAAACGTTACAGAAATAACTATATTGTATTGCTTGGATCATTAATTTTTGGAAATATTTTCACTCACCCATGTATTAAGTTTAATTACTTGTGGAATTTAGTAATATGTACTATTTTTGAGGTATTCTCGCAAGGATATGGTGATGCTGATGAAATACCGCTTTATTTATTTATTTATTTATTTATTTATTTATTTATATTACTTATGTATTTGTTTATTAGAAGTGCAATTAATACAAATTTTTTACAAGTAATGCTTCTAGAGTCTAAATTAGTGTAACTACAATTTTTTCATCCTATATCTTGGGTTCAACCCAAGTTTCTGTAATTGGAGATTTTTGTTAACAATAAAGCCATAAAGCTGATCGAAGTAGGTATTGAGAGAACAAGGTATAGATTTTAACGTTTAGTAATTATTGATCGCATATTTCAATTATATTCCTTATGTTTTTTACTTATAAGTAATTATGAAACCTACCCTAGGTTGGTGTCGCGCAAATATCTTCTAAAGTTTTCTATCTTCAGGAACAAATGATGTACCTACTCTTAATTTCATGCCTTTTGAATACAGTTTTAAAAGTTTACAAAGTCCAATGTTTCAAAAACTTTTCAATAACGTCTGAGAGGTTGAACATTAACAAAATTTATTTAGGTTTTCATATTTTAAATATACGCAGACAAATTTGTTTTAAGGCATAAAAACAAAAAATGCCAAGCTAAACTCTTGAACTTCCTCCATAAATATCTAAAGGTATTAAAGAATTAAATACAGAGTCTTTCATTTTTTGTAATGAAAAAACAAAGTTTCTAACCGTACCGCATACCTAAAATTGCTTATTCAGCAGTATACTTTTGAACTTAATGTTCTTTCAAAAACAGATGTTATGGAATTTATGTTTATGGTCTATGTTAAAGGGCGAGTTTATTTGATGTATTGGTACATTTTTTACTTTTGTGAATGAGTTAGCATTACTCGTCAGTTTATGCCTTTAACGTAGACGTAAATCTAAATCTGTTTGAAGTAAAATTTTAGAGAATCACCCAACGGCAATTTAACTTACAAGATTATTACATCAAAATTCAATTTCGGAGACAAATTATTTTTATGGCGGTTAGACAAACAAGTTTCATTTTTTCTCTTATACTTACATCCACCGGAAAGTGACAATTCAATTTGCGTTTTTCAATAAGTATTACAAATCCAACTTTTTAACTTGAACGAAACGGTTAAAAGGATTTCTTTAATGGAGTAATAATCAGAAAAGTGTTTTCATGATGTAGACGAATTTTAAATTTAAGCTATTCCGCCTTAAATTGTGTCTGAGATTGATGATATAAAGTTTAGTTCCGTTTGATAAGTACATAAATCGTATTAAATTGCTTGTACTCAATTCGTTTTGTTTCGACTGAACGGATTTAAGCATCCATTGATTTTGTAATCTAGGCAATTTTTCCGTTTCATTTCGATTTTATATTTATACGGTATACATAATATCCCTAACCTTTTTTTATACACATTTTATTAGAAAATAGTACTTAATTGTATGTACTTATCATCATGTGTTTATTTTTTGGTGGCATTCCGCTTACCATTAAATCAACAGTTTTTATTGCAAAAATACATAAACATATTATTTTCATTAATGATTTATCTTGGATATCTTGGAAAGTAGTGAAAGTATGGCCAAGGAACTAACTAGGATACCAAAATTTTACAGTAAATTTTCAACATTTACATTTAATGTTCTCTGGTTCTACACATTTGTATCGAACTGCTTATTTTTTTATTATAGTGGCAATACCGGCAACGGATATCAATTATTTCATTTTTAGCTCATCCAATACTTCTGCTGAAGGGTACTATAACTATATTGTCTTCACAATTAAAATACAAGGAATAATAATGACATTTGATAACCTTACAACAACGAATATTCTGATTTCGGACTTGGTGGGATGTTAAGATAAATACACCCTGAAGAAGAAAGAGTAGTCAGTTATATGAGTGGCTCTTCGAAAGAGGCCGAAATATTCTATACAGTCACGAAATATGAATGTTTGGTCCATTGAAAAATTTCGTCCATACCTTTGGGGTAGCCACTTTACTGTAATCACAGACCATTATTCGCTTATCTGGCTAAACAGTTTACAAAAACCATCAGGTCGATTATCACAGTAGTCAATTAAACTACAACAATACCATTTCACAATGGTTCATCGAAAAGGGAAGGAGAATGTAGTGCCAGATATGTTATTTAGATCGTTGCCCAAGGTGTCTTCTATTAAAGCTTCTATAACGGACCCTTGGAATACTAAAATGTATGATAAAATCCAGTTCTCACCACAGAAATACTCTCAGTGGGTTTTGGGCAAGGCTGATAGGATCTATAAACGCGTGGAAACAAAACTTTCAGACCTTGCCCCACCTCCGGATAGCTGGACAATAGTGGTACCCAAAGACTAAAGGGGGAACAAAGACAACTATAGACATTTAGTCGTTAAGTTTCCACAAATTGGATGTGAAATTCGCACAACCAAACATGAAGTTACGGCATGCTCCTCATCTCATAAAATACTTTGTTTGACGATCCAGACACTTGTACGTTATCAGCAAAGCTCGATCGGTATGAGGAGCTAAGAAAAGATATTCTGAATAGATTAATTAGGGCACATAAGAAGGGTATCAAACATTCGTTCTCTGTCAGACAAACTCTCTGTGGGCAAAATTAGCACCAAAGTTTGAACAGTCACATATTGTTAATAAATGTATATCTCCGTGGACATATGAACTGGTGAATGATAAGGATAAATCAGAAGTGGTTGGCACCTGAAGGATCTCAAATAAAATGAAACTGTTGCTTGGGAATAAGTGGAATAAACGCTTTCTTCCTTTTGGTTTGCACGAATGTGCTTTAGAAGTTGGTTGGGATTGTTTGGGCAGGTTTACTTTAGGGACTTGCGTCCAATCCATTTTCTCTTTTCGGGCGTAGGTTTCGCTAAGTCATCTTTGCTCTTCATTTTTCACTGTTTTCTTGTGTTCTTTCTCGCTTTTCCTCTTTTGATAGTGGCCTTATCTGGAGTCCTCCACTTTGGCACTTTTTTAAGCAAAGCTCTTCTTAGCACACGTAAATTTTGTGTAAATTAATTGGAATATTGAATTGTAGCTTCGATTACGAAGGATCTAAGTGAGTTATACATATTTAATTAACCATTTCGCATAGGGGAGTTGGTTTGGGTGAAATTTTTTTATGCGCTTCGGCGGTTTGATTGATCGGTGGGTTCAGAACCCCGTGGGAGCTCGCTTAACACCAAAGAGGTCAGTAGTTTTCTCTTCCTTACATAAGGTCACTGCAATGCAATTTATTTTATTTCAGCTCCTGTTATTAAGTCTTCTACGTGTTGTTTTCGCAACTATTCATCCATCTATCCACTAGCAACATCATCATCACATCTGTATCTTTGAATATTGTCAAGTATAGTCGAAGTCAACATATATCTGTCTGAATTTAAGGAAGACAGGGGAAAAATGATAGTGGATAATAGGGTTAAAGATCTAGGAAAAGGAAAGAAAGAAGAAGCACTTGAATCCAGAGACGAAGCGGAGCACGAAGAAAATGAGCAGATAATGTGGAAAGTTTCGAAGGAAATAATATATTTCTAAGAACTACTGCCAAGTGAAAATAATGAACAACAAATTTGAAGAAAAGAACGCCCACGCTTCCAGAGAACAATTTAAAAACGGGGAAAACTGCAGGGATACTAAAATGCTGGGAACAATCTGAAAAAAATGATACAGTGCGAACTGCAATACTTACACACGAATATCACCTACGGGGCATACCCGAAAGTGGTATCCAAGCATACCCAAAAAACGGATGACTAATCAATAAAAGAAACATAATGAGGATTTATTTTCACAATAAGGCAGACTTTGGAAGAAAACCATACAAATCAGTCAAGAAGCATACATACCGTTATGTACATTCGAAAATCTGATGAGAGAAGATAAATAAGGGCGAAATTTCACAAAAAATGTTTTAGCCGTGAAGAGCCTATATGGAAACATGGAAACAGAAATTGTACTACAGGTCTACAGGAAAACTTAGGGAAACTGTGAAGCAAATCTGTATCTTTAGTTCGTTACTTTTTACCCTAGTATCTTATGAAAATTTGAAAATAGGATTAATAGACTTCATCGTCACTTCAAATTTATGTCAAACGAACAAATTAGAAAAATATAAATATCTGTAATAAACCAGGATAATAAAATCGATGATGTAATAAACGGAAGAACCAAGGCAGCTGGTAGACTCTTCATTTCATGAAGTAGAAAATGAAATTGTTGTGATTAATCGTTAATAAAATGAGACATGGGCGAAACGAAGTCATTAAAGGATAGATTGACTTTCTTCTAACGGTAGAACCGTAGAAAAGCATGTAAATGTTAATATTTTAGGCGAAATGCGTTGTTAGAGGGTAATTTATTAAATTCTATGATATAATACCGACTTAATTAGGTCTTCTTGCAGAGTTAATTTTCGGAATCCATGTAAGTATGGAACCGTAGAAAATTCATTAAGTATAATATATAATTACTGTACACCTAAAACGTCTATTCTAAATTTAATAGTTCTGTTTGACGTAAATTGTAACACTAAACCGTTCGCAAAGTATATAATTAAATTCCCTCGGAGTATGTAAAGTTAGAGTACTGGTATTGATATCGTAAATTAATTAATAATGCAATCTCCATTCCCATTAGCAAATAGTAATACAAGTTTGCAAAAGTTTACATTAAATTAAATAACAAAATGGATATCTTCTCATTATTAAAGTTCGGTAATTAAAACCCTGAAATGTTCTGTTAGAAAATTAAATATTTAACCCTGATCAAGTTCAGCTTTGTGACTTTAAAAAGATTATGTACACCTTCATAATCAATTAATGCAAATATTCGTGCCAATTTTAATTAAAATTTAAAGTGCCTTATCTTATGAATGTGTGTTAATAAGGATATTATAATTATGAGGTAATCTCAAGTGTGCCGCGTGCGGTATCAACAGCAGTGTTAATTAAACACATTCTAATCTTACAGTTACGAGTAGGTAGGTACCTATCTTCATATTACATTACAAGAAAACGGGGAGGAGAATTTTTTTATAATAAACTGTATTAGACTGTGTCTCCATAGAAATGGAAACACGTAAGTTTATTCTAGAGAGATTAGATAGAGCAACAGTATAACATCACCGATAGGTTCTTTTCGGTTTTTGCAGATTTGGTTAATATAAGTATGCGGCATAAACGTTGCAGGGTTGAAATTCGATCGGATACAATACTTCAACTCAATTCTATAAACTTAGGAGATTGAATTCCAAGGATTATAAACTAATCCTTGATTGAATTCAACGTATCTACTTGCCAGATGGCATAAACGGAATTGAAATTGATGTCAAATTTTTAGACATCACTTAAAGCTAAATTCGCCATTTGGAATTTAACCATGAAAGTCGTAATGTCCAAACGTTGCTTAAGAAAAGTTGAGATGAGAAAAAAAATTAATTACTCCATATACAATTATATGTTACTAACAAATCACTGAAGTTTGCTGCAAACAGTTCTTCATCCTTTTCTAATTCTAGTAGTAGTAGTAGTAGTAGCAACCTTTGTTTGCATAATTGGTATACATTGCAAAGATTCTTATCTATACAGCCCTACTTACTCCTGTCCCTGGACTGGAGTCCTGTAAAAATTTTAGTACTGATTTGTCTAACCAACAGAATTGAGTAAAGGACATATAGGACAGTCAAAAAAACTTGGGTAGACATCACCATATTCTGGACCAGGTTTTCTAGATGCCATTTTCTAAAATGGCCGATATGCATTTGATTGTGCATATATTTCAGCTCCTGTGACAGTCACATTCATCATGTTGGTGTCTAAATATATGTTTTTAAGGACAAGGAATCGATTAAGATGGTTTGCGAAGTTAACCGGACGCCATTTTCCAAAATGGCCGACGCCGATTTTCTTGTGCTTACATTTCTGCTCCTTTGGCAGTCATATTCATCAATTTGGTGCCTAAATATATGCTTTTAAGGACAAGGAATCCATTAAGATGGTTTGTGAAGTTTCCTGATAGCTATTTCTTATGGAAAATTAGCATTTGCTGCTGCTATTTTTTTCAAGAGATTTTTTTAAAGTATACTTTTTATAGCACTGGTTTGTCACATGATACACAAACACAACATCTCTTATATAGCGGCCGCTTCTTGTCCTCTGTTTCTTCAATTAACTGTGGTAAACAGTTTTGTTACTGTCTAGAGCTTGACAAATGACGCACTTCTTCATGTCAAACAAAACATTTGGTTTTTCTTGGCGTGCAGTTGCCAGTCTCATTTACATCCTTTGTTGATCATCCGTTTTCATCAGTGTTAGTTTACCTATTTAAAAAAAAATTAATAAAGACAAACTCAGTCAAATAAGAAGTACTTTTCTCAATGAAATTTCCGGATATTTCGTTCGCACAATACAAAATAAGCCAAATAAATATACTAATGAAAGTTAATTAGTTGCTTGAAGTAAGTTGTTTTCTGAATGCAGTAACAGAGGAGTCCTGTAAAACTATTAGTACTGATTTTGCTTAAGGAATAGCTATCAGGCAACTTCACAAATCATCTTAATGAATTCCTTATCCTTTAAAATATATATTTAGACACCAAAATGATGAGTATGACTGTCACAGGAGCGGAAATATATGCACTATCAAATGCTTAACGGCCATTTTAGAAAATGGCGTCTAGAAAACCTGGTCCAGAATATGGTGATGTCTACCCAACTTTTTTTGACTCTCCTATATGTCCTTTACCCAATTCTGTTGGTTAGATAAATCAGTACTAAAATTATTACAGGATTCCAGTACAGGGACTGTATTAACTCCAAAACATATAAACATAAACAAAAACAAAAAATTACAAAGTATTCTGATCCCACCCTTTACCTTCAAACTAAAAATGTTATCCCCCTCTTTCCCGCTCCATATCCCTCACTTTTCTTCTTCTTTCCTCCTCACCCTCCAGCTTCATCCCTTCATCCTGAGTTCCTTGCATTCCTCTACCATATGCCTAATGCTTTCTCTGCCAACCCCACATAGTCTATCGTCGTCCCACTAGTATTTATTTTCCCGTTCCTCATTTCCACATCTTGCTTTTTCCCTTTTCAGATACCTTGGCACACCTTCCGTCATTATTACCGTATATTTCTGATTATATCTTCCATCCATTACTTTTCCTTGCCTTTCCTGGATCATCGCCTCTTTATTCCTTCCTACTATCACTTCCGTGATATCACCAAACTCCCCTCCCTTCTCCTCTGTATCTCTTTCGTCTAGTACCCCCACTTTAGCTTTCTCTTCTTTACCTCATCCCAGCAACATTGTAACATTAAACTGCAATTAGTTTATTCACAAAATTTGAGAAAATTTGTTAGTGAAATGCATAAATGAATAAACCATCAAATTGTGTGGAAAATTCAAATCAACTGAACAACAACTTGTATTAATAGGTTGATTACGGAAAAGTTCAATTAAGATGCGTGTAAATAAGTAATTAGAAGCAAGAAGAAGAAATTGAGGTAAGCAATATGAACACCAACACCATTGCTATTGGCTTACGTACCGCAACCTAAAATGGCAAACCAGAAATTCAATTTTGACGGCGTCCTCTCACGTTACAACACACGATTAGCCAATATGTGTTCAAGCTGCTTCAAACAAAATTTGCAGAAAAGCGTCAAAATTCCATACGCTACCAACCCAACATGATACAGGATCTACGAATGGAATAGTTTTTCTTGGCTTTTACCATAACTTACAAGCACTTTCTTTAAGCCCACTTTTTATTCCAGTTGTACACATTTATCTATCTGAAACCTACTATATGGTATTGTTAAATTTAATGCTAATAATAAACCTAAAGTAATACATACCTGTTTGTAGATAATACCTATTGTAATACTTACTTACTCAATTAAACAAATCACTAGTAAAATCCGAGGAAAACGCGCAAAACCGCAATTACGATGCCGAATGTCGCATAAAATACCTTTTATATACGAAATTTTCAATTGGCGGCGATATTAAAGTATTTTTTCAATTTTCCACGAGATCAAATTGAAAAATTGTAGAATTCATTTAATATTTTCTGTATAAGTTATTGTTAAGGTACGTTTTCGTAAGGACACGTCTCTACGACTTGTTGGGCCTACATGTCTGCCGACCGACATGACGAAAAATTGACTGGTGTTTATGTTGCCATTTGTTTGCAACAGACATGTTGAATTATTTACAATATGACACTACTTTGTTCAGACTGGGCAATCTCGGCCGACATGTTGTGTCCTTACGAAAACGTACCTTTAGTATTATTCCTTAAACAGTATGGTGTAAGGACCTGTAAAGGATTTATGGACACACACAAAACTAATAAGAGTTGCTAGTGTGGACATAGGTAAAAAGCGACGTAGAAAGAAACCTACAGGTCTTATATATGTAGAACAGACAACCGGTGTAAATGCGTTCAAGATATAACTAAAGAAGATGGAAGTTTTGGTGAAGCCGTCAATTGTGAATGTAACTGTTGAAGATACCGCCAGTAGCAAACGTGAGGGTATCGGCGAAAAATTTTAAATCATTTTCGGTTTAATACTGTTTATGTTTACTGCTACGTACCTATAGTCTACTTTATTTTGGCGTGTTATACAATTTTTGCGTTATCAAAATCCATTGCATTGTATTTCTTCGTGCTTTGTAATCTTTGAACAGCCGTGTGATTTCTTGAAGAAAAGCATTTTATGAGAATCTTAATAAAGTATAAAACCCAGCATATGGTGGGCACTATTTTGTATCTTTCAAAAGTAGTAGATTAATAAAAGCGTAAAATACACCTTTTCTGTATTAAGCAACCGGTTCCAATATGCACATGTGGGGTACATTAAATTGGGCGCACCGTATTATTTTCTATACACCCACAATATATTATACTTGGATTCGTTGCCATGAATTCATCTTAACATGCAGTTCAAGAAATATATCACGAGAATAGCAACAAAATGGTTTACCTTGCGCCACTGTATCGTCTACAATCTAAACAGAAATGATCAAATTTAGAAAATTGTTTTACCCTAGTGAAGTTATTTATTGCCCTTTCGTGGACACAACCCTTTAATTAAACAACGTTCAAACTCAAAATAACGAACGCGAGACCGATTTCGAAATTGATTTAATTTCACTCACGATCGCTACAAAAGTCGTCGATGTACTGATAGCAGATGACAACATTTTCCAAAACTTACAGAACATCTTGTATTGTTATCTATATTTGTAAAAACTGGTTACTTACACATTTTAGTAAGAATGTCGACTAAGTGATTCACGTACCTAAATTTAAACACTTGAGAATCCGATGATCACACGTAAAACTTCACACGGGGTGAAATTAAATACCTATTTCGTGATTTAACATTCAAGCTTAATAGTACTGTGCAAGTTATTAACTAAATCGTAAATATTGTTAAATTGTTAAATTAAAGTGTTGGGTTATGGAAAAGCAATAGATGAGGACATCACTAAATGATTTGGTGTTGTAGATGGCAGAGTGGTGTAAGGTAAGTCATTTTGTCGTTATCCTGTTATAATTTTTTGATTTGCTTGTTAAAGATGGGTGTATAACAAAATGGCAATTTGGTATAGGTTATATTTGAAATGATGATGGTGTGACTTTGTGACAGCTTTTCGAGTTTTTCTCCTTCTGTTAAAACCCTTAAGGATCAACTAAGGGCTAAAATGAGTAGTGTAGGGTATAAGAATGACGTAAATTATATTTTTCTAAAGCTACCTTGGAAAATAGTATTTTCTTTAATAAAATGAGTGAAGAAAGTTACATTTTCCTCTATGGAGATGAAAGTAATCAGTATTGCCAAGACCATTTATCTGTAGTAGGAAAACAAATTGAATTCAATAAACTGTCAACATTTTTGAAAAATTTTGAAGAAAATGTTTTTTCTACTCTCGCGCAATGGACACACCGCTACGCTCGTGTGCAATACTTTGAGCTCAAGTTGAAAAAATCATAATTATCTACTCTAATTAGATCTACAAATAACTATTTGTTTAAAAAAAAATGCTTTGTAGTGCACTAGCATCGATTTTCTGTTGCAAAACTACACAGCGATCAATGACAATAAAATGTACATTAAGTGTCCAAACACTAATAGTTGGAAGCACTGCAGAAAACATTGAATTGGTGTACTCTTTAGCTTTGATGTTTATCTAGGGAAATTATGTGCAGACCAGCAACATTTATTAAGCGAGTTATAAAGGATTTTCGTAGTGGGGATAGCCGGTCCCAGCAGCCTACGGCCATCTCAATTGCCTTCGTGTCCTACTTTACCATTTTTATGAACTTTCTGTTACCCATATAGTTTTGGGCATGTCCATGTTTTCTCTCGAAGTATTTGTACCTGCGGTTCTTCTTTTACACTGCTGTTCTTAATTCTATCTTTAATTAATTTTTCAGTTTGTAGTGTTTGTGGTTATTGGTTGATATCATGGGTCCTTCAAGGGGTTCCGTATCTTCTTATCCTTAACTACAGATGCGTTTTTTCTTGTCAGATGAGAGTATGATGATACACTTGTATTCTTTTTTCAACCTCCGTAGTAGTTGAAAAGTTAATATCTGGATTTTCGTAATACTTGCAGGTGGTCTTGAGCTGCTGTATTGTTCAGCAAGTTGGTGATAGATTGTTCCATTGCGTTTCAAATGGCTGGATGCCTTTTATTAGTTAACTGTAGGTGTAAGTTCTTATCTCGTATCTTGAATAGATGAAAGTGTTAAATTTGCTACGAAGGTTATTCATATTGATAAACGATTCCTGATATCAATAAAGTATAGCTATAAAACATGCAACGCTACGTTGCATGTTCAGAGAAATTTAATTTATTGCGGTCGTCTTGTTTAACTGAGCATCGGTACACTCGTATAAACAGTCTGCTATGGAACAATAAAATTATAGCGAAAATGGGGCTAATAAATTTATGTTCATAATGGAAACTTAGTGGGAGATCTATGAACTATTGGTAAACTGAGACACGTTATAATTTATGCGTTAAGCATATTAATATCGGAACAATAATCTCCATTATGATTTATGTACGACAAAGATTATGCTTATTTAACATAATAATTCTAAAATTTAGTTTAAAGGTCACTAATTAAAATTTCCCGGTTTAATAAGTTCTAACTGGAACGAAAATGTGAAAAACGACGATGGTTCAATAAATATACTACGTATGTGAGATTGTAATCCTAAATCCTATTAAATCTTGTGATGTTCTACGAAAATTCTACCCCTAGAAACAGATTCTTATCGTTCTAAGCCTCATACTGATAAAAGTTACATTTTTACGTATTGTTAGAGAAGGCGTGTTTCAGTATTCCTCCGATTTACGACAAACGGCCGCCTTGGGCTAGGCCGGGTCGAATCCCGCTCTGTTCGTGTAAAATAATGACCATCAGCTTTTTCGATTCTTATATTTACAGTTACAGAATTATAATTTGAAATTATTTTCTGTAGGATGGCAGATCTGGACCGGTACGCGAAATAACGATGATATACCGCATTTGATGATACAACCACGTCCCTTGGTACACTTGTTCTTAGCAGCCATTAGGTCACTTTGGCTCATTATACACTGGTTGTGTATTTTTGTGTCACCTGAAATTCATTTGGTCTTTTAATAAAATAATAGCGAAAGTTACTAAACTGCCAATGCGACGCAGTATTGGTTTGTGTGGTGTCTTTTCCAAAGCTTTCCCAGTTGTGATACCATGTGTTCCCAAAAATGTCATTTTTAGGTCAAGCGAGCATAGCTTAGGACTTTCTTCTTCCTTGTGTCACAAACTTCGTTCAGTTATAGAAAAATCAATGGAGGAAATTGACTTTGCCCTCTTATTGATGGCTAAAGTATTTCCACCTTCTCTTTTTCAGTATAAAGGAGGTTTGTCGTTCCCGGATAATTCCGCACTCTTCACACTTTGTCAACTGCTATACTAATACTTACTAATATTAGCATCACTTACCTTGAAAAGAGAAACATCTAAAAATAATTCATCCACAAGTGAAGTTACACATTACTTGTAACAATGAAAGATAGAAATAGCGGCAAAGAAAGGCTAAGTATCACTATACACTGTGGCCCGAAATAAAGGAGTACATTTTTTAATCTGAAATAACTTTTTTGTTTTTAGGGCGATTTATTTTCTTTTTACAGGGTTAATACCTCAGCATGTCCCCAATATGAGTGCAAATTTTGGTATAAATAAAATGTACAGGGTCGGACTTACAAATTTTTTTCTTTAATGGTGCATTTGTGATCGTTGCAAATGAAACATGTTTTAGCTAAATTTGAACTGATATGCTCTTTCGGTAAGGTAAGTACCCAGAACACTTCCCTACAAACGAAATTCTCCGAAATTGTAGGATTTGCGAAATATCATTTTTTTATTTAAATGGTACTAAGTACGCGCATTAGCCATAAACTAAAGAAAAATATCGAATTTTAATATTTATGTAAATTTAAATGTTTTTCTAATATCTTCACTAAAACGGAAGCTCCTTAGCACTAAATTACATCTTTCCTGCCATTTCTTCGAACGAATGCAGTTTGTATGGAACAACTTTGAACAGCGTACAATAAATGGGGCCATCAATTTATGGCGCAGAAGGCTACAAGAAGTGGTGAACAATCATGGTGGCCACATTCATAATATTTTACTTTAAGTTATAAATTATGTAGCTAATTTTCTTAGTTTTAATTTGTGTTATTTAATAAAATGTATTATTTCCTTATTTCAATAAAAAAATGATATGTCGCAAATCCTACAATTTCGGAGAATTTCGTTTGTACGGAAGTGTTCTGGGTACTTACCGTACCGAAAGAGCATATCAGTTCAAATTTAGCTAAAACATGTTTCATTTGCAACGATCACAAATGCACCATTAAAGAAAAAAATTTGTAAGTCCGACCCTGTACATTTTATTTATACCAAAATTTGCACTCATATTGGGGACATGCTGAGGTATTAACCCTGTAAAAAGAAAATAAATCGCCCTAAAAACAAAAAAGTTATTTCAGATTAAAAAATGTACTCCTTTATTTCGGGCCACAGTGTATATGATTTAAAACAGCCAACAAACCAGTACTGTGCATTAAGAAAATCTGTCCCACAACTTCTACGCAGACCTTCTTATAATCTATTCATTGAATTAAAAATGATGTCAGATAAAGAGCGTTTGCGCGATTTGAGATGGTGAAACTGGACAAGATCGGAAGAGATTTTGGACCATTGCTTATGTCTTATTGCAAGAATGTGGGGCAGAGAGGACATATATGTGCTAATGTGTTATTTGACTTTCGTTTTCAAACTGCTAAATAATAAAGTTGATTGCATTGAACTATTGAATTTTGTCAACCTACATGTTCCACGTATTTCTCATCCTAGAATTGTTCAACTTTTCCAGTTGCAACAAAGAAACACCACTCAATTCAATAACGCACCTATCATACTGACTTTAAAAGAAATAAATGTATTATATAATAAGAACTTACAGTGTGATATTTTTCACAATAGCCTTGAGACGTTCAAAAAAATATGTTTAGATCATGTAATAGGTGATTAACTGTGTAATTTTTCTTTGTATTAAATACAAAATGGAGGCCGTTTTGGACTTGATCCGTGGCCTCATTTAACTATTTTTGATTGGTAATTTAAATCTGGTTCTGTAATGTTTTCTTTTGTGTTTTTTGTGTTTATGGTATATAAATTTGTATTTTTCGTATGTAATAATGGTATTTTAGGTATACCATGGACGGTAGTTAGTAAGAATTATTATATGATCTATAAATAAATAAATAAATAAATGTGTCGACCTCTCAGTTTTATATAGAGCATGCTCGAAGATGACGATAGCTTGTCTTGCGGGTTCGGTTTCACAAATCACATTTAAATGTGGCATTCAGTCTTTGTCAACTAATTATGTTTAACTTACATGAAAAAACAGAGCTAACAGATCTCACGTAAGATAGTATGTACTACTATAGATTGCTGGAACTCATGTTATCTCCGGACCACAAAGGACGATCTTTCTCATATCTTTGGTACCTGTGGTACAGTCTTTTACAGCATTAGTAGAATTGTTTTTTAGCTTCTTCTGCTTGTTAAATTGGAGGTCATACGTTCAGTTTCGGTGGACCAAATGAATTTCAGGTGAGACTGAAGCATTCACAGAGGTCACCTTGTTCAGAACCGATTCTCATATCGCCTGCCTGTTACAGTTTCCGCGCCTCTACATGGTAATTTGAAAAAGAGCTAACCTAGTCTACCTTAAGGGAAGAAGTCGAGTATACGTAGAATCAAATCGATTTAATGGCTTCCATGAACAAGTGTGTACCAATGGGTGTGCTCGTATCGTCAAATGCCATCAGTTTTGGTATTATACACCTAGCACTACCAGTTGGGATTTAATTGAAATAGCTTCCCGCTTTCACACCTCTACCCACCCACTCTCACTAGACAGCTGAAACTTGTTGCAGTAGATACCTATACCTATACCTGTGCCAGACGACCCTCAAAGTTTGCACGTAAAAGAGAAGAAATCCTCTGCCATTAATTTGCGGAATTGGCAGCTAAAACTTTAACAACATCTATACGCTTATTTCCTGTTATGTTTTGCCTTGAAACTTTGTACACCATATTGAAAATTCGTATTTTATTATTTAGAGAAAGCGCCAAATGCATTGCCTTGGTGGATGAAAGCAAACTACATCAGTCATGGATGGCCAAAATGTCGGAGGCAATGATGACCAAAATACAATTGCTATGGGAAAGCAATCCAAGGCATTGCAGCGATGATAAAAAGCAAATTCGATGGTTTTGCATGGTTGAATACCTCGGTTCATCCTTGTTTCTGTAATTTTGTAAATCATTTTGTGCTACACTTGAGCATCCACCTGCCTGTCCGTCAGTACTCATTGTATTGCTCCTGAACTATTTTTTAGGAAATTGTTCTAAAGTGATGAAGCATTCTATTTCTATTCGCACTTGTTTGAATTATATAAATCAAGGAGTCACACATTATGGCGTCTGATGTTGAAGACGGTGTTGATGAGCTCCAAATTAAAAGTCAGAGAAGTATCAAAAAGTGCGAATTTTGTAATAGTGGAGTCCGTTCAGCAATTAAATGTGTACAATGTGGTTTCGGTATTCATACAAAATGCTTTGAAGTTTTATCTAAATTTGTGAATGTAAACAGAGTGAATTGGCTATGCAAAACCTGCACTGAAAATACGGATCAAAATGAAGATATTGTGTTAAACAACGATAGCTCAAATGAAGAAATTGGTAATCTTAAACGTGAGTTACAAATTCTTAATGACTTAAATACTGAATTAAAATCTAACAATTTGTTGCTAAAGTTAAGGTTAAGTGAAGTTGATGATAAGTTTAGTATTTTAAACGCTGATATGAATTGCGGAAAACTTTCTAATGTTTATTCTGCGAATCAAAAGGTGGAGCAACCAATGACTTATAGTTCTGTATTAAGAAATCCTATAATTAAGACTTCATCGGTACTTATACTAGAATCAAAGAACAATGCATGTAATATTAACACTTTTAAACGTGATATAAACCCGGCTGACCTCGGCCCTGGTATTTCCAGTATTAAAGAAGGAAGCAATGGAAAACTCATATTACGTTGTGTTGATAATGATCATTTAAAAATCGTAAAAGATAATATTCAAAAATCTGTTGGATCGTCTTTTAATGTTACATATCCTACTAAATTATTTCCTCGACTTAAAATTCATAATCTAGAACCAACATTAATTTCCGATGAAGAACTCGCTCAGTCTATTTTTCAGCAAAATAATGTTGATGTCGGAAAATCTTCTCAATTCAAAATTGTACGGAAAATGACCAAAGGCGATAATACAAATTTAATCGTACAAGTTTATCCTGAATTATGTAAAATTCTCCTGGATAATAAATTTTTGTATATTGGATGGCGTAGATGTTTCGTCACTGAATATTTTGATATAAAACGTTGCTTTAAATGCTCATCCTTTAACCACATGTCCAAAGAATGCAAGAGCGCGGTCAATGTATGTCCAATTTGTTCGGAAAATCACACTATAAAAGAATGTAAAAAATCAACGGTAAAATGCTCGAATTGTGTGAACTACAACAACCGCACTAAGGCAAACGTACCTACAAGTCATACTGCAATGGACAATAAGTGTCCTATATATTTAAAACAAGTGCAAATACTACAGTCTAAAATTTGTCAGGATGTGAGTACATAGCAACTAATGCAAGATGCTCACTATAGTAATATTAAGGTGTGTCATCAAAACATTCAATCTGTAAAGAATAAAATTGAACAAATTGAAGTATTTCTATCACAAGAAAATGTAGACCTCTTATGCCTCTCTGAAACATGGTGCATAAACAATGAACATGAATACGTTGCAGTACAAGATTATAAAATTGTGAGTTGTTTCTCAAGAACAAATTATAAGTGCGGTGGTGTTATGATCATGGCTAAATCTTCATTACTTGTTACTCAATTGCATAACTTTGAAGAACTTTGTGTTGAAAAGATTTTTGAATGTTGCGCGGCTCTAGTGTCATTAAAGCAAGGCGATATTTGTGTTATTGTTATATATAGGTCGCCATCGTTACTTAATGAAGATTTTAAGGGTTTCTTGGAAAAGTTCGAAAACGCTTTAAATGTAATATTTTTCAGTCTTAACATTACTAAAGTTGTAATTTGTGGTGATTTGAATATAAATTCTTTAACTGATAACAACAAGAAAACACAACTACTCGATTTGACAAACTCATATTATCTAGAATCGCTCTTTTGGGAGAAAACTAGAATAACTTTGCAATCAGCAACTGGTATTGATTATGTATTTACTAATATAGGCGACAACATAGTTAATAAGTCTGTTATAGCGAACGGGTTATCTGATCATACTGCTCAGATAGTATCGTTAAATTGCGTTTTTAAGAACTCTGTTAATTATAATCGTGTTCGTTCGTATAGTAAGAGAAATATCCAAAAATTTACGAACTATTTGGTGAATGAGAGCTGGTATGAAATTTTCCATTCAAAGTATAGTGCTGATGATAAGTTCTCGTTCTTTTTAGAAACTTTAAATTATTACTTCGATCTAAGCTTTCCTTTTTGCAATTACAAATCATATAATAAACACAAACCCTGGTTAACGCAAGGAATCCGAATTTCTTCGATCCATTTAAAACAATTACATGCCGAATCCAAAGAAAGCAACAGCAGTAACGATTTTTATAAGAAATACAAAACTATTTATAGGCAAGTTATTACGCAGGCTAAGAAACTTTACCTGTGCAAAAAAATCTCACCGTCAGCAAACAATTCAAAATCTGTGTGGAATATGATTAATCATTCGCTTGGCCGAAGCACAACTAGACAAAGCACTAAGAGTTCTGGAATCATAGTCAATAGTACCCATACCACTAATACAGAAATAATAGCAAACGCCTTTAACACTTATTTTGTGGAAGCACCAAACAGACTTCATCAACCCAGCGGAAACAGTTCACAAGGCACTACTAGCATCAATACATCCGTTTACACTAATAATACAATTTTCTTGGATCCCATCACTGAAACAGAGATTTTCGACATTGTCAACAATTTAAACAGCTCTTACTCATCTGGTCCAGATAATTTTCCAGCTTGGATTTTAAAATGTAGCTGCTACGCTCTGATGAAACCTATGCTGCATATTTTTAATCACTGCCTTGTCGAAGGTGTGTTCCCGAGCATGTTGAAAACTGCTAAGGTAATCTGTTTATACAAAAAGAACGACCCTCAGCTACTCGAGAACTATAGGCCAATTGCCTTATTATCAAATTTTTCGAAAATTCTGGAGAAACTTCTATATAAGCGTATATTACATTTTTTGGAACGTAACAACCTATTATCTAGTTGTCAACATGGTTACAGGAAACAACGGTCTACGACCACAGCTTTAGTTAGTATGCTAAACATGATTTACAAACACCTTGATGATGGAGATAAAGTCATGTCTGTTTTTATTGACCTTTCCAAAGCTTTTGATTGCGTAAATAGTGACATACTTATTCAAAAGTTAAAGTTGTATGGTATACGGGGTAAATGTAATCAAATCTTGCAAAGCTACTTAACTGGAAGAAACCAATATGTCAGCTACCACAATATCAATTCCTCCAAAATGTTAGTACAAAACGGCGTTCCTCAAGGCAGCGTTCTTGGTCCATTATTGTTTCTACTTTACATCAATGATGTTGGGGATTGTTTGAATACCTATTACTGTGCTTTCGCTGATGATATTACCCTAATAGCTTCGGATAAAAATGTGGATGAAGTGGCAAAAAGGTTATCCAATAACCTTCAACAGTTACTACAATACGTCAACAATCATAAACTAACACTGAATTGCAATAAAACGTATTCACTTCAATACCATCTACATAAACATAATTACACGTCTAGTTCTCTAATTAGACTCACAAACAAATGTGTTCAACAAGTTACTACTCATAAACTGCTTGGTCTACATATAGATTTATCTCTTTCTTGGGAAGAACACGTGAAATCAGTTTGCAAAAAAGTGTCAAAAAATTGTTTTGCACTGCTACGACTTCGTATGATCACATCTAAAGAAGCTACTAGAATTTTTTATTACTCAAATTTTGAAGCTGTACTAAGATATGGTATCATCTTATGGGGTAATTCTTCTGCTGCACAACGAGTGTTTCTAATTCAGAAAAGAGCTGTTAGGTGTATGTTTGGATTGAAGTTCAGAGAATCTTGTAAAACCACTTTCAAGAAGGAGAAAATTCTTACTCTTCCATGTTTATTTATTTTTGAATTATTAAAATTTGTTAAAATTAATCTAAAAGATTTCACTTTATTAAATAACACGCACACGTATTATACCAGATATGGTTTAGATTTGCAGTTTGAAAGGCATTGTCTTGTGGCCTATAAGTCTAATCCATATTACATAGGTGCTACAGTTTACAACAAACTGCCGTTACACATAAAATCGTACTCGATACGTCAATTTATATCCTGTGTAAAAGATATATTGTTGTTTAATGCCTTTTATAGTGTAGAGGAATACTTAAACAGTACTTTTTGATTTGGTTTGTTTTTGTTTTTTTTTAATTTTTTTACTTTACTTTAAGTTTTTTTTCTTTTTTGTTCATCATTTTGTTTGTTTTGACATATCCTATATCATGTATGATCCACAGGACTAATAAAAATTATTATTATTATTATTATTATTATTATACCTCGTGTTTGATTGTCTGAACGAATGATGCCAAATCATTATAATTAAATCTAAATGTTGCTTATTTGACAATCAGTAGATATATTATAAAACCATAATAAAATTGCTTGAATTATATAAATCAAGGAGTCACACATTATAACTACCTCGTGTTCGATTGTCTGAACGAATGATGCCAAATCATTATAATTAAATCTAATTACTCTGTCTCTAATGTTGCTTATTTGACAATCAGTATAAAGCCATAATAAAATTGGGATTACATGAAAGGAGTCTCAGACGTCATTTACATTTCGCATTAACATAAGATATTTTTTAAGGACTAGTCAAAGGAAATTATCAACTTTTTAGTGTTAACTTAGTAGTAGTATAGTTAGTACTTTGTCATTAAAGACCTTCTAGAAGTATTTCGAAAGACTTGCTTTGGTCAAAATGAATTAATACCATTAACTTTTCAACCCTATCCCATGACAATTTGCTGAACTTTTAATTAGAAGCAATTATGCTGTTCATTAGTCTTTATACATTAAACACAGTGATGTACAGAAATAAATTATTCTTAGACAGTGCTATATTTTTATAAAATATTTTCGTCGCTTTAAGGCACATTACAATAAATTAACTCTGTAATATGTATTTCCATAAAAAATTTGTATTTATGCAGTGATATTTGATTACATTCTGAACCAAAATTTCCCACGAATTTTGTAAAATATGCGAAGGTTCAGTATGGTGTAATATGTGTTCCTCATATAACGAAGGAGCAATAATCTATACAACCTATAAGGCCTGATGAATTATAAGATATCTATATAGTTTGACGAGCTTTTCGCCTAAATTACGAATGATGATAATTACGTATGTAGTGTATCATGCATAATTAAATTATTTCAGTTTGTGCTGACTTAAACAAAATTGGAATCACGGTTTGTGGTCCTTAAATTATTTCATTTCTCACAGATCACAGTTCGAATTATGAAATTGTACCGCTTAAAGTTACTTCTAATAAGTAATATAAAAATTCCTCCTTGAAAAATAGTGTACCAAAACATTCTAAATATGTCTCATTCACTAAGCCTGAAAAATGTTCCTCTTCCTAAAAATGGACAAGGACTTTTAAGTATAATTGGATGGTGTTCAAAATTATAATAAAAAGGATTCTGGTTTTTATACTTTCATAATCAGAGAGTTCTGATAAAAAGTTTTATTATCAGAAAATTAAATCCGAAGTTTAACTTGAACTTTATCGAAATTTTCCATCGGCATCCAGAGCTTAAATTTTAAATTAGGGAGATTTATATTAATGCACACTTCAATAATTTTTATGCGTCATGAGACTCCCATGAGAGAATTAATAACACTAATTACTATAATTCAGTCTTGCATGTTCTTCGCTACACATACATGCAATACATTAATTTAAATATGTATCTACTAAATTTAGGTGCACATAATTTTGTGTTTGCTTTTAGTGTAAATGACCATAAATAAAAATGAGGAAAATATAAAACGCGAGAATTGCCATTTTATTTAACCCGAAGTTACTACTAAAGCAAAAAATCACGTAGAAGCAACATTAACAAAATGAAAAACTTAATGGAAACCTCGAATAAGTTACATTAGTGGGAAACATGAAAAAGTATTTCTTTTAATGAACTATTGTTTATATTTTCTAACTGAGCAAAATAAAGATAGGCGCAGATTGTGATGTAAAAATGACGTCGTATTTATTCCTAGGATTCTTGTACGATATTTTCAAAGAATTGCAAAATGTCTAATTTATCAAACATTACTTCAAAATTAGTATTTTGCTCATAATTTACTGGTTTTTGTCTGTTTACATCTATCCTTGATTCTTGACGCGATGGAATAATCTTCAATTATATTTTGTTGTAGACTTAAACGTCCCACATATTATAATGCACATTCGTTAATATTTTGGTCGGCCCGGCACTGGTTTTCTTAAGTACTCAAAAGTGTAATTAAATTTACTTATCATAGCAATCATGTGTCTGATACATTAATATTTAATAAGAGAAAGGACAGATGATCTTGGCAAAAGTAACGCTTCTTTGGCTGTTTACAGCGGAGGTGCCGCCATGAAGACGTAAATACCAAGAACTACCTGAGTCATTGAGTCTTCATTATTGTTTATTATTATTTGATATTTTTAAATGTTGTATATATATCATTTTACTGCAGTGGGATTATCTTTGAAAAGGCTAGATCAGACTACGCAAAAGCGCAGTATTCTGTAACCAATCAGAAAGAGAAAGCGACAATAACGTAGGGTGAAAGTAGTTATTTAAACCAATAACAGGAAAATGATATAAAGCCTAAATGTACAAATATGCAGCGGTGGATGGGGTAACCTAAACCGGCCTGGGAAATAGAGGAAGCGGCCCAAAGCATATATTGATGCAGGCCGAAAATTTTTAGGCTAATAGTAATAATGTTGATAATAATAAGTGTTTTCCATCAGTAATGGTTAAAAATATTGTTAGTTCGGTAAAAATATCGAAATAGAAAAAAAGAGTTTCATTTTATTTAGGCAAAAGGACATCTATCATGTAAATTGGTATAAAATTCCAAAAGTTGCTAAAAAATTAATAAGAAAAATGGGAATGTTGAAAATCTACCTCCTTCATGGTGAACCCTTGGTATACGTTTGTGTCATTTTTTTTAAATTTCTTTTTTGCACAATAAATTAGTTATTATTATGATTACTATTATTATTATTAAATGAAGAAATAAACTACAAAAATTAACTAAACCTTACAGAAACAAACCCAAAAAATTAGTAATAAAAATAAAAATCTAAATCCAACAACTTTTTCATGGTGGAGACGTCTCAGCGAAATCGTTAATAACATTTTCGTTATAAATTGTACTTAAATTCGCTTTTTCTGTGGTCATCAACATAAGGGCTTCTAAATGATCATTGGACAATCTATTTCGCAGCCTGTCTTTTATAAATTTCAACAGAGAGAACGAACGCTCACAGTCCACTTGTGAAGTTGGTAAAGTCAGAAGAAATTGGTATAATTGATATAAATTATATTGTAAAATAATTTCGTAACAACAGGTCGCAAAATTTGGATAATTTTTGCACAAAATGTCTTTTTCCTCAGAATCGTCCAAGTTCGGCATAAGACTCTTCTAAGGTCAATTTTAATGTTTCCCAATTGTTGGCGAAAGGCGAAACTAAAAATCTCTTCTTGTAATTGCTCGTGTGTTGCTAAATTATTGAACGGAATAATTTTTTGCGAAAGTTCTTCCAGAACATTATTTGGGATCTTATTCTGTTTTACATTTTCAAAGTTATTAGGATCCAAAAAAGAGATGTTTATGCACAAATTTGTGTTTTTTGAAAAGCGTCGTTTCATGGATTCAATCACTTCATCCTGAGATCATGATTAGGTTTTGTCGAATCGTCGCAACGTTTCATTTTCTATTCATAACAAATTTACATTTACTGCATGTACAGCAAAGCAAGAACTCTTAGGAAAGAGACCAAACTGTATTAGGGTTCCAGTTGCATTATATTTCACGTAATCAACCATTTGGCTGTATTGCAAATGATCACTACCTACCTATCCTATAATTATGTCTAACTTCATTAAATAAAAATATATAATTTCCAGTACAGATGCTGTATTGAACTAAGCTGAGATATTATGTACCTATTCTATATCATTTATTGATTTATGTACCTAACAGTACCTACACAAAATGCCGACAATGCCATAAGGTATTATAGGTAGTTTCGAATTACCCTTACCCATCGTAATGTTATCGTCAAAGATGTCTTCACATCAGTTTTTCTGTCGTGTAAAATATGAATTCTATTTTTTAAAAAAACTGTGGCACAGTCTGTAACTGTGGTTTTAGATTCTACCGGCCCAATTTTTAAAAGTTTTACCGGCCCAGGGGGAAAATTCCCTTTTTCCCCCTGGGCCCATCCACCGCTGCAAATATGTGCAAACACAAAAACAAAAAAAATTAGTGTGAGCCATATGAAGGAAAAAATGAAATGGCATGAGGGAAAAGAAACCTTTAAGTGAAGAAGAGAGAGATTAGAAGGTTGTTGCATGAGATGAAGAAACAAAGC
Organism: Pyrocoelia pectoralis; assembly: GCA_036250285.1. Lineage (NCBI taxonomy): Eukaryota > Metazoa > Arthropoda > Insecta > Coleoptera > Lampyridae > Pyrocoelia > Pyrocoelia pectoralis. The sequence goes on from CM070078.1 coordinate 42,018,070, forward strand.
TCTCCCACCACCTACCATATTTTACAAAATTAGCAGAAAGAGCCGGAAGTAGAGTACGGTTCTATTGTGAATGCAAAATTGTGCCCCGTGTATTTTGCAGTTAGACAATTGAAAAGGATTTGTCAATCGTACTATATGCGAAATGTCGAGTATTTGGCCATAACTTAAGCTAGTGCATGGAAAGCCACGGCACAGCCAAAGTCAGGGCTCCGTTGAAAGAGCTAATCAAGACATCGAGAACATGATTAGCTGTTGGCTAAAAGACAATTAATTAGCCCAGGAATAATAGGGGTGGAACCTAAAACAAATTAGATCACAAGGTTTTATTTTTTTATCTTGTAGAGGTCATTGCTCTATGCAAAATTACAAAAGTCCCCTCCCGTACCTCTTTTGCGTTACCCGGAAATGACGTCACAAGATGGCGGTTAAGTGCATTCAAATAAATGCCAATATCTCCGGATCCACTAAACCAATTTTTATTTTCTTAGTCTCGTTTGAAAGGTATCTAAACGCTCTTTATTTTTTATTCTCAGAACTATATCGCTAAATTTAATATTTTCCACGTTATAATCAATTTTATGTAAAAATTGTCTTAATTTTTTACATTTTTTGCTTGTAGCTCAAAAAATATTAGGAATTCAGTATACACTATATCGACTTAAATTATAGATATATTCAATACCTTTCTAATCAACTTTAGTTCAATAGTTTATTACCAATAGTTTTTGAAAAATCCCAAATTTTGTAATAGCCCAACTACCGGGAGAATATACAATTTATTGTATACGTTAATACTAGTAAAAGCAAACATTAGAATTTATGCATGTTCAATATCATCTTTGAAAGTCCGGTGGTTGCGCATTAGTGCAATCTGTGCCTTGGCATTCCGAACATAATCGTGAGCAGACGAGATTGGCTCGTCTGCATGCGCATCGAGATGAGCTGCATCCTTTCTTGCACCCGCAGCTGCTCAGGTATAATAGACGCTCAGGTGCAATTGGAACCTCCATAGCGTTTGGTTCCAAAGAATTGCCATTCTGTTTCCATCCCCAATGTGTTGCACGTAAGTTATTGCCCATCCATATCTGTACCTACATGTGTAATCATAATGTAATATTCGATATAATGGAAAAAATTACTCAATACATGCCTGATGATAAACTCGGTGTGAATGCTGCCTTGATGCATGACTGGTTGGAGGCAGGGCACCAGCTTGAATTCGTCGCTTAAAGCTTGGTACGCAACCATTTGATGAAATAAATGCAATTTCAGATCATCTAACGATGTGAGCGACGAAGACTTACTACATCATCACTACATAGTTTAATCAGCATAATCTCTCCAGCTTTTGTTATGTCATCAGAATTATTAGCCTGTGGATTGTAGAAGATCTTCATTTCAGTTCGTAGCTTTTGATCAGACTCTAAGAGCTTGAAGACTTTTCTTTTGCCTTTTGAAGAGTAGAAGTTGTGTATCACATCCAGACATAGCGCGCACGAAGAGAAGTAGGCTTGTCGCATGTCTTTCAGAGATTTCTGTACTAATGTATACTTCTTCCCCTGAATTCTTAGGAAATAGTAGAAATAAAGAAAAAATTATTGCACTTCTTACAATCAAGCTTCTAGAAAAGGGAATATCAGTGATTCAGGCAGAAAACGATGCTGACTTACTAATTGCAACAACTGCAATTAACTACGCCATAAAAAAGCCAGTTACAGTAGTTGCAAATGGCACAGATATTCTGATACTTTTAACTGCCACAGCACCGTCTACAGCTTCAGATAACTTTTTCAATGTAAGGCCACGTGGATCCAAGTCAATTCAAGTATACAATATTGCTAAGATGCAGAAATCTCTGAAAGACATGACAAGCTTATTTCTCTTCGTGCACGCTATCTCTGCATGTGATACAACTTCCGCAAAAGAAAAGTCTTCAAACTCTTAGAGTCTGATCAAAAGCTACGAACTGAAATGAAGATCTTCTACAATCCACAGGCTAATAATTCTGATGAGAAAGCAAGAGCTGGAGAGATTATGCTGATTAAACTATGTAGTGATGTAGTAAGTCTTCGTCGCTCACATCGTTAGATGAGATTGCATTTATTTCATCAAATGGTTGCGGAAGCTGGTAGCCCTGCCTCCAACCAGTCATGCATAAAGGCAGTATTCATAGCAAGTTTATAATCAGGCAAGTATTGAGTAATTTTTTCCATTATATCGAATATTACATGATGATTAGCCTACTGGTAAAAATTTTACAATATACATGTAGGTACAGATATGGATGGGCAAGAACTTACGTGCAACTCACTGGGGATGGAAACAGAATTGTAATTCTTTGGAACCAAACGCTATGGAGGTTCCAATTGTACCTGAGCGTCTATTAAACCTGATCAGCTGCGGGTGCAAGAAAGGATGCAGATCATCTCGATGCGCATGCAGACGAGCCAATCTCGTTTGCTCACAATTATGTTCGGAATGCCAAGGCACAGATTGCACTAATGCGTAACCACCGGACATTCAAGATGATGTTGAACATGCATAAATTCTAATGTTTGCTTTTACTAGTATTAACGTATACAATAAATTGTATTTTCCCCCGATAGTTGGGCTATTACAAAATTTGAAATTTTTCAAAAACTATTGGTAATAAACTATTGAACTAAAGTTCATTAGAAAGGTATTGAATATATCTATAATTTAAGTCGATATAGTGTATACTGAATTCCTAATATTTTTTGAGCTACAAGCAAAAAATGTAAAAAATTAAGACAATTTTTACATAAAATTGATTATAACGTGGAAAATATTAAATTTAGCGATATAGTTCTGAGAATAAAAAAGGGCGTTTAGATACCTTTCAAACGAGACCAAGAAAATAAAAATTGGTTTAGTGGATCCAGAGATATTGGCATTTATTTGAATGCACTTAACCGCCATGTTGTGACGTCATTTCCGGGTGACGCAAAAGAGGTACGGGAGGGGACTTTTGTAATTTTGCATAGGGCAATGACCTCTACAAGATAAAAAAATAAAACCTTGTGATCTAATTTGTTTGAGGTTCCCTATGGGAATTGTCCTATTATTCCTGGGCTATAATCGACTTAAGGTCCATTCACACATGTCAGTCACGTCTCAGTTCCGTTCCGTCAAACAGTCTCAGTCACGATAAAAAAATATATCGTTGCCTTTAATTTTAACGGACATATTCACACATATCCGGCACGTCACCGATTTTACAGTCAGTCACGTTTCAGTCTCCGTTCAGTCATAATTTTAATTCGTCGTCAACGATATTTTCTTGTTTTGACTGACGTCTCTTCGTAAACAGTGTGGGGTTTTTACATAAAAATATGAATTATTGACTGATATGTGTGAATAGCCGTCTCAGATCTTTACCGAATGAGACTGAGACGGAACGGTGACGGAACTGAGACGTGACTGACATGTGTGAATAGACCTTAAATGGTCAGAAGGCTTGAGGTATGTACAGTTTATGAAAAACAGGGCCTATCATTCGGGTATAAAACAATCGCCTTACAAAGCTATGTTTAGAGTTGAACCCAGAGTTAGTCTGTCAACGACATCTCTGCTACCAGAAATAATAAAGGTCCATTCACACATGTCAGTCACGTCTCAGTTCCGTTCCGTCAAACAGTCTCAGTCACGATAAAAATATATATCGCTACCTTTAATTTTAACGGACATATTCAAACACGGCCGGCATGTCACCGATTTTACCGTCAGTCACGTTTCACTCTCCGTTCAGTCATAATTTTAATTCGTCGCCAACGATATTTTCTTGTATTGACTGACGTCTTTTCGTAAACAGTGTGGGGTTTTTACATAAAAATATGAATTATTGACTGATATGTGTGAATAGCCGTCACAGATCTTTACCGAATGAGACTGAGACGGAACGGTGACGGAACTGAGACGTGACTGACATGTGTGAATAGACCTTTAAGGATATTCAAGATGAAGATGACCTTCAAAAACTTATCCAAATAGATTTAGCCCATGGACAGACAAATAATCACAACGATTCAGGAGGTGCCAGTAATAGTAATGGAGCGGAAACTTCTAAAATTGGTGATGATATTCAAAATTCAAGACAAACAGCTGCTGAAAACCAGAAACAGGCTAAAAAAACAAAATCTGCTTCTGATGAATCGCATCCGCCCGTAAAGTGGGAGATAATGTAACTGTGCCGATTCCTGATATAGACAGAGGAAGGGGAGACCTAAGAAATGTTATTGGCGTTGTCCTGCAAATAGACAATGACGGCCTGTACAAAATTGGAACGAAGCATGGAATATTGCATGTTAGTTACGCAGCAATTTATTCATTTCTTCTTAAATTACTTAAAAAGTCGTGGCAATGAACGTGTTAATGACCACGTTTTATAAGTTTTTCTGTGTTTGTTGCAGGACTGAATTCGACTCAAAAATTTCTCCAAAAAAGTGATGTCAATCAAGATGTTCAAATCTCACTAAGGACTGCAGCTACGAAACATTTAGTTGGGACTGGACAAGGTTTTGTGAGATTCACCTGTACCAAAAACTGTGCTACAAATAGGTGCCAGTGTAAAAAAGCAAGATTTTGTGTAATTCGAAATGCCACCATAGTACACCCTGTAAAAATAAATAAAAGATTAAACATTTTATATCAAGCAAACATTAATTTAGGAAATTAAATTATTATTTATTTTACAATTCATACTTATATATTTCGTATTGGGTTTTCCTTAGCTCTGGTTGCAATATAAATTTCGATATAGGTACACATCTTAAGTATGGAATGCTGAACTTCTCCTTAAGATTGAAATATTCTATCTAATTCAAGTAGCAAACACAAATGTACGATACTTGAATATTCAATAAAGACATTATTATTATATGTTACACTAAGTACCTAACACAAAAAGTTCATTTTTAATTTTAGTTTGACTCTAGTAGAATTGCCGAACAGATGGAAATAGGCTCCTCCCACAAATGCGTTTGTAATTGGTTAATTCAAAATACGCGGGAAAATTACATTGAAAGTCTGATGCACTTCCCCAAATTTAGTTTCTTTCACAAAACAAGTTTTGTGGTTTCTGTTACAATACCTAACAACTAACAAAATAAAATTATAGGTTAAGTAATAGGTATATTATGATGGATCTTTCACCACCAAAAAAACGTATATCGAAACATTTATCAGTGTCTGATAAAGTGTATGTAAATCTGACTTAACATAATTCAGTCCCTTTTTGTAGTAGGAGGAGCCTGTTTCCATCTGTTGGGCAATTCTACTATAAAAATTATTTTTATTATTTCATTTTGAATTTTCGTAAATATTTTGGAAAGACATTATCATCAAAAGTTAATGCCTTGTGTTCCGTGACTTCTAATCAATACCGTTTTTCATAATTGGGTAGACTATGCCTGGATTGGTTATTTAATTTATTGCCTTTTAATTTTAAGCATTCTAGTACGGGCACTATAATTTACTATAATTCCAAATTAGTTCGGCAAACTAGTTAATTCTAAAGTATTTAGGCCAAACTAGATTGTCCCGGGCTAAACTAGTATGTCCTGACATGCTTAGGATGAACCGTTTTAGCGTAGGATAAACTAGTTTGGCCTGAAATCGGGTTCGGTTGGTAACATATTTAAGTACAAGAAAGGAACAATCAGAACCTGTGAGAACTTGCACAAATAGTACTTATAAAGGGGAACTTTAGAAGCAAATTTAATACCAGCAGAAAGTTAATAATGCAACAGCAATCACAGTGGTTATGTTTCGAATGCTCGAAGGTTATCGATCATCATTATTCGTTAAGAAATGTATGTTTTTGTGGACGTTTTCCTTTTTATAATAGACAAATTTAAGCTGTGGAGTGAAGTGGAATCCAGAGAACTATCACAGAAATTTAAAGCTTGGTTGTGATAAAGATCCCAAATGGGCTGAGTCATTTTTGAATTAGTACTAGGGAAAATTAATCTAACTGGTTGACTTTACCATACATGGTACCAATATCTGGAATTTGAAGATGATATAGTTTTAATAACAAGAAGAATAAAAAAACCAGGTGAACATGTTTGAACAATCGCCATAGAACAGTTAAAAATTAGTAAAAGTAAATCAAATACCGGTAGAGAAATGTGGTTACCACGTTCACTAGGGGAAAAATAACGAAGGAGAAAACAAGGGCAAGAGTATGTAAGAGATCAAGACAAATTGCTCAAACGTTGCTCCAGAAAGGAAGATATGTCTAATTTTTAACAAACTGTTTTAACAAAGTTATGGATAAATATTTTCCAATAATTTATTTTGACAGATAGCTTGGCACATAAAATTGAAAAAGATCCATTCGGCCGAACGTCAATATATATGTATTTATACGAAAGTTATTGTGTAAAAGATTTTATATTACTATGACTGAGGTTCAAACATATAGGTAAGTTCATATGGGTAAAATGTGTAAGTGATAAAATTCGAATTTGTGAAACTGTAGACGTGAAGGAAGAGCCTATATAATATAATATCCTTGCGAATTCAATTGTCTTCACAACCATTTTGATTGAATTTGAACTAATTTTAGTCCTATAAAATATTGTTAGTTTATAATTGATGATGGAATTTCAAAGACGGTATTTGGAAACTTTTTAATAAAAACTGTAACGGCAATTTCTCTTTTTTAGATTTTAATTATATCTCTTTGAAATCGTTTGTGTTTCGGTTACATTCAATAGGTATAAATTTACGAAATGAGCATTATTATTTCCGATGAAATGTTTTTTCTTGGTAAATTTTAAATAAGATAGCTTTCAAAAGAAATATGAAAATGAATTAATTGAAATGTAAAAGGAATTGGAAATTATGAAAATATGAAATGTGAGAATCATCAAAGTAACACGGTTGTTCGGATGTGTTTTACTAATTCTGTTAACAAACGTTAAAATATATTAGTCCGGGAGCCGGCAACCTTTTTTGCAATCAATTAATATACTTTTTATACATCGTGAGCGGCTTTATTTTAACGAGACAGGAAACTGTTTCCTCTGCGAAAAATGTTCACGGGGGTGTGCAGGGAAAAACACGTTGATTTGGAAATTACAAAAAATGGATGAATATCATGGGAAAACGGCCCAATTAATTTGTGGGACAAAGTGGGCATTTAATTATGCAAATATTTACTAAGCTACAGAAAAAAAATCAGCTTGATATTCATTATTTTTGTTAATGTACTAATACCTACATGTCTTCAGATGGGAACACTCTTGATGGACTCATTTTTGTTGCAGGACAAATGTTATTTTGAATTACTTACAAAAAAACTTAACAGTTAGCTAAAAAATTAACTGTTATTAATCAATTTTTTGTAATTACCACATCAACGTGTTTTACCCCTGCGCACCCCGTAGGACCCATTTGCGAAAATTTTCGCAAAGGAAAAAGTTTCGCGTCTCCTTAAAATAAAGCCGCTCACATTTACAAAACTGTAAAATGAGATCTGCCAAATGACCCCTTCTACTTCTTAAGGATGTTAACATTCTGTCCAATTTCACCAATTGCTTCAGTAATGTTAAGTCGAAGTTGTTCAAATGTTGTAAATCTTTTGTTCAAATAGCTCCATAGGAAATAATTCAGTGCAGTCAGGTCGCACAACCTAGGCGGTAGGAGGAATTATTCGATCGCCAAATTTCTTTTTTAAGAGATTGTGTTTCATCCTCTGTATGGTATTTGGTACCGTTTTGCTGGAACTACATGTTCTGGACGTCCATATCGTCCAATTCATTCCACAAAATAACTCCTATCTTTGTCATGTATTGAGCTGCATTCACAATAACCGTTTCATTCTAGAAGAAATATGAACCCACACCAAATAGTTACTTTTACTAGATACCTACAGTAATTTTTCCTGCATTTCTCTTGGATTTTACGCAAACCATATTCTGAAATTCTGCTTGTTGACATATCCGCCAATTTCGAAATGAGCTTCGTTGCTAATAAACCCTTTTTTTTAAAAAACCGTAATATTGTTGCCTTCTTTATAGAGCCCAATTAAAAAAACTACGAGGTAACTCACAATCGTCTCGTTTTCATTCCCAAGTCAACAGTATGTTGTAAGTTTTTAAATCGAAATCATTCTTTAAATCGATCTTTTGATGTTGACTTTCTGTGAACGTATAAGAAATGATATTTTCTGGTTTTCATTAATTCTACTCGCACTCGCTTCGGCGGTACATACAGGGTGTAGTATTTTTCATTTTTTGTATGGGGATCTCGCTTATTATAAGAGTTACATGATCGGTTAAATGGGGAAAGTAGTGTAGTTTTACAAGAGTAATTCATCTGTGTTTTCAGATTTTTGATGTGACGTTCACTTTTTCCAATATGGCCGAAAAACCAAAAAATTGAAAAATCTTTAAATTGCTGTAACTTTTTTATTAAAGGAGATATTAAAAAATTGTTCAAACAAAATTATCTTAATTTTTGGTTTATAATTTGAAAATAACGGGAATTTCCCATTTACTGTTACTGAGAGAATGCATCAAACTTTAGATTTTCAAATGGAACCCTATGCCAATTTTTATAAAAATGAAAAGAGGGAATTGTTTAAGTTAATTTTCATACAAAAGTTTATTTTTCTATCTCAATTTAAAGTTGTAAAAAAATAAAATTAGAAATATTAATTTATTGTATTGTACCAGTTGTACAACAGCTGCCCTTAAGTTGGCTTCACTATTGTAAGTTTTTGTATAAATTTTATCTTTGGCAAATCCCCACAAGAAAAAGTCCAAGGGAGTTAAATCAGGCGACCTGGGAGGCCACGAAATAGGTCCGTTTCGACCAATCCATTTATTCCGAACAATGTTATTTAAATGCGTTGTTACGATATTACAGTAGACAATGGGGTGGTGCCCCATCTTGTTGAAACTATTTCAAATTTGCTCGTGTTTGTAAATTTGCTTCGTCTAACATATTTTCAAAATCGTTTTGTAAAATCTCTAAATATCTTTGACTAGTTAGAGTTCCTTGAAAGATGTAAGGTCCGAAAATTGTATTGTCAATTAAACCGCACCACACGTTACATCCCAACTTTACTTGAGACCTCCTTTTTACGGGTGAAATTTATTTTTTTTCATTTATTTTAAAGCCTAAATAGTTAAGAACCGAGATATACAATACAATTTGCAATGAATAAATCTCAGTTATTTTGAGAACGTTTTCAAGCAAATTTTTATGTATTAAGGATTTCTATTTCTGTACAACGTAATTGATATTTGCACCTTTTCCCCCAATTTTCTGCACGAACAACTGCATAATACAACCTAACATGATATACCTTTTCCTTATATTCTATGTTGTCATAATGGTATAATTTTTACGCCACTCATAGCAATTGAACTGCAAAATATAAAACATGAATTTTTCGTATTTTATATTCAATAATTGGTAGATAGGTACATATAATTGGTAAAATCCCCGATCGCATTCACCTAAGTTATTTCAACCCTTATAAATGTAAATTTAAAATTAATTTATTCAAAAATTAAACCGCCGACAAGCAATTTTTCAAGTCAAATTCATTGACAAAAGGATTAATAAAATTTTATTTTTACTTACAGCAAAAAAAAAACGATCATAAACTTAAGACGTTTTTGCTTTTGTATAGATTCTTTTTAATAATCCGAGGTGAAATTAGGTTTCTTCTTCACCAATAGATGTTGTTTAATCAGCGTTTGCTTTATAATTAAAAGCACTTCCCGTTAAATAATGTTCATTCAAATATTCCCCTTTTTAATAGAAATTCGCCGTTATATAAATATATTTTAGATTTAAATTTTAGATAAAATATACCAATTTCTTTACATTATGTAGATTTATTATCCCGCTCCCCCCCCCTCCTCATGAGGGATGTTTATGTAAACCCCATGTGTAAATAGTTGAGTGTGGAGCGGAAAATCTGAAAGTTAACTATCGAAGCTTTTACTGTTAGTAAAAGGAATTTTAATATGGTAAAAAGCTCAGTTACTATCGACTTTTATGTGTAGCCACCCCTTAATGGGCTTGTAATGTGATCAAATGCCAACGCGTTCGCTTCTGATTGGTTTCCGTTGGTTGCAAATTTTTAAGAGATATAGGCCACATTAAAGGAAAAAAAGTTGTAAATGGGATTTGTTGGAAATTACATTTTCTTTTAACATAAATGGTTGTTTATATTGAAGGGATAATATTTCATAAGTACGTAATTAAGGGATAAAATAGTGACAAACGTCTATGTACTTGAATTATCGCTGCTCTATTTTAAAGGGATTCGCGAAATGAAACATTTATCGATTTCAATAAAAAACGTCAGCAAACTATGTACAGTTAAATATGCAACACGTTTTATAGATTATTTAATATTTAGAAGCGTTAGTCAAAATGTTAGAATAAGGATTTTTATCAACTTAGTAAACGTGAACTGATTATATTATACGAGGGTTAATTTCTTGCAAGTTCCACAGAACTAACGAAAAGGAGATCAAACGAAGTAGTAATTATTAAACCTAATGGAATAAATTCAGTACATAATTTAAAAAAAAATGCCGACACTGGTATAAACTAATTATTCTAGTGGCACTTAATTGCCAAATACGTCGGTTCGGTAGTCGCTTAACACTCAAGTTATTGTGACGATTATCAGAGTAAAAAGTCAAAACATGGTAGTTTTTTTGATTTGTTTGTTTGGGGATTGTTTGGTGAGTTCAACATCAATTTAATTGGACAAAAAAATTGCCGGTGGGGACTGGTTGATTTCGTTTAGGACAAGACGTATCATTAGTCGCAGGCAACCAGAATCGACATCGTTGTTAGTGGGTTTGTAAACTCGACATCGCTAGATTTTTTTGATTTATTGATAGATGTAAACCTGAAACATATCTTTCATCTTGAAGGCGTTTACAGTGCAGCCGAATTAATTTATCTCTACCGTTTCCCAATAAACAGACAGAAGCTTTTTCTCCAACTAAAAGTGGAAAAATGTCGAACAAGTGGAAAGCGCGAAAGGAACACAATGGTAGTTTGTGCAATGAACGTCCAAGATTTACTTGTTCAGCCCTTCTTTATATTCTCCAGAGTCAGAATTATTAAATCGCCCAAACAGTACTTTCGAGTGGATGAGTGAACACCGAAGCATTTGTTAAATATCTGTTTCATTTGATAAAATTGGCTCATTCATCTAAAGAAGAACCAATTTTAATGATAGTAAATAATCAGATTTGGATAATTTGGATGCAATAAAAATAAACCTTTACAGAAGCTAGGAAATTATTATGATTGGGCTACTCTTTTGTATCATTTACAAACTGCAGCCCTTGGACGTAGGGTTCCTTGAAAGCTTTCATCTACAGTCAAGATTGAATTTTCTTGTGAAAAATCCTTGAAAGGCTATTGCGGGCAAAGTTCGGAAAGCTTTCTAGCCAAGCTTATTTGAGAGACATAACTATTGAAACTGTAGTCAATGGTGAAACGAGATGTGGACTAGAGCCATTACATCTAGATACACCATGTGGTCCATTTGAATTGAGACATCGAAATATTTCAAGAAATAGGCATCGTATTAAAAAACTGTTTAAGAAGAGTCGCCATATTTTGGAGGGGGAAAGCCTACCCTATGAAAATTAGCTGCCCCCTCTTTCCCCTGGGGACTGAGCGTGGGGCAACTTTGAAATCTTAAATGGAAACCCCCATTTTTTATTGGCGAATCGGATTCTACGGGAAAAAAATAATTCGAATTTGTCTTTTTTCCAAACTTTGTAGATGGCGCTCTATTCGGCGTTGAATTCGAAAATTAATGAAGTTACGCTTTTTGTTGCCGTTCTACTTGTCCCAACCAGTGTGGGTTTTCCACACTCCAATAGTGTATATTGTGTCAATTAACCTCGCCATGGTTTGTGAAGGTAGACTCATCCGAAAACAGCACAAACAGCAAAAATTAACAAAAAGCGTAACTTCATTAATTTTCGAATTCAACTGCAGCAAATGACTTTTCGATAACGTAATTAAACCACTACCATAATTAAAAAAATGTCTGTTGAAAACACAAAAATGTGAAGCATATTCATACACTCGTGAAAATAAATTGCGACACTCTCTTTTCCTAAATTGTAGTTTATAAATCGAGATGAAAATTAAAATATGGAGGTTTATGTTTCAAATGAAATAAAAACGCTTTGTGATCCATTTACACTCATTGCGATATTGAAAAAAGCTTAGATTTTTATTTGTAATTAAAACGGTGTTCTGCCACGTTGAAGTAAATTTAAAATTTGTGTACTTCTCCCTGGACCGTTTCTATAAGAAGCAAACGTCATATCCAGGCTAAAGTAGAAGTTGAAGGATTCCATAAAACTTATAATACATACACCTATTTATATTTTCTCGTTTATATATATTTAAGCGAATGTGTGGTTACAACGTGTACTCAAAAAAATACGTAAAAAGTCACTCGACATACGTCATAAAAAAGAATAAAAGTTTTAACGAGCTGAAATAAAAAGTTCCTTTCCATAAAAAGAGTGTAAATTAATTAGCATAATTTGGGGCACGTAATGCTAAATATTTTAATTTAGAAATATTCCGTTTGAATTGTAATATTACATTGTAGTTTTCATCCATCAACGAGTGAAAAATGAAAACCTTCCGCTATTATACTGACTGTAACATTTCTATAAATGAAAAGCTTGTGTATTATTCTCTCGTATGTTAACTTCTATTTTGATGGTTCTGTTGTAATATGGAGATCCATTGAAATTGTTCTGTAATGTAATCAAAGTTGCGGTGCCTATTGAAAATTGAAATTGTTGTAATTGAATTGATTTAGAAATTATAACGGTTACATAATAAGAAACAAACATATTTGAGAGCAGTGTTATTCTAAATATACTTACTCCTTTGTGGCGTATGAATAAAAGGTCCGTCATAACATGAACAAGACTGTCATATTAATATTTACTTAGTTTGAAAGTTCTTTTTCTCATTTCATCATTTCAAGTGTATACTAAATATTTCTTTTTATGTACACAGTTCCAAACAAGGCGCCGTAAGTACTAAGCAAGCACGTAATAAAATTTTTTTTTCCAGGTTTTTCGCTGAAATTTGTTTCATCGTCATTCTTAAAGAAAGGGTTCTCATTACGTTAGCTTTACTGGTGAGTGAGTACAATAAGATTAGGTGTATGTGTCCTATTTATGCATTTTTAAGCACAACATTCATTTTCTCTAAAAAGCTCAACCATTATTTATACTTTTATTACCTATAGCGAATGATCAAATTGATTTGCACAATTTTTTTCAGTTTAATATTAGTGAATCGTTAACAATCTTTTTATTATTACCACTTGCTTAGTGTTTTAACCAAGTCAAACTAATATTAAGTCATTGAATGTCAAACAATGACGTTTTGCCTCACAGAGAGTAATATGAAAAAGGTAAAATTCTTATAGTTTCACCCATTTACGTCTGAACATGGCCAGTTTCGTCGCAACTAGTCATTTTTCTTCGTTTTGTCGATCACACGACTTTGTATCTAATTCCACTAAGCATTTAATGAAGACAATATTCAATAAGATCAAACAACTATCGAAACTATTTCTGACATTCTTCCAATGAATAACTTTGTGGGCACATCTCATTGAGCTGAAGTCAGAACATCTTTACGCTAAACATGTCTATTCACTAGAAAAGTAGAAACGCATTATCTTTCTACAGGTGCACCGCTACTAATTCTAAAATCAAATTAGATTTTTTTTTCTGAATGGTCGATTCTAGACAATCACAATAGAGGCGTATCTAATTACATAATCATTACAATGGCAACGGAAAGTGTTGTTTAAGTAAACTTAGTGCCTTAACAGCCAGTTTTACTAATTTCTTTACATTCATATGGTTAACTGTTGTATGGTGTCACTTGTTTAGTAGAAAAGTTTTGGCGAAATTGGATAAATTCTAAACTTATCAAATTTCACGAACTACATTACTGAAAGACACATAAGGTGAAGATTTTATCTCCCGTACATAAGGAGAATGCATCTCTGATTTTTTAGTATGTTGTTTGGGTCGATTAGAGCTATGTATACCCAAGTTTGCAACTCTCAAAAAGTTGTGGAAAAATTTTTACAAACGAAAAACCGCGAAATTTCTGGACTTGTTTCAGACTCTGCTGCATATCTCCTAATTCATGCATTTTTCTTAAAAGCTACTCTATACGTTTTTTAAGAACATTAAATTTGTGACAAATAAAGCCCAATGGGAGCTCTGTAGGTCATTTGGCTACCGAATTACGGCACTTTGAAAATAGGGCAGTTTTTCCACAAATTGAAAATTTTAGTTTTAGACCTTGTTTGGACCGAAATTGCGTCAAAACCATTGATCGTACGGGTAGGACTTGTAGAATATTATTTGTAGGCAATAATTTAATTAGCTTCAAATTAAGCGTAGAGCGGGGTCCGTTGCCCTGCAGTTCTCTCAAAATCCCAAAAAAACCCATATGAGGTAAAATCACATTTTTCCAGAAATGTTCCATAAATGTTCGCATCCTTTATTTTTCGGTTTGGTAATGAAAAAGAAGCTATAAAATCATTAAAAAAAAACGGCGAAATGTATTTTAATGTAAACATAGGTAATCAAAAGTACAGTAACGTATCAATCAATCAGTCAATCAAATTAGACACATAGTCAAACTTGTCGCCTTGTTTTTGATGACCCTGGGCCGTCACTTTCGTTGTTCTCTCGTTGCTATAGGCGGGTACTCCAACTCCAGTATTGGTGGATCGTCAGGGTTGTCTTGAGGCTCGTTATCTTCGTCCTCTTCATTGATGATAAGGGCAGCGTTCTGGCACGTTTCCCCAGAGCAGGTAGCACACATCACAGAACATCTGAGTCCTGCTTTCAGGCAAGTGCAGCCACCTTCGCAACCATTCTTGCATTTGCAAAAAAGGAGTTTTAGGAGCTCTGCGGGTGCAGGAGCTTGATTACTGGTAATAGGGAGTCCAGCCGAGGTCAACTTCCAACCCCAGTCATTCGAGAGCATCTTCTTGGGGGACTCGTCGATACGTCAAACACAATTTCCGTATTGAATTTGAACCAAAAAGGGGTCAATTTTCCAGAATTCAGAAATGGCTGGGTTGTAGGGTCATTTTAACAAAAGTTGTAGATATTTGAATGCTAAATACGATGACGTTGAAAAAGTTGGGGCATTCAATTTGAAATAAGCAGGTTATTGAGGTTTGAAGTTATGCAACTTCGGACTTCGCCTATTTCGGGGATTGCGGAATACATCAAAACGTAGTTTATTACATCCTCTATGAGCCCTTCGAAGGCCGATTCCGAAATTCGCAGGGGTTAGGGCACAGTACCGATTTACGCGAGAGCTTGCAGCTGTCCGAATTTTCCGGAATAACATAAAATACTTGCGAAAAAAGAAAAACCCAAAAATCGCATTTTGTTTTCAATCTCGGAAACGATAAACAATAATGAACATTTGCAAACTACATGTGAACATGCCCTAAATTATACACCTTTTCTCTAATTCAACTGCCTTCGTATCTCTTACCGTTTTCAAGACCCCATGCTGTTCATCCTTATCTTGGACACGTTGTATTGCCAACTATAAATAATTATTACGACGAAATGTACGGTTCTATACTCACAAAAGAGTTTGCATTTTGTAGTTGAAAGTTTTTGAAAATGATTTATCCATTTAATCTGAAGTTTTCTTGTTCATTTTAAGATGTTTAAATATGTAATTCTTCAATATTGTCAATAATTTTTAAGTTTCCCTTCGGCTATCATTAGTGTTAATCTTCATAATTCTTCAGTTCGCTTGATAATGAAACCAGTTAGGTTTCGAAACATGTCGCCACTTAGCCAAGTATTCATTTAATTATAATATTGTTCACCTACGTTATATAAGGAAATGGTCAAAATTTTATTAGGTACCTGTTAATTTGCATTGTTAACACTTTTACTTACTCCAAAAAACATCGTCGTCGCATTTCATCTCATTATATTGGTTAAAGGGGAGGTTGTGAGTGCCAGGAGTAAACTCTTGCTCTGAAAATTCGCTTCAAGATGGTCGCTGGTCGTGTGAATTACAAATGGAAAATCTAAGAGTTGATATATCTATTGAACTAGCCTTTATACTTATAATTACAACTGATAAATTTATTAAGGCCGCTCTCGAAACTAAAAGAATTTGTCTGTAGACCCGACTAATTCGAAACTAATGAACGAAAGAGGTTTAATACAAAATTCTTTACACAGATTTTCCGCTTGCCACGCATCATTCAAATTTTCATTCACCATTTCGACGTAGGTACTTATCATTTTCGAAAGCTTCACTCTTTACAATCTACTTCATCTAAAAATAACCAAGAATTACATTAAGAGGGTTGCATCTTGCAGTTGTGTCTTATGTTACTTTTCCAGACCAATCACCAGGTAAACGTCCAAAGAGCATGGTAATAATCTTGAAGAAGGTTTTACTCCGCGTTCTGGGATTTACATAACGGTTGAGTCGCTAGTAATAAAGATATTTGTTCTACTTTGCCATAAAAGTCAACTAACGTTTCCAATTTCCTAAGTTCATTAATGTAATCGTTCACATAGGACTACTGTGTATAATCCATTACGGTAGTACAGAGCAATGCCACTTAGGAGGCTTTGTATAGAGCCAATTTTGTTCTATGCTGTACAAACTGTAAATTATTACCGAAAATGCATGACGGTCACTATAGTGGTCTGCTTGTCTTTTAAAATTTATACACATTTTTTGTAATGAAATGTTTGTAATCACGTTTTAAACATACCTTTACAACTTAATAACTTCAAGTTGGGAGAAATGTCATCTATTTTCACTTTATTATGTTTCCCATAAGAGCCATTCCCTGCAGCCAAATGCAATCCGAGTAGTTGTTCAAGTTGTTGCTACATTTTACTAAAACAACCCTGAACGTAATCGGCTCCAATTATTTAAAAAATGTGTGTGACCGCAGTTTTCAACTTTGACCAAAGAGTATCTTTGCTTTGACAAAGCAATTTGCATTTTGGGGCTAAATGACAGCGTTTTTTCATTATAATCCGGGAGCCGGCCACCTTTTTTGCAATCTATTAATATACTTTTTATACTTCTTGAGCGGCTTTATTGTAACGAGACGGTAAACTTTTTCCTTTGCGACAATGTTCGCAAATGGGTCTTAGGGGAGTGCGCAGGGGAAAAACACGTTGATTTGGAAATGACAAAAAATGGATGAATATCATGGGAAAACGGCCCAATTAATTTGTGGGACAAAGTGGGCATTTAATTATGCAAATATTTACTAAGCTACAGAAATAAAATCAGCTTGATATTCATTATTTTTGTTTATGTAGTAATACCTACATGTCTTCAGATGGGGACACTCTTGATGGACTCATTTTTGTAGTAGGACAAATGTTATTTTGAATTATGTACTTACAAAAAAACTTAACAGTTAGCTAAAAAATTAACTGTTATTAATCAATTTTTTGTAATTACCACATCAACGTGTTTTACCCCTGCGCACCCCGTAGGACCCATTTGCGAAAATTTTCGCAAAGGAAAAAGTTTGGCGTCTCGTTAAAATAAAGCCGCTCAAGAAGTATAAAAAGTATATTAATAGATTGCAAAAAAGGTGGCCGGCTCCCGGACCATTTGTACTGGTGAAATCTTCCTTACTTTACTGTCGCCGAGTTTTCGATATAAGTATTCAAAGTTATTTCTAGAAACATTTCCGTTTAAAGGTACGTAAAGGTTAGCCTCAGTAAAAAATAGGAAATACAGGAATACCTAATTTTTAAAACAGGTCATGAATGTTGGAATGTGAGGTTTTCATTTTTATAATTAAGTGTTTGTCAAATTTGGGCAAATTCGTCAAAGCATAAGTATTAATTTAATGATCGAAGAAGAGGTTGCGATTGCCTAATAAACGTATAAAAGGTCACGTGACATTTCGTGTCTCCATCTTAAAAGCGTTAGTTTAGAAATTAGTTACTATATTAATTTTAACAAACATGTGGTTGATAATATTAAATCGTACGATTTTGCGTCACATGTGGGCACTGACCGATGCAGGTGTAAAAATTGACGACAATAGGTACCTATACCAATTATTGTGCCGCGATTCTTTACAGTGAACACTTCGTTTAGTGATCGCGTATTTTTATTAATATTAAGTGCGTGTGTTAAACTCTTTAAAGGACTTTTCCAGTGTATTTCGAGAAAAATGGGACATGGAGAAAAAGGTCGGTGTCAAATTTTATTTATTCTTTACTTGCTCTTCCAATATCTATTTTCCATGGATGAAAATCAATTAAATATCATTGTTTTGGTAAATCATCAATTTGACGATGATTTGAGATGATCATGCATTTTTAGGGCTTTAGTAATTTTATGTGATACTTTACCTAAGGTTAGATAATTAGGTCTTTGAGACGCGAATACTTATACCAATGTTTTAATGGTACAGAGTTTATACAATGTGATAATTTTTTTCACGTTTATACGCTTATTTTTAATTTTTTTTTGTAAATTATTGTATTGTTATTACATTTGTTGACGTTGGTTTTGATACATTTCTTTAGCGGTAGGTGATGAATTTTTTGATAACTTAAGTGCCAGAGTACACTCCTTTAGATGAATGATATTCCTTTAGTGACATTAGTAGTAATTTGAAGATTTAAAATACTTCAGAGGATCAGAGGAAATTTTTAATACTTCACGGGCATGGTGTTGTTGGTGAAATTATAGTTTCCTGAAATATCCATTTACGTATGAATATTAATTGTTACACATAAAAAAGGATATTTTATGTATAAGAAATATGGCGTACCATATGAACGTGACAGTTGTCATATTTGTAAATACTTTAGTTATATTCTCGTAATTTGTCCCATTGGCTAGTTTAAACGACAATTATTAAACATAACATAAATAATTCGAACAATATTGAGAGAATATCTGATAGTAGCGCCACGACTAATATTTTCAGCAATTTAGCTGTTCCGATGAAGTTCTTCACATTCTTCAGAGATTAATTCAAAAACAGTTCGATTTATTCAAATTTTGTAAATATATGCATTTCATAATGTATTTTGCTTCTTTCAACATCTTTTGACAAATTATAAATTACAATTTATTGTTCACATGAAATACAGTGGCATAAATAAGAAACAAAAAAGAAATTAACTTTCTGATAATAAAATGATAACAAAAGCACTATAAATTATAAATTTCGTCCATAGTGATCGCATTTGGAAGCACCCCCCTGATACTAGCTGCAATTCCTCTTTGAATTGTAATTGAAATTCTTTGGTAAAGGTAATATTTTGCTCTGTTGTCTTCTGATTCTTTGATTAAAGATGCTCTAATGGTATCGATGAACGAGATCGATTTTTTGCACCATGGTGCAAGGGTATCAAAGGCAAGGCCCAAGAAGAAAAAGTTTGCTGATTTCAAACTTGAATATTAAGTGTCATGTTTTCTCTTACATGCCAATTCCGCGCCAGCTACAGTGTCTTTTGAAGTGAGAGCTTAGTAGCATGGAGCAAGTGTATCCACGAAAGTCACGTCCCAAATGAGGCGTTGCCCTTTTGTCCATGGAACTAGTGTGGCTCCGTCTAGTCTTTTTCCATCATCACGAAACAGTCCAATTGGTTCCAAGGTCGAGTGGATGTACATAGATCCTAAAGCTCGAAAAATTATTTTATTTAGTTCATGATGTCTTGAATATCTTTTTATAACAAGATAATCCGTGGCTGCCTTTTTCATTCAAAGTTAAACGATATTCACAAATATGACTCTTGTATAGGTTACAACCCAATCTTAAACCAATGCATACACGGAAAGCCTAACTGCTTCAAATCGAGATTGTTCTTCAATTTGTGAGAAATTCAGCACATTTTGGATTATTTTGGACATTTTTTTATTGTCCCAATTTTAGCAAAAATTTTTGATTGCACTTGTAATTCATATTTCTATGTATTTCTTTAGCTTGTAACTAGCTACGAAATTAGATAATTTTGAATTACTATTAACCCGTTAATTTTTATTTACAAACGGATCGCTTTTATTTAAGTATAAACGGGGGTACACGCGATTCTCGCGTTTTGCGTGCTTTGGGGGGAGGGGGTATCTGTGATTGTAGGTTGTAATAGCTTTTGTTTTAAAATATCACACCTTGTTGAGCTGGCTTAGTTGCTTGAAAAAAGAAAAAAAATTTACATTTTTGTACCTTTTCAGATTTTTGACCCTGTATCTGTAATTTAGCAAGTTATTAAAGTAACTAAAATAAAGGATTACATTTACTTACATTTACTTACATTTGACGTAAAAATCACAAAAATGGGTTGATATTTGGTAAAGATATACGAATTCGTTCCTACCTACTTATAGTAAATTTTTACCAATTATTAAAAAAAATGTAAAATGCAAACTTTTTGGAATAGATTTGAGACCAAAAATACATAATGGCCCTTTCACAATGTTAATTACGTCTTTGCACATAGTCTTTGCCCAAAAATTAACGAAAATATAACAAATTCCGTGTCAACTTCATAAGGATAGTTTAGAATGAATTTTGAATGTAAAAGAACTCAATTTGGACACTGGCAACTTTTTGGGAATACGAATGGCCTTAGGGAGAACGTTTTAACATTCATCTTTAACTATAGTAAAACTAAAAATACCATAAAACATAAAATGTACAAATAGAAGCTGGTCTAACGTTGCATAACATCTGTTTTATAGAAAGACCTTCTCTACCTTAAACAGTTTCAAATTTTTGTTTATTTCACTAACTAAAGGCCACCATTTACACGTATATGTACAGCAGTAAATATGGATTTTACTTCCTCTTAATTACAATATAAGTTGTATATTTAGAAGTATAGTCAAAGTATAGGTATTCTTTTTGGTATAGTGTAACGTAACAATACACTTGCCACCTACCTTCATCAATAGATATTAAGTTAAATATGTAGACAAAAACATTTTTCTCGGTGAAAACATTCGACTATATATGTTACCTACGACATTGTTCATCGTTCAGAATCTCTAAATTCGAAATAAGCACACAAACATGTACATTTCGAAAGTTACCGAAAGATGGTATCGGGACACATAAATTAGTCTACGATGAATGCTGTTACTACTTTTTACATCATTTTAACCATGATAATGTTAACACGAGGCATAATAGAATCATTTTTCATCATTTAAATAACTTTTCAACTTGAAATAATATTAGATTTCCATGTTATCGAGAAAAAGTTTCCGATACATGTCATTTTGAAAATTTTCGTGAAAATACTTTCTGGCATTGTTTTAATGTTCGCAATGGGTTAAGGACCTCGGACAGACAAACTTTGCATGTTTACACAAAATTTTCACCCAAAATAAGCACAAATAGCGAATTCTATTTTACACGTAATCTCCATAAGGAAACTTTGAACGTATTTTCTAAGTAAAGAAAATATATTTAGACACAAATACCGCTTGAATAAGATGACGGACTTTTATACTAAAATGTTTAAAACTTACTTTGAAAAAAATTAGTGCAGATATTTACGTAGTTTGCGGGGTATCTATAAATAATTGAATTGTAGCTTGTAGCATTAATTTGTAGGTTATAAATTTATAATAAGTAGCTTTGGTTTTAAAATATCCCATCCGCATTCGTCGGGATTCGGCGACTGTCGGAAAAGTGCACAGCAACACAAACATATACACACGTCTCGGTTATTATATATTATTGTAGTGATGTGATGTTTAGTACGTTGATTGATACTTTTTACTAAATATTTCTGAAAACGCTGGATCAACCTATTTTGTATAAATGGAAATAATATTTCGCAAAACAAAGCCCTTTTTCTGCGAGAAGCATTTCGAACAAAACAGGATGTATTGACATGGCAATATGGCATGGCTACGCTACTTTCAATAGTAATTTGTAACAGTTTTTCATCTTTATAAATGAATTCAAGTTAATTAGAGCACAGCTCGTGGAAAAGTTTGATTTACGTTTATAAATCAACAATTATTAGCAAATACTGTCAACATAAATGTAGTAAGCCCTTAATTTAGCGTTTCATTTCTGAAAATTTATGTACATAACACTGAAAAGTCATTATCCCGATTAGTGTCAGTTAAAAATTTATTGTGCGATTATTAAAGCAATAAATATTTCATACTAGGTACAAATTGGAATATTTTTTGGCGGCCTGCCACTAGAAGGCTTAAAATAACATTATTATTTATTGACCGTTATATGCAGAAAGAAACGCTTTACTGCTAATTTTTTGTTGTAGGACCTGCATCATCATTTTAATTAGGCTTTGTAATATAACATAAGGTGAAAGTAACTATAAATACGATCATAAGCTGTTCATCATTTTTGGTATTTTCTTATTAACCTTCTGATCCTTCAATTTCCTTTGGCCAAAGACAAATCACCTCGAACGTTCCAAAAATGCTTTATGGGGGAGAAAATTAAACTAAAAGAACAAGGTTTAAGCGAATTTAGTGCACGTTAAAAGTTTATATAGGTACACTGCTGTTTTTAATTAAAAATTTAGAAGATTATTCAATTAATATAATTGGGTTAATTCACATAATTTTTTTATACGCTTAATAAATGCAAAGATGTCAGATGTCTTCGATATTGCAAAAATAAGCGGCGTTAGAATAATTTAAACAGCTTTTTTTCAAATTTTAAATCGCGAAGCGTCGAAACTGCACGACAACTCAGCGACAGGTGCCGACTACGGCATGACGTCATATACTGGTGTTTCAGCTAAACTGGTATTTACGAATGATTGTTTGGCGATCATGGAGCCGTCGAAAAGGTGTTACAAAGTGGTGTTTTGTGCCTATGTGCACTAATACGACTTTTACAACACCTGAAAAGACATTTTTGACAATGTCTCGAGACGTAAAAATTCGAAAAATGTGGTTCAAAGCAGCTAGAAGAGATTATTCTAAAATAACTTCTTCGGATTTCTACTGCTGCGAGGATCACTTTGATGTAAGATGTAGTTACTTACTAAGCAAACCTAAATGTTTAAGTAATTGACAAAAATAAATATACATGAGACGTGGTAAACGAGTAAAGTAATGCAATATGCAAAATATCTGCGTAGTAAGAGTCTGTCAAGTAAACGAATTTCACATTGTTAGGTTTTATTCAAGCTTTTGCTCCACGAATTTCTGCAGTATTAAAAATTAAATCGATCATCCTTCTTTAAGAACTCGGCCAACATAAAAACATCTACTAGAGGAAGATTATCCCACATAGCTTTCAAATAACCTGCATCCACCATCGTAAGAATCAGTTTCAAAAACGCAACGATAGCCGACTGACAGTGGGCGTTTCCCAGTACGTGACGTCACTATCTGTTTAAAACTGATTTAGCGCGAACGCTCATGTTTGAACACTTCAATTCTTTTTTTCTCGGAAATGGTACGTTTTATTTAACTTTTTTGAACTGCAATAGTTTACAAACACGATTCAAAAGCAGAATCTTATGTTTATTTTGAAATTTATTTTTATGAACTAACCCAAAAAGGTCTTATAACGTGCATAATGTAATCAATATCTTTTGGTTATATTATGATAACCTACTTGCTCGTGCAGGCGAATTAACCTTTACTGAATGTAACCTAAATTAATTAATCGGGTGTAGATGTGCGTTGCCTACGTAATTTTATGTCTCCATTGTGTGCATCTTGTGGGTATTCAAGTGGCAATAATAATAAATGGATAGTTATTGTATAAAGAATTCTTTTACCAAAATCTTATGCATTAAACTACATGTTCATACATAAAAATTATTAGCGAAATAAGAGTTGGTGGAATTTAATATTTCAAAATAAATTAATAAAAATTGGGAAATTAAAAGCCACTCTATTTGTTTTTAATACAAATAATTTTTTATAAATAAAATAAAAATCAGATTAAATTCCACTAAATAACACTATTCCATGCGTAAAACAGTATCGCCATCTCTACTTGTTCAAATGTCGAATAGATAATTTTTTGAATTTCAATTCTACATGAATTTACTATAAATAAGGAACAGTGACGCTAGGTAAATTAACTGAAATCAATTTACCAAAATTACTTGACCGAAAACCAGTTTGATCGAAACGTTAATAGACCGGAATAGCAATTTACCGAAAACTGTTTGACCGAAACATTAATTGTATTTACCGAAAAACAACTGGAAAGTTTTGCAAAACATTCATACGCCTTATGAAAACGGCATTGTTTCTTTGTTGTATCTTCTCTTCACACTTTATTCAGTATTATTTACTGGCAGTATATTAATTACAGGTGTGTTTAAAAGATTTTCTTGTTTTTTTGTTGTTTTCTTTTGTATTTGACGTGTAAAACCCTCATGAAACCCATCACCATTTATTTGTCTGGGACGTATTTACTACGTATTTATAAGTTTTTCTTTTAAATTTTGGTTAATTATGCAAGATAGTTTTAATAATTTTTTTTAAATGGTCGATGATGTTTTTTATTTGATGCAAGTATAAAACTCTTAATTAAACCCATCACCACACCAGTTGTCTTCCACATATTTACATTATATACAATATCAAAAGCTTAAATTATGGGCAATCCCGCGTAGATAATCGTTAGTGTTTCCTGCAATGTCAAATTGTTCAACAAGACCTTTTTTCTAGCAGCACAATATCTATACTCTCTACGGCAGGGATGTACAGACTTCTTCAAACCAAGGGCCACATATACTAAATATTAGAGGGACGGGCCGCAAAAAAATTATTTATTTTAAGAAAGTCGCTAGCTAGAAGCTCTATGATCGATGAAGGAATTAGAAAAGGTCTTAATTTCAAATCAAACAAATGTTTATTTATTATATTTGTGCCAATTTTGACAAAAAAACTACTTAAATATTTTAATTTGATGGATGACATTGCATCGACTTAACAATTTCTTTAATATTTGGGTCAATTGTTGTGGCATTCCAGGAAATAATAAAGCTTTTTGTACTTTGTTGTTTGGAAAAATGTTCAATGTTATTTGCATGTAGATTGGGGGGCCACCAGAAAAACAACGGCGAGCCGCAAGCGGCCCGCGGTTTGTGCATCCCTGCTCTACGGCTTCTAGGTGGTTCTTCTCCACTGATATATTGCTCTATTTGTAGTTGATGAAGACTCTGTTCTCTTTGCAACGCTTCAATGAACTTCCAAATGTTCAGATGTGTTGAAGAGTTTTTTTGGTCGAAACCTTGATGTCATTCTTCGACAGAGTTGTTGGTTTTGGGCAAATCTTCATTCGCCCCATTAAAAAAATTCCACATATCGTGAGGAAAGCGACGAGGATGACGCTGACGTCGTTGGGGACGACCAATCCATGTGTCCTCGAAACCATAATTCTTGGGAGCCGCATTGCGACAACATAGTCAATAGATATTAATTTGGGTCTTGATAAATGAAGATGTAGAAATCCGATTCGAATTTTTGGGTTTTGAATCAATATAAATGCACTACTTGATGTCAGAAACATGACCAATCTGCTCCAGAAAATGGTCTAATGAACCAGAGCTTCAAAATTACATTCTCAACACATGGTGCCAAATGTGGAAAAGCTTCTCCTGATCTAAGAGACCTGCAGTTCTGGCGATGTTTATTTAAACGTATCGCTTGTGCTAATTAGGGTTGGTTAGCATATAATACAAGTTTGCATAAAAGGAAATTGTACAATAATATTACATACACTACACATGCGTGATGCGTAAATGAAAACTTAGTTCCCAATTTAATTCGATTACATCTACCTAATTTGAGAAATTGAATTGTATTCCCGTTATAACATGGTTATGATTTGCTGTATAGCAAATTATCGAGACCAATAATTGCGGTAACGTACATCGACAATTTCCAATTCCATAGCATTGTAATATCAATGTCAAACATAAATTAAAATTTAATTAACTTTACATTTTACAGGTTTCCGTAAATTGCTTTCACTTGCTTATTTATATAAATTTATCTTAATCTTCCAAATAGGACGCTTTAATATCATCGCATGCCTTATAAATAGATACTAGAAGTAAATGAAGCAATTTAGTGATGCATTTACAGGGCAATATTAACCTATAACCCGTCAGTTCTCGTTGCAAACGTATACAGTGTGTCCCCGGATAGGTGAAACGACTCTTGTGAAAGATAAAAAATTTTCGATATAAAATTTCATTCTTTGGGGTTCAGCCCTGCTTAGTTAAAGACTAATTTCTGGCATAATTTTAGTTTTCTAAAATCATGTATGCCTTGGATATTTTCAAAAATCTGATTTTTGGTTCTAGTAAACTACCTTTGTTAGTGAAGATATAACAAAATTTGATTAACAAAAGTTGTTTAGAATCATGAAAGAGTCCTACTTCTAGAATTTCAAGCACCTAGGCCAACGTTGATGTTTTGGCAATTTACAATAATTTTTACCTGATAGTTTAATATTGTTTATCCCCGGATAGGTGATATGACTGTTGTTAAAGAAATTCTTTTATTTATTTTGTTTATTTAGAATTTTATCGCTTTTACAAGAGTCATATCACCTAAATTATTGTAAATTGCCAAAACATCAACGCTTGAAATTCTAGAAGTAGGACTCTTTCATGATTCTAAACAACTTTTGTTAATCAAATTTTGTTATATCTTCACTAACAAAGGTAGTTTACTAGAACCAAAAATCAGATTTTTGAAAATATCCAAGGCATACATGATTTTAGAAAACTAAAATTATGCCAGAAATTAGTCTTTAACTAAGCAGGGCTGAACCCCAAAGAATGAAATTTTATATCGAAAATTTTTTATCTTTCACAAGAGTCGTTTCACCTATCCGGGGACACACTGTATACTTGTTAGGTTTGTTGGCCTACTATTACCATGCATTATTCAGGCATCTTCAGTATCAGAAACGTAATATCAATGTATTCAAAGTTTACAAATGCTATTAAATCACAGCATTTCCCTACCTAAAGTCTCCAAATCTGCATATTTAGCTCCTCCTAGACACGTTTACAAGGAATACCGGGATAACATTAAATGAGTTCGTGTTAAAGATACTTTTAAGATTAGTACTTATACTAATAAAATATACATGGGAAAACCAGCCTTTTGGATTAGGTATCTTAAAAAAAGCTGATTACTTTTAGCTTTCCATTAAGTACAGTACATTACAATTTCATTCTAAACCTCTTTTTATTCTAAAAGGTTTTTTTAGTGAAGTGTAATGGAAATAAGAATACCTATATCCTAATTTAATATGGAACGTAATGCATTAGAATGGGGTTAAAGTTGAGCATCCTTTACTTTATATTACCACCATGCTTTGTTCCAAAAGGGTTATGTTATGTGTATATTGAGTAATTTGCATTATTCTTTTAGAAATCCTCATTTATTAGTTATTACTATTGCATATTCTCCACAACGTTCGTTTTGATAGGGGTTTGTTATTTTTTCTGTGCTAATAACCGGATGTAACTATTATTACCTTTACGTACATTATTACCTTTCTCTACAGCATGTAGCACTGTGAAAAGGGTGATAAAACAGAAGCATGGAATTATTTCAGTTCCATAAATAATATCTAATCCCCGGAGGGCAAGAATACACTGGACAGTTAGGAAAATTTTGTTGATTAAGAGCATTATTACCCGTGATCTTATCAATTAATAACCAAATGAATAAGCCGCCGACACTAAAAAGCTTAAGTTAGAAGCTCTTTCTGGAAAAAGTAGTTCCAACTTTTAACATTCCTTACAAACAAATTAGTAAAGCCATACTTTTTTAATTCCGAACAAATTCGCTAAATATAGTTAGATTTTTATATTATAATTACACAAATCATAGCTTACTGTAAGATTTTTGTGGTTGATTATTATTGCACATTTCTTTTAAGTTTTATACGTTTATAAAGCACTCTAGTTATGCGAAAAAAATTTAGTGGGGCAGAACAAGGATGGAACTTCAAAGATGTCAAAAAATACCCTATTCTTGTGTGGAAGCCAAAGCGAATGAGTTGAGGATGTTTGGTATAGTGAGTTCAAGCGATTATTTCCGCTTCTAGTCTTTCACCAACGTCACATTATGCGAGAAAGTTAGTGTAGAAAACCCGTATTAAATTTTTATCTTTCGGTAAACTGTAAGTTGATAAATTTTCCTTTCGATAAATTATGTTTTGAAGTATTCTGGGACCCGTTCCCCAAAAACCGTCTCGTGTTACCCTTGTAACGTTCACCCCATGCCTGTTAGTTTAATTATCGGTAGTTTATACCTCGGTCTGTGTTGAAGACCTAGGTTGTCAGGTAGAAAATACAGCAAGAAGTGAACAATGAATGTTTATTTACAATTATTACTGGCGTCATGGTAAAAGTAACTTTTATTTTGTTCGTGAAATTGCTCCACTCGCTTCGCTCGTTTCGCAAACTTTTCACTCACAAAATAAAACACTACTTTTAACACTCATATCATAAATAGCTATTATGATGAGATTAATATCAAAAATCTTATTTATAGAATGATAAAAATTTGTTTCATTACATAGGTGCAGCACCATACAATTAGGTTGGTAAATTTCTAGCCCAGTCAACGAACGGCTGAAATGGAAATTTTTAATTACCCCTGCAAACCAGATATTTAGATTTAGGTAGTAGGTACCCCAGGTACTAAATCCAAATTTGCAGGAAAAAAAAACGTCCGGGAAAGGTAAAAATTGATAAAAAATTGTGGAAATACCTGTGTATTTTGCTTCTTTCACTATTATTTAAAAAACGGTAAGTTATATCGGAAAATTTTCAGTATAAAAGTTGTTACTGTTATGTTGGTATTAAACCGAAAAGTTTGGATACGAAAAAAATATTTACCTACATGGCAAATTTCTCTCATATTCAGTTAAAATATTTTATATAAAGAATGTACCTAAAACGTTATGTTACGGTCTTTTACGAGCATTCTTTCTATGCTTACGATATTCCTATGATCGTCATCCCAAGTTTTCCAGCATACCATCATTTATTGCGAACTTTGGTTAAATATCTTAATATATTTGAAGTCGTTGAAGAAATTCGTTCATACAATACAACAAAGAGTGACCTTTCTCTAAGCAGTGAGAAAGTATGCTACAATTTTCATTTGCTTTGAACGGAAACTGTAACGGAAAATCTCTTTGAAAGCAAGAACGTGAGTCATTTTGTAACTTTAAAGAAAGTAGGGTAGGGCATCACAAACTGCGTTGTAGTATGAAATAGGGCCGTTATAAACCAAAGAAAGGGAATGATTATTGTAAATATCAGAGGATAGTGAAAATTTATGATACATATAAATCGATAAAACCGCTAGGAAATATTTGAAGTAGCTATTTGGCTGTTTCACATTGCATACATTTGTTCCGCAATTGGTTTCATTTAAATTAATTTTAGAAGGTAATATCACGACGTTTTAACCAATTTAATTGGCTGTTAAAATGCCTCATAACTTAAAAATAATTAATAAAAATCTTGCACATGCACTTCATACAAGGGAAGCGTAGGAATCTTTCGCCTACCAATGTAGTAAGGGTTGAACAAACCTCCACCTTAAAAGAAAACTCACGGAGAGATACTATTGATCGTAACAAAATAGATTTCAACAGCTTTTGGAAAATAATAATTAGAAAATTAAGTTTGACTCTTTAATTTCGACAGTGTTGTGTTTGTAAAGGTGCGGGTTTTAATTTATTTCCCAATTTTCCGACTATTAATAAAATAGACTAAGATTTAATATATTTGGGCAAAACTTAGGCAAAATTATGCAATAGCTTTTGCTTTGAAATTTTCCAACATGGGGATGCTAATTTCACTCACCTCACATATTCTTAAGAATGTCGTTTTTAAAGAAAAAGTTCTCCAAAATTTTATCATTTATACTCCTAGCACTAACGTTGCTGCTTATATAAATCCTAAAACAACACTTTAAGAGGAAATAATGGATAGTAACTCTAAGTCTAAGGGAGTGAAATTTTTTGCCAATGGATTGACCAACTGTAACAATCATTTTAAAGAGAAATCGTACTGTAGTTGATGAGTTGAACTGCCAATATTAATAAGGAATTGATGGATCAATCAATCAATCAATCAATTTATTGTACTTATTACATGTACTAGATTCTTATTCCCATAACTTAACATATCACGATAAAAAAATAGTACCCACTAAATTACAGTCTATCACCTCCTCCATCCCCTTTATCCCTTCTCCTCCCTCTCTTAACACGCATTTCCACCCTCCCTCCTGTTCTCTTAGTTCACAACACTCCTCCATCATATGCACCATCGTCTCCCTTCCCTCTCCAAACAGTCTGCATACCCCCCCCCCCCTCCTCCCACCAGTACTTATTGTCCATTTCTTCATTTCGCACTCTAAACCGTGCCACTATCCTCTTCCTCCTTATATTGACCTCACCGGTTAAATACCTCGGCAAACCGTTTGTCACCAACTCCTTGTACTTTCCATTGTACCTCCCTGCATTAATTTTCGCCCTCCTCTTCTGCCTTTGCCCATCTACTCTTCTTACTATATCCCCAACCATTCTCCACCCCTCCTCTCTCCTCCTCTCCACCTCCTCTCTCGCATATCCACCCCGCTCGTAGAAGCACCTTCTTCCCTCCTGCCCATATGCTATCTTCTTCTTCTTCACGTCAATCCAACTGCATCTCAAGATCCCCTTTTCTTCCCGCCTCTCCATACTTTCCTCGAAGGCCATCGCTCTCTTTCCCGCCACTAATCCAATTTTTTCTAACTTCACCTCTTCCTCCACCACATATCCCGGGGTTTCCCTCTCAAGCCCCAGTATTTCACTTGAATCCTTTCTATTTGTTCTCTTTCTATCCATCCCCACACTTCTGCCCTGTATACCAATACACTTTTTACCAGTCTGTCGAAGAGCCACTTCCTTTTCCACATATCTCCTCCCATCCACCTTTCTCCCAGGCCCCATACTTGTCCCACAATTCCATTTCCTTTCCTTGCCAGCTCCCTTATATGCGCATTGTCCTTGTTATCATAACTTATCCTGTATCCCAAATACGTCATCTCGTCTACACTTTCTATTTCTTCCTCCCCCCACTTCCAAATCCCCCTCTTTCCCCTCCCTGTCTTCGTTTGGAATTCCACCATTTTCGTCTTGTTTGTGTTTACTTCTAACCCGATTCTCTCCATATATTTCTTCACCACCCTAATCATGCTCCTCATTTCATTCTCTTCTCTCGCCACCAACACCACATCGTCGGCGTAAGCCAAAACCCATATCTTTTTTCTTCCTACCACTATTATACCACCACTTTGTTTCCTCCTCAACTCTTCCTCCATGTCTCCTATATGTATACATTGAAAAGAGACTGGGGCTTAGCGGACAGCCTTGCCTCAAGTCTTTCATTGTCCAGAACGGTTCACTAACTTCACCACCCACCCTCACTCTATACTTTGTTGCTTTGTACATTTCCTCTATCAACCCCACTACATTCTCGTCCACATTCAACTTCCTCAGCCTCTTTTATGTCTATAAACAGCGCGTACACCCTTCCCCCTTTTTATCGAACTCTTTATTCACCAACTGTCTTAGCGCATACACATTGTCCATAGTTCCCCTCCCCTTTCTAAACCCTGCCTGCGAGTCTGGGATTAATTCCTTCCCTTCTATTTCATCCTCCATTTTCTCCTGTATAACCGCGACGAACACCTTGTACCCCACATTCATTACACTTATAGGTCTGTAGTTTCTTACGCCCCCACCCCCTACACTGGGCAGACAATTGCCTCTCTCCACTTTTCCGGGACACCCACCCCCTTCCAGGTTCCAAAAGGAATTGATGGATCGTAGTTCTGTTAATTATCGATGTTCAAATTGTTACAATCAAGGTGCTGTACATTGTCACCATAGTAACGCACTAAAGAGGGTAGTTCGTATTCTTTTTAACTAGAAGTGAAGTGTTATCATTGTTCTTATTAATCACTAAACATGCTTATGCTACTATTTCGAAATAGTACCAAATGTTAATTAAGCTAAGTTTTTATTTTAATAACAATCTCCTCGGCTATCTTTTCTAGTATTTAACGCTACTAGTTAGCCTTTCTTACTCCATAGTGCGTTTAACATAGGTTTTGACTCTTTGAAGCGTTCTACAGGTGCTATAGTGCCACGAATAGTGCTCAAAAGTTTAGTTTTGGCGTCAAAATATTGATTTCGTCAAAGAATTGAACAATTTCTGCATCTATTCGTTTGTGTTCAGATTAATATTCTTCGTCATCCACAAATTATGCTCCAGTTTTCCAGTTACATCCAATTTATAAAAATATTCAAACAATTGTGCGTTCTTATGCAACTCTGTCTAAATACTATCTTTGTTTCGTGGAGCTGTGGTTCTGTGTTTTTGTTTTTTAGCAAAAAATGAAACCGAAAGTCTATTGAATATTTCTATTAATATTGTTGAATACGTCAAGGATTCTTGTATGTGCTCTCCAATCGTGAACAAATCCACTCCTTTTTGTTATTTTGCTATCGTAATTAAGACAATCATAAACGACAATGTCTTTATATTAGTCTATCGGTGAACTTATCTGCAAATTTTGATGTGGTGAACCATAATTTCGTAACGGCAGAGTTCAACTCGCATGGATTGGAGATTCATTGGTTGCTTAATTCTTACATGTAGTCGAATCACCGAAATAGTAATTAAGGTATCTAGGGCGTTATGCACTAAATAACGCCTGAGGTCGACAGTGTATAGCCCGAGGACCTAATAATTTTACATTTGCGAGCGTTATAAACAGGCGTTATAAAAAATAACGCCCGTTGCTATCTAAAATCCGTGTGTCATGTAAAGAGTCGTTATTTAGTCATTAATGTTTCTTGTTTCAGCAGTTGTTATGGTGAAATAATAAGGTAGTATGACATAAATAAATTATTAATTGTACTGTTAATTATTATACTTGTCGTATTTCCGTTGCTCTATTTTACGATTGTTTTCCTGGATAAATTAGGCCACCGGTGTATACTATATCCACCGCCGCAATCATTTTCTTTTTTTTTTTCATGTAAACATTTTCACGTACCTGATAAAACAAATCAACTGGCAACTGGAAAGTTGTACCTAGATCAATTTGTTCACTCCTCAATTTTATGGATTGCAATTAAAAGACCTTTTAAACGATTTACGGCTATCCCCTTTAATAGAAATAAGGTTGCAATCAGCATATTGCGTAAGAATCATGACAGTGATCTTTAAAATTTCTCATTCCTTTAACAAACATCTCATTTCTTTGGTCGAATAACGGCTGAAATTTTCAATAGTTTATCGGAATTCAGACCGAAATGTATATTCCCACAGGAACGCAACTGTTCATAATAATAATTTGGATCAATACCGATATGTATTTCAAAAAAAAACATTGAAAAGGAAATCCGCTTAATAATTAAACAGATTAAAAATAATTACTCAAGCCTTTCACTTTTAAACATACATAAAATTAGTTTTTTACATTAATGTTGTCTAAATTATTCAGTTGGAAGTCTTTTCAGCTTTCAGATTTAAATTTGCTGAAATTTTAATTTAAATAACGTTTTTGTTTTTAATTTTATACTAAAATAAAATTATCTTAATTAAAATATTAAGCACAACGATGGGATTAAATAAAATTTTGCCTCTACAATATCCGGCTTAAATGAAATTGTACAATACGGTTTATATACGTACGTTACCGTGTAGACAACAACCAAACTTAAAGCATGTTTACATATAAAGCGCATCTCCTTACGTGTACAGTTCCACTGACAAATACCCAAAGGAAATCCTGAATATTAAATTTTAATCATGTTGACAACGTCTATCCGTGAATATTTCTGGATGGTAACAAAACGATAATTATTTATACTTTTTTATTATAATAGTTTGTTGTGTTAACTTTTGAATACGTTACTACACATAAGTTTGCTATTTTAATAAGTAAAGTAATAAAACACGTACACTACTCATTTTGTTCCTAGAGATGTACAGTAATGAGTCTAGAGGGCGGATTATATGCAAAATGCATATTGTTGAATATTGATGCTGTAAAAGTACCCTTCCGTATCTAGGTGAATCACATTAATGCGAGTTATATGACACCAACTTAATTTTGCATATTTTGCATATATTTACAGCAATGTTCATATTTTTGTAAAATGTGTATATTATTGCATAATTTGTGCAATTCTAAATAAATCTGACATTTTACTTCAAAAAATTACTCTCATCTCCTCAAACGAGCATAGTAAATGAAACTTTTTAAATAAAAGATTAAAATCTAAAAAAGAAAACCTTTAAAAATTTCTGTAGAAGGTAAGAGAAGCGTCACTGCTATAATTTCGCCGTAGCATTCGATCATATCGAGATTTAGATGGAGCTGCCTTGCATTTCTTACAGAGATTTCTCAGTCGCGTCCCTACATCCACTTGATCGAACGGGGATATATTTTATCTGATACGCGACAAGGATTTAATTTAAACAATTTGGAAAAACACCTTATTGTAAATTATTATAGGCAGAAAAGCGATGATCAGAATAATATGTTTAATTCTCCAACTGATCGTAAGATTATTTGTAGTTAATATTACACATATACATTATTGTTATTTTAATTACTTAATTTTTTTAATTTCATTAAGTACCTTTTTCACATAATAACAGTTTTTGTTTAATACAGGTTGTTTATTATTTCTTGGTACGCATATTTTGCATATTTTAACAAACTGACTGCATATCTTTAACATATTTGGTGCATATATATGCCCATATATATGACTTTTTATGTGCATATTAATCCGCCCTCTAGTAATGACACTTAATTTGGTACCCTATTGAGAGTTCTCTGTACTATTCAGTAATGATAGTAAGGAAGCAGTAGTTTTCAAATTAAATTTAAATAATTTTTTCCCTTACTAACCTATCTTCCATGACTTCCTTAATTTGTAACTTGTTTTACTCCCTGCATATTTTTTTGTGTCTTTGATGTCTCTTATTTTTGGATTTCATGCACTGATTATGTTTCTTTCACATTTTATGTAAATTAATATATTATAATTTTATCCATTGACGAAAATTAACGTTAAACAAAAACTATACTTAGAGTAAACAAAGCTTTGCTCTATTAATATTTTCGAAAGTGTTAAAAGCACTTTTTCTTAATTAACAATAAGTAGTATCAATATGGGTGTGAAGAAAAATAAACACAATCTTTCATTATGGAACATTAACTCGTGGAAAACGTACGTTTAGGTACGAAAACAAATATGTGGTACCCCAAGCTCTGTTTCCTCCGTTTTAATCTGAACAAATGTTTATAAATATAAGTAACCCATAAATAAAACTGCATCGTAAATTTAACATTGTAATCTTCGTGGTACTTTGGAATTTTGAGCTATAAAAAACCACAATAATTTTTTTGTTGCCAATTATCGTATAATAATAATTTTTTATTGCAATCCCAATTCACACAATCATTAATGGGCATTATTTCCGTCTCCGGCAAAGAGATTTAATTTGAAATGAAAACCTTCGTTTTTATAAATATATTTTAGTTATTTCGGCGAAAATCATGCGCCGAATAAACATTCTAGTAGGATGATCAATAAATGGGGGGACTTGAGACAGCCCACCCATTTAGCATAATTTAGTTTATTTTACCTAAAAGAATATTATATTTCTGCCTTAAGTTCAAATTTTCATAAAAATATTCCAAATATTACTCGAGTTAATTAAGTTCAAGCATAAAAAAACGAGAAGTAAAAATAACTTTCACATCCAGTGACATTCAAACATTAATTGCCTACAATTTCAAAAAAGGATTGTCACCATCAGATTGTTTGCAGGATAGTAATGAAGTGGTTGGTGAAGATAGTGTTTCAAAAACAACAGTTTACAAGTGGTACCAATATTTAAGAATGAGCCGAAAATCACTGGACTGGGAAGAAAGTACAAGCCGTCCAACTGAAGTTGTCACTGGAGAAATTATTGAAAAAGTACGGGAAATCATAAGTGAAAATCCTAGATCTACAGTGAGACAAATAGAGGAAGAATTGAGGATTTCGTACGGGTCAGCCCATAAAATTGTAAGAAATTACCTAAAGATGAGACACAAAGATGAAAGCCAAATGGAAGCTCGAGAGAAAGCATGCCAAGAAAACCTGAAAGTGTTTCGAAAATTGGGACCAAATGGTATTAGCCGATTTCTGACAGGTGACGAGACTTGGGTTTACTTTTATGATAATTTAACTTCCAACTGTCTCAAGGAACCCAAATTATGGGTGTGTGAAGATGAAGAACCGGCCAATTTACCCAAGAGAGAAGTCCATGTTCGGAAGATATTGTACGCGGTATTTTTTCGGTCATTTAGTCAAAGTTGTCAAATTCGAAAAGGGTCAACAGCTCAACGCTAATTTGTACAGTACACCACTGTTTGTCTACCGCAAGTCTACGTCTACCATTATCTTTCATCAAGATAATGCTATTTGCTGTGATTTTTGGCTGTTTAGAAAACTGAAGAAATTTCTACGAGGAAAAAGATTTTCAAGTGAAGAAGAAGTGGATGCCGCAGTAATTGAAGTTTTTCATGCATTTCCCAAAATGAGTGGCTACAAGTATTTACAATGTGGCAAGAAAGGATGGTTCATTCAAGTCATGGGAGACTACTTTTAATTTTTTAAGTTTCTCTTATTAATTAACTAGAGTCCCCCCATTTAATGATCATCCCAGTATTTACTTTTCTATAACTGTTCTCAGCACGAAAATATTACCGTACCTACATTAACTGAAGTTGAAGATCGCGTATTTTGCCAGAAAATGTAGGCTAGTTTTCCAACACTTGTTGGACGAAACGAAACAAATGTGGGACTGAAAAATTAAAATCTACAGATTATTTTGAAACTTTCATCTTTTGTTTAATCAAAAATTAAACTCTCGAGCAATCTACTGTAATCTGGATCAACCGTACAGTATGTCCAATTTTCGGATACCTCCGTTTTATAGACCACCCCTTATTTATGGTTCCAAACCACAAGTAAACAAGGGATAGATAACGTACCTATGCGATAAGTATAATCCTATGGTAGACAGATGTGACTTGCACGTAGGCCAGACATTCCAGTGTTTGCAATTCACAAACGTTTCACTTAAATGTGTTCAAATCGAGGCACTTTGGTTTTTCCTGGGTAAAGAATACCACATAAATCACCTCCAAGACTGCCAGAAGTGGCTTACAATTTAGAAAACTATTTCCTGACACACTCCGTGTCTACTATTACCATATCTTTTAGGGTAATTAATTTTATTTATTTTACGCAAGAAAACTTATCTATCATTTTCTTTAGCTTAATGACATAATCAAATTGAATAAATTATAAGAGGGAGGTTTTGAGTCTTTACACACAAAGAATAGATTTGAACAGCCTTTTGGAGAATGACAATTGAAATATGACCGCATAAATTATAAATAAAAGTAAAGCAAACGAAGAAATTTAAAAATTACTATCTTTGATGCGCGCAGATAATTTTGAGATCCAAAAAATTTTAATAATTTTTTTGCCAATTATCGCACCTTCATTAACATGGTCGTGTTATAAAGTTAAATTTTTTGTTTTATTTTCGTTTCCGATCAGTTATTTAATTTAAAATGAAAACCTACGTTTGTATAAATATATATTTTCGGCAAGCAAAATCTATTGAGTTCAGTCATAGCGAACTAAGGTTTCCATTAAAGAAAACATAAAAAGAGGTAAATAATAAATAAATTACAAAACCTCCTCCATTTGTTTGATTTATTACTTGATTCTTCATTATGACGTACAACTCCATTTGGAGCTTTCAACACCCAATGGATTTCATCAAACAAATCGTTATTCTCTAAATTGAAAATGGCATAATCAATTCGAAGAAAAACTACATTGAAATCTAAATAAAAGGTCCTACAGATTGCGCGTCTTAAGTTTCTCAACTATTTTTTTACAACTGACTTCTGCTGAAGTTACAAAGAAGAAATAAAAGTTTCTACAGAGTACAGTTTACGACTGTAACGTAAAAACATATAGATAATTTCGGTTCAAAAAGCGGTCGTTGTTACATTTAAAGGGATGCGGATACGAAAAAAAGATAACGAACACAAGCCTACATATTGTATAGTAATAGTAAAGGATACTGACTATCATTACTCAGTCCTTTATTTTGCTTTATATTTGTGTTTGCAGTCGTATTGAGCTATATTTACCTACATGACCAAATGCGCCCACAACGCAAAGAGAAATATTGAAATTCATACATGTACTGTATTTTAGTTATTTTCCCTTTTCGGTAATTGAGTCTACGTCAATACGATGTTCAAATGAGATGTAGAGAGCTTGAAACTAATAAATTTGAATTTAATTGTGGTTATTATTTCGTATGTCATCGTAATAAATTAAGCGTGAGATTTAAATATAGGTTTATTGGGATCCCTTTCTGTGCGAGAGATTTAGTATCAATTTTACGTTATAATATGATATAAACGCAAAATCAACCCCCATTACGCCTTTTTTTCTCTGAGAAGTGCAAACAAAGCAAATCTGTCGTTGCCAAATATAATAAACGTAACAAGGCGCGGATTTATTTCGTGATCGATTGGAAGATATTGTATGACAAATTCTGATGAAACTAAATGAAAATGTATCATATCGACTTTTAAGCTACGAACTCGAGAATTATTTACTGGAATTGGAAATGTGAAACCGCAAAACCGCAGGTTTTAAAAGTCAGTATTCTATCATCCAAACGAAATTGGAACAAGGAAAATCGAGACGTATCGTTTGAAAGATCAAGTTACTTCAAAAGGGATTGTTAAATAAATTAATTATCACACTTTTTTTTAACGGGTACTTCATTTCTGTATTGCAATTGTAGCCAGCGTAGCATATGCAAAATGCGATGCCATCCTTCCTGTAGAATTTAATTAAAGTCCTTTACGGCGCAAAAATTATTATAGGTATAATAGAGGGATCAAAAATAGCTCACAATTAATCAAACGTTGACATCCCATCTCCGTTGTATAGAAGTATCTACTTTTAAGTCATACCTCGAATTGTTCATTATCTCGCGTTTGCCTTTTAAACGTTGTTTTCTGTCTCTGCAGACTTCATATCAAATTTTAATGACATTTTAAGTCTTCGCATTAAACATCAAACACGTTTGAAAGATTTTATAAATAGGCCTGTATATTGCTGCCGATACGCAAACACGCTCCAATGGAACCCCAATGAATAAAACCGATAATCGTGCGAAGCAGACGATGCGAAGAATAAAGTGGAAGACCTTTATAAAGCAACTGGATTAAATCTCAGAACCAATTTAATTTACAGAGGAATATGCTCTATATAATAAGATATGTATAGGTAATTTTAGTACATTAATTTAAAGGTTAATTGGAATGAAAATGGTTGTGTTCTCCTTTAATGTCGAAAAAATTTCTTATGCCATAAGCAATGAATTTTATTCAAATATATCATGTACTTACTCCTTGTTCTGAATATCGATTATTGTAATTAAATTCTAGAAGATGGAAGTTCGACTAAATATGTAATAAAGGCATTCTATAGTTCAAAATGAGAAGCCAGTTCGCGTGTCGTTTCAAATTTAAATTAAGGGTCATTTCAGTCCTGTACATTTTCGAAGGCATAACTTTGATTAGATACTATTAAAGTATGAACGTCGTTGTCGATGTAATCAAGTTTTTGGATTTCGCTTGCTCTAAAAAATGCAATATTGTGGATGCAGGATCGCAGTGAGTTCCTCCCAAAACACATTCACAGCATGCGTTACAGATGACCTGTAAAAAAGTATTCTACCTAGCAGATTCTCGAGTAGTGACCTGTTCCGAAAAGCTAGAGGTAGTGCTGCCACTCATTTCTTTGGTTCTGTTTGCGAATCGGACGTGATACAATTAATTAAAACATTAAAATCAAAAGAAACACTTGACTATTATGGGTTAACAACAAAAAATTTAAAAGAAGTAGGTAACGTTTTGAGCGGTCCTCTAACCTACCCATTGAAGGGGATTTTCCCAGCTGAACTAAAAATAGCAAGCCGATTCCAAAAAAAAGACGCTGAAGACGATTGTAACAGTTACTTATAGACCTATTTTGCTTGTTTTTTCAAAAGTATGGGAAAGGGCAATTAAGACTAAAATCATGAAATTTTTAGAAAAAGATAACCTTTATGAATCAGCACGGATACAGACAAGAAAAGTCAACTACATCGTCACTTTTATTGCTAGTTGAGGAAGTGGTGTCCTCTCTTGATCAGAGGAAAACTACTGAAATGGTCTTGTGCGATTTGTCGAAAGCTTTCGATACAGTGCCTACTTGAAAATGCTGAATTTTACGGAATCAGGGAAATACCACACATTCTCCTCAAAAACTACTTAACCGATAGATATCAGGTTGTCTATTGGAACGGAGCTGCTTCGGATAAAATGTCAGTGAAGTGAGGAGACTTGATCTTCATTAACGACTTATATCAAAATGATGAAACCTGTTTGCTGTATGCTGATGATACATCCTTTCTATTAAGCGGAACAGACAAAGAAGTAACCATCAAAAAACCCTACGAAGTCATAAAAATCAGTAACGACTGGTTCAACACAAACCGCTTAGTAGTGAATGGACAAAAAACGGAATCTATTGACTTTTCGTCAATAATTTTCAACAACTATACCGTCAAGTTTCTGGGCGTGACCCTGGACTCACGACTAAATTGGTTAGAGCATGTTAAAGCTATAACTCCTAAACTTGTGACTGAAATTTTTTCAATTAGGAGAATCAAGAAGATAGCTACATACCATTGTGCCTTGTCAACTTGCTATGCGCTGTTCCACTCCATCTCTACATATAGGACACTGGTATGGGGTGCAACAACCCATCTCTCTACCCTGAAAAGAAGGCTATTAGAGCACTTAATGGCACGAACAACATGGAGAGCTGCAGGAAAGTATTTAAAACCAATAAAACACTCACAATTATATCGGTGTACATACTCACCTGTTGCACCTTTGTCCACAACAACCTAGACTTGTTTAACTCCCACAGAGATACCCATGCACACGACACTAGACAGAAAAATAAGCTACAGCTTCCTTTTCACCGAATAATACCGAATATAACACCAAAATTTCGTTTCGCAATAAAAAACACCATAATTTCCACATTGGTCAAAAATATGGACATAATCAATAAATTAGACAAATCAGGGATCTGAAAACTCTAATGTCACTCCTGTGCGTCTTTCTACATAGGTCAGACGGGGAGATCTTTCTCAACCCGCTTCACTCTTTCAAATATAACAGACTTAAACAAACTTAAACCAGAAGTCTGCCTTTGCTGATCACATATACTTAACAACAGGTCACAGTTTTGATCCTAACTTAGATTTTAACATCCTCCATTTCTGTAAAAAAGGTCATACCTTCTTAACATTTTAGAAATCACTAAACACAAGAACAACTTGGATTTAGTAAACGAAATTACTGACTTCCAGAACGATTACATCAGCTTAAACTTACATTTAAATTTTCAATCACCTTGTATTCATTACTAAGTTTGTTAAACATCTAACTTCTTAGTTTTTATTTGTAATACCTGGTTGTTAAACCTGCCATTTTGTTATTCTTTCTTTCAACATTAATTATCTGTTTCATCAATGGCCTTTGTGGCTAGAGCTTACAATACCGGAATCCCGGGATTTCGAAAACCGGGATCCCGGACAAAATTGATGCGGTATTTAAAACCGGTATTCATACGTAAATACCGGTATTTCGGCATTAATTTAATTTTATTTTAGTAGAAAATATTTTGGATTAATGATATTTAGAACTAGTGCAAAATATTGTGGGTGGGCCAATAATGTGTGGATGGAAGACAAATCCGAAATCTTCTTGTGTTCGGAGAAATTACTACGTCAATTTGACAAAATTTCTATAAACGGTAACTTGATTTTTCAAATGGCACTGCTAAATTCTTCTTTATTACGTTTTAATTTTTGAACTATGAATTTACAAAATTATAATT
This sequence comes from Pyrocoelia pectoralis, assembly GCA_036250285.1. NCBI lineage: Eukaryota > Metazoa > Arthropoda > Insecta > Coleoptera > Lampyridae > Pyrocoelia > Pyrocoelia pectoralis. The sequence goes on from CM070078.1 coordinate 42,060,248, forward strand.
ATTGCGAGTTCATTATTTCAAATTTCAATTTAATTTAAACTTTTTAACTTTAAGTAGCAGTAATATTTTGCGTTGCGAATTTTCAAATTATAATTTAGGATTCATTAGCATTAATATTTTGAGTTTCAATTTTTTAATTCACACTTCTATTTTGAATACGAAGTTTTTGAATTTTACGTGGATTTATTCAATTTACATTTTATATTTACATCTTTGAATAACTTGAATAGTTTGAATTTTGAATTTTTAACTGTGAATTTCTAAGCTAGGTATGCGTTTTTTCTTTTTTTTTATAGTTTCAGCAGTAAAAAAAGTCAATACCGGTATCAATACCGGGATCCCGGGATTCACTTGATTGAATAGTGAATACCGAAAACCGGTATTCAAAATTTCTTCAGGTATTGGAAGCTCTATTTGTGGCAATTTACGTAGCTTCATTATGGGGTAAGCGTAAATTTAAATATGTACCTAGAATTATACTAAGATTGTTATTTTACATTTCCCCTCAGGTGAGTGGGGTACTTGTCCAATTATTTAATAGGTATATCATTAATGCAGTGTTTTTTAGCCATCATAATCGTTAAGTATCTTTATTCATCATTCGCTTGAAAATGAAACCAATGTGGTTACGAAACTAGTTGCGCTTAGTTTAAATTTCATCACATTTCATGGTGGCTACTTCGGTTTGGAAGTATTTTAACTATTTAGCTTACTTATGATTAAAAAACCGTCAAATGTTATCCCTGCTATATTGCGTAGTAGCAGTTCAAATTCTTTATAAAAAACATAACCGTCGTCATTAAAAATTGGTAACGGGGAGGTGGAGAGTGGTTTCATTATTAATTCCAAACCCCTTTACGAGAACAGAACCCTACACGATGTCGTACCATGTTTTTGTAGTAGGTTTGAAAACAATAAAAATTTTAAATAGACGTTGAAGAGATCTTTTAAATTATGTACTACAAGCCCCTATTTCGCATTTAGGAGTTGCAACCCTCACTCTAAGGGTGTTACATTTTAGGGATGAGATTTTTACAATTAGATGTAAATTACATTTATTACAATTAAACATCTAAAATTAACGTAATTCGGGATTTTTTATAAGTATACATGAGTGAAATAACGAATTTGGCTGTTCCACACTGTATGTTGTTAAAAATTCATTAGTCTTGTTCAACGGTATTCATCCGGGGGTACGCGTACCCCTTGGGGTACGTCAGATAATCCTAAGGGGTACTTGAAAATTTTTAAATAAGTTTAATATCTGACTGATGATCAAATGAAAAACTTGTTGTGTCTAGTTATGGTGGTATTTCGGTCCCACTCACTCTAGCGCAAGGTCAAATGCCTTTATATAAAAGTATAAAACACAAGTGGCTATCGCTAGTGCGTGGTAAATAAAAAACTTGGGGTACTTTAAGTCAGAGACATTATCTATAGGGGTACACGAAAAAAAAAGGTTGAATGCCACTGGTCTTGTTGATTGTAACAAAAATGTCCAAATTCGATGTATTAAACTTTTTTTAATAAAGGGAATGTAAGTCTGATTGATATCGGTTCAGAAATAAAAACTTTTTGAAATGTCACATTCTGACAAAGAATTGTCCCAGAAATCCAAAAATGTTACAATATACAGGGCGTTCCATTTAAAAATTCAAAAAAAGTGAAAAATTTGCGAAAACTAATACCATTTTCCTATATCAAATCTCATTTTGATACACCTAATATTCTAGAAATTATGACTTGTCTAATATATTCGTTAACACCCGGTATGTAGAACAGAAGAAATGTTACGTCCAAGAATATTTCAATGTTTGTGCAACCTTTTCATTTCCAAGCAGGCGTTCCCTTGCCTTTGTGTATGCTTCACGTTGACAAATAACGTGATAGGGCGTTTCTTTTTCCTCACCAGAACACCTGCATATCGCGCTATCGGTCAGTCCCATGTTATGCAGGTGTTTGATCAGGCGGCAGTGGCCTGTGACCATCTCTGTCGCAAGTTTTATCTTCGTCCTGCTAACTTTAAGATGGACGTAGCTAGGTCCCCGTTTGAGGTTTCCAGGAAGATCTTGGAATGACTCTGTCCTGGGATTTTCGACCAGTGTTTGCAGTGCTCTTTTGTGAGTATTGCATTAATATCCTTTTTGACTGTGTTATATGTAATCTCACAGGCCGGTTCGGGTGAGCGGTTTCGCGCTTGCCACTCTTGAAAGTTCGTCAGCAACCTGGGATTGCCGCGTGCCCACACTAGTGTGCCTATGTTACATTTGCCTAGTGCGTTTAGCATTTGTGTGCATTCAAGGACTAGCCCTGAATTTACCACATATGAGTCTACTGCTGCAATGGCTGCTTTGCTGTCTCTAACTGTAAAGATTTTCCTTTTGGTAACGTTTTTTAATAGCTGGACAGCTGCTGCCAGGATTGCTTATTCTTTTAAACAGCAAAAAAACTACCATAAGAATAGTCACCTGAAAATTTTTCCGTTGACTTCCCCATAAAATGAATTTTTTCATTTGCAGGCAAAAAATGTCATGTTTTTGGACGCCATTACTTTTTTGTCCGCAAACCTTTTTCGCCCTAATAATGTTGGCTTTGATCGGTCGCCTACAAATGTTTAACACGTTTGACATTTTAATTATTTCGCTGTGAAAAATGAAAAGTGTCCTTAAAAATTCATTTTATGGGGAAGTCGATGGGAAAATTTAATATGCACCTCGTACAAAAACTGCTTTTTATGCCCTTGCCTGCTTGCTTGCCTCGGCCAGCAATTGCAGGCTCGTCCATAAAAACGTATTTTTTTGTCCTTGATACATAAATAACTATTTCCAGATTGCTTGAAATTATTAAGAGTTATCTGCTTATTAAAGTAAAGCGATTTACAGATACATGTAATTGCAAACTAATTACCTACTCGTACTTTAGTATAAGTACCAATATTTCCCAAAATTGTAAAAAAATGTTTGACTACTAGAATTATTTGCTTTTTAAACAATACTAAGCAAAAAGTCAACATGATTTTTTTTAACATACAGGATTAATAAAAATACAATCGATTTCATTTAAGTATAAAAACTTGGATGATCAGCTAAAAACAACGGCATTATGTGGCGATGTTTCAAAAACTTTTCAATGGAACAAATTACCATTTAAGGGCATTTTCGAATAAAATAAATATAAAAGTTCACAAAAGTCATATATAAATTTTGCAATATAGATACTACAAACTATTGTAACGAAACTTTATTTATGAAACCAAGTCGAATATTTATTTATTTACACGCTAATTATTAATCACTTATTTCTAATTACGAATAGGTACTTAGTTGTTAACTTAAGAATTAATCAATTTATTTACACTAGAGGTTCACTAATTATTTTAATCACACTTAATATTTAATCACTAAAAAGTCTAACCGAATCAACGTTTAAGGTAATCACATTTAAACTTCGCGAACGCGTTAAACTGTAAAACTGTGAACTATGAACTGAACTCGCAATAATTGAGCGGCATTATTTATACAAGTCCGCATTTGCTCTCGAAAATTCTAGAAGGAACGGTAAGTCATCGCGCGCGGCTTTCTCGAAACTTCCGGCGGATGAGTCATACCCGCCTTAACAAATGCAATCTTTGTAACATTGCCCCCTCATTAAAACCAATTTCGTCTCGAAATTCATTAGCTATCGTTGGTAAACCATGTCCAAGATCGCGCAACGCTGTCCGCCGACAATCCACCGTTCCCGGAGTGGGGATACTTTTCGGGTTAAACCTGCAAACCAAGATTTGCACACCGGTTCCCTGGAATATCTCCTCCAGCATATTCCGGACCTTCCTCCACTCGAGACCATCTAAACCACAGCCAATTCTGGGCATTGCGATCTTCCTTATGCCACTCCATAACACTCTTCTTTTTAGATCAAGCAACGAATTCCACATTTCTCGATAATCAGGTTTTCCAGACGATAACTTCTTTGTCACCAAGTAGTAAATGAATCGTTCTTGATCCCTTAACCATAGCACTCTTCCGACACGTGGACCAAACTCTCGCAGCTTCTCTACTTGACCAAACTTCGCTTTGAAAACGGAAGCAATTCCACGGGACATGCGGAGATCGGCCGCCACACAATGAGCAAGTGAATATTCTGACGACAGAGTGAAGAGGTCTTGTTGTCTCTCAATGGTTACGCCGAATGAAGCCACTTTATTATCTCCATACATCCTCTGAAACTCTTCGTATGAGACTTCCTTCCTCTGTTCCGTTACTCTGCGTACACCATCCGCATGATTGTTCCCGTTATAACGTCCTAGTCTATTAAAATGGACAACTCTCGGCTTTCCATTTGGCATTTTACGAATACGATAAATGACATCGTTAATTCGTTTTACCACTTTGTATGGACCCTCCCAGTTATTCTGAAGCTTGGGGGACAAACCACGACGCTTTTGAGGGTTATAAAGCCAAACCAAATCTTCTTCTTGGTAACCCCCTTCTTGAGCTCGAACGTCATAATTTTGTTTCATTCGGTCGCTTGCACATTGAAGATTTGATCGTACTAGGTTATGAATGCTATCCATTTTCCTTCTTAAGCCGCTCACGTAGCCCTCGCCAGCCAAATCTTCACCAGGTTTACTACCAAAACTCAAATCACACGGCAAGCGGAGTTCTCGACCAAAAATGACGTTAGCAGGGGTTTGCTTAGTAGATTCATGGATGGATGATCGATACGCCAGAAGGAAGAAGTTGAGATGTTGGTCCCAGTCTCGTTGATTGGCAGATACCACTTTGGACAAATACCTGTTAACTGTTCTGTTCATTCTTTCGACCATTCCATCTGACTGTGGGTGTAAAGCCGTCGTTCTGGTCTTCTTGATGTCCATGACTTTGCAAACTTCCTGGAAAACAGCAGACTCAAAATTTCTTCCTTGGTCAGAATGTAATTCTAGTGGCACTCCAAAACGGCAAATCCAGTCATTAACCAATACTTCAGCTACAGTAACGGCCTCTTGGTTAGGCAAAGCGTAAGCTTCAACCCATTTGCTGAAGTAGTCCATCGCGACCAGGATGTATTTGTTGCCGCGTTCACTTTCAGGAAACGGACCAGCGATGTCAATTGCAATTCGCTCAAATGGACTCCCCACATTATACTGCTTCATTGGAGCTGTTGGTCGTCGATGCGGTCCCTTGCTAGCGGCACAGACGGTGCACTTCTTGCACCACTCATCTACATCTTTCTTGCAACCGACCCAATAAAATCTTTGGCGCAACTTTTCCAACGTCTTCTTCGATCCAAAGTGACCTCCACCAACTTCCTCGTGAAGTTGCTTCAATACTTCCGCGACCCTGCTTCTCGGAACCAGCAATTGCCTTTTCTGCTCTTGCCCATCGTCACTCTCCAGGATTCGTTTAAGAAGACCACCCTCCATCACCAAGGAATCCCATTGTGCCCAGTATGCCTTAACATTGGAGGAATGTCGCGCCACCTCTTGCCAATTTGGTCTATCTCCATTCTTCTTCCATTCCACAATCGGCTGTAGATCAGGATCCGCCTCTTGCTCTTGAGCAACGACAGCAGGTTGCCAAAAGTCATCCACCAAAGTAGTAGCACAAATTGACCCCATCTTTTCTTCTGCCCGATTACAATGGTTGCAATCTAACCCGCAAGGTCTCCGAGACAATGCATCTGCATTTCGATGACTGGTTCCTGCTCGGTGCTCAGTTCTGAAGTCGTACTCCTGAAGTCTCTCAATCCATCTTGCAATTTGACCCTCTGGACTCTTAAAGTTCAGTAACCATTTCAAAGCTGCATGGTCTGTTCTTAATAGGAATTTTCTCCCATACAAATATTTATAGAAATGCTCGATGGACTTCACCGCCGCCAGAAGTTCTCTTCTCGTCACACAATAATTACGCTCTGGTTTTGACAGAACCTTGCTGAAGTACCCAATCACTTTTTCCTGCCCATTTTGTTTCTGCGAAAGTACGCCTCCAATCGCAACATTGCTGGCGTCCGTATCCAATATAAATTCACCCTCGGCTTGAGGATAGCACAAAATCGGGGCACTGATCAGTCGCAACTTCAGCTCTTGAAACGCCGCTTCACATTCCTCGGTCCACATAAACGTTCTGCCATCTTCAGTGAGACGGGTTAGCGGTTTAGCGATGGTAGCAAATCCAGGCACATAGCGACGATAATAGGTGCACAGTCCAAGGAAGCTTCTGATTTGATGTTTATCTTTTGGAACTGGCCATTCACTTACGGCTTTGGTTTTCTCCGGATCAACGGCAACACCTTGGTCGGAAACGATATGTCCCAAATACTGGACAGCTTTCTCAAAAAGGTGACACTTCTTCGGGGAAAGCGTGAGATTGGCCGAGCGAAGCCTTTGGAATACCTCCTCGAGATTCTTCATGTGGTCTTCAAACGTCTCCCCTACCACAATTATGTCATCCAGGTATACCAGACACGTTTTCCACGATAATCCTTTCAATACGGACTCCATTAGCCGTTCAAAGGTGGCCGGAGCGTTGCATAAACCAAATGGCATTACTGTGAATTGCCATAATCCAGTTCCAATTGTGAATGCCGTTTTCTCACGATCTTCAGAAGCTACGCCCACTTGCCAATAACCACTCTTCAGATCAAGGGTAGAAAAGAACTTGGAGCCAGACAACGTATCCAAGGTGTCATCAATTCTCGGTAAAGGATAACTGTCTTTCTTGGTCACGTCATTAAGACGGCGATAATCTACACAAAATCGCGTCGACCCATCCTTCTTCTTCACTAATACCACCGGTGACGCCCAAGGACTGCTCGACGGCTCGATGACACCTTCAGATTCCATGTCTTGTATTATCTTCTCGGCTTCCTCTCGCTTGGCAAGTGGCAGCCTTCTAGGTGACTGTCGGATAGGCTGTGCACTCCCAGTATTGATTTTGTGCTGCACGAGATTAGTTTTTCCCTTGGAGCCATTCTTGCTTTCAAATACGTCTTGGAATCGAGCTATAAATTCTTTTACCCTCCTCTGCTGCTCCTTTGATAAGCGGGAATCCTTTGGCCAAAGTTGATTCAGAATTTGGGATGCACCGCTCTTATTAACCGTGTTTCCAGTGTCTACACCGCTAACTTGACGAATCACGCACGAAACACTTGAACATTCTCCAAGAACAGTGCCTTTCCGCAAAGTCACTGGATAATAGTTGACATTCATCACACGAACCGGAATTGTCTTTTTACATCGGAACACTTCTTTACCGACTAAAACACCGCGACCGACCATCTGTTCATCACTCGCGGGCTCGAGAAGCATAACACTGCCCTCAGTAAAGTCTCCGTCCAAACAACCCGCGACCATAACTTCGGTTCGGTCCTTTAGCACTGTGTCCTTGCACAAAATCACTCGCGATTCACACTCTTTTTGTGGATGGATCACCAGTTCCTCATTATTAACATGGATCACTCCTTGTTGTAGATCCATCCTAAAGCCATACTTCGTCAAGATGTCCATGCCCAAAATGAGTTCACTCTGAATCTCAGCTACCAGAACTTTTTCATTTATGCAAAAGTTTCCAAATGCAATATTCACAGTCACTTCTCCATAAATCTTCACAGCATCTCCAGTTGCTGTACGCAGTCCCCATCTGGTAGTTGAGAGTTCCTTCTTGACGACATTTGGTCCCACGATAGTTCTCGTAGCTCCAGTATCCACAAGCATCCTAACTGGTGAACCATCCACGAAAGCATCTACAACAATCGACTTTGGAGTTATGTTATTTAAAAAGGATATGCATGCTGTTAGGGCTCTATTATGAGAGGTCGACGTTTGCCCCTTGACGCCGACCTTTTCTAGTTTTCCTGCTGTTCCATTGAGGGACCTCTGCCATAGCCTCTCCTGATAGGCTTTTTACAGCGACTTCGGATATGGCCCACTTCACCACAATTCCAGCAGCGGACTTCCTTGTTGTTTTTCAAAAGATTCACGGTGCCTTCTAGCTTCTGGAACCTCTTCTCGATCATTTCGGTCATAGTTGCAGTTATTTTCTCTGCCAGCTGGTCAGCATTTTCCGATTCCACGGTTCTGACGTATCCATGCCCTTTAACTGCCTGTTTAGCCGCTTGCATCTCCAGCGCTTGAGCGAGCGCAGCTGTTAACGTCTTAGGACGGCTCAAGAACAAAGCCTGTTTTATTTCGGGATCACGCAATCCATCCGTGAACCTCTCTACTGCCCATTCTTGCAGTACAGAATCAGGTACATTATTGTACACGATTTGACTCAGACGGGCAACATCCGCCTCGTACTCTTGCAAACTTTCTCCAGACTTCTGACTCCTATTCCGGAGCTGCATCCTAAAAGCTCCTACCATATGAGCATGCCCGTACCTAGTCCCCAAACGTTCCACTATGTGGTCGTAGCTTTTACGTTGTGCAGGAGGGAGTGTCTGCAGAACATCCAGTGCCTCTCCGCGCAAGGCGACTGTCAATGCTACAGCCTTTTGGTCGTCGTTCCAGCCATTCGACACAGCAGCAGCGTCGAACTGGATGAAGTAGTTTTCCCAGGTTGTTTTCCCATCAAATGTAGGTGGCTTTACTGCTGCATCCAGTCGTCGAATTGTGGGCTCATGCACTTCACTGATTCTACTTACTTGTTCCTCACCGTTGGGCGCATCAGTCTCCATTATTTGATGCCTCTCGGTTTCAATATGTCGACTATCCAAGCGTCTCTCCAGTTCCCGGAACTTGTCGTAAAATTCTTCTTTTATTGCACCTATTTTATGTTCCAAAGCCACCGAATTTTCCAGAACTGCCTCGATTTTTCTATCGAATTTAAATTCTAATATTTCCGAATTTTCTTCCATTTTTCTCTCGATCGTTCTAGAGCTTTCGGCGAGTTCCTTTAATTCTTCCCTTAATGTCGTGGAATTGTCTTTTAATTCTTTTAATTCCTCCTTTAATGCCGTGGAACTTTCTTTTAATTCTTCCCCTAATGCCGTGGAACTTTCTTTTAATTCCTCCTTTAATGTTTTCTCGATGTTTTGGAATAATAATTCATTCTCGGACTGAAAGTAATAATTTTCCGGATCATTTCCATCATTGATTATTACTTCTTTTAATCGTTCCACAAGATCGAGTTTTACACCGGTAGTGTCTAATCCCCTGTCTTCCAACTCTACTTTCAATTCAGCAACCTTTAATTGACTTAGCTTCTTCATTTTAACCCCACACCTGACACCAATTGTAACGAAACTTTATTTATGAAACCAAGTCGAATATTTATTTATTTACACGCTAATTATTAATCACTTATTTCTAATTACGAATAGGTACTTAGTTGTTAACTTAAGAATTAATCAATTTATTTACACTAGAGGTTCACTAATTATTTTAATCACACTTAATATTTAATCACTAAAAAGTCTAACCGAATCAACGTTTAAGGTAATCACATTTAAACTTCGCGAACGCGTTAAACTGTAAAACTGTGAACTATGAACTGAACTCGCAATAATTGAGCGGCATTATTTATACAAGTCCGCATTTGCTCTCGAAAATTCTAGAAGGAACGGTAAGTCATCGCGCGCGGCTTTCTCGAAACTTCCGGCGGATGAGTCATACCCGCCTTAACAAATGCAATCTTTGTAACACTATTTTACTTTTTTACTCATAATATTTACATAACAAAGCCTTTAATATTTAAAGGAATTTTCGAATAAAATAAATATAAAAGTTCACAAAAGTCATAATATATAAATTTTGCAATATAGATACTACAAACTATTTGACTTTTCTACTCATAATATTTACATAACAAAGTCTTCATATAATCTGACATGAACGAAATGAAGGTATTATGAAAATGTTATCTAAATTCGGAAAAAATGTAAGAAAATTCAACAAGGCATATTGCAATCGGTTCTTTTCACAAATAAATCATCCGTGTAAGTATACGATAAAGCTGAAATGAAATATGTAACTGTACAATCAGATGAAAGCTCGCCTAAGGCTCGAAAAGAACGTAAGGAATCTACGAAAACCGCCATCACGTTAAAAATACCACTTTTCTCTACTTACAATATCGAATGTACCTTTTATATTTTATGCGACATAATTATTTAATAGTATCTTCTTAAAGGTATTTTCAATGCCACTAATGGTTAAGAAAAGTAATACTTACTTCATTTTCAAGCTGATTGTTCATTTTCGTGTGCCTTAAAATTTGCAGACAGTATGGTTACCGTGCTGATTGCATAAAGAAACTTTGTACTTTCATCCTTTGCAAAGTTACTAATGTGGTAAATTATTGGAAGACGCAGAATGTTTGCTATCGAGAATACAAACAATACAAATCCTTAAAATCCTTAAAGTTAATAACGTGACACTTAATGAGTAAAGTTTTGTAAATTAGTGAGAGTAACCCTTACCATTTCGGTATGTGTATTTCATTACTTTAAAGTTAATAAATAGCCTGAAAATAATCATTAATGGAATATTGACAGAAACAGTAGATATAATTAATTTGTGGCGACGGATAAAAAACAAGGGGAGTTCGAAATGAAATAACCAGCAAAAAGTCATCGAACATAATAAAATTTTATTTTTCAGTATGTGTGTAATCAGTTTTTTGTTATTGCTGTAATAATGCCGTGTTCGATAGTAACGTCTGAAGGATGTCTAGGACAACGGTTTCAGCGCCCTACTTATACTAGCAATTTAAGGTGAAAGTTTCTTTTTCCTTCGGCCTAAGAAAGGCCGCCACTTGGTATTTGCAAAAGGGTACGAAAATCGAACATAAGACGTGCAGCTGAAGGTAATCCTAAAAGCTTTGCTTTATGTTGAATTTGTTTTTACTTCTTTATTGTTCCTTATTGATGTATAAGACAAGACTAAATTTATTTCACTTTCGAAAGCAGTTGCTTTGATCGAGTAAATACCATTACGAAATTAGAATCCTTACATTTTCAAGCATAAAAGAGTTTTGGGAAAAAATATTTTGAATTTGAAATCTCAGTAAATTACCGCAAATTACACATATAAAATTTTAACAATTTATCTGTTATGGTTTGTTGGCCCTGATTAATTTGGCGCTGTAAAATGCACCTTTGTTTAGGGCATTGAAGGTGTAGGTAATCAGTATTACAGAACTGTAGGATTGGGACAGATTTTCTCCCACTTTCATTCTAAAAGATTGGTTGAAACTTAAAAGAGCAGAGACTTTGTCATTAAGTCGGACCTTTTTATGGACTTATGTACCAGACTGGAAAGTTATGGGGGGGGGGGGCTTGATTTAAGAAGAAAGTTATGTGTCTCGTTTTAATTGATTTTTGAATTGTAACATCAATAGTGCCTAGTTTATGTTACGATTCTTTAACTGAAGTTCAAAGATTCATAGATCGTATCAGCATATTCAGTACAATGACCAGTTAAAGTCTTCGCTAAGTATTTATAGTAGAATGGATAGAAGATAGAGATTGAAACCTTGTTTGACACCTCACAAGATTAAGTAACCAATTGTGTAAGGGTGTAGAAATTTGAATCTTGCGTCAAGTTGCGCAAGCCATGCGGACGGAGACTGTTAACACTTTCAGCTAATTGTGTTGAAATCTAATGGGGACATACGGCAAAATGTTTTAAAATATTGGTTATCGGTCCTTCCAGCCCCTCAAGAGATTTGTCCCACTGTAGAAATCACGACTACGGAAAATCGACGATATCCACCATCTACGTTTTCTATGGCAAGCCGTTTTACCATTTATTCATTGCAGTCGTTATATGTCATTTTAATTCAAATCTACTTCCATGTCAATTGAGATAATGAAAATTACGCTATTTTCGTTAAGAAGAATGCAATTTTCATTCTTAATTAAAATTTAAATACAAAAATTATTTCAAATTAAAATGAAAATGTTTTTGCTTTAAAGATTTTCTTTTAGCACATGTCATGATATTCTTATATCATATTAGTTTTCAGGACATATCTAATCCCAAAAATTCATTTTCTTGGGATATGATATCATTCTAACAATTTTTTATTGGAATGCATTCTTAGAGTTCGTTGAAATTCAATTTTAATTTTAATGTAGTTTATATTTCAACTATTAATAAAATCATTATTAGTTTCTTATGACATTATAGTGTACTTCCATTTTAATTTAAAAATTAAAATGTTTTCTTATGTCCTACAGTTGTAATATTAATTTCTATTGAACATGAATTGTTATGTCTTTTAACTTGTTGTTATGATAATTCTATTCGCATTCGTTATAACTTCCAATTTTAATTCTATTTGAATTTATTATGACATTGATGTATTTTCATTTTAATTTAAAAAGTAAAAATGTTCTAACGATATATTCATTTTAAAGTTTTATGAATCCGTATTGCCATTTGAGATTATCGTTTAGTGTTTTTCTTTCAATTCGATGTCTATTTCTAATTTCATTTCCATTTGACTTGAAGGTGTTGAGAACACTCATAGGAAATGTAAAAAAAATGAGCTAGCACCCTCTACATTGGAGAGGAAAAATAGATATGTGTCTAAGTTTTTGTTTTATGTTACCTAAGCTATGGCCTATGTAAGTACATATGTATAGAGTTTCTATTACTTGTTTTTAATATATCTTTTGGAGCTTGGTTTTAGATTTTAGGAAGTACTATCATTATTTAAGTAACATTATAAGTTGTACAACCGCGTTCGTGGTACAATTGCGCCACCTACAAGGTATTTTGGTCAGAAGTGTTTTAAAAATAAACAGTTAAACTGTTAAATCACAGATTTAGTGTACAGTAACTTTATACTAAACAGTATAGACAATGGGAGGGAGTCCGGCATCTTGTTTCCAAATTTGAATGGAGATATATGGAATACTATGATGAAATATGGATTTTCTTAGGTTTTTTAGGTAATTTAATAGATAAATTCAAGTTTGGTTAATGAAAAATATACTTTCGTTCAGGTAAATTTCTAAATTTAGCAATAGGTTTTATGTATTTTTTTTCGTAATTAGAATGAAAATATGTATTAAAATTTTAATTAAGAATAAAAATTGCATTCTTCTTAACGAAAATGGCGTAATTTTCATTATCCCAAGTGACATGGAAATAGAATTGAATTAAAATGACAGATTAACATCTAAAGTGACCAAGTGGTAAAACGGCTTGCTATAGCTTTCGAGGACGTCTTGGGCTTCCCTTTTTTCAATAATAAATGTATCAGTAGGTAACTAATTTGCGCTGACGACTATAACTTTGTCACGATCCATTTAAAAAATCTTGCACCTGTAGTCCGTCTGGACACAAACCAGACGAGTACAAGCTGAAGCTTGACAAGTTTCTAGATCATTGCGAGTGTCGCGAGCACAAGTAGGAGCAGTCTGGACGCACCTTAACACTAATATATTCGCTATGATTGGTGGCTTATAATGAAAACTTGTTACACTTAAAATCAATGAGCGATGAGAGGCTATATGCGACAGAAAAAAAGAGAACATGATCAAACAGATCCCTTGAAAGTCAAAGGGACCAAGAAAAGCTTTGGGGTTCATAATTCCAGTTCACAAAATGAAAACTGGACGTCTTACAGGTTTTTGGTTTTCATAGTCAATAGTCCCATTATTGACGCAAATGAAATTGTGGAGAATTATTTTGAGAAGCCCGCATTTCCTTTGAACGTTATCAAAAAATGTATAAACTCGTAGATTGCCCTTATTTGAGCTTGCAGTTTATCCAAGAGGCATATCTAAGCAAAGATGGAACGGTATTATTAAGTTAATTAAAGGCAATAATAACCTCCAATTATTGAGCTTAGCATGGTGATGGTAGTATTATTGACTTAACAAATACGTAAATTGTGTTTATATTATTCAAAATTTCTAGAAAAGGTCTGAAAGAACTTTAAAAATAACAAAACGAATATTGCATTTCTCTCACATCGCATTCGTAGAGCTCCAAATGGGCGTGGTATGTTTATACTGAAAATGAAGATAAATTGAGTATGTCAAAGAATCGTATTTGAAACGAAAACATGAGCCGTATATTTATCATTTACGTTTCAATATTGAAAATCGCATGTATACGTTTGACAATTTTCAATATGTAAATGAAGGTATACCCCAAGATATTTCCTGTTATAAGATTTACATCCAATTCTATGCCGAAAATCCACTTCTTCTAAACGTAGCCGTATTTGTTGACACATCCGAGAAGTTTACGACAACCATATCTTTCGACTCACGAAAACTTATTAAACATTTGGGTTACATTTGACCCGATTGCGCTCTGCCTACAAACTTTATCGTATTATCGCCTAGGCGCTATCCCTTTTCAACTATTAGATTTCAAACCGCATACAAGATTTATATAAATTTTAGAGATACAGATACAAAAATATTAAACGCCGTATTTAGTTGGAAAAATGTACAGAAATATATCATTAGAAGCTTCAGCAACGAAGTTAATTAAGTTTCTTTATATACTTAAACGCCCTTCATTGGTAACGCTAACTACAACCAAACGTTACAGTTTTATTAAATGCTTTGAATGGCGTAATTTAGTTTAAATAACGTTGTAAAGCAATTTCACGTTAATTTACTTAGAAAGTCTTGCGATATTGTTAAACATTTATAGGAAATGTTTGTCAAATCAAATACTTTACAGAGCAAACGGTTCCCTTTATAATGTTACCCTCTTTAAACGTATTAGTGTTAACTTCTAAATTGCCTACTTCCAAGAATAAATTATAAATGTGTTTATCAATGGCTTCTTATTTTATTAATCACGTTTCTAAGTTGTGTCAAAACTTGAGCACTTATACCTTAATTTATCACGTTTTCTGTAGTCCAGCGTTCTTGTTATACCATTGAATTTTTGAAACTTTATTTGAGAAGCCATTGCCACAGTTCCCGCAAAAATTGACAGTTAATAAATAACGGGCGGCAAATTGCCATCATGAGTTTCCGTAGGAAATTTGATTGAGATGATAATTATAATAATGATAATAATTCTAAAACCTAGATAACACACGTACCGTGGATCACGTTAGGATGTCGATGTACACAACACATAATACCATTGCACGATACAGAAGTCACTTTAGGTGACTGTTAGATTTATTTAAAAATATTTATTTTATTAGATAGAATAGAATTTGCTTTGATAGCGGCAGTTGATCGCCAACAATTGTCAACGCGACACGCTATAATAATTTTGGTCAATTACCAATCGTTAAATGTTTATGCAATAGTAAGTGCGACAAAGGGGTGATTTGTGCAAGCAATAGATCAACTTACAAGAAAGTCGAATCAATCCTCCGTTCCCTAATTTTTCCTTTTCCCACCCATAGCATCCCTGACGTCCCAGAAAGTAACATACCGAGTTCTACAACTTAAGTTTACATTGAGACGTTGATCGGTCTTTCTTGAAGTTAGATAAATTAATTCCAACCGTTGTTTTGTTCTGTAAACCAGGTCTCTAGGTTCACTACAGAATATGCAATCAATTTTAAGCAAATTTCAATAATATTTGGCATCACAGTAAAATACTATTCCGCAGGTCCGTTTCCTTGAAGAAGAATCACAATTTTGGACATTTTTCCGTAATGTTATGAGTTATCACTTCCCTGTCGATTTTTGGCCACGGAACTTCTTTAGGTGGAGAGAACTCGTATGTTTCTGTCCCTTCATTGGATTACTTTTCCATCCATAGTTTTAACCCAGTCTAAAAAAGTGTGTCATTCTTTTCAAAATTTTGTCCTATATTGCATCTCGTAAATGACACTTTCAATGTGTAAATGGAGAGAAAAGTCAATATTTTTTCTTTGGCAAATATTTGTTTTCTTGGCACTATATGAACCTCTCCAAAATATACCGGCAGATATTTTATTCGAGTTTATTATGTTACATATTATTAAAATTACAAAACCACTACCTCCCCATATCCCCCTTTGTGTGATCGAACCTTTCCACAATGGTTCCATATTATTCTTGGTCTGCTTATTATCAAACATCTATTCCTAATATGGATTGCTTCCAAAGTATTTGCATTGTAAAAGCAAGAAACAAGGATAAAGTTACGAGGCGCGACTGAAAACTATTGCACACTTGCTAATAACTCATGAAATTAACAAAGAAATGAAAGCTTTATTCGTTAGCTACGATATGGTCTATATCAGCTGTTAATTTAAAGTTTACAAAAATTTTTATGTTATCCCATTTAATGCATTCATTCAATTAATTCTGGCCCAAAATCGGGGTGTCCCATGTGGGGGTCCCCTTAAGTTATTTTATAAAATGTCATTAATCAATATTTTAACTCTTATTATACAAATTTCAACAAATATATATTTCTTTCCCCTTAGCTTATAATTTTAACTTGCAATGATGTACTGATTTTATTGAAAATCACCGCTCGATAATGGGATTATTTTATTTTATTTTTATTTTATTCTTCTTCTCAAACAGGCGATGCCCAGTTACATGAAAGAAACAATGCATACGTACAATAAATATTAAAAATGATTATGAAAAAACTCAATAATTGTTTGAACTTTCAATTTTTAACTTAATAAAATAAATGAATGAATAAATATGTCTGATTAGTCTAATCCCGAAACATGTAATCAACTTTAATTACAAACACATTCAATTAAAATTTGTTATGGAGAGGCAGTGAGTTTTGTCTACGTAATGGGCTGAAAGGACTACACAACACTTCCAACGTTTAATCCATTTCGACATGCCGTTTCATGAAGTATTCTTAATTTCGACTAGGAAAAATAAAAACTATCGCAGGGATTGAGATCCGGCGAGTATGGAGGGTGAACAAGAATTGCTTTACCGCATGAGACGACTTTCTTACATTATTTTGGCCCCGGCGCGGTGGGAGATACTCTATGATGTGCCTTTTCTTCTCAAGGTCACAATGATGAACCCAAAATTCATCACAGTCACAATGTTGAATATAAAAGCCTCATCTTCACACTGATAACGTTCAAACAGCTGCTCACAGACTTCCATTCGATTGCGTTAGCTCGTCCATAAGCCTACGCGGTATCCATCGGGTACAGATTTTTCAATAGGCGGAATGGTAAATGGCGAAATCTACTCGTTTCTTGGAAATTCCGAACGTATTGGCGATTGTTTGCTGGATGATTCGGCGATCACTTTCTTCGATGCGAACGCGATGCGCATCATCAGTTACTGAAACTGGCGTTCCATTACAAGATTCATCCGAAGTATCCAAATTACCGACCTAAATATTTTGAGATTTTATCTATTGACAGTCCTATCAAAAGTTTCAGGGCCTAGTGCAACGTGGTTAGTGTTAGTATAGATGCACAGGACCGTAGCTACACAATGGTACCAACAGTATCTCTCCACCTTTTTTGGTTTTTGAATTATAACGCAGTTCAGCCACGCCTCGTCTTTAGACGGTAGCTATTTTGCCAAATGAAATGATAAATGTAGGATACTTATGTCGGCTAATCCTGTTTGTCATCATGACTGTGTTCAGACGAAAACTAGAACTTTGAAAATCTCACTGCGCGCAAGGAATCGCAGCCTCCTAATGATAAGATCGAATGAAATCAAATTTAGTTACTTATTTATAAGACAACAAACAGTAAATGAAAGTATTTCGTTACAATATGCAGCATTTTGTAAAAAATTAATAAGACGTATTACAAGACAGTCATTAAAATGACAGCACGTTTCCATTTCAGTTCAACTTAATAAGGAAATCCAACTACCTAACATTGTATAATTTTTCATTTTACTTCAAGTGGGATCGTTTCTCATTGTACTGCATGGAAATGTGTTATAATCAAGCTTAATTGTAACAGTTTTCAGTGTCTCCAAGTCGTTTGCAATATTAAAATAGGTATATAAATCACTTTTGATCAAAATCCAAAGCGTCTTCACAGCGGTCGTTTTGAGCTGTTTTTATCAGCATTCTTTCATAACACGTTATTGAAAGAGTGTTCATAAGGAAGCTGTTTATCACTAATCAATACTCAACATTCTCAAAATTAAGGTTTTTCAGATATGTTTCCCCTAGAGTGTCACAGTACAGAAATTGCACAAAGCTTTTGTTGCGAAAATTGCTGAAACTACTTGGAAAAGAAAAAAAGAAATATATTCTTGTATAAACGGAAAATGTGGAATGTAAAGTTGTACATTCCCTTTAATAACCATATTATATTAAAGAATTCATCTTAAATTAAAGTTGGTTCAACTTATGCTGTAGATTTTTCAATAAGAGAATTTTAAATAATGTAATGTAAACTTTAAAAATTATAATATATTATTAGTAGACGTATAAGTTAAATATGGCGATGACCAAACTGAAGGAGTATTTTACGTTGAAAATGTGTGAAACGTACTTACGTGTTACGTGCGTAAATGGAGCACGTTGCTTAAAGGAAAAGCCGATGGAAAGCTTTCGGAAATCTAAGGCGAAATTATTTCGTTGTTATCGACGACCTTAATAGACGAAGAATTGCGCTCTCATGTTTTTAGGGTAATGAAAATAAGAGCTTCCTAGCGTAACGTAAAATGTAGGTAGTATTGTGTATTATGGGGTTTAGAAATAAACACATCGAAAGTGTTAAGACGAATAAATTCAATTGCAAATTTGTAAACGAAAATGAATGGAGCGTATCTAAATAATTCGAAAAGTTATTGGATAAATGTTATTGTCAACAAAAACAAACACGTAGTATTTTTTAAAGGAAGTCTAATACCTTTAACTCAATGACGAGGAAACTCAATTGTACTTTAGTTGTGTTTCGTTTCTCGTATAACTTTCCTACTTGATCCACAGAATATAGGTGAACTTTCGGCTATAAATCTAAAAGTAAATTACTTGGAAATCCTGATAAATTATATTGCTCTTAACGATTTGAACCAGACAAGTACCAATGTTAACAATCATTAAAACTTCTAAACGAGTTTATTTTATAAATTATTAATAACGAGCTTGTAATATTACATGTTTTCTCTCCCGCATGACTAACTTTAGAAATAAAATTGGGAATAACGAGGAAACTCATTTTATAGTATTTGGTTACATTATGCTTTGTACGAAAATGGTATTATGGTTATTTTCAGTTAAGTATATTTAGTAAATTCAATTTCGGTTCAATAAAATTTCCTTTTGAAACATCTTATGACATGTTATATAGGGAAATAGTCAATTTGAAAGTAGTCTTAAATTCGATTATGGTATCTATCTACATTTTGAACGGAGAAGCATAATACGATTTTCTAACATAAAAGCGTTATTTCAAAATGTAAAATTTTTTACTCAACTCTGCGGTTTCAATTGAAAATTCAATTACCTGTAATTTATTGATGGGTAGCAGCAGTACGAGATCGGCTTTCATTTAAACGTCAGTTTTACTCCACTTTTCAACGAGTTAAATTACAAAACTTTCTAAGAAGGTATACATTTCGAAGGAGGAACGCAACTGTTGATATTCCCACCGAAAATGAATTACCGCAAAATGTGATCGATGTTTTATAAACTCAGTAAAAAGTGTAGTAACTTCGTTTAATCCCTCGGAGGATACTCAACTAACTTTACGTGATGATGTTACCGAAATTGATGATTAGGGGAAAGTGGGTGAAGATGTCCCACCTTAGAAAAATCCATTGTATTATAATAAAATAGTTTCTTACTACTGACTTGAGCATGATGAACATTTAATGAGGAAGCTGTTGCACCTTCTGTTTTTGTGTATGATATGGATTAAACGACTATTCTTTTTCTTTTGCCCATCTTATTGGTGAAATCCCCCAGGTGAGATAAATAACAAAATCTGATCTAAAATACGCGAAAAGAAATATATAAAATAGAAAAAAAACATGTTTTTGAAATAAAAACTTTCTACACAAAGTAAAGTATTATTTTATTAAATCTTCTCTGTTCATGCTTTTGGCACGAGTAAGGCCAGACCTTCCACTTTTTTTCGAATAGAAGTTCTGGCCACCTTCCATGAAGGATCAGAACCAGTGCATACAAACATCTTCCTCTTGTGAACGTTTTGGTACAAATATGTCTTCTTTTCCAATGAATTTAGCAAAATTGAAAGCAATACAGTACACCACTTTTGGCGAAGGCAAATCCTGCCTTCTGCAAGCGTTGAATAATGTTTTGTTCTATGCATAACCTCAATTAACATACGTGCTTGCTGTAACAGTAGGTAATATACTCCCTGTATACTTGAGCCCCCGTATTATTTACATGTTTTCGGTCGATATTATAGATTCACCCTTTGTCGCGTTTGCGCTCTCCACTCCTTGCCGTTTTGGATGTGGTGATTTACATCTCATTGTAGGGCACATGTTCATGATGTGCTCCAATGACTATTTTCCAATAATTTTGATTAGTCTTCAGTTTCCATGACGTTTAGATCCCCGTAAGTATTTCGCTGTCTCCCGTTTACTAATTAACCTTACTTGGCCTCGTCACAATTTAATTAATTAATTTTTGCATTCAATCAATTTTTACAATTACCTTTCGACACTCTGTGATTATGGACCGGACAAGGATTTTATTACCAATTTAACTTCACTTTTCATTTCATCTTCGCCCCATCAACGGTTAATCAATCTTTCACCATTTATAAATTGTTATGTAGTCAGCATTTTTAGACTTTAACTAGCTTTAGTGCTTAACTTTGTACTTTTTAGCCTGATGATGATATCTATGATGTCGAAACATGTAGTTCATAATTAATTTAATCTTCAATTTAAACTTCAATTTCAATCGAACTTAATTAAATAATTTATGGGAAATTTCCCTTTTCCTAAAATCCTTAGATTAACTGTGGGCATATTCAATTCCATACCGTAATGCAACGAAATATCAACGTTGTATAATTCTTATTGGCCAACTGCTACGTGAACACTTTTGCTTTGACAGATAGAAACTTTAGTTATAACCCGTGCAGTGAGAGGGAGGAGGGAGAAACTTTAAACCGTAAAGACTCCAAAGGCGTGTGTGGAGTACCATGTAACAATATCTCCCTTGCCTTGTTTTACACGACCCTCACACTTTCAACACAAAACCTCGCGGCGAATCTTGCATCACTATTTCAACATTCATTCGAACACAGTTCTTTAAAGATTACATCACTAGAAGCTTTCGGAAAACCATGTTAAACTAGGCATCACGTAGTTCTATGTACCTACCTTAATTACTTTGCTCATTAGCACCCCCCAGAATTTTGTCAGAACACCTCGCCAACTCAAAAATAAAGACAATTAAACAATCCTATTATAATAATTACAAGTAAATCCACTGAATTATTTAATTTAAATATTTTCCAACGAGTTTTAGGTCATATATTAGAATGAAACGAGATTAATTAAGTTACAACGTTAATGAAATCTATGTTGTAATTGATTTTATAAGAAATGAGAAAATCTAATTAACCCTCTTTCCTCGAAAGCGCATTGTTTGCTCATGAAATACATACAAGGCTACAATAAATACTATTGCTACAACTATAGCTATTTAAATAAAAAACGTAAGTTTAGTTTTATTAAAGTTTGAATTTTACTTCCGTATCAGATATTTGTGAAATAATTAGATTACTTGCCCAATTTTAATGGTAGAAGTTTTAAAAGCTGCCTTGTTGGAATTTTTAATTTACCTCACAGTAACCATTGACCCCATGAAAAAAAGCTTTTTTTTTAAACATTTATACCTTTCAAAGCTTTTCAATTTACCTAATATGAAATAGTAAATAGTCTCGTAAATTATATCACTTGAAAGTAATTAACCAGCCGTTAACGTTTGTGAGCGTCTACTTATTATAAACCAACGTTCTAATACAGAATGAATTACCGTCGCTTCATGTTATTATTTAATTAATGAAGTCGTGCCAGGAGGCATAACAATAAGAACCGCAATTCTACCGAGAATAGCATGTGAACGACTAGTAATTTTACTAAGGTTATAATTTCTATCCATAAAAAGGACCGTATAATTCCATTTTATGATTGGTAATGAATATGCGATTTGATAGCAAACGTTTTCGAGTATTAGATTCTTTTTTTTACAATAAAATTGATTTTATTACAATAGGTACCTACCTACCTATATGTTGGTTAATGGAACATGGTGCAAAACAACTACATTATTTTATGTTATATGTCTAAACAAAATGTCATTATGTGAGAATCGACTTTGATTTTTGCATGAAATCGTGGACTTTTAATTATTCCCATATCATTACTCTGTGTTTTATTCCAGAGAGTGGCGTTTGAAAGATGAAGTGAGACCTAAATTACCTATGGTGGTGCTGAACATAACAAATTCTCTTAAAAAACAGTTAACAAACATGTAATATCAGATTTTCATCTCGTCCCATAATCGCTGCTTTTAGAGTTTCGTTCATAGATTATTTAACCCCTCTCATAATCTAATTTTGACAAAGAACTTAAAATTATTTTTCATTCATCTCATATCTCAAACATTTCATCAATTGCCCTTTGATAAATTTCTAGTCACCGGTTAATATTTGAAGATACCTACATTAATTTTTTTGGTAACAAATTAGCCATTGGTTTACGCAATAAAATGCGCCTCTCCCCGCAAATTTCTTATACAGGGTGAGTTTTTTTTCATTATTTGTATGGGGATCTCGGAAACCATAAGAGTTACACATTTTCTTAAATGGGGAAAGATTTGCTTCTTTGGAAGACTAATCCAGATACGCTTTTGTTGATTTAAAAAAATGCATGGCTTACTAGATATTTGTAAAAAAGTAAAATTCTCCAAAATCGTTTCAGCCCTTTAATTCTTTTATTTCTAAAGATAGATAAAAATTGTTCAAATACAATTTGTAGATAATTTTGTGCCGAATAACGTCACCGTACTAGTTTTTTAATTTTCCTTAGCATTTTGAGGTTATGAAGCAAAGTTGAATTTTTTTAAATGGAAACAATAGTTGGCTATGACGTATTTTAATAGTGCATTTTTTTCTGATTGTAATGATGTAAGGGTTGTATCACTTATTTTGATAAATTAAGGCACAATACACGTTTTCCTATTATTAGGTCTACCAAAAATCACATCCTGCCATGGAAAACAAAAGAAATTTACAGTAAAGTGTTCGAAATGTACACAATTATTATCGACACACCTTTAGACTTTTTTGTATTTGGAGGAATAAAAGATGCAGGAGCTGCAGGAAGTTGTTATTAATGCGTTTAGCAGATTAGATGTGAATGGGCGTAAAATTGGGAACGCTGCTAACTCCATGTTGAAAAGGTGTCACAATGTGAATCGATAATAATTTCTTTTGTTTTCCATGGCAGGATATGATTTTTTGTAAACCTAATAATAGGAAAACGTGTATTGTGCCTTAATTTATCAAAATAAGTGATACAACCCTTACATCATTACAATCAGAAAAAAATGCACTATTAAAATACGTCATAGCCAACTATTGTTTCCATTTAAAAAAATTCAACTTTGCTTCATAACCTCAAAATGCTAAAGAAAATTAAAAAACTAGTACGGTGACGCTATTCGGCACAAAATTATCTACAAATTGTATTTGAACAATTTTTATCTATCTTTAGAAATAAACGAATTAAAGGGCTGAAACGATTTTGGAGAATTCTTACTTTTTTACAAATATCTAGTAAGCCATGCATTTTTTTAAATCGACAAAAGCGTATCTGGATTAGTCTTCCAAAGAAGCAAATCTTTCCCCATTTAAGCAAATGTGTAACTCTTATGGTTTCCGAGATCCCCATACAAAATATAATGAAAAAAAACTCACCCTGTATAAGGATACATGGTTTCAAATTTTGTTCATTAATGACATTAATACACGTAAACGTTTTTGAAGGAATTCTCAATTTTGTGTTAGTATATTTACAATTAAAAAAAAAGGCAATCTATGCGTGATCTAATTTTATCTAATAAGATTGTGAAAGTTAAGACTAACTCTAAGTACTTAATCTATTTCCTGAATTGTTAATGAGATGCTAATTGTATATGTACTGAGTTAGTAAATAAATTTGAACAGAACATCATAATCAAAAGCTTGCAACTATTAATTATTGTAATTAAATGTCTGTAGAAGTTAAATTTCAGCGACCTACCCCACTGTATTGAGGATATACGACAATCTTCCACACTACCTCATCAATCACAGTCGCATATTGTGAAACTTCACAAAATATTTCTTGCTTACTATTCAACTTGTTAGGGAGTATTTCATTCAATTAATTGACATGTATACACATTTCTCACGTTTTAATTGTCAGCGCGTAATGCAGATGGAGAAATAGAGCAGCTAAGTAAATATAAATCTAATTTACTGCATAAACATCTCGCGATGTGGAAATCGTAAGTAAATTAATCGTTTCATACAATTTATAGATTTTCTAATTCGAAGAGGGAATTAGATTGGACGAGATGGGTTTATATAAACTAAATTAATTGACTCTATTATAAGTTAAATGCAGGTCTCTTCTGATATTATAGTGCATATTAATATCATCGAGAAAACATATTTTACTGCAAGTTGCATTTAGAGGTAACTTATTCACATAAGACCAGTGGACCAAATTTTATGTACGATAGGTTACAGGGACAATCTTAATATAATGATCAGCATGAACTAACACAAATTATTTAACAATACGGTTGTTAATGTATATATTGAACAACAATGGTCCAAGGTTGGATCCTTATAGTTTTTACACTTCTTAACAAAATTAGGAGATCACTTAATCCTACGAACCTTACCCCTCATTTAGCACCCCCTAACCCTCCCCTATACCGTTCCCTTCCGTTTGTCCCGAACCTTTCCCATAAGTTACAGAACATTTTTAAGAACTATAATATCCAAATCTCGTTCTCCACTACCCATTCACTCAGCACAGCCCTCGTTCACAACACGGATTCTATTCCCATTTTGGAAAAATTGGGTATCTACCAACTCTCCTGCCAATCGTGCCCCTCCTTTTACATAGGACAAACTGGTCGTTCTTTCTCAATCCGCCTGAAGGAGCATCTGAAGGCCATAAAAACTAACAACTTCTCCCACAAATCAGCCTTTGCCGACCATATCCTATCCACTGGGCATAATTTTAATCCTAATCTGGACTACCAAATCCTTCACCTTTGTACTAAAGGTTCCCTCCTTAATGTTTTAGAATCTGTAGAAATCACTAAGCACAAATGTAATACAAACTTGGTCAATGAGATCACAGACCTTGGGAATAATCTCATTAGTTATAAATTTATAAGTTCTAATTAGTTGTACTTAGCCTTTCTTCTGATCACCCCCCCCCCCCCCCCCCCCCCCGTATACAATTTTTCTCTCTTACCTGTTTATCATTGTTAGACCTTGTGAGTGGCGCCATCTTTTGTTCTTGTTATAACCAAAACTTGCCGTGGTTGTTTCTGTAATGGCGGTTTCGTTCACACGTTCGCCAGTCATATCATACAAATTTAAATATAAATGTTAATGTAAAACAACGTTGGCCCTTTTGGCCTTGTTATTAATAATGTGTTACCTATTAATAGTTTTTTACCTAATGTAGGTACTAAGTTTTGTTTAAATTTAATAATGTCCCCTTAAGGTAAGTGGGTTTTGAAAACCACATGTTCTACTACTAATTTTGTTAATTTTTAGACTTCATCAATTTGGTTAATATTTTTTCGTCACATCAATGTATTACTTGATAATCAGACCAGTGGGCCTCGAATCATGTCGTAACTTTAATTACTTCGTATCTTTAAATAATTCATTTTCATTAATTTAATTGTCATGGTTTTTATCCAAATTTGTTTTACTCTTCTGATTAAGTTGGTGTGCACCTACGTTATTATAAAAATACGAGGTAGCCAATTACCACTTAGTCATTTTACTTCAATTTTACCACTAGTTTTTGCCAATTGGCTAGTGTTTCAGTACGTCAGTAGTTACCTAAAAAACATAAAAGAACATAACCTGTCACTTCATTTTCATCTAAGTTTGCATTAAATTACATGTCTAAGAGGAGGTTGTGAGTTGTTTGATTTATTACAATTTACCCCCTTTGTGCCTTTCGACCTTCATTATGGATATTCTGCTACTAAGATACTAACGGGAAACGTTTGATTTGTAGAACAAATTATTAAGTTAATCTCAAAGTTCAAAGACGCATGATACGTATCAGCATTAACAAAAGTAAGTTCCCAATTTCCAAAATTCTGTGCTCTATGTTTATAGTCCAGTAACCTTGTCGCCTGAAAGGGGTGGTACCTTGCGTTAAATCCGGTAGTTCTG
This sequence comes from Pyrocoelia pectoralis, assembly GCA_036250285.1. Taxonomy (NCBI): domain Eukaryota; kingdom Metazoa; phylum Arthropoda; class Insecta; order Coleoptera; family Lampyridae; genus Pyrocoelia; species Pyrocoelia pectoralis. The sequence goes on from CM070078.1 coordinate 42,086,533, forward strand.
ATTTTTTGCTAACTTATTTATGATGTTGGCCCAATGAATAATCCAAGTTTGAGACCTCGAGCGCCGAACGCAACTTTGTCATTAATCGAAAAAACCGCAACATTTTCGACTTTATTTCAATTTTTGGCGATTTTAAGCCTAAAGGACTAGTTTTTCGATAATACCTACGCAGTACGTTTTTAAAGTAGACTAAATTGTCTACAATATAAGATGAAAACTGTCTCTATAGACCCAATAGTTTCCGAGATAAAGCTTTTCAAAGTTTCTCATTTTTGTCGAACTTCGCAATTTTTAGAAATATTTTAGGCGCCACTCAAGTAACACAGGCGGGCTCTATTAGAGGTTCCTAGAACTACACAGGTACAGGCGTGGTTGGGAGTCACACTGTACCCTCTCCCTGGGGGTGGATATCGAAGTCAAAAGAACTCTGCCCCAAAATGATATCCAGAGGCGCTGCCCCACAAACACCTCTTGTGGATGATTTCTTGCGGTTGCAAGAGGGGTTGTAGGAACGAGTGCAGCTGCAGGAAGACAGGGATGACAAGCTTATCAGCATGGACGAAGTGGGGGGGGGGGGGCTTGGGGGGCTAAGCACTTCCAAACTTCAATTTAGCCCCTCTAGCTTACCGTGACATCTTAAAAAACTATAGACGTTATACAAATATACAGACCTCTTCTCATATTATCTGTGGGGCTTGACCCCCCCCCCCCCCCCGATCTGTTCACCTAACTTCGCCCATTCTCATCAGTCTGCAGGCACTGCAGCGGGGCCTCCTTGACAACGTACCGGATATTGCAGTAGAAATAGACTTCGATTCCCCAGAAGGCGGCGATCTGTCCGATGTCGACATGGAGGTTGTCTTGTGGGCACAAGACATCGACGATACATCGCGATCCCCTGATAGGGACATGCCATCACGATACGATGATCCACATACGGACGAACCTCAACCAGGCCCTTCCAAGAAGGCAAAATTAACTTAATTTTAACATCCCACCATAAAACGTACAGAGCTTCGATAATATAACAGGGGTATATTTCAGAAATATGAAAAATGTAAAAGATGGGGAGGGCGGAGTCTGCGTACTCCTCAAACCTCTTTAGAATACACAACAATATAATCGAGGGTGGGGACCCGAAGAAATAGGATCAAAATTCGTTCAGAACAAGAAATTATTGCTAAAAATTGCAAAGTTCGACAAAAATGAGAAACGTTGAAAAGCTTTATCTCGGAAACTATTGGGTCTACAGAGACAGTTTTCGTCTCATATTGTAGACAATTTAGTCTACTTTAAAAAGTTACTGCTTAGGTATTATCGAAAAACTAGTCCTTTAGGCTTAAAATCGCCAAAAACTGAAATAAAGTCGAAAATGTTGCGGTTTTTTCGATTTATGGCATGGTTGCGTTCGGCGCTCGAGGTCTCAAACTTGGATTATTCATTGGGCCAACATCATAAATAAGTCAGCAAAAAATCAGAACTACCGGATTTGACGCAAGGTCTGAAGTATAAGGTTACTGGACTATTAAGATATTATTAATTTGTTTCAAATTCAAATAAACACACGCTGCTCATTAACGTGATTAGCTAAAAACTCCAGGGAAAATCCCTATATCTTATACTAAGAACACGCGGCGTTCATAACTGCACTTGCATCCTAAAATGTCAATTAGAGGTGAAATTTCTAAGATGACATCATTGCCGAAGGTCAGCGCTGTAATCTTCGTCATCGGGGCGATTGTACTACCAGTTCTCCCTGAATTGAGGTGGCTGAGCAGTTCATTCATTATGATGTTAAACATAATCGGAGATAACGGGTCGCCCTGGTTAACACCGTTCCGATGGAGATGGTGCCACTTTGCTCCGAACTCACCGAGATGGTCGTGGTGATATTCTTAAGAGTACCCATAATGTAATCAGTCAGCCGCTCGCTGACGCGGTGCCTTCTTAAGGGGCATTCCATAGAAAAGTGCGCGACGGTGTCGAATGGCTTCCGGACGTCCAATTAGGCGACTATGACTTGCCCTTCAATGCACGTGCCCGGATGTAACCCTCAAGCTCTAGGGTATTGGACAGGAGCCCCTTTGGATGGATAAAGCCGCGCTGGTGGTTGTCCAAGTGCTTCGCACTGGAAAGACGCTTGGCAAGAATGCGATGAATCAAGCGGTTGTAGTGCTGAACCAATGGTGATGGGTCACCAATTACTGGGGTTCTCCCGGTTATCGTTCTTTGGCAGTATGACAGCCCTTGAGACAGCCCATGGGGTTAGTGTATACCTGCGTACTTCCGAGATGGTAATGCCTACAATTTCTTGTGCGGTGTTTGAAACGACTCACCTTGACGAATTCCTTTTTGATAATTTCTCGCAATAATTTATTTTAATATTATTATACATTTAATGTTTTATTATATTGTCAATCGCAGTCAAAAGGGAACTATGCTTACTGTGATTTCAATATTTTTGCCTCCGTTGTGGTTGGAATCATGTTTAAAGATAAAATAAAGAAAAAAGAAAGTGGTAGAAATGTTTGAGGAAGTGTAGTATCGATGTGAGAATTGTAAACAACCACAAAGGGCGCCCTTAGCAATAACACCTAAGTTATCTACATGACGCGCGCCTTTAAATTTAGAAAGTTTATAGTCTGGTGAGAATTGAAAAAAAAAGAGTAAATCTAAGTCGCAAAATTTTAAATATGAATGTTAAATTCCCACGAAACGTTTTAATTTCTAAAAGAAAAATTGTGCAAAAGGACCTTATTACAATATGAACAGGAAATTCGTCCTATGTCTTTGGTCAAATCCATTGGCAATGGAATGGAAGTGTTACTAAAAAGGGACGTCGACGCCATAAGAGAACAGTTCCGGTAGACGCTTCGTCCTAATACAATCCTAAGATCAATTTCCCAGTGTATCATCCTGAAGTTTATCTACTTCTTATTGGTGGACGCATTTATCACGTGCACATAATTTTCTAACAAAAGTACAAATTCAAACATACATAAGATTTATTCCGGTTGGGTTCGACGCTAAGTGGCCGATTCCAAAGCCGACTTAACCCCCAAAACCTACACAGCCGCTAGGATCTTACTTCAAAAGAAAAAGTCAAATCAAGTAAAGTAAGTCATAATCTGCAGTAATTCCTTTTATACACCCTCTGTTAGGAACTAAAATACCTAGACTGTTCACCCCACGGGGATATTAAATTCATTTTTTCTCAAAACCTTAAAAAAATGCTTCGCTTTTTAAACGTTTTTCCTATCATAAAAGAAGCGACGCGACGTATTGTTTTTCAAATATTTAATTAAAATTACTTGTTTAACAATGAAACGAGTTGAATGTTTCTTAATTAAATAGTGTTCATTTAATTGTAACGATTTCTACAATTACAAAGGAACAAGATAGAACACGTAATAGAAAATTATATAGCCTTACATCGTTATTCAAAGTTCGTGCCACTAACCTTACGTTCGAGTCTGCTTGAAATGTATGATAAGAAGTTGGTCTAACTTTAGATGCTATTACCGAAACATGTTTCCTTTCGGCCTAATATAAATCAGTTATAATTCGAGTAAAACTAACCGTTTTATACTCTATGTACCGATGTACGGTAACAAATTGTGATGTTAGCCACAAACAGTACAATTATTGGATTCGCATTTCATATGAGGTCGTTGTAGGCTATTCGTTTTAAAGCGAAAGCTCGAAAATAAGCGAACCCTTAATGATATTACATGAGCTTTAACGTTAACTGAAAAGCCACCCCAGAGTTAAATTTGGGACATTATAAAATGATGTGACGCGAATAACAATGTGAGTATTTTAAAGTTGATTCCACCCTACAGAATTATGCAAATTTTACTATAAATAAAGATATGCCTTTTCTACGCAATTTTGGTTTATTCGGATGGGTAGACATTGAAGTGTGTAACAGTGATACAAAATTTATTAAATTGAAAAATATGATGGTATCGATTGGTATCGTGCTCGAAAATACAGAGCGCAAACAACTCTTTAAAAGCACCAAGAAGTGGGGAAGTGATATGACTGAAGCTACTAAATACAAGGGATCAAGGAAGAATGACGCGGACAAAAACTTTCTATTTACAGATTACCATCTTTAAAAGGCTACTTAATTCAAAGAATTTTCTACTGTCAGTATCACTGAAAAGGAAAGAACGATTAATTCCCTTTTGTTTAAGTTTGAAAAAATTTCGTTACGTTGTTCCATTTATTCAGTAGCACAGTTGATGTTAAAGTTCATTAACAAAGATAAAATAAGTACATAGAAACAAATTTATGGTAATGGTGACTTTAATTAATGTTACAAGTTACTAACAGGAAACCTTATAATGCAGCTTATCTGGACGTAATTTGAATTTTGTAACGATAACAATTTACCATTATGAAAGCATTTAATGACAATCATAACTATTCTAAACAACACACACTTATTGATAAATAACACTAAGTAAGAATCCATAACGTACATCTCTACATATAAATAGGTGATTTGAATTAAAATTAAAACTATTATTTTTTATCAAAACACTACTAGGTACAACTTATTTCTGCTGTAGAAATTTCTGTTACTGCTATTAACAAAAGGTAGGATGGCTCTTCTAATTATTATTGACGTAACTTTTTTGCTATTGTGATAAACTGACTTCTACTCGTTAGTTCTCTTTACTTCTTGTTCCACAACTTAGGGCACAAAGTATTGCATAAACAATAAGAGAACTTTATATCATTTTATTGAAGTTAGTCGTACAATTATTTTAATTATTGAATTTTATTCGATAAGCGTTTAATTGTAATGTTTTAAACATTGACTTTACTTCCAGGTAGAATTCAATGAGCAAACCTGCTCTAGATTAAAGTTCTTGTATATTTTTTGGAATTCAGTAATTATTGTGTTTTGCAATTTTTATTCTCATCACTACCTGAACTACGAATAATTTCTGTAAGTCTTAATTAATTCCTTGTGTTTTATTCGTAATTGTGCAGCTCGTGCTACGTGCTACAAAGTTCTTCACATCTGCAGACATTGTATAGTATACCAAAAATCAATGAAATCTTTCTTCAAGATATTTTGTTAATTGTAGCTTACCATTCGATAATAAATGGTCTTCCTCTTCTGCTTCAGCAGGTAATTTTATAATACCGGCAGTTTAAACATGTAATATCTTCGAGGCTGGAGAATATACAGGAACGTTACTGAGGGTGGGTGCTGGGGATGGAAAGAGAGATGCCAAGCTATATCGTGAAGGAGGAGGTAAAAGTACATAAGATAAGGGCGAAGGCGGGAAGAAGAGCGGTTAAATACGAAGAAAAAATAGAGGAAATAGTAGAATGCCGGAGAGTGGTGAAAGAAGAGGAGATAGAATACGGACAAGAGCCAGGGAAACATATTATAGGAGGAACGAGTACGCAACCGAAGAGGTGGCAATAATGAGAGAAGCAGAAGAGGAGATAGGCGACGTACAATGAGATATGAAAGAATAAAGACAGAAAATAGACCGAGGTCCGAGATACTTAGAAGGCCGAAAGAACAAAGGATTGAAGACAAGGTGGAAACGACGAGAGGGGAAATGGGAGATTGGCGAGTAGTGGGAGACCATTCCACATGCTGAGGGAATGCAGACAGCTCGTCACGTGAGGTCAGAACTAGCCTATGTCCATTTTGGTGAAAAATGAGCTTATGTCACCTGTACATTCATATAAGGGCTTGCTATGTTGTGACAAAACATCCTAAGTCCACGTGAGTCATACAGAAAATTATGTAGTTGAAGCGGTATTAACTTAAGTTTCAAAGGAATATTTTAGTAAATGCAGAATTATCCTATGTGTGACATAGGATACTTTCCTATTCAGGATATGCATATGCACACAATAATCTTTTATTTTTTTTGTTTAATTAAGTGGAGTTAGGATAATTAGTGGTTTGAACCTATAAACTTTCTATAGGCTCTCCTGAAAAGTTAAGAATTTGGACTTAGGTTAGTTCTGACCTCACGTGACGAGCTGATAGAAGAATGGCAAGCACTGGCGGAGGATGGGCAGGGCGCAGAATGGATGGAAAAAGTATGGAGAAATAGAGAAAAGATAACGGGGAAGAGATAAGAAGAGGCAAAAGGATCGAGATAAGAAATAGAAATAAGGACAAACATGGAATTTCTTGGACCAAAGGGGGGATGATGACATTTTCGATTTACATATATGAAAGATGCAACATCTTTTAGCAATTTTTGTCACATCTTTCAGCATATAGTATAGCTACCTATAGTTCGCACTTTTGTACTAACCTCTTGATGTTTTGCCAACAAATTGCTGTGGTTTCATGAAGTATATGCTGTGGAATACCGTTTGTTTCGGAAAATTAGATGGACCTTCTTCTCTTGCAATACAACTCAACCATATCATAAAAACTTTCATTATATGGTATCTTCACATACGATTTTCTGTTACTTTTTACGGTATAAAATGAAATCTTTGACACCACTGCTGCTTCTACTTTTTCCACGAAAGTCGAAGGTAAACAGAAACGTCGAGTAAACCAGGAACTCAACGAAATCCATCAAGAAGCAGGTATAAATATGGTCATAATGGTTCCAAGAATACATATAATGCATGGGACGTGAAATGGGAATAACACAGCGGCAGATTTTAGAGTATGTATCAGAGTCAGAAGATGAACTTTTATTGGTCTTCAATCAATGAAGATTATCTTTCAATATATTCAAGATGCCATTGGCTTGTTGAGGCTTTGATGCGATAGATCATAAATGAAACGAATGGAGCATGGTAAAAATCATTCCAAATGAGGTCATGATTTTTCTCGCTGGTTTTCAGACCATCGGCGCCAAAACCAGCGGGAAAAATTCGTTCTTCAATGAACAATAAATGTTAGAACGATATTCTTCATTTCAAAATCTCTGTCAAAGGGTTTTCCCTGACGCCCGGTTCTCGAATTATTATTATTATGGAATATTTACTCACAAAACCTCCTCCATATTTGTTTCTTTTATATAATTGAAGTTTTAGGGACTGGTTTTGATCAAACTGGACACCTTCAGGTTTAAATTGATGAATTTTTTTACAATGTATGTATTATTTATTTGTCTTAATTACAATTTAGACAAAAGATTCTTATTTCTACTAAAAATCTAGGTACATTTACAAAAAATATAAACTTCCCACTCTTGTCCTCTTCTTTATTTATTTATTTATTTATTCAACGTAGCCTAAGGCTAATTTACCACTCTCACATGCTCAACAATAAACATGCAATACAAAATATGAAATATAAAACATAAAACATAAAACATAAAACATCTCTTCCTAGCCAACTCGCTCCGCAAACCTCTTTTTCAATTTACGCTTAAATGCATCGACGCTCCCAGTTCTTTTAATATCTGGTGGTAGCTCATTATACATTACCACCCCTTTATCGAAGATAGAGTTTTTGGTGCTTTTTAAATTCATGCCCTCTACGTAAAACTGGTCCCTATTTCTCGTAGCGTAACTATGCACCTCTGTTATCCTCTTTATAAATATATTCAAATATTCTGGCAACTGTCCCTTGTCTATCTTATAAATAAAAACTAATACATCGAATAAAATTTGATCCTTAACGCTTAACAAGTCTAGTTTTCTTAACATATCCATAATTCTTGTGTATGGCTTTGCATTTAATATTGCTCTCAAACCACGATTCCATACTACTTCTAACTTATCCATTACATATGTATTTACACAAAACAACAAAGAGTCTCTTTATCCTTTCCCTTGTCTCCAGCACCCCCTTCACCCACTCCGCCCCTTCCCTCCCAAAATCACATTTCTTTCTCTCTCCTCTACCCTTAGCTCCTTACATTCCCTCATCATGTGCAATATGGCACCCTCCCTTCCCCACACATTCTACACATCCTTTTGTCATCCTCCCACCAGTATCTGTTTTCATTTTCCTCGTTCCCGCAGCTGAACCTTGCCACCATTCTTTTCCCCTTTAAACCAATGTCACCCAATATATAATCGACCTTGTCCTCATTATATCTTCCCTCTGCTATCCTCGCTCTCCTTTCCTGGAATTGGACATCTTTATCTCTTATTATTAATTCCCCTACTACATCCCTTCCTTCCTCTTTTCTCCTTTCTATCTCCTCCTCCTCCTCGCATATCCCACCCTCTCATAAAATAACCTCCTCTCCTCTTACCCATTCCTGATTTTTTCCGCTCTCTCTCTATCCAACCATAACGTCCATCTCCAGTACTTTTCCTGTATTTTTTCCATTTTTCCTCACCCCTTCTATCCCCACATCTCCGCTCCGCAGCCCACCACACTCTTTACCAACTTGTAAAAATCCATTTTCTCCTCTCCATTGATGAATTAATGAAATTGTATTGTAAATGGAGCATGATTTATAGATATGGAGAAAAATTACCATATAAATTATAACTCTGGGATATGTTTTACAAATGTATATTATAATTTGTCTTTCAACCATTATCGGGATCATTTATATAACTATCATTTTATTATTTCGTCAATTTATGCCTGAAGTCGGCCGAAACGGGTTGTTAATGCTTAATATGTGACAGGTTTTGTGGTTTTGTGGTTTTATTATATTATTTTTTCATTTTATCAATCACCATATTTGCAGATTTTATTAAAAACCAATGGATTAGGGTAATTATGGAATATTATTGACTTTGTTATTGGACAAGAAATACCGGGTCAAGTAGACTGTCAGGACCACTATCTAGGTAAACAGATTAGTTTTGTATTGCAATTTTATCTCGATATCCCACTATGTATTTATACAGTCGATACCATTCTACAGATTTTTTTCTAATTCAGGGGTTCACATGACAAGATATTTTTTGGATTGTTCCCATGTCAAAAAACCTTAAAACTCTGCTTCATCTGTCTAAAATGTTCTTAGAAATGATCTATTATAACTTCCCAGACTACAGAATACAGAACGGTATCTGTACAATTTTTGCTCGCTAGGATTTTACTCCCCCTATCACCTGCAAAAGTAATATTTACTGGAAACACTACAACCATTCTTTACTGTATACATATAAATAAGAATGGTAGTACATGCACATCTCTAATTAATGAAAACTAGGGAAAATTAGTTGGTTATGGAACGAAAAAAAAACGTTGATATGCACAAATCGGCTTGAAATCAAAACCAAAATCTGATGAAATGAAATGATCTTAATTGAATTTGATTCTGTTTTCTTTCTTTCCTATTTGTCCCAATCAAATTAAATGAAACCTATTTAATATCGGCAAAAGTGAATACTTTTCTTGTTGATGTTATGTGTAATTAAATTTTCTTCTGACACAAATACATTTAAACGAATTAAATATCTTGTTTCAGAACTATCATGTGGTAGAAATGAAGTCGGTCCTTGTGTACTCATACGACCATTTAACTGCCAAGGGTTGCTGCAGACTGCTTAATCCAAAACATGCGGCCATTACAGCGGCAATTTACACATTGGTAAGTGTTTTCAAAATATCTAACGACTTGTAAGATCTAATTTGTGTTTAGCGAAGACAACGCAATTATTAATAAAAAATAAATGTGTACCGAATTTGAGAAAGGGTTGAAAACTATTAGCGAAGCAATAACTCTGCACACTCGTGAAGATTACAGAAAATTTAATTCTCTTCAAGTATTCACACATTCATTTATAAAATTAGAGCTACATACCTACAAATTTACATTAGGTATACTAACCTGCGCATATGCTGAGCTCACTATTTAATTAAAGTGTGCAGAATTCGACCTTAAAAATAATTGGATACGTACATTGCAGTAATTAAAACCTGCACAAATATTAGTTATTTCCCACTGTAATAGTCTATACTTTCCAACCTGAATCACAAATTAAATTTTTGTAAAGCAGATTACTTTTTCAAATACAAATGTAAAGGCCGAAATCATGGCAGTCTATTTGAAAATGAAGGTACGCATGTAGAGGTCATAACGAGTTATTTTTTCTTCATTTTTGTGGTTTTTTACGAAATTGCGAGGATATCTAAGTTTTATTGCAAATCTGAATGTTTTGAGCGTAGGATGATTGATTAATATTCTCAAAAGTGAAAAGGTAATACCTAAACACACTGTTTCCGTATTTTCGTTTTATCACAATCTTTAGACACACTACGTTTAAAAGCTTTCTGGCTACAGTAAATATAATTATTATAAATGGGGTTTATGGATCTACTGTTTTCCGCAGGGTAGAAAAGTAATTTGTACACTTCATTTGAAATTATACTTACGCTACAGATACTTCTGATAATAGTATAATTCGTGGGTGTCGATTTTACATGTTCCAGACTAGAGTTGAAGCTCTTCACATTCATTTTTTACCTTGTCTTATTAATTGTGGCAATATCTCTCCCTTACAGTCCACTTGAAACCAAATCATGCAATGATCTGGCAAAGTCACATCAAGCAACACTATTTGCTGTTTATATGGGTTATAGAAATAAGAGAATTCTTTTACTGGGAACCAGTATAGTCACGAACGTTACTATGTATACCTCTAACGTCGTGGCAGGTACCTTCCTTACATTATCTTCGCCTAACTTGAGAACCACGGAGTTGCCGTCGTTAATATTTGATGGTACGTTTCTTATAGGTCGCCAGTTTGAGAGATTAGAGGTAGTAGAGCTCTTTAGAACACTATCCTGACATTGTGGTTAACTTTCTTCTTCTAGCGATGTCCCCAACAGACGAGTCGCCTGATCGTTGTCCCGTCTTCTTCTCTCTTCTGTACACACAACGTTCTTCATTTTTCTTCCTACACATAAGACGTAGCATTTGTATTGTGTCATAGAGGAAATATCTGCTACATCTCCTTTAGCTTTTTACCAGCCACGGAGACCTTGGCCCAGACGCTAGGATCACTACCAAAGTTACTCGCAATGGTCACAATTGGAGCCTCTTAGATCACTAAACCGCATTAAGGAACAAAATGGCGAATTTTTAAATTCAATTCATATTCAAAGTTAGTTAATTTCTGTCTGTCTTAAAAACAATTTTATATACTTACGCACAAAGCAAAATTGTCATTGCATAGTAAAATCATATCATTGCTGTATACCTTCTTCCTATCTTGAGAAACCCAAAGTTGTAGATTAATGGACAACCTTTCACCTTCACTGTGAATACTTGTCGACTTATCTGAGCACTTCCCGTACGTTAATTTAATGACAGCATGTGGAGATTCATACAGCTCTGCAAAAGAAATAAATGTGCAAATTTTCAATGACCGTGTAAATTGAATGGAAATAAAAATACTGAACTCAATTATTGTGCAACCAAGCTTAATTTTCTGTTAGAACGATCCTTTATAATAATAGTAATAAATTGAATAATATCCTTTACTGACAAGGTTTCTTCTAGTCGGCCAATTTTCTTTATACAATTAGTTATGATACGCTTTTTCAAATTTACCTTCGATTGGTTACACCTTTCACAAACGAAATATGTAACTTTGATGTATTTTCGAAATGTATAAATCCAATCAATCTGTAGACTGCACACGTTCAGTTAAAAATATATTCCAATTTCGATGTATGTATAAGGTAATCATGATTGACAATTTTGCGTATTTAAGCATATGTATACAGTAATTTTATTACAGAGTTTAGAGTTTGAATAAGGACACCCAAGTGGAACGCTCACCTTCCAGTGCTATTCCCGATTTCGATTTTTAATCAAGTTTATTGTTATCCTTTGGTTAAGTTTGTCGATTCATAAACATCTTTAAAAATTAAACTTCATTGCAAAACTTTAATTGTCATACCGTTGAATGATAGGTTCTTACTTTATCATTCAACGGTTAAACTGAGGCTGAATTACTATATAGTACCACCTATGCAGAGGAGCAATATACCCACTGCTACCATTGTTTTAGAAAACAAACGTAATAGTATATTAGTGTAAGTGAAGATAACTACAAGTAAACTAATTGTGAAGGCATGAAATGAGAATTACAATAAAATATGCGATGGATGGGCCATCTTGGTGAACCTAACTCATGACGTGATTAATTGTAATAATAAAACCAGATTAAATACAGTTCATTAAAATCTGTTGCCTTTAATAATAATTAATTGTAATAATAAATACAAGTAATTCCACTAATTTTTATTTTAAATGTAATCCGTCGCGATTCGACACTATGTGTCATTATCATTATCAAGTCGCGTCTCCTTTTTCTCGAATATTAGTACGATAATTCCTTCTCAGTCATTTCCCATGTAGCACCATTTATTGGCGTTAGCTTGGTGAAATATTGGCTCAATATAGAGCGATTGGGGCAGTATTGTCGAACTGCAGTCAAAATTTGGTGAATATATTTTTGTAGTATTATACAAATATTGGAAATACAATATTTAGGGAGTATAAGAACAATAATATTTGCAATAACAATTCCAATTAGGAGAAAATCTCAAAACCATACCCCATGTATAAGTTTATTAACGTTGATATTAAAGTTGATAATTGAAAGATTACAATAAGTTGATAACAAGCGACATGTTTCGATAAATTAACATTTTATCATCTTCGGGCTTATCCTATAATTTTTTTCGCTCCCTTTTCGCTCCCACTTTACTAGACTCTTGAACTTAACCTTAACTTAATCCTCGCAATTATAATTTTGAATTAGCTACCATCTTCCAAATAGCTGCCCGCAATGGTTACCCTAAAAAAAAAAAACTTTACACCCAACTCCGTCGCTCCTTTGCCCACAAAAATCGATACTCAATCCCTCAAGTACTTTTCTTTACCTTTTATAGGATCATCTTCCTATTTCTTTAAGAACCTTTTCCAAAAACACGACATAAACATTTCATTCTCCTCCAAATTTAATTTAAATAGTTTAATTGTTCACACAAAGGACAAAATCGATTTATTGGAAAAATCTGGCGTATACAAGCTCAATTGTGGTACTTGTGAATCTTTTTATATTGGCCAAACTGGCAGAAAACTCAAAACTAGAATAGCGGAGCACTATTCTTGCATAAAAAACAACAACCACTGTTATTCCAAATCGTCCTTTGCGAATCATATATTAAACTCAGGTCATGCTTTCGATCCTAAAATCAATTTTCAAATACTCCATGTTTGCGATAAAGGCATCCGGCTAAATTTATTAGAAAATAAAGAAATTATCACCCATCACTCCAATAACACCTCTGGATCCCTTAACGAAATCCTGAATATTAACCAGAACGTACTTCTATAACCTTCTTAGTTTTCCTTTCACCTTGTATATTTCCGCTTGGCCGATCTTACAGTTCACTTCCAATTTTCTTTAGTTTCCTTACTATTTGACTTGCGACCATGTCATTTCCTGTTGGTCTCTCAACTAAGTTACTCTAATTCATATGTACCTGTTGTTCATCGTTTGCTAATTTGGGTGTTCCCCTTCTGGGACCCCCTTAAGTTCAATTATGTTTTAAATTTTAATATTTCCCGTAAGTATTTTTGAATCTCTGGTTATGCTTTAAAAATTTTTTTAACCTTACTTTTTACAGCATGGCTTGGTTTTTGGTTTCGTGATGCTTGTTCCATTTTTATAATAATAATGTCCCAACTTCGTCGTGGTGAATGACTGATTTTAGTCATTGCTCCCCCTGACGTTTTATTCCCGTTTAATACTACATCCATTTATATCACAACAAAATCGTTGTTTTTACCTCGTTACGATAACTAATTTGTAAGTAATCAATTTATGCTATTAGTTTGTATTCTTATACTTAATTATAGGATAAGCCCGAAGATGATAAAATGTTAATTTATCGAAACATGTCGCTTGTTATCAACTTATTGTAATCTTTCAAATTGTCAACTTTAATATCAACGTTAATAAACTTATACACGGGGTATGGTTTTGAGATTTTCTCCTAATTGGAATTGTTATAATCACCCCATTTCGAGTTCTACCATTTTACAACATCCATACATAGACCAAGTCAACTTAATATTTGCAATATTTAGTAAATTCAGATATTGTACACACAATAATATACCAATATTGCGTGTACAATATGCCTAATATTGAAAATCGATATTTAAGCAATATAAAACATACATATTTGTAATATTTAGTCTAAATATTGCTATTTAACGTAAATTCACATATTGAACACACAATAATGTACTTACCAATGTTGCGTGTACAATATTACTAAATATTGAAAATTGATATTTAAGCAATATAACATACATATTTACAATATTTAGTCAATATTGCTATACAATATAAAGTTAATATTTATTTATCAATAACATAACAATACTGTGTTTTCAATATTACTGGATATTTAAAATGATGAATTAGGCTACATGAAAAAAAGATTCACAAACAATAAGGTTATGATACTTTCTGAAAATCCGACGTATATTAATTTTCGCTGATTTAGAGATATAAAAATAATCAAAATATAATATGCACGTCCTCCTCTCTATTCCACGAAGTGAAAAAGGAATCACTGTAGCACACGTACCCCTTGAGGCGCTACACAGTGGGAAAGAGCCCCTCGAAGCAGTTAAGGCTCTAGAGGTGGCCCAGATCACCCCCTTTCTTACTATTTTGGGGCACATTACAAAACAATAATGGGCTAATATTGCATAAATATTTACCCCAATATTGAAATATTATTGGATAGTAATATTTAGCCAGTATGTAAAATTGTTCACATTTCAATGTTGGGACAATATTGTACATTCACATTCTACCAATACATTTACAATAAAAAAATTGAACCAATATTAAATGCTACATGGGTTGGCGCACACCTTGCAATTTAAGTTATATTGAAAATTTCTTAAAATAGTTCTTTGCCTACTGTTCCGATATCTCTCCTATGCGATTTTCCTAGCATTAGGCGTGTGTTGGTTATTAGTTTTTGGAAAAGCTCTCATTACGATTTCCTCGTCATTTCGTAGTAATTTACTACCGGTTGCTTTTACCTGATTTTCACCTATCTGTACAGTGATGTATATTCACATTCTTTCCAACTTCATTTCACATCATATTGGAATTCGAAGTAGTTCACGAAGGGGTGAAATAGATTGGTACAGAAATAACACGCAACCTCCCCTTAATAAAGCAAGCGAGGATCTCATCACATCCTCGCTTGCTTTCACCTAATGTTACCATAATTTTACTCATCCCTCATCCCCTATCACCCATTGCCCTTCTGGCTACTCCAGGTTTCCCGCTTGTGGGGCCTTTTAAATTTTAAAACAATGTTTACCTGTTGATTGACGTAATATTTATATAATAACCTAACCTTAGACTTTTATAAAATTTAAAATTTAATTTGTGATTTGTTAATTGTGGATCCCTTAAGAAACAAATTTTTTATAACTTTGATGTATAACTATTTGGCTTGATAATGGGATTTGTGATCCCGAAACATGTTGCCATGATGAAAATTGTCTAAAGTTTCATCGTTCATCTATCATAAAAATACAACTTATTAAGGGGAGGTTGCGTGTTATTTCTGTACCAATTCATTTCACATTACATTAGTATGCGTTGCATTAGTTTTCCTTCTGTGTCTTCTTGTATCTAATTCATTATCTTGTACTGCTGGTTTGTCGGGTGCTGATTCGCGTAGTTCCTCTGGAAATTCATTCTAAGATTTTCAACAAACACTTGAAATGACCAAGTATTAATTTCTAAAATTATTTATGTATTTATACATTAAGAAATAATTTTTTAAAAAATTTGTAATTAAATAATTTTGGAAATTAATACTTCGTCATTTCAAGTGTTTATTGACGATATTACCATTATCTTTATCTAGTTCTTGGTGTTCGTTACTTTTTGGATTCTACCCCGTCCCACCCTTTGCGTTCAGATGGTGTCTATTTACCTTTTCTGGGTGCCTTCTTGTTAATAGTTAATTTGATCCAGTTCTATGAACTGCGATGATTTGCCATTCTCTCCTCCTTGTTTTACTATATCTCTTAAATGCTGTCATCATTAGCGAACAGTTAAAACTAAATTGCAGTCTAAAGAATCATCATTATGACAAGAAAGCGATTGTATTTATGAATTTATAAGTTTATCCTTATTATTTACTTGCTGAACTATGGAAATATCTACTTTACAATTTAGCGCAACGGTAGTTTTATTGCAACGATTGTATTTGAGGTAAGCCAAGTGCTGTTTAAAACGTTTTGAGTGATCTTTTAGTTTGCCCAATATATATTTAATAAATTACACTCTTTACAGCTAATTTTACATATTCCCGACTTATCTAGTGAATCTTTGGGATTACGTAGGCGCCTTCTGAAGTTGTGACCATTTGGAAATTTAATTTGGAAAAGATTTTTGACATACCTCTTGTATATGAAAGATAATTTGGCAATTTAATATATTTCTTATCTGATCTACTCGAAGATTCCCCTAAAGTAGCTACATTTTTGATATTCTTTACTTTATGTTTCCTAATTAAATTCATAACCAAATCTTTGGATAATTATATGATTATATACAGAAACTTGTGTGATTGCAAGTAATTCTTTGGCATTATTTTGATTGGAAAGAGGGAAATTGATCAATCTGTGCATCAAAAAGTTGAAAGATGCATGTTTGTGATGTTTTCAGAGTTGTGTAGTTCAACATCCATGCGAGTTCCAGGTACTGTCATTTTCAATATACATGGTGATCTTTGTCATTTACGCTTATTTTCCATTCCTCATTTCTCGTGTTCAGTTGCACATTTCTGTTACTAGAGTTTCTCTGCTTATTTTTTATACATCTCTCGACTGCTTTTCTATTAGGAGGTATTAGGTCGAAAGCCAAGCCCCTTTATTGCTTCTTTCCAGCTTAAGCATGTGTTTATTACGTTTTTCCGTTTTTCCACTAAATTTTATTTTCACATCTCAAAAAGAATACTTTAAACTTCACTAAGTTTTGCTCGATTTTTATAATATCTCCCGATCGAACAACTACGTCCAACATGCTTAACAATTCAACTCAGTCCTACCTACACAAATAATAATTTCTAAAAAAAATAAATAAAATGATAACTGAGATAACAACCCCTCTTGGTATGTCTTAGTTGACAGCGCATGCATTTGTATTCAAATAATGCTTCGTTTTAACATCGGCAACTTTAGAAGGGTAGATACAGGGCCATTTAAGTCTCCTCAAAACTTCGATTACTGCGTTTAACTGAATCGAAATTATCTAAGAGAAAGTGAGAAAATCAGTTGAACAAAAAAGTGAAAAGAGAAAACAGATTTTGCATATTGCTAAGACTAACTAAGATTCTCAATTAAAATTGCTGAAAACGATACATTTCAATTTATGATAACGTTAAAGTGATATTTGTAAAATATAGACGTTAATATTGATTCAAATTTAATAATTTTCAACAGTTCAAGCCTTAACAGCGACTAAAATTACAACCCCCGAACCTTTTCCTTATTTCATCCATTCTGAAGATAATTCACTTACACGCCATATTTAATGACAAAGCATTGCCAAGCCCGAGCTACCAATATTCGATACATGTTTAATGTAAACCTCAACGTATAAACCGCTAAAATTACATTGCAGTTGTTGGAAACATTCCACTAATTAGTCGATCGATGTTAATTAGAACAGTACCGCTTTCCCAAAGGGGAGTTTAGCACTACAGAATATTTTAATGCTTCGCATATTTCTTAGAATCCGGCTACGCATATAGAAAATTTACGTCTAAACACTAATTTTCAATTAGGGAATATTGGAAGAAATTCTTGTTCATAGTTCAAGTGATTTTATAACGTTCCCTTGTTGCGAGACATTTAATACATAACCAGATTTAGGGGAACATTCTTTATATTAGTTGTCAGAAAAAAGTATATTATAGCACTTAAAACCCGCTTTAATTTACCCTGCGGTAAACTTCACTTTCTAATAATTAAAGAAAATTAAAGTGACGAGTGGTGTTTTATACCGAATTTATATCAAATAACACCGCTTTTAATGAAACTTTCACAATAAAATTATTAAAATTAATTTTCCAATTCGTTTTTATTATGAATGGGGGGAACTAAAATTTTTCCCTTATGTTTAATTGTATTTGATATTAGATTACGTTTCTCGTAAAATTTTAACAAACGCTTTGTATAACGACCGAAGATAATTTTAGTTCAAATGTTTAATAATTTCAGTAAAAGCGCTGCGTGCTGCATTTTAATGAGAACCCCCTGCTGTTGGCGATTACATAATATGCATATATTTAAAGTAAGTTACTATGTTTACAATTAGCATTAGGGCTTTATATAGTATTCAAATACTGAGGCTGAAACATAATATAAACACTAATTAGTATTCGCTTACTCTACACAAATCTGACTTCAATTAGGAACTGAAACAAAGGGTTTATTTCTTTTGCATCAGGATTTGCAAGTTATTAACTAGAATCTTAAATATTCTGAAGTGAATAACTCTTTTTCTTACATAAATCAATAACCAGCACCTACCGTTGATTTTCAGAGTCTGAAGGAATTAATGTTATGTGACAATAATAATTATGTAGAATGGTTTGTTGTTACCCTGAAACATAATAAAAATTCCGGAATCACTTTGACATAATAGTTTTCAGAACATTGAGAACTGATCATAATTGTGTTGGGTAAAAATTACCCTCGTTAAGCGGCGCCCCCCATCCACTACGCGAGAATTAAAAAAGTAGCTCTGAATTAGAAGCTATTTATGAGCTTTCAAAATCCGCAAGAATAAAATTTTGAGCTCGTTCTCCTTAGCAGAAATTTTAATTTGAAAACTTTCGAATACCTCTTATAAATAATAACATAGGATCGCGCAACGAGTGTAGTTTCGATTTTCGAGCTCCACCCTTTACCTTAAAACAACCCCAAAACTAGTTTCGCCGAAGAGGTAACTCATACAAAATACCTTTAAATCTATAATATCTTTAATGATAGTTACAGCATTAATAGGCTACAAAAATATGTATCACTTCATTTCCAAGTTGCAACCATTAGCAGGAAATCCACCCCTTGTGCCAAACACGCAAGAGGGAACTATGTTAATTGAGAAACGAATCATTTTATGACGGTGTATTATTTTCCGATTTAGGAGCTTTCGAAATATGTTTAAACTGACTTTCGAGTTGCAGCCCCTTAGCAGGAAAACCACCCTTTCAGCCAAACACGCAAGAGAGAACTATGTTAAATAATCGAAAAACGGATCATTTTATGACGGTGAATCATCTTCTGATTTAGGAGCTTTCGAAATATGTATAAACTGACTTTCGAGTTGCAGTCCCTTAGTATGAAAACCACCCTTTGTGCCAAACACACTAGAGGGATCTATGTTAAATAATCAAGAAACGGATCCTTTTATCACTGAGAATCATTTCCCGTTTTAAGAGCTTACTAACTATGCACCAACTGACTCGCGAGTTGCAGCCCCTTAGCAGGAAAACCACCCCTTATTCGAAACAGGCAAGAGAGAACTACCTATCTTAAATAATCGAGAAACGAATCATTTTATGAAGGTGTATCATTATTATTTTCATTACTCACGAGGGTATTTTGATTTATTCTTTTAAAATATTTATACAGCGTGTTTCAGATTAAGCGCCTTTTTTAGCCACACTATCTATGGGTACTAATTTCAAAATATTTGGCAGTAATGTGTTTCAGAACATTCTCTACACGATGGTGATATCATATTTTTAATTAACGAATTATTTCAAAATGGCGACTTTCAATTTTTTTTAAATGGAATGCCATAATTTTGTTATTGGGATCCTAAAAACATTCTTTTTATGATAATATTTCGTTCTTCTTAAAAATTCATTTCTTTCCCTATTTGGACAAAAATAACATCGAGTGTAAAACATTGATGCGCTACTAGATTCAAAGGTTAGTTTGCTTTTTGATAAGGAAAGAAATGAATATTAAAAAAAAACGAAATGTTGTCATAAAAAGAACGTTTTTAGGATCCCAATAGTAAAAAAAATTATAGCATTTCATTTAAAAAAAATTGAAAGTCGCCATTTTGATGTCACGATCGTGTAGAGAATGTGCTGAAACATATTACTGCCAAATATTTTGAAATTAGTACCCATAGTGTGGCTAAAAAAAATAAGGCGCTTACTCTGAAACACGGTGTATAAATATTTTAAAAGAATAAATCAAAATACCCTCTTGAGTAATGATAATAATAATAATACACCTTCATAAAATGATTCGTTCCTCGATTATTTGACATAGTTCCCTCTTGCCTGTTTGGCTAAAGGGGTGGTTTTTCTGCTAAGGGGCTGCAACTCGAAAGTCAGTTGTTACATATTTAAAATGCTCGGGAAGATAATACACAGTCATAAAATTATCCGTTTCTCTATTATTTAACATAGTTCCCTCTTGCGTGTTTGGCACAAGGGGTCGTTTTCCTACTAAGGGGTTACAACTTGGAAATGAAGTGTTACATATTTAGTAAACTCTTAAATCGGAAGATGATTGCCAGTCATAAAAGGATCCTTTTCTCAATTATGTAACATAGTTCCCTCTTGCGTGTTTGGCACAAGGGGTAGTTTTAATGCTAAGGGGTTGCAACTAGAAAGTCAGTTTATACAAATTTCGAAAACTCCTAAATCGGAGAATAATATACCGTCATAAAATGATTCGTCCCTCGATTCTTTAACACAGTTGCCTCTTATTAGACCAGTCATTTTAGGTCAAGATTTACCCATTAACTAAAAAAACTCTTAGAAGCATGGGAATTGGCATATATGTAGTTTTCAGATAACTGAACAACATACTAAAAGTCCTCGCAAATAAAAGTTGTGCTACGTCCGCCATCTTGGAAAATGTCACCCAAAAAACAGTTTTTTGGCATTTACTCAAAAACCGTACATTTTATCACAAAATTCTTCGAACAAAAAACGTTCAGTATAAAAAATTGTATAAGTTTCGTCCTATTCATTTTTCCATAAAACCACCCGTTTAGCCATAATTTTAAATATTTCATGTACTCAATTTATCCCCACAATTGTAGTTGAAATTTCAACTTCGAATTGATATTTCTGTATAAATTCAAATACACCTACTTATTTATTTTATTTAGTACGGTCGGATGATGTATCACTGAGAAAAGGAATAAAATCTTCTCTGGCAAAAGTCTTTATACCTGAGGAATCAATAAACATTCCGGGCGATAGTATGTACATTTTAGACGGTGGACACCTATTGCATAGTATACAATGGCCCTGACTGGCTACTTACGGAGGAGTAGTTAACATTTCTTATATAAAATCTCACTACGGGGATAACTGTTCGGTGGTTTTTTGTGGTTATCCTAATCAGGTAACTACTTAAATGCTGTGAATAGCGAAGGAGAGCTGCCAGAAGGACCTCTGCTGCAACGAGAAGAAAACCATTTAACTACGGCAACACAGGCCGAATCGAAATCGCATCCTTCGTAGCTTCGTAGAAATGCTCGCTAACAGATGCTTAAAATGTACCATTCAAGTGGGCTTGACAGAGTCAGATGTGGATACCTTAATTGTATCAACAGCACTGGACGAAGCAAAACAAGTTGTGGTTGTTGGCCAAGGCACTGACTTGTTGGTTTTAGTAACCTCATTTGCGTCCACTACTTACAACATGTTTTTCCTGCGTGCTGCTTCTGGTTCCAAAAGGCAAGAAGCTGTGTACAATATATCACGACAGCAACACACGTGCTGGGTGAAATTGAAGACCCCCTTCTATTTGTACACGCAGTAACAGGATGTGACACTACCTCAGCCCTATTTAAGAAGGGAAAAAACTGAAGCTTATAGAAAAAGATGGTGCTCTACTGGAAGAAATCAAAGTTTTTAGCAAACTATGCGCAACAAAAACAGAAGTATCGAAAGCAGGGGAAAAGTTTTTAATTCGTTTGTATGGTGGTTCGATGAGTACAACTTTGGACGACTTAAAGTAGTTCAGATATAATCACATCGTTTCCAGGCAGCCACTTAGGTATTTCGATCTCGCGTTTTTGCCTCCTACAAGTGACGCAGCAGCTCAGCACTCCTATCGTGTGTACCTGCAAATCCAAGAATGGAAAGGGAATGTATTAGAACCTACTGAATGGGGTTGGATAAAAACCGGAAGTAAGTACCTTATCTCCTGTGTGCATGACGAAAGGTCCTGCTCCACCTGAGCTGTTAAAACTTATTTCGTGCAAGTGCAAGTCCAATTGCACCAATGGGTGTTAATGTGGGAAGGCTATGATGCAGTGTTCTCCCATATGTTTACACTGTTAAGGGCTGTCATGCAAAAATTCTGCACAAACTGCTGAACCTCAATCGGATGATGAATAACAATGATATTATTTTTAATGGTGCTGACTGATGATAAAAAAGAAATAGATTTAAATAATCTACCCCGTTAGGAAGTAACCTACTTACACATAATATGTAAATGGTTATTATGTGAATTACGTACCTAAGCTTAAATATCTAATAAATTCGTTTTTAACAACAATTAAATTGTTTTTTTAGTACTACTTATTTTATGTAATAAGTTTTACTAGAGATTGCAACTTAAAAAAGACTGAAACTATGTTCGCCTGCCTTCAAATGTTTGACCCAAAATTTACCGTTAACAGTTGGTTATACGAAAAAAACGCTAAGATAGAAAATTATCCAATTTTTCATACTGAACGTTGTTTGTTTGAAAATTTTTTTGAAAAGATATACCGT
Source organism: Pyrocoelia pectoralis (assembly GCA_036250285.1). Taxonomy (NCBI): domain Eukaryota; kingdom Metazoa; phylum Arthropoda; class Insecta; order Coleoptera; family Lampyridae; genus Pyrocoelia; species Pyrocoelia pectoralis. Next base: position 42,109,283 of record CM070078.1, read on the forward strand.
TTTTGAGAAAATGCTGAAAAACTGTATTTTGGGCGCCATTTTCCAAGATGGCAACCATAGCACAAGTTTTTTTTTCGAGGACTTTTAGTATGTTTTTCGGGTAGTTAAAAACTATATATATACCAAGTCTCATGCTTCTAAGAGTTTTTTTAGGTAATTTTCCTAAAATGACTGGACTATATGTGTTTGGCACAAGGAATGAATTTCCTGCTAAGGGGTTGCAACTTGGAAATGAAGTGATACAATTTTTGCAGCCTATTAATGCTGGAACTACATCCATTAAAGATATTACAGATTTAATGGTATTTTATATGTGTTACCTCTTCGGCGAAACTAGTTTTGGGGTTGTTTTAAGGTAAGGGGTGGAGCTCGAAAATCGAAACTACACTCCTATGAGCGATCCTCTGTTATTATTTATAAGAGGTGAACTTTCACTCAGCCCCCCGCTCCCTTCAAATTAAAATTCTAGTTAAGGGGAACGGGCTCAAAATTTTATTCTTGTGGATTTTGAAAGTTTATAATAGCTTCTAATTCAGAGTTATCATTTTTCTTATTCTCGCGCGGAGAGGGGGGGGGGCAGCTGAACGAGGGTGAATAAATTTTATGTCGCAACATAGGTAATTAAAATTATTAATATATCAATGTGATTGAATTCCATTTATGTTTAGTGCAATTCCCGCATACATTTAATTGATTTTACTAAGAATTACGTTTTGTAACTCAGTATTGTATAGAATGACTTTCAATTAATTATCAGTCGACTTAATTTTATGTGTAGAAATAATAATATTATTTTCAACGAATTACTAATATTCTTTTAAAACAAAATTTCAACTTTTAACGTTTAAGAATTGTATTGTTAAATATTCATGGTCGCATTCAATGATATCCGGCTTTTAAAAATAACGTAAAAAACAAATGGTACTTACTTCATTCTCCAGGGATAAAAAATCCAATTTTTTATAAGCGTTTTTGGCTGCGGAAAAATTACGTTATAACATAGTGAAATTAGTGTAGAAAGATTCCTACGGTTTTATATGCACGTATTATTCTTTTTGGTTGTTTTATTGATTGAATAGAACATTTGAAACCGTAGTAGTATGAAAGGTGGCGAATCTCGCAGAGTTGTTAGTTTGCAGGATTTACTTATTAAAATTGCAAACTTTTCTACTTTAATGCATTTATTGGCGCCATGTTAAACCCCCTCGTTAAAGTAATAGGATTGTTTTCATTGTGTGATTCGTTAATACTGCATGAAATTCATGAAAACAAACATTAAGAAGATTTTATTGTGTAATAAAGCTTTGCGCGGTGTATTCCTTTCCAAGAAAGCAAATATATGTGGAGTTCCTTCATTAGTAACATAAAGGCATTCTCGCTGGAACGCACTTCGAACAGAAGCTACACGGGAAACGTTTTTAAGGTACTTGGAAAGGTAAACATGTTTGAAATGGGATTTTCAAAGTCCGAAACTATATACAATTTATGTATCTATCTTTTATTATTGCCAGGACGAATAGAAAAATGAACCTTATTTATTTTCTTCATAGAATAAGAAAAAGTCGATTATTTTGAAGTTTAGGAAGGATATTTACTCTGTCCTGTTCGTTTATTTGTATACACGCACTTTATGTTAGATAACAATGTATTTTTTTTTGGTAAATTAACCATACATCAAATTCGCTTGTTTTTTACTACCATTGGTAATCATAATTTCAAAGTAGCTGTTAACGATAGGTTTTGTGTGTCTTCGCCTAAGCTCAGTACAATTCCTTATTCCAACAAATATCCGCATACATATTTGATTCATCTGCCAAAACAGTGACAGATAAAGGGATGGAAACATTGTAAAAGAAAGGTTCGAATTTAAGGGGAAAAGTTTGTCAGTTTTTCTGCAAAGTTTGTGTACGTTTTACGAATATTTGCGTGTACAAATATTATCTCTTGGGTAAACGTGCCCTTGGGTTTATATTTTGGGTTCGAGATACCCTTAACGCAACATCTTATATACAAAAAGCATGGTATATTGCTATCAAAATATAATAAAATGAACTAAATAATACTCATAGTCATAACACTCATAACATTTTAGAAGACTTATAGAACGTAATATCGTTTTATCTTCTACCTTTATAATGCAAATAAGCATAAAGAATTTAAGTAAGTACACTTGATTTCCCGCCCTACCGAACTCGCACTTAAAAAAGGATTCTAAAAAAAATGTCTTGCCTATAAACATTAAAATGGACAATATATCCATCCATAAAGAAAAACATGTAAAATTTTTAGGAGTTTATGTAGATGAGTGCCTTAATTGGAGAGTGCATTGCCAACATCTCATTTCAAAATTAAACTCTATTTTATATATATTTAGAAATTTAAGAACAATTTTAACCAAAAACCAATTATTAGTTGTGTACCACGCTCAAGTGGTGTCACGCATCAGGTATGGCATCTGTTTCTGGGGTTGGTCAACTCTAGCGCCAAATGTATTTATCACACAAAAAAGAATCTTGAGGTGCATCGATTCTGTACCTAGTACATATAGTTGTGTGGGAATTTTTCAAAAGTACAAGCTACTAACACTCCCAAGTATGTACATCTTTGAACTGTGTATGTACGCTTTTAACAACAAAAGCACGTTTGTTACAAATAAAGAGGTACATAACATAAATACCAGAAATCGTGATAACTTTCATATCCCCTTTGCTAAATATAAAATTGCATATAGGTCACCTGCAAGTGCTGCGCAAAAAGCCTACAATACACTACTCATTAAACTAAAAACTATAATAAATGTACGGCAATTTAAATCTGCACTGCATAAATATCTTGTGGAGAAATGCCTCTATAAAGTATCCGACTGTCTATGATTCGTAGTTCTTATTATTGTATTTGACTATGTACTAATTGTGATTATTTTTTAATGTATGTTTGTAATTAATGTAGAATTGGGACGATTTCCATACAACATTGTTTGTCTTTTAAAAGGAAATAAATTTATTATTATTATTATTATTATTATTACTACACTATCAACCCTTTGTCTAAAAATATAGAGGCAAGTGCTCAGTGGTTGTTTTGGAAAACTTTAAAGCTATCGAGAAACAATTTTCGCAGAGAGGGAGATGGTAGAGTTGTCGTTGTCATCCTATTCCAGAACCAGTTGATCCATTCAGTATCACCCAAAAAAAGTTTTTGTTCTCGCCCTCTATACTTCTTCTTGCAAGAGTATCTGCTTCTGGGACGCGTGACTGTTTCTAGTGAAATATTACTGATATTGCGTACTACCTTTCTCACTACCTACTGAGTTTAGAAAGAGCACCACAAATTACGTATTTTCGAAAAGGATCGCCTACCATCGAAAAGGTGTATCGGCAAGTCTTAATCGAGTCTAACCAAAGCCACAGTTGAATACAGTCACATCCAGCACTGCGTCTTCCTCTTAGTCATTATTTGCTTTAAGGTTGTCTCAACCTTCGTAAATGGTCTTCAAATAATCCTGAGGTGCTGATTAGGAAAAGCACCCCGGAATCCTTCAATTGGATATACATTCGGTTTAGCAGACAGCCTCATCCCACAGTGCAAAAAAACGTTTCTGAAATGTTTTAGAAACGTATCTCTGAAACATGAAACATCTCCGAAACAGCGACAGAAACGTATCATACACATAAGCTGACATAACATAGATGTTTAATGTCCGCCTTCAGAAACCTAGATTTGAAACAACACAGAAACGTTACATCGAAACATTTTATATATGTTTCAAGAAACATATCGGAGAGTAATTTATTGATATGTAGGAGAAATGTGTCCTTATAAATGTTTCATACGTGAATATTTGAAATGTCTCATATATGTTTCATTTGAAACATACCTGAGTATAAAAAAATTGAGATGTGGTAGAAACTAGGGTACCGAGAGCCCCAACTGCTCTGAGGGGCTCTTTTCCCAGTGCGCAGGCCCTGCAGGGCCCCATGTACTCCGGGGGCTTGTTCTCCAGGGCCCCCAAAATTCTCTTAGTGTAGACTCGAAGGAGATCGGTGATGCTGAAAAATCGTTTTGCTTCAAGTGGGATTCGAACATCGGTCGCATATTTAGGAATTCAGAAAACAGCTACGCAAACTACCTGAGCTACCGACTCGCTGGCAAATAAGCCATTTAGATGTGCAATATTACCCATCTACTTATGATGAATAAATCTATTTTTGGAAACGGAAATTTTTCGTTCCAATTAAACACTAAATTGTTAATTTTAGATAAATATGTAAAACACTCACATTGAAAGGTGTATTTTTAGTTTCTTACGATATGTTTCAAGTGATTAGGTTTCTAGTAGGTACGACGCTACAAAATGCAAGTAACATTAACTTTGAAAGATGACTTCAAACGAAACATCACATTTTTAATGAAGTTTCTAAAATGTTATACGTCATCATTAAAGCTGGGATAGTTAGACAAAATGAAAGTTTAAAAAAGGCAGGCAAAAGGCATAAAAAATAATTTAAACAAAGCATCTAAAAAGACAAAAAAGGAGAAAAATGGCACGGAAAAGCGGAAACTGTCGAGATAAAATCAACACATACATATTCAATTTAAGTATAGACAAACAAATATTTATTTGAAAAAGTAATTACCTAGAGTTGATAGATGTTATCTGCTGGTATTCTTTTTCAATAAAGTTTTCTGGCTAATTAAAATACGCTTAACTCGGCATAATGACAAAGGGATGCAATTTCAACAAAGACTGTATGTAGGTGCAGCTTGCAGGTAGAAATAATACAATGGGAAATATTTCAAAGTAAGGAAAATGACCCATCCGAGTTATTATTGTAAGAGTCTTAAATATTATAGACAAAGTTTGTATTCAGTTTGTATACCAAATTCCTTTCCCTTTCAAACAATTTGCTTTCTTAGAAATTACCCAGAAAAATATACCTATATAAAATCTAAAAATTAAAAAATACTTACTTACATTTCAAAAAACTAAATAAAAATTACAGAAAAAGGTACTAAATACTTACGCGAAAATATAAAAAAAAAAGGTAAAAAACGCAATAAAACTAACAGAAACCAAAAAAGGCAGAATAAAGTTTGCATTTTTGGAAAGTGCGTACTCTAAAACGGATTTTAAATAGGGTCTGCCTTATGTTTGTCCATTTATAAAAAAAGGCATCCTAGCTTTAGTTATCACATTCCAAAAAATATATCACAGAGATATATTTTTGGATACATATCTAAAACGTTCACACCGAAACGTGTATGATGTGTTTCTTACGATATGTTTCAACTCATAAGGTTTCTGGTACAACACTACTAAACACAACTCCGTAACGTTAACTTTGAGATATGACTATTTTGTTTCAAACGAAACATCACATTTGTAACGTTTCTAAAATGTTATACGTTATCACATTCCAAAAAATACATCACAAAGATGTATTTTTGGATACATATCTAAAACGTTCGTGTTGTAATGTGTATGTTTTGTATTTTATGTAACATATCAATTGAAACGTTTATTAAACATTACCATTTATTCGCTTTCGACAGGAATGTACCAGTAATGTGTCTTAGATGTTTCTTAGGAATGTTTCATTTGTAACCCTTATGCAACATTTAGAAACGTTTCATGGATGTACTGTGTTCAGTGGGATGTTATCGATATTTTAGTCTTCTTATTATACTGATCTTGTTCATCTCAACAATTTGAATGGCCCCTTTAAAACTCACGACCATTCCCAAATTGAAACTGTCTGGTAATGCAAGACTTTCACAAAACCTTTCGCAGCAGATCGTATAATTGGGGATTGAATCAACCATTGTGCTTGAGTGACTTAAAACAACCCCTACTCTTCTAAAGCATTTGCAACCGCATTTCCGATATACAGGAACGTGTACCATGTGCTCACGCGATCCTGCCGATATGCTCTTTATAGGTGCAAAGCCTCAATTCCTGTACATGTTAAGCTTGTGTTTGATGTTAGTTAAATTTTTATATAGGGAATCATTCTGTGAAAAGCTTAAACAAATCCAAAGCAGCAAGACTTTGAAGCGCTTATCTTCGTTAGTATACCACTAATTACTAGATTTTTAAGGCAATCATTTGTATCCTGATTTCAGGAAAGCAGCATCTCTTTAAACTCATCGTATCACGTGGATATATCCTAAGGTCTATAATGGGTAATTTACCGAATTGGGCTAAGCCGAATGCACCTTTTCACACGCATTTCAACGGAAATGGTTATATCCATTGAAGTGTATTTGTGTCATTTTCTAAGGCAGTTCTTCCTTGGTTCGGTAGCCTCTTCAGGGCCACTGGAGTCTGCCAATTTGGCGATCACGCGGTAATTCTATGGAAACCTGGCGGACCGACACGGCTTCTGCAACAAAATACCGACCAGGAGGGACTCTGTTTTTTCGGTCAGCCCGCACTATCATCCACTTGGAGCCATCCCCCTTGCTTAGGTATTGCAATCAGTTTCCCCAGAACTCGTTTCAAAATCTCTTGACCTTATCTTTAAAGTCTTCTGAATTCGAGTGTTTCTAACGAATTCCAAAACCGACGGAAGCACTCTCTGGTTCTGTTGTTCTCCCTGATCAGGTACCAGATTCAAATCGGTTTTTCTATTCAACAAGGGATTCTTCGCATTTATGTCACCGGTGACGATTGTTGATACATGCTTAGAGGAGTGCATCCAGGTGTTTATCAAGGAGGCCATCGTTGGTGGATGACATGCCGATATGAACCGAATTGTTCCTACGATCATCATTAGTACGAAATTAAAACCATTCTCTGAAGCATTGGAATCGACTTTGTCGCACCGAACTTCCACAACAATTCCAAAACCTCTTTTTTCCACTCCTCTTTCACCAGCCAGCAACTTGGCAACAAAGCATTATGTTTTAAGTTATAAATGCATAAGGAGGGGTTCAATTGTCCTAAGTAATAAAAATTTCATAATCGCACTCCCATATAAAAGCCATGTTGAAATTGGACTTTGGCATGCATTTCTGGACAACTCGCTCTGATCATAGTTTTGCTCCGATCATGGAGTTTTATGTCTCAAAATGGCCCAAAGAACATCCCACGGCTCATATGCCTAGTTTTAGCAAAAAGTATAATGTTTCAAGCTGTCTAGGATGTGTCAAAGTGAGACAGATACTGTTTTCTTGCGATATTTTGCGATTCTTTCAAAGTTACAATAGAAATAGCATACCCCAATGCGATATTGATAGGCATAACTGCCGTGAGGGTTCATTGAGGTCATTTTCAGATATAAAAGTCAATAATCCGACCAATACAGTGGTCACAGCCAGTTTTCCAAAAAATGAGGTCCGAGTCTTTTCCAATGGCGAGTGAACTTATGGCGTACTAGCAGGAAAAATTGTCGTTCCATCACAACTCTTTACCTCAGGCTAAATTTCCTCGTAAATTGCTCTCAGTATTCGAAAATTTCGGAATTCATCAAACAAATTCGTAGAGATTTCTTCAGTGGAATGGGCCAACGTAAACCAAGATCGGTTCGTGCAGGTGAAAGAAAGGTGGCTAAGAAGAACACCAAACTGGGAGACGTAAGAGAGCTATGGAGGCCTTCAACGCGATAGAAATCAGGGTCAATATTGGATCGAAAAAAGTTCTTGAACCCCCCTTCACACTCAAGTGCTGCCACGGTTTAAAGCACATCCTTCAAACACATCTTTCGAGATTATTAGACTACGATTACCCCATAGTTAAAAGTTTGAGAAGCAATTTAGCGTTTTTAACCGACGATAAGAATACTATACGAGAGACAAGCCATTATTATTGAGCATAAAAGAACTTTTTAAAAATATTATTTTAGATATGTGTAGCCATTCTTTCCTTCCTCTGCTTTAATGGTCCAATAAGCCAAGCAGTTTTAGGAATACTATTAAAATGCCACCGGACAGCAGCATCGATCTCTTCCTTTAAAAAAACCTTCTTTCTCGTAAGTTCTTTTTTTAGCCCAAAAAACAGCCAAAAGTCGCATATAACCAGATTCAGTGAGTAGGGAGGGTGTTCGACTACGTTAATCTTATTTGCAGCGAAATACTGCCGAATTAGCTCTGCAGTGTGGGAAGAAGCATTATACTGATGTAGCATAATTCCCTTCTTTGGCACTTTATTAAACACTTCCGGTAAACAGTTGTAATGTTCTTACCCTCAGGTCCTATGCTAACCAGAGACCAAAGAAGGAAACATTTAAAAAGGCAGCTAACCTATCTCAAATTTAAATAAACGCGGTACAATTTAAACAACCCGGCAAACCCCACTCATACCTGACACGTGATCGTAATCGTCTAGTAGGTCCCCCTATTGTGCAAAAGACATGAAGACAATTGATAATTAATATTAAGACATAACATGAAAGTTTAAATTGTTGAAGGCTTTCAATCAATATTAATACCAAATGTTGCAATTTACAAATACGTGTTACAGGTACAAAACAACAGGAACAAATCCTATCAAATATAGTTATGTACAAAAATAATATCGGTACATGGAAACAAGTGTTAGGGTTTTAAGACATGTAACTACATCAAAAGTTATAAGTGGCAATAATGGTTATCTGCAGAAATAAAAGTACAAGGCGTTGCAGCTCAGAGGAAACAAATTCAATATGTCGGTTGCATAATAAGTATAGAATTGTACGTTAAATTTAGATCTGGCATTTCCATCAATTAACACACGTTTACATTTACATAACCAAAATCATACATAGTTCAAAACAAAACAAATTGTATTAGTTAACGCGACCCCTCGGATAGGTACACTTTTCACGCCTCTGGTTGCGCGGTATTTGTGGGCTAAAGTTGGAGTGCGACGGGCGATACCGACATAATTTAATTAGTTTATTAGCTTCACCGTCTACGCGGACGAAACACTTTGTTCATTGTTGGAAATGCCATATTCAATTATATATTAAGGCGCTTCTATAGGTAGAATTTTGCATGCAACCTCAATGTTAACTAAAAATCGATCTTCTCCTACAGTTTTGAACCTAAGAATCATAAATGAGGGCGCATTTTGAAGATAATTTTATAAAAACCAACATAGTGCCATCCAAAATTGATTATAAGTCCTTGGAAGTTAGTAATTAATTAGTTAATAAGAAGAAAAATGAGGCAACATGAGGCCAGCAATTTTTCCAGTTTTAGGACTTATTAATTTTGGATGGCACTATATTCTTTCTTATTGATTTATCTCCAAAATGAGCCACCATTTGCGATTCTAGGTTCAAAACTGAAGAAGAAGATCGATTGCTCTTACGGAGGCCACATCTTTTGGTTTTCAATGGCCTACCTAATTTCATCATTCACAATAATAACAGCTTGCCCCTCGTATAATTAACCGCTTGTAACTTTCGAGCTAATTAACATTCTACGACTGTAAAATAGAATATAAAGCTCCAGGAGTAAAAAATTCGAAAATTGTTTGTTTTATTTGAAGGGTTTGTTTCATAATTCAACTAGAAAAATACTGGAAGCAAATTTTTTCACTTCATAATAAATTCTAATTTAATTTCCAACGTTTTTATTCTGAGGGGATTTGTTAGGCCCACCATATATACAGACATAATTTCGTTGGTGAATGTCACATTTAAGCTACCTTCATGTTGTGAGTGACATTTTATTTTCACCTAACCGGTGCTTTGTATAAATTAACGCCCTATAAGAGACTTTTGAATTTTTCCGTAATTTATTTTATATTTTCATATAATAGCAAAGCATTGACTTTGAAGTATCAAGAAATCACAAAGTACGTCAGCGAGTTTTTTTCAAATTGTCTAAAGTTTAATGGAGAATATAAGTACCACATTATAATTCCAGTCACGTTGTTTGACAAAATCATTTCCGGTAAATGAGTTTATAACTTTGTCATAATGTAAATTCGGGGCTCAGCGCGTTAATAATACTTTGTCGTCTAATCTAACGCTAACCTCGTAACTTGTCCTTTAAGGACAATTTCAAACGTCGGTGCTAATATGCTATCGTGCTATAAGATAGAAAAAAACTACCTCCATGTGCTTGCTAAATTCAGTCGCTTGCTAGGGTAAAATTATTGGATTCGTGTAACAGACTGGCGAAATTTTCGCATTACTGAACTAATTTATGTCATGTGGGGTATTTTATACTTAAAGGGTGATGATATTGGTAAACACTTTTTCTGGAACTTTAAATTGAAACCCTTGAACATTTGGGAGAGTAACATTACTTTACACAATTTATAAGTTGTAAAGCCTATAAGATACGTTTGGTATTATTTTTGAAAAGCTTTCCCATACCTACCCTTTTATACTCCAATGCAATCTTTTAATTACTTGCTTACTGAAGAAGGCATTTACTTTCATCGCACATAACGGTTATTAAACGTTTTTGCTCTCACAATTTAATTTGCGGATATATACGGTTGGAGGGAAGTGGAATTTCTAATATGAGCACTGTCTGTGGAGTAAATAGAAATATATTCTCATTTATTTAACCTTCGGTTATATAGCCAATACTAGTATTGACGTTTATTTCTCTTGTTGCAGAATATTTCCATATTGGTTGTGCTTCTATACAGTTGGAGGATTAGTGTTAACGTGAAGAAATATGCGCTATTAGAAGATGTCTATTATGGTAAAGTTCTTTGAGTTTGTGTAATTGCGTATTAATTTTGATCCTTTTTTCAGGAGTACAAATTGCTTATCTTGCAATTATTGGAACACAACTTTTTATGATTGTGCTTAGTATAATACTACTATTAGGAATTTATAAGGTAAGTGTAGTTATTCAATGAAACCTTCAGCCGTGTGGTATTTTGTGCCTCTCGACTCTATGTAAACGAATAATGCTCGATATAATCACAGATGTAATACAATCCATCGCTCTCAGTAATGTGAATTAAATTTAAATTACGCTTGTCCCATTTTCGTTGTGTTGTCAAGTTTTAGTAAAGCAACAGGTTTTACATCTTAATGTATAAGTACTTGTCATACGACTTCGCAATTTGCAGAAACTGAGATTTTGCAACATAAAATTTGCTACACACTTTGCACTTACAGCACTTATTAAGTTAAATTTTGTGCAACTATACCGTAAACTTTACTCCTTCAGGGGTCTATTTGCGTAAAAATACAAACTTTGGAATAAGTTTATAAGATGGTTACGGTTAGGATTGAATACTGTAATACGCTGGAAAAACCTACTTTAAGATAGTTAAGACCTTCGCCTATACGTGTAAATCATTTTTTGCACGAAAATCTATAAATTCGTGAGCAATATTAATCAAAAAATTTTGAACAAACGTGGTGAATTTAAAATGAAAGCCGTTTAGTCATTTTAGACGACGACGCCGTGATAACTTACAAGCGTTGCCTTGCCGATTTTGGTGCAAAAAAGTTAGGTTCACTTCCTTTTCTCATAAAGTAGACGCGGCACATGAACCAACTCTACATATTATACAGGATGTTAATGTGACACGTTACAACGTTTTAGGGTAGATAAAGGCGCTCATAAACGATCTTTTTTGCTAATAAACCCATCGTCGGAAATGTCTCCTTTTCTAGAGGAATATAACGCTTAGAAACTCTAAAAAAAAATCGTTTTGGCTTTCAATGAAAATTTAATTAAAATCATGCTTGCTACGAATTGCTTTATTTAAATAAAGCATACTTCAGTTCTAATCGTTAAAGCAGAAGGGTGTACGTAATTTTCTAATGTATCAATTACGTTTCTCTATTATCTAGATTTCATTTCAACTCACTGGAATAACGTGGAATTTTAAACAGTATTGTATTTCATTACAATCGCTATTACATAATAAAATTGATGGGATCCATAAGGTGGCTGCAGTTTCTCAAAATGGGGTAATTGTAGTCAAAGTATTATGATTAATAAAAACTCAAAACCTTCCCCATGAAATTTCTCTAATACATAATTGGAATGCAATAGATTGATGATTGTGAAGTTAAGAAAAGTTGAAGGGTGTGAGACTCCTTCTTTGGCTTAAATTGATATTCTTATATACGTTGAAAGGAAAATTTGTTTAAATACACTACATGTTTCAACAACACTGGTTTGTCATCATCAGGCTACAAGTGTACAATTAATTGATAAAACTAAAGGTTATACAATACTTACTAGATCGTTGATAATTCAATACATTTGATGAAATTTATAAGATGGTGGGGGTGAATGAGATGGTAACGAAGTTAAAGATTTAAAAATTTTAAAAATTTTTCATTTGAAAATTTAAAATAATAGCAACTGTTCTGAAAACCGAGTATCACAAAGGTGAATGAGTAAAAAGGATACTTAACTTACAGGCAAAGATTGACGAGTCCAATAAATACATTGGCAGAACAAATGGATTAACTTGGTTTAAAATGTATAAAATTCAGGTTCATGGTTGATAAGTAGGAAAGTCCATGCTGAAAAGGAAATAGGGTTAGAAGGGGCCGCAAATTGAAAATACTTACGGGAAAGCTAGCGAGTTAACACATAAGGGGAGAGAAGGCCTCCCAGACGGAAAAGTTAATTGGCAACTTGGAGATTGAGAATAAATTGATATAAATAATATGGACGCCATACGCGGTGGTCACAAACTAACACATGCGTGGAAGAGTTAGGGAACTGTAAATGAAGTTGAAGGTCAAAAATAAATTAGTCGAGGTGAAACCAGAATACGGGGTAAGATAAAAAATAGTAGTTAAGGAATGAGAAGGTTTTTATTGATGTTGAGGGTTTCATTCAAGGATAATGAAGGGTTATTATTGTAATTCGTAATCATTTCTTCCGTTTCAAGAAAGTCAAGCTTAATACCCTTATTGCACCCATGTAACATCTCGTAATTGGAGTTAGGGTCGAAAGAGTGGCCACGATCTAAGATTTGATGGGAAAACGAAGATTTTGTACCTAAATTGTTGTGTTTTATACTGGAGAAATGTTGGACAATAAACATTATTATTATTACATTGATATTTAAAAGAAAACAAATAATCGGGGAAAAGCGAATAATACTTTTTAAAATATGTAGTTAGAAATAACTTTCCACACAAACCATATTGTAACCGAAATATTAAATAATTTACTTTACTTTTTTACTTCCATGTAACACAAATACGCTTGGGGGTACTTAATCAAAAATTAAGGGCGTATTATTGACACAAATATTCAAAAGTATTTTACGGATACAAAATCTAAACGTACCAGCCCTTAATTAATACTACTTAATAAAAATTTGTCATGTGCCCTGAAGTTTCCTTGTAATCAAAGATTAACAACTGTACATGTAACAAAAATACACTTGGGAGTGCTTAAGCAAAAATTAAGGGCGTTTTTTCACAAATATTCAAAAATATTATCACGGATATTGAATCTAAACATTTCAGCAATTTATCAAAGCTAATAAAATAATGTCACAAATCCTTCATTTTCTAGAAAAGGGGGAGGGGTTGGGCGCTTTAGCAAAAGTTAATGGTGTTTCGAATCAAATATTCAAAAATATTATTATGGATATTGAATCTACACATATCATTCTTTAATTGACGTCAATAAAATTTTCCCGTATACCTACCCTTAATTTTGTAGGAATATCGTCTTACATACGACATGAATACGTTTTCAACATAAATATTCAACCCTTCAAGTACATTTCGAGGCCTACCTTCGAGGTTGTCAAGCACGTAGGTCCATCCTACATTTTCCGTTAGAAGAAATTAGGTTTCCTAAAAATATATTTGGAGAAATAGCCTAAAATACTTTTAAAATTACGTCTTCTCCCCATCCCCACTCCATATTAGGCCAAAAAATCATTAAAAGACATGAAACTGAGAGATCATGTCATGGTCCATCATATATCTTTGATTCATGTTACACAAACAGTGTTGACATAAACACACAGCATAATATTATAATGTTAATACTTGGTATAATTCAGAGTACTATACAGGGTGTTTCTACTCAAAGTGGACAACGTAATAGAGGTTATAGAATTCGTCAAAACTAATACGTTTTTTAAAATAATTTTTTCATTTTGGCTTTTGTTTTGAATTATTGACCTTTTTTGTTTTTTACACATCTCTATATCTCCATTATTTGTAGTCGATTATCAAAAAATCAAAGTTCCTTGGAATCAATATTTTAATATCTACAACGTTTTGTTCAAAACTTTTTAACAAAAAATGTACAGCAGCAAAATGGCAGTAATTTTAAATTTTGGAAATTGAATAAACATAAAATCTACTCTACTACTATAATTTAAAATGACCACCATTTTGCTGTTTTAAATCTTTTGTAAAAAAGTTTTGGACAAACGTAGATATTCAACCGTTGATTCCAAAAAACTTTGATTTTTTTTAATCCGACTACAAATAATTGGAATTTGTAAAAAAGGTCCATAATTCGAAAAGAAAACCTAAAATGAAAAAAATTACATAATAAAAAGTGTTAGTTCTGACGAGTTCTACAACCTCTATTACGTTGTCCACTTTGAGTAGAAACACCCTGTATAGTATTATGATTTTTTATTTTCTAATAGTATCCACCTCATACAGTTCCTTAGAAACAAGGTAAAAAAGCTCTGTTACATGATCTGCGCAAAAAACGAAAATTAAAATAATGAACTTAATGTTTGTGTCGAGAACTGTAAATCTTTCTTTTTTGAACAAGTTTAAACTTTGTGCTGTAGTCGTACAGTTGTAAATTACTTAATATCACGTGATAGGCCTTTCTTACTTTGTCGATAGACTACGATTTTTTAAGAATCCTCTTAAGTTCCGTTTTCACAGTCTTCAGACAATGAAAACTTCAAGGTAGACCGTATAGTTTGAATGGAAACTTTTAACATAGAAGTGATTTGATTAGTTTCATTTATGTAAAAGGAACGTTACACTTCCTATAAAAATACCCTTTCGTAACCTACATAATATATTATTTCATTTATAACAGCCGGCATAATTTAATACATAACTGAAATTTAATGAGCTACGTCAAGCTGTCCCTAATTTACAACTTTCGCAACTTCATTTATTAAAACTAAGCTCTGATTCAAAACAAAAGTTTCTTCCACTCTTCTTTTTTAATCTAAATTTGCCTTTAACGAAAAAAGTTATAAATGGTAAAGATGTTTTGATTCCTTTTAATTAACTAACTTTTGTTTCATTTTACAATTGACAGACTTCTAATGCAACAATTACGAAATTCGTTTAATACCCAAAATCGTAATTTTTCTCATCTTTCATTCGTTTATAATGTTCAAAAATAAATCGATAAAGTAATACAGTAAATACAACATTAATTATATTTATGTAACAGGAATAGGAATTGTGGCCATTTTCATTTGTAGGAAATCAACGCTTGACATAATATTCCTAGAGGACTATTACTGTACAATAATTGAAATGGAAGGTAACTTCTAACTTAATATTATTTTTGAATATTTCCAAAATTGATGCTGCGTTTCCTCTTTGATGTGGGCTCGTTTGTGATTGAATGAATCTTGTTTCCTAAATCATTAATTAATTTCAACGCCTCTTCACACCAGGGACCTAAAGTTTCTACTGCTAAAGACACGAAATAAAAGTTCTGACCAATAAGACCTTGGTATTTTTGTTTTTTTCTTTTTGCTCCAAATTCAGCTGCAGATCTACTAGATAATTTAGAAAAACCAAGGTAAGATTGGGCTAAAAAATCTAAACATGTTGTATCCCATATTAGACCTTTAGACCAAGGGACTAACGTCATACCATCCGGTCTTTTTCCATCGTCGCGAAACAATCCAGGATGTTCCAACACCGAAGGAAATTTAGCTGTTTGCAGTGCACGATAGATAATATTATTTAATTCACTATGACGTGAATATCTTCCTCAGCTCTTCAAACAGCTTAACCCATCAGTATTAACTTTCTGACCACATTCACATTTATGAGGCAAGCAAATATTTAGGCCGAACCGAAGGGTTAATGATATACGAAAAGAATTGTTATCTAACATTGTTCCTAAATAACGGAAAGGAAGGACTGTCAGCCAACCATTGGATTCAGGATTCTGGGCTGACATCAGTCGAACCTGATCTTTTTCATCATAGAATGAAATATCACTCATTATGGATTCAATTTTTAGATTATCCCAATTGGATTGTAAATTAGGAATAATTGGTAACTCTAGGCCATCAGCTATCCATTTTTCAGTTCCTTCTTTGTAGACAGTTAATGATTGCTCATCTGAAATATGAATTTGACGAGATCGTTAACTGAACATGACAGTTGAAAATTTATTCTAAAGAGATCTTTATGTCATTGTCTATTTTGTGTAGATATTCTGATGATTTCCAAGGACGTAAAATACATACTATATGTAAGTTTAGGGATCAACAAACAATGCTTCAGTAAATAATAAGCGACGTGAAGATTATAAGATCATGTAATCTATTTAGGAGCGTGTTGATTTCAAAGCCTTGTACCTATAGCCTCCTACAGTGGTGCTTTCTACTCTTTAACATTTTATCGATCCGTGACTACCACAAACGTCCACTTTCAGTTACATAATGTACACATTTTTTTAACATTTGTCTTTTTTACAGGAAATAAATCGTAAAAGTTGTTGCTGCATTAGGACATATACACTCGCTTAGTAAAACTTTTTAACGACCTTTAGAGTTTTTTTCCAAGTTTAACTTTCTTAACTTACATGCCCCGCTTTTGCTACTTTTTAGACCACTTTCTTTTCATTCTGTGGCTTTCATTGTAGGAACTAACAAAAGAAATGGATTAATTCAATCATAATAAATCAGTGGTGTTGCTTAGCAAGTTACATGAGTTACAATGTTGTGTAACGTGATGTTAATTGCGCTCGTTGGAGATGCTTTTAATTTACGAACTCGCTATATAGTCGCTACTAGTAGGTACTTACTCTCAGGAATATTGTATAACTTTTCTATTGTTGCAAGATTTTCTTACAATTTATGTTTCATTGTTATACTCTACTTCTTTCTTTTTATGTCTCCTTTTCATGTGGTTTTCATTTAGTTAAAAACGATTAATTGTCGTTATTTACAGAAAGATTTCCACAGTTCTTGTAGGATATTTTCAGCTCTTAGAAGTGATTACGCAATTCAAGACGTAATTTGGAAATTAATTTCATATTCGTTACCACATCAAAAATGTGCTGTGGTGAAAGGGCTGTTCAATGTTCATGTACATTCCTTCCGTTAGTAGGATTAACACAAATTTTATAACTGAACCAATTTTTTTGTAGATATACAGGTATTCAAATTGCTGTACATAACGTGGGCATTTCCGTTATTACTAGAAATATAATATAGTTTAAGTTAGAGAAGTTTATATACCTACGCTCTTTTACTTAATATAAGTGCATATTATGTTTTTCTTTAACCATTTAAATTCTTCGAAACTACAAACATTTAATTTATCATCAAACTTTTTCAGATCATTGTTTCCAATTTAGGGGTAATATTTAGATTAATAAAATTGGGGTACTTGGTACTTGGCAAAATTTTATTTATTACCTATTCGATAATTGTTTTTGTCCATTACATGTATGGAAGTTTTTTTTTAGTAATTTTATAATAAATAAAATATATCCGCTAAGCTGTGGAAAAATTTGGATTTAGTAATGTGAGACCTATGCACGATTAATTAATACCAAACACCAAATGATTCTTTTTTTTTTTTTAGAAAGAGCCGCCTCCTCCGCCTATGTTGGGCTTCTCTAAAATCAGATTTGATATGAAAGTTTTGAGAAAACTTGAAAAGAATAGAAGTTACCAGACTACCTAGAGGCCCGCAGCTATTTTTATTATAGATCGAGTTTCTCCTTCGGTAAACGGAAATGAGCACATATTGGTATATTATATTTTGCTCGATTTTACTATTTGCAGAAAACAAATTCATATTTAATATTATTTTATATGGGATTCTTAATAGTGCAACATTTTCCTCGTAAATGGTTAGAAATAAATAACAAACTTTTCGAAAAATACAGATAAAAATTGTAGACTTTCCTTCTGTTCAGTACAGATCACCTATTACTATTTCTATTTCTTTCTCTCACTTACTGCTTTTTACTTCAGTTCGGCTGTGTAACCTAATCATTTTGCAGTTTGCTAATTTACATTGAGTGTTTTTCAAATTCTAATTTGTGGCATGTTAATTATTTTCAATTCGTTTTTGGATTATTAGAGATCCATTCTTACATATTTACAGAATATCCAATTAGGCAGTCATTTGAACTTTAAAACGTTTTGTGTAATTTAACGTTAATTTGCTTATTATTATTTAATGAGTGTCAATTTAATTATTTCATTATTCAATGCTGAAATTTAAATGAAATCGTGCAAAACAGTGGACTTAATCAATTTTATGTTCATTTAATTGGCCGGTTGTTGACAAAACAAAATTTTAAGTACAAATTATATTTTCGGTTTACAGTAATTATGCAAAATTGTCATAATTTCGACAATTAATATCACCGATAAACTCTGCAGTCCAGTAAAACCATTTTTAATTTTATTATTCTATTTCAAAACTTTTTGCGTTACCACAGAGACAAGTTTTTTAAAACACTTTACGGTCTCTTTTGCAGTTGAGCTTTTGAGTTAGCTTTTTTATATTTTAATTAAAGGAGTAAGAGGCATTTTATTTCTTGAATTTTGAATGTAATCAAAAGATATCAAGGTCCGTTGAAAATATTTAATGTCTGGGTTCTATTTTTATCAGTATTATATTTGTAAACCGTAATTGGATAGTAATTTAGTCTTAGTTTTTGTAAGAAAGTACTTCTTTAATTCGTTTTTCAAAAAGTTGCGGGTATTTTCATTATCTCCATTGCTGCCATACCTTGTAAAATATTATACATATTTTCTTCATTTTGATTGTTAAATGGTTTATCAATCTTATGATGATTCAAGGCCAAGTTGAAAAACACTTTTCAAGTTAACTGGACCTTGGGATTTCAGTACACTTCACCTTGTATTATACGATATCCATGTGTGTGTGTGAAATAAAATGAATGAATGTACTGAAATAAATTTATTATTTATTTATTTATTTATACTTATTATATTCAGTGTTATTGTTATTTAAATGTTTCGTTTTCTGTCAGTTTGTATTGGTACCTACTTGAATATTTTCACGTTCTTCTTGGAAACACTTCTTTTTTCAGCTATAGTAACGAGTATAGGTTCTTCGTTACTTACATTGGTATTTTGACGTTCATGTTTCTCTATTACAGACTTACCAATGATAATTCTAACCCTTCGTTGTATACCATATAAATTTGCCATTTGAGATTAATGAAAATTTTGGAATTTGTTGGTTTTATTTTTTAAAGATTTTATGTAAACATTTTTTGACCTTAATTTTTACAACTTTGGGGGAGGGGGTCAGTATACATAACTGGATACATTTTCAAGATGAAATTAATTTATTTATTTAGACAATTCATGGTAATAGTTATAAAAACAATAACGGTTTTTCTCTAAACTCGTCAATTCCATAAGTTGAATATCTTTGTTATTCGCCCATTTCACAAACACAAGTTTGCTTTTGTTGTCAGTCTTTTGGTAAATGGTTCCTTTTGGTGTTTCCTTCGCTGTTTTTGGCGCGTACCTACCTTTTTGTTCGATTTGAACGAATTGTGCCGATTGCTAGTATTTCACATGTGTTTCTCAATCGGTACATCAGGTCAAGCGAAGTAAGTAAAGTAATTGTCAAAGTACATCGCTGAAAGAATGAGTTGGTGGATAGTCTGACATAAATCCAGTACTACTTTTGCTCCAAAACCTGTGTTCTCCTCACATTTAAGGGATCTGATGATTTTGAAAAGCGTCTGCGAAGAAATCGTATGCAGTACAGCTTTACAATGTGACCCCATTTTTACTTTCCTGTGCATAGGTAAAGTAATGTAATCGAAAAAAAAATCGAACTCGAGATTTTGATGAATCTCGACGTTTTGAGTCCCCTGTGTCCAAAACCGCCATCTCTGAAAAATGTTTGTCTGTGGGTGCGAGGGTGCGTGGGTGTGTACGTGACGGTTGTGGAGCATAAACTACTAGGCCGATTTTGATGAAATTTAAAACTAAGGCCTATAAAAAAACTTCATCGGTAAAACAAGCTTCTCATCAAAATCGGTCCAAAGAGGACCAAACTAGGGGCGTTATTTTTTTGGGTTTTCATTAAATATATTGTTTCCTTGCACACGCTCGCGTCTCCTTGAACAGAATGATCATTACGTCTTCCTTCATTTTCCAATTCTCTAAATCCTTCTTTCGCACAGAAGAATTTTTTTAAATAATCATATTGTGATGGTAATTGATTATACGGTGTAGTGATAAATTGTCATGGAGGCACATCCACAGCCCAGTTTAAGTTTTGGTCTTTGAATGAGTATATTCGCTTTGTATTGTATCTATTTTCTGCTTCTTCGTATTGTTTTTGTTCTCTGCTGAGTTGTATGGCATTTCTTCTATGTGCGCTACGCTTTTGGGAGTAGAAGTATTAGCGTTAACCGCGGGCTGATTTGACTTTTTGATAAGTTTATTTCCAATGGGCACGATCAATTGCGGTACTTTTGAATCTTCGGGTACTATAATACCCGCATTAACTAGAACACCTAGGTTTCTGTCTGAAGTAACCTCGGAGGCTGTAGCAGAAACATCTGATCTAGATACTAAAGTCAAACCGACTTGATCTATACCATATGTCTTGGTCCTTGATCTAATAAAGTATTATTATTATTATTATTACTATCTGAAACGCGAACTGTTGAATCTTTACACTGAAAGTTGCGCTACCAATATCCTTTAGTGTTTCGAGTAGTTCAGGTGTTCAGGTGATAAGAAAGGCGACAGTGATGATACGTCACCATCGTAAGCTGACCGATTTTGCCTGACACGCTTCATCTGTTGATTCCCCTTCAGAGCAAGAGAAAGAATTTTTTCCGCTCTTGAACCTATAAAATTTTTCTTAAAATAACATAGTTAGTTGGCGCGTCCATATGGATACAAAGCGCTAGTTTCGGCAATATTTTCAATTATTTATCAATGTATCCACAGCAAGCAGATTATTTGAGAGACATTGTGTCCATTTTGTCGAAATTCTAATGCTATACAAAAAATTACGCTAATGCTGATTACATAAATTATTGTTCCAAACGTTGAATAAACTCGGAATATAAGTGAAGTAGTCGTTTTTACATACTAGACGTTGTAAGTTTTATTTTCGCTTTGAACGAAATTGACGTGAATGACAAATGGGGCAAATTCTCTTTCGCTACTGTATAATAAATTAAATATCAAAAAAGGGTTTGTGTATATTCCAAAGCTTAGTATTTATGTTTCAGCACAAACATCTATTTGTTAACCCAAGGAAACAGGACACGGAAATGAAAATGAAAGAAAACTACAACTTTTCCACATACAGACTTAATGTAATTAAATTAAATATGATATGTCACTATGTTTTTCCTACATATTACCAGTAACGTTTCAGGTTCGAACAACAACATTAATAATTGAGCAAATTGTTCAAATATCATCATACATTGCTCGCGGGAAAGAGAGTGGCTTTTGCATTTTTGATAGAAACACATACATAGAAAGATTTCCTCAACCTTGTAATTTCACAACTCTTGCTTAATTTTTAATCAAACGGAATCTATAATGTTTGATAATGTTGAAACACTTTGGGTCACTAAATACAGATTTTAGTGGAATTACTTGCTATCGTTATACATATATTAATTTCTCTCTAAGTATTGAATTATTTTAAGAAATAAATTCAATTTTGCAGTGATATGATGTAATTCCATTAAACCCCACGCTGTTCACATTTTTCCATTTAAACTGGTTCCCCTTTAATACTTTATACAAGGATATCTGCCTAAATTTAGTTCTCAAACAAGAGTTTTTCACGTTGTACCGACGTAAACATTTATAATCCTGGCATATGCAGGCAATGAAATTAACAGGGGCATTAGTCGAACCACCCTTTCATTAGTCGATCTTGTAATAGTGAATATTCTCATATGCGAATACGATTTTATTTTGTGATTGAGTGGCTTTGAACTTATACTGCGAGAAACATGTAGGTACATAATCATTGCGTGAAGTGAAATTGATTTTACTCACATATTAAACGAAAATTACAAATTTATAAAAGCGGAAAAGTGCTCCTAAGGGCCTGAAAGTGTATTTTTATAGAAGTTTAAAAGATCGATTGAAAATTTAATCTGGTAACGTGAAAATAACATTGTGTGTTAACAATAAATATTGAAATTTTCTAGTCCGAAAAGTGAATAATGAACATGAGCTTTACTTGCACTAAAATGAGCTTTGCATCCCTAAATACACATCCATAGAAGTAGGTCACGGCGGCCTTGAACTTCGAAAAATACTGTTAGGGGAAATAACCAAATTGGAAGTAATTTGATGAAAACGCGATTTGATTTAGAAATTGAGAAAGAAATACGAGAACATGTTTTCCTTTCAAAGTTTGGGAATTGTGTTTCTTTAAGTATTTCGTAATATGACATCTAAAGGAAAAAAAGCGTTCACCTTTTAAAAGTATTCAATTCTTCGGATGAATAAAAAAGGGCAATTATGATGAGGTGTATTATTTTGTAACGAAATAATTTCTGTCGGTATAATAAAAGGAAGCATTTTTATAATAAGGTCCTTTTTTTTAACAGCAATTTTTCACCGCTTGTTATGTTAACAATTCGTTTAATAAAGCAACTTTTGGCTGTTAACAGTTTCAAACTTTTCTTTTGTTACTTTAATGTATTTTATAAAAAGAAAATTTAAACATAATTTCGCTTTGAGCAATTTAAACCATAAGAGAGCTTTTGAAAAGACTAAATAGTTCATTGGAAAGTGATGAAATTATCTGCATCTTTCTGGAGTGTTGGAGTGATTATTATAACGTTGCAGCAATAAGTATCTGTCCAGAAATGTATACTTACTCAATAATAGAGGCGTTGACTTAGAATACATGTAATATAAATAGTATACATATAATATATACGTATAAAACAAATACTTACACATTTTCCTGTTGTGTAATGTTTGTAAAATTATTTCGATTTTCTACTTGAAACGCTATGCGTTGACCAACAACCTGATACCGTACCCTTTCAACCCGTAACAAATAGAATAATTTATTTAAATGTAAAATGTTGCGGTTTATAGTGTAAATCTTTTTCCTATAAATGTCGCATGTGGATGAAAAGTGTTACCACATAGATAGGGGGGGGGGGGGGTATTAAAAAAACTAGTGAGTGTAATGATGTAAGGGGTGGAAGTGTGGAGGTGGAGGGAAAGGGAGGTGTTAACAGGTAGTACAGTAAGGTTTAGTAAATTAAAGGGTGAAATTGACTAAGTGGGTTTTTGTAGTAGATAAGTTTGTTATTGTGTGCGCTATTATTTTAAGTTACCTAAGGGCAATAGCTTCTAAGAGTCATTAGTAAATTTAAAATTTGGAATCGTTTTACAGTTGAAAAAAAAGAAAAAGATCACGTTATTTTTATTATTGATTAGTTTAATAGGTTTAAATTGAGACAAAAGGACAAAGGCTAATTTCCTTAGGCCCAATTCATCGTGGAAAATTTTTAGGATTGAGGTTTTTGAAATGTCCAAATGTACATCGATCTCACGGTCGATCGTTCTTGATCAATCAGCGCACAACATCAATGTTCTAGGATTGTCTTTGAGATTATGGTGTATACAATATCAACAAGAAATTGTGGATTGATGTAGTGTTTCATCTTTAACAACAGAAATCAACTTAGCACGATGCGAGAATACTCTGCGAAAGTTATAATAAACACTCGGCTTGCACTAAAGGGTTAAGTTAACTAAATATTGTGGATAGCTTTATCATAATAGATAGAAAAATGGAAAAATCAAAACGAATGGCTGTGGGGGCGAAAAAAGCGAACGAGATTGGAAGGATTCAAAGTGACTTGATGCAAATAGAACCAATAAGAAGAATATTGAAAATTCCCAAAAGAGTGGAAGACCGCCAATTTCGTCCTAGTAGCGAAACCAAGGAAGGGCGAAGACGAAACAAGAAAATACAGGCCGATATGTCTTCTAGGCGTGATGGAGAAAATGTTCGACGGCATAATAGTCGAAAATTAACAGCAGAAATTGAGAGAGCAGGAGGCCTGCACGAATGTCAATACGGGTTCAGAAAAGGTAGGGCAACCACCGACGCAACCGAGGAGGTGTTGGAAACAATTAAAGAAGAAAAAAGAAAGGGAAAACATGGTGCGCACGATAATCCTCGTTGACATTAGGAATGCGTTCAATATGGCAGCACGGGTCTTAATAATCAAAATACTGAAAGACCTGCCTACTTAGTAAACATGATCAGCGATTACCTAAGTAACAGGAGGATAAAAACGGACGCAGAAAATTACAAGGAAATAGGAGCGGGACAAGGCTCGGTGATATCACCGACACTCTGGAACGTCCTATACGACGACCTGATGAGACTAAAATATCCGGAAGGCGTAAGGGTGGCATGTTATGCAGACGACGTAGCCATAGTGGCAGCAGCCACAACTAAAGAAGACCTAAAGCTGGTAGGTGACGAAAGCCTGCACAAAATAAACCTGTGGTTGAAAAAAACAGACTGGAACTCGCGCCCGAGAAAACGGCGACAACCATACTGAATTGGAGCAGAAGTGCGAGAATAATGAATTTCCAGGTGAAAGGATACGTAATTAAAACCACCAAAGAAGTCAAATATCTCGGAGTAACATACAGCATATACACACAGAATAGATACAGCAACCGAAAAGGCCAAGAGGGTAACGAAATCACTTACATGTATACTACCAAACAAGACCAACGGAGGACAAGAGAAGAGTCCTCCAAACAGTTTGGACCGAAGCACTATGCATCAAGAGGTGTCTGAATGAATTCGTCGCAGAGAATCTTGACACTACGGTTAGGGACGGCGTACAGAACTGTTTCGAACGAGGCACTGTTGGTAATCACAAAAACCATACCTCTGGACCTAATAATACATGAAAGAACCGCAATACACAGGAAAAAAAAAGCAAAAGACACTGACATCAAAGAACTGAAAAAGAGGGAACGCGAAAAACTTCTAAAAAAATGGCAGGAGAGGTGGGATAACACAGTTAAAGTGAGATGGACACGAACGTTCATCCAAACCATAAGACCATGGTACAACAGGCAGAATGGGCAACTTAACTACTACCTAGTGCAAGCCCTGACACGGCATGGATGTTTTGGCAAATACCTGCAAAAAAGAAGAAAGTCCTAAGCGTTGGTACTGTGGGGAGGCCGAAGACGACGCCATGTACACAATATTTGAGAGTGGGTCGACAAAACGGAAATGGTAGAAACAACACTGGAAGGGAAACTGAGACCGGGAAATATGGTAACCTATATGACAGAAAACAACTAACACTAGGCAGACATAAAAAAATTCATCAGAGAAATAATGATCGAAAAGGAAAATCAAAGCAAGACAGGAGATAGAGAGAAACAAAAAGGAAGAAAGGAGTTTAGTTGGTAGGCGCCCACCCTTCAAATGGCCGACTCCAACACGCTTTTAGAATAGACTCTCTGGAAGTGTATTTAGAAGATTCTCTAAACTCCTGTGTAAAAAATCAGAAAAATATTCCACCAAGGCTTGGAAAAGATACATAAAATATGGTAGTGGAAGACAGTTTGATAATTTTTAAAGAGACCCTGTTGTAAACCAGTGACGGAAGTCTCAGGAAGAAATACCTGAAGAATAACGAAAATGAAAGCGCATCAAAAGCAAAGAGTAGGGCCAAAAACATAATCGGGCGGTCTTAGTTTAGAAAATGTAAAAATTTTCCTAAAAATATAGAAGAAAATGCAAACGGAGACTGCAAAAATCTATACAGAACTCTAAGAAAGGAAAAAAACCCATTAAAGTGCAGTTCAAAGTAAAACGTACTAATATTTTCGGAAACAGCAGACGAACAAAAAGCGAAACTCGGTATCATTATACAAATAGAAAATTTAAAGAACGGGAAGAGATTGGAATAAAAGGGCTTCCCAAAGTAGGGGAAGGAATTTCTGAGCAAGATTATTTTAACTGTATGGAATACTAGGAAACCGTAAAAATTCGAAGTGATCCCCTTACTATGCGTAACTTAAAAAACGCTAAAGAGAGATCTAAGGCTAAAGTAAACTAGAAGCAACCGTCCTTGATTCTCAAATAGGTTTTTGAGTCGAGGACGCAGGATTTTAATTTTCGTATTATGGCAGATATTAGAAAAATAATGGGTACAAACAGAAGAATATACGTAAATGCAATTTATTTAAAGAAAAAATTTGCCAGCGATTTGAGGAATACCAACTTAGAGGTATATTCATCTCCATGTTGTTGATAGATAATATTATGAATGAATTAACGTACAAGGTCAGAAATACACGTAATAGCCTTAAGATACAGAAACAGAAATGAACTAATGTATGTAAATGACCTTAATGTTAATTGCAAAACGCAAAAGAAGAATTAAATAACCACAACAACTTATCTAAATGTTTTTGAAGCACATAATTTAAAAATAATGTCGGAGACAACGTGTATAAGAAGAAAGGACGAAAATGTAGAAACAATGTGCGAAGGACAAAAATCACAAAATACGTTCAGTAATGGAATCGCAAGAAGACCAAGAGAGGGGAAATAAAATTTATGAAGCGAGATATTTCAATACCTTTCTAGATTTTACCGAATCATACCCTATGAATACAAAAAGTATTGTGTCCGTTTTAAGAAATTGAATTTCCAAGACGACAGAATAAGAATGGAGCCGTAAAGAGATGGATCACACAATATTTTCGATACAACGCTATCTATTTCCTTTACAATGATCGTAAAAATATCCCGCAACCTACCCCCATTGGTGTACATATTTTCTAAAAGAGGATAAGGTGACCGCTGAACTACATACGTCGCTAATTTACTACTTCTAAATTCTATTAAGAAGTCAAACTTAAACGCTTATGAAACTTTGTTGGAACACCCGCCGACTCTGTTTGTGCTTAGTATGCGACAAACAGGCAAGTCTAGAAAGTTTTCATGATAATCTGGGAGCAAATCTCTAACACAGTTGCGAAAAGATATACTTTGGAAAACAAAATATTCACACTCCTTCTAAAAAACGAATATATTTATTGTTATCAGTTAATTGAAAAAGTTACCATACAAATTCTTTTATTTTCACTTTCGGTAAGTATAATACATGGCGTCCGATAAAGCTCTGGAATAAGGTACTTGAGGATAAAGGGAACAAATTTAAGCTTCCTCTATTTTACACCGTAGTCTTATTCCGGCAATGTTATAAATATATTACCTACATATGCTTAGTACGTTATTGTAATGAAATTCAACTTAAAATATAGGCTGTGTAAGAGGGTAATATACAATATATGTTCCTTCATTTACAAGTACAGTTTTTATACGAAACCGACGACGCTGACAATCGATTGGGATATTGTAAAGACTGAAACGTAACCCACATAAATAACATCCTTCTTGCGTTCCAAACGTTTTACGGTTAGAAATCTTTTAAAGCAATTCGTTTCATTGACATCATATATTGTAAGAAAAGTCACCGATGTTCTAAAATCCAAATCAAAGTTGACAGCTGACATTGTTAAACCGAATGTTTCCGTTCATTTATGAATCACCCGAAGACTTTCTAGACAATTTTCGTAAAAAAATTGACATATTCGTGATGTGAATGTGATTAAAAATATGTCGTTTCCTACGAAATTGGTTCGTTCCTGTTACATATGAACTAAAAACAATGTATGTAGATAGTTTTATCAAAGAACGTAATATATGTATATTACGTTCTTTGGTTTTATTTAGAATGACGTTCTGGAACCTAACAAGTTATGCTTGGGACCAAGTAAAATCACCTGTGATTTATTCGCATAAAAGCGATATATTACAATAAAGATGACGTATTATTATGGGATGCTTCTATATTTTGCAGATTTAGGTAGCAGTAAGTGTAAACTACAATGCGTGACGAGTTATATGTAAATTTATCTGGCTCTAACCGTTGAGTGAAAAATATATTTTTCACTCAACGCTCTAACTAAGTACATTATAATAATAATAAGGCATTCTACTAAAATCTGTATCGGATAACGTCGAGCTTCGAGAGTGACTATGTTACAATATCAGTAGGGAAACATTTGTTGTTTTATTTTCATCATTCATCAATACTTCAAATGAGAAGAACATCCAATCTACCCTTTTCGTTAAGGTTAATTTAAAATGAAATTCAAATTAATAAAAATTGTATGTGGAAATATTTACTTTATGTTCGACGTATTTAAAATATTGCCAATTCTCTTTAGACGCCTATAAAAACTTGTGTATAAAATGTTAATTGTATTTATGTACATACATTTTTCCAAAACTCCCATGGAAAATAGTCTTTTTCTAAAACTTCCTTATGAGTGAGGAAAGTTATATTGTTATATTTTCCTCACTTGTGGTAAATTTATGTAAAACACGAGAATAAGCATAACTTTCTTCCAGGGACGTCGCTTTTAATGGGCGAGTGGGGGCCGGGCTCCCTCTGAGATTTCGTAAATTACGTAAATCCATTTTAGAAAATATTAAAAGCTCCCAATAAAACCAATACACAGCCACTTTTGGAATATAATTTTCTACCCCTTGGGTGACTATACCCTATTGATAGATAGATATTCATTTATTGTATTCCCCCTCCCCTCCCTCAGCCACCCCCCCCTCCATCCTCCCTCAAACCCTTTCACCTCCCCACATTCCTCCGCCATATGTTCCAATGCTTTCTCTTCCTTCCACCCGGCCACTGTCCACCCCACCTATCCCAGTCCTTCTCCTCCATCCACGTTTCTACTAAAGTCCAAAATTCATCCCCGACACGTTCCAAAATATAATTTTTGCGTGTTTCCCTCCCCCCTTTTCCCACTTCCCAATTGCTCCTTATCTGCTTCCCACTCCGTCCCATTAGTTTTTTGATCCTCTTTTCTCGCCTTCCGGTTGGCCAACCCTGCTACCCGCTTGTACGACACTCACTCCCCCTATTGATTTACTAATTTAAAAATAGGTAAAATTGTTCAAGTATTCCAATTTCTATTTGAAAAAATGTAAGCTCCCCCCATACAATGTGTCAATGTGAAAACCTATTCCAGAACACTGCATAACAGTTTGTTCACAGTTTTTGCTTTATTGACCCTTGATTTTGGGCTTCAGGTGTCGCTGTAACATGGAACTCAATCAATACTGAGCTCTTTCAGGCAGTGAAATTGGGCACAAAGGAAATAGTGTATAACAAGTTCCAGAAAAAGTTCAAAAAGATTTCTAGCAGCAATTGCAGTGCTGGCTAATAAGATCAAGAATGTTCCGTGCTTTAAGTGTAACTGGCATGAACAGTTTGCAGTCATAGGAAGTAAATGGGGGATTTTGCAATACCTGCTGCGCGTCTGAAAGTGGTCTTAAGTTACTTCCACATGAATGGTACTCCTCCAATCTAGTACTAGCGTTGGACTAATTGCAGTAGTAATATGCCAATTTAAACAGGTTACACAATAATCAAGATCCGCTAGAATCACCAAATTCGAACATTTGCACGTTAATAAGAACAAATTCAACAATGGAACAATCTGAAAATCACCTATTTCAGCTATCAAATATTTGTCTCTGAAATTGCAACATTGGACATTAATTTGTAGCAATATTAAAATGAGTTTGTGTAAAAAAATTCATTTTTACGATTCTGTGTATATAATAAATTATGAACAAATTTATGGCTCTTTTCAAACGGAATTTAATCAATTTAACAAACACGTAAGATTTTATCGCTTAATAAAAAAGAAAATAAAAATTGGAAGTGACAGTTAATTAAAGTGCTTTTCTCCTTTTAATGCCATTTTCACTTATCAGATTTAATACAAAACATTTGTTCCTAAGATGGAGATAATTCCTTTTAAATTGTTGGAAGTGTCGTGCTTTGTAGCTCTGATAAATTAAATATTAAATACGGATGAGTGCACAGCATCCTCTTCAGTTTGTATGTTAATTACCGTTGTGGGTTTTTTGTATTGAATAGTACTTTGCAAGTGGATGAAGGAAAAATAAACTTTTCAAAATTGAATACTTCATTAATAATGAATGTCGTGAATATAAAAGCCTCGACTACATCACAGCAACTTCATCAATCACCAAAAAAGACAATTCTTTGTTTAAATTGTATCTAATATCATTCCTTGTTGCTTTATAGTTATTCTTATTATACAATTGTGCGATATGGTACAATGTCTACGTCCATGTCTAAAGGTACATTATTCACATTTTTTAGTCTCTCATACAAAACAAAATAATTACGGGATAGTAAAAGGGATGTAAAAAAGGAAGAAAATGATGCAAGAAGCAGCTTATAATAATATTCATTCACAATTTGTGCTTGATACATACATACATATACATAGTATTTTTACAGTTACATGCCTTTGAGTGATGATAAATAGCCGAGGAATGGCTCAAAGGTATGTAATTTTCCGTTTTTCTGAAAGTAGACTCATGCTCATTTATTTAACAACCTGAAGGTGACTATACGTCGAAATGGGTCACTACATATATGAAAATTGAAGCAATTCTTCACTACGTACTTCAAAAGTTATTGTGCCTTATTCCGTTGATTGTTCCTGTAACCCTCTCTTTGAACTTTACACACGTCCAAGGGATTTCACCAAATGAATAAAAAGTCATATAACTTTGACAATTAAGTCAGTCAAATTGACATTAACCTTAAATTTCCTGTAAATTGCCAATTATTTTGAAAACTAGAAATAATCGGGATAGATAACATTACGATGTTACCATTATTTTTAATGCTTGATATGATAAAAAAAGTCTACAACGCTCGTAGTTTTAAATTTATTGAAATCTAACCTATATTTTTCTGTTTTTAGTAGTAGGTAAATGTATTTAGTCAGCAATTATTCCGTCGTTTAAACTTTTTGGTTCAGAGTTCACACATTTGTTTTTCTAACAAGTTCATTACATTAAATAACTTTGCCAACATGTGCAGCAGATATAGTGGGCTCTCGCCGGTTGTTCTCACAAACAGAGCTTTACAGGTACACAGCCCATTAGCTGAACTATTTAATTATACTTTCAAAGTGTCCTACAAAACAATTATGGGGAGCGGGAAATAGACTTACACTTGCTGATGTTCTATATTTGAACGGTACATTAGCAAACACACAATACGTACGAATAGTCATTTAGGACTTCCGCATCTAAACACTGAAAATAGCGAACCCCTTCCGGTAGTGCGATCTCAAGTTTATTATACGAAAATATTTCTCTCCTTTTCAACTTTTTTTTAGATTCAACGCACAATTTTACGTTATTTCTGCAAACATTTAAATTTTTGTCTATAAAATTTGCAATGAAAAGTCATACGACAGTCAAGCCAGTAAAACTGTTGGGGCGGTAAAATATCACCGTAAATCAAATATGAGCCAAGAATGGGTTCTTGATGTTAGTGACAACACATAAAATGCAATTTTTTAATCGCGTACATTACAGTTGAGTTAAAATAAAATTCCGTTGTATAGAAGGGCGAAAACATTTTATAGTTATAACATTAATAGATCCCTTTCAAATTTTTGAGTTGAAAGACGACTGAGGCACAACGGCCGTAAAATTACTAAACTTTAAGACGTGTATTCCGTGCATTGTTGACTATTTTTTATGAAATCATTCGTTCCCACATTTTGTACATATAAAAGACGATCATCACATACTCCGCGCTTTTCATTCCGCTTTCACCATCCTTTTAATATAAAAGTAAAGCAGCGAAAACCTTCGAATGTTTTCCTGATAAATGAATAAAAAACCACAACTTCTTTTATCTCTAATAAGATGTCAAAATTACGGTGTGTTAAGCTGTTAACGTTATACTTTAATAGGTAGTATTAAAAGGACGTTAAGAAGCGAAATTTTGTGATAAAATTAAGGAATTTATGTGCGAATTGCGCGGAGTAGATAATGTCTTAAGATACTTTGTTAAAAGAATAACGTTAAGTTTAGAAAGGAAATCCAACATTTAATGAGGTCTTTTATTGGTGGGTAACTGCACAGCACTTTAATGTCAAAATACTCAATTACTGCCAAAACTAATTCATCTGGATTAGACAATCTAATTTCAATATTGATTTAATGGAAATTACTTGCAAATTCCATGTTGTCAAGTGGTCAAAGTAACAAGGGTTGGGCAGGAAAACAATAATTGATTAAGTCAATTGAACGGTAATCTTAATTATGGTCGGGTTAACTTAATATAAATTCAAATAAACAGTAATCAACGTGATTGCATAGATCTCTTCTCGGTTAAATGGTTCCAATTATAAGTTACTACTTTTATATGTTAATTAAGTTATTTAATGGGATACAATTAAGTTAAAGACTCCGCTGTTACTTGAAAACGCGTTTCTTTAGTTATTCATGTTACATTCTTAGGATAATTGTTGAATGCAAATATCCTCAGTAATTAAAGAGAAAATAATGGGTTTAATTGACACTTTGGACTGGTTTTGGAGAACAACTAAATAAAAAAATTTTATGGGACTTACAACTAATTCCTTTTTTTATGTACCTACGTCTTTACTTGACAATAATTCTTCAGGTGCAATATCAAAGTAATAAACACGAATGGGCCTTTTGAGAATTCCAAGTCTCTTAATTTTAAAATTAGTCATTTGTAAATAATTACAGTCTAAAAGCAGGTACTATCGTCTCTCTAAGTTTTCATATTAAATTTAAATATTACGAGCTTTTTAAATGACATAGTATGAATTCTTTTGCATTGTTTACGTTAAAATGTCTAACTTTATAAAGCTTTCAATTAGTAGATTCCCTCATGTACTGGGACAAAAACTGGACATTTTTCGCCTACTGTTGAAAACGTCGCAACTCAAATTTACTGATATGATCATAAGCTTCATTCAATAGGCGTAGGTTGGATCGCTAAACTTTTCAATTGAAAACGTCTGATTTAATTCAGGACACTTTATTAAACGACGCGTTTGTTATTCCGGAGACGCAACTTCTAATGTATTGGGACTGTATTACAACGTGAAGCGATTGTCCACAGTTTTCATAACCTTTAAAGAATAAAGAAACTCAACTAAAATGGAACACGCCTTTACTTTTCATTTAGTGGAGTAGCTTAAAAGTTCACAGTAAATTAAAAAAACAGATTAAATAATTTAGAAATGGTACCCACTTGTGAGAGAAGTGAAATTAAAATTACAATCCTGTCACAACTTGATCATCAAATTTTCAAATAATGGATAGATTTTCTTTATTTCAGGGGTTGTACATAATCTACTATTAAATATATAACAGTGTTTCACTAACTAAATACTACTTGATGAATAGGTTGCAATGTATTTATGTATATATTGCAGCAGCTTCATTTCCCAGTCAGTTTTAATGTATCTTGGTATTGTGTTAGGTTTATTATACCTACACTAAATAAAACTGAAAAGATTTAGAAATCAATGTCGGAATTTACATGACTTTAAAAAGGTTTTATTTTCGATGTAGATAGAGGTCGATTAGAGCTTTGACTGAGTATACATGTTTTGTTCTTTTAGCAGCTGTTGCCGTAACTTCCATCAAGATGGGTCTGTTCACTCTGTTCTGCAATTTTCTATAGGCAAAATTCATTTAATTAACTCACGTTTTTAACGTTTACTCGTGAAAAATCCAGACACTTAAATGCCAGTCTTTGATGTAGCTCGACTATGGTTGGAAACCTTTTTCCATGTAAAAATTTAATGTCTGTCTTCTCGTAACGTCCTTCATAGAATCATCGATTTTGATCTTTGGTCCACCATTCCTTGGCTTTGCCTGCCACACTGTTCCAGTAGTACGTGCCCTTTCTTTATTGGACGTCCCTATAACACTTATTTCGCTAATTCCCAAAAATTGTGCAGTACGCTTTGTATAAGTACAATGTCGTCCACGTCATTCTCTTTTTCCGCTTCGAAGTACTTTTACCCTTACAGCGATTTATCTGAACTCGACAGAAATATGTTTAGGCATTTTCTTCTTTTTAAAATAACTGCTACGCTGCACAACCAAAATATTACAGTAAGGCCGGCTGCACATTGAGCGCAGCACAGCGCAGCGCAGCATAGCACAGCGCAGCAGAGGAAAACTGTTGCTATTCACCGCATATTGAACGCAGGGATTTTAGTTTCCTCTGTGCAGTTTTCGGGTGAAATACGGAATTATGAGTACTGCTACCGAAATGTATTTCCATTTCCATAAAAAACCACTAAACTTTTAAAAGTATGAATTTCGGGTTCGGGGGAAACCTTCGTCAGTATGACAAATTATTTAGTATGCAATATGCTTACTATAACTTCTTTAGAACATTACCATATAAACACACCGGTAAAATTAGGCGGACACATAAAGAAAGTCTAAATTTATGAGAATAGTAGGTTTTTTTAATTGTTTTCGCTTCTTACGAGTTTGTTTGTTCAATTTAAGTAAGAGAAAAACAATACCTATGGTTGAATATGATTTATTTATGGAAAAACAATGAAAAAATTGTAATTTAGAAATTTCAAATTTTCCGAACAGAACATTTACATGGACAGTACGTTGAAAAGTTTTTTAATAAAAAAAATTAATAACGTGTGTGCTCTCCGCGGACTCACATAAGGGCTCCGATACGATGGCCCATGCTCCTAACATTCCTTTCCCGTCCCTGCGTCCAATCATGTTCCAGGCATGTGCTGTTGGACTCATGCCTGCTAATCGTGCTGGCAAGTCCATTTGGGCTATTCCGACGTAATTTAGGTAACCACGCATCACGTGCGTAGTATCAGACTTTGCGTTATCGTGCAAAACACGTGATCTGGGCCTATGAATGTGGTAAAATGGGGCTCCAAGATCTCAGTTAAGTACCTGTGTGCAGTCAGAGAACCGCCATCAATGATGACCAAGGCGATGCGTCCTGTCAGAGTTATGCCACCCCACACCATAACGGACCCTCCACCGTATGACACCGGTTCCTCCACGTCCTTTCCCTCCCATCGATGAAATTTACGCAAAAACGGCTTTCATCAGAAAATAAAATTTGACTCCATTCATGGGACCAATTTTGGTGCTGACGAGCGAACGCTCATCTTGTAACTCGATGACTCGCCTCACGTTTTGGTGATTTTGCTGGCACGTATGACTTCCAACCAACTTCATTTAACCGTCTTCTCACTGTTCGTTCACTTACTCGCACGTTACGCACGTCTTACAAGAGATTTCGAGTCTGAACAGCCATTTGACGACGATTTTTCAGGGTTTGTACCCTTTCAAAATGGTCGTCTACGGCACTGGTTGTACAATTTCTGCCTTGTCTCCGCCCCCCTACATACATATGATCCTGTCTATCTGTATCGTTGCACATTACGGTGGACCACAGATACTGATATACCCAACGTTCGACTTACTGGTCGGTAGGTGTGACTTTCTTCAATCATTGTCACAGCTCTGGCGACTTCAGTTGTGGGCCAATCATTCATTTTGTAAGCAATGTAATGTTAACTCTCCAAACAAAAAGAACAAGATGAGTCAGGGCCACCATAAACGAACATTCATAACAAAAATAGTTAAAAGTGCTGATTGTAAACAAACCAATATATGAGGGTATAATTTCCGTTAGACTGTTAAAGAATGCCAAAAAGCGCCATAATGTTGTGTCTTAAGAGGGTAATAATTTAACTACTTGAACTACTTTTCGAATTATGTACCCACAAGTTTTAAAAAAATTGAACCTTTTTTTTGTCTTCCGCTAATTGTGCCGGTGTGTGTATTTTACCAAATCTTGTTTCGAATTACAAACAGTCGCAGAAAAAATTCCGAAGTTAGATCTTAACTGCTCTAATGCTGCTGAATCTGAATTGCAACTTTGACGTACCGTAGGCGGGTGACGCATCCTTAAAATTGCAAGAATTAGGCTCATTTTGGCGTTTATTGCGTATTTAATGCATGTGGAAATACATAATCGGGGTTCTCACCTGGGTTGCATATTATCGGGAGGGGTGGATACGAATTTCAACCCACGCGACTCCTATAAGTGACAGAACATTAGGGTTGGAGATTACGAGAATGCCATCATGCGCAATTACAATTCATTCATTCATTCAATAGAGAAAGGATTAGGATAAGATCAGTACAACGAAACGGTATGGTAGGTAGTAAGTGAACATACCGTCTGTATGCTCGTCGTTTTTTGGGAA
Source organism: Pyrocoelia pectoralis (assembly GCA_036250285.1). Classification (NCBI taxonomy): domain Eukaryota; kingdom Metazoa; phylum Arthropoda; class Insecta; order Coleoptera; family Lampyridae; genus Pyrocoelia; species Pyrocoelia pectoralis. Next base: position 42,145,638 of record CM070078.1, read on the forward strand.
GCCCAGCATGGGAGCATCCGGTCTGGGGTTGTACCAAGGTGTAGACTGACGATCTTCGTAACCTAACAAATAATGTCTGTATTTTCTTTAAGAAATTCTGTTGTTTTTCACTTGCTTTTCTTTATGGTTCATTATTGTACTTCTCATTCTTAAAATCACAAAACCCAAGCTGACTTTTTATTTAAAATAAAAGGCTTCAATTTCTAAGGAACAAACTACAAATGCGTAACGATTGCCCAACCACATTCATATATTGGTACTTCTTTGCAACCCTTAAAGAATCGTTTAGTTCGACATAAATCAGATATGTAAGGGTTGAACAGAATAGTACAGCTTTGGCGAACATGCAATCGAAAACAAACACATTTTAATTATTTTGAAATAAGATTATGAAATGTTCCATTTCAAAAATAATTTGAAATTTATAGGTATATTATAACTTCAAAGTCGGGTGACTAAATTTTTGACTTTGATTGTACTCTAGTGAAAAACTATGTAGGTACTTTACAGTTTACAAGTAAAATGTCATTTAAATGCCACACTGAAATAACCGAGGTACATTGCAAAGATCTTTATTTATCTTTGAACACCGGGAGCATAATTTTGCTTGCTTGTATAAATCTAAGTTTAAGTTTATAATCAGTAAAGTGATACAAATAAGGTCACAAACACTTTGTTACAAGTACAAGTACATTTGCCATTTTTATATAATATGTAATTATCTCGCTCGTACTAAAAATGAGGAACAGGTGGACTTAGATAATTGTTGCTTGATCCATTAACCATTTCTCTGGAGATTGATAATTATTATACCATCATGTGACATCACGCAGGAATCGTTGAGTAATTATGAAAAGAAAAATGATTTTCCCTAATTGGTAACTAAAACTTATTCGTATTAATTTTATTGCAAGTTATTTTAAATAAGTGGTGCAATGCAATTTCCAGCGCGTCGCGTCGGCTTAATAAATGCAGGACCGTCCGTTTCCATCTTCTCGACGATGTATAATTCATAGAGTTTCAAGAATCCTTGAACTACTTCCACACAAAACCGTAATTCCTTTGAAAATTAATGCGGTACGGTAAGGTTACGATAAAAATCGCCACTACTTAATTAATTGAGATTCAGTTCAAAAGAAAAGAACACAATTTGAGTAAAATTCTCATAAGTGTACATTATACGAACAATTTATTACCTTTTACGTTTTCCCGTTTTTAGATAAAAGAAATAGAGATGGAGCCGTTCTCCCAATTCAAGAGGATTTAGGAAGTTCGCTTTGCACAGATTGAACGGATTTGTACTACGCTGTAATGTAAAATATTGATTAATTTAGCTTCCAATATAACTTAAGTGTTACGTGCCGACGTAATACAAATGCCTCTGATCGGAAGTGGGAAAATTATTTAGTCGAGAAATTTCGGTATTGAGGGCGGATTTCATTTTAGATATACGTTATACAAATAAAGAAATGAGAATAATTCAAAAAGATTAAATTAAAAAAATACTAGAAAATATGAGAAGTATAATGTGCACGTAAATTTTTGAATTGTTATTTAGCTTACAATGATTTTACCTAAGGAACTTTCAAAGCCGTAATCAAATCACAGTACTGTACCAGTAAGAGTACATTTCGAAGCAAAAAAATAATTTATTTTTCTATACAGGGTGATTTAAACAATGCATCATAGATTTCAAGGAAAAATTCTTAATAATTATGCGATTATATTATTGGCAGCCCTCAACAAAATCTATGAAGGTTTACAATGTAGAGAAAAATTTTCTGCGCCCGTCGCCTATATTACATTTCTTCATTCTGAAGTCGAATGATTGGAAACTCTGCACTTTCACAAATAAAAACCATCAAATTCAATCAATACAACAATTTACTTTCAAGATAACTAATTTTCGGCTTTTCCCTTGTGAGCCAAAACAAGGATTTTTGGGATGATTATCCATCCTCTTAGCCCCCGATGGTGGTGAGCTGTTAAGTCTAGGTTGGCCACGAACTGCTGAATGGGAACCAAATGTTCTGACGTTTCGCAAGACATTGCAGCTTGCATCTTCAGGCTTTGGTTACGTTTCGGGATTTATATGGTTCATTTTCGTGAATCTCGGTGAGTGTCTCAATCCTGATTGGTTGTCACCTTCACTAGAAATCAGAGGGAGTTATTTAATCTCATAGCATTTTTACTTTTTATATTTTTTTAAAACAAAAGCGTCACAGATAAAAATTATTTCTTTTTAATGACAAGTTATATCTTTAGCTATCTTATTTGTAGCCAACTCAGTGTAGATGTATTTCAACAATGCTCATTAATCTGTCATCCATGACCGCTTTATGCACATAAATTTGATGACGCCGTTCTAATGCAGCATCGTCAAGCATTGGAGCTACACTCGCCGGCACGAAAAACACAGCAGTTGAATTTTTTTAAAGAAATTTCAAATTTTGTGATGTTTTATTATTATAATGTCTTACACATAAACAAAATAGTTTTTTTCTACAAACGTCAAAAAATGACAAGGTTTGCGCATCGATAACAATACGCGAAGTGACCATTTTTTTCACTTACCTACGTTACCATGACAGCGTGCCCGAAATGACGACGCCGCGCCAGGCGCGAAGTACGCACTACACGCAAACTAGATGAGAGTTTTGTATTTTAACGTTAAAATAATTTTCAAATTCTTCACGTTTCGTTGCGTTTGTAGAAAAAATTTTGTTTGCAACTCGTGCGCGAAATACTTTTGGTGATCTCGACTATTTTTCAGTTCTCGATCACCAAAGTGGCATTTCGCGCACTAAATACAAAAATAACTATTTAACCACAATTGAACCTTTATTTGAAGAAAAAAAGTGTTTTTGAGTAAAAATCATAAATTCCAGATATCTTATTACTTCAAAGTGCATATATTTGGTCATGTTGGCCACATATCGAAAAACGTGTTAAAGTTGCGCTGCGTTTATTTAATCTAAAAAATATGACTGTTAATCCCGAAACAGCGGCTGCTATTGTTGCGTTGCTTCAAGATGGAAGAAGTGAGCGATATGTTGCCCAACAGTACCATGTATCCAATAGCACTATGCACCGTATTTTTACACGCTTTTTGGAAACTGGAGCTTACACTAGAGGACCTGTAACTGGTCCCCAACGCAGAGCTAAGGCTCGTGATGATCGTTTTATCATCTTACAAAGTCTGTGAAATCGTCATGCTACGTGCTGAATTCCGAAATCGACTTCATCACGACCGGCAAACCAAAGTAAGCGAACGGACAGTTAGACGAAGTGTCGGAGAACTTACGGAAGCTTACCAGTCGTAGACTTGTCACATACCCAGAACTTCTTAGGCGTCATCGTATGGCGCGACTTCTGTTTGCCAGAATTCGTGAGCACCGGGGTGAAATTGAATGGGAGCGCGTTTTATTTACCGATGAGTCCAGATTTAGCTTGCGATCTCCAGATGGTCGTGAGAGAGTATGGCGAAGACCACACGAGCGTTTTGCAGAATGTACCTTCATTCCTCAGGTAGGATACCAAGGGGGCTCAATTATGGTGTGGGTCGGCATTTCTCTGGAGGCACACACAGAATTGAACATCCTTACGAGGGGCTCCTTGACTGCTGCCAGCTACATTGAGGACATTCTCCAAGATTTTGTTATTCCTTATGGTGGCTTTATTGTAAATGTCTTTCTTCTGATGCATGGTAATACCCGACACCACGCCGCGAAAATATTTACACGAGGTAAACATTCCTGTTATGGAGGGGCCAGCGTTAAGTACAGATGTTAACTCCATAGAGCATGCTTGGAACATGCTTGGGTGAAAGATCCGAAGTCGTGTCACTTTAAATCATTTGCGACAAGCTCATTTGGAGGAATGGGAACTTATTCCACAAGCGGACATTCGAAACTTGGTTTTAGGCATGCCAAGGAGGATACAGGCAGTAATTCGAGCACGTGGGGGCAACACACGTTATTAACAATGCATTAACAATTGTTTTGTTGGTGGTGGAAGAATGAGAACAGCTAGTGATGTAATGTTTATTTAATAATTATGAAAGTGTTGACGACGTTTCGCTCATTTTCGAGCTTATTCATGTGTTTTTTGACAAACATGAATAAGCTCGAAAATGAGCGAAACGTCGTCAACACTTTCATCTATAATTATTAAATAAACATTACATCACTAGCTGTTCTCATTCTTCCATCACCAACAAAACCAACCACAGCTACAACATTCGAGATAAAATTAACAATTGTTGTTAAAAAATACTTAAAACATGTTGATTTGTTTGTGTATTTGATTTATCCATTGACAAAGCATTGTGGAATTTTAAGTTTTGTTACGTCAATTTATACCATTTATGACGTGCATCGGAAATTTCTTTGGATAACCTATAATAATAAAATTTTGAAAACTTGAGACAATTCCATTTTAGAGGTTTTTCTTACAGCCGTCTTGGAGGATTCAATAAACAGGCAGAATGGTACAGTATTTATCTGAATAACATTGTTCATAAAATTGCAGGAAAACACTTTTTTATTTAGTAGTAATATTCAAATTCAGATGATATTAAAGCTTTTGGTTTAAAGCATTTGTTTAAGGTGACAGCGATCAGATAACGTACCGTAAATCTATTTTAATGTCTATCCAACAATATGTAGGAAGAATCTAGTTCTTTACACGTTTTAGAGATTTTCACAGGAAATCAATGCGCTTTCAACCCTTAGGTATATGGAACAATATGAAATTATGGACAACGCTACTTAAAAATTAAAAACGAAATGAAAACCAAACTTGAAACACAAAAGGTCCTTGCAATTTTTTTTCCAATTCCTTTTCTTACAAAAGATAAAATCTGTGTACGTTTCAGAAATGGCGAAAGTTAATCAAGACACTTAAATGGAATGTCTGTTACTTTATTTAAATACCAAATAATTTTCTTACGTTTAGGTAATTTAAAGTAGGCACCATGGATGGAGTTCGCCTTTACAAATGTATAGTAATATTGCTAATCCTTACGCTTCGCTAAATATTAACAATCACGAAACAAATCCATTATCTAAACTGCACCTTGCCCAGTAGTGCAAGAAATTAAGATTAAGAAAGATAATGGCGTTATGCTAATCATGATCTTTAATTTAGTACTTAGAGTTTCGTTCACATTCAAGCTGTTCATTCAACATAATTTTAAATTTCAAAGGCTTCGTGTAGCATGTACAATTCCAGCATTAAATAATATGTTTTACTTTACGTTTACAAATCAAGATTGTTTTTCTTTCATTTCCTTTTCGTTTTCTTTAAGGGTATAGCTGACAAAGACAAAGCACGAGGCTTACGCGTTGAGTTTTTTTCTTAACAAATTGTACTTAATGAGGAAGTTATAAGGAGTGTAAGAGATAAAGCGGGATAATTTAACGAATCATTTATCACAGCTTTTCGAATGGGTCCGATCCTTTACAAATTCAGCACTTCAGAGAGCTTATTTAATGTAAAACTTTCATTGTTTCCTTTTTAATTATTTTAAGGGCACGCTTTAATTTCGTAATGTATTCCTTTTTTTTTCTACATTTTAATACACGGAATATATTTTTGTTAGCCTTTATGTATTTCTGCTTATTGAATAATTTTTTATATCAGATATCCTAATGTAATATATTCCATTCCATTATTTCGCGTAAAAAAAATTTGCTCAAAAATTGTTTGTAAATAATTTCATGGTCTCAAGAGGTTACCCGCACGAATAGGTTTCCCGTTCATTCCAAAGATTATTTGTGTTAAATAATAGGATAGTTTCGGTGTTTGTATGTGAGATTACCAACGCTTTGCGTGTATTTAAAGTTCTTACAATTTTAATGAGAAGCTTAGCTAAGGATTTATTTATTGCTCCTCTGTCTGTGCATCGGTGAACGTTTGCTTTATTTTTTATATTTTCAGTTTCAGTTATCTTTCAGCATCATCAGCACGTACCTACATTGTCGAACAAAAGCTTGCATCAAACACTTCATTCTGTACCTTCTTTGGAATAAAATTTATATGTAATACCTCCTATTGTACATCGGGAAATCCTATTAAGTACAACTACAGCTCCACTCAGCAAATAAGATGTCGGAAAATATGTCAACTAAAATAATGTATTTGAAATTTTTGACGCGGCAAATTATTTGTCCAATCATATTTGAGAATTCTAAGGTGTACATTCACAGCTGAATGTAAATTATTACAGTTTACAGTTGACATTTTCCGCGTGCGTTTTATTACTTAATCCTTTTATTGTGTTACTCTTGTTTGTTAAAATCAGTCTTTCTGATCCTGATGGCTTCTCATGCAGCATACAATACATTTATGTGTATCCAACGATACAAGTTTAAATTAAGCGCCCAAATATTTTTTTCCTGATTGTACCTTAAAAGCTACTCTAGCGCCGGTATCCCCTCTCCAACTATCTTGTTTGCTGAGTAGAGCTGTAGAGCTGTAACAAAGGCAAACTAAAATTTTCTCGACCTTTCATGAAATTAATATCATTAAAGTTTAATAAATTTATTTTACGGTCCTGTTCACATTTAATGGCTATTTACGAACAAATAAAGTTATTCCTGTCAGCTTTGATCCCTTCCCACTCTAATTCTTAGCAGATTTTTAAATTGTTTGCGTTGTGTCAGTTCGTCTGTTCGTCTAGACCGACTCCTGCGATTTTTAACTACTTTGCCACGAATTGTCATAGAAAGCCGAAACACCTCTTTGTGCAGTGCTGCCGTCCTTCCCTTATGAGAAAGACTAACATCGGGATTCTTGTAAATTTTTAGTGCTTTAGAACGTGCATCAGCACAAGTCGCACACGACACCCCTTTTACCATAACACATTGGAAACACTTTAAATAAACTAAAAAATAAGGATTAGGGGGTTTTGCAGTAATAATTACAATAAACGGGAAAAAGGGCGTCAGGTAGTTCTAAACGTACGCAAAATTGAAGGTTAGAACTGCGAAGATATCTTCAATATGACACTGTATAATAATTAGATAGCTGAATGTTTAAATATGAATTTAACAGAGAGGTAGAGCAGGGTTATCAATTATTAACATATTGAAATATAAGATTAAACAACAAAAATTATAAGATCAACTAATTTATTTTGAAGATCAGGTTCGTCGTTGAATGTTAAAATCAATGAACTAAATTGGCGATATAGAATTGGTTAATTACTTACAAGAAAGCAAATGGAATAATCAACAAAGTATGGGTTACCTTTTTATCATTTTCTTCGGAGGGGAATCCTATGCATTTCTAAATAAATGGTAAGAATACAAAGGACCTTAACAATTTATTGTCCAGATTATGACAAGTTAATAGTTACTTTCGAGCAAGATATAATCATTTGTTACTGAGTTGAAATCTGTTTAACAAGGATAAAGTATGTTGACTTTAAAGAATTCGAAATGAAAATGAAATGGATTCAAAGTAAATAGCGAACAGGAACATAAGTTCCAATAAACTGTTAACAATTACGATTCACACTACAATTTATCGTGACACAAGAAATCTACTTTGCCTTTTTGAACTCTCCTTCGGGAACGTCAACAACGTGATAGGACAACAGTAAACCAACTGCATGAGGATATAGAAGGAAGGATCTAAAAAATTTCGAATTCCGAATCATTCAAAAATCTTATATAATTAAAAGGGACCCTTGTCAACAACGGATACCCAAACAGTTTGGACACCACTCTACACTTACCACCATGTAAACTCACCACCAACTAGGATTGAGTGCTCAAAACCTACAAGATCTTCAGCACCGACGGTCTCACCAGAAGGTTGATGAAATTAGGTACTAAAAAATAATGAACTCTTACTTTAACTAATCCGCCAGGTTCTCGAAACTCAAAGAGACGTTGAATCTTTATTTACAAACTGACACACACCAAGACGCTATATACTTAATTTTTATATACAGCGTCTTTCAGATAACATTACAGTCAATATTCCACAAAGAATTCGGCCTAGGCGTATTTATTGATAGGCTATCCGTTTTATATAATTCACTGTATAAAAGTAAGATGTTAAAAATAGAAATTTATATCCGGTTTAATTGGTATTAAGACTGTTTTTTTTTATGTTGACTGCACACTGAAAGACCCTGTAAGTATACTTAGTTGACGTGGTACAGCTTTTACGAGGAGGAATGCAAAATGCAAGCAATAATGTTGACGTAGATTTAGCCAACCCCTATAAAATCTAATATAAACCATAAGAAAATAGAAAATGTAGTTTAGTGACCTATATATTTCACTAGGCGAACGGTAATGTTTACCATACTCTTGCCGTCCTCACGTCTATAAACACGCATTACTTGTTCTCGGTGTTGAAATTTTATAGCAAACATAAATTACCACAAAGAAACGTATGAAAATGGAACGAATGTGTTCCCTTGTATTATTCTGAAAATGAATAATGCATAACTTTCTAATTTGCATTAATTAATGAAGCGTCATCTAACGAATGGATTATATTTTTACAAAACATTTTTGTGTAGGTATATGTCCGGTCTATTGATGCAATAATATTCGTTCCATTTAAATTTATTTATTTACATCTAACGTTATAAAAACTCTTCAGAGAAATTCTGATGCGTGAAAATATTTTCAACTTTTCCCAAACAACTTTTACCGCATAATCAACGTTTTTAACAACACGTTTAACTTATTGGATTGACTCGATTTCTATGTAAAAAATGTAAAAATACGATTACCTCTACATTCATTTGAGTAACATTTTTCTTCTTTTTGTTATAGTTTTATACGTTCAAAGTTTCGCAATACTATACACTAAGTACAAGGCTGTTTCTAATAAAATCCGGATTGGGTTTGTAAAACTGTTTTTGTTTTATACATTTACTCATGAACATGTTATTTCTCTATGGAATCTCCTTGTTCGCCTTTTCAACTCCATTCGAAAAAAACTTCTTGCCTACGGGCGGAACTATTTATACACCTCAATGAAATGGAGCCCACGCGAAACTTGTAATGCTCTGAAGAGGTGGTGATGACTTACGATCAAATCTGGGGAGAATAGTGGATGTTCAATCAGTGTAAAGTAAAGCTGAAATTTTTAATTGTTATAGAAGAATAAATACCGTTTGACTGGGATTTACACCGTCAACTGTTAAAAATCTTATAACGACACATTTCTTCGTTCACGAAATTCTTTAGCAAGCTAAACAGTTACTAGAAGCCTTCGTTAGCACAATAATAGTTATTTGTACATACTAATTAAAAAAATATTCATATTAATTTTTTATTTACAACCTTAAATTGTCACTGTTGAATTGAATCTGCAATAGATAAATGGTATTGGCAATACTGTTTACTTTCATCATCAGTAAGGAAAATGCAACTTTCCTCACTTATTTTACAAAAGAAAATACTATTTTCTAAGGCAGTTTTAGAAAAACAAATATACTCGTACATTCGAACTTTTCCCATATAAAGCTACAACCTACCCATCTTCAATATTTCCTTTTCAAGATGACGTGGATGTGGTGTCCTGTAGTGCAAAATGAAACAAAGCAATTGGAGTTGCGTGCACAGGTTCAGATCTTTCCACATAATATACAATACCTCCTGTCGAAATACAGAAAACCAGAAGAAGACCATCAGCAACATCAAGAGAAAGGTGTCACATATACAGAAGGACAAGATTGAGCAACAACAATAAAATGCGATACCTGTTAGAAAATGGTTAAGTTACTAAGATATTAACTTTTTCGATGTTAAAAGGACTCTGAAAACACCGATCTATATTATTTTCTTAAGTTATTCACTTTTTATTTATTTATTTACATCTGCTTTTCGCATCCCATACTCCATCTTCCATTGTCGCGCCAATCTTCTTCTTCTAAACCTCTATTTTCCACAGCGTTCCTTATTCCCTTCAGCCATTCTGATCTGGGTCTTCTTCTTTGTACAGGTTGGCGCTCAAAAGGTTTTTTTGGTATCCTACTTTCTTCCACGAGTTGCATGTAACCATACCAGATTAGTTTTTCCTTTTTCTATCTTCAATTGTGGTACTTTCTACATGCATATTCACTTTTTAAGATTAATAAAAGTACACCCTCATATCAACTGGAGGTTTATGTTCCTTACTTGATACGAAATGATCGTTCTGATATAAACTATGTCAGGCTATCATAATATAATGCTGCATGATGGCTTCAAAGAAACGTAAAATTAAGTTTGTGTATTATACCATGTGAACACAGTCACAGAAGTACAAGAACGTATTTTTCTAAATATGGTGGCCAATGATATCACCGTCACTCTAAACTCTAAAGTGTAACGTAACTGTGAGGCAAAACCATACTTACCTGGAATTATTTGAAACGTAATCATCGTGCCGCGAAGACCACGAATACGTTTATTTGCATATTCGATATTCAAAAACGAAGTGTCTGAATGATTTTTGGAATCTACTGAAACAAATACTATTTTTATAAGCACCTTAGTTATGAAACTGAATGGCCATAAGAAAGTAAGCCTTTTGTTACATTTTTATCAACCGATTCAAAAGGAATTATGCACTATGGAAAATTGTGGCCAATATAATTTGGATCATGTTAAGGATTTACGAAAACAGTTCGTAATATCTTGAAAAGGAATAACTACCGTTGCTATAAGTTGCAAACTATCCAAGAAATTTTTCCAGAGCATCAAAAGCGTATGGAATTTTGTGAAGATATGATGAATCGGGCTAATGAAAACGAAAGATTTATTGAAAATATTTTTTTTACCGACGATTGTTCTTTTAACTTACATGGCCAGCACAATCCGTCTGTCGCGGTTACTCTCGGAAACACATTAGTATTTCTTATCGGACACAATATCCCCAAAATGTTAATGTGTGGGCATGAATTTTAGGCAATTCTATAGTTGGTCCATTTTTTATCAACGGAAACCTGAATGCCGACAAATATTTAGATCTGTTGAGAAATCAGATCGTTCCAGCCGTTCAACGCCTCAATATAAATTTTGATGACATTTGGTATCAACAAGATGGCTGTCCTGCTCATACTGCAATGAGAGTTCGACAGTTTTTGGAAACTACGTTCCCTAACCGTATTATTAGTGGAAAAGGTACCATAAAATATCCTCCACGCTCACCTGATAACTTTAACACCTTGTAGCTCAAAAGTTAAGAGGTTTAGGACATAGGTTTATTCATAAGGATTCATTCATAAGGATTCACACCCTTAAGGATCAGCATCTTATTCTGAAACACCCTGTAGATGCGCTAGTTTAATGATTTGAAAATTGATTGGAATCAGACTCGCCTGTAAGGTGGTTAAATACATATATGAGAAAGTATCGAATTGATTCCTTTCTTCTTGGACAATAGACTCTGTGTGGATAATATAAGTTCGACCTCTTTCAGGATAACCTTTCTTAATATACGCATATTAACAGATTACTCTTTTACTCAGCAAGAGGCATGTCATAGGTCTAAGATCAGTCGATAACGTTTTATCGGTAAGGCGAGTGGGTAAAGAGTACCCGATATAGTTTATTCCCGATACCTACAGTTTAAACATGAACGTAGCGGAGCTATTTAAGAAATCAAGTTCAGCTACGCAAAGGGATGACAAGCATGTCATAGAAATGATAAAATGCATGGTGGTTTGGAAGGAAAATTGTAATGTATTAGAAATTGGATGTGGACCTGGTAACGTTACCCATGATCTTCTCCTACCAATTTTACCAGAGTCAACGAATACCTTCGTTGCCATCGATAAGCAACCTGAAGCAGTACAATACGCTCATAAAAATTATGGCAAAACATCCAAGATTGCTTTCAAACAAATGGATATTGTTAAAGATACCCTTTCTTTGAACAAATATGCAAACCACTTCGATTACATATTTTCATTTTATTGCCTTCATATAATACAAGACCAGGAGTAAGTATAAAAACACTTTTTAGACACTTTCTTATTGTTTGATTCTATTTAAGGCTAGCATTGGAGAACATCTATAGCATATTGAAACCTGGGGGACACTTTTTCTTTTCGCTTGTGGGGCGAAATACATTTTTTGATATGCTTGATTACCTGTCCAATACAGAGATGTGGGGATACTATTTAGCTGATTACAAAAAGGCTATAAGCCACTACCACTCTTCGGATAATCCGGAAGAAGCCATTGAAACGATTTTGGTTAAACTTGGTTATAAAGTGTTATACTTGAGGACAGAGCCAAAGGAACACATTATATCATTCCAAATGATAAAAGGTAAAACTCGGACATTTCTCAACAGTGAGCATCAATTTACCTTATACACATTTTCAGAGATAATTCCATCACACGTACCATTTCCTATACCAGAAAGCCTTCAAAATCAATTTTATGTCGATTTTTGGAATTTGATGAGACAGTTTAATTACAATTCCGTAAATGAGAAAGGAGAAGAATTATACTTGGCCCACTATACAATGTTAATTGGACATGTAACTAAAGTAACTCAGTAACTTTAATAAACTTTCCTGAGCTGTAAAAGTACTATGTACTTGGATGGAATATAGTTCTGTAATCTTCCTCCTCCCATTTTTTTTTATTAATCTTCGTTTGGTACCAAATTTAAGAGGAGGGGTAAAAATCCTTTTTCTATTTTAAAGAAAATTGACAAATCATTTGACTCTTAGGGGTCTATGTTTTGAGACACAATTCGAGCTGCTCTGTAATGTAGGACTGATGTTTAAAGGTTTTATTTAACTAAATACTAAACTAATAAAAATACCTTCCGAAAAATCAACTCCAATTATTCGACTTCTGGCGCCGTACGCGACATCTTGACAGTGTTATTCCTTGTCGCAATTCGGGTTTCCTCGTAATTCAATTTGAATAAAAACTTTTTTTGAACAGATCGAAATAAATGTTTGAGACAAATATTATAGTAAATAGTTTAAGGATTTCATAAATGTTTTATTTTCAAAAATCGTTCCAGTGGTTTTCAAAATATCTTATATTTTTTAAATATTCCTTAAAATAAGGGAGTAATTACGATTGTTCGAAAAAAAACACGCCAATAACTATAGGTAGTGATCTGGGTCTCCAAATCAAAAATTTGAACTAAGAAAAGTTATTTGTTTCGATGAGTACAACTTAGTATTAACACTCTGTATAACCATCCGTGCAAGCGGGCGTCTCAGTATAAAGTCATAATATATTAACCCCATGAAGTGAATATTACAAGCTTTAAGGAAAAATACAGCTGCACAAACAATGATAAACACACGAATAGTTGACTGTGATCCTAATCGAGTCGAAAGTCCCTTATTATATGATCCTATCAACTAAAGTCACTAGTACCGCAACCTTATGTTCCAATGAGTTAGAGAGAGAAAGCTAATTTTAACCCCAAAATGGCGGAAAAATGACAAATCTATGTTTGACATACGATGAAAATTATAATTTACTATTACTAAAGTTCGACGTTTGACACTTGGTTTGAAACGCGGCAATTTGAAAAACATCATAAACTTGTAGTTTTCCCATAGACAGGCTCGTCTTTTTATTCTTACACACTACTTGTTGTATTTTTTAGTTATCCTTTTCTGTGATTTAAATGACGATTCTAAATGAAGTATTAACACGACAAAATAAAATGTCAATTTTAAAAACGCATGTTAGGTTCGTTTGGCAAAGTTCCAAATTTTTTATCTTTCAATTAAACTGTACGTACCTTTTAATAACAATGACAAATAATTTTTAACAAATATATTGATAAGTATCTAATGTTAGTTTAGTTTTTATCAAACACTTCATAAAGTCATTAAATTTTCTAATGACTAGGTCTTCAATATTTGAAATTGCCGCCAAAATTTTAACCCCAAAATGGCGAACGTTGCGGTACTTTAGAATATTTAGTGACTTTACTATCAACGATCTAGTGGCACACCCTTGCCACTGAAAGTATATGTATTAATGCTTAACTTTACTTCCTAGGGGCAATTTACCCGAAATCATCTGAAAGAGGGTTACTTCCACTTCGTAATTTCCAAGTCGCAAATTACATAGCAATAAAACGAGTTGTTTGTTCTCCTAAATTTAAAACATCGAGGGGTTTTTGCAATTATTGAATTTAATGTGTATAAAATTTCTACGTATATAGTTTCCGAATTATTAGGGAGTTTTAATCTTTTTTCAACTTTCAACTTTCTTGTAATGGTGTTTTGGAAAATCTCTGAAAACTAACGAAACATTAAAGGTTTCATAATTGTTTATTAAAATTTTCGTTCTATCGTGAGTGATTGTATCAAAATGAAATGTAAAGAAGGGCTAATTAATTCAGCTACAAAAGTGTTCCTTTATCGATTAATATTTGTTTGGCTGCTCCACAGTGCTCCACAATGGTTGCTGAAAGAAATGCGATTGTGTGCAAAAGAATGATTAAAAGGTTGTGTCGCTTTAGCTATAAAATTCATTTTTATTTACTGGGAGTCTTTCGTAGATAAAGCTTACAACATCAACAAAGCTTTGGATTGAATTTTTCATTGCGGGCCAGTTCGTTTTGCGGGTTTCATTAACAATACAATGATTTCATTTACCTTTACCTCTCTTTATCGGTATAACTCTCGCGTTCATTAATCTTCATTGTCATGAATTGCTTAAAACCCTCTTCAAGCCACTGCCAAGGGAGCCATATGTACTGACTGAAAATTCTTGATGTGCCTGGTCAGATAGGGTTGATTTATAATCCAATAATTTTGTTTTTCTCCGGGCACTTCCATACTTTGGAGCAAAAGGTATACCTGTGCTGTGTTATCTTTGATTTCGTGCAGTGCAGCCTCATGTTTCATGTAATTAATTGAAGGCATTCTTGTAATCGATTTTTGGCAGCTCATTGGGTAACTTGTAAGAAGCCATGTCTCTAACTCTTTAAATCGCGTAATTTTTGAGCGTGGTATGTTTTTTAATAGTCGCATATTTTGGCCCTTTTTAAATGTAAAATCCTAATAAAGTAGAAAGCACTAGAATTTCTATTTTTGTAAATAGGATAACAGGCGCACAAGAATTTAATCTTGTGTATATGGGATTATCTGCGTTCCTTGCGAATGTTTAGCATCCTTTCGTCGTTTGACTTATTTGATTAACAAAATGACAACTTAAACTTCTCAAAAAAATGTATTATTTATCTTGGAGACCGGTCGAACCAGCGAATTTTTCTGTGTCCTTTACGCCAATCCGTACTACTATTGGATTTGCTTTTATTTCTGCTGTACAATACGTTTCGGATAAATTTGGATGATCTTCTTTACTAAATAGTGCTCGTCTCGCTCGAAAGATTCATGGAACGGAGGGTTTAAGGTACAATGAAAATGTATTTTGGTAATCCTGTCGTCATCCTTTAATTTTCTAGGAATTTTGAATAAAAACACATTCAAGAGGATGCTTTCTGATGCACACTAAATTCATCTAATATGAGTCCCGATGTATTGGCACCATCCTGGGGCTAGGAACTAGATGCTCCCACCATGTTTTTAACAGATTATCTGTCGCCTATCGTAATAATCATTTCTTGTAATTGATTCATTACGCAGTATAAGAATTTTGTGATTTTGAGTTGTAGCAGCATAAATACGTTACATTTTCAAATCTCATGGAAGTGAGGGTATCAAATACCTAATGAATTTCTTCAGTTTTGTGGGGAAACATTACTGCAACATCATCATGTGCAGAAAGTCATACAACAGGAATAAAGAAAGTAAATAGATTTTGACATACACGGCTGAAACTAGGCTAAATATAAAAAGCGCGCAGAAGAAGACTGGAAAGAGATAAAGCTTTTAGGTTTTACTGGACTATCCTATCATACCATTCTCGATATTCAGGCGATTTTCTGCTTAATTGGCCAAATCGTGTAATATAATGGATCTCTTTGAGTTTCAGCAGAATTTCGCTAACCGTTTAGATATAATCTATAGTGCTGATATTCGCCGATAGCACGTTGCGTTATATGGTGCTTTTCCCGGTTTAAGTGTCACATTATTCACACTTATGGTACGCAATGAAGTATGAAAGATAGATTGATTAAGATGCTGATTTTATTCATAACTTTCCTTAGTATTTCTCTCGGTATTTGCACAGTAATTTATGAGATTCTTTCGAGTTGAGGTGTTTCATTTTCTACGCCGAATTTGATTATACAGGGTGATTCATTAAGAATGTCCAATCTCTGAATTGTAGATTCTAGACCTCAAAATATGATGATTCTGCCCAACATGCCTTATACAAATATTGCTAGTTTCCGAGATACCGGGTGTTCAAAGTTTAAATATGAATTTTGAGTTTCGCAATAACTTTCTATTTTTTCACAATTTCTTTTTGAAAATTGACAGTTTTACCTTTTTTTGCATGAGGATTGCCAATTTGGACTCTAATTTAGCATTGCTAATAGAGGGCGCTAGTTATACTTGGTTGTGTTTAGTAAATCTAAGCAAAAATTTTTTTCGGCTCAATTATTAGCAAACTAATAATAAAATATGAAAAAGCGTTAAATTCTACAAAAAAAAGTTACTCTTGTTTGATTCATGTAACTCGATCGGTTATCGAGTTATTTGCTTCTAAAAAGTTCAATAAATTTTAATTTTAAAAAATATTTATTCTCTAAATGTGTAACAACAAGAAATTATTATTATTTATGATCCGTTTTCGCAAAGATCTCTTCATATCAAATAACCCTTGTCTATTATTTTTAATCACATTAATTAATTGTTATTGCGAAAATCAAAATTCATATTTAAACTTTAAACACCCGGTATCTCGGAAACTAGCAATATTTGTATAAGGCATGTTGGGCAGAATCATCATATTTTGAGGTCTGAAATCTACAATTCAGAGATTGGACATTCTTAATGAATCACCCTGTATAATAACTTTAATACAAATTTTTTTTACAAAAAAAAACTATGCCAACTTGTTCAGCAAAAAGTGTGAAAAACAATATCTGGCATATGTCCACCAGAAGCATGACGACAAGCATTGATTGTCTCATTGAAATTTACCAAGACTGGTTCACACATCTCTGGGTCTATTTCCCTAATTACACGACAATTTTTTCTTCAAGTTCCTGAGTGACCTGAGTGTTTCGTGGCTTGTTTTATGTTTTTTGACAGTCTACTATTTCAAATTGCAGGAACAGCTAAGATAAAACTAATAAGATCAGACCTGCCAACCTTACGGGAAGGAAATACCACACAATTCAAATTCGGCGTTGAAAATGAAACACCCTTTAGCTTTATCTCTTCAGCCGCCATAAGATAAGGAATTTCCATGTCCTCTTGTCGACTTGATAAGGCAAGGTTTGAAACACTGTTCGTTGAGATTGCTTGAAATATCCTTTTGAAGTAACACCATCTATACTTTTCGTCGGGAATGTTTATATACTTGGTCTTATTACTTATACAAACTATTTCTAATGTTGATACACTTAAACGTTTTGTAACAATATTCATTTTTGGTTTATTCGTGTTTTTTTATTTTCAACGTACAACGTTTCGAAGAACACTTTTTCTCCTTTTTTTGGTATAAACAATAAAATAAAAATGACAACGTATAAATGAAATGAAATATGAAATAAGGTAACTATAATTACAAATTATAATTAACTATTTTTAGAAGCTCGATTTCTGGTTGTCGGTCCAATGTAAGTAACTGACTGATTTGGATTATTTAAATTTGAAAGATTAACGGTAGTTATTTTGGGTCGCGATGAATTTGGTTGATCTGTAAGGTATAAATTTGGAAGGGTTCGAATAGGTTCACGTTTTTCCTGAATAATATTCTTCCAAATATCTGGAAGTTTTGAAATATCAATCTGCTTGTTTAATGAATTCGGTCGTTTTTGAATTTCTATAGCTTCTCTAATTAATCTGTGTTGTAAATGTTCTATTGGAGCAAGTAATTTAATTTTCTTAGTTTCAATAAAGTGTCCTGTTTCTAAATAATGTTCAGCTAAAGCAGAACATTTGTTATGTTGTTTAATTGCCAAATTGTGTTATTGAGCTCTAACGTGTAATTTTCTATTAGTTTGTCCAACGTAAGATTTTGAGCATTTAGTACAAGAAATTTCGTATACACCTATGCTTCCATTTTTAATTTTTTCCTTAGGATTTCGTAATAATTTCTGCAAGGTTAAATGTGGTTTGGAGATTGGTCAAAAAAGGGATTTATTTTCTGGCGATGACGTCCGTGGCTCCTTTTATATATGGAAGTACTGCAGGAATTTTGGTTTCTGTTTGTGAAGTGGTCGTGTTATTTAAAATGTTGGGAATCTTCTTTTTAATTTTATTGACGTCTTTAAAGGAGTATCCATTTTGACATAAAATATTAGTATGATGTTTCATTTCTTCATTTCCGCAATTTGGATGTGATAAGTAATGTGATCGAAATATTAATGACTTCATAACACTGTGTAGTTGACAAGGATGGTAATGCGACAGAGCGTTAAGATATTTGTTCGTATGTGTTAGTTTCCTGTATACACTATGTAGAAATTTTCTATTAGGAAGTTTTGTTAATAATGTGTCTAAAAATGGTATTGAATTATTATTTTCTACTTCCATTGTGAATTTAATATTGGGGTGAATGTTATTAAGACGGTCCAAAAAACTATTTAAAGATTCTGCGCCATGGTTCCAAATCACAAATGTATCGTCAACGTAGCGGTACCAACATTTCGGCTTTAATGGGGATGAATTTATGGCTTTCTCTTCAAAATCTTCCATGTAGATACTGGCTAAAGCGGGTGAAAGTGGCGAACCCATTGGTGTTCCGTGAATTTGTTTATAGAATTTGTTGTCATATAAAAAATATGTAGAATTTATACAGTGATCAATTAATTTAAGGATATCTTCATGGATTTAATGTTTATTTCGAAGAATTTGAAGGGTTTCATAGACTGGTACTTTTGTAAATAAAGAAGTGACATCAAAACTCACTAATATGTCTTCGTAGCTAAAACTTAAGTTATTAACTTTATGTAAACGTTTTATATAAATCTTTTATTTAATGTAAGTGACAATAACTTAAAATCAAAAACAACTAACTAACAATTATTTTTTGTAACTATAGAAATATTATAACAGGTCTGCACAGTGTTGGCTGTTAGTTAACCGCCCCAATACTCCTCCTTCAGCAAAGCGTTAGACTTGAAATCGAACATTTTGCTCTACCTGATTTAGTTCTACCAGTTCTAAATGTTTATTCTAATCTAAGAAAACATTATACATTGCTTTAAGCATATTAAAAGCGCGATTAACATATCCTCTGATTGGTTTTTCTTCGAAAATTGTAAGTTTGTAAGAAATTTACGTTTGTTTTCGTTCAACGTTATAAAAGCTTAGTAGCTGTAAGTAATTCAATAAACTTCTTGAATTATTTAAATTAAGCTTGCTCCTTCAATTCTTTCCTTGACGCTGTTTTACTTAAATGGAAAATGACAAAAAGAGTCGTTTTAAAAGTATTCGAAATTTGTGTGTAAGTAATTGGTTTAGTTTGTTAATTAATTGTATTATTTTAATTCGCAGATTACCAACAAAGGTATGATTTTTCAGATTACTTAATTGTCTAATTATTTCCTTGCAGTTACCTAATGGTAATTTTTTATAAGGCATTTATAAATTAAAAGCGCTTCCTTTTATACTTCAGGTTTTCATTGATTTTTATCAATTGTACGCTAAAAAATGAAACACTCATTGTACCAATCAAATACAGATATTTCTATTGAAAAATTCAATTGAATGCCAAGTGGTAGTAAATTATGCAGCACCGAAAAAATTCCCGTAACGCGCCTGAGTTATATCAGAAATCATATAAAATGTGTCTCTTTCAATAAAGCTTTAAGATGGGTACAGCATAAAATTTAATTACATCGTGAGCATCTATGACATAAACCAGAAAAGCGTGTCAAAAGCAATTATAGTAGATGTTATGATACTAATTCAATAAAAACAGTGGAACATTTTACCTAAAATATTAAATGTAGCTTTGAGATTCCGAAAATCGTGTAGCGTAGATGCCAATAAATTATTTATGACCCAAGACAAGGCGTTTATGAAATTCTTATTTTATTCCAGCTCTTGTTCCTTTGAAATGTAGGGGAACGATTTGTCAATAGATGTGTCAATAATGAAACTATTTGTCAATACTTTGAATAACATAGATATACGAGCTAAAATTCTACCTTCTATTTGACACATTCGGGTGCGTGGCCAAGAGAGAGGTTCCCGAAACCGAAAAACAAACAATAATATATCTCATTAAATGATTAAATACATTACAAAATATTACTGTTCCTGAATTTAAATGATCTTAGTCTTGATCACAATTTAAATAATTCAAATTATAGTTACGTTTATGAATGGTCAGATCATATTTCTTTTGCAATATGCAGTAGGTACATATTTACTTTCACAACACGAAAAGCTCTACGTGAAAAAAGTGGATTATATCATTTATCTGAAGATGTTTACAGTTTCGACCTTCGGTATCCACCACACAGGCTTATCACCAGTCATGATAATGGCGATATTTTTTTACTACCTTCCACATCGCAGCAATCACATGATTAAGAGCTTTTCATTAACTTCTTATAAACATTGATAATGATATTAAAATGGCCTTTGTTTGTACCCACCGGTACAGTTTGAATTTCAATTATAAATCATCAATTTCCAATAGTCTCGAGGTACCGTCCCATTTTCGATTCTGAGGAGCACATCAGTACGTTCGGTTTGGATTAGTCTTTCCAAGCTTCATATTTTCAGTTCACCAACCGCAATTTTGCACTTAGGCTTAGAGTTTACATTATTGTTTTAAAGTAGCACATAATTATACGTAAGACACATATAATTTTGAAAAATAATCTATAAATGGAACGTTAAATGTAATAAATTCGCATCCATATAAAAATCATTTTATATTTTTGTACTATATTCCGCATTATAAAAAGTCTAGTTAAATATCAAAAACTTGTCATGAATACTAAGAAATACAATGTTGTAGGATGCGAAGGACGAGAAAGGGGGCCGAGGATGTTGTATATACGTGCAAACCTTAAAAATTCCGTTCTGTGAATAATGTATTGCGTTTAATCAAATACATTGGTATTTAAATTTTTGACTGTCAGAAAATGGAAATATTTTTTATACATCTACGGCTTCCGCTATTTTTGTACAACAATGGATTTAAAATGACACGTGTAAGATCCATATGTTTGAAATTCTGACTGGATGAACGAATCTAGAAAGATTCTCTCTAAAGGAAACTCTTTCCTTTTAATAATTCATCCATATAGAAAGCAATTGTCAATGCGAATATAATAGAGGAATACTGAATATCGACGTACACAAACAGACAATTTGTCATAATTATCTATTATTGTGTAGTGGTGAGGAATGTACCTACACTTAATTAAGGATAGAGCAACTTTTCATTCGAGGATTTGCACGTACCTAATAGTAATTTCAAATCTATTCCCTATAGAAAGTTGTTAAGGATATTAGTGGGGATTTTTATACTTTACACAACATTGATAATGCGTACCAGATACCTACAACTTCTTTATTAGCTGTGATTATTGCATTAACATTCAGGAACCTAGATACATAATATTTATATCAAATTCCAGAGTTATTAGGAAAAAAATTATAGCAATATTATAACATAAAAGCCAGCTTCGCCTTCAGTGAATAATAATAATAATAATAATAATAATAAGTTTATTGTGACAACACAAACGGATGGAAGTTCAGCTTAACGCTGTTCTGCCATTCCAACCGGAAAACAATTGTATCTACTAGTATTAAGCACATTAATTAATATATAGGTAGTTTAGAACAGTAAAATCAAGTAAATAATTCGTAAGAAAAAAATAACAATAAAATAACTAAGAATAACAATAAAATAGACAATTAAATAAGAAAGAAATAGCTACTATTGAAGCAAATTAAGATACAGATTTTTTAATTTATGTTTAATTGTATTCCAAGATTCATCACTTTTTAAGGTATTTCTATATTCGTTTAGAAATGTTGGGCCTAAATATGAAAATGAACATTCAAACTTAGCTGTGTTGTGATGTGGAATGTTGTAGTTGTTCTTAAATCTAGTATTTTTTGTATGAATATCTACCCTACTTTCTAATAATTTTAACAAATAGTCAGGTTTTTTATATTTGACAATGTTATAGAGGACCTTTATATATTGAATATTAAACCTATGTCGCATAGTTAGAATTTTGTGTGTAATATAATGTGGGGACATATGATCAATAAAGCTTATGTTATAAACATATCTTAAGCACCGATTTTGGAGTACACTTAATTTGTTTTTAAACTGATTTGTTAACTGGAAATAATATACAGAACTGCAATAATTAAAGTTACTTAAGATTACAGAATTAACTAACAATAGTTTAACACTGGGAGACAACACGTACTTAAATTTGTAAATTGTTTTAAATTTGGAATAAGCAATAGATAATTGTTTTATCACATGCTTTTCGAATTTTAGTTCAGAGTCTATCTCAATACCTAAATTTTTGATATTATCTACTAAGCGTAAAACTTCATTATTTAGTACTATATTTGTTTTGAGTTTTTGGAGAGCACTTTCACGTTGGTGTTTAAGGCCACAACACATAACATACGATTTTACAGGATTCAGTTTTAAACCACTATTGACACTCCACATATAAATGTTAGAGAGTGCCATGTTTAGAATTTCCGCCATACGATTTATTTCATCAGGTTTTCCACAGATATATAATTGAGAGTCGTCGGCGTAAAGTTGGACTGCCACCTCTGATGGAATAATACTAACCAAATCAGATGTGAAAATGGTGAATAAAATCGGTCCTAGGATACTGCCTTGAGGTACGCCTTGCAGAGATTCCAGTTCAGAAGAATTTTGGTTGTTTAATTTTACTGTAGAAGTTCGTTTAGACAAATAATTTACAAACCAGTTTATCGTGTGTTGTGAAAAGCTGTAGTAGTGAAGTTTGGCGCATAATAGCTCATGATTAATCAGATCGAAGGCTTTACTAAAATCTAGAGCAACTAGGATGGTAACACTTGACCGATCCATCGCTGTTGTTATGTCATTTGTGACTTTCAATAGGGTTGTATTAGTGCTGTAGTGGCGTCTGAAACCAGATTGTGCACTAGGTAATACGTTGCAGTTGATAAAGTTATATATTTGGTTGAATACTGCTTTCTCCATTATTTTAGCCATAACTGGCAGTAAACTAATCGGTCGAAGGTCACTATAATCTTTAGGATCTCTTATTTTTGGAATCGGAATTATTATAGATTTTTTCCAAATATTCGGTACACAAGATGTCTTTAATGAATAATTTATTATGTCTGTAAGACTAGGTAGTATATACGGAAGCACTAGTTTAATAGATTTTAACGAGATGTTATCGATGCCTTCGGCGTTAGACGTGAAGTTGTTGACGATATCATTCACTTCCTTTTGTGTCACTGCTTTAAAAGTAAATTCTTCGACACAGCCATCGCGTTTATTGTCTTTATAAAATTTTAGGAAGTTGTTATCTATTGGTTTCGATCCAATACCTTTGACAAAAAATGAATTTATACCCATGGGGTCACAAAGGTGTAATGGTATAGTTAAAGAATTCTTGGTATAAATATTAAATTTATTTATTTTTCTCCACAATAATCTTGAATTTCCTTTATTTTTGTTTATTTCGGACTTAAGGTAAGCTATCCGTTCTTGTTTAATAGCATTTGTTAGCACATTTCTTATTTGTTTATAATACTCAAAACTCGATATAGATAATAAAGAACTCGATATAGATAATAAAGAAAAATTGTCCAAAAATTAATTATCCATACTTAGTTGTGTAAGGTCCATCGCTAGTAACTACCTTTTCACAAAGTGGGGTGACCAAAATTAGAGAACGGATAAGGATTCTTAAAACCTTCCCCACAAATTAAAGGGTTGTTTATTGTGTAAAATTTGGTGCGACATGTTTCGGTACCGTACAAAATACCATCATCAGGCGACAGCTTAAAACAAATTTGACAGTAATATAATCATAAAGGAGAAAATACTTACAAAATACAACGAACGATTAAATAATTATTAAAGTTTACAGTTAAATAGGGACAGCTTAACAATAAAATTAAAAAGGGGGAAAAACGATGGAAAATCCCCAGGTTGATGTGCCATGCTAAAAATTAGGTTAAGGGTAAATTATTGAAGGGAAATTACTTACAGAAATAATCGATGAAAGGGGGGTGGGATCCATGCGGAAGAGAACATCAGAACAGCAAATCTCCAAAAAATTAATTAATTGTAAGATGGAAGCAGAATAAATTAATCAACAACTAAAAGCGTGTGGGTGCACCTTGAAGGTAACGACGAACCAAACCAAGGTAGGAAACTGTAATTACACGGAATGACAAAGAACTAAATACGGGGGAGCAACGAATAGTTTACATGAGCGTATTGAAATTAATGTTAATCATTTCATTAAGCAGATCTGAGGGATTCAACTGGTGATGGGTTATTATCTCTTTGTTTTCAAGCAAATTCATGCGAATACCCTTACTGCAAAAATGTAAAATACTGTAATTGGTTTTAGGGTCGAATGAGTGTCCTTTCTCCAAAATGTGGTTCGCAAAGGCGGATTTGGTGTAAATATTATTGTTTTTGATACATGAGAAATGTTCCGCGAACCGCTTTCTAAATTTACGCCCAGTTTGGCCAATGTAGTGGGAATTACAGGTGCCACAAAGTAGCTTGTATATGCCGGATTTATCTAAGGGATGTATTTTTTCTTTGTTTCTTTTAACACTCAATCCAACCTAAATAGTATGCTCGTTAACAACAAAGAAAAAATACATCCCTTAGATAAATCCGGCATATACAAGCTACTTTGTGGCACCTGTAATTCCCACTACATTGGCCAAACTGGGCGTAAATTTAGAAAGCGGTTCGCGGAACATTTCTCATGTATCAAAAACAATAATATTTACACCAAATCCGCCTTTGCGAACCACATTTTGGAGAAAGGACACTCATTCGACCCTAAAACCAATTACAGTATTTTACATTTTTGCAGTAAGGGTATTCGCATGAATTTGCTTGAAAACAAAGAGATAATAACCCATCACCAGTTGAATCCCTCAGATCTGCTTAATGAAATGATTAACATTAATTTCAATACGCTCATGTAAACTATTCGTTGCTCCCCCGTATTTAGTTCTTTGTCATTCCGTGTAATTACAGTTTCCTACCTTGGTTTGGTTCGTCGTTACCTTCAAGGTGCACCCATACGCTTTTAGTTGTTGATTAATTTATTCTGCTTCCATCTTACAATTAATTAATTTTTTGGAGATTTGCTGTTCTGATGTTCTCTTCCGCATGGATCCCACCCCCCCTTTCATCGATTATTTCTGTAAGTAATTTCCCTTCAATAATTTACCCTTAACCTAATTTTTAGCATGGCACATCAACCTGGGGATTTTCCATCGTTTTTCCCCCTTTTTAATTTTATTGTTAAGCTGTCCCTATTTAACTGTAAACTTTAATAATTATTTAATCGTTCGTTGTATTTTGTAAGTATTTTCTCCTTTATGATTATATTACTGTCAAATTTGTTTTAAGCTGTCGCCTGATGATGGTATTTTGTACGGTACCGAAACATGTCGCACCAAATTTTACACAATAAACAACCCTTTAATTTGTGGGGAAGGTTTTAAGAATCCTTATCCGTTCTCTAATTATCCATACATATACATTGTGCAAAATAGTAAACATTTTTTGTCGTGCTTTAGATCGACATTTTTAGAACCCTTTCAAGACACTAAATTAAACGATGCCCAAACCCGAAAGCAACACAGCTGAAATCAATGCTATCGAAGTGGAAGGAGCTGTGAATTGAGACACGGGGCCAATTTGGTTTAGGAAATTTCGTGAAGGCGATATTAGGTTGACAAAGGTACCTTGTCCTCGTATACAATGTAGAGTGAAAAAGGACGATTTGGTCCAAAGCCTTTGAGAGAAACTAATTATTTATACTAAATAAAACAAGACACTACCAAAAACATAGTTATTTTGTAACATTTAGTTTAATAATTACGGTTAGGATTGTACTTTAGATGTCTTGTTTTATTTAGCATAAATAATTAGTTTCTCTACTTTAAATCATATCAATATTTATTATTTATGATTTTTTGTTAAATTCAACGCTTGCTTTAACATAATAGATTAATAATTATAGTTTACAATAAATATGACAAAATAACTCTGTTTTTATAAACTTTAGGTATAGGGAATGCTTAACAAAAATTAAAGCTACATAATCAAAGATTCTATTTATGCAATTAAATACAGGGTGTTCCATTTAAAAAAAGAAAGAAAATAAAAGGTCCAAGTTTCGATCCACCCTGTACACAAAGAGACAAAATAATTGAAATGTAATCGAACGAGGAGATATTACATCATATCACTTTGATCATATTACGAAACTCGATTAGCCAAGAAATTGTCTTTTTCTGTAACGTACAGTAAGCTAGAGGGGGTTGATTTAGCTACGATTTTAACACAAACGTGTCCATAACTTTTAAAGGACTCTGATAACGTAGCAAAACCTTATATCAAAAGGTTCGAAAAAATGTGGGCAATCCGAATTTGGCATAATATGCAGGGGCTCTCATTTAAAAAAGCATATGTTTGGTTTGTAACGGAGTTATGCAACACCCTGTTCAACATAATTTAGAAATATGGTCCTTAAAGACATCTATTATTTTTCTTAACAAAATTTTTTGATATCTCTTGAAATAAGCCATATACCGAACTTTGTCGTAAGATTGGTACACCCAGTATATTTGTTGATACATGTGAAACATCGACCAAAGTACATGATTAGTGACTCTTTGTGGTGATCAAATATCAGCGATATTCATATTTTACTATAATGCAATATATTACCATTCGACCCCACCAACTGCTGGCCATAAACATTGATGAACGTAAGGGCACACCACACAGATGAAACAAGCAGGCCTTGTAGGAAAACAAGCGAAAGGGTGTGAGCGACACCTGCGCTATTACGTAATTACAAAAGACTTCTCGTTTTTGGGATTCACGAAAAAAACCAAATAATAGAACGAATTAAAAGGGTGTGGGGATGGGATAGTTGCATCAAAATCACAAGAATGGTGTCACACGTTTTCGTCCAAAAGTAAGAGGATGTTATCTAATAGCGGTAAATACTTCATATATTTAGGAATTTGCGTTTTCTTCATGAAATATATGAGTGAACCGCTTATTTTGGAAGAAAGCTAAAACCTTGCTACCTTATCTGTCCTTCTCTTTCCGAATAAGTAAATTACGCCTTCTAGTTAATTCCCAAAATTTAAAAAATTGTTACCGATGTCGGCGTTATGGTGTAAAATATGCACATTATAAACTATTTTTTTATGTGTGAGCTTTACGGTTGCACCTTTATTTATTTATTTATTTTTTTACTACTAGTAGAAAAAAAGTACACTTTTCTAGCTTCCGTCACTGAATGGAGGAACAAACCTAGATTGAGGTGTATGTTGAATCGCTTTAATAACTTTTTCCCGCAAAGTAATTATTTAATTAAGTACAAATTTTTAACTTTTTTTTAATATCTTTTAATATCCCCAGCCAAAATTCCTTGAGTGCCCATGCGTCAATGGATCTTGTGTAACTCTTCGTGTGCTGTTGTGTCTGAACTAAACGTATGCATTAATTGTACTAACAACGATGGGAACTCTAGTTTTACCAATTCTTAATGTAAAAAGGCTGGTCTCCTGTGTTTAATTGGTTCTTTCTTATTATTGTTTTACCAAGGTAAAAAGGTAAAAGGTTTAAAATTTCTATATTACATTTACGTCTATATTGATGAGTATACATTACAAGCCACCTGCACATGCTTTAATAATTTTGAAAAATTGCTTCTTTAACGGGAAAGCTACACTGTAGTTTTTACATTATGCAAAATGCATCAAGGCATATGAAATTAACTGAATTGTGTCAATATTGTTATTTTATTTTGTTATTATTTTTATTGAATAAAAGATATTTATCAACACAACAACGTAATTATTTTGTAGTGAAATACTCAATTGGTTTCGAAATAGCGATCCTCAAAGTCAATAACAATAATACTAATAATCATGTTTTGTAGCATAAAAGTGTTTAGACTCGTCACTTAATTTAGAAAACAGAGTCCCAAACGTTCCTTGAAATTTCAGGTTATGGCTCTCACAGCTCCTTCGGCGTCAATCGATCCCACTCACTGCGGTGAAATTACTTTAGCTACTCTAAACTCTTGTGGGCCTGTCTTCCAAAATCCACCACACGCCGAAGGTATAGCAATTTGTCGCGCTGACCAATCACTAATATTAATATCGCGAGAGACTTTTCTCATAGAGAGCCTCGAATTTCGCTGCTCAGGCTGTCTGTTCCTGACAGTACGCGTTCTTCCTCGGTTCAGACGACCGCTTTCATGGCGAAGTTCTTTGTACCTGTTAATCGCCATGAACACCATTTCTTATCTTTAGACTGTTAGCAAGCACTTATTAGAATAAACTGATACAGCGTGGTATCCAATCACTTATTTTGGTGAATGTTGCAAAATGTTGCAAATGTTCCTCTTTTCGACCTGCAGGGTTAATCCACCTTGCGACTTATTCTATATCCGAGTCAAAGAAGAGTTGGATCTGGAAACAAGCACAGATTTCCTTTTGACAAATTTTGCTATAACTACTCATTTTGCAAGTTCAGAAACCCGTTTTCACTCGGCTACGAAGTCGAAACTTCTGGCCTAAGTAAAAATGACTAATGACGTCTTGTCAAAAAGCGCCCTTTAACGTCGCAGAAATCGTTAGATTCGCGAACATCTTAGCTGCGACGACCGACTGGATTTCACATTACGTTAATTTAAAAAAATCGCCTCAGTTTATGTTTAAACTTTTGTAGTGTTGACATGGTGAGACAAGCGTTGATTACTGTTTATTTACTGATTATTGTTATATACAATTACGTTCGTTCTAAGTATGGTGACACCAATTCTAGTTTTTCACATCAAAAATGTAAAGAAAAATGTACTTCAGTGTGTTCAGAATATTAGGGATAGAATTGACGTCTTTGGTGACGTCAAACCGTTTATTATTATCATTTATCACTATCGCTCCTTTGTATAACTATCGTGACTATAACCTGTTTTGTAATACGCCTTAAAGATTTACCGTCTAATTAATATCGCTATTTTATATTATTAATTAATTCACCAGTTTACGGCAATTTAATGAAACACGGAAAGGGTAAAATTATGTAATCGGATTTAATATCACAAAGGAGCGCAACATAATACACCCTGAAAGGATAATATCTTAGAATAGATTTTTCTTAATTTGAACTAGGTGCTCATGTAAGAATATCAAATTACAATCATACTTTAATTATATTTTGGCTGTTGTTTAATTAGCGTGCTATGCCTTGAGTTTGATATAACGGAAAAGTATAATGAAAACTGTGAAAGTTGGCCAGTGCGAATTTGATTTAGCACTTAACGTCGATTTTTCACTCTTGTAAAATTTATCGCCGTACGAGTGATTTCCTTAGACTTCAATACGTTTTACTGTACCAATCACTTTTGTGGCTGTAACGTTTATCGGGAAATCCTGGTAAACCTTTGTGAGAATTCTTAATTTATCTTTCAAGAATACAAAAACGCAACATGTGATAAGCTTATACGTATAAAGGAATGTGTGAAATATTACGTTTCCTATGTATTCTGTGAATTTATTTCGTCCTACTTACTTTTATATTATCTTTGTGGCACTGCTGTTAAAAGGAAATGTTTAAAACAAGCTGTTTGCTTTGTGCTTCATATAAAAGGGATTCATAGTGTAGTGTGCAAAGTTTTGATTTTCTAAAAAACAACAAATTCACCATCAAATTTAAATTATATAGATATAAACGCTCTCATTAATTACGCGTAGGCATTCACTTCAATTATACTATTTTCAGCCCTATTGCTATTCAATTTGATTAATTATACATAAAATTTGAATATTTTAAAGAGAAAGTTTTGGGTTAAATTACAACATTTCCTTCAATGTACATTCGAAACCACTTCCAATTATTAAGCTGCATTTATAATAGTCCTGCTACGATACTTTACCTTCAAAGTCGTTCTATTTTAATGAAGTGGGATACGGGGATTATATAACAATGCGATAATCAATATTCGTGGAAATTTGTGCTACGGCAAATAGTCACTTCATTATATGAGTTTTATAGAGAATTTCAAGTGCGAAGTTTAATACTAGGACATGTCAATATTTATACACGTACGTATATCGCTATCATACGAAGTTTGATTTTTATTTTATTTTAGCTGCGCAATTTTATTCATTTGTTATTCAATGGTGGAATTCCCTTAGTTCAGGCAGAATTGCAGTAAGGGTGATGCTAAGAGTAAACATTTATTTGTTTTTACAAAGTTTAAACAATGAATTCGATTCTACATATTATACAAATTTGCAAAGTTCTTCCTTCTCTCCAGTACTTCCTTCATCCACTCCACCCCTTCTCCTTCATCACCCAATATCTCCATCCTCTTCTATCAACTCTCCACATCCCCTCATCATATGTTCAAAGCTCCCCCACCCTTCCCAACACAGTTTACACATTCTACTTTCGTCCTTCTTCTTCATTTCCGCACCTCAACCTCGCCACTATTTTTTTTGCTTTTATGCTTATCCCTCCCTTCAAATATCTTGGAATGCCGTCTACCATTATTCCTTCATACTTTTCGTTATATTTTTATTACCTTATTTTTGCTCTCCTTTCTCCACCTCAACCTCCCTCCCCCTACTCATTTCCACCTCCTCCCTCGCCATACCCCCTCTCTCGTAGTATTGTTTCCTCTCTTCTTGACCTCACTTCGTCCTATTCTCCTTCACTTCCCTCCAACATTCTTGTTATCTCCTCTTAATTGCATTCCTTCTTCATACCTAATTCCCCGCTTTCCTGTCTGAACCCTTATTTTCTCGACTTAGATATTCCGGTGTCTCTCTGTCTAAGCCCATTATCCATTTCCTGTATACTCTCTAACCCTTCCCATTCCTTCCAACCACATATCTCTGCTTCATATATCATCACACTTTTAACTAATTTTTCGAATAGCCATTTTCTTTTCTCTATGTCCTTTCCGAAAACTCTTTCTCCTATTCCCCATACCTGCCCTAACACGTTGTCCCCTTTCTTCGCCAGTTGTCTTATATGACTGTCAACTCTATTGTTATACTTCAGCATATACCCTAGGTATCTCCATTCATCCACCCTCTCTATCTCCTCTAAGGATGGTGCTAGTGAACAAAGTATGTTGATCGTATAGAGATATTTCGAAGATCCCAAGTACCTATAGGTCTCTGCCCACAATGCAAATAGAGATCTAAATTACCTGTATAGAAGTTTGTGAAGTTTAATTAATTAATGCACTAACATCTTCACACTTGTGCTCCGTTAGTGCTTTATAAATTGGATCAGCACGACTGTGCTTTATGCTCTTGTTGAAAGTATTAAAATCGTGGCCGATGCAGATCGTTAGTGTTATTAATGCCTTATAACTTGCCACATCACGACCGGATGTTTTCGAAGATCCCTCCTTGTGCAGACCTGTTCTCCGACTCACACCTACTGGAAGCACTAACTAAATTGAGATAAATATTTATATTCTTCACTTCTAGCTAAAATTCTTTTACGGAATGTTATTCCAATGGCCATAATCGTAATTGTAATGTCCATCGGGCGTTGGAAGTCTTTTCTTTATAATGATTATGTCCCAAATGTAAAACATCTTTGTTTTCCTATTTGTAGGATAGTTCTTATAGTAATGTTAACAATAATTTTGTTTGCATTTCAAAAAGAAAGGTATGATGGCGTATTCGATACCCGCTTTGACAACTATCACCTACAACAGAGTCTTTTTTAGAAAATCCTCTCATTAGTTAAATTTACTTACGAAAGTCCAGCTTTAGTAACAGGGAGTCAATTAGGATCGTGAACTTTCAGGCACATTTTTGTTACACTGTTCTACATTCATTCCTTGTGCATCACATGCTTCATCATCTTCATTTATAAGAAGTTGTCGAGTATTTCACCTGATTCGTTACACAAAGTGATGTGTTACGACGCCGACATTAACATTTTGCTACTGTCTTCTTTATTCTTCCATTCCTCATGAATAGTTGATCAGTCTTCTTCCTATAGTCAGTAGGAGGATTGGTAAATCAAATTTTCGAAAAAATGGTTTGTTATTATTTAAATCTTGTGTGTAAGTTATATGAAATTCGATTATTATAATTGTAACAAAATATTTGCCAGCTCGAGCAACAGCTTCATGAGTCGAATGTCTGTCATTAAATCCACGTACATTCTCGCTCAAATCCTTATTGATTGTTAAAAGCTCGCAACATCTCATGGAACACTTTGAAGTTCCTGATCGTTAAAAATCCTCGAGGATTTCTCTTTCTGTGCTCGCATTAGCACATTAGCAGATCAGTATCTTCACTGACGATCTTGTTCAGATAATGTTATTACAGCGTTTGTTTGCAATATTTTCTAAAAATTTAGATTATGTTACTACAGCAATATCAACTGACTTGGCTTTTACCAATAAAAGACTATGCTTTTACTAAGCTTGTTTGGATATTAAATAATTAATTAATAGACTTTTTGCATATACTTGCTTTCGTAAATCCCCCTTTTTTTAATGGTACCAAGGCGCTTTTTTAAATTTGCATCCTAATTACTACAAAAATGTTCTTATTTATCGACGTAATCAGCTAAAAGCTGCTACATGTAGACCGACGCTATTTCAGCTTTTACAAACTACGGGGAAGGATAGTCTTTGAAACTACTTAAAAAAATCTCCGTAACCTCTTCAAAGAATGTGTTAACAGCTTCTGTTAGATCTTTGTCTCATAGCGACTCTCAGAAATAATAGATTTTAGTATATGGAACAAAAATAATCGCTAGTAGACTACTGCCTTGTGGTATTGCAAAATGAGACGTGCGTAGCGACGGATTATTCGATAAAAAGAACACAGTCTTCCGTAGTTTCTCCTAGGTTAATTCACGCGTTTTGATGTTATCGAGGATAGCAAATTGAGATAGATTATAATTAAACAAGTGTAGCCAAGGTACCATTTAGAATAAATAAATAAATTTAAAATAAAATAAAAAAGAAATTGAGTGGAATTGCTTGATTTTATTATTATAATGCCTGGTTTTTA
Source organism: Pyrocoelia pectoralis (assembly GCA_036250285.1). Classification (NCBI taxonomy): domain Eukaryota; kingdom Metazoa; phylum Arthropoda; class Insecta; order Coleoptera; family Lampyridae; genus Pyrocoelia; species Pyrocoelia pectoralis. The sequence goes on from CM070078.1 coordinate 42,179,002, forward strand.
TTTGATTGCTCAACAGGCCATGAAGGCCTAGGACATACAGTGTGTACCCGGATAGGTGAAACGACTCTTGTGAAAGATAAAAAATTTTCGATATAAAATTTCATTGTTTGGGGTTCAGCCCTGCTTAGTTAAAGACTATTTTCTGGCATAGTTTTAGTTTTCTAAAATCATGTATGCCTTGGATCTTTTCAAAAATCTGATTTTTGGTTCTAGTAAACTACCTTTGTTAGTGAAGATATAACAAAATTTGATTAATAAAAGTTGTTTAGAATCATGAAAGTGTCCTACCTCTAGAATTTCAAGTACCTAGGCCAGCGGTGATGTTTTGGCAATTTACAATAATTTTTATCTGATAGTTTAATATTGTTTATCCCAGGATAGGTGATATGACTCTTGTACTCTAAATAAACATAATAAATAAAAGAATTTCTTTAACACAGTTTATTACTATGAATATTACAAGATAACACTTAAATTATTGCCAAAATGCCAAAACATCAACGTTGGTCTAGGTGCTTGAAATTCTAGAGGTAGGACTCTTTCATGATTCTAAACAACTTTTGTTAATCAAATTTTGTTATATCTTCACTAACAAAGGTAGTTTACTAGAACCAAAAATCAGATTTTTGAAAAGATCCAAGGCATACATGATTTTAGAAAACTAAAACTATGCCAGAAAATAGTCTTTAACTAAGCAGGGCTGAACCCCAAACAATGAAATTTTATATCGAAAAGTTTTTATCTTTCACAAGAGTCGTTTCACCTATCCGGGGACACACTGTATATATTTGTTGATTACATCATGTTAAACTTAACTTACACTAGTTTTTCTAACTCAAAATTAATTTATACATACATATAAATATTTTAAACTAAACTTACCATCTCGAACTATTTTTTCGATTCCACTCTGTCTCCACCTTCACTCATTCATCTGTTTCTGGGTCCGCCGGACTTTCATAATTCTTCTAGTTCACGATTTGTTCTCCTCCTCCATCCTTCCTCTGTTATTACTCCTCCTTTCACATCATTTCATCCTTTCAATCTCTTCTTTATTCAATACCCATGTTTCACAGGCATATGTGGCCGTTAACTGTGGAGCACTGAAATATAAGCAACCTGGAACGCGCACGGTGCATTTAACCTGTAGGAAATAAACCGAGCGTGCGATAGCAATAACGAAGGGACATTGTGTCCTTGTTGTACTCATTCACAGTTCAGCATTTTCATTGTTTTACGATTAATCAAACTAGTTTTTTATTACGTATACGATACAATAACATAATGAGTAAGACACTGACCGAATGTCCCTACAATAATTCCCTTTCTGTCGGCTCGGCTGTAAGTTAAGCGTAAGCGTTCCAGGTTGCTTATATTTCAGTGCTGTGGAGTAGATCCTCTCTTTTGCCTTTCTTGAAAAATTTCTTGTTTTCAGGAGGCTGACCAAACTACCATATTTGCGGTTTCCCTTTGTAATTCTGACCCTCATTTCCTGCTTTTCATGACCATTTTCACCATTTTCATATACAAACTTCCTAGTTTTTTCTAATTTATATTCTTTATTGTCCATTCTCATTTTCGAAATTCTTTCCTCCTCACCCTGTTTCCGTGTCTGGCACATTACCATTATTTTGTTTTTCCTCGATTTATCTCTCTCTCCATATTCTACCGCTTCCTGCGCTATTTTCTTTACCATTCTCATTAGTTCTTTCTTTGTTCTTACTATGACTGTTAGGTCGTTCGCATAGGCCATGTATTGGTAGTCAATATTAAAAATTCTTCTCTTTAAAGAAACTTAATTATACTGTTGCTTCATCCCCTTTTAGAAGGAAATTGTCTATCCGAAATTATACAAAATTTACCACGTCATATGTACTAACGGATGGGACGTAAGTTTTGAAATTTCTACACGAGTTTGATGTCTAGTATGGTTATGTACCACGAAGCAGCTAAAGAAATTGTTAATTTTTGTAATTACCAAACGTCTGTCGTACCCAAACTTGAAATTGTGAACTTGTTCAGAGATTAAAATTGAAGCCAGACAACCCTTTGCAGGGCAATATGAGACTGTGAAAGCTGGAAGACTCAATGTTTTAACAGATAACAGGGTTAATATACTGTCAGAAAGCGCACGCAAAAACCACTAGGAATCACTAGTCGAAAGCTAGATCGACGTTTTGGGGTTTCGTATAAAACTGTGCAGAGGATTTGGATCAGAAATGATGCGAATTATCGAGAAAGAAGTACCTAGCCCAAATAAATACATTCAGAACTCAAAAGGATATCTGAATATTGCAGAACTCTGAGGCGTAAGCATTTTCGCCTCTGATAATAAAGACTGTCCAAATGAAGTAAAATTTAAAGCAAAGGCTAATCTTGGTAGCAAAGTTTTAGTTTGGTGCGCGATTTTAAAGGCTGCAGTTGGCCATGTAGGTCCAGTTCGAGGAGATGCCTACCCAACCCAAACATTCTTACCAAGCTTAATTTTATTAACACCCATCATTTGATCGACGATATAACATTTTGGTGTGACCTTGCTTCCATGCCATGAAGACTCGAGCTAATTTGGCCACAGGCTTGGCTAATTTGGGCCGCTACTCTGTCGAAACGTTAAATACTGTAGTAAAGTTGGCGAACTTACATTCTATATAGATTAAGTGAGCTGAGAAAAACATTAGAATAGAACGTCATAATTTTGCTAAATAAAGATTATTCTTCACGCGACTTATGTTTACAACCATACCACATAATTGGTATATAATAATTGAAAAAGAAAGTGACTTTCATGGGGCACGTTTTCGATAAAGAAGGAATACATCCGACCGCCGAACACATTAAGGCAATCCAGGAAATGCCTAGTCCAACAACGGTTGGTGAATTACGGTCTTTTCTGGGTTCCATCACGTACTACAGTAGGTTTGTTAAAAATCTTCATGTTTTATGTGTACCACTGTATCAAAAACTAAAAAAAGGAAATAAATTCAACTGGACAAAGCAAGATGAACAACTCTTTGTTCAGCTGAAAAATATTTTAACTTCTAACGATACGCTAGTACATTACGACCCTGACCTTCCTTTAGTAGTCACCAGTGATGCAAGTGAGAAAGGCGTAGGGGCGGTATTATTTCATCAATTTCCGAGGGGAGAAGGATTAAAACCAGTGGCGTACGCTTCAAGAAGTCTGAACGATGTGGAAAAACGTTATTCGACAATCGATAAGGAAGCTTTGGCAATAGTGTTTGCGATAACTCGTTTCCATCATTACGTATATGGGCGACGATTTACCTTATTAACCGATCATCGACCGTTAGAACACCTTTTTGGTGAAAATAGAAATACTCCGAAAATTGCGTGTAACAGACTTCTAAGATGGGCAATGACGCTAAACGTTTATAATTATGAAATTGCATACCAACCAGGTAAAGAAAACGCACCAGCTGATTCTTTATCCAGATTACCGTTGGCAGATTCTGTTATGTCAAATAAAGAAGCGGCAGGATTACCAAATAAGATGCAACTCCTTCATTTACGAATACATAACTTACCGATATCCAAACGTACTTTGCAAGCAAAAATTTGGGGAGATCCGAGATTACGAAAAGTAATCGGGTACGTCCAATCATTTTGGCCAGATCGACGAAACTTACCGGAAGAACTTCTACCATTTTATGAGAAACGGGAAGAGTTATCATACGAGGACAAGATATTATTGTGGAAGGGAAGAATTTGCATTCCTTGTTCGTTACAAAAAGAAGTGTTACATATTATGTTACATGACGGACATCCTGGTGTGACAGCAATGCAGTCAATTGCTCGCTTACACGTATATTGGCCAAATTTCGACAACGACATCAATGCTTTTCTGAAATCATGCGAAAATTGTCAGAGTTCGCGTCAAAACGACTCGAAACTTCCACTTTTTCCTTGGTCCGCACCACCAGAGCCGTGGGCGCGAATTCACATCGATTTTGCGGGTCCGTTTTTGGGAAAAATGTGGTTACTAATTATCGATGCGTATTCCCGATGGTTGGAGGTTTTTCCAATGAACAAAACCACTTCTGAGAAGACCATTGAGAAGTTGAGAGAAACTTTTGCTCGTTTGGGTTTGCCGAAGACAATCGTATCGGATAATGGCCCTCAATTCATTTCCGAAGAGTTTGCGAAATTTTGCACTCGTAATGGAATAAATCATATTCGATCGACACCATACCATCCACAAACAAATGGTTTGGTGGAAAGAGCGGTTAAAACCTTCAAAGATAGAATGTCGAGAGCGACAGAAGGGCAAAATCTGAACGAACGTCTATGTAGTTTCTTGTTTAATTATCGAAATTGTTGTCAACGTTCAACTGGGCGCTCACCGGGGGAAGTACTTTTTGGGAAACCGCTGCGTTCAATTTTCGACCAATTGAAACCAGACATCCACCGAAAAATGGACAAAGAGAAAATCATACAAATGATTGATTTTGATAAGCATGCCCGTGATCGTAGTTTCACAAATGAACAACCCGTTTGGGTTAACAATCCATTGTCAAAAGGATCTACGCCGGGGCAGGTGTCAAAAAGGACCGGACCTCATTCTTATATTGTTAACGTCGATGGCAAGGAACGAAGAAAGCATGGGGACCAACTGCGACCTAGAGAGGAGAAGCCCGAAGAACCTGAAACTACGACTGAAGATATTTCATCAGTCCCTGGACATGTTCCAGTTTCAGAACATGTTCTAGACTCACAACAACCTCCAGAGGTTCCATCAACTTCAGCAGCATTATCAAGTCCATCTTCGCGGACTGAAGTGATTCCGCTTAGACGAAATCCACCTCGGGGTGCGTTGTTGCCGATTCGTTTCCGTCGTGATTTGTGTTAAGGGGGGGAAATACTGTAGTAAAGTTGGCGAACTTACATTCTATATAGATTAAGTGAGCTGAGAAAAACATTAGAATAGAACGTCATAATTTTGCTAAATAAAGATTATTCTTCACGCGACTTATGTTTACAACCATACCACAATTGCGACGAACGAAAAGACAAAAATTTGGTGTATTAAGCCTGTTGTACGTTAATGTATTGTTATTATGTTAAATGTGCTCTAAATGATGTAGCAGCTTACATTTTGTAATAAAGTGTTTTTTGGAGACAGCGCCGAAGTAGAAGCTGGAAAACAAGTAATCGTGATATAATTAACGGTAAATGAGATTTCCCTATTTAATGCAATGCTACAAGAAGACTTAATGTTCGTAAGACTTACTGCAGCGTTAGGACGAAATAGTGAAACAGTTTCCTAGGTTATTAAATGTTCCTTCATAACATTTCTCCGTGTACTGTATGTAGTTGCGCTTAATCACCAACAAAGCACAGATTCAAATTCTATTATTAATTTAATCAAACAAATCTGAGATTAAACGTAGTTGATATATAGTCAACCAACTACGTGTCTATTTACATTTAATCTAACAACAATCAAACTGGGTTTGACAATTTTAGAAATGGAAATACAATTTACTTGCATAATAAACAGTTGAAGAAACATACAAAAATTAATTCTGCTATACCGCGTATGTAATTTAATTAATTATTCTTTTATATGTCAGTGATGCTACAACCAATCAGCTTCGATCATATAGCATAAATTTACGCCATATTAACCCTGTGTGAGGTATTTTCTGCACTTGATACACTCCTTTGAGGCAGTATTAGTATTATTTAATATGGTTAGCTATAAATGGCTATAACCCGAGCTAACAATAGAATTTATTACCTACACTTACGAGCACCATAACAAACAAAAATAAGCAGGATCAAAGTTAGGAAAACGGTCGGTGTATCACAAAACTTATTATAGCGTTAAATTGGGTTATAATGAAAATTTAAGATGCCGGAAAATAAGCTATAGGATGAAAGTTGTTACCTTGTAGTTCAATTAATGTAAAGTTAGTTCGGACAAGTTTTTAGTGCTATTTCGACAAATTTGCAATCTGGTGGGAAGCTGTACATTGAAAAATTATTCCGCACCCGTAATTTAATTCTGCATTAATGGAGAAATAAAAAGTTTCGCCGAGTTTACACAAAAATTCAATTACGTCTTAAAAAAAGTTGAAAAGTAAGAGATTGTGCTGATCTATTGAAAAATATAACGTTTTAAGTGAATCCGATTTGAAAGTTTCATAATAAATTGTAACACCACTGTTAAAAAAATTTCTATCTACAATGAAAAGTGTGATGAATAAAACATGCAATTTATTATGCTCGCACTTCACCTACTTTCGATTTTCTGCAAGAAAGGACTCTAGTTTTTCTTAAGATTTAGCACGATATTTTATAAGTGGTGGTTGGTTTTAAAAAATGTACGACGGTACTAAAAGTGTGACGCACTTTTTATGCTTTAGAACTCATCTTCATATTCCATGATTAAACCGAATCGCATCAAAGTTTGCGATATAGGACCGACACTTTCTTCAAAGAGAAATGGGTTACGTCGCAAACAGAATAGAAGTTCCTTTGAGAACTAATGGGGAAGTGTTCGACCCTAATTCTGGCGAAATTTGCGTTATCTTTTGCGGTAGAAAGGTCTCCTTATGTTTATACCTTGTATCTAGATATACAAACTCATACAAATTATCAACCAATCAATTAATATTCGAGATACTGTAAATTTATTCGATATAATTATGCGCTAAGATAATCTAATTGGAGAAGTTATACAGAAAAGGTGAGAATGCCACCCTCTTTTAAACTTTAGATGAACTATAATTTAATTAAAACTCATTATCCGACTTTGTTGGAACTTTAACGTAACGATATTTAGCTAAAGACATCATGTTGTATTTGTAAAGTGCTTTAGCGAAACTTACGTGAAACGTCAAACTCCTATTTTAACTTTAGGGATGTAATTTTTTGTTCACCTTGTGTCTTTAATTTGGCGCAGCGACCACCAAAGAAACGATTTTCGAATTACTTTTCCAATTATTTTTGAACGTGTATCAGGGTATTTCTACACTTGACGAAATCAAACCATCATATGCAGAAAAATGGGGAATATAAGTGCTCAGTAAACTATTCTGGATATACAGAGTGTCCCAGGTTTAATGATCAGGGCTTTGACATTTTGTAGAAAAACACATTTAAGGTGGGTTGCTCCTATAAACACAGGTCCTAAAATTCTTTGTTTCTGAGATACAGAAGGCGTTAAAATTGTCTAAAAAATAAAGTTTTTATTTATTTAATTCCGAACTGAACAGACCGCAGTGTATTCTTGAAACTGTGTATAGTATGTCAGAGGATGGGAACATAGAAGAATTTTTTGGACACGAATAAGACATTTACTACCCTTCCTTATCGGAAAATGGATCATTAAATTGCAAAGGAAAGCGCCGATCTCATGAAATATCTGGATGTGTTGGATTCAACAGAAGACCAGGAAGGCCAACCAACCAACGACCCTGACATTGACATACTGATCGTCGATGGTCCTACGTTAGTACAACATATGCTTTTGCCTGAGAACAGCGACAGCTTCATGGGATACTCATAAAAGATTATTAAGTACATTCCCAACCAGTTTCAAAAATCCAACGTGAGAAGTGTGGAAACGTCGTTTTTGATTTTTACAAGTCGGATAGTCTTAAATCTAAACACGAGAAAAAAGGAGGACAGGGAACCAAAGCAAAGAAGAACTTTTCCAAATGCTGGTCACGCAAATCGTATCAGAATCTTACAAGGGATATGTCGTTGTTCCACTCGATGAAAAGTTATGTGTCCCTCAACAACTTCATCGTGTTCTAGTTTGGTAGTTCCGGCAGTGCGTACAACGATCAAAAGGTCAGTTGTGGTCTATATTACAAACTTGCGACGTTACATACTTTTACCTATAAAATGCACGTTTTTAACAGTAGCCTCCGGACTATATCGTTTATAACGTGTTTAGTGCCAATTAGCACTACTTAATTGTTTTGTAACACTTATAATTTCTTTGGCTAAACTACTGTATCCGCTAAATTGAAAATTATTTTCGTAAATGACTTTTGCTTAACCCTTCATGCATTCATACGGAATACCTGTACAGAGTGTCTCACAGTGACCGTCGGTTAGAAGTATATCAAGAGCTGTAAAAGCTAGAAAATTGAAATTTTGCACATGCGACATGGAGTGTTTAATCTATTAAATAAAAATATTTTCCAAATGGCAGCACTTCCGGAAATACCGGAAGTGAGCATCAACTTCTTTATTTTAAATACAAACCAGGCAATTTTTTTCACATTCTGATGTGTTATAAAATGTTTAGTAAGTATGGTTAAAAAAATCGGCGTATCAATTTTGATTGTTGAGAAAAAAATTTTTTTTCACTGAAAAATGTCAAAATCTTGTTTAGGAAATAAAATTGAAAGTCGAAAGTGGTAAAAGTTAGGGACATGGGATTTTAGGTTTTGAATGTCAAAAGATTGAGACACAATTGTCTGTCATGGATTATAAAAAATTGCCCGCGGTTAAGTATCTATTTGACGTTATTTCCAGACTTAAGAAAAACTTTAAAAAGTCTCATTTTTTAAATGGAATGCCTATGTAATTATCGGCCTATTCGATGCAGAAATAAATTTCCTTTAAATTGATATACCATGTTCCTATACCTAAAATCAATGATTACAGAGTTATTTACATTTTTCTAATTAAATTAATAATTACATACTTTACAAAACATGGTTGGCTTTGAAAATTTTCAAAAAATTTTTATTCAATTGTTTCTTATGATGACAGTTGTCAGTTAGCTATCAGTTTGAAAGTTTACGCTACATTTACGTTTGTTATCAGTGTTATCTGTTTGAATTTTGATTTTTGCGCTTAATATTTGTTTTTAATTGGGAAATATGGAATACACAAACGCTGATATTCTAAATTTGTTTTACATTCATGGCGAGTCTGCTCGTATTACTTTTCGGACCTGCAGAACCTTTAACTATTGAATAAAGAATCACTCAACACTTTAACGAAAGATATCCGCATTTACCTACAATGACAGAACGAAAAATCAGGATGATTGAAAAGAATTTTCTAAATTTGGGCGAAGTAAATGCGCCACGAAATTTGGCAAAGCCAATTGTCCCCAATGACGCTGCAGAAACCAATGTATTGGGATATTTTAATGTTTTCGCTGAAAGTTCTGTTCGTTCGGCGGAAAGAGACCTTGGATAGTCAAGAAGTTGCATAGATAGAATTTTAAATAACCATAAAAGCATAAGAAACATTTGAATAAACATTTTTTGAAAATTTTCAAGGCCAACCATGTTTTGTAAAGTATGTAATTACACATTTAATTAGAAAAATGTAAATAACTCTGTAATCATTGATTTTAGGTATAGGAACATGGTATATCAATTTAAAGGAAATTTATTTCTGCATCGAATGGGCCGATAATTAAATAGGCATTCCATTTAAAAAAAGAGACTTTTTAAAGTTTTTCTTAAGTCTGGAAATAACGTCAAATAGATACTTAACCGCGGGCAATTTTTTATAATCCAGGACAGAGAATTGTGTCTCAATCTTTTGACATTGAGAACCTAAAATCCCATTTCCCTAAATTTTACCACTTTCGACTTTCAATTTTATTTCCTAAACAAGATTTTGACATTTTTCAGTGAAAAAAAATTTTTTTCTCAACAATCAAAATTGATACGCCGATTATTTTAAGCATACTTACTAAACATTTTATAACACATCAGAATGTGAAAAAAAATTGCCTGATTTGTATTTAAAATAAAGAAGTTGATGCTCACTTCCGGTATTTCCGGAAGTGCTGCCATTTGGAAAATATGTTTATTTAATAGATTAAACACTCCATGTGGCATTTGCAAAATTTCAAATTTCTATCTTTTACAGTTCTTGATATACTTCTAACCGACGGTCACCGTGAGACACCCTGTATATATCTCGTTCAAATGCGCATGAAAATAACAATTAATAAATTAATGAAACCCGCTCCTACTATACCGTCGCATACTAAATTATTCTACGCGAATCAGTCCATCAGTTTGATCAAGAACGGTCTAAATAGAAAAGAAAATTTCCTTCTCGCAGAGTAATTAATTAGTGTTGGACTTTAACCGCAAGAAACCAATTTGGGGGTATTTGAATTAATTTTAATTATTAAACTGCTCCCCCATCTGCTTCATTCTAACCTCGATGCCATCCCGACTGAAATAGAGATTCCTTCTCAAGCCACCGTCGGTAAACAAAGCATTCGTTAGGGATTAATTCCGGAATCTATGGTCACCACCAGTATAGGTTTATATTGGTTCTTCGGGAACCATTATCTAACGCGTTTTAGATGTTTGTTCGAGATCTGGGCAACGCTGAAAATCCCAAGATGCACTAACTATTATACGCCTTCGATATACTTTTCTCCCGTGCGACAAGTTCTTAAAAATATACTCTAATATGATATCTTATATTAATATATCGAGACTATCCTTTATAATTTAGTCGGTATTGATTATTTGTATGCAACAAAGTTCATATCAACATTTTAATGAGATGTATTTAATTTTTACATGAATTAATAACTTATAACCTTAGTTCTGACTACGAACGTAAAAACTTTTTAGCTTTCCGTTAACTTAACAACTTTAATTGTAAATAAAGATCAAATTGCTTTCTAGTAATAATATTAATAAACGGGACGGGAAATAAATGTACTTTAACTAGTGCCGAAGTAGGTTGATAACTTCTCTTTTTGCTTCCGTAACGTTCCCTACAACTCCTTTTTCTATTACAAATGTTGCATATTAAGAGTATATTAGTTATCACTTCATGAAACACTAAACACTAATCGAATGTAACAGTGTGTGAGGACTACTATCGGAGTAAAAATGCAAGGCCTCTGACTTTAAGTGATCATAACAAAAAAACTGAGGGGTGAAATTTCTTCATTTTTGGGCAGTACATTAGTCATTTATATGTGTTTAACATGTGTAAAAACCAAAATGGTAGAATCAGTTGTTTAACTTTTATTTTAATTAACAGCAATAAAAACGCTGTATTTAGTATTTTCATGGCTGACGGTCAGTTGTAACTTATCATAAAATTGTTATTGTTTCATAAATTGTTACCAAATTTACAAATGTTGTAGCACACATACTTCTGAAAAGTCGACAGCCAATAAATATTGATTATTCATATGATTAACTGGTTTTATAAGCCCTAACCGAAAATGTGCTATTTTGCAATTTACGGAAGTTAAAGAAAAAATTCTTGTTTTAAATGCTAAATTTGATATTACTTAAATCTAACTGCATTATTCTCTTATTGAAAATAAAATTTGTTTTCTTGTAATTCAAAGTAAATGTTATGTTTATCGCGAAAGAAAGACGCACATATTCCCGCGAGAGGTAATCTACCACATCGTAAGCAGTGAGCGGCAACCCACAACAATGTGATTATTCTTTTGCATTGTACAAAACCATGCGCTTTATAGCAATAGTGTACGACAACAGCTACCCCGCGCGCCGCGCTTCCCCCCTCCAACTGGTGCATGCATCCTTTTTTCAAAATTTCTTTTAAAAAAACGATGTATAATGACATTATTTTTGTGAATCGTGTTAGACCACAATATAATTGCTTTAACCTTGTTATGTTACTGTCAAATTGTTAATATCGAACGTTCAGGTACTGAGTTACACAAGATGTCGTTTTTTCATTATAGCTTTAAGGCTAATAAACCAATTGGCCTCAAAAGCATCTCACATTGACAAAAAAGTATACATTTTTCAAATATATAAGTATCTACTACTCAGTTTCAATAATATAGCCGTAATTAATTTTTAAAGTGGAGCGCTTGTGCGATTTGAGTCATAATTAGCGCTTTTTCTCACATACATTGATACAGAAAATTAACGATGTATTGTAAAAATCTAAAACTCTACACCTTTTTGTAGAAATAAATGGTCTTTTAAGTGCACTTTATTTCATTAAATTATGATTGCTAATTACTGAGATACAAGCTTCTAAATTCAGAGGCCTTGCATTTTTACTCCGATAGTAGGTGGAAAAAGTTTTTAAAAATATATTTAGAGGTTGGTCGGCTTGACACTGTGTGAAATAAGTAATTGGATAGTGATACTGCCGTTATTCTGCCTGCACCCCTGATCAGAGAACCGAATCTTGTGAAAACATTATGGAAAGGGTATTATTTTTTCCGATGAGGCTATTCATTTTAATGGAATGGCGAAGAGGCAAAACTATCGCTAATGGGTTCTTCAGAAGCACCACTAGATGATTTTCAGTATCCACAAAAGTAACCATTTACCCAGCAACTATTGGAAACGGGATACTAGGACCTTATTTATGGAAGCTTAACTTCTATTATCAAATCTTTGTACGAAACTATTTAAAAGTCATTGAATAGAAATAATTGAATGGTGCCTCTACCAGTCGTTAGACTTTTTTTGTGAGGAAACATTAAAAATAAAAATAACCTCAATCGTCGTAATATAGTTGAAAAGTTAAAAGGAGAAAATTCATCAGGAAGTCGGGGCTGTAACACCAGATACGCAACAGAAACTTTCTTCATCGTCTAGATTTTCAACTCATTTTAATTGTTTCTAAGGTTTTGTAAGTACCTATATTTAAAACATCGATGACTTCATGCAGATAAGTAAAATGCCTGGTTTTGTGTTATCATGTCCGCAGGTGTGATGACACAAGACAAGTTTGTAGATAACCGAAAGTAGGAAAATACATTATGTTAGTTGATCTAGTCGCAGTTAAAATTTTGAACAGCAAGGGTGTGTGATGGGTGTGAAATGTACATGGTGAGTGAGAAATTATAGTTTAATTTGTGTGTCATCTTCGACGAGAAAATTTGATAGTTGTGTCTATGGGTTAATAAGAAAGATTAAATGTGAAAATCTCGAAATGCAAATGCATCATTGTTTAAACTCATTCAAAGCTAGTAGTTATAGTTCAAACAAGGATATGCTACGTATAACCAAATAAGCGTTCAAAGGTTACATTATACAAAATTGGGTTGTGTGCCAATAAAGAAAGTTCATTTTAAGTGACATTTTATTTGAGTTGAAACGAAGTAATACGCGTCATATAAGGGCATGTAAATTGTAAGAAATGTTATATGCAAAAGTCATCTAAATGAATATGAAGAGGTTTTTATTTACAATTCTTTGAAAATGAAGTAGGGCCCTTCTAAAATTAAAATTTGAAAGAAGTGCTTTATTCTAAAGATTTTAATATCTAATTCGTTTGAGCGTGAAAAGTATCGCCTAAAGAACTAACAGCGCTTGATTGCTTTCAAGATAATAAAGTAGTTTCATTTATAATAATAAAGGGGCGCGTATCTCTTGTAAATACTAAAACGATTCGTCTGCGTTACGTACATTGTGTTTTCTTTGCGACGAGTTATTTATTCATATCCGTCTTTGTACGACAATAGATAAAGTAACTATTTTTCTTTGTCTCTAATGGGTAATAAATAAGTGAATGAAGAAACTCTGCAAGCAAGTCCGTTCTTCTTTGTTTTCATAGCAAATATGTACGCTTCGCGGTTTACAAGATTTATAGTTGCAAAAGTAACTCAATGTGGAGCGGTAATAGTTTTGTAAAGTTCCAAGTGAATTGACAACTTTTCATCAATTTCATTTTCAAGCAGGTTTAGGCCAAATTTCCAAAGGTAAAGGTAGCCCTACAACATTATTTCCTCGTTTACCACACAAATCAGTATTTATTGTATTTATAAAAATATATAATCTATCTTATTCTTTTACCCCTACTAAAACGTAAACAAAACAAAAAATAAAAACTAAAACAAGTTTTATTCCCACATGATCGATTTATCCTCTAACCACTGCCCAAACCAACAACCAAAAATTACTCTGCAACACTGTCCCCCTTTTCCTTCTTTCGCTCTCTAGTACCTCTTCCATCCATTTTATCTCCTCTCCTCCTTCTCCCAAGACCCCTCTCCAGCCACCCTCCTCCTCACTTAACGTCACAGATCCCTCCATCATATTCCCAATATATTCCCTCCCCTCTCCACACACAGTCTGTACGCCCTCTCTTCCTCCTCCCACCAAAACATATTATCATTTTCCTCGTTAGCAGGAACATCTCGGAACAAATGCGAATTTCTGTCATCCCAGTACGCCTATTTTACAATAGAATGAAAAATCACTTGAAAAGCAACCACACTGGCTCAAGTCTAGATTCTGGATTACAATGGGGATTCTACAGTCTACAAAGTTATTTTGTTATAACAAAAAAAAACTGCAAAAGCAAGAAATGTAGCGATAATGTCTTATGGCAAAGAATTTTGATGGTGATATTAAAAATGTGAATGTGAATGATTCGTACGCTGCTAAATTAACATTATTTATATTTTTTGAAATCTTTTATCACTTTCACGAATTTAATTCAAGATAAGTAATGAACAATTGTTTTTTGTTGTTAAAGGCTTGTCCTCTATTGCAAGCAGATCACTACTATATCAATCAATCATTCTTATTGTATTTTTTTTAAATATAAAATCTACTCTACTTAACCAGCAACATAATTTTGCAACTAATATTATCCTAAACTTAACTCAATTTTACATCCCTTTTCTTCTTCTGCTCTCTAAAACCTTCTCCATTCATTTCTCCCTTTTCCATCCTCTCCCAGCATCTCTCCAAGCTCTACACATTCCCCCACCATGTGCTCGATATTTTCCCTTCCCTCTCCCTGTTTTTCCCCCAACCACGTCTCTACCACCCCCACCATATCAAAGCTTTCCAAGTTGGTCCAAAAGTCCCCACTCTTATTCTTAATTCCGGCCACATTCCAAAATAAAACCCTTAACTTTTTCTCATTGCCCGACTTCCCTTTACTAGCCCCACCCCCTTTTCCCTCTTCCCCTTTAGTTTTATACCCTACTTTGTTCCCCTTCTTCCAGGCTCCACATTAGCGTTCCTCTTTCCTCATCCCAGTCGTACCTGTTTTCTTTTACCTATATCTTTCTGTATCCCACCCTCACCTATTCCTCCTTTGCAATGTTTCTTAATTCTCCTTGTACGTACCTCTCTTCTCTCGTCAGATCATCCTCAATGTATACATTTGAGTTTCTCAAGTTTCCCTTTTTCTTCATTACCTCACGTTTATCATCCCAACTATCCAACTTCGCCACTACTAGTACCTTTTCTGCCCCCTTATTCACCGTCCATACTTCTTTAACGCTTACCCTTACTCCCCCTTTGTCCCGTATAAACCCTTCCAGTTCCGTCTCGGGTTCCGTCATTTTACTTCCTCTCACAACTATATTATTTTTTCTTCTGATTCTTTCATTTTTTCCAACTCCCTCTTTATTTGTACTATCTCCCCCTTCATCTCTAGCCGCTCCTTACTCCATTCTTTCTCCTTCTTCCCGTACTCTTCCTTCATTTGTTTTACTTCGTCTCTGAGTCTTTTACTTTCATCATTGTTTTCCTTGATTTCTTTTCTCATCTCCATCAACTCCGTCTTCATCTCGTTCTTGATGCTCTCCAGCATACTTAGTACTTTATCCACCTCCTCTTCTCCTATTTCAATTTCCCCTCTACTTCCACCTCCCCTTTGTGGAGATCTCCTTTGTCACCTTATTTCTCCTTTTCCTCCTCTGTCTTTTCTGACTTTTCACCTTCCTTTTCCCTCTTCAATAACTCGTCCAAATTTCCCTAACTGCGTTGCCTCCCCCTTCTTTCACTCATCCGGCCCCTTTACTCTTTTTTTTGCACACTTTTTACGTACAAAATTTTGGTCCCTAGCTGCAGCCGGAAAATTTAATACTTAGGCTATTATAAACCGCTTTTTTTCCAGTACCTATGTGCTGGCACCACTTTGCACCTGAACCGTTACTATTAACACCACTACATTCGAAAACCCGAGGAACGTTTTAACATACGTGTGAGCTACACACTACTATACGAAAGTTCTATTTTTACTTTTTGTCTCCAACACTGTTTCCTTAATTCAGTTTTTGTGATTCTTTTGCAGGATGCATGGTGTCTTCTTTGTAAAATTTATTGACTTTTTATATAAAATACTACCCGTACCTATTTGTTAAACCACTGCGTCATGGAAAATAATGCATTAAGATAGGAGTTGATTTGGCCGATTGTCGCACATCAAATCTTGTAATAATTACTACAATTTAAACCTTTGAGAAAGGACAGAAATTGCAGCAACGGTTAGCAGATATAAAATTATTCTCTCTAGATATCTAACTATTAAAATTCGAAATAACACGCCAAATTTCGAAAGCAAATAATAGCGGAATGCTTTGGAAAGCTTCGTAATTGTATTACTTTTTTCGAATTTCTCTTACACAGAATCTTCGTGCCGTTTACGAATATAGTGAAAATTTGGTAAAAAAAAAGTAATTTCGACGAAACATGGTAGTCGCGAATATTAACATATTTCTAAAATTTGACTGAAAATATATATTTCATCACGATCTGAAATTACATTTAATGTGAATATTACGAAATGTATTCCGTAAGGTAAAATGTTGAGGAACCTAAAGTAAAATTTTCAAAATTAGATTATGAAATCATTTTCGCAAATTAAATTTGAAGGAAATTGGGTAACGGTTGAGTTTTGATTAAAATTGTGATAACTAAGTATAGGTAGGTGCAAACGTCCATAAAAGTGACAATTACGTTTTCTTTTTAATAATATGCAGTGGGAAAACTTCTCTCGTTATCCCTCGTTAATGAACGTAGTACATAATAAAACTACGGTTGTCGGTTATTCAAAGTAAATTCATTTAAATAATTTCGCAGTAAAATTCAATTCAATCTACCTACATCATACTATCATCTATTTTAATCCAATAACTATAATTAGATGTGTCAAAGTTAAATTCCGGGGATCTTAAATATATTACCAATTTTGTCACTAGTGACTAAATTTCGCCATGTCAAAACATTATTTATCACATATTTATATACAGTGCTCCTAAGCAAACATGAATCCAATGACGTTTAGTATTTATAAAATTAAAAAATTAAAAATACAAAGATAAAAGTGAATGATAGTATTATTAATTCAGCCCATAGGGATTTAAATTTACCGCCAAAATCTTTTTACCATTGAATGTAAGCAGAATGTAGTCAGCGTCATTATCCCCACCCCCACCCCCACCCCCCACCCCCCATTTTCATGTTTACTTAGGAGCACTGTACGTATATCAAAAAAACATAAGACTAACATGAATTACATAAAATATCACTGGTTTTGTAATAACATTTGGTTATATTATAAGGTAACTTGTTTGTAGTCCTTTCTAACCATCTTACTGTTTTTGTTGCAACAAAATAAAATCTTTTTATGCCATATTGTTTAAATAATTCTCAAGTTCCACTTCTTGATTGGCCTTTTACTTCTCCACCTTTTGGTGGATTCAAATTTTTGACAACATTACAATTGCAAATTTACCTTGAAGAATCGATTTTCCGATTCACTTTCTTCAAGTATTACGATTAAGTTCAAATAAATGTTTTTAAAATGCATAATCTCGGACTCGAAGAGGTTCTCCATCAAATCTTTTTGTTGTATTTTTTTTTGGAAAACGTAACTCCTGACCATTTTGTTTCATTATCTCTATACTTTGTTAATAATATCTGACGCATTAACCGACTTTAGTCAAGCTTCTTAGGCGTATGTCTTTGATTTGAGAGTTTGCCATATTTGCGTAGGTATATTAGCGACATACACGCACATATTTAACTAATACAACCGTATTAGTCTATTGCAAAACTGAACTCTAATATTGTTGATGCTAAAGCAGAATCAGTGATAATCATTTCAATGTTTTTCGACGTTTAATTGAATAAAAATTGAGCATTCTTATTCAATTTTCCCAATACCGTAGGTATGCCAGTAAAATTTGTCAAAAATTTCCCAAATAATCGAGGATGTGTATTAACAGAATTGAGGATAACACAATTAACGTTAATTGGAAACCTTTGCAACGTCGTTTAGCCTTTTAAATAATTTAACACCATCGTTGACATTTTTCGTTTTAACTTCAACTCTGATTACATTTAAACCACGTTCTTTCCTATATCCTTCCTTTGTACTGCGACACTTGAAAAGACAAAGTGCACTAAAGTTAGCTTTCAAAGAAACTTATGCCAGAAATAAAGTTATACAACACAGTTCAAACATGAAGTATACGATAGTGGTTGAAATATTGAAACAATGAAAAAATTTTAAGAATTCGATATTTTACTTTTATCATAAAGAAAAATAACGTTTTGTATCATTTTCACACACTTTCATATCGTTGACTGCGGACGTCAAAATAAGCACAGTTGTAGAAACTCCGTGCTGTTGCAAAATTCACAATTAAAGCAAAAAAAGTTCACCTTCCTAGGTAAAAAGATTATGAAGGGCCATAAAAATCAAAAATCAAAATAAAGGTTCTTGAATTGTTTCGCTTCTTGACAAGGTCTTGACAAACCCCTGTTTAAAAATAATAATTAAAACAGCCTTTGTATGGATGTTTCGCTTTCGACCATCAAACCGATTCAAATATTGTACTGTACAGGGTGGTTTTTCTTGCAATGTTCAGACGATATTTCCTAAACATTAGGAAAAAACATTTAAAATGAAACTTATTGAGTATTACGTATTCTATATTATAGGGCAAAAAAACATTTTTTTTTTGTTGAGCCATTTTGGGTGAACTAAAAAAAATTTTTTTAAATAGCTACAACATTTTTTTTATAATTTCAAAAAGAAAACATTTTTCTGAATTTAACAATGTATAAATTTGAAATTTTGATATGGAGCTTACTTAATGTTGGTGTTTATTTAATGTTTTCTGGTCTTGAAATTATTCGGTAAGCTAAAACCACAGATGGGTGTACATCTGTGCTAAAACTGACAGACGATGAAAAAATCTCATTGCAATCTTGCTTAATTTACGAAAAATAGCACTTTTCGAATTTAGACAATTTCGAAAAACGCCATTTCCTAAGTCAAAATCACTCGGTATATCTGACACATAGGTTTTCAGACAAGCACAAATTATTGCCGTAAAAAGTTTTTTTTTTTTAATGTAAGTGTAAGTGTACCTATTCCTTAACATTTATTCAATGATTCCTTAACATTCATTGTAATAGTACAAATGAAATGTAATATTTTTCCATTGTTTCCAATGAAAGCACAATATAAATAAACGATAGAATTTACCCAAAAGGCAATTTGAATAAACTCATTCACAATAACTGCTATTGAATGTCTCCCCTACAGATTATATGAACGAGTGATTCTATCAAAGCTACTGATAGGAACTATTGGAAACTACTAAAATCAAATACACGCAATTATATCAACCACACGAATAAATGCCTTCCATTCAAATTAATAATTATAGTTTCAAAATACAAAGTTATATTTCCTGTTAGTATATGTATATCAAAAAGCATACGTTTAAAAAGGTTTATTGTGTTTAAATAATGGTGTTATACGTTTTGTTTTCATAAAACGCATTAAAGGATATTGATTTTCCAACAACTGTAAGTTGAACAAATAGTACTGACTATTGAAGAACTCAGTTGTCACAAATTCTTGCGCTGAAAATATCTTTGGAGAGTTCAGCTTGGTATGCATAATATCGCCATTATTATTATTATTGGTTCTGGGGGTGGTCCCAATAGGTCCCCGCACTGCGACCTTTTGGTATATTGTGCTCCCCGGTGTTATCTACCCTTCAAGAATACCTGTATCTTTCACAAAGTCCAGGATTTTAGTAGGGCGAATCTTCGTTACTTCCTCTTGTGTAATTTTTTCATTTCCAAGTATGAGTTCCCTTTCCTTTATGAATGCCTCACATTGGCAGATGACGTGATAGGGCGTTTCATCTGTATGATGTATAATATCGCCATACTGTGAACTGCTTTTCGGAGATTTTCTAGATTGTGCATACGAAGACTACCTTCTAAGTAGTTACAAAAACTAAGAAATGGGAAGAAAATCTTTAAAACAAACTGTTTTATTGCATTTCAAACCAATTCTAGAAGGTTTTGTTCCGATCTGAAGTTCTTGAGATAATGAGAACCGCTGTTTCCGCATTTTTTTTAACATTCGGGAAAAAAAACCGTTAGATGAAGAATGATGAGACGCTTTTGGTTGTTTTTCCTTATTTCATCGATGACTTCTAGCAAACCAATTGCGAGCCCTTTTTTGAGCTTCAGTCATATTATGAGCGAACAGATCTTTCTGGAGGCTAATTATTGATGCAAGGGATATCTCTATAAGCCGATCTTCTACAATCATGTTGTATCTCTTCTTCTAAATCGCTCCAACTTCTCATCAATGGCAATGTTTGCACTAGGAATGCAGTTTGCAAGAACATTTTGCACCATTTCCCTAATATGGGCAACCTCTGTCCCGAATATTGTCAAAACTCTTGTGCTTTTACGAGGAAGAACACAGAAATTGACGCAATTTTGGCGTGATACTGGTTAGGACCGGAAACTACAAAAACCTGTAACCTTATAAATACTATTTAGTTGGTGAAATACCAATATATTTTCCTGATGTTAGCATCTCTGGTGCAATTTTGTCATTTTCTGCCCCCTTTCAACTGCCCCTTTCACCTCTTTAATTTCTATTTGTAGATCCTAGTTCTGGTACGCTGCTAGAGTGTGGATGTAGTTCTCTTTTCTAATTCTTGTAAATATTGTTTTCATCATTCATTAAGTCCCAAGCTCTTCTCAGAATTTCTACCACGATCGGTTTTTTTCCCTTTTTTATTGTTGTCAGATTCTTCGTCTGTGTTTCTTTACCTTTTACTTTATTATTACACCGCTCTGTGCTTTTATCCTGCCTTCAGAATCATAGTTTTACCACTAGCCATTTCAGCAGCATTCTTCAGCGTAGAATTAAATATTCATCAACCAATCGTCTCCTATTGTCTGGAAATTATTTCATTAGAAGTTCCTCTTGGTATTTGTATCTTGACTGTATAGCTTCTTGTTTCCCCAAGTTTATTTCTCGTCACCTACATTTAGTGTCAGTTCGCTTATTGGCCGCTTTCAACCTCTTGTGCGTGATATAGCTACGAAACTAGGAGAAACTATCTACCTATTACTTGTCACACACCGACTTTAGCATTGTCCAAGTTACTTTTGAAGTTCCACATGATAATAATGATGGTCCTTTTTCCATTTTGGTAAGTATAAGTTCCTGAGCTTTTGCATCATTCTTCACCCATTTTACTATTTATTTATTGCATGTAATAAGCTTTACCTCTCCTGTAACAACCTCGCAAAATCAATATGAAACCTTAAAATTAGTATCGTCTTTCTGTTTGTTTTCAAACCTTGACGCTGCTTTCATACAATAATTCAGCCAGACTCACGAAAAAAATACTAAAGAGAAGAGAGAAGGTGCAAACATTATTGGCATTCTTAATTTACCATTGTTTTCAACAAGTAGGTAGTGTATGTAATAAATATCAAAAAAAGTAGTAGTAAATGGAGCTAAATTTTGTGGGTGCATGTGGGTCATTGTGCTGCTTTCAGCGTTTCAATGTGTAACGTAATGACGTGATATTACCGTTTAATTGCTTGCGGATAGTTTGCCCAACGACCACGTACATGAACGTAATTGCGCCTTTGAGTTGGTGCAATTTCAAATAAATCTATCCAATATGTAACTGATGAAAAAGAATCTTCTATTTACTCATGGAAATTAATGTGTTTATAAACTTAACATAAAACATCACAACTAAAAAACTTTGGAAAAGTTGTTGATTTTTCTAATTGAGGAATGACAAAATAAGAACATTTCTAACATAATACTGTTACTTCGTTGGCGATTACGCGCAATATGAGCATAAAAATACAAAAAAAAACCTCAAAAGTGTATTTCCCAATGTTATTTCCTTTCCTGCGTAAATTTGAACGCTACCAAAGCATTTCATGTTTACACAACGACTGAGCGTAGAATTTCCTCTTTATTAAAAAAGAAACTTTAATATTACCTTCCCACTTTTAAAGAGTGCGTTTTTATTATTTATTGATTCAAATTCAAACCAGCGATTGAAAGATGGCATTTAGTCGAGTTTGACATCGTGAATAAATATAAATCCTGATGTAATTAATTTTCTGAATTCGTTTGAAAGAAATTGTAAGCTAAAGGTAAAATTGTAAGTTTTCATAACCCCGTCAGAATAATACTTCTTCGTCAATTTAGTTTAGATGGAGCGCAAAGTTTCGTTAGATTTGACCCATATTTTACATTTTAAAGTTATTAACGTTAAAAGTTTGAATTAATATCAGTCTATCAAACCCCAACGATTTATGTACTTTTAGACGCCCCGTTTGATTTTTCGTACTCGCAGTTAATGATGATTTAATACCTTCACTTCATGCGAATAATACATCATTTCTGTTTCAAAATTTAATTTTGAATAGTGTTAGAGTTATGCGTGGAGACTGCACATTATTCACCATCAAAATATCGGTTTTTGATCAAATAAATGAATGATAGCATATACAGTCCATTCATCGGGTAGGTAGCACGGATGGGAAATTCTGTATTCCATTCAAATACTTTAACGAAGAAAATAAAAGCTCGCTGAACATTCATATCTGGGTAATAATGAAATAATACCATCAGTAAATCCGCAAAATAATACCATATTGTGGCTCAGAAATAAATTGATTGAGCTATAAGTTATTTATTGTTGCGCAAAAATTATGAATCATTCTGTATATCTTTTAAATAATAACGCTATTTTTCTCCGAATATGCAGAACAAAATTTGGGTCTAATAAAAATATTTAATGGAGAGTCAAATCTAAAACTATACAGTGAATCACTACATATTATAAAACAAAATCCCCCCCCCCCCCCCGCTGATAGTGATTCAGCAGGAAGCTTTAGGTGTAAATTCATTAAGGTTTTGTGTAAATTGGCTGAAGTATAACGATGATTGTTGAACATGTCGGAAAAATCATGGCGATTGGCGATTATTCGCGGAAACATAACTACATTATTAACTGTAGAATGTTGTAGAAAAGGCCAAAGTCTGCGGGCGAAGGTGCGAATAAGCAGCTAGTATCCAACTAAATCTGAAGAGATCAGGCACATCCATATAATTTCAATGCACCCCCCCCCCCCCAACCAATTTACTCAAAATCACGCTTTGCAAACATTCCCCAACCGTTATAGTCGAGTTCATATCTTAATACGTACTGAAACGTAATGTCCGTGAAGTTAGCCCCTCATATTCCGAATTTATATACAATTTGTTGCTTACTAATTAGTAAGTAATTAGTAAGTATTTGTAAGCTAAAAATCTAAATTTGTAAGTGAATTTTCGAATTTATTTTAACAAAAACAGTTTTGGGGGCTAAATTCTCGGTACCTAGCCCCATTATTTTGTAATATCAAAATTTTAGTAGCGTCATGAATTAGTAAGTCATTTGTAAGAATTTGTAATCAAGTTGACAGAATTTGTAATCAGACGGTATCTCTTAAATTAAAAAAAAACTGTTGTGCGGCTAACTTCTCGGCAGCCCCACCACTTTGAGGAACAATATTTTTTTTTGAATCAATATTTAGTAAGTCATTTGTAACAATTTGTAAGCATAATCTCAAAATTTGTAAGACCCTTTATTACAATTTACAGTCCAGAATACGCTTTGGGGGCTAACTTCACCAATGTACCAAAACATAGAGAAATGGTTGAATTTGTTTGCATCTTTAAGTAATAATTAGTAAGTTGTATGTATTAATTTGTAACCATAATCTCATTTTTTGTAACCCAATTACAATGGCGCAAACTAAAGTTAATAAGTAGGTATGTCCCTATGTCCATAAAATACTACATGCACATGCACACAGATTTCAAATTACGCCTTAATTTGTTACACGAATTATGTTCCAATTTTTATTTTTAAAAAAATTGGGAGGAAATTCTCGGGCGCTCCATCTACATTGGCATATATAGGTACATATCCGTTGCGTTAATAGTAATTAGAAATTGGTATGAAAGAAATGGTTCAATTTGTGTGTATCTATCTCTAAGTAATAATTAGTAAATCGTATGTACTAATTTGTAAACATATTTTCACAGTTTATAAGTCACTCTATTACTGTCTAGAGTCCAAAATACGTTCTGGTGAGGCTATCTTACGAACGCCTTAAAACGTGGAGAAATGGTTGAATCTATTTGTACTTCTAAGTAACAATTCGTAAGTCGAATGTACTAAATTGCAAGCATAATTTCATAATTTGTAAGTCACTTTATTACTATCTATAAAACAAAATACGTTCTGGTGGGGCTATCTTCATGAACGCCTTAAAACATGGAGAAATGGTTGAACCTATTTGTACTTCTAAATAACAATTAGTAAGTCGAATGTACTAATTTGTAAGCACAACTTTACAATTTGTAAGTTACTCTATGACTATCTAGAGTACAAAATACGTTCTGGTAGTGCTATCTTTACGAACGTGTCAAAGTATAGAGAAATGGTTGAATCTATTTGTACTTCTAAGTAACAATTAGTAAGTCGAATGTACTAATTTGTAAGCATAATTTCATAATTTGTAAGTCACTTTATTACTATTTAGAATCCAAAATACGTTGTGGTGGGGCTATCTTCACGAATGTCTTAAAATATGGAGAAATGGTTGAATCTATTTGTACTCCTAAGTAACAATTAGCTTTGAGACGTAATTGTTACTTAGAAGTACAAATAGATTCAACCATTTCTCCATGTTTTAAGGCGTTCATGAAGATAGCCCCACCAGAACGTTTTTTGGACTCTAGACAGTAATAGAGTGACTTACAAATTGTGAAAATATGCTTAAAAATTAGTACTTACATACGATTTCTTAATTATTACTTAGAGATACAAACAAATTGAACCATTCCTTTCATACCAATTTCTAATTACTATTAACGCAACGAATATGTATAAGTATACTATATGCCAATGTAGATGGAGCGCCCGAGAATTTTCTCCCAATTTTTTTAAAAATAAATTGGAAGTTCAGTTGCAAACTTCATTAGTGCTTTCTAATAACACAATTCGTGTAACAAATTAAGGCGTAATTTGAAATCTGTGTGCATGTAGTATTTTATGGACATAGGGACGTACCTACTTATTAACTTTATTAGTTTGCGCCATTGTAATTGCGTTACAAAAAATGAGATTATGGTTACAAATTAATACATACAACTTACTAATTATTACTTAAAGATGCAAGTAAATTCAACCATTTCTCTATGTTTTGGGACATCCGTGAAGTTAGCCCCCAAAGCGTATTCTGGACTGTAGATTGTAATAAAGTGGCTTACAAATTTTGAGATTATGCTTACAAATTGTTACAAATTACTTACTAAATATTGATTCAAAAAAAATATTGCTCCTCACAGTGGTGGGGCTCTCGAGAAGTTAGCCGCACAACAGTTTTTTTTCAATTTAAGAGATACCGTTTGATTACAAATTCTGTCAACTTGATTACAAATTCTTACAAATTACTTACTAATTAATGACGCTACTAAAATTTTGATATTGCAAAATAATGGGGCTACCGAGAATTTAGCCCCAAAAACTGATTTTGTTAAAATAAATTCGAAAATTCACTTACAAATTTAGATTTTTAGCTTACAAATACTTACTAATTACTTACTAATTAGTAAGCAACAAATTGTATATAAATTCGGAATATGAGGAGCTAACTTCACGGACATTACGTTTTATCGTTTAATACATTTTAATTTGCATAATAATAACCACAAGGCGCATCCCTGTTTTTGTTCAACAGGTAAACACGGACTTCTTGTAATTCACTTTATACGAAATTATAACAACATATTAGAGGCTGACTTACAATAATTGTTTTAAGGAAACAGAACTTGTTTACTTAACAATTTCGCCTTGATTGGATCTCCGTGCGAATATTATCTTAGGATAATGGGAAAGCGTACTAAATATACTAAATGTAAATGGACACATTAATTTCCTTAATAAGTAAGGTATAAAAGAAATGAAAATGAATTTGGTTAATATATTAAAAAGAAAAAAAAGTTACTTCTTGCAAAGTTGTTTTAGATTGAAATGTATTTATTTTCCTTAGTTTAATCAACTCGAAGAGAAATTTAGTTCAATTGCTTGAATTTGAGAAATTGTTGGAAAAGTTGTGCACTAATGCATGTAGTTCATTTTGTTGTCAGTTGCAGTGCACAAGCGGGAAACCGGAAAAGCGACATCAAAGAATTGTGTCAAAAGAAAATAATGCAAGAAGAACCCTTTATATTGCTTGGCAGGTAGCATTCTATTATGTAGGTAGTTAACGAATACCTTTGTGTCTCTCATTTGTATTAAAAATCTCTTTTATGACCCTTTAATCAAGTTAGGTTTGAGTTAATAACTAAACAATGTTTTTAGGCGGCTATTACATAAATAGTTGTTTTACGTATCTTTTGAAAGCCGTAAAGTATAACTTTTTTTTGACATCTGCCATAAACAACTTTACGGCCGCATTTACAACTTTACGGCCGCATTTACTAGGTAACTGTCACTGTTAAAATTATGAAATTGATTTTTAAATTAAAGTTTATATCTTTTTGTGATAGTCGCCTAAAAAATGTTGTGTGCACCTCGGTTAAAAGTTCTTTTTTAGCCTCATCTGATTTGTTAGCCTCGGTTTTCGCATCGGCTGCAATCATCAGATTCGGCCAAAAAAGATCACTTTTACAACCTTGATACACAAATAACTATTTCAAGCTAAATCCTGTCTCGAGCCTAACATCTGTCGATATGGAAATATTTCTCTGGTGCTTTTCATGAATTCGAACTCTCAGGGCTTGGAAGTGTCGGTGTTGAAACGCACTTTCATCCAACAAATCTCTCTTTAATCTAAATGTACAACAAATTTTTAAGTTACAGTATCGGTAGGTAGTAATTGGTTGGTGGAATCTTGTCTACCAGAGGAGATTCTACGCACCTGAGAAAGAAGTAGAGGCATGGCATCAAATGTGATGCTACATTGCTACTAGCCAAGGAGCTCAGAAAAATCAGTTGGAAAAGTTGATGTTGTTCTTACGTGGTGAAGTTGAGGGCGAAGAACGCATTTTTACACCTGCAAACTGAAAGTATACAGGAGGAATATTACTGATCTTTTCAAGCTTTGGATGAAAGTAAACTTTGCGGATAATTCCCTAAAATTAGAAAAAGACCTTGGATGGGAAGAGAAGGAATTCTGTTAAGTGATTTGAAATCATCGTCTCAGAAAATTGATATTTTCATTGGAAGTGATATTTATGAAAAGTTACTTACCGGTAAAATATACAAATTGCACTGTGGAATTGCAATTGAAACCAAACAAAAATGGACAATAAGCAGAAAAGTTCCAAAGTTAAAATTGGAGAAAAGTTGTATTGCAATTATTCTATTTGTTCACCTATACGAAAGCAAATCGAAATTGGACTGGAGGAAGGCAGCACTTCAACATTTCAAAAGTACAGTAACAAAGAATGTTGAAGCTTACCATGGATTGATGGTCACCCTCCACTACTGGATAATCGACAAATAGCTGAAACAAGATTAAAATGTACTTACAAAAAAATAGTTATTTGCATTACAAGCTACGAAAGCGTACTTTCCATTGCGAGGTGTTTATAAATAGCCGAGGCGTAAGTATTTAATGATTATGAAAATATTTTCAACGATTAGAAAACAGATGGCATAATTGAGGAAGTACTTGAAGATGAAGTACAGAATTAGGGTTATTACTTACCTCATCATACTTTTTTAAAGCCCTTCAAATCTTACCACGAAGATCCGTCCAGTTTTGGATGCTTCTGCAAGAGGATCACCATCCCTAAACGATTGTCTTCAAAAAGGGAAAGGGGAAAAAGGGACTATTTGCCCCATTTCGAGAAGAATTCAAAACAATGTAATTAATGTGGATCTTATCAATGATTATCGTGTTGTTTTTGGAGTGTCTTCAAATCCATTCATTTTAGCCGCAATAATAAGTCATATGGTAGAGAATGCTCCTGAATATTTAAATGTTCTTCTAAATGAATCATTTTATGTGGATAACTGTGTTATACGTGTCGATTCCGAACAATATAATGCAAGGAATCAACGGAACTTATGAAATTGCAACATTTTAATTTAAGAATGTGGGAATTCAGCTTTATGAATAATACTTCAAATGTTCTTGGTTTGACACGGGATCAAGGAAAGGATACTTTGTGTGTTGACATGAAAGGATTGAACACAGATGACTTTCTCAAATTGCCAATTATTAAAAAGAAAATTTTGTCGGCAGCTCACAAGATATTTGACCCGATTGAATTCACTTGCCCAATAGAATGTTTATCTTGGATTTGACAACACTTCACACTAAATTAAACCGAATAAAACGAACCTCTAAAAATAAGCGTCTGCTTTCTTAACGTATTATAACCCATTTTCCTGTATGACTCTTTCATAAAGATTTCAACACAACTTTTACAAAATTATACGTTTTTTTAAAAAAACTAGGTTTGAGGTTCTTAAGCAATAAAATACTTTTTATTGCTACGATAGATTAGTAGGTGATAATTTAGTCATTAAGTTTCGGTAGACATGTGCCAGTCGGAGACATACCTACAGAGTAATCTCTACTAATTTACTTAAATTGGTTTTCGCCCACAAACTGAATTGCAATTTATAGCTAACTTGGGTCTCTCGTTAATACCAAAACGTAATAAATAACAAATGTATTAGTAATCTCGCCATAGCTTAATTAAAATTTTCCTAGGCTACTAAATTACAACGGTAATTAGAGATTTAACTCTAATCATATTCTACAATTCGATTCAGTTTAGTTACAGTAACAGAATTACTTGGCGAATGAACTTCAATAACACAATTTATTGACTTCTATCAAGTGAATGAAGGGACTCTCGAACTCCTTTTGTGCACTTCTATATGTAATTTTTAGGTAGTAGTAATTGTGTTGTCTTAGGCAAAGCATGTTAAGTTATAAGACAGGTGGTTTTAGGCTTTAGATGTGTTTCGTTTTAGTACCTTGAATAAGGACAAAGTTACTTGCATAAACCGAAGAGTTTCGAGTCCTAAAATACCCTAATCATCCGGATTATCCGTACAGCTTTGAAAACCGAAGGAAACATTTACATTTCAATTGTGACAAAACCCCAAGAATATAAATTCGTGACTTGTTCTTTGTCAACATATTCCTTCAAGTGGAAAATTGTCAAGACTTTTATCAAAACGTTTTATTGGGCGAATAGTTTGTGCAACAAATGTACGTACATGTATAAAACGGGGTGAAAAATACAATTTTACGATCACAATTTAGGTATGAAAAACGGGACGGAATCTGATTATGCCCTTAAAGATATGATAAATTGTAGGGCATTTGTTTCAAGTGGAACTCATAAATTTTAAGGTGTTATGCAAACAAATGGAATTTTGTAATGCCGTTGAAAATCTCCAGTAGCACTTTGTTATAGTATTTCTTCCTTTTACTTAACAAGATTTTCTTAAAGATATGCCATTTTATAAAATTTACGACTGATTATATTATTTATTTTTGACTTTACATTCTTATAGTCGCTTTCGTAATCTCTCCTTAAAAGATTTATTCTCGCGAATTCCGAAAAATATCTTAAAGCTTTACATTTCAGAAAATATATGGTTGTATACAGTCCTGCTTTGTCAAATTTCAGTGTTCCATTTTGGAGAAAGTCATCTACTTTAATCGTTGACAGAGACTTCCCCTCCGCCTGTTCTACCTTACTTTTTACTACTTGTCGATTTATCGCGCTTTTGGCCATTAATAAAGTGGAAAGAGTTTGACTACATTCATTGAATAAATAATTAGTTATTCAATGCCACATTTAAGGAAGTCAAAACCACCTCTTTATTTCTTTACGAAGTAGACTGCAAGAGAGTACGAAACATAAGTAACAAATTTATTTCTTATGATAAAATATAAAAACATAATTATTGCAATAGATGGACGATGTCCCCTCCACTAGGATGTAAGGGGAGATGTGGGTACAGTGCACCAGTGGGTACAATGTTCCACTACCAATAACTTTAAATCTTGGTGGAAAATTGTTGGGACTTCATGTTATATTGGTACGCCTGGGCTCGCTATGTTCAAATATGTGTTGTGGTAGCATAATCACCGCATCTTAGTTGACTTGTTGACAATTCATTGTTTTTGTACAACGAAACTATTATTTTTGGACTTGCAACATTTTTTTCTGGCAAGGTAAGTTTATTACTTTCTACCTCTTGGTTATTTTTATCGCATTTTACGTTTGTTTTAAGAGATATTGAGTGATATTTTTAACGAAATGGTTTTAATGAGTCAGTTATATTTGTCAATATGAACGTCTATTGTCCTGTGGGAACAATGAACCAGGATACAATGCACCAGTGGTGCACTGTACCACCTGGTGCATTGTACCCTATGTACATATGTATTTTTAGATTATGCCAAGAAAACGGATAGGCGAAGTCCGTAGCAAAGGCAATTTCTCTCCCGACGTTATGAAAAAAGCCCTTGAAGAGTACGCTCGCACGAAGAAAATTCGAGAAAGTGCCAAAAAGTTTGGGTTATGTCACACGACGTTATTGAGGTACATAAAGAAGAATGAGGACCGCGAAGACAAAAAATATGAGCCAAATTATGCTGTCAATAAAGTTTTAACTACAGAACAGGAACAGCAGCTTACAGACTATCTTATATTGGCAAGTAAGATGCATTATGGTTTAAGTAAATTACAGGCTAGGCAACTAGCTTATGAACTGGCAGTAGCAAACAATGCAAAGCGTCCGAAATCGTGGGACAAAAATAAGGCAACTGGTGAAGATTGGTTGAAATGTTTCCGAAAAAGGTGGCCGGAATTAGCTATAAGAAAACCTGAAGCCACTAGCTTGGCTAGAGCAACTGCTTTCAATAAAACAACAGTAAATGAATTTTATGACAACTTGGAAAAGTGCTTAAAAAGACGAATGTTCAACCAGGCCAAATCTACAACTTAGATGAGACAGGCCTCACTACTGTCCATGTGCCGCCCAATGTCTTGGCAAAGACAGGAGAAAAAGCTGTAGGCCAAGTTACCTCAGGGGAAAGAGGTGTTCTTGTCACGGCTTGCTGCATTATTAGTGCTACGGGTAACCCGGTTCCCCCTTTTTTGATTTTCCCAAGAGTGCATTTCAAGTCTCATATGTTGAAAGGAGCACCAACGGGAACAGCAGGTGCCGCGTGTAAATCTGGTTGGATGAACCATGACATCTTTTTGGAAGTGATGAAGCATTTCGTTGCTCAAACGCGACCCACTCCTGAAAATCCTGTTCTTCTAATATACGACAATCATGAAAGCCACGTAGGAGTAGAAGTGATAAAGTTTGCTAGACAAAACAATGTGCACCTTTTGACGATTCCTCCACACACGTCATCTAAATTGCAGCCTCTGGACGTGGCTGTGTTCAAATCTTTAAAAAACTTCTACAATTCGGAGTGCAACAGTTTTATGATCAATAACGCCGGCAGAACCATCACGATCTATGACATCGCTGAACTATTTGGGAAAGCCTACGCCAAAGCTTTTACCATAGGCAATATGCAGAATGGTTTTAAAGCAACCGGTATATGGCCGTATGATCGGAACATTTTCGGTGAAGAAGACTTCCTCAGCAGTTTCGTTACAGATCGCCCCCCTCCTTCCGACGTAGTTAAGCCTATTGCTCAGCTCCAAGAAAGTGAATTGCCTTCTACTTCCTCTGGTTGCCAAGCAGTTCGTCTTGTAGTGACCGGAGTAGTCAGTCCTCAGGACATTCGCCCATTCCCCAAAGCACAAGAACGGAAAAAGAAGCCTGGAGGAAGAAAGAGGGGGAAAACGACCATTTTAACAGCCACACCGGTGAAGGAGAATATAGATGGAGGGGTGGAACAAACACCAGTAGTTAAGAGGAAATTGTTTGATGACGGCACAGCGCAATCTTCATGCTCTGATACGGAATGCGATGAGGAGTACCATTCAGAACCCGAAAGCAGTAGAGGAGAATGCTTTGGAGACACAGGGGACGATGACATTGATGAAGATAGTGACGGTGCTATAAATCAAAGTGAACTGTGTGAAGGATTGTTTGTGATTGTGGAGGAAGGAACTGGAAAAGGTGGTGTTCAAGTTTATTCTGTGGGAAAAATTACCAACGTTGAAGATGAGTCTATTACCGTCCAATATTTCCAAGCAAAAAAGTGCGCTTTCGTGCTAACTGACCAATTTTTTGACTGGAATAAAACACAAGTTGTTAAAATTTTGCCACCGCCTAAGTCTGGCACAACTAAGAGAAATTCCTCTTTGTTCTATTTTTCTTTTGATTTCTCAAAATATGGTTTAAGAATTTAAAAAAGGCACATTTTATTTTTTTTCAATAAATTATTATATTTACACTTATTTCACTTTCGATTTATTACAAACTTACGGCATACGCTGATAAGTAGGTACCCTATCTCTGTGAATTCATGTCAAAGTCATGGTGGTGCAACGTACCCAGAGGCTTGGTGCAATGTACCCACCCAGGTGGGTACACTGAACCAATCACATCTGTTGTCAAAAATCTCACTAGCTCAAAATTACTTCATTTCTCAGTAATGAGAAAATTACTATTTGTGGCCAACTACCTACGCTAACCTCTGGAAGAATATAGAATCTCTACCTTAAAAAATGACAGATCTCTGAGCGACAGAAAAAAAGTGGTGCACTGTACCCACATCTCCCACATTGACTACTGAGAACATACCCACTCAACACAGTACATCCATGAAACGTTTCTAAATGTTGCGTAAGGGTTACAAATGAAACATTCCTAAGAAACATCTAAGACATATTACTGGTACATTCCTATCGAAAGCGAATAAATGGTAAGGTCTAATAAACGTTTCGATTGATTTGTTACATAAAATACAAAACAGATACATTACAAAATGAACGTTTCAGATGCCTATCCAAAAATACATATCTGTGATGTATTTTTTGGAATGTGGTAACGCATAACATTTTAGAAACGTTAAAAATGTGATGTTTCGTTTGAAACAAAATAGTCATGTTGACTCCGAGTCAACACGAAGAGAATGGGGGCGCAGGGAAGGAGCCACCAAGGTGCATGGGGTCCTCTGTAGGGTCTGCGCACTGGAAAGAACCCCTCGGAGCAGTTTCTGACTTTCGGTGTCGTAATTTCTACCATATCCCAATTTTTTATACTCAGGTATGTTTCAAGTGAAACATACATGAGACGTTTCAAATATTGCCATATGAAACATTTATAAAGACTACATATCTGTAATGTATATTGTATACCGATAGCAGTGGTAGGGGACAGTTGATAATAAAGGCTACAGGCGACCGCATGTAAAATCATGTTGTTTGTATTTATGTACCTTAAAATATCACATTGGCGACGAGAATTAAAGGATTTTGTGGTTCACAAATCATATTATTTGTGCTTCATTTAATTAAAATGGCTTTAAAGCAAAGTGTTGGTCAAGTGGGACATTTACCAGAGTTCAGTTTCCAAAATTCTGAATGGACAATTTATAAAGCGCGATTAAATAATTACTTTTTGGCGAACGAAATACAAGAAGAAATTAAAAAACGTGCAATTTTATTAAACTGCTTATGTGAACAATCTTACAAATTAGTTTACGATTTATGTATTCCGGAAGTACCTGAAAATAAAGCGTATGAGGATTTAATTAAAATATTAAGTAATCATTTTGCACCAAAATCGTCATGTTTGGCTGCGAGGTATAAATTTTATAACGCTAAGAAAAGTAATACGGAATCGGTAAACGAATGGGCAGTGCGCGTACGTAGTTTAGCAACACATTGTGAATTTGGGACAGAATTACAAGTGGTGCTGCGAGATATATTTATAATGGGATTTAATCCTGGTCCTATTTTGGATAGATTACTGGAAGAAAAGCTAACCATATCGTTAGCAGAAGCCATCGAAGTTGCATTAAGGAAAACGGCGGTGGTCAGTCATTTTGATTTACAAAATGTCATCTGCAAGGAAGAAGCAAATCTTCATCTCATCAACGCAGGTAGTCGTAGTAAATCAAGAGGTGACAAATGCAGGGTGTGCGGAAGATCAAATCATATGGCGAAAAGCTGTAAGTATCGAGAATACTCCTGTCATCGTTGTGGGAAAAAGGGACATCTGGCACCTGTTTGTCAAGTAAAAGTGGCTCAAAACTGTCCAGGTACGTCTCAAAACAAAGTTAAAAATTTCAATAATTTTATGTGTGAAGAGGAGTGTGAAAATAACAAGGAATTAGAAAAATTGTCATTATTTTCAATTACTTCTCAACAACCTAATATTCCGTTGTTATTACAAATAAAGGTTGAAGAGGTTGAAATAGAAGGTCAATTAGACACTGGTTCAAGTATTTCTGCAATTCCTTATCAATTGTATGCAGACATCTTTTCTATGTATGCACTTATCGATACGGATAAATCACTGTATTTTTATAATGGTGTTAAAATACGACCATTAGGATATGTTAAGTTGAAAGTTGTTTATAATAACCATATTAATTATATAGATTTTTATGTTATTAAGGATGGCAACTGCATAATTTTAGGAAGAGATTTTTTGTATATGTATAATTAGAATATTTGTGATAGGAAGGCAACATTTAATTACGTAAATGCGGAATTAGAACAATTAATTAACAAATATTATGATGTATTTGCACCAGGTCTTGGGAAATTTAATAAAGGTGTATTTAAGTTGCAATTAAAAGATTCAAATGTTACACCGAAATTTCACAAACCTAGACCGTTACCTTATGCGTTAAAAGATAAGGTAGAGTTAGAATTATCTAATCTGGAAAAGTTAGGGGTCATATCGTTAGTAGATTATAGTGAATGGGCTGCACCGATTGTGTGTGTACTTAAAAAGGACGGTAACGTACGCATTTGTGGTGATTTTAAAGTTACCTGTAATCCATATTTAATTGCGGATTTCCCGTGTATTCCCCGAATAGAAGATCTATTCAGTACTTTACAAGGTGGAGAATATTTTTCAAAATTAGATTTATCGCATGCGTATCAACAAGTGGAATTAAATGAAGAATCAAAGCAATATGTTACTATTTCAACACATAAAGGTCTCTATAGGTATAATAGACTTCCGTATGGAATAGTATGTGCTCCAGCTAAATTTCAAAAGTTAATTACTTCAGTTTTACAAGGAATTCCCGGTGTTATAGCATTTTTAGACGATATTCTCGTGACGGGAAAGAATGAAAAGGAACATTTAAGTCGATTAAAACTAGTATTAGCTAAATTGCAAGATTGTGGTTTAAAAATAAATCGACATAAGTGTTGTTTTTTTCAAAAATCAGTACATTATTTAGGATATGTAATTGATAAAGATGGTTTGCATCCATCTGAAGAGAAAATTATAGCAATTAAAAATGCACCTGTTCCAGAAAATGTGACTCAGCTCAAATCATTTTTAGGATTAGTCAATTTTTATGGAAAATTCATACCAAATTTAGCTACATTGTTATACCCTTTGTATAGTTTACTTAAGAAAAATTGTAAGTGGGATTGGACTTCAGACTGTCAAATAGCTTTTAAAAATGTGAAAACCATTTTAATGTCTGCCGAAGTTTTGGTCCATTTCAATAGTGACTTAAAAATTACTTTAGCGGTGGATGCATCACAGTATGGTGTGGGCGCAATTTTGTCTCACACATTTGAGTCTGGAATTCAAAAACCCATTGCGTATGCTTCAAGATCGTTGAACGAAGCTGAATGTAAATATAGCCAAATAGAGAAGGAAGGTTTAGCCATAATTTTCGGGCTTAAGAAGTTTCATCAGTATCTTTAAAACGTTGGGCAGTGATATTGTCTAGTTATAATTATGATATAGAGTATATTCGCTCTGAAAGTAATATGGCGGATAGTTTATCTCGATTGCCCACCAACGAAAAAGATGAGAGTGTGGAATCTTATGAATTTGATTTTTGTAATTTCTTTAAAACAAATCTAGATTTTCCTATTAATTTCACATTAGTGAAAAATAAAACTCAACAGGACAACATTTTAAAAGAAGTTATAGAATATGTTAGGAAAGGTTGGCCTGAAAATGTTAATTCAAAAAACTGTAATGAAATGCTTAAAAGTTATTTCATACGAAAAAATGAGTTAACAGTTGAAGATGATTGTCTTTTATGGAATGCTAGGTTAGTTATTCCCGTAGAATTAAGAAATATTTTTTTAAATGAATTACATGCAACACACATGGGGGCGGTAAAAATGAAAAGTATGGCGCGATCTTATTTTTGGTGGCCTAACCTTGACAAAGATATTGAAAATATGGTCAAATTATGCAATTCTTGCATATTGCATAAAAAGGCACCCCCGAAAGCAAAATTATACCCGTGGAGCTGGCCAGACTCTCCTTGGGAGAGGTTACATATTGATTTCATGGGACCTTTTATGGGTAAACATTTTTTAATTATTCTAGATGCCCATAGTAAGTGGATAGAAGTTTTTCCCATGAATAAAATTACTAGTTTATCCACTATTCATGTATTAAGAACTACATTTGCGAGATTCGGTCTCCCAAAATTAATAATTTCGGATAACGGACCACAATTTGATTCACACGAATTTAAAAATTTTTTAATGAAAAATTGTATAAAATTAGTAACATCACCACCATATTCCCCTCATTGTAATGGAGCGGCAGAGAATGCTGTAAAGACTGTAAAAAATGCACTAAAAAATGCATTAGGTAGAAATGTTAAGTTAGACTTAAATGTAATATTAAATAATTTTTTATTTGATTATAGAAATACTAATCATTGTACAACAGGAGTACCTCCTGCGAATTTAATGTTTGGTAGACAATTAAGACATAGATTTAGTTTGATTAAGCCGAACCAAAGTGTTAAAGAAAGGGTAAAAATTAGTCAAGTAAAGCAGTGTAACCATTATAAAGGGAAAAGTGAAGTGAAATATGAAATTGGTGAAGAAGTGTTAGTAAAAGATTATCGGGTTGTGAATAAACCAATGTGGATCCAGGGCACAATTGTAAAGCGTCGTGGTAACTGCACATACTTTGTACGAGTATCTGAACTTGATAAAATTTGGAAACGTCACTGCAACCAAATATTAAAATTTAAACCTATTAGAAA
Organism: Pyrocoelia pectoralis; assembly: GCA_036250285.1. NCBI lineage: Eukaryota > Metazoa > Arthropoda > Insecta > Coleoptera > Lampyridae > Pyrocoelia > Pyrocoelia pectoralis. Next base: position 42,216,228 of record CM070078.1, read on the forward strand.
AGTAACGGCAATTCCAGTATCAAATTCAGAGCCTCAAGAACAATTAATCACTGATGTACATAGCGATGTAAAAATAGAAAATGTACCGTTAGCGTTAAGTAGAGAGAAAAGGCAGGTAAAACCTCCAGAACGATTTAAGTTTTAAGTTAATTTTGGGGGATGAGTTGTTAATTAAGGAGGACGAGTGTAATGTATATTGTATACCGATAGCAGTGGTAGGGGACAGTTGATAATAAAGGCTACAGGCGACCGCATGTAAAATCATGTTGTTTGTATTTATGTACCTTAAAATATCACATATCAATATATTACTCTCTGATATGTTTCAAGACACATATACATATAAATGTGCCGATGTAACATTTTTGTGTTGTTTCAAATCTAGGTTTTTGAAGGCGTACATTAAACTTAAACATCTATGTGATGTGCATGATACGTTTCTGTCGCTGTTTCGGAGATGTGTCATGTTTCCGAGATACGTTTCTAAAACGTTTCAGAAACGTTTTTTACTTTGTGGGTATCATCATCGTAAGAAACTTTCTTCCTTTTTTATCAGGTTTCATCAGGACGTAATCTTCTTTGCAGCCAACGCATTCAATTTGAATACTATCGAGGTGGTCTTGCCATTTTTTACAATGAATTAATACCACAGAGCCTGCTTCACATCCATATTGGCGTATTAGAGGTGTTTTATTTACTCTTATGATCCAATTCCCGTCCCTTTATCATGTAGGTTAAAAACTCAGATTTGAACCATCATTCAAAATTATTAAGCAATGGCTGTTCATTAATCTTTACTATTTATCACCGTAGACATTTTTTGCAACAACAAACTTTAAATACACCCCCTTCGTGGAGCGTTCCCGCCTATGTTCTAACCAGTTTGCTTCGCTTTCCTCTAACCATACTTTCTCAGGTCTGGATTGTAGTAGTCCAAATTTAAACGTTCATTACAATGTTTTGGAAACAGGGCTTCTCCCTCTTTATTGTAACACTACAATGACATTACAGCAGAACCCATTCGCTGAGATTTTCAGCAAAATTTTGGAAATATCAGCACTTCGTGCAATGATGTCCGGTGGCATACACAGTATGTTGATGCAATAAAATAGAGCACCGCTATTCATACATGCATTTCAATGTCTCTAAATTACGTGCTGCATTGATTTGATAACGTATCATTTCATCCGATAATGGAATCTAAGCTTTGGTAGTATGTACAAGAGAGGGACATCAATGGAGTCGTTCCTGAAAAAAAAAACGAAAAAAAGTATTTGGAATTATAGTGTTTTTGCTGGTTTTCAAAAATATCCATGAAGAAGAAAGTTCACTGCTCGATCGATTTAGTATTTTAAAACCTAAAATGTGGAAATAATGACTTATTCGAAATATAATCAACCCCTAGCACTAAATGATTTTCGTTTATTTATCGGTGCAAGGAAAAGTTATTCAATGGAGAAAAGGGGCGATAAACTAATTTAAAATTGGAAAACGAACCTAAAGTGAGAAAACTGGAGAAAATATAAGTTAATTAAAGTTACGCTTTGATTTCAAGTTTTAAGAGCTTAAAACGTGTGTTCTATATCTCTGATGTATAAAATGTGGTTCTATCACTACATAATCTGCATGTGTTTTCCTTTACCACAATCAATATGGCAGAATACGAAATGTAAACGGCGCCGCACTTGCACCGATACATTAAACAGTTGTGAAGGAAAATTAGAATAGGATCTAATATGTAATTAAATTTTCTCTTTAGAGTGTTCTCAGGTAATTCAGTTAGTTACCTCCGGAAAATGTGGGTTTTTATGACTGAAGAATTGTTAAATTCTCTAGATAAAAGCCTAATTCTCACATCACCCTCGAAATGTTTATTTAAATTAACTCGCCTCGCCAATTTGTCACACGTGTAAATTATTAGAAGAGCTTTAATAAAGATTCTGGTTTTTCCCATTGGGATGTAAATTTTTTATCTCACATGCCTGCATAATTCTAGCTCTTTATAATACCCTATCCTTTACTGCGGGCTTTAAAATTAGGGAGAATACAAACGAGTAAAATGTTTGAGCACTTAACGCTAACTTAGTGACTAAATTTCTGTTTTACTACGCGAAAACCGACAATAATTGCCAGTGACATTTTGTATGAGGTTAACATTATGTTAAAGAAACTTTGGGAAAGATACTGTTATTTGAAGTGCAACAATTTGTTGCCAACAATAATTTACCTAACTGAAATTTGACATTGTGGTTACTCAACAAGGAAGCAAGGTTGACATTTAGAAACAATACAAGTATTACAAGTCAGAGTACTATCTTCAATTTTAAGCTGCAGTTTGTACAGCAAGGCCCAAACAGCCAAAATATAAGAAAAACATGAAGTTTATTAAACAAATATGTTAATATGCTAGATTTATCCAGTTTTCTAGTTTGTGTTAATTATGTGGACGTGATTTTCTTTATTAACTTCAATATAGCTTATTTATAAAGACTTCCATATTGTTTTTGGTTTAGATGATGTTTGTTTTCGAGTCAGAACAATCCACTAAGAACGTAAGCTTCAGTTTTAATGGATACAATAGCCCCTTCTGAATTCTGAAATCTGGATTAAAATATAGGAAAGGCCCCCATATTCAGAACTTTTGTAGTATTGTAATTAGGGTCATCCGACTTCCGACACTCCACACGTGAAATATACCGTCGGATGCTGGTAGTAGGAGCGTCTCTAATCATAGGTACGAGTATAGAATTCCCCCAACATGTATCTGCTTAGTTTGACAAATAATGGGCATGTACAAAGATGGTGGTTGGACCAAGTCTATAGGGTATAGTTTACATTGCCAAGAACTTATACCTACCAGCAGTTCTTCCCTGATATCCTGTGCAGGATAACAGTCATCTTCATCTAAAGTTGTACTGGACCTTGTTGTCTTAAATTACTAACTTGCTGATTACAAACGACAACTCAGTATTCCCCTTCAAGTGTACAATCCATCCCCATACGGCCTCCGAAGAAAAGACTGATGGTACGGTACGATTTAAATGTGAAGTTATTCATTATTTTTGTCAGATTAGGGAATAATGTCTTTCATTTCATGAGTGTCTTACAGTACTCATTTCAAAAGATGTTGTCATATGGTGTCTAAATCCCGATGATTTGTATGGTGGTAGGTATTTTAACGCCCAGGTGGTACTTTCCTTGATCAAGGATTGCCAGATAGGAAATAGTGGTTTGGAGAAAATGAGAATCTCTTCACACCTTAGTTTTTTTCAAAAGGTTGTTCATATAAAAACTAAAGCTGTTTCACATCTTGTATAGGAGTATATCCCTGTCCTTGGAGTCCTTTGTATGAGTGTATGACCTTTCAAATTATTTCAAGTCTGACTGTGAGTGTTTGCGAACATGGATTAGCTGCCCCCGATTGAGCGTTTTTTTAATTCGTCAAATTTACTCAGAAATGCACCACGCTTTTTTATCATTTCCTTCTTGCAACTAACCAAGAATGATCGGCTGTGACAACTAATACCATTGCTTTTATTTGATATTTTGTTATGTTTAGTAACTTTCCTTATCCTGCACTCCAACTATTCTATTAAACTTCTGCACTTCTCATTTCAGCTGAACTTTTTTTTTAATCTAAATAGAGGCGGACAGAGTCAGTAGATTAAAAGAGTGCCGCAAGCCTTTGACGCGACAAATGCCGTCCTGGCGGGCATGTTTAGTCCATATACATAAAATATACTTACGAAGTGCGTAATTTTTAATAAGATGCCGTGTTGTTGTGTCGTTAAGTGTATTTGTTTTATTATATTCTGAAAAATTTAGTCAAAACATCATCTACTTTACTGAGCGTGTAGTGAGTGAAGCGCGGAAAGGACTAAAAATGGCGGAGGTTGCGGTACTCTGTTAATCTACTGACTCTGGAGGCGGGCAGGCGACCGCGATATCTGCTCAACTGCTCCAGAAGTTCCTCAAAGCATCACTGTATAGTACTTCTTTGGCGAAAGTCTGTTCTGTGGCTCTGTGTAAAATGAAAAAAGATAGTGTAATCCATCTCGTGAATCGTGAATCAGAATAAAAATTGAGTTAGTGTTTGATTCTCGAGTGCGAGCTGTATCACGTTGCCATTCTGTTTTGTTTTCTTTTGCCTCTAATTACTCTTCCCGTATATTTGTTTATAAACGGGCGTACACGCGATTCTCGCGTTTTGCGTGCTTTGGGGGGAGGGGGTATCTGTGATTGTAGGTTGTAATAACTTTTGTTTTAAAATATCACACCTTGTTGAGCTGGCTTAGTTGCTTGAAAAAAAAAATTTACGTTTTTGTGCCTTTTCAGATTTTTGACCCTGTAGGTATCTGTAATTTAGCAAGTTATTAAAGTAACTAAAATAAAGGATTACATTTACTTACATTTGACGTAAAAATCACAAAAATGGGTTGATATTTGGTAAAGATATACGAATTCGTTCCTACTTACTTAAAGTAAATTTTTACCAATTATTAAAAAAAATGTAAAATGCAAACTTTTTGGAATAGATTTGATACCAAAAATACATAATGGCCCTTTCACAATGTTAATTACGTCTTTGCACATAGTCTTTGCCCAAAAATTAACGAAAATATAACAAATTCCGTGTGAACTTCATAAGGATAGTTTAGAATCAATTTTGAATGTAAAAGAACTCAATTTGAACACTGGCAACTTTTTGGGAATACGAATGGCCTTAGGGAGAATGTTTTAACATTCATCTGTAACTATAGTAAAACTAAAAATACCATAAAACATAAAATGTACAAATAGAAGCTGGTCTAACGTTGTATAACATCTGTTTTATAGAAAGACCTTCTCTACCTTAAACAGTTTCAAATTTTTGTTTATTTCACTAACTAAAGGCCACCATTTACACGTATATGTACAGCAGTAAATATGGATTTTACTTCCTCTTAATTACAATATAAGTTGTATATATTGAAGTATAGTCAAAGTATAGGTCTTCTCTTTGGTATAGTGTAACGTAACAATACACTTGCCACCTACTTTCATCAATAGATATTAAGTTAAATATGTAGACGAAAACATTTTTCTCGGTGAAAACATTCGACTATATATGTTACCTACGACATCGTTCATCGTTCAAAATCTCTAAATTCGAAATAAGCACACAAACATGTAGGTACATTTCGAAAGTTACCGAAATAATGTATCGGGACACATAAATTAGTCTACGATGAATGCTGTTACTACTTTTTACATCATTTTAACCATGATAATGTTAACGCGAGGCACAATAGAATCATTTTTCATCATTTAAATAACTTTTCAACTTGAAATAATTAAATTTCCATGTTATCGAGAAAAAGTTTCCGATACGTCTTGTCATTTTGAAAATTTTCGCGAAAATACTTTCTGGCATTGTTTTAATGTTCTTTTGCATGGTTACACAAAATTTTCACCCAAAAATAAGCATAAATAGCGAATTCTATTTTACACGTAATCTCCATAAGGAAACTTTGAACGTATTTTCTAAGTCTAAGTAAAGAAAATATATTTAGACACAAATACCGCTTGAATAAGATGATGGACTTTTATACTAAAATGTTTAAAACTTACTTTGAAAAAAATTAGTGCAGATATTTACGTAGTTTGCGGGGTATCTATAATTGTAGCTTGTAGCATTAATTTGTAGGTTATAAATTTTAATAGCTTTGGTTTTAAAATATCACATCCGCATTCGTCGGGATTCGGCGACTGTCGGAAAAGTGCACAGCAACACAAACATATACACACGTCTCGGTTATTATATAGTGATTATTCTCAATTTTTTATTTTGGTCCAACAATCTTTTGCTCGTCGGAGTTTACAAATTTGCCTTCCATCTCTACACGTGTCACTTTGAGATTTCCAGCGCAGAATGTTTCAAATAATAATTTACGTGCAAAGAGAAACTGCGTCAGGTGCATGCTTGCTCATCTCGAATGACTATTCTGATATACGATTTCCTTTTTGGTTATTCTCCTTTTTATTTGCGTATAATACTTCCACCATCCAGTGTCAATTCGAAACCTTATAGGGAGAGTCCCATCTGTAAAATGTGGCGGCTCACAAGTGTTGCAGTTTCAGAGCTATTTTTTGAGATATTTCATAAAGGGTTATCTACCCTTTGCGGTGTGTTTTGCAGTGGGAGTCAATTTGTTGATGATTTTGGTGCTCTCCTCGAATATCATCTCACGTCTGCCCATTTTTGGGCAACAATGCAATAGACTTTTTTAATCAGCAGCCCCTATCGTCGCCCTTTTTTTAAGGTTAAATTTTCTCAATTCAGCTATATCGTCATTTTACTGATGGGTTAGGCCTCTCTTTTCACTGCCCTTGGCCAGTGGTTGGATGGGGGCGTCTAAGTCCTATGAACACCTGCACCCCTTTGGTCCCTCTAGCGTGCATTAACAGCGACCTTGTTCCGATGAATTTGTCTACTACCTACCTACCTCCTACACATCTGTGGTGGGATCTTTCCCGCTGTACCTACCAGCTACCAATTAATATATTTGTGGTCACCGTGGCTATCTTCTGTGGTAACACCACACTTCGTCATATCTACTGCCTCTTTTTGACTTACTTAATCAATCTTTCCTTTCTCTTTGCAACGTTACATACGTGTAAGCCTAGCGCTACCACAATCTCATCTACTTCTGTCTTCGTTCATGTAATCACGCTGTTTCCCACGAAGTGGATGCTACGTTAACGTCTTTGGCCACTTTGTTACCGCTCTTAATGTTCCATCTATTTCGCCCAAGTTCGTCCCATATTAGGGTAATTCGATGGTAAAGGAAAGGTCATAATCCCGTAATCACCTTTTACTTTACTGGTCTGTGCGTTTTAGCTATATCTCTGATTCTAATAAGTCTCACTTTCTCATGCCGTTCATACTTTCTCATGTTTTTCAACTAACTCTATCCCTTTGGAAAGTACGTAATTGGCGAACGTATTTCCTTTAAGGAGTCTGTTCACATGAAATCCCAGTGAACGAGATGAATAGTGAGCATGTCCATCGGATGTTATATCGTTCGGAACATATCGAACACTTTTTTTGCTCTAATCTTAGACGTAATTTTCTACTCCTTTCTCTGTTACCATTATCTCTTTCCAAAACCTACGACATTTTAAAGAGCGTCACTTGTTATACATAGAATGAACCTTGTATTTGGGAAATTACTAAAGATACTTTTTTCGAAGTCATAGCCTTTAGGAAAAACTTTGGACTAAATGTGTTAGTGCTAACGGTCCTTATACGCTGAATATTAACACTTAGTTTTTGTTATTCTCTTTCTTTTTGTATTCATAGAGAAGTAGATAACCTAAACACATTCCTTCATAAAACATTATTATTTTAATTTTAATCACATTCTGGTGGATTTACTCAAAAACCATAAAGAAATTTAAAATTTGATTTAAGGTTTTTAATGTACCTTCTGTAACCAGAATTAATAATTCGTATATATAAATTTATTCTATTGCTTTTGAAATTTATTTTATGTAACCTGAATACTTATAAAGTACTTCATTAGCATCTAAAAAAAGGATGAAACGTTTCCAAAAAATTGTAAATGAGCATAGTATACAGTATCGTTGGTTTGTAAAATAATTAAAATTGTATATAACGAGCATTATTTGTAAAATTATAATGGTATTGTGTAGATCCAAATTCTAACGCTTACATTTATTTCCAGGAAAACACGTCCTTTGTGATACCTTGGATAATTGGTTTTATAACATTTATGGCTCTTGAAGCTGTCGCAATGGTTTACTCAAATGTCTTAAGAGATCATGTAAATAGGGTATGTATTATATTGTCTAATATGATTTCCATACTTGTAGTTAATGAGGAATGTTAATCTAAGCAGACGCTTACAATTTTCTTGTATTATTTATAAAGCTTGTATACATAAATTTGATGGCAGTTATTAACAAGTTTAATGTAAAATATCCGCCTGAGATATAATTGAATTTTATACATCTGAACTGCTGACTTTTCAGCTTGAAAAATTAATGACTTTAACTACTAAGTTTTAAAGGGTTGCACATCTTGGGTTGCACAAAGTTAACTTGGTATATTTGTTTCAGCAATTTGACGCTTTATGTAAAGCAGAAGTTGCGTTTTTCGTATCAAGAACTATCATTAACGTAAGTATAATTAAATCAATCTTACTATGAGACTTCTTTTCTTTTGCAAAATATGCAAATTTTGTACCAAAGTTGTTATGGAAATTTGTGAAATTAATGCGAATGTAAATGAAGGTGTAATCAAATTGAAATTCCAACGAAACCATTCGCGTAGTTATCTATTTTCATATTTCGCATCACCACCTCGTTTATGACTTTATCATTCAACAAAAAAAAAACTTGAAAGGTATTTAAGATTGATTCCTGAACCTGAAAGGTTCCTGAACACACGTTTGGTATTGAGTAAATCGTAGATGAAGGAGTTTTGTTTATGAATACACACTAAGATCAATCCTCGTTCAGCTGCCCCCCCTCCACCACGCGAAAATTAAAAAAAATGATAGCTCTGAATTAGAAGCTATTGTTGCAACGAGTACCTATCAAATACTTTCCATCATATGGTACACTGGAAAAATGTAATCAATGGATGTAACGATAATACTGTATGATACAAAGCACGGCTGTCCCTTTTTCTTGTTCCCTCAACTAGGACAATGTCTCATTCTTCAAGCCTCGTTATTTAGCGGATGATGAAAACGAGCTCTATTCCACAATTCGATGGTTTGTTAAGTGGTCGTTAAGCCCTTGGTGTCACATCTTTCTATTGTTTTGGAACTCTTCGTCCCCCATCCTATTTACGTCGTCGTTCCTTCTGTCTCTCAATGTTACTGCGGTTATTATTTTGTATTTACTTTTCTGTTGATCTCAGTTTTCCTTTAGTTGCTTATGTCCCAGGTTTTCTTTCGTTTGGATTTGTCATTGTAGAACATGGATTTATATATTTGGACCTTACCCTTTCTACTCATGCATTTATTCTGTCGTCGGTTTTAAAACATACCAACCTGAATATAAATTAAATTCTAAAAATAAGGAAGACATTTTGTAGTCCGGTTTTCGAATAAATTACATAAACTCGCTAGCGAGGTTGGAAACAAACCGTAAATTTTTAATAGGAAGTTGAGTAAACCCTTTTTTTTAAATTCCTTCGATTTTTCAAAAATCCCATAAACTGTACGTTTATTTCGGTATTTTTGAAGAAATCGGGCAACAACCGTGAACCAACTTAGGTATCAATGTTTTGTTCTTGACTTATTCTTTACCATGCCGAAATTGTGGGGAATGTAATAGCAACGCACGAAGAACGAGAGCAATGTTTATTGGAGATATCCGAATAATAATTTAAATTACAAATATGTTTTGGAATTCATTGCTAAGTTTAACGAAATCGGTTCCGTTGTTAATAAAAGAAGAATTGATCGACGTATGTCGAATGAAGCAATCCAAGAAGAAGTTTTTGGTAGTTTCACTCAAAAACCGACTACCTCACTCGACCGCCCCAAATAGGAATCTCCCACAAAACACTGAGGAAGGAAAGCACTAAGGGTAAATAATAAATATATTCCATCCGTACATAATGTATATTCCTCAACAACTTTTTTGACGACCATTGAATTTTGTAACAATGGCTAATTTTACAAATGCAAACTAAAATATTTCATAGGGAAGGTAATGCACAATATTGTTGTAAAATCTATTATTGGACCTTTATTTATTTGCGAAAATCTAACTGATGATCTGCTTAAAGAAATAATATTAGTAATAACAATTTATATGGTGATATGATTTTGAACGATGTTGTCCACTTCCAACTTGATGAAACACCCAAACACCACCGCATTAGTTTCATCCAGTTCGACAGTTTCTAAATGATAGATGAATTGATCGAAGAGGAGCAAATAAATAGCAATGAACGCCCCAAGATTTCTTCCTATGGGGGGCGTAAGAATAACAGCTCCGTGTAAAGAAATCTAAGTAAAAGTTTTTCAAAACGTTGTAGATGAGTTTGAGAGTAGATTTTGTCAGTGTTTAGAAAATAACGGACATTTAAAAAATTTCATAAAATAATTTTTTATAATTTATTTCAGAACGTTCACGATTTTTGTGTGATTTTTCCAAAATTACCGAAAGAAAAAAATCAAGCCGATATGATGTTTCATTTTTGATAAAGTAATTCAACGACTTTTAAAATGAAGTATCACTCAATCTCACTTTCTCGACTTTTAGGGGCTGTTTCCAGCCCGCTAGAGGGCTTATATAAATCAGCCTACAAAATTGTTTTTCTTAAAAATAAACCATGGTCTTTTACATATTTTTAGATTTTCTATAGGGGCTGAAATATTCAGAGTGATGCGTTCTCAAATCGACACACAAGTATTCAAGCTTTTAGTCGCGCGCCCGTAATGCTTTCACGTGTTGCTCTCGAGTCTCAAATAGTATATTGTTTGTAATGTCCACTCCTAAATACCTAAACGACATTTTTCCTCCACCCGCTTAGTAATATTTTGTGGGTTTAATTAAATACATTTCATATCAAATCCAATATTTGACTCCTTCGACTGCTGTTGTAACTACATCAATTCAAAAAAGTTGATCTACACGATGCGACAGATTTGCGTAAGAGAGACTCCTAAAAGATTGCAATTTACAACGCTGGAATGTTTGATTCCATGAACGGAAAAACTAAGCGCAACGTGGGCAGAAATGCTCATTGGAAAGACTCTGATGAAAACGATTACAAGCAGCGCTCAACTGATTCATACACAGGCAAATACTAAATAGTAGATTCGAAGTCCTTTTAAGTAATATTTATGATGAAATTCCGCGATTTTCTTCAACCTTTTAACGATTACCTGTTTTCTTTTCGAAGAGAAACCTCCTCCTTTTTAATATTGGGGAAATTTACCTTTGACGTTTGACCAGACGTTTGTTCATTATGTAAACGGATTTAGTTCTTTTGCTCCCGTAGATAGTAAGATTTCTTCCTGGTTTACCTCGCTTTGCGCTGAGGAAATAAGTACCCTTTCTATCTTGGGGGGGGGGGGGGGGGGCATAAACTCAAGGATTCTCTCTTATTCACTCTTTGTAGTACAATTTTTTACGTCTGTCCCTACGAGTTTTTATTGGTCCTCCCCAGTACCTTCTCTGTGATCCTCAAATCGCCTCCCCCTCATTTTAGTCCTTGCCGTTTTGGCTTCTGTAAGGTGTAGATAGTACGTTTATTTACGATCTACCCTTTACATGTTTTTCCAGTCATAATTCCCCAAAACTTTATCTTGTTGTTCTCCAACTTCTTCATGTATTCTCTATGATCACCTTATTAGCTTCTTACCTTTTATTGCAGTTTACTATCAATTTGTTGTTTTGTGTCGATATCTTTTATTCTTTTACTTCTTTGTCGATTTCGATAAAAGTGTCAAACATTTTCCCTTTCCTGTCTACTTTGTTTATTCTGCCGATTTCGTAATACTAGTGCGCCCTCGTTTCTTCATTCCCAAAATATTCGTGAAGCCAAATCTATCACTTCTATTTGGTCACCAACCCTGGTCAGCTATATCCCCTAGTCTCTCGTCGCTGGTTTACTTCATATATGTCGTCTTCTATCTCATTTGTACGCCTTTTATGTCAGTGTTGTTGTTGTCGATCAGGCGTAATCCGTTCAGCTTGGGCTTGGGGGAGATTTGCACAACGTTCTCGTTCTCGACGGATCTTATGCACGAACTACGCATTTTAAAGACTTTTTCAAGTGAACTAGAAACAATCTATTTGGCTCGACTGCTCAGACAGCTTAAAACTATCGCCGATAATTCAAGGGAACCAGTTTTGGTGCGAGATGCTGCCAACCACTGTCGCTTGATTGATATTAGGAGCATTTGGGTAATGTACACTGGATTAGATGCTAATTTCATGGTATTTACAAAAAAAACGTTAATATACTGATTGATCTTCATACACTTTCGTATCAAGCATTTTGTGAAAATACTTCACATCTAATCTCTTTGCTTCGTATAAACAACACATTGAGGGTGTTATTAGTAGAGGTTAGAAATGCGCCCAGAGAGATGTCCCGAGACACCCATCGACTTTGTTAGTTTTCTGAAAATAGAAACTCTGAATAAATGTAACTTGAACCTTACAGAATAACTGAAGTGATAATAACATGTTTTTCTAAACATAACAAACCGCGAGGTATTGATCAACGTATTTACTTCAGTTACCTAACAAGACTTTATTTAGCATTATCATAATACCTTAAAAAAGACACAAAGTATAGTAATGTCGAGCACTTTACATACATTTGAAAAGAAAATTTGTAAAGCAAAAGTACAACGTTGAATAAATGTGTTGTTTTTCGATGCCGAAAAGCACATCTAAATTCTTTTCGGTGAAATAATGTTAACCTGGCGCTATTCCCTTAGTGCCCTTAAGCTATTCGGGGTTATTTCAAATACAAAGGAGCATTATAGTAAAAAATTTATTTATGGCAGTAAAAATACCTACTGAATTTACTACATATATGAAACGTTCTAATCATTAATATTTTTAATTACAGATAGTGGCAATGGGAGGTGTAATGCGATATTGTAACTTATTAAGAAACGGAATTACATGGAAAGGTCCAGAGATAATTGAGCTATGATCCAGGGATGATTGCGACGAGGGTAGCGACTGTTCGTTATTAGTGGAAGTCTCATCAACGTCACTAAGCTGTAGTAGTGATAATTGTGAATTCGTATGACGTATTCGGCGTTTCCGAAGATGAAGCGTTAAAGATAAGTCTTTCTAAAACTGTTACTTGTAATCGGACTGAGAAAATATTATAGTTGCTATTTTTTTATAACGTTAGGATTTTAAGGATTGTAATTTATTTGGAATTTTCTATTTTACTACTTTACGTATTTGTATATAATAGCCACTAAGTGTAGTGCCAAATTGTTTCCTTGTTATCTTCCAGTGGTATGCGATTTTAAAGTTTTATTCTGCATCCCCTGTTGTAATTTGTGGTTAGTGCCCTAGATATGTCTCAAGTAAATTTAAATTCATTTCATCATTCTCATGAAAATGGTCGGGGATTTGAAAGTGACAGCCTACCAGAACCGCATTTATAATAATCTATCGTCTAAAGATGTACTGTACGCCGTTTAATTTGAAAATGATGTTATTTCTTATTTTAAATACCATTCAGTTTAGACGGAAACGCGATCTGCTACGAGCTGTTGAGTACTGTATAAATTTAGGGTTTTGATCTCTTTCAATGAGACTCTTGAATCGTTTAAACCTTTCAAGTGTAAAATTCGTTACTGAATGACTTTCAATCCTTGTATATTCATTTATTCATTTCATACACGCGCCAAATAATTAATTTAATTTCCTTTTAGGTATAATGGAGGTTATTTGTACTTAACGAAGTCCCGTGATTTCAGCTTTTCAAAAGTAGTTACCTAATATTTAAAATTAAGCGACGAAGACCCACACAGGAAAACAATATCCCCTCTACAGACTAGATTTTGCCACGTATAAGTGAATTCGGTGAGCAATTCTTCTTTTTTCCTACCCGTCCTTGAGGAAAAAAGCGAAAGACCGTCCCCTACGCGAACCAGTTATAATATCGGGGTACAGATGAGACAGCTCAGTAGAATAGTTCAATACCACATTGTGGCAAACATACAGATCGGAGGAAAAAACGCAAGTAATACTATTTTTTTAACTCTTACGTAAATGCTCTAGACATGGAATTATAACTATAGAAATAATTAACTCGACCCCTAATAGATAGTAATACTAGGTAATATATGACGTTTTTTCTCCTACTTTCATTGGTACCAAAGCTAACTGTCACTGGTGAATGGCTATTTAACACGCAGGGTTTTAAAAATGACTACTTAGTAAGTTTTAACGTCTTCCTATGGGCTTTTAACGTAGTTTCAAAAGTCATATAGATTGATACAGAACAGCTTGAAATTCAAATAAAACCAGTTAAGAATGTACAAGCTTGCATTGCCATGATGAACAAAAGCTTGCACTTCTATGCTGAATAATATTTTCGACGGCCATTTTGATCACTTTCCCGACAAAAACTGATCGATACAAAAATGCCTGAAATTTTGACGTTCTACAAGAAGTCAGAATGTCAAAAAATGTCTACAGGACATCGAGACATCCAGACTTTGTGAATTCATATGATGAATTTTTGTTCATTAAAAAGATGTGTTTGAATTAAAAGCTGTTGTGTGTTGAGTTAGGTATATGAATTGAAATCTATCGTAGGTGACAGAATTGCAATTGATTCGTGCACAACTTGTTTCCTAATGAAGAAGCGGAAGACGCTGGCACCACCATGACGAGACGAAGCAAAAGATAGCTATTTAGCTTTCCCTAAAAATTCATCTTGCCCTATTGTTCCTTTCCTGTATGGTGCTGTTACCCATTTGTAACTTAATAGTGCTGAAGCATGAACTCTTTGTAGGATAGCTACATTTGGAAGGTATAATCAAATTTCGCACGTCCCAAACCCGTTATAAGCTCATTGTTAAGGTTTACATACACCCCCTTAACGGATTAACTATTCCAAATTCCCATAACTCTACACGATTTTTAGATAGTCACAACGCCGAATTTTTTCTTTAGGGGCAGAACGCCCACTATACCCACATCATCGAATATGATCATAACGCCAACTGCTAGAGGAAAAGTTAAGACGCAAGGAAAAATTTTCGAAGTTTCAAAAACTACAAAAGTATGTGTTTTAAATTTCTTATAGTTTGAAATAAAGGGATATGATTTAATTAATACACAATGTAATTAATATACCTACACATAACTTAAAAATGATTCAAGGACGTAAGGAAAACTATACTATAGTTTAGATGATGTAGTTTTCTTCCTTCCTTTTCACTAAAATATTATATTATGAAGTCATTAGTCCAACATAGATTAGGTGATGAGTTATCAATATGATAATCAGTTAAATAATTGCCAAATACAATGAAATTTGGTAATTAATCCCTATTATTTAGCTAAAAATTGTATTCAAAATTACGCATGGAAAGGATGTAAACTACCCCGAACAGATTTGATCAAAAAACCACGCCCGGGTCTCTAAATTTAGATTGGATACGGTGCACAATTTCGTCTTCTGTATAGCATATCGCTTACAATTTGTTGTAAAGATTCTAGAAAAAATTAGAAATATTGAAAATCGTCTGTTACCTTACAGCGGTTGACGTGAATCAAGATGATCGCACAATAAATGCTATTGTTAGAATATTATTATTACTATTAAATTGACATGCATTGTGCAGAGTATTTAAAGAACCTTGACCAACCCTCTAGCACGTTTGGGATTAAGCGATTATTAAGTTAATTAAATGGGTGAACGTGAAAGTACATAAGCGATCATTGTGCTCGATGGTAAGCGAAAAAACACTCCACGTCATGTGGAAGGCTGCATTACGTCCTTAAATCATTATTGTAGGATTACATTTGACATGAAGATACCTTAAAGTCTTATTGTTAAATCCATATTGAACCCTTTTACTTCAACTTTAAAAAAAGTTAAAAACACAAAATTCAGAAATTGTAAGGGGGCCTGTCAAATTTTGAAAAAAAACGACAAATACTGGCTTTTGTAAAATACTTAATTTAATACTTAATTTGAGACCACTCTGCAATTATATGTACATATTATTTATTGTATAAAATCCAAATTGTCGGCGTGGATTGAGAAATATTCAACGTAGTATCACTATCGGCGCGGCGATATGGGTAGAGTCAGCACGGTTCTCAGTACGCCCTTAACTTTTGATAGTGTAGCAAAAAATTATTATAATTTACATTACATCGTCTATTTCTTCCTACCATTTTGTTTAGCAACAAACTTCAAGTTTAAGGTTCTTTTTCTGTAATCCAAAATTCTTGAATTTGTATTTATCCGTTCTATATATACATGTATAAAATAATTAGCTCAGAGATTGGATGTGAAATGTTCCCTCAAATTAATTACAGTTATAGATCCTAGCGACAGGTTAGAGAGATTGCACGAAATTGAAGGAAAGGGTTAATCTGATGCCTTGCTAAAACTTTAGCAAAATGTGATTAATGGCCTCAAACCATTTCTCGGCATTAACGTAACAACGGTCTACTACGTATATTCAATATGTACATATAAAATGAATCAATTAGGATTATCTGGAATAAATGTCACTTAATGACTAAATTAAGTTGTAATATATGCATATTGAATACGTCATCTGATCAATTTTATGCAATCCTTGAAAGTTATACGTATTGAAAACATAAACTAAATAACATTAATATTTTCATTACTAATGCTACAGTTTTGTTAAGTGTAAAATAGACATAAAACATCGTGCATGTTGTGTAGAGTGTACAAATCGCTCACATACTCCTCATATTTTTTGTAATGTCAATAGGAGTTTGTATGCTCATGCTTTCTCCGTACATCGACAAAATGGAAAAAAAGTTCTGCTGTTCGTAAACCAGTTTCTTAATAATTCCAGTTTTCTTAATAATCCGCGTATTTGCACCCATGGAAGAAGCCATTCCCTTTTTCTGTTATTGTATGATATTTTTGTGAGACCCCCTCCCCCTTTTCTTGTTATTGCTCAATTATTATACTCATGGGAGGTTTCCATCTTGCAATTAACATTAACTTTCTATTCACGTCAAGTATTTAACGCAAATTTTTTTTTAAATTAAGATTTGTTCTCCACCCATTTAAGATACACTGAGCATAGAATAAACGTTAGCTTACCCTTGTACATAATACTTCCTGCTTACCCACAGCTTTACCCGCGGTCAAGGGAAATGCGTATTTTTCGGGTTTCCTGGTGAAATTTTGGAACGGGACCTACTTTGCCAGGGGTAAACGAAAATTTAGTTTGAATATTTTTAGATCTATTAAAGACCCAATACAGGGTGGTTTGGCTTATAATGTCCAGACGATATTTCCTAAACTATTAATAATAACATTAGGAGAAAACATTTAAATTGAAAGTTATTGAGTGTTACGTATTCTACATATAGGACAAAAGACATTTTTTTGTTGGGCCATTTTTGGTAAACAAAAAATTTTTTTTTAGACAGCGACAACAATTTTTGTTTATATTTTCAAAAATAGAATTTTTTTCTGAATTCAACAATGTATATGTTAAGGTAAAAGTATATAATTCGGTAATTGTATACATTTACCGGTAATAGTATAGAATTGCCTGGTTTGGTTTAGGCACTAAACAAAATTTTTTAAACGTAGATTGCCACTAAATCGCCTAGGTTATCTGCAGGTTTAGTATATTTTTTTTCAAATGATACAAAAACTGATAATTATATACATTTACCGAATTATATACTTTTACCTTAACATATACATTTCAAATTTTGATTTTAAATAAACAATAATTTAATGCCTTAATAGCAATAGAAGTGAATAGAAGTGAAAACAAAGCCGCATATCATCTGTCAACAAATTTTTCATGTTTTAAGTAACAAAAACATAATAAGTTGATTTATTTTGTCATTATTCGATCACTATGGTATTGAATTTCACAAATAACGAAAAGGCTGATATTTTGCAATGTTATTTATACATCGTTGAATTCAGGAAAATTTTCTCTTTTTGAAGTTATAAAAAAATTGTCGCTATTTAAAAAAAAATTTTTTTGTTGACCAAAAATGACTCAACAAAAAAAGTTTTTTTCTCCTATAATAATAAAAATACGTAATACTCAATAACTTTCAATTTAAATGTTTTTTCCTAATGTTATTAGTTTAGGCAATATCGTCTGGACGTTGCAAGCCAAACCACCCTGTATAGACATTTTCAGTTTTCTAGCTCAATTCCCTGTTAAAAAACCGAAAATGGGGAATTTTCGGGTTTTCTGGTGAAATTCTGGAACAGGATCTATTCTATGACCTTTTCCTGATCTCGAAAGGTATGTGTGCCAAATTTGGTGGAGAGTGGTCAAACGGTGTGGAATTGTATAAAGGACAAACACACAAACTTTCTACTTTATATCTTAGATTGGGCGTTGAATCAACACCAATGCACTTTCGATTAATTCTTTACTATTTTTGTTCTCTACATTATTTGCCACTAAACCAAAGTGTCCGTCCCTCGTTGTCCAACAAAGGTATAAAGTGCTACTCTTACCAGCATGAACAATATACAATTTAATAAAATCGTAAGGCTGCAGTCATTAAACCAAATCTACCATTTCAATACATTAGGCTTACGAGTATTGGTAACCTTTAAAGGTCATGATGTGAAAAGTAGCAGCACTACTTTTGTTATGCAACATTTTTGTTTGTTAATAGGTACATACGGCCATTAGACTTATCATTACTGATAAACTTTTCGGTTCATCAGAGGTATAAATAGCTCCACTTTTGTAATTGTACTTTAGTTGTAGGCTGACCATGACAGCCTTCCCGTCGAAATACGTACGATATTTTAAATATTGTTGTGTCTTTTTGGTGTTTTTGAGGAGTGTGTGCGTGCTTCCGTTTAACGTGCACAGCGGACAGTAAAGGAAGATTTCTTAATGGCTAGGCGATGGTTGTTGACATAGTACGGTTTTGCTAATAATCTTGTAACAACGTACGCTCTGCAAATAAGGGGTGAGTTTTGCAAAGTTAATATATTAATTGCTTAAGACATTTTTTGAACTTCCGTGAACTAGTATATCGCAAAATCGTACAATACCATATCAGCACAAAATTCATACCGTATTTAGCTAACAACATATAAAATTTTAAATCCTTATATAAATAATAGTATCTACATAATTTTCAAAAGGCTAATTACAGGCAGAAGAATTAATTGGCGTATTTACTTCAAAGCGCACCTGTTTGTATTTTGATGGTGGTCTTAACCAGCCCTTAAAATTATTGTTAGCTTTCATTGGTACATTGAACAAATTGCGTGATTTTATATTTCGAAAGTGAGGTTTCGCAATATTATGCCTCACTACCCTATGTACAAATTTTCAACGTATACCTGACTTATGTGAATTATACCGTGAAAAACATAGAGAAACAATTAAGATGTATACAGATAAACAATACAATTTAATTAAAGCCTAATAAGCTAGCACAATAGAGATTAAAACTTAACGGTTTAGCATTTAATTCACGAAATGTTTAAAATTAGCTCCTCTAATAAAGACAACCGTCCGCGATAAGAATTTAAGTTTGAAAATTCTATAATTGTTCACTAAATATCTTAATGCTTGTTTAATCATTATTATTTAGTTTAAATGTAACTTTAACTCGCTGTTGTTGATTATAAAATAACATGTCAAAACGTATTTTGCCGTAATAGATACCCATTTACATTTTCTCTTAATTAACCTTTCAAAATGTAAAAACAATAGAGGCGGTCAAAATTGATTGCAGCAGGTTTATAAGCAAAACCCTTTGAGTTGAAGGCAAAAAGTGTCTTAATGGGCTTTTCTTATTAGTAAAGGATACTTCTTTTTTCTTACAGGAGCAAACTCGTTATCCTCCTTTGAATTTTTCAATTTATGTTCGTACAATTTTTATTTGGTTCAGATAATTAAAATTTAAAATTCTCTTATGGCAAAATGTTCAATATGATGAATCCTTTTTAGTTTCTGAACAGCCGAACTTGAAGGTAACAGTACGCGACTATTGCGTCGCGATTCTTTGATCCAATTCTGAAATTCTAACTTATTTATATTACGTGCTTCACGCCACAGTAGTAATGTACACAATGTTCCTTCTTTAGGTGGCTCGCGATTAGGATTCTCAGTCCTGTTAACTTGTCCGAAATTTATTATATTCAAGAAATATTTATACACTTGTGGATTTGAAATGGACGCTCTTACCCAAAGTAATAAACTACACAGAAATGGGTAAGTGAATTCGAACGATTTCATATCTCCTAAGATAATAGAGGACCTTGGGCAGTAACTAATCAAGGAGATGATGGTTTCTTTCGTACGAGTCCTCAAATACTCCTATGTCTATTATCTACAATGTGATATGTTACTCGAACAAGTTCTTTCGATTCTGCCACATTACATTTTTGTTTTATCACTCGCTCTACCTTGTCACTTCTTCAGCAAGGAAAATGTTGCTTTTTGGGAAATGAGTGGGTGCTGGAGGGATCAAACCTCAATTTAACCAGTTGGTGCTGGGTCATAACATCGGAATACGTGAGGGAATTATCGAAAAGATACAGAACCCTTTTCTGGACGTTCTTCTTGAATTGCTATGTTTATTTTTTTTAATACTGCGTACCACTGTCCAGTAACGTATTTCCTCTTTTTTAAATAATCGATAGAGAAGGTTCCTTCATCCCTTGAGTACATTTCGAGCTGTGTTTCTGTAGCTGCCTCGATGTACCACGCACTTTAATAATTCGTTGGTTTGCCAAAAATCATATCTAGCAGTTTATCTATGATTTTAGTATTAAGGCTCGTTTGTGGTCATTCGGAACGCGTGTGTAGATTCCCTCTTGAGTTAAGCCACCAAAAAATTAACAGTGGTAGCGGAAAAGTCCCCGAACAGTCTCTAAGCTCAAATTAATTCATTCCAAATAAAAGAATCGTGATACTGTCCGAATGTTAACTTTTTTTTTGAAAACGCACACAACTGTTTAAACTTGAGTAGGTACTTACTGGAACAACTCGAGCTCTTGTGACCGTTGAATTACGCAACACTAAAAACACCCAAAAGAACAATATAAATTTATTAAATCGAATGCGTTTCAACAACGAAGTTGTCATCATCATCATCATCATCAACAGTTGTTCACTGTTGAAACGCGTTCGGTTTAAAAAAGAAGTCTTATATGTAGAACTTGTCACAAGACTTACCTGTGCTTCGTAGTCCATCAAGTAAGGTAATCATCATGAGCTACAACGAGTTATCAGTTCCTTGATTGACTTTATTGCAATGCCACTGGCTACTTTGCCATCGAAGTATTGAATAAGACAGAGTTTAGGACCCATACCGAAGATGTCATTGATCTTCCAAGAACTTGCATTGTAAGTGTTCCTTTTCTATTCGTATCGCTTGAACCTTGACGATTTAAAATCTTCTCCTTCTATTTCCTTCATTTTTATTTTCATGTTATTTACGAAACTCCGTTTCTCATCTGAAGAATGGACGATTTCTTAATTTGGTTCTGGTTAATCCTTTATTCAGTCATGTGGTGACTCTGAAACCGAATAAGCGACATTAACGTGATATGTGAGTGTTTCAGATTATCCAATCGTTGGAAAACACAATCGAATGCTTCAATTGAATTGCCTAAATATT
Organism: Pyrocoelia pectoralis; assembly: GCA_036250285.1. Lineage (NCBI taxonomy): Eukaryota > Metazoa > Arthropoda > Insecta > Coleoptera > Lampyridae > Pyrocoelia > Pyrocoelia pectoralis. Next base: position 42,237,588 of record CM070078.1, read on the forward strand.
TCTACCCTAATTATACCTCGTTGATCTAAAAATGGATTTAAGCTATGTAATTTAATTCCGACAGATAACTTTACTTATTTGTATGCATTGAATATGGTGAATAAATTTATTATGTATATTGATTTCTGTATTAATCACCACTCGGGAATTAAAACAATTATAACTCATTAGAAGCTATTTAGGAGCTTTCAAACCCCGCAAGAATCAAATTTTGAGCTCGATCCCCTTAGTATGAATTTCCATTTGAAAGTGCTGCATGAACGTTCACTCACCCCCCCCCTCCCAACCTCCACGAAATAACAACAGAGGATCGCGCATAGGCGCATAATTAGGAGCTCTTACCCACCCGTTACCTTAAAACAACCCGAAAACTAGTTTCGCTGAAGAGGTAACTCATAGAAAATACCATAAAATCTATAATTTCTTTAATGCATGTAGTTCCAGCAATAATAGGCTACAAAAATATGTAGCACTTCATTTTCAAGTTGCAACCCCTTAACAGGAAATCCACCCCTTGTGCCAAACACGCAAGAGGTAACTATGTTAAAGAATCGAGAAACGAATTATTTTATTGCAGTGAATAATCTTTCGATTTAGGAACTTTCGAAATATGTATAAAATGACTTTCGAGTTGCAGCCCTTTAGCAGGAAACCACCCCATATGCCAACTATGTTAAAGAATACATAGGTACACTGTTGAGCGCTTATTTCGTTGATCATGTGCAAATATTTCTTATTACTTATATCTCCGCCATTCCGACATTTAGTTTTATTTTCATTTACGTAGATTCAAACATTTACAAAACAGGAAACACAATGGATTATTTAGGTGAATATGGTAATTAAAATAATGTTGCGGGGTCGATGTTTGTTCATTTAACGTAATCATTAAAACAACAGATGTCAGCTTTTAATATGCAAAAACGATTAAAATCAAACTAATCTTCTGGTTTACAGCATCAAATCCCTAATCATTTGTTTTAATTAAAAAAATTATAATTACAATATGTGTAGAGATACAGGTAATTAATTTCTGACAATTACGCAAATTGGGGTAATTTGCAAATGTTTTAGAATACGGGATGCAGAATAAAACTTTTATAATAGGTATAGATCTAATTAACAAACACCAATTATGTTAATAGTTGTATGTAATAATAAAAAGGCGTCTGATTTGAAAACAAAATGTCCACCTTGTTTTCAAATTGTACGTAATTTATGATTGTATTGTGTAGAAAGTCAGCATTGGATAAATTAAAAATCAGAATAATACCTTGGTGTGCTTTTCATATTACACATAAACATTTTTATTTTCATTTGAAGATGTGGTTGTAAAAATGTATATAAATTTTAATCAAGCTAAAGATGTTAAAACTGAGGCAAAACAGTAAATGACAATAAGAATCTAAATTACACATATTCCAATATACGTATCATAAACACAACTGAGACAAATTACATATCTACAAACTCAATGTAACTTTGTTAGGTAATTGACTAATAAAAACCGTAACAATGCCAATGATTATTTTAAATTTACTTGATCCCTTTTAACTAAACGAAAGCTTGTTCCCATTCCGTCTGCTAATTACAAGTGCTAGAAAACTCTGATCCGGAATTGTACGCCTTATGATTGCTCGTTAGTTGAAGTCGTACTGAAAACCCCGGAACCACACCCGGAGCGCTCGTTAACAACCTCCGGAGACGTTATCCTCAATAGTAATCTCTGCAAGTTACAATTGAAATCGTTTCTCTCTTTTTTTATACCTATGTACATTGTTACAAAAATCACCTTTAAGTTTCATGGATCAATAATTTTTTATGTAACAACCCTCAGATTGGGTATAAGTAGTCAATTGGCTTAAATGGTATGTATTACAATTATTGCTGCAACGAATTGGATTAACACTAGTGAGATTGCCTTTTATTACAGCTTTTAACTGCAAAAGTCGATTCAGTCACTTAATGCAAGCGCCATTATTTTTATCCAACGAGCGAGTGCCACTTGTAGGCGTGCTATTTTTATAGAAAAATCGTGTACCGTCTCTATAATGCAGGAATGTTTGTGATAGCTGACACCATTGCAAAGGTGCAAGCGATCTTTGTCAGTAAGACGATAAGAATGGTTTGCCCGTTCTCAAGAGAACGCAGAGGAGTTAAAATATAAATAAAATGTAGGATCTGCTCGAAGTACGTACGACAATTCTCCATTACAAAAATACTTCAATCATACAACGATTCTTATTCACAACTCCTAAAAACTAACTATCATGCACCTCCTCTTTCTGATCGTCAAAACCTCTTCTATCCAATTTATCCCCTCCTCTCCTTCACTTAACAACCCCTCTCCAACCACGCTCAAACACTGACAACTCTCCACATTCTTTCGCCATATGTGCAATGTTTTCTCTTCCTTCCCCACACAACCTGCATATCCTCTGATCCCCTTCCCACCAATACTTGTTCTCATTATCCTCATTACCCACCCTGAACCGCGCCACTGTCCTCTTCCTTCCTGTCCTCCAAAAAGTACTTCTATAAACTGGGATGTTAGAGAACAAAAATTGAATCTGTGTCAAGGTGGACTAAACTTATTGGTTAATTATATTAATGTAATAGTTTTTATTGAATCTATGTTTTTACATCATTAACTCGAAGCCAACAAACATAAATAAATAATCATTCGGTTTGACTGATTTTGATACCGTATTTGCTGGTATAGAAAACTCAACGGGAACATTTTCACCAATGTTCATCTTCCAACACTTTTTTTATTTTTTAAGAATTTTAGTTTTAGTTTTCCAGAATTATTTTCATTTTCTCCGATAGGGAACAAGTACCGCATTGGAAAAGTATAACCTGGTAACAAAAGGAACGTTGGATGTATTGAGAATGAGACTTATTCACTTTCTTCGCACGGGAGAGGGTCAAATCATCCAGGAAATGGAGAAAAATCGGTAAGTAGAAAACTTAACCAGAGCGACAGAAACAGGAGCTGTTCCGAAGCAGAATTGAAAATAAATGCCACAACAGATCAAACTGAACTGAACACATGCAGGCAGGTACGCAACCAATCATACATATGCATGTTGGGAGTTTTTTTATGTACTTGTAATAATGTACGCAAATAGGGCGTCAATTAGACCGTCGCACAGGCCTTTTATCATTTTTAGAGAGAATGGAAAAGTTGCAGGAAATTATCGATCACCTGCAGAAGAATTTTGAAAAGATCATGTGTTACTTTGGCACCGAAACAATAAAAGCTTCTGAAATAGATGAGAAGACTTCTTAGGAAGCTTCAAACTGCAGTTGCTGTTTCCCAAATATCAATTACAACTCGCGGGGTTGTACCAATCCTTCAAGTACCCTAATCCATATATTTAGAAGTCCAATCTCACCGGTTCCTCGACTTTTGGGTAAAGCTCAAGGGGTAAAAATAACAGCAACTCTACAGGATCATGAAACAAAAGAAGTTAAACCAATAAATCGGTCAGAAGGGGAAACTTGACGATGGTGGAAAACAAGGATATAAGAGGTCAACATGCACAACTAAATTTAAACCAGTTTGTTACAGATGCGGAAAAAAAATGGAATACTGTCACGTCGATATGAAATCCCTTGAAAGATTGCAACCGATATAATGGGAAAAATAGTCGCAAATAAGGACCACGAAAGGAAATCGTTTTCTACCGCCATACATTGTTGTTGAGGAAATGTTTGTCATTTCGTTGATTTTGATTAGATTTTAGGAGGCGAGATTACTCGGAACAGCGATTGTGGAATGATCAACAAACATACAGCAGTTGAGCAGTAGGTTTCAGTGAAGACGCTGGTCGCTGTTTCTTGTTTTATGTTATTGTAGAGTTCAACCTCAATGTGTGGTAGTAGTGGATGGTATTATCTCAAGATAAATGTGAAAAAAAACTCACATTAATAAGTAGTAAAAGATTGGAGGAGGCTAATCCCCGTGAGAGAAACTTAAAAATATTTGTGCCAAAAGATGGCAAAAATCCACTTCATCGCCTGGGACGTGTACCACTGACACTAAATTGGTTACGCCACTGTTACATTTAAAGTAATTGTAGTTAGGTCACGTTCGTCTTGGCCTGCATATGCCTTGTTAAATGAATGGTCAGATATATGGTGCTACTTGGAGTTCAGTAATTGCAGATTAAAACTTACAAAGAAGCCGCCTCGAGCTGAAACCCGAGAACTGCCAATTTCACCAGTTAAGACTGTATCTCTTCCAAGCTAGGCTTCGGAAAAATTGGAACCAAATTATAGAGGAGTTTTCTCGTGAATTAGAGTCCTAACTGTTTTCTAGCGATGGGATAAGAACTACCGTAACGTTACAACAAATTGCTCAGTGATTAAGGTACACTAGCACGCGCAGCAACCGTTGAAGAGCATATTATAAAAAGAGCATGTTCCCCAAAACTCACGTTCGGAACACAACATTTAAGGTGAAGCCACATGGTCACAACTGAGACCAATCCAAATGTTCTTTTCGAGCTGCATCGACGTCGACACGACGTCTAAAATATGCCAAAAGCTATTCCAATGAATTCATTACCATTGTACTATTAGGTGACAAATCGCGACCGTTTTCTAAACAATTATTACCATTTTAGGGCTGTCCTGAAGAGAAAAGACAATCCCATTCGTATATAAGACGAAAAATCCACTGTGCACAAAATTTGCTGTAATCCAGTTTGTGTAAAATAATACGGCACTCATTCTAAAATTTTCTCTAATTGAACTTCGACGATTTTCTCTAATTAGGACTCCACAAAGGCTTTGTTGATGCAGTGCACAAATTCATTAAGAAATTCTACTTCACGGATAATTCTACTGCATTTCATTTCATTTTCTTAGTTACATTTGTCAGTATCTGTTCTTCTACATGCTGCAAGTAAATATTTGACTTACTGAACCTTTATGGTCATGATGGAGTAGATCAAATAAGGATGCATTTAAACACAATGATGGAATGGTTTCACTCTATAATTGATTAATTTCATGCTTTACAGTCAATCCCTTGGAAATGCATGGAACACATTACATCGGACATCTTCAGCTGGTGCCCGTTTAAACGATATGCTTTAATTTAGCCGATCGTCAAGGTCTGCTTCATGAGAATCTGAAGTTGTCTTAATTACTTTCACATAATGCTATTTATGCACGTCTCTGTATTTTTGTTTAGTATTCTTCATCGTAGAAACGTTATTGCTCCTTGCTTTCAAGGGCGCCGCCAGAAAATTTTCCGGGGGGGGGGGGGGGGGGGGGTAAGCACTATTGAGGGTTCTTGGCTCCGGCGTTTTTTCAAGATTTCGTACAAAATTTATTTTTATTTTTAATAACTTTTTCCTTCTTTCTTTTTCCCAGGGGGTCAATGGTCCCAACTTGGCGGCGCCCTTGTTCGCTTTACCTTGGTATTCCTTGGTGCGTATGCTTGATCAGGTTATATGATTTTTAGTGGAGTTACAATAAGATTGTATGTTAGATTGTTAGACAATTGTGGCTAAACCGTTACAGATACCAACAAGTATTAAGATACCAAAAAATTATCGACATAATATAACTTTCTAGAAGAGACGTGAAAACTTTCAGCATTTGCATTATGAATTACTGTCTGATTTGTAACGAAACGTATTGATTAAAGCCAAAATTATGCCATACCAACTGTTGTACTCACATAATACCAAAAATCATGAAAATCAGTTGATACATTCTATATTTTTATAGACAAACTATTTTGTTTTCCCAATAACTTTAAGTATTGTCAAGCTTATAGGAGAATTTCAGCAACGATCAAATATTTTAAGCACACCCTGTATAAGAATGATACCCGACAGAAATTGTCTACAATCAATGCCGGTAAAAATGAAAGTAAATTTTCTTGTAGAAAAGATTGCATTATCAAACAAAATAGTTGATACATTGACGTTTACTCGACTACGCAATGCTCTAAATTGTAAGATGCTGAAATATCTCAAAGTAAAAACGTTCAGCCCTAAAAGAAGCAAAGAGAGCTTTATTTGTTTTTAAAATAGTATCTGTGCGCAGTACTTTTTTTTCGTAAAATGTAACACAATTGATATAATAAACTAAGCGTAAACCTACAAACGATATATCCTGAACAAATTCCAGATTCTTTTCTCTCTATAAATGTATTAGACTCGGCAGTTTGTTTTCCTTTGCAATTTGTTAAAAGGAAGTATTTTTAACTTTTGCCACGTCACGAATAAAATTCAGTTTAAGGCGTAATCAATCTAGAGGAATTGTGAGCACTGATGTACAGATTTCTCGGACGATATAAATTTTTTTAGGTACTCGAAGCGACAAAAATAAATTAGATTGTTTTCTTTTAAGAAAAAAAAAAACACAATAAATACGATTCGGGGTAAAACATCTTCGAATAAGAACGTGTCTGATCAGCAGTTTTCAATCTTCCCCAAGATACTGAGCCTTCGGGGAAACCGACGCTACGTGCGAGTGAGAGATTTTCTGTAATTTAATATTGATTCTACCGATGATGTAGAAGATACCAAGAAATACCATTATAATAAATGTCTCCAATTTTTTCAATAAGATTTCAATTTTAGATTTTTGCCTTGTATCTTTATTTCCGTTTTCACTTCATCCTCGGCCCCGTTTCGCTTTTAACTACTAATTGAAAGTTTAAAAAGAAATTAAAACATTCGGTATCGCAAAATTCGAAAATGATTACGCCGATCTAAATAGGTCAAGTGTAAGTTTGTATCTTATATCTATTATATCTGAGCTATTTTTAGAGGACATGAGTGTCGATCGTCTCCATATTCAGAAATGAGATTGACCGCATCCCGCAAGTCAACAGGGGTCGAGAGACATCCTTCAGGAGGGCGCTCGTTTTTTCCAGGAGATATTAGTGAAGGAGAATATCCGTTACTTTAAACAGATCCCTTTTGCTCGATTGGGTCCATAATAGATGTGTTCGGTACTCCAAATGGAGTGAAATAATTAAGGAATGGTAATAACTCGCTAAACCTTCCCCATACTTTTATATTGAAGTTAAAATTGACTGTAATTGCTTAAAGTTGACACAAAAGGGATTATGACCTATACGATATTATCACGCTGAAAAAGATTACTATCGTATCAAGTAATTAAATTGGTAGGTGAACAATGTAATGGAGTGCGAGTGAAATGGAAAAAAATTTACATTGACGTTGAAGAATCACTGAAACCGAGCAATAATACAAGCTATAATGCAAAATAAAACCAACTTACAAGCGACATATTAAAATGGTAAATGGTTAAGGTGGAAAAACTGACGGCCAACAAACCATCCTGAAAAATTGAGGTTAAACCTACTACAAAAACCAATCTTATACTTACGGGAAAAATATTATTAAGACAAGATTAAAAAACAGACGTAGCAACACAATCAGGGGTGTGCAAGCAAGCAAAAAAGCGAATGTTTAAATTCAATTAAAATAAACAAAAGGAAACACACTGGCTGGAAAAATTGAACCCAACTACAAAGTGAAGACAGAACGCGGGGGGGGGGGCAAAGAATACGGGGTGTGAGAAAAATTAAAGGATGTGTCAAACGAGTGTCTACTATCTAAAATGCGATTAGCAAAGGATGACTTAGAACCAATGTTATTGTGTCTAATGCAAGCGTAGTGTTCACCGAATCCGATTCTGAACCTCTCTTCCCGTTTGGCCAATGTGCGAAGCCCCACTCCGTTTCCAATACTTGAACAATTTACAGCCCCACATCAAATTCACTTTGGAGAAGGAACAGAATAAATCGCTCAACTTTCTAGATCTTAAAATCACAAGACTCAACAACCGTTTAGATATAGACATCTACAGGAAACCCACCACTATTTGATATACCGGGTTATTCAAAAAGAAAGAACAGATTTCAAACATTTATTTCTTCCAAATTTAATCGCCATAACGTTAGAATTTGGGCAAGTGACAATCCTGTGGCAATTATTCAACATGAAAAAGATTCACCAAAGTTGAACGTCTTCTGTGCGATATCTGTAACCAAGGTTTATGAGCCTTTTTCCTTCCATCGAATTGTTGAAGCTGTGAATTTGATAACTAAAGACCATCTGATTCGTTTGTGGTAAGAAATGAGCCACCGTTTTGACATTTGTCGTGTAACACGGTGCTCATATTGAATGCATATCATAAAATTATAAACTTTTCTCTCTCCATGAACGTTGGAATCATGTTTCTATCTTTTGTAGTTTGGAAGAAATAAATGTTTGAAATCTGTTCTTTCCTTTTGAGTAACCCGGTATTTCAATACATCGAATTTTAAATTTTGTCTTAATCTAATAAAACTGATTTCCCGTTTGACCAAAAAATGTTGTGTATATTGTCTACGAAAATCTTTAACGTGCCTACTCAAGATTGTTCTCATCGTAAGTTAAAGTGTGTTTTCGTGTCCTTGACACACAAATAACTATCAAGTATCTTTATTTCATCCTGTGTCACATTCTTTGATTTTCCGGACTCATTTAAGTCCGGAAAATGAAACTTTACCGTACTAGAAATTTTGTACCCGAATACAAAGGTTGCCATACCAACATAAAGTAACATAACTTTGGAAACGTCAAATTTTATATAATGTTAATAGAGAAACTCTTAAGAAATGAATCTATGGCCAGTATGAAATAATAGTAGTTTACGTAACAAGTCCCGAAAGTGATCGTTTACTGGACAAGTAGGCAAATTACAAGCCTGCGAGTCCAGTAAAAGCACTTTTGGGACGTATTACGTACAATATTTTTTTTAAAACGGACAGAACAATTGACCGTTCTAGGCCGAAAAGTAAAAATAAACCGGAAAGTACTACTTTCTGGCCGATTTTTAAAAAAATGTTTTACATTGTTTGTACGTTAAATCAGATTACGTTACTCGTTTCGAAATTCTTGCCTCAGCTACGCTTCGGCAATAAACATCTCACTCGTTAACGTAAACCTTGATTTACCGTACTCATAGGTAAATAACTTACTATTTTATAACTATATTTTGCGTCTTGTAAAGTCTTTACAGTACTAGTCCGGAAAATTCAATTTTCCTGCGCGTAAATAAGCAGGAAAATGTTATTTCCAAGACAATTTCCGGAAAAACTTATTATACGTAACCTAAACGAGTCTTATATTTAAGTGAATCTCAAAAACGCTTATCTGTAAACGATCAATTAATTAGAACTTTAAATAAATCTTTTACGTAGCGTGGGAGCTGCCTCATTTGCACAATGGCATCTACTTACTTTGCTTTCTGTAACAGTATTACAAAGTCAAAGTTACTAATTGCTTCTTGAAAGTTTCGCAACCATTCAAAAATTAGCAAAGTTCATTATTCATAGTAGACCCTAACCTGTCTGTTCCTTACTAATGAGTTGTGACATACAATATTTACAAACAAATCATTTAGTTTTTGTTCCTCAAATTTGTCGTCAATTAACCAACATCTACATTTAGGCGCAGCGAAACAAATATGATGACGTGTTACGTTTCATTTTTGAGATATTCTTCATTTATTATGTAATGTACAATGAAACAACATGAATCCTTTTCAATTCGACGTTGTAATTAATGAATGGGATTATCACGTTCACGGACGATAATTCATACTAGGTACTTGAAGGTAATATTAATGAGGGCAAAGCATAGAATTATGTATTGTAATAAAGTAATAGTAGATTATTTTATGTGGGGGAGAAGTATTACTTTTAATTATGTGCCTGTGTTTAATTAGACGACAAACCATGAAAAGTAATTTTTTCTCCAAATAAAATATGCTACAAGTAAACTTTTATAAATATTTTGCCATTATTAAAAAATGTATCTTTCCCACATTTATTGTGTAAATATGTACATTTTTTCTTCACGTTAAAGTTTGACATTATCACTAGAGCAGATTTTACTTTTCCTTACTTTACGCCATGAAAAGTAATACTTCTCCACCGCATAACATAATCTACTATTACTTCATTACAACACATAATTTTATGCTTTTCCCTTGGATGCCATGCAAAAATATAGGAATCAGAATAAGTAGTTTTGGTTTGTTGTATGAAAACTCGTAGGATGAGTGATTTCGCTAATATATCACACTAAACAAGAGCAAAAGTTGTAAATTGCACTTTTTGGAAAAAATGGGCTAAATTCGAAGGCCATATCTCCGTGCCTATTTAACTTGTGCGAATTTAGCGTCAAAATTTACCGACCTAATGATACGGTTCATTTCTTCAAAATTAAAACTGAAGGTGCAAGAAAAGGCGGTGATACAGCAGGTGGAGATTACGGAGCGTTAAAAGACATGGCTCAGGAAGAAGACTAACATAAAAAGATCGACTTTCTAAATGTATTAAAAAAGGTAAGGAAGAACGATTAGACCTTGAAGTGAAAACTAGAGGACAAAGTTGTAATTCCATTTGGAAGCAGATCATTCCGTCCTACTACTTTGGAAAAAATTGCAAAATGAAAAAAAAATCGTGCGTCAAACGGTGGAGTGTTGTTTATACATATAGTAATTTTTTTGGAACGTGAGCTAGTCAATATGGAGTTGAACATGAGCCCATAGCGATTACCAAATTTTCAGAGTTCACCGGCTTGGAAGTGAGATCATGTGGTTTGTTTTTGCACGACGACTATCCTTATTTAGCCGCCAGCCCTGATGGTTTAATAGAAGAGGATGGGCTTCTTGAGGTAAAGTGTCCCGCCTCAGCTGCCAAATTGATCATAATCGAAGGAATTCAGCAGAAGAGAAAATAACAATTTTACCTTTAGATGATAACAGCGACATTAATTTCAAATCTGTTCAATGTTCAATAACCAAAAAATGGCTCGCAATGGTTTTACACATTTTTTGGAAGTTTTTGGAATACGACACGTGCTTGTACGTTCATTGAGCGATATCAAAAAAGGACGCGTCCTAGTGAATACCTTATCCGAACACTGGAACATAATTGTTTGAATTTTGGAAGCTTTGTACCACCTAAATAATCATCTAGAGCAAGATCCACTTTGATTGTCTATCAATAGTCAGAAAATGGGTACTTAGTCCTGTCTTACAAAACTGACTTTTAGTCTTTGAATTTTCTTAAATTTGGAGCCCCATAAGGTGAGGTCGTACGCAACTAAACTTTTTTAAAGTACATACATCAAAAGAAAGCCCCTATTCTTTCTCTATGCGCTGGTGAAAACTCGGTTGCCATAACTACAAAAGCTTTCAAGTACCGTCTGCATCCGCCAATTTTTTAAAAGTGAAAATAACTAACAAACCATAAATTGTAGCTATTTATTATACGTGAATATCAAGAATTTTTCTCTTTTTCTTTAAACACTCTTGCATATTATATGTATTTCAAAAATTGAGTTCTGCATAATTTATTGTTTTTTAACATTCCCTACACCCAAATTTATGGTTTTCTTAAATATTCTCGATTCATTACGGAAATTTGTGAAGAACTACATGTGACATTTGACACTGTATATTTAACTTCAGATCAAACTACAACTGAATTCACTGTGTTCATCTTACCTAAAAAAAGGTTTGACATTAATAATAGGGAATCTAAATCTAACTGGTCGAAGAAATTGTTAAATGAATTGATTCAACATGTCAAATGTTGAATAATTTTCGCACCCAATACGTAAAAGTTTCCAAAGATAATTAACAAAGATTAAAACAGTTTCCATCGTAAAGGAAACCGCATCAAATATATCATACAAAAATCACCTCTTGATCATAATTTTTTTGTGATATAAGTAAAGCACCGAACGTTTACGAAAAATGAGCCAATTTCTATTCCTTCGATTATCCGAATGGATAATAATTTGTTCCTAGGTATCTCATTATCCTCCCCAAAGGAATATTTGTAAGCACAATACCCAGCTTAGTTTATTAAGTATACGAAGAAATAAAATCGAACAGAAATTAATCAATATAAAAGAAAGTTAAACTTTAATCTTCTCGCAAATTACCTTTTAGTTAGTATAGGCGATTGGGTTTTCTTTGAAAACTGCCCTCTAGCATGCAATTTGTTTGCTAACAATAGAACTTCAGCACTTTGAGCAGTTTCTCTCGTCTCCAATCACGCAATAAATCAAACAGTAATTTGATATCGTGGATTGAAAGAATGCAATAAATCCAAGTAAAGTTTTTTCAAATAAATTTCTTCCAACTGCGATAAAGTAAACGTTTTTAATACATACTAATGAGAAATGTAGGAAGTTGGAAGGATTTTCATGAATTTAAGAATCTAATCACGCCATTCGGATCTTGTGGACCAATGTTTTAATCCCTCGTTGTCGCACAAAGGGACATTGCTAATTAACAGTAAAACTAAAAGTATTAAAATGGTATATTTTCAAACTTACATTTACAAACAGTATTGAACATTTTGTGCCCTTTTGTCATTCTGGAATAGTTAGGTATAAGAGATTATTTACATGCAATCGGGATGGAACGCGTGCAAATAATTCCCAGACACACATCCCCTAGTGCTACGACCCAATTTAATACAATGGCCCGTGATTTTCTTGATTACTTGATATTCCATATGGCATGGAATATTTTCGTCTTCGGGACTTCTATCTATATTAATTGTTTTAATTACTGGATTATCTTCCTCTACCACAACTTCTCGTGGATACGATGATACTACTGCTATTGCAAACATGCCAATAATTATTACTCCTGTGAATGCCATTGGTGAACTGAAAAAGGCGACGTTCTCCCAATCGTTTTATTAGCACAGATACCTCTAATTGTCTCGTGAACGTCATAAATGAAACCTTAATTTAGGAGTCACGCATTTAGCGTATTTCAAAATAAGGAAAAGGAAATTAAAAAGAAAACGTCAATTGCTTTATTGATCTTGGCACGCCGTAAATGTATTACGCTACGTGCTGCAGAATAATTTTCCATTTCATGTTTATTTTTCAGTTTATCGTAAAATAATAATCGTAAATTCCCTTAAAATAAGACCACCTGCAATGTCTATACCTTTTGGGACATGTAGAAGCGAAAGGACAGTTTCTTATAGAATATTACGGTTTTACTTTTATTTTTGGTAGGATAGCAATATCCTGGCAAGCCTGCCCGATAGAAAGCGGGTTGTTTCCCATAAATACTTTTAAGGGTCGCTTTTTCCGTCTTCCTATTAACTTATTCATAGAAAGTGATTGTGTCAACAGTTGTATGTTTTTTGAGCAATGTTTATTCGGAGATAGAAAAGTCAGTTTTTCTAAAGAAATGTGTGAAATTGTAACAGGCAATGAAATTACAATTGCGGCACTTGTTTTTGGCCGGCTGCACATCTTTTCTAGATATTGAATTATGGGGGATCATCTTTCAATATATGTTTTGTCACGAGTCCGTCATCTTAATACAGTAGTTGCGCCGGGTGGCCCGATCACCCCTAACTGAGTTTTATTTTACTGAAATAGGAAACATTCTTTCTTATGTAGCATATTATTTTACATCAATTTTACTTCATAATAATAATGACGAACGACAAAAATATTCAAAATTGCCTAGATTTATTATAATGATAATGATAACATTGGCAACACTACTGTCACTTCAACGGGCTTAATTTATTTTGGGTATTCAGCCATGCGTAATCAGATCCTGCTCACATTTTGGTATTAACATCTATCCATCACCACCAACCATACGTTATCCCTTATCTTTTTTTCCATCCCTTCTCGCACTAAAACACCGCTTTTCTTTTAGATTCTTCTGCAATAGATTGTCCCACCTCCCTCTTTCTGAACGATTTTCAAAAAGAACTTCAACACGTATTTTCCATATCAACAATTACCCCATCCCTAAAATTCTAAATAAAACCCTTCCCCCCGACGCCACTTGCGACTCCACTACGATTAAATTCCCTTTCCCTACATAGGACCTTCCTCACATTTCTTTAAGCACAAAATCTAAAGGTTCCCTTGTCCTCATTAAAGCTTTTCTTGGCCCCATTTCTCGCTTGGGTGTTTAGACCTACCTGTGAGAATTGTACCGCTAGTTATATTGGCCCGACGGGTCGTAATTAAGCATGGTGGACCTAACATACTAATTTCGTTAAGAGCAAAACCCTCACAAAATAAATCAGCTTTCGTAAGTCACATCCTCAGGCCACTCCTACAATCCAGTATTAGCTCACCACGCTTCTTCATCGTTCGCAATGAAAAAAAAACTGCTATCATGATTTAACGGTGTGTAATTTGTCCTGTCTTTAGAAAGACACTGTGATATACAAAAGTTGGATGAGGTTACAACAATAAATATTAAAAGCACATACTTAGGTACAGATCACATCGTCTACATCAGCGTTTCCCAACCGGTGGTCCGCGGACCAAAGGTGGTCCGTGACAGCCTCGAGAGTGGTCCGCGATAATCTGGTGACAAATTATAAAAAAAGTAATATTTTTCTCTGATTAAATCAAAATTACGATTTTCTAATATACCTCCATACATGTATACTTACACAATCATAATAACTTTTTGTATGATGTACAAAAAGAGCTTTTAATAACATTATAAATAGGTAAACACTTCGTGGGTAGATCTGCGGGCGTCACATAGACAGTCTGCAGTCAGTGGTCACGTGCTGTTCCGTGTATATCTCGTGATGTCTGGCTGCGCTGTTTGAAACAGTTCAACCGGTGATGTCTACCTAGTTTCTTAGTTGCTCACTATTCAGTTTCATTTTTAGTGCACACTTAGTAGCGGCGGCTATTGCAGAGCAGTGCGGTTCTGTTTCCTAGTGTGCTGTATTTAATAACATTGTGCGATATTATTGTCTGTGCTTTGTTTGTACTTTTTGTTTGACAATTGACAATGCCTCCAAAACGGAAGTATGATAGTGATTATATCAAGTTCGGATTTACTTCAATTGAAGTAAATAAAGAGATTAGACCTCAGGCGTGATTTGTGCCGCTGTTCTCAGCAATGAAGCCTTGAAACCTGCAAAGCTGGCACGTCATTTAAAGACAAATCATGGTAACGTAAGTGACCGGCCACCTGAATTCTTTGCTGGAAAATTAGAAAACTTTAAAAAAATGAAACTAGGAATAACTGGTGCGGCATATGAATCGTCTGAAAAGGTACTCTCCGCTTCATTTGAACTTTCGCATTTAATCGCCAAGGCGAAGAAACCTCACGCGATTGGAGAAACATTAATAAAACCATGTTTGGTCAAAGCTGCCGAACAAGTTTTAGGAGTTGAAGCTTCTAAGAAAATGCGAGAAATTCCATTATCCAACAATACAGTGAAGGCACAGATTGATACCATGTCCACTGACATTGAGGACCAGGTTGTGTGTGAAATTAAAAAATCTCCTTATTTTAGTTTGCAGTGTGATGAGAGTACCGACGTATCTCAATGCAGCCAGTTGCTAGTTTTTGTTCGATATTTGGGAGAAGAGAACAAAATAAAAGAAGAACTTTTAATAACACAAGCGTTGGAAACAACTTCAAAAGGAAAAGACGTCATGAAAATCATTTGTGATTACTTTGAGAAGCACGACCTTGAGTGGAAGAAGCTGGCAGGATTTTGTACCGATGGAGCACCTGCTATGCTAGGATCATGTTCAGGCCTAGCAACATTAGTGAAGGAGAAGAACCCTGATACAGTTACGATGCACTGTCTAATTCACCGTCAAGCGTTAGCATCGAAAACCATGCCGGAGGATTTATTGAATACCATGAAGTTGGCCATAAAGATGGTTAACTCTGTTAAGGGCAGTGCAAAACACACACGTATCTTCAAAAAGCTATGCGCAGAATTAGACTCCGAGCACGAGACTCTACTTTATCATACTGAGGTGCGTTGGCTGTCAAAAGGCAATATGTTGGCACGCTTATATGATTTGAGAGAAGAATTAAAAGTATTTTTTAGTGACACTAAAATGCAACATTTCTTGGAACAACTGACTGAACCAAGCTATGAGATTCAACTCGCATACCTAGTGGATGTTTTTGGTCACTTGAACCAATTAAACTTACAACTTCAAGGTTCTGGAAACGAAAATTTGGAAGGTGTTGGGAATGTATTTGCATTCGAGGACAAACTTCGTGCGTTTCTGTGTAAGATCGATCTCTGGATAGGGAAAGTAGAACAAAAAAATTTTCAATCGTTCACGAATTTAAAAGCTCTTGCTAGCAATGAGAATTATGCTGCTGTTACAGACCAGGTGCAGCATAACATCCTCAGCCACTTACGCACCCTTAAAAGTGAATTTGCTCGGTATTTCCCAGAATATGGAAGTAGCGAGACACAATCTTTAAAAAGGCTTGTTAGAAATCCTTTTAATGTGAAACCTACAGATCTTCCTGACAGTATACAAGAGGAAGCTATCGAGCTTCAAAACGACAGCAACTTCAAGGACTTGTTTGAATGTGGTATAAAGCTAGAAGAGTTGTGGTGCAAGAAAGCCCTGGGCTTCCCCAAGATTCGGCAAATAGCTTTGCGGTATCTCATGCTATTTTCAACCACTTTTTTGTGTGAGCAGGGGTTCTCCAGTTTATTGTTAATTAAAAACAAACAACGAAATCGGTTAAATGTCAGCAGTGATTTGAGATTAGCTCTTAGCAAGAGCCTCAACCCTAGAATTCCTCAGCTTGTCAAAAAAGTTCGTGCGCAAAAATCACATTGAAAAAAAGAGGTACATTTTTATTGTTTTCGTTTTACTTTTTCTGATGTGCAATGTAGCATAAGTTCTGAAAATTACAATTTATGTTTGTAATATTGTTAATTTAACAGTTTCTTAATTAATAATAGTTTGTTTTTGAAAAATTGTTTTATTTAATCACCTCTGTATTTGGTAACAACTGATACGATTTATGTAATACTGCAATGAGTGGTCCGCGGTAATTCACTCTCAGACTGAGTGGTCCGCAGACATCTGCGGGTTGGGAACCACTGGTCTACATAGTGACCGCAAAACAGTACGTGATCGAGGTAAAATGATGTTTCGAGATAAAGTTATACATTCTAAATAGTTCATGAAGACTTCGGCTAATAAGGGGGAGACGATAGAACCCATGGCCACCCCATCTATTTGGGCGTAACAGGTGTGGTTGACTTTGAAAAGGTTTTGTTTAATGCAAAATTTAAGAAGTGATACAATACAAGCCCATTGATCGTCCGGAAGTATGTTCTGACACAAGATGAATGCATTCTTGCACATTTCCCTCATTAGTTATAGCAGTAAAAACTGGACATTAAGCAGAAAATTACAGAAAAAAACCATGCTTCAGAGATATGAGATCTTAGAACAATAGAAGAGATAACAAAATGGAAGTTAGAAATTAAACCAAGAACTAGTACAGGAAAGGTCAGATGGGAACAAATGGATAAAGATAGTTTGACAAAGAAAGTGATGGAAATGGTAGTACCAAGGAAATCGAGGGGAAGGACACCTAGAAGAAAATGGTTAGATCACCCACTGAACATTATGGGAAGAAAGAGGTAAATACGGAAGAAAGAGATTAAAAAGGGGCCGGTGTTTTACTTCGACGCGCGAAAGGACATTGAAACAGAAGGGAGAGGAAAAACTGAAAAAGTTGTGTATAGTTTCGACAAGATTCTAAAATCCAAACGTTTTTATGGTTTCATACATGAATACCTTTAATTTTAATTTAAGTAACACATTAATAAGCAAGATAAATGACAAATACTACAACCAATTATGGCAAAAGGCTTCCTTTAGTTGTATAATTGTGTAGTGTTGTGTTGTGAGTTAAATTCACATGGTATCGTGCATTTGCACCTTCACGCTTATTTACCTTTTCATGTTGTACCTACACGTTAATTGATCAATTAAACACTTTGACTATAATTACCGAGTTGTCAACATTAATTTAGATTCGACTTTATGTTTAAAAAAATGTAGAGATTATTAAGTATTCCATAAGGAGAGAAATTCAATAAACGCAAATCTTTCTAAATTTCCGTCAAATCCCCAATTTATGTTTTCGTTTTTTAATTGGTCTAGAGAAAAATCAATTAAACTTATTTAATTTAATTAAATTTCTTTTAGCCACTGTTCATACTTTATCGTACATTAATAATAATTTATCGCTCCTAATGTAATTGTTTTGCATTAAAGCTAAAAGTTGTAAATAATGTACTAACAGACAAATTTAATTTGGAATAAAATGGTGTTCATACTCTGAAACTTCTTTTGTGCAATTGAAACTTTAGAATACGTTGTTTGTAGCATTCTACAGTATTGTGTAGCGCGTACCATAAAACACACAATGCAAAGTTTCATAAGACATAAAGAGCATCAAGAGTAGTATGAAATTGAACAGATCGTTAAACTTTAAAAGCTAAATTATAATTCATATTAACTCGAACAAAATCGCACAGGAAACTTTAATTGGAAACAATGCCTTTAATAAACGCTTACAGTTTATCTAAAAATTGTAACATTTCGCATAAGATAAATCACGTACACAGGGTGTTACTCAATTACTCTTTCAGCTAAAATATTTTCGGTTGTACTTCGATTAATTTATTGTACTTATTACATGTACAAGATCCTTATTACCATAACTTAACATATCACAATAAAATACTAGTACTCACTAAATTACAGTCTATCCACTTCCCATCCCCTACATATTATCACCCTCTTCTTTTCCTACGTTCTATCACCTCCTCCATCCACTTTATCCCTTCTCCTCCCTCGCTTAACACCCATTTCCACCCTCCCTCCTGTTCTCTTAGTTCACAACACTTCCATCATATGCACCATCATCTCCCTTCTCTCTCCACACAGTCTGCATACCCTCTCCTCCTCCTCCCACCAGTACCTATTGTTCCTTTCTTCATTCCCCACTCTACACCGTGCCACTATCCTCTTCCTCCTTATTTTGACCTCACCGGTTAAATACCTCGGCAAACCGTTTGTCACCAACTTCTTGTACTTTCCTGAATTAATTTTCACCCTCCTCTCCTGCCTTTTCACATCTTCTACTCTTCTTATTATATCCCCAACCCTCCTCCCTCCTCCTTTCCACCTCCTCTCTCGCATATCTACCCCTCTCGTAGAAGCACCTTCTTCCCTCCTGCCCATACGCTATCTTCTTCTTCACTTCAATCCAACTACATCTCAAGATCCCCCCATTTTCCCGCCTCTCCACCCTTTCCTCGAAGGCCACCTCCTTTTCCACATAATCTCCTCCCATCCACCTTTCTCCTAGACCTCATACCTGTCCCACAATTCCATTTCCTTTCCTTGCCAGCTCCCTTATATGCGCATTGTCCTTGTTATCAATCCTGTATCCCAAATACGTCACCTCGTCTACACTTTCTATTTCTTCCTCAGACATTTTTTCTATTTACGGTTAATTGGTTTATTTTACGTTAAATTTCATTTCAATTTCAACTTAATAATAACAATAAAAGATACGAAAACAGAAATAAACAAAATAGTTAAACCACAATAAATATTCGAACCAGTTTTTTTCAACTTCTAAACGTTTTTTATTCTCCATAATGCGCTCCATAAGTAGCACTTCGAATTTTGTGCCGTATAGAGATCGAAATGCAGTACGAAATACACAATTCCTTGGCTGTGAGCGACGTCTCACATACAATACAATATCCTTTTTCCGACTCCAACTTTCTACAGTATCATCAGCGAAGGAACTGATTTTTTTACTGTCGAATCGAAACGCGTACCGCGTAATAAATTTTTGTTGTTTGTTGTGTTGTAACAATCTGATAAGATTAAATGATTGACATATGTAAAGAGTAATATTTTCAAGCACAGTTTATTATCGATCATACCAAATTAAGATGAATCACATGTTGTTGGCGATTTTAGTGTTGTGTTTAGCTCTAACAAATGCATTTACTGTGGTGACAAACAGAGATATCTCTTCAAATGGTTCGTGAATTAAATGCTAATATAAATTTCATAAGGAACTAAAAACTACTTATTTTAGATACGATGCCACCTAGCGATGGGTGTATAAATCGTAATTGTGAGGTACATTGTCTGGCAAACTCGATGGGTATAGCAAGGGGTAAATGTGTGAACAACGAAGCTGAAGGAAAACTTAAATGCAAGTGTGGCGTTTTTCAAGATTCCTCATAATCTTCAAATGTAAAATTATTTTTTATATTATATGTATTACGTTCTTTGTATGTACGGTACATAGAAATATCATTTTTAATTACAAATACCTATCAGATTTTTTTTTTTTAATTATTTCCAAATGAAAGTTAAATTATGTACACGTTCACAAATAATTCTGCACATTTTGGATGTGTATACTGTATAATCATTTATTTCTTATACATATAGTATTAACAAACTCTTCAATACGGTGTAAAGATTCTGTGAGTTAGCTCAACAATAAATGACAGTTTCTATATTACCTGAACCACAGGTAAAGTTAGTATACTTTATCTATGCTTGAAAAATGAAATGAACATTCAAACATAGTTATTTTTTCATACCTTAATGCCTTTTTTTGCTAAATTTAAACAAGGATAGTATTTAGGAGAGTTTACTAAGTAAACACATTAGCTATAGGTACTATTTATAGATGCCAGATAAAGTATGACTTAATAATATATCAGCCTTTGGTAGATAAAATTAAACCGCATAACTCGTAAATAAAGCAATAAACAGAATTGATACTAATCACATAATTAAACAAATAAGAATAAGTAAGAAGAATAAACGGTGTATAAAGATCTATACACTTGACAACTTTCCAGTAAACATGATACTTTTTATTTTAGAAAATTCACATAGGCTAATTTCAAAAGATTAGACGTGATAAGGTTTCATAGTCATTATCAAATTGTTATCAATATGCGATTTTATTATTTTTCTACGAAATAAAAATGTCAAACAAAATAGAGGAAAAGATAATGTACTTACGAAAAATTACTAATTACTGGAATTTAGCGTTTATTTTAATAAAATGAATTACGTCACAACTCTGTCTCTATTGTGCTCTATTTTTTTAGTTTTGTATCGTCTACTAGCTGAATGGGTAAAAACCTTTTCCACTTTTCCGCATGGTACCACCACAGATAAGTAATACAGATGGCTCACGCTTATGAGGATTTGGTTGTCCCAATTCAAACGAATTGGAAACAGAATTTTTTTAGTATGGAAACGGTTTCTTGAATAAGGGGACGGCGCTATTCTCAGTCGGTGCTGTATCGTCGTCGACTACATAATGAAGCCGGACTCCGTACTTACTTTAATAGAGTGTTCAGTCACATAAATTATTACTTCCGTGGGGGTTTTGGTGTGACAAGCTCAAATTCACAAAAAAATGAAAGGTCATGACATACTGATTCTAAATGTCAAGGCCGTTCAAAATCGGTCCATGCATTAGGGCACAAAACACGAAAAACTAGTTAAGCACATGTACGGAAAGAAGAAAAAACATAGAATTTTTTCGTATATAGATCACAATTTTCTTTGTACAGTGAAAGTTATAAATAATTGCTAAACGTTGCCAATTACATTGGGCCTTACGGAAGAATGAAACTTTAAACGCGATTATCTCAGTTCAGGGTCCGTAAAAATTGGACAAATTTTGACCAACTTTTGCCTCTACATCGAATTATCTAATAAAGAAACGCTTAAATCAAAAAATTTTACTCTTAAAAAAAGTTTCTCTAATCCCTTATCTTTACGTTACACTTAGAATTATAATTTTATCTGTAATATTAAACTAAATATGTAATTAAAAGTAAAACATCGAACTTTTTACTCACTTCAGAACCGTCGGCGCTTTCACACGGTGAATAGAATCCATCTCTATATTTCACGTACCACCCTTTCGCTCTTACATCATAGGTAGGTACGATCTCGACACAGGTCATTGCCATTATAATTAATGCAATTTTTACATAAATAGTACAGCCAAATAAGTAAATATTTTCTCTAAAAGGAAAAAATTACAAATATGCTGTTCGTTGGTGGAGGGGTGTATTTTTGAGTTATAATTAAGGTACAAAAAGCCCATCCCCGTATCGTGTTCGCTACGAAAATTGGGTTTGAAGGTGCAAAAAATAGGTTTAACTCAAAGAAGAACACTTTTAGGGGAAAAAGTGAAGACAAAAAAGTTGTAGAGAATATAATTTTACGCAAAAAAGTCGTTACAAAAAAATTTGTTTAGTTTAGTTTAGTTTAGTTTATTTATTTTGCGAATTTACAATACTTACAAATATTGATCTCACATGTCAAAAGATACGAGCACTTGTACTCGAGCTAGATTTTTTTAAAGCAAAGCAAGGGCTATTTTTTTAATGAGAAAGTCTCGAACGCGTCGTGCTTTTTTGTCAATAACTCGAAAACGGCGCGTAGGATCGGAAAAGGATTCAAATGAAAGTTGTAGACAATTTAATTACGAACAATTTTTTATTTTTATTTTTTTGTACGATCAATATTGACACAGATATGGATTTTTTACTTTATTTTAACTACATTCAACAAACGATAATAAATTTTAAAAATTAGCTCGAGTACAAGTGCTCGTACAAAATTTTTGTAAGGACCTTTTTTGCGTAAAATGACATTCTCTACAACTTTCCCGTCTTCGCCTTTTCCCTTAACAGAGATCTTTTTTGAGTTATTGAAAAAAAAACCTATTTTTTGCACTATAATTTTCGTAGCGAACAGGGTAAGGGGCTGGGATTTTTGTACCTTCATTATAACCCAAAAATACACCCCTCCACCAATGGACATCCTATCTGGAATTTTTTCCTTAGAGATTAATTTTGACTGCGAGCTAAAATGCGAAACTGAAAAATACATCAAACTATAAATAAAATGTTGGATTATCTAGTGACATGCTTTAGTTTTACATCAAAAATATTTATGGTCAAGTATCTGAGTTCGATGTATGTAACAATTGCTTGTGTCAAATAATAAACTAAAAACGTGCGTGTGTTTTTAATTTAAGAATCTTAAGATAATATCTATTATTCTGCAACATAAAAAACATCTTAAATAGGCATGTATAAAAAAAGTGTAGATACAGAACAGCACCTTAATTTATATATGCATATAACATTACTTATACAAAATAGGATACAAATTCCTAAAATAACTTTTTAATTGATGTCATACTGAATCATAGCGGGTGCTGATCCAGGCCCGTGCGCAAGGGGGGGGGGGGGGGGGGGGGGTTAAACCCCTCCCCATAACCCGTTGAAATATACGGAAATACAATAATATTTACGCCACTGGTTTGAGGCGTTGATTGAAATCATTCAATCAACGTTTGATGTCTTCCCTGTTCTCAACCCAACCCCTCCCATGGACAAATCCTGCGCACGGGTCTGTGCTGATCCGCCCGCTCGGTAATAGCAATTAGCAAATGCTCCTCTAATTATTTTAAGGCCAAAACATAAGAGTACAAAATTTTTCAAAACTAAAAACGCTACCTGAATGGTATATGTTCTCTCCCACCAAAATTGTACTATAAAGAAGAAAATGAAGAATTAAATGTTGAATAAGAATTTGCAAAAACCACATTGCTATGATTATTACCGAGCGGCCGGATTAGCACCCAGTATGTAGCTAATAAAAAAATAATAAATCCCATTATTCCCGGGTGGGACGTAGGGCCGATATTAAACCCTTCCAGTGTGTTCGATTCCCTGCTACCTATTGTTTTCCCGCTTTCTTCCATCACTGTCCTTCTCCAGGTTGCACACGGTCTTCCTACTCCCCTCTGACATTGGAAGGTTCCATTTTAAGGCAATTATAGAAGGGTCATGGAGACTTTTCCGCTTTGTATGTCCTATCCACTCCTGTTTTTGTTTTTCGACATCATTTGTAATATCACTCCGCCCTGTTCTATTCCAAATCTTCCATAACTTCGTGCTCACAAGATGTGTAAAATATTTCGTAAACATCGATTAACGAAGATCTGGAGTTTCCGTTTAATGTCACTTGTCATGCACCACGATTCACAGCATCCATATATTATAGATATATCAACACCGATTTTACCATTGAGTTGAACACTTACTTTTGTATATACAGTTATACTACTTGCACGCCATAATTGTGATAGGCCGGAAAAAAACTTCCTCGTGCTTTGCGTATCCTTTCTGTCACTTCCTCTCTGCTTCCTCTTTCATTTGCTACCCACATACATACTTAAAGCTAGCTACCTCCTTCACCTCTTCTTCGAGTGTCACCTCTCTTGCTACTGTACTATTTATACTGAGCAGCTTGGTCCAGTTCTTGTTGATTCTAACTTTGTGCCATTTTTTCTTGATTCTTCTATAACGTTGTTTATGTTTCCTTGCATTGCTTTTTTGCTTTGGCTTAATAGACACACATCATCCGCATATTCCAAGTCCTCTTTGTATTAGTTAAATCCCAAATTACACCTTCCTTTTCCTTGTTGACGTTTGTCATGATCTCATCCATAACGGTTACAAAGAGTAGTGGTAAAAGAATGCATCCTTGTCTTACGACTGTGACCAATATATTTTGTTATTATTAGGTACGTTTCTTATTAAGTGTCTTTTGCAATAGTTAAAGAAAATTTAAACAAATTTTGGGTCTTCGAGTAGAACCCGGACGATGGGCACCAGCGGGCAAACGTAACCTTTATGTATTTTTGTGACGTTATAAAAAATAATTGCATCACATTTTTTTGTTATTACGTTTCTTATTAAGTGTCCTTTCGAATAGTTAAAGAAAATTTAAACAATTTTTGGGTCTTCGAGTTCAACCCGGACGGTTGGCGCCAGCGCGCAAACTTAATCTTTATGAATTTTTTTCGACGTTATAAAAAACATTACATCACAATTTTTTGTTATTAAGTTTCTTATTAAGTGTCCTTTGCAATAGTTAAAAGATTTTTTTCTTATTTTTGGGTCTTCGGTTCAGCAGCATCGTGAAGCATCTACAAGCTCACGTATTTAAAGACTTTTTATTCATTTAATTACACGGGTAATATATAGTAAGTTTTAAATGACACGAGAAAAATGTATTTTATGAAGACATGTGCAATGTACTAAATTAAATTTGTAATATACTAAACCGTTGATGACTAAACTTTGTATTGTAAACAGAAAACGATCCTGTTTTTTGTTAGATAAGAAGCATAGGTAACTTGAGACTCTTTCAATCAACGCCGAAACACATTCCAGCATGTATTATTTTACCAATTCCGATCTGTACTTCGACAATTAACGTAATAAACCGTAACTAGAGGAGTGGTTAAAATATGTAAATCAACCTCGAACGCCTATAACATAGGCAACACGCACAATTTTAAATAAAAGCATTGATTGAGCTATCTGTAGTAACTTATCTGTGGTACCACAAACAAAGATAAATTCTGATTGAAACTTTTTCTGAAGACCATTCACGCTATGCTTGATGGAAACATCTCCCCTTTTCTCTATTTCCTTCTTTAACCTCCCTCTCAACACCTCCGCATACACCTTGTATCCCGCATTAGTAATACCAATTCCTCTATAGTTTTTCACATCATTTCTTTTCCCTCCCTTGTATATAGGGACTATCCTTGCCTCCTTCCACTCCTCCGGAAATCCCTCCCCTTTCCATACTTTACTCAATATCCCTCTTATCCTTTCCCTCGTTTTCACCCCTGTGTATTTCCACTGTTCTCCTTGTATTCCGTTCGGCCCTTGCGCCTTTCTTAACTTCACTTTTTTCAACGCTTGCTCTACCTCTTCACGCTTTATCTCTCTTCCACCCCTACTTCTCCCTTCACTCTCTTTTTCCATTTACGGTTTCTCTATCCCTCCTCCCATCACCTCCATACACTGTTTTCTCCATTCCTCACTCAACTCAACCTCCCATCTTTCGTATTTACCTCTTCTCTTGTTTACAAATCTCCATATCTCTTTTTCATTATTTAACCCCCTTATTTCCTCATATTTAAACTCTTCATTCCTGATATTTTCCCTTAACCTCTTATATTCCCCAATATCTATTTCACCCCTCTTCCACTTCGTCCTTCCCTTTCTCACTTCCTTCTCCTCCCATTCTACTCCCTCCAACTCTTCCCTATATTTTTCAATACTTTTCATCGTCCATACCTTCCTCTCTCCCCATGTCTTCAAACGTTCGTTGAGCTTTTTGACTTGATCAAAGGCTGGTGGCGAGGAGTAAATCAAATAATGATCCCTTTGCAGAAATATACATTGCCAATACAACGATTCAAATAAGGGCTGATTTTTTTTTTGATGTGCACATTTTGAATCCGGGTGGAACTATGAACACGCGTAATAAATTTTATTTTGGAAACGTCCAGAACCTTTACAAGCCGTTTGCACTTTGCAGCACTGCCAACTAAGGTGAAGTGAAAATTTTACAGTTAAAAACAAATATTTCTCTTACTATGTAACTCCTTTGCGTTTGTTTCATAACCGACAATCTGATTCAAAATTCTGCAGACAATCGATGGAGAAAAACAAAATTTTATTATAATTGATATTGATTTTGGCGTCTGACAATCCTAGATTTTACGTTCTCTGAGAATAAAGGCAAACTGCAATAAATTGTTAAATTTACGATAAAATTATGTACAATTAATTATCTACGCCACTGAATTCATCAACAAATTTGATGATATACAATTATTATACATTATACCTACACATATTTCACTTCCTAGTTCCTACATGTGAAATGTTTAACGACACCTAAAGCAATTTTAGGCGATACATAATTTTGTACAAACATTAATATGAAAGGGGAATTTCCCGTTTATGAATCATATCAATATACATACCCACAGATGCATAAGAGTAAAATACACTACAAGTAGTTGAATAAAGTGTGTAGTGTACGTAGGTGGTCTTTAGTTCTAGTGTGTGGGAAATAATGGAAGGCATACCCGAGGTAGATAAACTAATTTTTCTACTTGAATTTCATAACATTATTTATGTTTAAATAATTGAAAATAGAATGTACTGCAAGAAAATTTGAGGTTAGGTTACCTACCTATTATCGAAGTATTGTTATATTTTTGATTTTGACGCTGTGCTCCTAGAATGCATTAATTGTCTTTAATATTGCCTTTCAATATCGATTAGAAGTTAATTATAGCTTAGGAATAACAACAAATATGTAGTAGGACGAATTTGCCGTTGACCTCCTACACAGTGGCGTATCATTTATAATTTATATCGTCGAAGTTTTATTCATAAACGTATTTGTATTTGAAGTTGGTCGTTCCCATTATTTATATAAATACGAAAACAATACAAGATTGTCTTTAGGTTTGTTTCTTGTCCTGATGAAGCAAGCACCTTACGAAAATGGACGAAACGTTGACTGTTACAACATTGACACGGTCCTACCCCGGAAGTCGTCTTTATCTTACTGTCTTTAGGTCTTTTGTTTATTCACGTTCGTGGGCTCGTTCTTGATCGACGAGGTTGAAATAATCTTTTTTTTTTAATTTCGCTTGAGTTCGGTAATGTTTGCGATAGCCGCGTCCGTTTTGGGAAAACAAAATTGACCAACAAGCAATCGCAACGTTCAATTTTTATTTGGACCGATACCATATTGTTTTTCTATATTCGACTTTTAAACTTTGCTACTAAATACCGCACTGAAACGAAGTATAGATTATCGCGTGTCATTTAGTCATTTTAGTCCATTACCATGGCACCCAAAATGTATTACAAATTGGCGACATCGACACTACAATATGTTTCATTTAAATCATTTGCAAAAGAAGAACTTCACATAATTTTCAGTTGAATATCACAATTTCGTACAAGTTGGCATTCAAAGTTAAATATTTTGGATACTAGAAGTAGGCAAACATAAAATATTCAGAACTTTTTGAAGTACCTATTTATAAATCTGCTGATTGTTGGTTTTATTCAAAAAATATTAAACACATACAGGCAATCTGCCAATAGTGGTGAGACCAAATGTGTATTACATAGGAATGGAACGATCTCCTGCTTATGATGCACGCATGATGCCTATTATTTTTAAGTTTTGCACTGATTATTCTTTTTTGATTCTGAACAGTTTTTCTTCATAAAATTTTGCTCTATGATACACAAAAAAGGTACTTTACCTGCAAAGAAAATAGTTTTTGTTCCACGATCAAGGCGGCTTTGAATTAATAAAATTAAAAATATGATGAAAATTCATTTCCAATGGAGCAGCGCAGAATCTGAAAAAATCATTTTTAAATTCCAAAATTTTTGGTCATTTACACCTATAGTGAACTCAATCCGTGGACACACTGTATATGATCCTGCTATAAATATTTCCTAAAAATTAATAATGTTTTTTTAAGTTCAACAAGCGTTTCATGTATTCTTGCAACGGGCGTTGAGTCTGGCGAAGCTGAAAGGACTGTATCTGAAATAATTTTTGTAATACACTGCAAATATCAATAAAATGATGTTCTGCGATAGTAAAAACCATTTATCGTTCAATTAAATTTAACTCTTCCAATATGGTAGTTTTTCTTGTTTTAGAAACAATAGAACAAAGAAACGAAAATACAAACTGAACCAACTGAAATATGCGATAGAGATATTTAGGGAGCTTCACACGCTAATAAATACAACAATTTAGGAACCTCTTAATTCACGCGGCCTTTTGCAACTTAAATGAATAAAGGTTTCGCCCATAATAATACGAATTAATTAATAGCATACCGTAGCAAATATTTGATTTCAAACAAACAGAATTTACATTCTTTAAGTAAACTGCATTCATTGAAGTTTGTTTTTAATGAAATCAATTAAATTTTCAGGTAAAGTTGTTTGTGTTTGTCTTAACAATTCTTTTATGCAAATAGAACGAATTGTAAGTAATTTGATTCGACTTTATTCAATTGATCTAGTAAATTCATAAAGGCAGGTATTTTTTTAATTAAATAATAAAAAGTTTCTAGGGTATTATAGAAATATATAACCTTTCCACTTTTCCAACCGTTCTATTTGTTAAAGTTAAACTTTTCCATCAAGATTTAGAAATAGATTGGAAGCCACAACTTACAAATCAAATTGCGTAAGTGGAACGCTGAAGCCGAGGCTGAAGCGAAACCTACTAATAAAGTGAATACTTATAAAATCTGAACCCAACATTATAATTGTAAGGGCGAATTATTAGTTAAACACGTTTTAGCATGTTGATAAATAAATATAGAAATTTGAATTACTTCAGTTTGTTTTTTAGTAAAATTAATTTTGAAACGAAATTATTTTTCCATACAAATGAGGAGAGAAGTGACACTATTGTTATTTTGGGTTGGTTCGCGATTCATTTATGTTCCATGCAATTAAAATTAAAAACATTTTAGCTATTCTTTTTATTTAGAAAAATTGTAGCGAAAGTATAAGTTTCTCAAATATTCAAGAGCATTACTTACTGGTTGAACTATTGGGTAAGAAGAGAATTAAAAGGATAATACAATCGGTGACACTGATAGTGAAGAATAAGTTCAGAAAAAATTTAGGGTCATGGCAAAAACAGTTTTCTCTAGCGATAAGCTTGACATTTCCATCATTTTCAATTACAGCAAATCAGCAACTACAAACAGATTCTATTATCAGCAATATTGCTTCTTAGTTTTGACACGTTCTAAATAAAACTTTGTTTCGCACAAGTATCCAAGCGTAAAATTGGATAAACATCGATACATTTTCTACACCGTAAACAGCCCCTTTGGAGCCGTTTGTAACAATGGCTTTTGTTACTAAATGTAGTACTATTGTTATTGCCTTAGATGAATGATTTCTGCTTCCATCATACTTTATTCATGTGTTCAAGAAGATACCTGTTTGAACTGAGTTTTGGGGAACGTTGGACTCATGTCATGGGAAAGTAAGTGGATGACTTCAATGAAAGAGTAGGTATATAATTATATACTTTTTGCTTCAACAACCATTCTTCATTTCTTCCATAGTTTATTCGTCTTTTTCAGTTTTTGTAATTTTCACACAAAGCTTTATCGTTTTTCCAGTAAATGAAGAAAGTCACAGAAATATTTGTTAGAGCAATAAATATGAGAATCTCCATGGTACCATCTTCTCCAACCACTTCATCTCTGGAGACGAACAAAGAATTCCCTTTTTAGTTTCTTGGTTCATTATTGGTTAGATTTGTATGGTACATTACTGATGAAATGTATTGTCTTTTCTGAATAATTTTCAATCATGGTTGAGTTACACCTCACGCGTCTGTTGTACAATACAAATGACCATAGTCCTTAGCCTTATCTGCATTTGTGCAATAATGTACCATCTTTGGTCCTGTACGTCTGCTTCTTTCCCCTGTTGTGGTTAAAGTGTTCGTTTGATTTTCCTCAAAAAGGGAAGGGTTGGTTTGTCTTACTTCCATTGGTGTAATGGGCCGAATGTCATACCGTCTCTTTTTTGCGGATGTAGTAGAAACATCGTTATGTACCTACTATAGCCTTGTTGCTCAAGTCGCTTGGAATAGATTTCATCGATCTTGCTGCTAGTTTTCAAAGCTGTTTCTAGTTCTCGCCCAATCAGGTCGTCTCATATTAATCATTGCCGCCTTCTTTGCAAAAGTAACTGGCACTTCTTATGGTATCCAAATATGTGTGCTACGACATTCTCTAAATCTTAAGCCATGGTCTCTAGTGAGATAATCGGAGTTACCTTTGTACTCAGAATTGTATACTGTAAACTATTTCGTGAAAATGTAGTATTTTTATCAAAGTGGGACAAGGATAACATGTTGAATGGTTGATACATTCAATCTTTTTTGTGTTGCGGTTTGGATCTCTCAGGAGAAGTAGATAGTTGAATGTGAATCACCATAAGCGTATTAATTATAATGGAATCTGTTTCAAATAATTCGAAAGTGCTATGGACAATATTGTCCAATACAATCAATTTAAGTCACTTTACTAACACCACAAACTATGTCCCTAATTCCAACATGGATAACTTTTTCACAATAACTGGACATCCATAGGTTTAATCATAGAAATGGCCATAAATACGTTTGACATACCGTAGTGATGAGAACTATTGTTTTGGATCGGAAACCACAGCGCTATAATTCTTTTTTAGAATTCGCGTCATTTGAGTGCTTTAATAGATCCTGTTAAAGCACTCAAATGACGTCATTTGCGTACTTTAATAGAAATTTGGGTGTTTTAATAGAACTGTTATAATTTAGTTTGACTATGTTGGTATTACCGAGTGAATTCATAGCAAATACTGTAATTAAGCTTAAATAAATTTTGAATTCACAATTTGACAAGTAGTAGTTCCAATTTCTAAAAAATTCCCTAGATTTTTGTAATGTCAAATATTTATTTTAAATTGTTTGCAAAAGGCGCAAATTCTAAAAAATAGTAGATATAAAAAACTCATTCATACGGCTTTTATGGCACTCATCCTTAAGAAAACTCGTGGCTGCGCTTTGATTCGTGCCATAAAACCTTCTTTATGGAACTTGTTTTTTAATATACTATTCTTCCTCTGAATTCCTTGATATCATTGCAGGGTTGGGCAAAAATTGATTTTTATTAAAAAAATCGAAAATCATTGATTTATTTAAAAAAATCGCGATTTTTTTGATTTTAATTAGTTCATTTGTTTTTAACTAATATTAATAATGGTTTAATGAAATTACCTCATCTATATGATTTTTATCGTCAACTATTCGTAATTCAATTTATTAGACTCTAAATATTTGCAAAAACTTCTTGCTAGAAAGTTCTTGTCGTAACTTGAGAAAGCGGGAAACTAGTATTTTTGTTTAAATTTTACAATGAAAATGCAGAAACCTGAAATTTATGTCTTATGTGCACCCACTTACGTTTTTATCTTCATAGGTGTTGTATTAATGTATTATACCTACCTACTGTTATTTTTTTAAGAATATTTTTAATATTGTTTTGTATTAAAGAATAAAAAGTTAGTTTGATTTAAATCATGATTTTATTTAAAAAATCATCCGATTTAAATCTTGATTTAAATCGTGATTTAAATCATTTGATATAAATCAACCCAACCCTGTATCATTGTGTAGTGTTTTTGAGACCATCCTGTTCTGCAATACTGAATGCCTCCGTCGAAAATCAAAGTTGTATTCTTTATGTAGCGAGTAGTTATATGTTACGCCTCTTTTAGGCCTTAAGAACCAAAGCCTTAGTCAACGGAAGATCGTGTTTAGAAGGGTCATTTTTACGAACCGTAGTTACTTTACTGCAAGGCTTATATTTGATGTGCAACTTCGGTTCTGAAAGGCAAAAAAAGCCTTATGGCAGGGTTTGGAAGTACCACTATCCTTCTCGTATGTGTTTTGATTCACCATTTTTCTTGTTTTTCCACTACGCTTTCGTTTTTTGTGTACGGGGTGCTTTGGAATTGTGACTTTCCATAACTTTTTAACATGATAGTATGATAATGTACTGGGAGGACACATAGAATAATGGAAGTAGCAAGTCTAACTTTCCGTTTTGTTTATGCTCTCCAACGTAGTTAACTCTATTACTTCTCAGTGGCTCAGTTAACTGTATTTTTTAAGTACGACAGTGATCATCATTTAATTTATACTAACGAAACTGTTGCGAGATTTGTGGACTAGTTAAGGAACATCGATAGAAGTTTCAATTCGCCTTTTCCTCTAAATGGAGCACGTCTGAAAGCAGGTAGATGTTTACAATAGCGTCCATAAAATTAGCTGCCTGTACTCCACATTTTCCGCACATCATATACATTGACGGATCGAAAGGAGTCTGCGTAACCTGGTCTAAAATCTTTTCTTCTACATTATTCCTATTGGACGATATTTTTACACCACTGAAGATGAAGCAGCAATAATCGCGTGACATCACTCACTTTTCACAGTTTTATGTTTTATGGCTAATAACTTTTACGTTATATGATCATCATTTATGACTTTATGTAATGTTTCATCTTTTAATGCACATTTCGAACGTGTACGTCTAGTCGGGAAAATTGATCGGTTTTCTAATGTTCAGAGTGTTCAGACCCAAAGAGGTCGTGACAACAAGAGACCCATTTTTAATTTTTATGGTTGCTCGATTTTCAAAGAATCTGTAAGGAAAAATGGTAAATGAGTGATTTTGGGGTTATACCATGATTTATGTCCGAAAGTAAAAAGGTAACCAAAGAGCACAATATCTATTTAGACTTTCACTTTGAAATTTACGATAGTATCATCAAATGCAACTAAAGTATTTACTACCTCAAAATTTTATTCTCATGTGTTAACCTTCTCTAAACAACTACCAACCCAAACCCTTCTTTCTATTAACGAGCACTATCGGAAGTTCTCTCTATCTCTCTCACGGACCCTTACTCACCCACTCTACATCCTTCTACAATGACGGTACAAAATTTAACAGGTCAACTCTCAATTTTAGGAGTTAGTAGCTTGTAACACTGTCATATCCTTGTTCATGTTCTTTTTTCGATTAATTAACGTTTACGAATGAGTAACAAATAAACTGTTCAACTATGTTAGGGTTGGATTTTGTATTCTCGACCGAATAAAATTTACGTGACTATTTCATTATTCATCACGGGACCGTTTTGTTTATTTCGGGAATATTTAAGTGACACTTTCATTCCTGATTAGGGTTAGGAAAGTTATATAAATCAAGCATTAGTCTCCAAATTCGCAATTTTGAAACTTTAAAAATTAAGCATTCTCCTAACTAAAACACCTTTTCTTATTTAATCTGACCTGGATAACGAAAATCAATTACATCCCCCATTTTTATAGGGGATAATGGTAATGGCCAATGTCGTTCGCAGTAATTATCGCGCTAAAATTATACATGTCTCTGCCATCAAATGAATTGTATTTTGTAGCATTTATATCATTTCAGGGGTTTAGTATTCGACCAGGAACTGGCGACGTTGGAAAGGAGTATGAGATAAAAATTGCAGCATTGCTAAGTTTACGTTGCATAAATAATGCGAGGTTCCAAAATATGTGGCTGATTATGAATGCAGATAAATGTGGAGCTTTTGACGACGTCATTTTCTCATTTGAGAATTCAAACGGTACTAATGTAACGTATCTCATACAATTAAAACATACAATGAAACCAACCACTATTAAAAGGAGAGAACTTGTAATTGAGCAAGGAAATTTTTACCTTCCTAAATATTATGATAGCATTAAAGACATAAAACGAGAAATTGATGCCGATAGTTGCACCAAATCAGATTTGATGAAACATTTAGACCGTAATAGAAACAGTATGATTTATATACTTTTTACAACGAGAGGAAGTCCTGAAGGTGATTGTTTAATCAACATTAGCAAAACATCAAACGGGGAAAGCTCATGGTTACTTCATGAATGCATAAATACTAATGGCGAAATATTTTCGTTTAATTACAAAGAGCTAAATATCAAAGTTGAAAGTGAATACAAAGAATGGATGGACAATTTTTACTTATTTACTAAACAAATTACTTTAAACAAAATCGATGTCGTAATTCAAAGTTGTATCGAAAATTTAATTAGGCCCGTAAAACTTTCTAAGCCAGTAATGGATGAGTTATATCAAAAGTTTATATTGTTTTTGTCACAGTGGTCAAAAGGGGATTTGGGAGGATATTATCCCTTGACAAAAACGATTATATTAAAAGTAATTTTTGAGTGTGTGATAAAACCGTACATTTGGAATTTCGAAGTGAATAAACCAAGTGATAAAGTCTGTGATAATTCGTTCTCTCGCATCTCAAAATCTGTGATAACAGTTATAGATAATGACAGTGTTGTGATACAATTTTTAAGTAATGGCTTGTATAGAATTCTTGAGGAGTATTTAGATGTGAAGGAACATAAGGTTCTATGGAAAAGGCACCCCGAAATTATCAGCAAAACAATTCTAAGGGCAACAGGTAGATATAAAAATATTACAATGGAAGCCGCTTACGAGTTTTTATGGAAAAATAATAAACTTCCCTTAATATTATCAGTCCATGGCATAGAGAATTACAAATTCTTACTACAGTTACTTAAAGTTTTCCATGGTGTATTTAACGTCATCATATTAACTGAACATGTCCTGGATATGGGAGGAGATTTGAACTTATGCTCTTCATTGAAAGATTTCGGCGAGGGGGATCGTATTTTCATTTTGAATTATCCAGTCAAGTTACAAAACAGGCAGTTTGTGAAGTTAGCGTCGTTTGTACAGCCTGACAAGTATCAGCTAATCACTGTTAAGGATATTATTTATATTTTAA
This sequence comes from Pyrocoelia pectoralis, assembly GCA_036250285.1. NCBI lineage: Eukaryota > Metazoa > Arthropoda > Insecta > Coleoptera > Lampyridae > Pyrocoelia > Pyrocoelia pectoralis. The sequence goes on from CM070078.1 coordinate 42,272,836, forward strand.
TGGACAAATTTAATATAGGAGATTATCCACCCCCAACACCTGAAATTTTCATTCAACAATCTCTCGACGCTATATGGATAAAATCGAAAGTTTTAAAGGAAATTAGTGGAGATAGATTCATTATCCACTACAATTTATTAGAGGATTTGAAGGCTTTCCTAAGCAAAGCAGGGATCTCATTAGAAGATAACAAAGTACTAATATGGCAAACAAACTGTACAAAGATACATGAACACCAAGTTATATTTGTTTCAGATTTCGGTGAGATTTCTAAGATTATGAACTCGTGCCACACCATTTGTGCGCATGTTCTAATGCTTCAAGGGCGAGATGGACTGGAATGGGTGCATACCTACGGGACACATCAAAATATTGCGCCTTACAGGAAAATTCGAAATTTTCAGGATTTAAGTGATCACAGAACTTTCTCGACAATTGATACCGCTTTGAAAGTAATAGTTCCCGAAATTATCCTCATCAGTGCCAATCCAGGAATGGGAAAATCCACAATGTTAGCATACTTTGCAAATACGGCTCCAACGGATCGATGGATATTAACAGTTAATCTGATTGATCACCTAAATTACTATAAGAAGAACACCGATTTAAACGGCCACGTACACTATTTTGCTAAGCAAACGATAACTAACACCTTAGGTGAAATCGTCTTCGATTTCCACGTACAGTTCAAGAGAGTCACCCTATTATTTGATGGTTTCGATGAAGTTCCTGTAAATATGCAAAAAAAAGTTGTTAGAATCATTTGTGAATGTAAAGAGTTGGGTTGTGCCATCTATCTAACAACGCGTACAAACATGCAGCCCTTCCTAGAAGAATCATTACAAACTTTTGGTCGTTCAATTATACCATTTTCGAATCAAGAACAGTTTGAATATCTAAGAACGTACTTCTCACAAAACTGCAAAGCCGACAGTACCACCTTCGAGTTGATCAATAATTTTACTCACAACCTTTTGAAGGCCGCGTCCGATAATTTAAACGATCACGATCAAAAGTTCACCGGTGTCCCACTCCAAACGAAGTTACTGTGCCAAGTTTTCAAAAACGACTGTGACAATTATCTGCGTACCAAATCCTTTGAAAACAAATACTTTGATCTAATTTACTTATATAAGCATTTCATTCGGGAAAAAATCGATATAGTATGTGAGAAGTTTGGGAAAGGTTCCGATGATACATTTCATCATTACAAAACATATCGCACGCTATACGCTCTACAATCGATTTTTCCGGCGGATGATCTTGAAAGTTTGAATGTTGATCAAAAATTAAACCAAGTTGTGCAATTATTTCCTGATACCTTACACCACCTCCAAAAGGATGGAATCGTTACGGTTCGTAATAAAACGGAAGTCAGATTTATTCACCGAAGCTTTGCCGAATATCTTGTGGCGAAGTGGCTGTCAAAAAATTTTGGTGACGAGGACAATTTAGAAGTTGTAAACCTTATCAAAAAGATCTTCGATCCTAATTTTGTTACAGTAAGAAATATGTTTGACCGTATAATGGCAAAAAGAAATCCCTTGCATTTGGCGGTTATTAATCGCCAGATTAATACCATTAAAACGACTCTAGAACGCGATGGAAGTTTACTTTCGACATTGGATAGAGGTAATAGATCGGTATTCCACTTAGTTGCCAGTTGGGGTGTCCACCATTCTTCTCGCGAAATGTCCGACAACGAACTCAGAATTTTAGATGAGATGATTTCCAAGGATACAATGATGGATATTTTAAACTTGCTGGGAAAAGTGGAATGTTCGAGGGATAGTTTACTAAATTATACTCCTATTGATTACGCTATTGCGAGTGGGTCTCTTAACGTCGGTGACGCCTTATGTGCCCAATTAGAAATTATAGATGACTGTATCACATTACCAGAGCAAGATTCTTTTTACATGTCCACCTATTTCAACTTATTTCCATATGGATCTTTGAGTTTTATTTTACGAAAACATACCATTACTACAAAATTATACCGTTTAGATCAAATTGCATGTGCATCCGAGAAGAGGGGACATCACATTTACCATACAAGCCTAAAAGACGATATCACGGACATTCGGGCACAAATAGCGACTGATCACAAGTTCCACATACCAGACGAATATGGCTTTACACCTTTACACTTCGCAGCATTTTATGGTCAGTCGCATATTATCCAAGCACTAATGGAGGAAAATGTTAACGTAAATACATCTGATAAGTCTGGCAAAACACCTCTCCACTGGGCGGCAGTCAAGTGTCATCCAGATGCGGTTTCAGTACTGTTACGTAACTCGGCCGATCCAAACATACGGGATATTAATGGAATGACCGTTTTGCATTATCTATGTATGATAAACATTGAGAAGGATGATGAAATAATAAGTATGTTATTACAAAACAACGCGGATGTAGAAATGAAAGATTATCAAGGAGAAACTGCCTTACATTACGCATTTCATTACAATAGACAGAAATGTGTAACTCAATTTCTTAATCGTAATACTAAAATAGCTAACATATCAGTTACTGATTCTACTGGTGCCACCATCTTACACTGGGCTGCAAACAAAGGTGACGAAGATATTGTGAAATTGCTTCTAGATTTCGAGGTTCAGGTGGATATGGGTGATAATGATGGAAAAACTCCTTTACACTGCGCATGTCAAAAGGGCCACCTAAACGTAGTGCATCGTTTAGCCTTACATGGTGCTGATTTGAACACGGTGGATAAATTCGGTAGATCTCCTCTATACATAGCGGTTGATAGCAACAAGTACGGATTAGTGAACTTTTTACTTTGTAAAAATGCGGAAACTACTCAGAAAGATATATACGGAAGAACGGCATTATACCAGGCAATAGCTAAAAATTACGAACCAATCGTCAGTGCTTTATTAAATACAGTAAAAGATTGTGATACCAGAGATAACGAAAATTTAAGTCTTATGCATTGGGCAGCATGGAGTGGTCACAAAGAAATTGTCGAGCTACTTTTATCTAGGAAACTAAACTGCACATCCCAAGACAAATATGACAGAATTCCGCTCATTTGTGCTGCACAGTATGGACATACTTCTGCTCTGCAGTCTTTGTTGAGAGAAAGTGATGTACAAGCACAAGACGAAAACAACATGAACTCATTGCACTGGAGCTGCTGGAATGGCCATATAGACATCGTACGAATACTTCTATTACATATGCCAAATGTTGAGCTAAAAGATAACAAAGGAAGAACTGCTCTATCTTGCTGTTGCCATAATGGTCATTCTAACATTGTTCGCCTTTTACTAACGAGGAATGCTGACGTAAACACGGCGGATAACAATTGTATGACTCCTTTAAACTGGGCGGCGCATAATGGTCACTACGAAACTGTAAAATTACTACTGCAAAGAAACTGCGTGCTAGAAACTATGAATCATTTGGGAAGGACCGCATTATCCAACGCATCCAGTAAAGGTTATAAGAAAATTGTAAGCCTACTCTTAGCCAGCTCATTTCCAATGGAAATACGCGATTCAGAAGGGATGACAGCACTACATACAGCAGCGGTTCACGGACATCTCGACATTATAAGTATTTTGACAGAAAATGGAGCAAACTTGGAGGCAGTGAGTAATTACAAAAAAACTGCTTTAATTTACGCCGCTAATTATGGACAAGCATCAATTGTAAACTATCTCATTAATCAAAAAGTCTCATTGAATGCTATGGATAATGAAAATATGACGGCTGTCACATGGGCTGCTCACGATGGACATAATGATATTGTTGCATTATTAGTAGGCAATGGCGCAGATGTGGAAGTTTCAAATAAACACGGACGAACGCCCTTACTATGCGCAGTGCACAATAACCATTATGACGTTGTGAAAACACTACTGTTTAATGAGGCAAACGTTGAGCGCACAGATAATGAAGGATTGTACTGTATCCATCAAGCGGCATATAATGGTAATGTGGCAATTTATAAACTACTGGAACATAAATTTCCCGTTGACTTTAAGGATAACTGCAATAGGACTCCTTTAATTCACGCAGCTTTTAACGGTCACAACGAGCTTATATGTATGCTGTTAGAGAACGGAGCTTATCTCGATACACAAGATAGTGAAGGGATGAGCGCTTTACATTGGGCATGTTTCAATGGTCATACAAACACAATGCAAATATTATTGTCAAATTGTGCAGACAGTAATAGCAGAGACATGGACGGAAACACTCCAATAGTATATGCTATCGTCAAACAACACGAAGATATTGTGTCGTTGCTTATTGAAAAGACTGATCTGAACCTAAACAATTACCAAAACGTAAGTCCGTTGCATGTTGCTGCAGGATTGGGTAACAGAAATATCGTGGATATGTTAGTAAGTAAGGGTGCGAATATTGACGTAAAAAATAATAATGGCGTCACGCCATTAATGTGCGCTTCTGGGAATGGCAGAACAGCTGTGGTAGAGCTACTTATTTCGAAAAATGCTGGCACAGGTCACAGAGATAACAATAGTTTGAGTGCGAGAGACTGGGCAAAGGCTTATAACCAGGAATCGGTAATTTCACTATTTGACAATATTTAAGTGCATATTTTATGGCATTAGTTCAGTGGTTCGTGATACATATGCAACGAATATATTTTTATTGAGCTCTGAGCGGTGTTGAACTGGAAGGTTAAGAGGTCAAAGTCTCATGAGAGTCTTTGAATTCTTCACGCTGTTGATTTTCGGCAACGATGGGCTGTGGTGTTCGTCATCTGTGATGAAATGTGGAGTGCTCTTTAACTAGTGTTACGAATTTATTTTAAAATCATCGCTTGAGCATGTTCCAGGCATACTCAATTCGGTTTAAATCTGGAAACCTGGGAAGTACCTAGGTGCAAACTCTCAAATTATCTATCCTTGAGGTAAATTTCTTGCATTTGCCAATGCTCTTTTGGTGTTTACGTCTGTTTTTAAGAAAATTGGCTTTCTCTACAGTCATCCATGAAAATTATAATGCACCACTTTCTGTTCCAACAAAATTGTGGTGTTACGTGTTAATGTAAATGTGGTCGTAGGAATATACTCCACTGAGTCAATAAGTGTAGTACATACTTTCAAAGATGACAGAAGAGGATGTAGCGGTAAGGGTCATTATGTGCGAGAAAAATATACCTTTTCATTGTTTATGCACATAATACTTGGGTGTAGTTACTCATGCGACTATGTGCGGTGTGTATTAACGGTGCTTACTGTTGTGTTTTGTTGTATTGCTGCTTGTTTTTATTATTTTAGTATTGTACATTTTATTTACGTGAATTGCTTTATTAAAGTGTTTACACTGCCCGTTGTTTAACAATCAACTGTATAACGAGATCCACAACAGTTATCCTTTTGCAGCGGCTGAAACGTTATTCATTCAGGAAGCTTACTAGCAAAGATCGGTTTACTTCACGTCTGCGAATAACGTGCGATATAAGTAGAATAATATCAGAATAGGAAAGCCCTGAAAGGAACTAATAAATTTGCAGCTCTACAGGTGCAAAACATCCTGAAATTTTTTCTAAAACAAAGATTTGACAGTTCTAAATCCCATTTAATACAATTGTGCCTTATTATTTTCATTTTGATTTCTCTCACAGATCACGTGACAGGGCTCTCTTATTTTGAGACTGGTTCTACCTATACTATCATTTACTGTGACAAAATATATAACTATTTCATTTAACGATAATCCATTCACTAATATGTTCTCCGCCAACCTCAACTGAAGTCAAACTCAAATCTAATCCAATTACCTAAGAAAGATTGAAGAGGGAATGAAAAGAAAATGTACCTTTTTTAATTTAATTTTTTTTTAATTAATTAATTTAAAAAGAAAATGTTTGCGTTTCGTTCGTCCGTCTGGATGCACTTCTACAGCTTTCAACTACTCCACGGGGGAATTATCCTAGAGATCCAAATCTCTTTTCAGTAGATAACTTACACCTTAAATGTGTGCTAGGCTATCCTTAATTATTTGTGCCCAAGGGGGAGCACCCCCTACTAGTTATTTCTTGAAAAGCCGCTTTGACAACTGAAACGTTAACCGCATTAACCGATTGGATGTTTGTATCTATAGGTTAATTTTTTTGGAAAAAGTGCCAAATGTCTGGATGACCATGGTCTGCATATATGCATAATTTGTGCTGTGTTTTTCATTTCGTTAGTTTGACGGTTGTAAGGCTTGTCTAATGTTGTAGTTCAAGAAATGAGGGTATTTGCAGAATCGATGTATGGTTGGTCGTTTGAAGGGGTGCTTTCTGTATATTGAAAAGTTCGTAGGACAATTTTGTTTAAAATTGTTGAAGGGGTATTGTCGATCCAAGTGTACGCCTTTTGGGCCATAAAGAGCTCTATCTACATTTTACCTACTCTTGGACAAACCTTTTCAAATCATCTCGTTTTTCTTATCAACATCTTATCAAGATGTTGGTGACTGTTGACTGTTGACGCACTCTCATCTTAGCGTTAAGAGCTAAATAGCTTTAATTTTCTCGGACTTTCGCAGTTTTCGGTCACCTTAGACGTATCTCCTATTTTGACTTGCGTAGCGTGTTGCATGGCCAAACCTTAGTCTCCCACAAAATGCTCTCTATCATCCGCCACCGACGACGTCAACGTTTTATTTATTTTTTATTGATTGTATTTGTTTCATTTTATGAAATGGAGACTAACAAACAATGTCATTTTAGTTATTGTAAATATGAAATGTAACAACAAAAGAACGAATATTTTAACCAAAAGAGTCCGAGTTTTAATCAAAACAACATACATCTACGCCACTGAATATTTTAAGCGTTCATCGCTCTAATCATATCTTATCATTTAAAAAAACCCGACGAGGAAATGTTTCCTAATCAATGAATCACTTTACATAGTTGTGTGAACAATTATGGAAGGCATACCGAAGGTAGGTACCTACTTATTATTCTACTGTTTATTTTCATATTTATGTAATGAAGTGAAAGGTTTTTACAGTACGAAGATTTTTGTAGTTGTCAATCATTAAAAGCATTAAAACTAAATCTCAGACATAACATAAAATATAAGGTTATTCAAAAGTAAGTTCCCAATTTGAAATGGTCTTTGCTTTACTAATTTGTGAGATTTTGGAACAATAAAAACAACATTTTGTTTGTAAAGGTACGGGGGTTGTTGCAGTAGATATTGTTATGGTAACTATTCTAAATTTTGTTGGTGGCTGTTGATTGACTATCTATCATTAATATCTAAAATTGGATTTTAATGACAATTATACAATTTGTTTATATCTTATCTACTAATTAATTATGGCGACTTGCTGACGGTAAGTTGGCAAAAAAGTAGATTCCAGTAGTAGGTTTTTGATAATTTTTTGTGTGATTCAAATAAATAACAATTTCTAATTTTTTCCTTACATCCTTTCATATTTTAGAAAAAAGTAGAACATTAAATTTTTTCAATTCATTAAGTATTTAATTTAAGTTTGTAGATCTAAATATAACATAATTCTGTTTCTCAACTAAAATAATAGTTTATGGAATCAATCGATTTGATTACTTCTGTAATGCTTTCCTCTTTTATTATTTTGTTAAGTTCATTTTTTAAACTTCTCATTAATGCGAATGGCATTATGCTCTTATGAGTATTATATAGCAAATTAATTAAATAAAATTCATTAGGATTTACATTAACTTTCTCAATTATTAATGATTTCCTCGCTCATTCGTATTATATAATGTTATAATAATAATCGCTCATGTATTCTATTCAAATTATTAATAAACTTACACAACTGTAAATTTTTATGATCCATAGGCTTATGTGATGTAGTTTCACATCATTGTCAAGGCAGTCTAAAATCTAAATGATTTTTAATTAGCAATATGTAGCGTGCTACTTTATCGCTATAAACGGCGATTACTGCTGCCGAAAGGGTCACTCACCTTGTACATATTCAAAATTTGGTTTAGTTTTATTTGAGTAACCAAGAAGAAAATTTGTCATCAACATAAAAAAAGAAAGTCAACTTTCAAAACGTTAACTCGTTAAAAAAATATAATTATGTACTTATTTGTATCTCTATTATATTTGTAGTTCCTAGGTATTTATTTAATTATTTCAGAGTTACAGTATTCGACGAGGAACTATCGACCGTGGAAAGGAGTATGAGATACAAATTGCAGCACTGCTAAGTTTACGTTGCATAAATAATTCGAAGTTCCAAAATATGTGGCTGATTATGAATGCAGATAAATTCGGAGATTTCGACGACGTCATTTTCTCATTTGAAAATGCAAACGGTAAAAACGTAACGTATCTCATACAATTAAAAAGTAAAATTAAGCCAGCCACTATTAAAAAGACAGATTTTCTAGAGGGTCGTGGATATTTTGCCCTTCCTAAATATTATAAAGGCGTGGAAGATATAAAACGTGAAATGGATTTGGATAGTAGCACACAATCAGAGGTAATGAAATATTTAGACCGTGACAGTATGGTTTATATACTTTTCACACAGAACAAAAGTGGTAAAGGTGATCATTTAATCAACATTAGCAAAACATCAAACGCGGAAAGTTCATGGTTACTTCATGAATTCCTAAATACCAATGGCGAAATATTTTCGTTCAATTACAAAGAGCTGCCAAATATCGAAGTTGACAGTGAATACAAAGAATGGATGGACAGATTATACTTTTTTGCTCAACAAAATACTTTCAAAGAAGTTGGTGATGAAATTCAAAGTTGTATTGAAAATTTAATTAGTCCCGTAGAACTTTCTAAGCCAGACTTGGAGAAGCTATATGAAAAATTTGTATCGTTTATTTCTCAGTGGTCAAAAGGAGATTTGGGAGGACATTACCCCTTGATTAAACCAATTATATTAAAAGTACTTTTTGAGTGCCTAATAGAACAGTACATGTGGAATTTCGATGTGAGTAAACCAAATGATAAAGACTGTGATAATTCGTTCTCTTGCGTTTCACAAAAAAAGATTACAGTTATAGAGAATGACGATGTTGTGAAACAATTTTTAAGGAATGGCTTGTATAGAATTATTGAGGAGGAACACAAGGTTCTATTGGAAAAGGAACCCGAAGGTATTAGCAATGCAATTCTAAGGGCAACAGACAACAAAAATATTACGATGGAAGTGGTTTACGAGTACTTATGGAAGACTAATAAACTTCCGTTAATTTTAGAAGTCCATGATAATGATAGTTACAAACTCCTGCTTCAGTTGCTCAAAGTATTCCATGATATAGTGAAGGTCATCGTATTAACTGATAATGTACCCAACGCGAGCGAAAATATGGAAATATGCTCGTCGTTAAAAGATTTAAGTGAGAGTAACCGTACTTTTATTTTGACCTACAATGTGAGACTCCAAAACAGAAAGGTTGTCCAGTTACCATCGATTCTTCAACCTGAAAACTTTCACCTAATCACAATGAAGGACATTATTTATATTTTAATGAACCAGTTCAATATCGGTGATATTCCACCCCTAACACCTAAAATTTTCATTCAACAATCTTTTGATGCAATATGGATGAAATGGGACGTTTTAAAGAAGGTTATTGGAGACAAATTCGTGATTCACTGCAGGTCGTCAGAGGACGTGAACGTTTTGCTTAATAAAGCTGATATGTCGTTAGAAGAGGATGGCATATCAATATGGCAACCTAATTTACATAACTTAAGCTCATGCCGGATTATTATTGTTTTTAGTTTTTGTGAGATTGCGGAGATTATTAAAAAGTGGCATAATTTCAACGTGCATTTCCTAACGTTTCATGAGTGCCATGAATTGGAATGGATAAATACCTGCGGAGCACACACTAACATTTCCGATTACAGGAAACTAAAAGGTGGTCACTGTTTAAATTATCCCAGAACTTTCGCAGAGTTTCACTCAGTTGTAGAAGTGATGGGTCCAGAATGTATCATCATTAGTGCTTACCCAGGTATGGGCAAGTCCGTAATGTTAGCGCACATTGCAAATATGGCACCAACAGACAGGTGGTTATTAAGAGTAAATCTGTCCGATCACACGAGTTACTATAAAGAAAAACTCACTTCCGTGGACCATATACAATATTTTGCTCGAAGTAGTATAACTAATCCTTTAGCACAACTTGTCTTCGATTTTCACGTGAAGTCTAAAAAGGTTATGCTGTTATTCGATGGTTTCGATGAAGTTCCTGAGAATTTGCAAAAAAAGGTTGTCAAAATGGTTCTTGAATGTAAGGACTTAGGTTGTTCCATCTACTTAACAACACGTACCCACATGCAACCTCTTCTAGAAGACTCACTAAAAAGTTTGCTCGAGAAATTACACCATTTTCGGATAAAGATCAACTTCACTACTTGATAGCATATTTCACGTCAAATTGCCGTAATGGATTTCGTAGTCGGTTAATCTATCACTTTTCAAGACATCTTTTAGATGCAGCATCTCGTAATTTAATAGATCGCGGTCGGAAATTTACCGGTATCCCACTACAGATAAAACTATTGTGCGAAGTCTTCAAGACGGATTGTGACAATTATTTGAGTAACATTTCCTTTAAACTCAAACCTTTTGACTTAATTTATCTATATAAACATTTCATTCGAGGGAAATTTAGGATAGTACTTCAGAAACTTGGAAAGGGTTTTGAAGACACTAAATACATTAGAAGAGTGTAGAACTTTGTATGCGTTACAGTTGATTTTTCTAAAAGAAGATTTGGAAGGTTTACACATTGATAAAAGATTAAATGAAATTTTACAGGTGTTGCCTCATAATCTACTCCAAAAGGACGGAATTATTATAGTACATAATAACACTGAAGTTAGATTTATTCACAGAACCTTCGCTGAATATCTTGTGGCAAAGTGGTTATCAAAAAATGTTAAGAATGAAAGAAATAAGAAAATTATTGTTAGCCTCGTTAGAAAGATCTTCGATATTAATTTCATTACAGTACGAAACATGTTTAACCGTTTAATGGCTAAAAATCGTCCGTTGCATGTAGCTACCATAGATTATGATTTTGATAGTGTTAAATCAATTTTGAAAACCAAAGAACCTTCATTGATGAAATTAGACAAAGGTGGTAGATCACTCTTTCACTTGCTTTCCAGTTGGAGTGCATTCGGTACTATAACGATCGATATCTTTAATTTGGTCGGAAAAGTGGAATGTGAAATGGACGATATACTGAATTGCACTCCTATTGAATACGCTATTTTAAATAGGCATTTCAAGTTCGCTGATTTCTTCTGCTCCCGCTTAGAAACATTGAATAAGTGTATCGTAGGTGACTATATATTACGTTTTGCTGATGACATTCACCTACGAGACGATCATCCATATTTGGTATTGCTTAGCTTGATTCGCAAAGTCACTAATGAATTAAGTCTTGAGGAACAAGTATGTTATGATCAGATATCTGATAAATTTGGCTTTACTCCTTTACATTTAGCTTCATTTTGTGGCGAATCTCAGGTTATTCGGGAACTGCTGAAACAAAATTCAGATGTACATGCTTATGACAAGTATAGAAGAACACCTCTACACTGGGCAGCTGTGAAGGGCCATCTAAATGCAGTTGAGGTACTGTTGTCTAACTCAGCCAATGTGAACCTACCAGACAAGAATGGAATGACCGTTTTGCATTACCTTTTTATGCTAAACGTTGAAAGAGATGTTGAAATTATACCTATCCTATTAGAAAACAATGGAGATCTAAATGCAAAAGACGAATACGGATATTCCGTCTTATATTATGCTTTTCACTTTAACAGGCTAAAATGTATAGCTCACTTGCCCGCTATCAGCACTAACTTATCTCGCCGTAACTTATTACTTACCGACTTTTCTTATGATTTTTATGGCAATGTTTTAAGCTGGTCTGTAAGGAACGGTGACGAAGACACGGAAGAAATATCTTTGGACTTGGGCGAACATGTATATGTCGGTGCTAATCGTATTACCAGCCCATTACACTTAGCATGCAAAGATGGTAATCTCGAATTAGTGAGTAGTTGCATTGCAAATGGTGTCAATGTGTACGCAAAAGACAACGAGAGTATGTCTCCTATAGATAACGCTATCAAGTTTAAAAGAATTGAAGTAATTGATTATCTGCGTACTAAATGTGTGTTCACTCCTAAGCAAGAGATTGACGCAATGCAAGCGAAAGCAACTGATCACGACCCTAGTGATGCTATAAAGTACCAGAGAAGTTTCTAATGTGCAGGACGACGAACATTTCACATTTTAATCACGAAGAATTACTTAGCCTCTGAGTGGAAAGTCAAATTGTCAAGGTGAGTGTATAAATTACCCTTGATGGAGTGAATAAAATAACATTTTGAACCTTTTTATAGCTATTGAACACTATAATACATGTATCTTCTATAAAGCTGTATTACTTAAAATGTTTATTCAATTTTAATGTCTTTACGTATTAATAACAGATAAGGTTGATAGCTTTCTCGTTTCAAGGCGTTTACAACATTACAAACCACATCGATACCTTCGGCCTTAATTGCTTGATGTCTATTGAAATATTCTCCCATTATTATTATTATGTACTTCGATTGTTATCGATACTCAGGCCAAGCCTGGTTAACTAATCGCACGGATCGAAATCAAGTTACGATTAGTCCTACTAATACATATTATACAATATAAATTTGAAGTTGCTGTTAAAAAGTGAACATACTAAATACTATACACATATTATGTTCATTAAATTAAATGACGTTGATAAAACCAACGCTGATCACATTTTAGATACTGTATTTGTTTGAGAAGCCTCGGTGTATTTGATCCCAATTTGTAAAAGCCACGTCCCGTCAACCCTCTTTCCGCGAAGGCATTAACATGAACGCAGCGTCGCGCATCAATAACAAAAAGAGACCCTATATTCCTAGGCTTCTCCGTTGGCATCACTTATTCGTGACTTAGTGACTTTTTATAGAAAAGAAAAAATGAACATAATATGTATGTTTTGAAAAAGTGTTATAGTTATTGTGTAAGCGTTTTTTGTTGTTTAGCTCGACGCATAGGTTGCACTCGAGTGGGTAATGTGTTGTTTGTGTTTTGTGTTAATTGCGAATTCTGATACTGTGAGTATATTGTGTGTTTACGTTTGAGTGCATGAGAACGAGTTAGAGGTGTTACATGAGTGATTGTTGAAGTGTTGTGTGTTGGTAATGGACTTTCTATAATGTTATGTTGTGTATGCAACAGAGTTTCAATTTGTGAAGGGAGGATTGAGTGTTGTGTTTCATTTTGTGTTTGAATGGTATTAGTTGAAAGTGTGTGATGTGGTTCTGAGTGATGTGCGGTATCTTCCGTTATGTTTAGAAATTTTCTAACTATGTGGCAAGTGTTGATAATGACTGCCTTTTGTAATTGTATGTGTATGTTCTTATCTAACCCTAAAATGTGCAAACTGTGATGTATTGTTTTTGCTATAACTCCGGTTGCACTATGAACAATGGGTACTGTAAGAGCAGTTCCCATTCTCCATTGCATTTTAAGTTCCTGAGCTATATCAGTGTATTTGCGATGTTTCTCTGCGTGTGTATTGGCTAAATTGTTTGTGTTGGGAACGGCAATATCTATTATGTATATGATTTTTTGTGTTTTATCTATATTTATTATTATTATTATTATTATTATCGATACTCAGGCCAAGCCTGGTTAACTAATCGCACGGATCGAAATCAAGTAACGATTAGTCCTACTAATACATATATCTATACCTATACAATATAAATTTGAAGTTGCTGTTAAAAAGTGAACATACTAAATACTATACACATATTATGTTCATTAAATTAAATGACGTTGATAAAACCAACGCTGATCACATTTTAGATAATGTATTTGTTTGAGAAGCCTCGGTGTATTTGATCCCAATTTGTAAAAGCCACGTCCCGTCGACCCTCTTTCCGCGAAGGCATTAACATGAACGCAGCGTCGCGCATCAATAACAAAAAAGAGACCCTATATTCCTAGGCTTCTCCGTTGGCGTCACTTATTCGTGACTTAGTGACTTTTTATAGAAAAGAAAAAATGAACATAATATGTATGTTTTGAAAAAGTGTTATGGTTATTGTGTAAGCGTTTTTTGTTGTTTAGCTCGACGCATAGGTTGCACTCGAGTGGGTAATGTGTTGTTTGTGTTTTGTGTTAATTGCGAATTCTGATACTGTGAGTATATTGTGTGATTACGTTTGAGTGCATGAGAACGAGTCAGAGGTGTTACATGAGTGATTGTTGAAGTGTTGTGTGTTGGTAATGGACTTTCTATAATGTTATGTTGTGTATGCAATTATTATTATTATTATTATTATTATTATTATTATTATTATTATTATTATTATCAAAGGTCTCTCTATTCCTCAGAAATGTACGAGGTAGGTAGGTATATTTTTTGGCTAGTATTAAACGAGTTTTAAAATGAAATGCCAAGTAACCTGGCACACATCTTCACTTATTCATATTAATTTTAATTTAACTCATAAGCTTTTCTTTTGTCTGACAGAACACCCTGTATATAAGCTAATTATTTCAGATTACTTTGTAGCCAAACAAAATTTATTTGAAACGTTTTTCGTTATTTTGTTTTATATCGTCAATAGAACAGTTTTATTAACCGAGGCTACATTGATAAAAATTATATTACAATGACGTATAAATAAACAAGTTTTTGCGTAATAACTCAAAAAAAAATATGTAGTGTGTAGTGTCGTTGTAATCAGACAACGATTTCTGATTTTCTACTGAAATAATATACAGGGTAGGTCATAAATATTTTAAATATTTTATTAATTTCCTGCTAGACCGGAAGTAAATTATACTTATTATACTCGATTAAAATAATCGTATGTCTACTTCAGTGCAAAATTTTATTTCTTCATCTTTCTTAGCAAAAAAGTTATGCATTTTTAAAATATTCAACTTCAAAAATTCTGCCCCTTCTCCTATGGGAGATGAAGAAATAAATTTAGTGGCAATAGTTTTTCATCAGCGATATATAACATTACAAAAAGGTAAAGAAATGCTTGGTACAGATTTTGAGAAAATCGATTTGGAATTTTTGACCAATTTTGGGCACCAATAAATGGGCCTCGTTAAATTTTTGTTTTATCAATTATAAGTAAAAGTTCTGGCCATACTTTTGCTACAATTTTCAAATTTTAATTAAAAACTTTCTTGAGCTAGAGCCTAAAAAGTAAAAACTAGGAGAATTGCTATATTGGCCGCCATTTTGAATTTAGCAACAAACGAAAAACGGCGTTTTACTTATAACCATGTCGACTAACTTTCACCAAGACAAATTAGACCGGGTTAATATTTGAATGTTTGCTCCCAAAATAACGCCCCTAGTTTCGGACCCTTTGGGCCTATTTTGATAAGAAGCTTGTTTTACCGGTGACGTTTTTTTATACGCCTTAGTTTTAAAACAATTATTAGCATAGTGCATACACGGTGTAGAATTGGTCGATGCACCATAGGGATTTCAATGTAAAAATCTTAATATTCGGTTATTTGCTTCCTTAATTATTTGAGACAAAAAGGTTATTCAACTTTTTTGTGGATTAAAAATCTACATCCTTACATGTTGTTTGTTTTTATTATACTTAATATAGCATGAAGAAAAATTGAAAATTAAAAGTGATAGGTACTTTGGCAAGAAAAATGGTGGTTCCATGGAATGGTTGACGTAAAAACAATAGTTGTTTGTCAGTCAATGAGCATCATTGCAGATGCTAGTGCATTTTATCTAATTTGAGCGTCGTTGCAGCAAGATTCAATCATTTATTCTACAAACGAAAAAGTCGAAATGATTAAATGAGTTTATTCTGGAAAGATTCGTTAAATGAAATAATTTTATTTATTTAGTATTATTAATTAAACGATGTTGGCTGCATTGTGTGAAAGTTTATTTTTTTATTAAATAATTAATACCTAGCAACAATTTCGAGGCATCACCGATTTTTGTGAAAGTGAAAATTTTCATTTAGTACCTAAATATTTGCTTTCTGAAAAATTCAAAATAAAAATAAGTAACATCAGTCGATTCAGAATTTTTGTCTCTACAAAAAAGTTAAATAGACTTTTTGTATAAAATGATTAGGGTAACAAATATTCGAATAGTACGTTTTTTACATTGAAATACCTATTCTACACCCTGTATACAAAAATATTTTTACAAGATGCTTCTCCTTGTTAACTACACTAATATGTTATTCGCATTTTTTTTTTAATTAACATTATAACCGTAATATTCCGCTCCCAGATCGTTGAAACACCCTGTATCTAGGTAATTATGATTTAGTGTCACTTATTCATACTTGAAAAAGTAAAGGAGAGAAGGGGTCTGGTGAATGGGAAACGTGAGCATAACTTTAACTTTTTTCTGGCAGTTATTTTTCTTTGAACTAAACAGATTGCAACATTTATTATGTTATTATGTCATAAAACAATCAATTTTATCTTTCACTAACAACATTACTATTTACAATTTACTTTCTTACATTTTTCTGTTTTTTGAAAGAAACTTTGTACAATGCATACTCACAAAAACTCCTTGTATTTGCATCATGTTATGGTATTACGTCCAACAAACAATTTAATTTTTCATAACAGCATTTCCAAACAGTTATCAAAAAATCCACGTCTACGCCACTGATATTTGAGGTTTATTGTTTTATTCGTTTTTATTTCAGTATCTACTAATCGATGAATCATTTAATTACTAGAAAATAGAAAATGTTCAGTTTGTGTATATAATTTTAGTGGGTCTAGTGCGTAAAGAAATATGAAAGGCATACCAAAAGTAGGTTATTTTTTATTTTGCTACGTAAAATTATAATTCACATTTATTTTTAAATAGATATAATGTACCTAAGTACAGAAAATTTTTGAATTTAAAAGCATTATCCAACTACAATATTTTAATTATAGCATGTAGATATTTTGAAACAAGAAAGTGTTAATAAATTAACGTATTTAAGTCACCTGGCTGAAATTAGATACGTTTTTTCAAGCGAACTCGTTTTATAAAACGCTACCAACTCGATAAAACAATAAATTACTACACATCATGCGCTTCTCAACTAGTTTTAAATCTTTTAAGGCGGAATTTGCGTTCTTTTATCACGTCTGTCCTCGACGGTATCATAAGATGAAAACGTTAATAGGAATTCTCAAAAAAAATATTTTTAAAAAATCCCGCACATTATGACGATGATAAAAAGCTACACTTTGAATGACTAATGACTACCACTGGATATATGAAAATGATTTTTTATACAAGTACGATAGGTACTTTTGAATGATACTGTACTTTGTTTGTTTCTTTATTTTGGGATCATAGTATTATAACACATTATTTATTTGTATACGTAAGTATACTACACGTAAAAATTATATATTAGTATTTTTTATTTTTTTATTGTGTTCCTGTAGTCGATAATATACTTATGGGTTCTCGAATGTCTTGCTTTCTTGGGTAAATAGGGTGCACAATTTCGGGTAATAAACAATCCTTATAACATTGTTCTAGTTTTGGTTACATTTATGGTTTCCATAATATAAATTTATAAATTAATTCCACAGTACTATACATATAACATATCATACACAGGGTGTCACAAAAAGATAATAAATTATACCACGATTTCTAGGGATGAAAATAAGTCGATTTGGTCTAATTTGTCTATATGTAAAAGTACACCCAGGCAAAGGAAGTGATAAAGTTACAAAATAAAACCCAATTTAATTTTAAACGTTAAACCGTTAAAACGGTTCAACATTTTTTCACGGAAATTTATATGGCTTATTACTTATTAGTATCCAATGACTAATAAAAACGAAAAAACGATAATACTTTTTCTCGATTTTTGTAGGTTTTAAGAGGGTATTACCACCCCTTTCCCACCACAACATTTTTGCAGTATAAACTTCAATTATAAATGCAACGCCAATGGAATTAAATATCTATTTTGACACTCCTTTTGTCTCTTAGTAGGTGTTTTCTTTTTGGACAGCCATAGGGTTAGTCAAAGTCACAATTATCACGTGATTGAAGTGCCTTGTGTCAAGCTTGCGTCATAAGACATTTCTTAAATAAAGCTTTTAAAACGAATAGGGTTATTGAGAACTGAGTCCAATTATGTTTATAAAACGAATAGTGTGTTATTGACAGGGCTGACTTAAGTCAACCACAACGTGCAAAAAGAAAACACCTAGTATTTGTTTGTAAAATTTTCTGTTTAGAAAATACAACCACCTTTTTAAGTGTCGAGCTAAAAACTACACAAACATCAAGTTTACTATCCAGCACGTTGGATTGGAAACGGGCCTGATGCACCAATTGCACGTGCTTGCACCCTGTAAAATCTGTACATCTTAGTCTTAGGTGATACTATTGTGGACAGGTCACAGCCGATATTCTTCTCGAAGTAGTTTTCCGCGTTGCTATATAATTCCTTACTACAAACTTCGCACTTCTGCTTGCACTATTTATTTACATCTCCAACACTCCTTCCAGTTTTCTTTCGTAATTCGTCGTTTTCTTAACACTGTTGTCCCTTTGTTCTTTTTCGCATTTTCTTTTTCTTGTTTTTCTATTTGCATTTTGCTGCTGATTCTCTCACAAACCTATGATTTATCATGCCTTCAAATAGTTTGCTAAGCGTTAGGTCTTGGTAGTATTTTTCTTTCCTTTGGGTATGGCGATTATGGTTGTGTGGTTGTGATCGTCCATCTAAATGGGTAAGTACCTAATCCCAAATAGTATTGTATATGTTTAACAGATCTTTTATTGTAGGGGTGAGGTTCATGATCATGATAAAGATGATAGTGTTAACATTGGTAGCCGAATCCTTTGTTCTTTTTAATACCCTTTCCAGTTTAAGCTAAACTTGTTGTTTGTTGTACCATTGACTGTCCCCATTGACATAGATTTATCTCCCTTTTGCTTCGGCTTGAATTCGCTTTGGCATAGTATCTACTAACTTTTTACAGTTAGTGTTCAATAGTAAACGAGTTCCAAATTTTAGTTCCTTTACTATTTTCCCACGGAGCGTCATCTTGTTGGAATATGTACCTACTCATTTTCAGTAGTTTTTAAGGTGTCAATGAATGGCATTAAGTTGTCTCTAAGGATACCTAACAAGTTCTACAGGTGCAATTTTCCAACCCCTTCAGCCGACATGCAGCCCAAAACCATTACAGAAGTCGGAAATGTTACTTTCCGACACAAACAATCCTGATGATATTGTTCATTTTTGGTCCTTATGGTAATCGGTAATCGGTAATCTTCAACAGATACCTCAAACCTTGGCTCGTCACTCCAAATAACACTATCCCATTTTATTTCTGATGATTTTTTCCCCATATTAGCCTATTCTTTTTCTGTCTTAACTGTTAACAAAGGTTTTTCCTTAGCCTACCAGTTAAAAATTCTCCATTATTGAGCTTGTATGAAACAAGTTCTAAACAATAACTTTATTTTCTAAAAATTATAGCCTAATCGTTTGATAGTTCTGAGACAAGTTGACCTTGAGAAATGTTTACCCGTTGCTTTATACCACGCTAAACTTAATTCACCACAATTAACACGTTTTGTTTCAAAATACGACGTAAGGCTCTCATATTGATTGGACTTATTTTTGAAGTTCTACCCAAATTAAGCTTTTCTTTAACTGCTCCTGTCGTTTTATAAAATTTAAGTAAAGTAATACAGTTTATAAAATCACACGATTGATTTTTTAAACTTCTCATTAATGCGAATGACATTTTTCTTGATAATTCTGTGTAGATAGCAAGTAATTAAATAAAATTCACTAGTATTTACATTACCTTTCTCAATTGTTCGCAATATTATTAATTTTCTAGCTCATTATATTATATTATTTAATGTTAAATAAATCGCCCCTTTATTGTTTTCAAACTTATTAATAAACATACACATTTATAAATGTAATTATTCTTAGCCATTTTTTCAAAATCCGTAGGTTTATGCTATGCAGTTCCACATCATTGTCAAAGCAGTACAAAATGCAACATTTTCGTTTGTATATTTGGTTCATTTACTATTAAATGGTTATTAATTTATTTTAATTAGCAATATGTAGCGTGTCCCTTTACAGATATAAACGGAAATTACTGCTGCCGAAAGACTCACTCACCTTGTATATACTTAACCAAAATGTTGTCACAAAATTTTAAAAAAAAGCAAGTGTACTGTCAAAACGTTAACGCTTGAAAGAGAGTTATGTACATGCATCTCTTTCTGATTTAAGTATTTAACGAGTTTGTAGTATTTATTTTATTATTTCAGAGTTTTAGTGTTCGACCAGGAACTGACGATAATGGAAAGGACTATGAGATAAAGATTGCAGCATTATTAAGCTTACGTTGTATGAATAATGCCAGTATACAAAATATGTGGCTTATTAGGAATGCAAATAAATGTGGAAATTTTGACGACATTATTTTATCCTACGAGAATAAGGACGGTAATAATGTCACATATCTCATGCAACTAACACTTGAAAAGGAGGCGAAAACAATTAAAAGAAGAGAATTTTTAATCGATAAAAGACATTTTTACCTTTCTAAATATTATGATAGTATGAAACATATAAAACGTGAAATTGATGCCGAAAGTAGCACAAAATCAGACGTAATGAAACATTTAGACCGTAACAGAAACAGTATTGTTTATATCCTTTTCACACCAAGACAAAGTCCTAAATCTGATTATTTAATAAACGTTCGCGAAACATCAAACGCCGAAAGCGCACGGTCACTTCACAAATATATAAATACTAATGGCCAAATATTTTCATTCGATTACGAAAAATTAAATTTCAAAATCCAAAAGGAATATCAACATTGGATGGACAATTTTTATTTATTTACTGAACAAATTACGGTGGATAAAGCTGATGCTGTAATTCAAAGTTATATTGCAAATCTAATTAGGCCCATGACAATTTCAAAATCTGTAATGGATGAACTATATCAAAAATTTATATCGTTTTTATACCAGTGGTCAAAAGGAAACGTGGGAGGGTTTTATCCGATAACTAGAACTATTATATTAAAAGTGATTTTTGAGTATCTAATAAAACCGTACATGTGGAATTTGGAAGTGAGTAAACCAGATAATCACTGTGATAATTCGTTCTCTTGTGTTTCACAATCTGTGATTACAGTTATACATAGTGATCGTGTTGTGATGCAATTTTTAAAGAATCACCTGTACAGAATTATTAAGGAGTATATAGATGTGAAGGAAAACAAGGTTCTATGGAAAAGGCATCCCGAAATTATAAGCAAATACATTTTACGAGTAACAGGAAGATACAAAAAAATTACTATGGGAGTGGCTTACGAGTACTTATGGAAGACTAATGAACTTCCGTTAATTTTAAAAGTCCATGATAATGATAGTTACAAACTCCTGCTTCAGTTGCTCAAAGTATTCCATGATATAGTGAAGGTCATCGTATTAACTGATAATGTACCCAACGCGAGCGAAAATATGGAAATATGCTCGTCCTTAAAAGATTTAAGTGAGAGTAACCGTACTTTAATTTTGACCTACAATGTCAGACTCCAAAACAGAAAGGTTGTCCAGTTACCATCGATTCTTCAACCTGAAAACTTTCACCTAATCACAATGAAGGACATTATTTATATTTTAATGAACCAGTTCAATATCGGTGATATTCCACCCCTAACACCTAAAATTTTCATTCAACAATCTTTTGAGCCAATATGGATGAAATGGGACGTTTTAAAGAAGGTTATTGGAGACAAATTCGTGATTCACTGCAGGTCGTCAGAGGACGTGAACGTTTTGCTTAATAAAGCTGATATGTCGTTTGAAGAGGATAACATATCAATATGGCAACCCAATTTACATAACTTAAGCAAATGTCGGATCATTATTGTTTTTAATTTGTGTGAGATTGCGGAGATTGTTAAAAAGTGGCATAATTTCAACGTGCATTTCCTAATGTTTCTTGAGTGCCATGAATTGGAATGGATAAATACCTGCGGAGCACACACTAATATTTCCTATTACAGGAAAGTAAGAAGTGGTCACTGTTTAAATTATCCCAGAACTTTCGCAGAGTTTCACTCAGTTGTAAAAGTGATGGGTCCGGAATGTATCATCATTAGTGCTTACCCAGGTATGGGCAAGTCTGTAATGTTAGCGCACATTGCAAATATGGCACCAACAGACAGGTGGTTATTAAGAGTAAATCTACTTGATCACACGAGTTACTATAAAGAAAAACTCACTTCCGTGGACCATATTATACAATATTTTGCTCGAAGTAGTATAACTAATCCTTTAGCACAACTTGTCTTCGATTTTCATGTAAAGTCCAAGAATGTTATGTTATTATTCGATGGTTTCGATGAAGTTCCTGAGAATTTGCAAAAAAAGGTTGTCAAAATAATTCTCGAATGTAAGGACTTAGGTTGTTCCATCTACTTAACAACACGTACCCACATGCAACCTCTTCTAGAGGGCTCACTAAAAACGTTTGCTCGAGAAATTACACCATTTTCGGATGAAGATCAACTTCAGTACTTGACGAAATATTTTACTTCACATTGCAGTAGTGTTGATACTGGTGAATTAATCAGGAGCTTTTCAGAAAAACTTTTAGACGCAGCATCTCGTAATTTAAGAGATCACCAACGGGAATTTACCGGTATCCCACTACAGACAGAACTACTGTCGGGAGTCTTCAAGAAGAAGTGTGACAATTATTTGCGTACCAAGTCCTTTGAAGACAAACCTTTTGACTTAATTTACCTATATAAAAATTTCATTCTAGAGAAATCCGATATAGTATGCACAAAGTGTGAAAAGTATTTTGAAGATGTACTAAATACATTAAAAGAGTGTAGAACTTTATATGCATTACAGTCCATTTTTGAAAAAGAAGATCTTGAAGGTTTAAACATTGATGAAAGATTAAACCAAATTTTATCGGTCTTGCCTCACCTATTACAAAGGGACGGAATTATTATAGTTCGTAATGATACTGAGATTAGATTTATTCACAGAACCTTTGCTGAATATCTTGTGGCAAAGTGGTTATCAAAAAATGTTAATAATGAAAAAAATAAAAAAATGGTTGTTCGCCTCGTTAAAAAGACTTTCGAGAATGATTTCATTACGGTACGACACATGTTTGACCGCTTAATGGCTAAAAATTGTCCGCTGAATTTAGCTATCATAGATGGTGATTTTAACGGTTTTGAATCAATTTTGAAAACAAAAGAAGATTCAGTGTTGCCATTAGACGGAGGTGGTAGATCACCCTTTCACTTGATTTCAAGTTGGTGGAGGTTCATTTCTAAATTCACAGCGTTAGATACCTTAATTTTGTGTGGAAAAGTGGAATGTAAAATTGACTATATACTGAATTACACTCCTATTGAATACGCTCTTTTAACTAAGAGTTTCTTGCTCGCTGATGTCTTCTGCTCCCGATTAAAAACCTTGGATAAGTGTGTCGTGAGCATCTGTGAAGAATACGATATAGTATTACAATTTGGTTGGCCCTTTCGCAATTGTGATTATCAGTATTTGGGACTGGTTTGCTTGATTTGCCAAGTTACTAAAGAATTGAGTCTTGAGGAACAAGTATTTTATCATCAGATACCAGATGAATTTAGCTTTACTCCTTTACATTTAGCTTCATTTTGTGGCGAGTGTCAGGTTATTCGTGAACTGCTGGAACAAAATGCAGATGTAAATGCTTATGACAAGTATGGAAAAACACCTCTACACTGGGCAGCTGTGAAAGGCCATCTAAATGCAGTTGAGATACTGTTGTCTAACTCAGCCAATGTGAATCTACCAGATAAGAATGGAATGAACGTTTTGCATTACCTTTTTATGCTAAACATTGAAAGAGATGCTGAAATTATATCTATACTATTAGAAAAAAATGGAGATCTAAATAAAAAAGACAAATATGGAATTCCCGCCTTCTATTATGCTTTTCACTGTAACAGGCAAAAATTTATAGCTCACTTGCCCGCTATCATCACTAACTTAACTCGTTATAACTTATCACTTACTGACATTGATTGTCGTGAGTATGGCAATCTTTTACACTGGGCTGTAAGCGTAGGTGAAGAAGACACGCTAAAATTATTTTTGGACTTCGGAGCAAATGTAAACGTCTGTAAATATTGTGGTAGAACCCAATTACACTTAAGATGCGAAAATGATTTTCTCGAATTTATAATATAATATATAATAATATTTATTAACGGGAAACCCCTATTACAATTCAATTATATATAACAAATAAGTAACAATTACTGCAAACAAACAAAAAATATATAAATAAATAAATAAATTGCCATAAGCACTATACCCAAACGCCAACACATGCGAAACCATTACTACATAATAAAAGCAATCAACACCAATTACATATACATAATTACTAATTACAATAAATTTAATTATAAGCTTCATTACTTAAAGCATTAATTTTCAATTTATATTTAAAAGAAGCATATAAAGAATTAAATAAATCGAACCAAGGAAACTTATTACAGGAGTTCGCTTGTACCATCATGCGATTCATCGGATTGTTTTTCGTATACTCAGCCTTGTGTGTTTTAAGCCGGAATAGATTTTTATTTCTTCCTAACCTATCATGCTTCGGAACATAGAAATTTAATTTCTCTAGCAAACTTGAACACTTAATAGAGTTATTTATTAGACGGTGCAACGTGCATAAATCTATATTCTTTCTTCTTGTTGCCAATGGCAAAATATTTAACTGTTTGCTAATAAATTCATAATCCCCTGAAGTATGCCTTATACCCATTTTATACTCCATGGTCCTTAAAAATTTCTTTTGTACTTTTTCCAACAACTCAATATTTTTCAATGTAAATGGTGACCAAATGGATGAGGCATATTCTAAAGGGCACCGTACTGGGGAACAATACAATAATTTTAAACATCCACCATTTAGCTCTTTTTTTTAGTTTCGAGTCAAATAACACTCCCAAATCCTTTATGCAATTAATATTATTCAAAATAATCCCATCAATCTCATAACTAAATTTTAAGGCAAACCTACGTGTAAACGTTATACAGTTACATTAATTGATTCCTATCACACCACCGAGCTATATTATTTATGTCATCTTGAATTAACAGATAATCATTTACCGAATCAACCTCTTTAAACAATTTTAAATCGTCCGCATAAAGGAGATGTTCACAGTTTCTAATCACTTGAGATATATCGTTTATAAAAAGCACAAACAAGATTGGACCGCAATGGGATCCTTGGGGGACACCTGAAGTTACCTTAATCGGATCGGACAAATAATTATTGATACGCACAATTTGAAGGCGATTATTCAAAAATGACCACATTAACTTTATTAATGAATCACAAAAACCCAAATTTTGCAGTTTAACAATCAATAACGAATGTTTAACCTTATCAAACGCCTTACTGAAGTCAGTATATATACTATCAATTTGATTATGATTTTTCTAGTTTATCCAGTAAATAATCTGAGTATACTAACAGATTAGAAACCGTAGATCGTCCTATCATGAACCCATGTTGATTTGGTGTAATATAATTCAGAGATAATTTATATAAATGCGAGGCTATCAACTTATCAAAAAGCTTCGGAATTAAAGATTGGATACAAACCCCTCTATAATTCGTTATATCATCTCTCTTTCCAGATTTATAAATCGGAACAAGAAAGCTGGTTTTCCATTTAGAAGGAAATACCCCTTTTTTTAATGCCATGAGGAATAATTTATAAACAGGTTGTGCCAAAGAATTTACACAGTTCTTTAGTAATATACCTGGAATTAGGTCAGGCCCGGTTTTTGCGGAAAAATTGATTTCGTTTATTAGATTATAAACGTCTTGTATAGTAAAAATATTTGAAAAATTTTCACCTTTATTTTCCGTACCTTCCGGAATGTAATTTACGGAATCCTCTTTCACAAAAACCGTCGAAAAGTACTCCGCAAATAAATTTGCAATGTTGACACCGTTATCTGCTGAACTACCCTTGTATCTCATTATTTCAGGGACACTGATAGAGTATTTTACTCATACTATTACATCCGTGTCTCAAATTTTGAAAGATTGTGTAATCGGAATGCGAATGTGTTGTTTTATACCTTTTATGCGCAGCTTGGTGAAATTTTTGATTTTAAATAAGGCCAATGTGAAGGCAAAAGACAAAAGGCGTAATTATCCTTATTGCGACTGGTTGGAAAGAAATGAAGTAAACTTCGTTAATTGTGGTAGAACCCCATTACACTTAGCATGCGAAAATGGTAATCTCGAATTGGTGAAATTTTTGATTTCAAAGGGTGCCAATGTGAACGAAGAAGACGACGAGGGTAAGTCGCCTGTAGATGACGCTATCTGGTCTAGAAAAAATGAGGTAATTGATTATCTGCGTACTAAATGTACGTTCACTCTTAAGCAGGAGAAATACGCATTGCTGGCAAAAGTAAAGGTTACAGAGTATGTTAATATGTGTTTAAACGTAGCGGTCAAGGGCCTATCAGAAGCCCTGAATTATTTAAGAACCGCGAGGACCGGCGAAGATTCTGATGTGTAAGACAAAGAACATTTCACATATTAATTGTTCTTTGAATGTCTACGACAGAAAATGTAGAAAAGTGTAGATGGTTATATTTTTTTAAGTTCGTTTTAAATTCCTCGATATGAAGAATTACTTAGCCTCAAAAGTGAAAAATCAAATTGTCAAAGTTGGTGATTTTTTTAATTAGGTATATTAAAATGGAAAGAAACTCTGAATAATTTCTAACAATTTTGGTGGGTTTTTTTCCCCCATTTAAACGCATATTAAGGTTGTAAACGTTGTTGTTAATTTACAATAATTTTTATGCATCTTTAATAAATTATCAGAATAGTTATTCGTAAATTTTTTTATTGCTATTTCAAATGATTTATTGATTGGTACGCCTGCTATAGCCGCTTATTCATTCGCGTCTATGGTAGGATATATCAGAATGAGGTCCCTTTTGTGAATCTGTCGTGTTCGAGAATGCAGTAGTGATTAAAACTGTCCATGTATTTTTATGTTGATCTAACCTTGTATTGTTAGTATAATAATTATTAACTCAGTATGTATTATTATTTAATAAATAGGGTATTACAAGAAATGTGTTCTGTGTTAGCTTTACACCTACATTGTAGAAATGGAAAAGTGTAGCTCGAGTCAGCTACCATACCAGGGCTAGAGCTATCGAAGTTTTTTCTAATTTCCAATTCATTATGCATGGTCTTCGAAGGCGGATTTGAAGAAGTTACAGATCATAAGCGTAAATCTTTATTTCTATACCCATTTCTATGGGTAAACAACTCAATGCATTATGGCGATGGGAAATAAGTAAATTTGATGGTTTTGTATCGTTGGAAATCCATTTGATAACCCGCTTCACTTGGTTCAAAAAATTACAATTTTTGTTTGCAAAACTTTAGCGATGAAACTCTATTTCTATGCCATATTAAGCATGATTGTGTTCGTTCAGTGCCGAGCCACAGTTGGAGCGAACAAATGAGACGATTTTCCCGTAACTGGTTTACTAAATTTAATTTTAACAAAGTTTAATGATAGGCTACCAATGTTAGGTTTCCTAATTGAAAGAAATTAAATCCTACATTATCTCAACATGATAATTTTCTAAAGGATAGAAATTCTTATATTACGTGGGAAGATTTTCACAGAAAAATGGCGGCACATATTGAAAGCCGTAGTAGGTGCTATTCTTTTTTGTGCAGATAACAATTTATAAAATGATGTAAATTAACCTTTATTATATATTTTATTATATCGTGTCCACAACAGGTTCAGCGCATGTAGGAGAAATGACACAAATCATAAGATATATATCAAGATAGCAAAAATTACGTTTGTTCTATCGAAGAAATGTTTTTTTTCCATCTGTAGATAGTTGGGTTGCAAATTGGTTGCAAAGTTGGGCAAATTTTTTTAAAACTATACAGCAACACTCGGTGGTCATCAAAGAAGCAAGCTGTTTCTGCACTTTTTAAACAACTACATATTTCAAATTATAGAAACAGCAAAACTTATTCATCTGAAAATATATGGAGAAAATTGTAACTGCATTAGCCATATTATGGCATTGTCTTAATTTATTTTATAGGCCTTACCGCGGTAAATTTAAAAAAGTACCAAAATTTTCAATTTTCAACTTTATCATCAAGTAATTCAAAAACCATGAGGAGTAGGTAGTAGAAAGTAGCACCTAGTATTGAAAGCTAGTAGAAAATGCTATTGAAATCTGTAATAAAATCAGAGGAAATGAGAAAAAATTCATTGGGCAAAACGGACCACCCTATAAATGTCGGAAAAGGAATTTATTTTATTTATTTATTTCAAACGGGACATGCCCAAACTAGAAAAACATACATAATACACATGAAAATTATTACAAATGTAATTTAAATAATTTCACATTTATTTTTAATTGTTTCGAAAATACGTAACCAGTTATCTGTAATATTACAATCAATATGAATGTAGAAGTTAAAACTAGACATACTGGAAAAAAATTCGGATATTTTTGAAAATGGCGCAACAGGAGCCTACTTAATTGACAAAAATATCGATAACATTGTGAGCACAACTTAAAATTTTTTCTGGTAGTTATTTTTCTTTGAATTAAGCAAATTGCAATATTTATTATGTCATAAATCAATCAATTTTATCTTTCACTAACAACATTACTTACTACTTACATTTTTTGAAAGAAACTCATACTATGCATACTCACAAAAACTATTTGAATTTGCATTCAAGTTACGGTATTAAGTCTCAGACAATGTAATTTTTTATAACAGCATTTCCAACAAAAAATCTACGTCTACGCCACTGATATTTGACGTTAATTGTTTTATTCGTTTTTATTTCAGTATCTACTAATCGATGAATCATTTAATTACTAGAAAATAGAAAATGTTCAGTTCGTGAGTATAGTTTTAATGGTTCTAGTGTTTAAAAAATTATGGAAGTCATACCAAAAGTAGGTTATTTTTTATTTTGCTACGTATAATTATAATTCACATTTATTTAAATAGACATACCTAATGTACCTAAGTGCAGAATATTTTTGAATTTAAAAGCTTTATCCATCTACAATATTTTAATTATTATAGCATGTAGATATATTGAAAGAAGAAGGCTGGAATTAGATACGTTTTTTAAGGGGAACTCGTTTTATAAAACGCTACCAACTCGATAAAACAATAATTACTACACCTATCATGCGGTTCTCAACTAGTTTTAAGTCTTTTAAGGCTGAATTTGCGTTCTTTTGTCACGTTTGTGCTCGACGGTATCATAAGATGAAAACGTTAATAGGAATTCTCAAAAAAATATTTTTAAAAAATCCCTCACATTATGACGATGATAAAAAGCTACACTTTGGATGACTACCATTGGATATATGAAAATGATTTTTTATACAAGTACGATAGGTACTTTTGAATGATACTGTGCTTTGTTTGTTTCTTTATTTTGGGAACATAGTATCCTAACACATTATTTATTTGTATACGTAAGTACTACAGGTAAAAATTATATACCTATTAGTATTTTTTATTTTTTTATTGTGTTCCTGAAGGCGATAATATATGGATTCTCGAATGTCTTGCTTTCTTGGGTAAATAGGGTGCACAATTTCGGGTGATAAACAATCCTTACAACATTGTTTTAGTTTTGGTTACATTTATGGTTTCCATAATATAAATTTATAAATTAATTCCACAGTACTATACATATAACATATCACACACAGGGTGTCACAATCAAATTGGTCATAAATTATTCCACGATTTCTAGGGATGAAAATAAGTCGATTTGGTCTAATTTGTCTATATGTAAAAGTACACCCAAAGGAAGTGATAAAGTTACAAAATAAAACTTAAAACCCAATTTAATGTTAAACGTTAAACCGTTTAAACGGTTCAACATTTTTTCACGAAAATTTATATGGCTTATTACTTATTAGTATCCAATGACTAATAAAAACGAAAAAACGATAATACTTTTTCTCGATTTTTGTAGGTTTTTAGAGGGTATTACCACCCCTTTCCCACCACAACATTTTTGCAGTATAAACTTCAATTATAAATGCAACGCCAATGGAATTAAATATCTATTTTGACACTTTTTTGTCTCTTAGTAGGTGTTTTCTTTTTGGACAGCCATAGGGTTAGTCAAAGTCACAATTATCACGTGATTGAAGTGCCTTGTGTCAAGCTTGCGTCATAAGACATTTCTTAAGTAAAGCTTTTAAAACGAATAGGGTTATTGAGAACTGAGTCCAATTATGTTTATAAAACGAATAGTGTGTTATTGACAGGGCTGACTTAAGTCAACCACAACGTGCAAAAAGAAAACACCTAGTATTTGTTTGTAAAATCTTTAGTTTAGACAATACAACCACCTTTTTAAGTGTCGAGCTAAAAACTACACAAACATCAAGTTTATTATCCAGCACGTTGGATTGGAAACGGGCCCGATGCACCAATTGCACGTGCTTGCACCCTGTAAAATCTGTACATCTAAAGTCTTAGGTGATACTATTGTGGACAGGTCACAGCTGATATTCTTCTCGAAGTAGTTTTCCGCGTTGCTATATAATTCCTTACTACAAACTTCGTACTTCTGCTTTCACTATTTATTTACATCTGCAGTTTCCAACACTCCTTCCAGTTTTCTTTCGTAATTCGTTCGTTTTCTTAACACTGTTGTCCCTTTGTTCTTTTTCGCATTTTCTTTTTCTTGTGTTTCTATTTGCATTTTGCTGCTGATTCTCTCACAAACCTATGATTTATCATGCCTTCAAATAGTTTGCTAAGCGTTAGGTCTTGGTAGTATTTTTCTTTCCTTTGGGTATGGCGATTATGGTTGTGTGGTTGTGATCGTCCATCTAAATGGGTAAGTACCTAATCCCAAATAGTATTGTATATGTTTAACAGATCTTTTATTGTAGGGGTGAGGTTCATGATCATGATAAAGATGATAGTGTTAACATTGGTAGCCGAATCCTTTGTTCTTTTTAATACCCTTTCCAGTTTAAGCTAAGCTTGTTGTTTGTTGTACCATTGACTGTCCCCATTGACATAGATTTATCTCCCTTTTGCTTCGGCTTGAATTCGCTTTGGCATAGTATCTACTAACTTTTTACAGTTAGTGTTCAATAGTAAACGAGTTCCAAATTTTAGTTCCTTTAACCCATTGGGAAGGTCACGTGTGGACATTATTCGACCGAGCCACCAACTACCCCAAACGATAATATTACTTGTGTTGCGCTTATGCGATACCCAATCTAATATCTAATATTTGACCGTAACCTTTGCATACCTACACATATAGGGTGTACCGTAGCAGTCTTAACTGTTAACAAAGGTTTTTCCTTAGCCTACACGTTAAAAATTCTCCATTATTGAGTTTTTATGAAACAAGTTCTAAACAATAACTTTATTTTCTAAAAATTATAGCCTAATCGTTTGATAGTTCTGAGACAAGTTGACCTTGAGAAATGTTTACCCGTTGCTTTATACCACGCTAAACTTAATTCACCACAATTAACACGTTTTGTTTCAAAATACGACGTAAGGCTCTCATATTGATTGGACTTATTTTTGAAGTTCTACTCAAATTAAGCTTTTCTTTAACTGCTCCTGTCGTTTTATAAAATTTAAGTAAAGTAATACAGTTTATAAAATCAGACGATTGATTTTTTAAACTTCTCATTAATGCGAATGACATTTTTCTTGATAATTCTATGTAGTAGCAAGTAATTATATAAAATTCACTAGGATTTACATTACCTTTCTCAATTGTTCGCAATACATATTATTAATTTTCTGGCTCGTTATATTATTTAATCTTAAATAAATCGCCCATTTATTGTTTTCAAACTTATTAATAAACATACACATTTATAAATGTAATAATTCTTAGCCATTTTTCAAGATCCGTAGACTTATGCTATACAGTTCCACTTCATTGTCAAAGCAGTACAAAATACAACATTATCGTTTGTATATTTGGTTCATTTACTATTAAATGGTTATTAATTTATTTTAATTAGCAATATGCAGCGTGCTCCTTTATAGCTATAAACGGAAATTACTGCTGCCGAAAGAGTCACTCACCTTGTACATACCTAACCAAAATTAAATACAAAATGTTGTCACAAAATTTAAAAAAAAGCAAGTGAACTGTCAAAACGTTAACGCTTGAAAGAGAATTATGTGTATGCATCTCTTTCTGATTTAAGTATTTAACGAGTTTGTAGTATTTATTTTATTATTTCAGAGTTTTAGTATTCGACCAGGAACTGACGATAATGGAAAGGACTATGAAATAAAGATTGCAGCATTATTAAGCTTACGTTGTATGAATAATGCCAGTATACAAAATATGTGGCTTATTAGGAATGCAAATAAATGTGGAAATTTTGACGACATTATTTTATCCTACGAGAATAAGGACGGTAATAATGTCACATATCTCATGCAACTAACACTTGAAAAGGAGGCGAAAACAATTAAAAGAAGAGAATTTTTAATCGATAAAAGACATTTTTACCTTTCTAAATATTATGATAGTATGAAACATATAAAACGTGAAATTGATGCCGAAAGTAGCACAAAATCAGACGTAATGAAACATTTAGATCGTAACAGAAACAGTATTGTTTATATCCTTTTCACACCAAGACAAAGTCCTAAATCTGATTATTTAATAAGCGTTCGCGAAACATCAAACGCCGAAAGCGCACGATCACTTCACAAATGTATAAATACTAATGGCCAAATATTTTCATTCGATTACGAAAAATTAAATTTCAAAGTCCAAAATGAATACCGACATTGGATGGACAATTTTTATTTATTTACTGAACAAATTACGGTGGATAAAGCTGATGCTGTAATTCAAAGTTATATTGCAAATCTAATTAGGCCCACAACAATTTCAAAATCTGTAATGGATGAACTATATCAAAAATTTATATCGTTTTTATACCAATGGTCAAAAGGAAACGTCGGAGGGTATTATCCGATAACTAGAACTATTATATTAAAAGTCCTTTTTGAGTGTCTAATAAAACCGTACATGTGGAATTTCGAAGTGAGTAAACCAGATAATCATTGTGATAATTCGTTCTCTTGTGTTTCACAATCTGTGATTACAGTTATACATAGTGATCGTGTTGTGATGCAATTTTTGAAGAATCACCTGTACAGAATTATTAAGGAGTATATAGATGTGAAGGAACACAAGGTTCTATGGAAGAGGCATCCCGAAATTATAAGCAAAGAAATTTTAAGGGTAACAGGAAGATACAAAAAAATTACTATGGAAGTGGCTTACGAGTACTTATGGAAGACTAATAAACTGCCGTTAATTTTAAAAACCCATGTTAATGATAGTTACAAACTTCTGCTTCAGTTGCTCAAAGTATTCCATGATATATTTAAAGTCATCGTATTAACTGATAATATACCCAACACCAGCGGAAATTTGGAAATATGCTCGTCGTTAAAAGATTTAAGTGAGAGTAACCGTATTTTTATTTTGAACTACCCTGTGAGGCTCCAAAACAGAAAGTTTGTCCAGTTAGCGTCGTTTGTTCCACCTGAAGAGTTTCACCTAATCAGTATTAAGGATGTTGTTTATATTTTAATGGACCGATTCAATATCGGTAACAGTCCACCTCCAACACCTAAATTTTTCATTGAACAATCATTTGAGGCAATATGGATGAAATGGGACGTTTTAAAGAAGGTTATTGGAGACAAATTCGTGATTCACTGCAGGTCGTCAGAGGGCGTGAACGTTTTGCTTAATAAAGCCGCCATGTCGTTAGAAGAGGATAACATATCAATATGCCAACCTAATTTACCTGACTTAAGCAAATGCCGAATTATTATTGTTTTTAATTTCAATGAGATTGGGGAGATTGTTAAAAAGTGGCATCATTTCAGCGTGCATTTCTTAATGTTTCATGAGTGCCTTGAATTGGAATGGATAAATACCTGCGGAGCACACACCGATATTTCCGGTTACAGGAAAGTAAGAGATGATCAATGTTTAAATTATCACAGAACTTTTGCAGAGTTTCACTCAGTTGTAGAAGTGATGGGTCCGGAATGTATCATCATTAGTGCTTACCCAGGTATGGGCAAGTCTGCAATGTTAGCGCACATTGCAAATATGGCACCAACAGACAGGTGGTTATTAAGAGTAAATCTACTTGATCACACGAGTTACTATAAAGAAAAACTCACTTCCGTGGACCAAATTATACAATATTTTGCTCGAAGTAGTATAACTAATCCTTTAGCACAACTTGTCTTCGATTTTCATGTAAAGTCCAAGAATGTTATGTTGTTATTCGATGGTTTCGATGAAGTTCCCATGCATTTGCAAAAAAAGGTTGTCAAAATGATTCTCAAATGTAAGGACTTAGGTTGTTCCATCTATTTAACAACACGTACCAACATGCAACCTCTTCTAGAAGACTCGCTACAAACTTTTGCTCGGTCAATTACACAATTTTCGCATCAAGATCAACTTCAGTACTTGACGGAATATTTCACCTCAAATTGCAGTAGTACTGATGAATTAATCGGTAACTTTTCAAGAAATCTGTTGGAGGCAGCATCTTATAATTTAAAAGATCACGATCGGGAATTTACCGGAATCCCACTGCAGGCAAAGCTATTGTGCCAAGTTTTCAAGAAGGATTGTGACAATTATTTACGTACCAAGTCCTTTGAACACAAACCTTTTGACTTAATTTACCTATACAAACATTTCATTCGAGAGAAATTCATTATAGTATGTCAGAAACTTGGAAAGGGTTTTGAAGACACACTAAATACGCTAAACGAGTGTAGAACTTTGTATGCGTTACAATTGATCTTTCTAAAAGAAGATCTGGAATGTTTAAACATTGATAAAAGATTAAACGAAATTTTACAGGTGTTGCCTCATCACCAATTCCAAAAGGACGGAATTATTATAGTTCGTAATGATACTGAGATTAGATTTATTCACAGAACCTTTGCTGAATATCTTGTGGCAAAGTGGTTATCAAAAAATGTTAATAATGAAAGAAATGGGAAAATCATTCTTAGCCTCGTTAGAAAGATCTTCGATACTAATTTCATTACAGTACGAAACATGTTTGATCGCTTAATGGCTAAAAATCGGCCACTGCATTTGGCAATCATGAATTTAGATATTGACAATGTTAAATTGATTTTGAAAGCTGATGAGCATGCACTGTCGCTATTGGACAGAGGTGGTAGATCCGTGTTTCACCTCATTGCCAGTTGGGGTGACAAGAGTGCTTTTCCAAATCGTAAAATAATCGACATTTTAAATTTCATAGGAAAGTTGGAGTGCAATAAGGACGGTTTACTGAGTTACACTCCTATTGATTACGCTGTTGCAAGTAATTGTCTTGATATTGGTGAGCTCTTATGTTCCCGACTAAAAATGTTAAAAAAGTGTGTCATACACGAAGAATTGTATAAGGCAATCTCATCTGTTGGTTTGGATACGTCTAATCATGCACATTTGGATTGTGTGCTCCTAATACACAAAGTTACTGCAGAATTAAAAAATCTTGAGAAACAAGTGTGTACATCAAAGCAGATGGAAGCGATTATTAGCGGAGAAATATTGGCAGAAATACCAACTGGTCACAAATTTCACATATCGGACGAATGCGGCATTACTCCTTTGCACTTAGCAGCAGTTCATGGTCGATCTCATATTATTCAAGCACTGTTGAAGCAAAATATAGACGTAAATGCTTCTGATGAGTCTGGAAAAACGCCCCTACATTGGGCAGCTGTAAAAGGTCATCTAAATGTGGTTGAAGTGCTGCTGTCTCATTCTGCAAATGTAAACAAAGCAGACAACGACGGAATGACCGTTTTGCATTATCTTTTCATGATGAACGTTGAAAGGGATGCTGAAATTATAACTCTCCTATTAGAAAACCATGGTAATCTAATAGCAAAAGACAAATATGATCGAACTGTATTTTTTTACGCTTTTCTGTGCAACAAGGAAAGATATGTATCCCACATGTACGATGTTACCACATCTCGCCACTTACTATTGAAAAATTTGAGTTATGATAACGTCATACACTGGGCTGCATTCGCAGGTGACGAAGACATAGTAAAATTACTTGTACACTTCGTAATAAATGGGTACGTCGGTGATGACTATGGAGTTATTTACGTAAATACATTCAAAGATGACGAAGACCCGATCAAAACACTCTTAGACTCACTAAATCTAAGTGATGATAATTATGAAAGAACTTCATCATCGTGCTCTCCGTCCCTAAACGAACGTCCCAACCTAGTGAGTGACTTAACTTTTAATAGTACCAATTTGAAAGTTTCGTATAAATGCGATTGGTGTCCTCTACGTTTAGTTGTCTCAAATAACAATACTAAAGTCGGTACGTATCTACTTACTGCATCTGTGTGCATTACTCAGGAAATGATGGACATTTTGCAGAAGGCAGTAAGAAGTGGTAACGAGTTTGTTCTTACTTCTCTATTCAGTATCTTGCAATCTTCTAATATTATGAAGGTTGACGAGCATTGTACATATATATATTACTAAACTAAGTTAAAATTCTTTGTGATATAAATATTTACTTTTAATTTAACCCGTCCATTTCGAATATTTGATGGGTGTTTTATATATTTATTACCTTTAAATTAATTGCCATAGTAAATGTAGCGTTAAAATTTGTTTATTTCTATTTTTCTCTTCTACCTTGTCGTCATTTCTACGAGTAGGTGAGTATATAATTTCTGCATTTCGTACATTGTAAAATATTTGTTCGTAGCCATTTTCCGTGGTTATTACCGAACCATTTAGGTGCAACATACACAAAGCCAAGAAAGAGCGCTGCAACTTTCTAACCATTTTGTCCCAGACATGTTCCATGGGAGAAAGATTTGGAGATCTTGGAGGTAAGGGCAAAAGTTGAATCTGGGCCTGTTCAAAGAAGTTCAACCTTTCTGGAATAGTGGATCTTCGAGCTCTTGTAAGTATGGTAGAAGATGTGTTCCAACCACCTCCGCAATATAGCGTTGTGCTGTCATATTGCCTCGAATGAACACCAAGGGAGACCTGCTGCCATAAGAAATCGCACCGAAAAATATAATCCCCACTCTCCACCGTAAATTGAAGATTTCATCGTTCACCTCGTCTTCTACCTGACTCTCATACGACCGTCGTGCATGCCTAAACAAAATCTAGATTCGTCATTAAAGACAACACGACTCCATTCAAGATTTCAATGGGATTGGAATTACTGACAATGTTCCGCAGTCAAAGAAAGCACAAGTTGCGGACGATATGATATGAACCTAAAATTTCGGATTCGGTCGATAATCTGTTCTAAGGGTTACATCGCGACCTTCTTCACCAAACCATTGGTCAGCAATTGTCTGAGCGAAGGAAAATCGGTCTTATCGGATTTTGGGGCCGGAGGCGTCATTGGTCCTTACTTCTTTGAAAACGACGTTGGCGAGGTCACCAGCGTCAACGGCGAACGCTACAGAACGATGATAACCGATTTCTTGGAAAACTTGCCCGACGTTTCTTCGTGCAATTAAAACGAACTCGGGTCCTTGATGAGTCAACTGGCAAGTTACATGATGTTTCGATCAGATTGAAAGCTGTATGATATAAGGTTACACACATGCCCTGTTCCACAAAACGAACTACGAGGAATTTAGTCTTGGTGTGCGCCTTAGTTGACGTGTATAGCCCTAAGCTAAGGACAAACACAGTATCTTTTACATGCCTGTCACATTTCCTTTCTAAGGTCTATAGTAGAAAGGCCCGAAAACTAATGAGTCTATATCGAGTGGAACAAATCTAAAGCTAAAATATTTGGGGGTGGTTTTTGGTGTTTTCAGGTGTTCCAGATCTTCCATGTATCTAAAGGCGATGTAATCTTGAGAACTTTCAGTCCGTAGTGTCTCGTCCAAAACCGGTGATTTGCACCTATTGGAACCCAATTAGTTTTGGGAAATTTAGAGGTTCTTAGTTTAAATATGAACTAGACATATCTTCGCTTTATCCTTCTAGTAGGATATACGCAGAATAGCGCCTGTTGCAATTGGTTTCCAGTCATATTCCCTTCCTTCATTGCAGTTTCTTACTTTAAATTTCGATAACCTTCTAAAGTGAAAAGGCAACTTTTTACGCCTGCAGTAGAAATTCAAATTAATTTATCCAAGAGTACAAAATGTAAAATTATAAGGAATAAGTTAAATAACAATAACCTACATGAACGGAATCGTCGAATCACATACTCCATTCAAAGCCAAAACTAAGCACGGTCAAAGTATGACCTGAAAACAACCAAAATTTTCACTTGACACAATTTGCTTTGTCATAATTGAAGAAATACCGCTTCGCTAAATGGCTGTTTCAAATGAACTTAATACACCCACATTGAATATAAGTTATTATAACAACATCAATAATGTTTGTTAATAAATTCAATGAACTGAAGGTGAACATTCAAGGGAAGTGCTTCGAGCTATGATTGATGTGCTAAAGTTATATATTGATGTTAGATGAGTGAGAACTGCTCCTTTGTGATAAACAGAAATTCTCCCCACAGACGGGTTGGGAAATTAAATCATAAATAAGAAAATTAAATTCCGAATCTTGACGTTGACTATAAATTTAACCAAAGGGAAGATTTTTATTTTCATTCCAATTACATTTAGGATAAATTAAGTGTAAAAATTCAAACGCGCACTTAATTTTTCAAAACATAATCCTCCTTATATAACTCGTAGAATACGAGCCATTTTTCTACTAAATATATTATTTTCATTTGAAACGGAAAATCGCCCTTTCTAGCTTTCATTTTGCCGATACTCTGCTAACCCTAATAATTAGAAATCAGTTAATAACCAAAACTTACTTTAATATAATTGGTAAATATACGCATATCTGTCAATGAAGTCATTTTTAATGCATTTTCTGAACGGAACAAAATAAAATATAATTTAAAGAATTGGTTACGTGAC
Organism: Pyrocoelia pectoralis; assembly: GCA_036250285.1. Taxonomy (NCBI): domain Eukaryota; kingdom Metazoa; phylum Arthropoda; class Insecta; order Coleoptera; family Lampyridae; genus Pyrocoelia; species Pyrocoelia pectoralis. The sequence goes on from CM070078.1 coordinate 42,312,063, forward strand.
TTCTTTTTCTTTTGACACGATTATCTTGAAACTTTTCATTGTTATCCTTCTATCTTTGGGGGGAGTATTCATTTCATAATTGTGAGATGTGTTCCTTACATATTAATTTATTCCATGGCTCATCGGATGAGGTCGTCTTTCCAACCCTATTATCATGATCAGACTCATAAGTGGTAAATTCAGGGCTAGCCCTTGAATGCACACAAATGCTAAACGCACTAGATAAGGGCAACTCAGTCACACTAGTGTGGGCACCTGGGCACGCGGGAATCGTAGGTAACCAGGTTGCTGACGAGCTTGCGAGAATGGCAAGCACAAAACCATTCATAGCCGAACCGGCTTGTGGGATTACTTATAAAGACAGCCAAAAAGGAGATTCAGGCAATACTGACGAAAGAGCATTGCAGACACTGGTCGAAAATCAAAAGACAGGGTCATTTCAAGATCTTTCTGGAAACCCCAAACGGGGACTAGCAGCGTCCATCTTAGAGTTAAGCCGATACAACTTGCGACAGAGATGGTCACAGGCTACTGTCGCCCGAATAAACACCTGTATAACATGGTACTGACCGATACCCCGATATGCAGGGGTTGTGGTGAGGTCCAAGAAACGCCCTATCACGTTATTCGCCAATATGAATCATTCACAAAGGCAAGGGAACACCTACTTGGAAATGAAAAGATTACATAATAGGAGTACTAAAATCCTGAACTTTGTGAAAGATACAGGTATTCTGGAAGGGTAGACAACAACGGGGAGCACAATAGACCAAAAGGTCGCAGTGCAGGAACCAATTGGGACCACCCTTGGCAATAATAATAATAATAATATTAATAACAGGGTAGTTGGTCGATTTTCTAAAAATCTTCTTATTATACAGGGTGTCCCACTGCTCCGTAATCGGTGGATAACTCAATATGGGTTGAAGATACAGAAAAAAGTTTTAAATAAAGGTTGTTTTGATTTGAATTGCGCTTATTTTAAAAATATTTTTATATCTACAGTATGTTGCAGTTTCACGTGGCAGGAAAATGTCACTTTTTTTAAATGGCACACCCTGTATTTTTTTCTCTTAATGTATCGACCAACCATATTTATATCACGCCTGAAATTTTTTTTAATATCGGATGTGCGGTTGCCAAGTTATTAATTATTTTGTCAAAATTTGGTACAATTCAAGGTCGGACTATAATATTCATAACTAAGTTATTCTTCAAAAAAGGAAAAATTTATTTCGCGAATAATATTACCCTAATATAGTACGTAACAATCTCCATATAATTTTCATTGGGAGTTACCAAGCGTGTAAAAGTTTGCCCCCCCCTCCAGGATTGTTATCAATGACCCACTGAACAATATTAGAGGGGGGGAAAGTTGAACGGCCGCCATCTTGTCCGCCATCTTGAAAATACCCGCGAACCTATTTTTGGCTATATCTTAGCAACCGTATGTCCAAATCGAACGTACGTAGACTCTAATTGCACAGTTTTGTATTCTTAAGATAAATTGTTATATAACCGAAATTGATAATCCTAGCGGATTTAATGTTTTTGGGCTTAAAAGCTTAAATTATGGAATATGTAAAAAAAACGCTAAAAAACATATCACTTTTGATTTTATTATTATTAATCTTTTAGATCTCGCTTTTATGAATAAAATGCAAAAACAATCAACGAAATCCGAGCACTGGTTACCAAAATATACAAGATTTAGAAATAGGTACCGCACCTTTGCTCAGCACACAATAATTGGGAGTTACAGGTCAAATTGAAAATTTCATAAGTTTGTTCTCTACAAAATGTGCGAATTAATACTAAATACATACATCAATTTTTGAAGGCTTATGCCCCATTCGCGATTCACTCGCCCTCATAAGAATAATGATCGCCATGACATGAATCAGATCCGAAAAACCGTACCGGTGAATAAATCGAAAATAACCGAATTAATACAAATTTTATAAATGAATCATTTTTTATATATTTTTAAAAGTTTTATGCGTTTCGCACCTTGTCGTTTTTTTAATTAATTAATTTAATTTAGGCTTTTAGGGAGAAGAGGTGACCATCAAATGACAAGTATTATTATACGGAACACTTTACGCAGACATTTGCAAAGAGCAGTGCAATTTAATGATTTTTTTCTTGAATTGCATCAGTTTCCACAATTCTGCTTGTAACCACATTTAAGAATCTCAATGCAAGCGGGGCTGACTTCCGGAATTGTTATCCACACGGGAAGGAATCTGTGATCGAGTTTCTTCCACCCATGTTGAATTGGATGTGGGGCTTGAAGCTCAGCCTTATGTGCCCTGCTCCAAATGGTAGCTTGGTAAGCTGCTCTCTTGCAGTGTAATAGGAGAACGTCTTGTGTCGGGTGCATCATTTGTAAACTTTTGTTTCGGTGACAGAATATTAACTTTCGTTGTTGATTAATGGATTCTGTACCGCCTCCATAAACTTGAATAAAGAAAGGCTTCAAAGCTTTGAACTTTGTAGACTCCAAATTTCACCACTGCGAATGGATTTTCCATCATTTGGACGATGACCTGAATTACAGTGTCTGGGTTCCTTTTCCAGGCACTGAATTCCGTCCTTTTAGACTTTTAGAGCGTCCTCTCAGTGAGGAAGTGGAGTCACAACCCGTAAGTGTGACAAACAATGAACGTGCAAACTACACTGCTCTTTGCAAATGCCCTTGTGTAAATTAATCCGTATAATAATTTGTCATTTGATGTTCACCTCTTCTTCCTAAAAGCCTAAATTAAATCAATTAATTAAATAAACGAGAAGGTGCGGCACAAAAAAAATTATTAATTTATAAAATTTGTATTAATTCGGGTATTTTCGATTTATTCACCGGTACGGTTTTTCGGATCTGATTCATGTCATGGCGATCATTACTCTTATGGGGGCGAGGGAATCGCGAATGGGGCATAAACCTTCAAAAATTGATTACACTTAATTAATGCATGTATTTAGTAGTAATTCGCATATTTTGTAGAGAGCAAACTTATGAAATTTTTAATTTGACCTGTAACTACCAATTATTGTGCTCAGCAAAGGTGCGCTACCTATTCCTAATTCTTGTATATTTTCGTAACCAGTGCTCGGATTTCGTTGATTGTTTTTGCATTTTATTCATAAACGCGAGATCTAAAAGATTAATAATAATAAAATAAAAAATGATATGTTTTTTAGCGTTTTTTTACATATTCCATAATTTAAGCTTTTAAGCCCAAAAACATTAAATCCGCTAGGATTATCAATTTCGGTTATATAACAATTTATCTTAGGAATACAAAACTCTGCAATAAGAGTCTACGTACGTTCGATTTGGACATACGGTTGCTAAGATATAGCCAAAAATAGGTTCGCGGGTATTTTCAAGATGGCGGACAAGATGGCGGCCGTTCAACTTTCCCCCCCCTCTAATATTGTTCAATGGGTCATTGATAACAATCCTGGAGGGGGGGCCAAACTTTTACACGCTTGGTAACTCCCAACATTACATTGTTACGTACTATAATGTCGTGTTACTCTACAAAAAAAAACTAAGTGATTAATTTTATACCGAGTGTTTAAAATGAGAATTCAAACTTTGTGAACTTTAAATTGAATTTATACGAATATTTTAAATGGATCACCCTGTATTTTTATTTACCATCAAATTTTCAACAAAAAACCCTATTCAACGGTGTATTATTTCCTGGTATTATTTTTTGTACTTTTGTTAATATTTACGATTTTTAAAGTTTCACGTAAAAAAATTTGTTAAAATTAATTTTTATTTAATTATTATTACAAATACCGTTTAAATAGTTGGTATCAACGCAAAAGAACAAAACTCAAGTCATGTGACTATCTTAAGTCCTAAATAATTAAAGCAAAACAACAGTTAGAGGTGCGCGCGAGAATTGGATTTACTGTACCCTAATAAAGTAGAGGAGGCCCTGTTCCTTGGCCGCCAAGGTCACCGGACCTTACCTTTATGGATTACTATCTATGGGAACTGTTACATCTCAAACAGCTGCCACAACACGAGATGACATGAAAATTTGAATTCGAGAGGCGTTTCAACCGATTACTCCTATGACTTTAAACAATGTGAGATTATTTAGGGTTGGGCTTCAAAAGTGCATTGATCAAAGTGGAAGACATTTTGAACATTTACTTTAATGAGAGATATTGTATTTATTTTCTCTTTTAATTTTCGAGAAACGCCGTTTATTAAAAATTCGAGAAATACCGTTTACTAAAAATTTTGTTTTAATTATTTAGAAATTAAGATAGTCACAGGACTTGAGTTTTGTTCTTTTGCGTTGATAACAACTATTTAAACGGTATTTTGTGATAATAATTAAATAAAAATTAATTTTAACAAATTTTTTTACGTGAAATTTTTAAAATCTTAAATATTACTAAAAGTACAAAAAATAATACCAGGAAATAATACACCGTTGAATAGGGTTTTTTGTCGAGAATCTGATGGTAAATAAAAATACAGAGTGTTCCATTTAAAATATTCGTATAAATTCTATTTAAAGTTCACAAAGTTTGAATTCTCATTTTGAACACTCGGTATAAAATTAATCACTTAGTTTTTTTTTTGTAGAGTAACACGACATTAGGGTAATATTATTCGTCAAATAAATTTTTCCTTTTTTGAAGAATAACTTAGTTATGAATATTATAGTCCGACCTTGAATTGTACCAAATTTTGACAAAATAATTAATAACTTGGCAACCGCACATCCGATATTAAAAAAAATTTCAGGCGTGATATAAATATGGTTGGTCGATACATTAAGAGAAAAAAATACAGGGTGTGCCATTTAAAAAAAAGTGACATTTTCCTGCCACGTGAAATGCAACATACTGTAGATATAAGAATATTTTTAAAAGATGCGCAATTCAAATCAAAGCAACTTTTATTTGAAACTTTGTTCTGTATCTTCAACCTACATTGAGTTATCGACCGATTACGGAGCAGTGGGACACCCTGTATTTATTGCTACAGTATTCGTGAAATAAAAAAAATCCGTTAAATACCATCTAAAAGATTTTCCAGGCACAGAGTACATCACACGTTTTATGAAGTTATGGTAGGTACGAAATTATCTTTGGCGCATGCTCCAAACTAAGAGGACAGCAATAAAAGTGTAATGTCATCTGAAAATCCAAAGGATGAAGTGTACAATCCTCGTTTCTTGTGTCCTGTCCAAGAATAGTTTCTGGGGGGTTTCTCGCTTCTTATTTTCCGTATTGTGCAAGGTGATTGCTTATTAAATCTTGTAACAAGGCTGACAAATCAATTACCCTTCTACCTGTATTTCTTACGGGCGAAATAAGGCGCTTTACTGTGCAAGTCGGATTATTTTTTTTATCTTCAAGCAATAAATTTCAAAATTTGTTGCACAAAAAGGTTCTTTCGCTATAACATCTTTATTCCACATCTCGTTGGCTCGTATTTACAACAAGGATGTTGTTTGCATGAAGGTTTTCTTCCAAACATTTGCACCAATATAAGAAGGCTTATCCGTTCGTTTTCCTACCACTTCTTCATCTCAATGTTGTTACCTCGTCGTGGTTATGGGTTTCAGTTGTTCATGTTGGCTAGTGGTAGGCCGTTTCTCAATAACCTTACCCGGAAATGCCCTTCCCTTGGAAGAAATATTCTTTTAGTACTATTGGCTTCTTAATAGGCAGATGTCTAGGTCTCAGCAACAAAGGAAATCTGTGACTCAGAACAAAAAGGAAAGAGGCGAACTAGCCCGGTGCCACCCTCTATACGATCCCACTATACAGAAACTACCGAAAGGCAACAGTGTAGCATTCACTGATATCAACAATGCACTGACCAAAGTTCTTCACCAGCACCTTTTTGCCTCAACGGACCACCACTTTCAAGGACTAGAGGTACTCGGACGAGTTACCAAGAATCTACTGCGAGAAAAATCATTCCCTTGAGTGGCTAAAAAGGTGAGAAACTGTCTCCCAAGTCCCCGAACACTATCACTCGGATCTCGAAAGAACGAGAAGGACTGGTTAAACGCCGCCCTGGACAGTGCATGCAGTTGGTAGTTGCAGGTGTGTCCTCCAAACAGTCGTGAAGGGGGTGAAGGACGCTGAGAGTTTTCGGCATTGGGGGAAGACGCCCAAAACAAGCTAAACGGCAGGGGAGGAAGGTTCGGTAATCCTGTCGAGTTAGAGGCAACGAATACTTCTTCTATCACGCAATAATCCCAGCTGCTGCCACAGAAGCAAAGAGTATCGCCGTCCAGGTTGCCACGGCGACCTTGTGGTCAGTGCATGCTTCACCCTAGAACCACTTATAAAGTGGGTTGAGTGTGCAAACATCGGGGCGCTGCTATAGTCTGAATTCAGCAACGTGGGTTAAGAAACGGTAACTTTGTCCCTTTACACACATTGTAGGTAATATGAAAGAACATTTTAAGTTAATAAACCCTCACTTGGCATTGTGCCGCCTTTTAACGTCGGATTAGGATACACAACTACACATTCAGGATTTCGTTTTAACGGTGCTCCATTCGAAAAACAATTCCTTTCGTTTTAGATATTCCTCAGGCTCACTTCTTCGTCCTCGATGGCCATCCATCTCCCTAATTCAACGAACTGGGAAGAAAAGAAATGCGAAATGGACAAAAAACGAGAATTATTTGCAACCCTCCTAATTTCATTTCCTTGTGCAGATTTGATAGCTCCTTGACTGAATGGCGCAAGCGTATTATTAGTAATATTTTTATCATTTTGGATTAAATAAGGACCACTCTTAATAACTAGCGTTTTTGGTTGTATTAGAATGTTTTGTCTTCTGGTGGATTAATTAATTAAATTTTCCTAAATCACATTTCAAATTTTACTTATAAACAAATTCCTCACAGACCAGTTTCTGGTGGGCTCAAAAATTCAAATGGAATTTTAATACGTATCTAGTACTCTTAGATTGTGACGTGCCTCGTATAACCTTACCTACTCACTTCCTCAACTTCAAATAGTACTGCGGTAGCATCTACATAAACATTATTATTGTTTTAATCTGTTTATGTCGTACCAAGAATAATTTCTGCGGATGCAACACTTTATGTCAGTGCTTTAGCGCGATATGCATTCTTAACCCTTTTACTTAAATGTTACTCAAAATCGACTCCCCAGATTTAAGTGTAGGTAATAATCATTTTGTTTTCACCTTTCAGTTAACGTTACTACTGTTCAACTTTAGCAAATTTACTTTTATATAGAATTTTAAAATCGTTGCGATTTAAATAATAATTAATTTATTATCATTCCTTCAATATCTATTCCCAGTTACAGGGTATAAAGCTGTATACTGAAGTTTGCAATAAGCTTCAAGGTAAGAATCTTATTTAAATCAAATTTATTGGAAACTTTGCTGAACTTTTATTCTGCTGGAAAGTTACATAATCCCGACTCAATCTCTTTACAATAACAGAGCTACTTTCTCTCTTCTTAGGGAATTTTATTAGAAAATAACACAATGTGATATCGTTTTCGGTTTGTCCGTCCTTCTGTCCGTTTGGACTCACTTTGAATTCCTTTGTGGAGCTGAAGCTTTTGAGGTAAATAGTGGAGTGTGTGCCAGAAGACCTTTAAATGTTTGTGTCTAAAGAAAGGTTTGTTCCAAATTTTCTTTAAATACCTAACAAGCTTTTTGAAAATATTTATTAATATTATCTGCAACCCCTCCCTACTTATTTTTAGAAAAAGTGATCTTATTGCTCTTCACCTTCGCTCACTAATTAGATCAGCAAAACCGTAGTGCTAATAAATAAGGTATGTATTGATTTAGTGTCTGGAAACTTTATCAAACTGAAATGAAATGTAAAGTGTATATGGCCTGCTGAATTAGCAATTGAGAAGTTTAAGACGATATAAATTTTATAACACAAATTACGTATTCCTTCGTTAATATACTTCTGCTTTTCCTACGTCGATCCCCTTTATTCCTGTCAGAACAACGCAAAAAGCAGCACTTTATAACTTTCGAAAGGATAGATTCAAAATTAAACCAAAAAGGTGGGATGAATTTCATTTAAACTACATGCGACAACAGACCTGTTTTTCTGCTAGACATTAATTACACTGCTTTCAATAACCAATGCTGAAATGTCGATAAGGGACGTCGGCAGGCAATCTCGCTGAAAAATGGGTTATATGGAACAAGGACACACGTGCTTTGGAAACAATTTTGTTCAATTGTACTTACGTATTGTAATTAAGATGCTTTCTTAAATCTATCTCAGTAGAATATGCACCATTTATTCTACAATGAATTTTTCCAAACGATAAAACAAACAGGTTTGTTTCGTGATTCCAAAATGCATTTATGGACATTTCTTTCAGTTGCTATCTTTGACTATTCTAGTCATAATCATCATCAGATTATAATTTATAGTCAATCGTGTAAAATATAATAATAAAAATTCCACTCAAACCTTTATTTTAATAATTAGAATCCATTGTGTCATTATCAAGAGTAAGTAATAGATTAAAATTAATCAAGTACGTTACAACGTTAAGGAAATTTGTGCTGTATTCTAGAAAAAATTCAAAAATCAGCAAGATCTGATCAGCCACCATTCCTCGAAGGCAAATAGTTGACAATCAAATTGATGTGGAATAAGAATGAACTATTAGTAAGTTTAGAAATTCATAAAAACAAGCGGTTTCTGATGAATAATTCGAATCCTTTAGGCTTTATCAGAACTTGTAAACGTTCACTATAACTAGTTATGCCACTTTCACTTACAATTAGTAGAGTAGCTCACTTTTGTCGTTTAGTTTTAGTTGCTCGCTGATGATGACAGCTTCGCTCTTGAAACGCGGTCAATTTGATAAATATTTATTGTGTTTTTTGGCGTTTTCAGTGTTGGGTAGTTCAACAGTCACAAAAGTTGCAGTTCCATTATCACAGGTAACAAATTTCCTTTAACGGGTGTGAATTCTCTTTTCGTGTCCTCTTTACTAACCTAATCCATGCGTTCCATAATTGTAATGTCATTTTTTTTTGGTGAAAGAAACATCAGTCATAGTAATCTATAGTACGAATACAGGGTGTTTCAGGAGGAATAGTAAATATTTCAGAAGGTGGTAGTATAGACGAATTGTAATACAAAATTCTATGTGACATGTATCCAATTTTTATTGAATACAGAGATACAGCTGTTGGACTGTTGGTGTGTAACCCAAATAAACAAAAGGCAAATGGGACGTGTTCAAAATTTATTTTCACACATTGGGACATATGGAAATTTGTATTGCAATTCTTCTATACTACCACCTCCTAAAATATTTGCGATTCCTCCTGAAACACCCTGTATATAACAAGTCATTTTCTTATAAGAATGCCCAAATCCTCCCTTTTATATTATTTTACTGTATTGGAATTTGGATCTATATGAGCTAAATATTTTGATTTGGCTCCACACTACGTGTATTAAATAAATTACAAAATCAAGCGTTAATTTATAATTTATTTAATATATTAATATACATAAGGCGCATTATACGTAAATAATTATTTTTCAGACTTGCTAAAGCCGATAATATGTTAGCGAAACGTCGTAAATAAAGAAAATCTTGAAGCATATTAGTAATTTAATATTGGCATATAAACAACTACCTCTTTACCCACGTCATGTATGTTAATGTTAAATATAGATTTTCAATATTGATACATTATTGTGTGTACAATATTTGAATTTACATTAAATAGCAATATTTACTAAATATTGCAAATATTGTTCTTATATTCACTAAATATTGTATTTTCAATATTCGTATAATATTAAAAAAATATATTCATCCAATATTGGCTGCAGTTCGACAATATTGCCCCAATCTCTCTATATTGTGCCAATATTCCGTCAAGCTGACGCCAATAAATGGGATTGAACGTTTGGGAACGTAAAACGGTGCCTAATTTATTGCAATCAGTGTTGCCAAGGCTCAAAATATAAATAGTGGCCCTCGTATATTGTACAAACAAACTAATTCTCTTATGGCCGTTTGCACCGCTACCACTTATCTTGGCTTAACTATTAAGTTCCACTTAAGTGGATCTTAAATTTTTTAACGGTTTGCACCACAGACAAAGTACTACTTAAGTGTCACCAAAGTTAAGCCTCAGAAATCTTTGGCTTAAGGTCCACTTAAAGCGTTTTTAACCTAAAACGTAAAAGTCTGTAAATTATCAAAAGTCTTTTAGAACAATGTTCTAAGTCAAAAGTGTACTAAAATGGATTTTGTTTTGATTCTGATGATGATGTAGATCTGGCTGCCTTAGAATTAGTAGTGTATGGCATTCCTCGTCAGGTTTATGCTTCGAATATAATATGTTCGAAGGGTTTATGCAAGAGCTGACAATTTTAATCGTTTTAAATGAACTTTCCTTTTTTCAACGATTTCGTCTTACAAAAAATAACATCTTTTCATATCTTGTGAAATTCGCATTGCGTTTTCTTTTATTATCTGAATGCTCCATTGATTAAACAAAATATACGTACGTAAATATATACAATAAATGGCGAATATAGGTTATATTTGCAAATCACAACGGTTAAAAACGGTGTGAAGTTGGCCACAAATACTACTTATTTTAAAATAGTTCATTCTTCTCCTCAAACAGCGGCTTAGTTAAGAATCAGAATTCGTTGACACGCGCAACTCAATTTAAGATAAGGTGGACCTTATACTTAAGTAGAACTTAGTAAAGGGTAGGATAAGTGACACAACGGTGCAAACGGCCATTAGAATTTTAAAAAGTGGATTTTTTTCTAAAATTAGATATCTTTCGTGTCAACTGTGCTACATTCCCATTTAAAAACGTTTAATGCAAAAATTGATAGGAACGCCAAATGAAATGACTCCTTATTAACATTTTCAAAAAGAAAATATGATATAATGCGAAAAAAGGCAAATTTAAAACTCATTTCACTAAGGATACATCTTGAATTATGCATTGACTGAAATCCGTCACATAATCAGGATTTAAGATTGCTGATGTCTGACGTGATATTGACAAAATATATAAAGTGCAATAAATAGAGAGAATACATAAATTCTATAGTCTATTCTCGCTAAATTTTTATCAAATCCTAACTTTGCATAAATATTACTTTATTTATGAGATTACTTCTATATCCGTAAACAATAAAAAGACTAGAACGTTCTCACTTCAAATAACTACCGAGGAAATCTTTTCTCTTTACATTAGAATCTAAAAATTCACTGATGGAATCACGGCAACTCGATAGAGTAGAATCATAAAATCCTCGGAAAATGAGTTTATTGCGAAATTAAATCACACGCTTTCAGACAGTATCACACTTTTTAAACGAAAGTTTGCTACATTTGTTTCTTTTTTCTTATCTACGATTTAAAAAGCTCACTTTAGAATTATTATTTCATTTCTAGACGGAACTAATAATGGCTTATGCAAGTTTTGCAGACGCACTTTATTTATGGTACTTAAACGAGAAAGGTTTATTAATGCAATACAGATTGTAGAACTTTTACGGACTCACATAGGCCAAACACTTACAAGAACAAGATATACGGTTATTAAGGTCTTGCTGAAATTTTTATACCTACTCGTCTTTGGAAATACACACCCATAATAATCATAGAGAACCATAAGTCTTTGACAGTATTTATTACAAACCATGAACTTCCATGACTTGCTTACAGATTTTTCTCTATTTTCTGTTACTACTCGCTGTTGAGTATTGTTCTCCAGTTTCTTTAGGGATTCACGGGCTTGGCTTGAATTTTTAAAGCTTGACATAAAATCAAGTCAAGCCTACAAAAAACCAAGCCAAGCTTATTTGTGGAAAAGCTTGAGTTTTCAAGCTTTTCCAAGTCAAGCTTTCAAGCTTTTCCCAAGCTTTCAAGCTTATACTTCTAAGCATTTTTTTACTATTCCATGGAACATAATTCTTAGAAGATCCAGCTGATGATTTTGCATTCTACCATAAAATATGTATATTCATTCGGTACAAAAGAAGTACTCACGTGTAATTCAGAGTATATTTGAGATAGTCTGTGCTCTACTCAAACAAAATATACCATTAGTATTTAGTAGGTAGGTATGTCGATTCGATTTAGTAAGAAAAAAATATTTTACTTAAAATCATTGTAAAAAAAGTACATATCAAAATCGCAATGGGCGCAACGGTACCTTGTACAAAATCTGTTGCACGTCACGCTGTAACTCTAGTTCTTAATTGTCAAATGATACGGCTTGTAACGCGCGCCGACTCTCACTAGCGCCACAATAAATAATAAGACAACACGAACCTAACCTAAAAATTAAGATACCCTAATGCGACACGCCCTACCTGAAATATGGACCCAGTTGTTGACCGCCTGAATGGAAATAAAGAATACTCAGCAGCTCTCTCCCGACTAGCCTCAATGGAGAGGGGGTGGGTTCCACGGTGAGTCGGAACCTATACTGAAACAAAAGACCAAGAAAATGTGGGCGCCACCAGCTCTGGTGCGGTCCCCTTCTGCTGTACTACTCGTGAGCTGGAACGGTTGATGGAAGTCCAGGCTCAACAACCCTGCCCCAATAATTAACCCCAGAAACGAACACCACAATGACCCTTCACAAGAATTATTTATTCCTTGTTCAAACACGATTGCAAGTAACAATAAAATAATCAGCCTAATACCCAATCAACAAAGTCAGTACCGAATTACTAACACAAACGGTGTACAAACAATCCCCAATATAAATATCACAACAATTACTGTATAAATATAACTCTAGAAAAAAATATAAATATATGTAAACACAAAAGCAGTTAAACAACACCGTATCACAGGCAATAATAAATATCAGGAAATTAAGTGCCCTCGTATGGCCACCAACAGTGAGTGGTACTCACGTTATTCACCAGATTAGGCCACAAAATGGCAGTGTAATTACTCAATTTAAATAATGAATATTCCCCCCCCCCTACCGACGCTTGTTGCAACAGGGGTCGCGGGGTACAGCTCAAACGTACAGCTGCGTTATCCTAATAACCAAAAGATTCCCCAATTACTACAGCTGGTGCAAATCGGTATGCCACAAGACTGCATTCAGTAAACACATCAACAATATCCAAAAATAAATCCCCCCCCTTACTTTGTTACGATTAGGTAAATAACAAGATTAATTACAGGTACATTACTTACAAATATCACATTAGCATTATCAAATTACGTTTACAAAATAACTCACAGTTCCTTTAGAAAACCTTCCGATGATTACATAATTTAAATTGTTCAACTAACAGTCGGTTCCCTCGACGATGGTTAAATTAAATTAATGAAAACTTATCTGCCCTTATTCCGCAACTGCTCGACACTGCTGTTCATCGGCAACTCCAACCCCTCTCCGAGACTTATCTACTTCCCACGTCGTTCACCTCTGCACCCAATCTCTTCACGTAGGGATGACAACTTCCCTCTTATCGTTATCACCACACTGGATACCTTCGCCTCACGAGTTTGCCTTCGACAGTTACAACTTTTCCAATTCTACTCGGCCACACTTCACCTTGTTACTACGGGCCCCTACCGGACTTGCTTCAAATTGAAGCGGATGACTACTAATTAATTCAGATTCCTTCACTCCGGCCTTAAATCCCACATGTGGTTGAGGTTACAAACACAACCCCAATTATATTCTTGATTAAACAACACCCGTATATTAACGGATTACCATAAAGTATCCCATACCTTCCTTACACCAATTAATCCAAACTTTAAGGAATTTTACAATTAACCAAGAACGGCTCAAAATGGAGGAACGTACAACGTACAACACAACAGTCAAAATTCTCACGTACCTATCTCGTTCTGCGCAGACATCCAAACCCCGGATCTTAAATCAACTCGAAAAATGTACCAATCACATCGTTTTCTCCTATCTTAAATAAAACCTGCAGTTCTCAATCCTAAGTAATTCTGCAGTTCTAAAAATGTAATTAACTAAATGTTCTACTGCCGAATTTGACTGTTACAAATCCCACCCTTACCAAAAACGAGTGAAACCTCTACTACCAAGAACACGTACGATCCCAAACTCTTCCTAAAATTCCGGCAAAATCCCTATCTAACCATAATCTACCATCAAGTAAACTCCAAAAGAACCGCAGACCACAACACTCTACAAGAAAACAAAACCCCCCCAATGACGACCTCCCTATACCCCCAGTTCACTCATCCCTCCCCATTCACATGTCACAAAACCCACACCAAGGATAATCCGGTTCACCACGCCCACCAGGAACCCTTCGGCAAATCGGCCGGTACTCTGAAAAAAACCAAACAAAACAAAAAAATAAAAAAATAATAAACAAATCTGCTCCATCCTCCCCCATCCCACAGTGTCGGCAGTCCAAGGAACCGAACGCCCTCTATGACATCAGAAGAATTGCCAAAAGCAGGCAAGAAAATAGAAAGAAAAGTACACAGATTTGCGCTGCCGCCGCACCCAATCCCAGTCCAGGTGTCTCAGAAAGAAGGGGACACCTGTCCAGGAGGACACAGCTAAGCAGCGACTTATGTCCCCTAGGGGCCCAGTGTTCTCCCATATAGGGGAAATGAGAATGAAGAAAAGAAGCGTAGAAATAAGAAAGGTATGTCATAGATTGGTCCCGCTCCAAGCACTCCCACCACTCTGCGATGAGTTCGTATGGTCAGACAAAAAAGGAAGTCTACCGTGAAGCGGTAAAACCCCCAAACCAAAAAAAAATGAAAAGGGACTAACTAAAAAGGGTTATCACTAAGTTAGGGGATCACAAGCGGATTAAGGAAAGGGAAAAAAACTAGGTAAGGAATGGATTATCCCTGCCCATTCACACAACCTCACATCGACCATTCATCCAGGAGTACAGTTCGGACCGCCATCGAGTTCCCAACCCAATTCCCCGGTAAAAACCCCCTCCCAAGCAACAAAAAACCCATCCCAGAAGGGTGCATAGAGATAGAAGCACAAGAAACTCTCCCAAAAAAAAAACGAGAAACAAAACAAAAAAAAGTGACCAGGAAGAAAGACCAGATGGTTATATATTTTTTTGAAGGGCTCTGCTGGACGAGCGAGACTTGCACCCCGAAAAATGAAAGATAGCTGGGATACAAGCCTCAAAATCCACCCAAAACATCCCAACCAACCAAACCCTAACGATGTTTACACACGAACCACTACTCTGGACAAGACTTCAAATCTTTAGCATGCCAAGTACCCCTAAACCGACCATCCATATCCTTAAGCTCGTACATCCAAGGTGACACTTTCTGAAAGATAACAAAAGGACCGATATATTTTGGAGCCAACTTTGCTGAAAATTGTTTTGCGGCATCGGACTGAGGAAAGTTCTTACGATATACCTTCTCCCCGACCGTATAAGTGACATTTCGACGACGTAAATCATAATAGTGCTTATTTCTAGCGGCAGCCTTTTCTAGCCTAAGCGCCACATCAGCAAAAAGTTCACGCAACCCATTCAACCTGTCCTTCGCATCTGTCTTCCTATCTAACTCAAAATTTCCATCGAGACCACCTCCTCCTGTACTATTAATTGGGAATTCTCTACCGAAAACAATAAAATACGGTGTATGACCGGTAACCTCGTGAACCTGCGTCCTTATAGCACATGTAACCTTAGACAAATTCCTATCCCAATCCTGCTGTTTATCTTTTATGTAACACCTCAACATGGTCTCTAACGTCTTGTTCACCCTCTCGGTGGGATTCGCTTGAGCATGGTAATTCGCTGTGAAGATATGCTTGACCCCATAAGTACCTAACAACTTCCGGAATTCACTACTGCGAAACTGAACGCCATTATCTGAAATCAAAATATTGGGCTGACCAAACATCAAGAATAATTGCTCTTCCACGGCGGCACAAATAGGCTTCGCAAGCGCATTCCTTAACGGTACTGTTAATACAAATTTGCTAAATAGGTCGACCATAACCAAGATATACTTAAAACCCCTCTTTGACCTCACCAAGGGCCCAACAAGATCTAAAGACACAACCTTAAATGGTTCCTTGACCACCTTACGAACCGCCATTAACCCTGCAGGTTTCTTTTGTTCTGGTTTATTAGTCAAACACACCTTACAATGTTGAACATATTTCGTAATGTCAGCTTTCATCTTGGGCCAAAAATAATGTTGAGCAATCCTACGATACGTTTTAAACACCCCCGCGTGCCCCGCACGTGCATCATCATGACATTGCGTAAAAATTTCGCCTCGTTGATCTTTTGGTACGACATACTTCCAAGCCTCTTCCTCAGCATCTGATTCAGGAACCTCGCCACCGACATGCTTGTACAATTTCTCATCCTGCACCCGCCAACTAGAATACTTCAATGGGCTAGCCATGACCTTGTCGATCATCTTTAAATACCACCTATCCTTTAACGTTTTCACCTCTAAAACCTCGCTAGCACCGAGAAAACCGATAACAGGAACAGTACGAGACAACATATCGGGCACCACATGCTCCTTCCCTTTCCGATGCACCATATCAAAAGAGTATTGCTGTAAGCGGAGAGTCCAACGACCTAACCTACCCGAAGGATCCTTAAGATTATTAAGCCAACACAAGGACCAATGGTCAGTAACGACTTGAAAATGCGTTCCCTCGATATACGGCCTCAACTTCTCGATGCTCCACAATACGGCCAAACATTCACGCTCAGTGGTCGAATACTTCCGTTCTTGCTTGGTTAAGGATCTAGATAGATAACAGACGACCTTCTCTCCCTCCTCTGCACAATCTTGCGTTAACACAGCCCCTATACCAAAAGCACTGGCATCAGTTTGAATTACGAATGGTTTACTAAAATCTGGACATGACAATACTGGCGCTGAAATAAGACAATCTTTAATTTGTTGAAAGGATTTTTCTTGACTTCCACCCCATTGGAATTTAGAGGATTTCTTTAATAAATCTGTAAGTGGTTGAATCAAAGTTGAAAAATTTGGAATAAATCGGCGATACCAAGACGCTGTTCCGATTAATGCTCTCACATCCGATACTTTGGTTGGAGTTGGTATCCTTAAAATTGCTTCTATCTTCTCCGGGTCGACCTGTAATCCATACTCGTTGACAATATACCCTAGAAATTTTAGTTCGCTCCGACAAAACTGACATTTCTCTTTATTGAGACTTAATTTAGCTGCCTCCAATCGTTCAAAAACTTTCCCTAACACTTCCAGATGTTGTTCGAATGTAGGGGTCACGATTATGATGTCATCCAGATACTTAAAACAGTAGGGTTCCAAATCGACTCCCAGAACTCTATCAATCAGCCGCTGCCAAGTTGCAGGCGCAGTGTGCAAACCGAAAGGAAGACGCTTAAATTGAAATAGACCTCGAGCGGGTACCGTAAATGCTGTTAATGCACGAGAGTCCTCCGCCAAAGGTATCTGCCAGTATGCGGACTTCACATCTAGACTAGTCAAATAACGAGCATCCCTCAACCGATCCAAAATATTAGAGACATAAGGAAGTGGATAAGCATCGCGACGAGTGACCTTATTTACCTGTCGAAAATCAACGCAGAACCTCCACGAACCATCTTTCTTCTTCACCATGACTATCGGACTACTCCAGGGACTCGTTGACGGTTCGATAACCCCCTTGTCTAACATGTCTTTTAGTTCAACGTCTATTTCTTTGAGTAACGCAGGTGAAACCGGATAGTACCGTTGCTTAATTGGTTCCACATTGTCCAAAAGTTCAATTCGATGTTCCACTAGATCCGTACATCCAAATTCGATAGGCATGGCCTGAAAATAACTCTCAACGACCCTTCTCAAGGTTGACTCCTGCTCCATCGACAAATGTTGGCGCGATTGCAAGATACTGGAGGTATAAACATCATCGTTAAGACCCGAGGAGAACTTCCATTCATCATCCCTTAAGTTCGGAACAATACCCATCCGTGTCCAAAAATCTACCCCTAATATTAATAATTGATTCAGCTGAGGCACGACTAAAATTTCAATAACCCTAACCACATCCTTTAACCGGACAGGAACTCGAAGGACACCTGTACATGAACACCGTTGACCATTCGCAATCGTAATATCCTTGAACTCAGATGTTGGCAATAATGATAACCCAAGACCCTTTAATATTCTCCATCCTTTGGCTCCTATCACTGACCTAGTGGCCCCTGAATCTAACAATCCCAACATTTTTTTCCCCAGAATATCCACAACAATATGAGGTCTCTCATCTCCCTGAACATGCGAAAATACAAAATCTAAAATACATTTTAATCTGTTGGCCTCTGTAGACAGCTGAGATGATGGTTGGCCTGTTTCCATCACCCGCTTTACAAGTTTCCCGACCGCCTAGAACATTTAGGACAATCTTTAAGAGTCACATCCGGAGTACCACATTTGAAACAATGCCTCCTTAGAGGTCTATCGCAATTCCGCGCAAAGTGTCCATTTTTATGGCAATTCCAACAATTCCTCTCCATCGGCCAGGTAGTTGACGACTGCCGCTCTGTTCCTGAAGAACCCGCACTCCCACAAGACAGCTCAGGTTCGACCGAAGCCAAATGACTCTTCCTAGACGGAACCTGATAATGATCGGCCCTATATTTCCTTGTCTCAAGATGCAAACACTCCTCCTCCAACTCGCTTAAAGATTTAACCACTGGTAATTGCATAGTGTAGAAAGGTGCCAAGTTGCGCACAAGGATATCCAATTGGATGTCAGCTGGTACACCTCCATAACGAGAAAATAAGGTGTTCATACATGCAAAGTATTCTATAAATGGTTCATTTGGCCCTTGGACCCTAGCTAAAATTTCTTGGAATAACCTTGGTTTATAATCGGGAGGCAAAAAATGTTTTCGGAGTAATTCCGATAATTCCGTCCAGCTCGCACACCTAGAAACGATCGAGCGGTACCATAGCAGTGCTTTACCATCAAATAAATCGAGTGCCGATGCGAACAATTCCCCCTCAGTCACATGTCTTGCTCTCCGCAGCTCATCTACCCGTTCTAAGAAGGACATCACTGAGGCTCCCTTTGGATCACCTGAAAATTTCAACCCCCACTTCTCCACAGGTTGTGGTTTAGAAGTACTAGGAAACTCGAACCTCGTAGGTCTCTCGGATGGCACCGGTGAAGAATCCGACTCATCAGATAAATCCTCACGTTGCCCCGGATGACTGGACTTTGCTATCACACTCAGGTTCGGAGTACTTGATTTGGCTGGTAGTTTCCGACTTCCGACCCTACTCAACAACGCTGATACCTTAGCTAACCACATACTGCGACACTTCAACGTCTCCTTACTACTGGCAGCACTCAAGGGAATCCGATTCACTCGGCCAATTAGATGTAATATGCGCGAGGTACATCTCCGATATACAACCTCTCTCCTATCTTCTTCGACATTGACAACCAACCCTAATATTTCATCATATTTCGCCTTAATAACCTGCACCTCTTCTTCAACATTAACCGTATAGTCTGGATATGCCAAGGATCGGTCTGCATCCTCCAATTTCATCAGTGACCTCAAACTGCTTCTCATCTCGTCCACAGTCAGCTCGCTCTCACTAACTCCCCTAACCTGTAATTCATATTGGAGTTCATCCTTTTTCAAATGATTCACCCCTACCAACAAACTAGCCATCTTAAAAAAAAATTAAATAAATACCCACAATCAAAAGGTACAAGAAAATTCTCAATCAATTACCCCACAGCACAATTACAAATGGACCAATCCCCAACTCTACCTACAACGACCAAACCTACCCAAAAATTTCTTCTAATCCAAAAATTGCTGAACGAAGCCCCTTTCGATTATTGCATGGCCCCACGTTGGGCGCCAAAATTGTAACGCGCGCCGACTCTCACTAGCGCCACAATAAATAATAAGACAACACGAACCTAACCTAAAAATTAAGATACCCTAATGCGACACGCCCTACCTGAAATATGGACCCAGTTGTTGACCGCCTGAATGGAAATAAAGAATACTCAGCAGCTCTCTCCCGACTAGCCTCAATGGAGAGGGGGTGGGTTCCACGGTGAGTCGGAACCTATACTGAAACAAAAGACCAAGAAAATGTGGGCGCCACCAGCTCTGGTGCGGTCCCCTTCTGCTGTACTACTCGTGAGCTGGAACGGTTGATGGAAGTCCAGGCTCAACAACCCTGCCCCAATAATTAACCCCAGAAACGAACACCACAATGACCCTTCACAAGAATTATTTATTCCTTGTTCAAACACGATTGCAAGTAACAATAAAATAATCAGCCTAATACCCAATCAACAAAGTCAGTACCGAATTACTAACACAAACGGTGTACAAACAATCCCCAATATAAATATCACAACAATTACTGTATAAATATAACTCTAGAAAAAAATATAAATATATGTAAACACAAAAGCAGTTAAACAACACCGTATCACAGGCAATAATAAATATCAGGAAATTAAGTGCCCTCGTATGGCCACCAACAGTGAGTGGTACTCACGTTATTCACCAGATTAGGCCACAAAATGGCAGTGTAATTACTCAATTTAAATAATGAATATTCCCCCCCCCCCCCCCTACCGACGCTTGTTGCAACAGGGGTCGCGGGGTACAGCTCAAACGTACAGCTGCGTTATCCTAATAACCAAAAGATTCCCCAATTACTACAGCTGGTGCAAATCGGTATGCCACAAGACTGCATTCAGTAAACACATCAACAATATCCAAAAATAAATCCCCCCCCTTACTTTGTTACGATTAGGTAAATAACAAGATTAATTACAGGTACATTACTTACAAATATCACATTAGCATTATCAAATTACGTTTACAAAATAACTCACAGTTCCTTTAGAAAACCTTCCGATGATTACATAATTTAAATTGTTCAACTAACAGTCGGTTCCCTCGACGATGGTTAAATTAAATTAATGAAAACTTATCTGCCCTTATTCCGCAACTGCTCGACACTGCTGTTCATCGGCAACTCCAACCCCTCTCCGAGACTTATCTACTTCCCACGTCGTTCACCTCTGCACCCAATCTCTTCACGTAGGGATGACAACTTCCCTCTTATCGTTATCACCACACTGGATACCTTCGCCTCACGAGTTTGCCTTCGACAGTTACAACTTTTCCAATTCTACTCGGCCACACTTCACCTTGTTACTACGGGCCCCTACCGGACTTGCTTCAAATTGAAGCGGATGACTACTAATTAATTCAGATTCCTTCACTCCGGCCTTAAATCCCACATGTGGTTGAGGTTACAAACACAACCCCAATTATATTCTTGATTAAACAACACCCGTATATTAACGGATTACCATAAAGTATCCCATACCTTCCTTACACCAATTAATCCAAACTTTAAGGAATTTTACAATTAACCAAGAACGGCTCAAAATGGAGGAACGTACAACGTACAACACAACAGTCAAAATTCTCACGTACCTATCTCGTTCTGCGCAGACATCCAAACCCCGGATCTTAAATCAACTCGAAAAATGTACCAATCACATCGTTTTCTCCTATCTTAAATAAAACCTGCAGTTCTCAATCTTAAGTAATTCTGCAGTTCTAAAAATGTAATTAACTAAATGTTCTACTGCCGAATTTGACTGTTACAGGCTATCAGGTGATGCCCTGCAACGGTTTTTTATTTGTACGAACTCAGAAATCATAAAAACTATAAATTAGAAAATGTTAATGGGTAGATATTCTGAAAAATATAAGTACGGTTTAAATAACGGTTCTTCGGAATTTTCAGATAATTTGTTAGAACTCATAGTTAACAATCGCTTACTTAAGCACTCAACGGTGACTAAAAAAAGCTTGATAAAGCTTGGGAAAGCTTGATAACCAAGCCAAGCCTGCACTCTCAAACAACAAGCCAAGCCAAGCTTTTCATCTTAAAAAACTTGCCTTTCAAGCCCAAGCCAAGCTATTATATTTCAAGTCAAGCTACTTGGCTTGGTGAATCCCTGAGTTTCTTACTCCCATCTTCCGCCTGCAACAATTTTTTCACTCTCACTCTCACTAAGGCTTACTTAATCTCAATCTTTCAATTTCCACCCTAATCATCTTCCCCTCTGCAATCTTGCTATGTTGATTATGCGTGGTTATTCGTGCAATTTCGCCAACTTTCTGTTCGCAGAATTTTTTCCCTCCGTACCTATATCTTCGTTAGGATATTTTATTTGAAATAATATAGGTACCGGGTGAATGAGACCACCCGTATCAGTAGTTTATTTAAAGAACGGTGAGTCGTAGAGAGGTAGGGTAAAAAAAGTGATTATAAAAGCCATAATAAAGAATCGAATGATGATATTATTATTTCTCGGAGAAGTCGGCATTCCTCCAGAAGGTATCGAACTCCAAAATTTTAAATGGCACCATAAGTCGAAAATGGCATTGTTTAAAACAGGGTTGTCCAACACGCGGCCCGCGGGCCGCATGCGGCCCGCGGCACGTATCAATGTGGCCCACAAACAAATGAAGACACAATGAATTTTAAATGCTCTTAAGTTCTCTCTCTGTTTTATAAGATTAAGAATTCTCAATACATAAGGATATAGTTTGGTTTTACCACAGTATATAATGCCTTAGCCTTACCAGATCTAGTAATTTTATGTTTCCAAAGTGGTATCAAACAGCCCAACGTCGTCGGAATGCGACGAATGCATATTTCTATTTTTAGCCTTTTAATGGTGCTTTGCAAAGAAGGTTGGACGTTGCACGTTGTTTGATTTTAAGTACAGTATTTGAACTGCGGCCCCAAACATTTTCTACTACTAAAATGTGGCCCCGAACATTGAAAAGGTTGGACAACCCTGGTTTAAAAGATGGTTAAAAAAGAAGAAAGTTTTATAGGAAAAATTATTTTATTACTGCCACCCCTTTTAAGTAATATTCGACTAACGTTATTAAATTTGAAATTCATTATTAACAAGAAACATTGAAAAGTCGTCTTTTAAAATTTAGTTACCAATGTTACATGTGGTCAAAATGTCTTCCATTTCTGCTACGCACTGTTGAGCTCTTCTGGGTACACTATCAGTGGCTATAAGTACTATAAGGGAAGAATACATGTAACATTGGTAACTAGATAAAAGTTGACTTTTAAATGTTTCTTGTTAAGGAGGGGTTCAATTGTCCTAAGTAATAAAACTTTCATAATCGCACTCCCATATAAAAGCCATGTTAAAGTTGTTGGACTTTGGCATGCATTTCTGGACAACTCGCTCTGATCATAGTTTTGCTCCGATCATGGAGTTTTATGTCTCAAAATGACCCTAAGAACATGCCACGGCTCATATGCCTAGTTTTAGCAAAAAGTATAATGTTTCAAGCTGTCTAGGATGTGTCAAAGTGAGACAGATACTGTTTTCTTGCGATATTTTGCGATTCTTTCAAAGTTACAATAGAAATAGCATACCCCAATGCGATATCGATAGGCATAACTGCCGTGGGGGTTCATTGGGGTCATTTTCAGATATAAAAGTCAACAATCCGACCAATACAGTGGTCTCTGCGAGTTGTCCAAAAAACGAAGTCCGAGTCTTTTCCAATGGCGAGTGAACTTTTGGTGTACTAGCAGGAAAAATTGTCGTTCCATCACAACTCTTTACCTCAGGCTAAATTTCCTCGTAAATTGCTCTCATTATTCGAAAATTTCGGAATTCATCAAACAAATTCGTAGAGATTTCTTCAGTGGAATGGGCCAACGTAAACCAAAATCGGCGCGTGCAGGTGAAAGAAAGGCGGCTAAGAAGAACACCAAACTGGGCAGACGTAAGAGAGCTTTGGAGGCCTTCAACGCGATAGAAATCAGGGTCAATATTGGATCGGAAAAAGTTCTTCAACCCCCCCTTAAAGTGTGAGTATATTTTTTCGAGACACTCTGTATTATAACAACAATTGATCTATTGTTACGTGGTAAAAATGTTATCAAAATCAGGACCAAACAATTTTGCAAAATAAACCTTCAAAGTCAGATAAAGTTTTTACTCTGACAGTAGTGGAATTCAATAACTTTAATTCGAAGTACAATCAAAAATTGAAATAAATGTGAATTAATTATACACACTGACCTGTATCTTAAAGGACTGAGCATTCTAATGATCCCCTCCACTATTTTTGAAGCAAATTGAAAACCGGTATTTTAAGGTGCCAATTAGTAATTTAGGTTTGTTGTGTTGGTGATTATTGGTAACACTGTAACTAATGTTTTTATTTACATAAACATAACCTTGTTTCATACGTAGTATAAACTACGTTTATGCATTGCAATAAAATACAATTTTTAATAATTTACGTTTTTAAATAATTATGAGCCTGTAATTATACTACTTTTCACCAGATATTAAGCATATAGGTTAGAACAAGCTAAACTGTAACAGCTGATACCAGTACTACCAACACATTATAAACACCGAGCTACCATCATTATATAACTAACGCACTAGTTGGCACCTGAAGTAACTAATATTTAGGTGGGGCTTGTTTGCTTCAATGTTGTATTGAAGAATGCTCAGTCCTTTATGATACATGTCAGTCATTATACAATGCTATTAGGTACTCCATTGTGTTATTTTGTATAACAAATTTATTCTTGTGGCGTTAATGTTGAAAACCGCCCCTGAAATCTCATTTCCTCCCTTAACTCAAGTAGGTAGGATTAAGTACCCGTAATTATGCTTAACGTTTGTGTAATTGGCACTCTAAATCTTCGTCGGAAATTATCATAAACACAACTACTAATAAGTGTTTTCTTTTTGCACCGCCACAGGGTTAGGTAAAGTCACAATTATCACGTGGTGGAAGTGCCTTGCGTCATAAGGCATTTCTGCCTCAGGTTAATATATAACTTAAATAAAGCTTTTAAAACGAATAGGGTTATTGAGAACTGAGTCAAATTATTTTTATAAAACGAATGGTGTGTTATTGACAGGGCTGACTTAAGTCAACTACAACGTGCAAAAAGAAAACACCTATTATAATCCCAGGGACGCCCATGAACAAGATTAAAGTTTGAGAACCTCTGATAATATAGTTCGTTTCAGATGGCGCTAGTTTGCAGACATTTAAATACAATTTTACAGGTTTCTTCTTTATGCACAAAACATAATCGACAAATCAAAAATCGCATTATTACGTTATAGTTGGCGTTTTATACGAATTTCTTGGTGAGTTGGAGCTTTTTGATATATTTCATTAAATCCCAAATTTTATAAATTATATACACTTTTTTCAAGTTACAATTCGATACTACATTAATTAAAATTTAAGGTAAGCCTTTTTAACAAAATAATTAAAATTTCATTAACAAATTATCACAAATTGTATACTTGTTCCCTTTTATTTTAAATTACTGGTGTGGGTGTTGTATATATAAGCTCTTTGATGATGTGGAGTTTCTTACATTAATGTAATTACGTGTTACTTCCAGACAATAATTCCAAAATGAATTTCGTACAGCAATCAGTGTTGGTGCTTCTTCTTGCATTTGTCGCAATTGCAATTCCGAAACCGGAAGATAAAAAGGACAGAGTGTACGACAGAGAATTAAGTAACAAGGAACACTACAATCATGAACAACATAATGCGGACTACGATCACGAAGCATTTCTCGGAGAGGAAGCTAAAACCTTCGATCAGTTACCACCTGAGGAAAGTGTACGTCGACTGGGGTAAGTAACTAAGTCACCGTTTTCTTATCTTACATATTACTAACGGAATTTAGATTAATCATTGACAAGATCGATAATAACAAGGACGGTATAGTTAACCTCGAGGAACTAAAAGACTGGATTAGATTTACACAAAAACGTTACATTATGGAAGACGTCGAACGACAGTGGAAGCAACATAATTCGGATAACGGTAAGGAAACGATTGCGTGGACCGATTACAAGAAGATGGTCTACGGCTTCTTAGACAACATGGACGCATCCGAAATCGATAAAGACGATGAGGGATTTTCTTACAAAAACATGTTAAAACGCGATCGTCGTCGTTGGACATCGTCCGATTCCGACAAAGATGATTCGTTAACCAAAGAAGAGTTTGCGGCATTTCTTCATCCCGAGGAAATCGATCATATGCGCGATATCGTCGTTCTCGAAACTATGGAAGATATCGATAAAGATGGTGACGGTAAAATCTCTTTGGCCGAGTATATCGGCGATATGTACCGTGCGGAAGATAACGAAATTGAACCCGACTGGGTTAAGAACGAAAGGGAACAGTTTAATACTTACAGAGATAAAGATGGCGACGGTTTTATGGATGCGGAAGAAGTGAAGGGTTGGATTTTACCTGAAGATTTCGATCACGCCGAAGCCGAAGCTCGTCATTTAATTTACGAAGCGGATTCGGATGCGGACCAAAAATTAACCAAAGAAGAAATTTTAAATAAATACGATTTATTTGTAGGTTCTCAGGCGACTGATTTCGGTGAGGCGTTAGCGCGTCACGACGAATTTTAGTCAACTGTCTCGATTAAATAATAATAAAATGCAGCTTATCCGGCTTATATTTTAAATTGAGAATCTCTCGCATAAGGGGCATGACAGTGAATTAGCTTTATGTAATGTTTTCTCTTAACGATTTTATCCAAAGTTAATTAATTTTAAGTATGTCTACCTACCTACTTAATTTTCTAAGTATTTGTCATTTGTGTTCTATAGTTTTTAAGGATTTATACAGATTTTTATAATAATTGTGCCAATATTTATAACATTTATATAATTTACTAATATACACGTGTAATTTTATACCAAATTTATTTCTAAGTTCCTCAAAAAACTATTTAAAAGGAAGCGAATCTTAAGGTGCTCTATTTTTGTATGTCCACCATATAACAATTAAACTTAATACAATATCGGATTATTTTTATTTTTTAATTAACTCTTACTCTAGCATGAAAGCATTGAATCTAATCGTAACATAGCATCAACTAACAGTTTATGATTTGTATTCACAAATCCTACAAAATACCCTTTCTATCAATGATAGGGCATCCACTGATTATCTGTACATGCACGGTTTGTTATATAAATTAAAGTGGAGGCTATATTAAGATAATTATAATAATAAGATTTTAGTTTAGGTTTAGTGGCAGCAAGTTCAAGAGAGTCTTCATAGCTGCCGTAGGGGTCGTTATCATTCGTCCCTATGTAATTCCAAGGCAAGCCCTTCGCTGCACCTTGCTAAGTTCTGGTTGAAGGTTTTATGCCACCACACCAGTGAAGCGTACATAATGATCGGTCTGATCATTCTTGTGTATATCCAGTGGGTTATCGTCGTTGGAGATAGACCCCCCTTACTTTCAAATGTTCGCCTACAGGCCAATAAGGCGACTTTGTGGCTTTGTTCGCTGTCTTTTATTCTAGAGGTGTGGTTTGAAGGTCAGCACTTGGTCTAACGTTATGCCCAAGTATTTGCCTTCACCCGCAACCCATGCACTATAGGTAGGTACATTATTACATACTTAACTAACACAATGTGTAGGAGAATATTTAAAGAGATGACACCCTTACATGGTCCTATTGTAGTTTTCACACCGAGAATTCAGTACGGCTAGCATAGGCAATGCATTTTAAATGGGTGAAACCCGTCACTGCCATATTAGTGACTGGGTTGACTCACTCCAAAGAGCATACGGATACCCCGCAGATGTTATTTATAATTATTGTATCGTTGTACATATAGGTACACAACAACAAACGCTATTTAGTTGAGGCCACACCTGACTCCTGACCGCCCAGTCATAAGGCAATTGCGCGCTCCGTAAAGACTCGATACTGAATTCTCGGTATGAAAAGTCATCCCATTTTATCAATGAAAATGGAGGCAAAAGAAATAATAAGCCTCTGCAAAGAGCCTCTCTGAGATCCGTCAGAGCACGTCTAGAGGTACTGCTGGACGTTGCAGTATGTGAGCTGGTGGTGATGAGAAGGTGATCAGGACATGGGGAAACTCGAAACAAGTACAGTAGATAGAAGATTTTAAGAAGATGTAGGACAACTGCAGAAAACTGCCGGTGGTGGTCCACCTGTAAGTGTCCCATTTGTACGATAATGGAGGAAAGAGCACTGCGAGGGGACCCTCTATTTGGATCTTTAAAGAGCGATATCTCCGAAACGGTTCGACTTAGAATGGAACCTGTTTGTAATTATTTAATTGACGTCTAATGATCTATAAGAAAAGCAATTTGTTTGGACGAATTTAGAGAGTTGGATTTTCATCGAGAAAAAATACCAAGTGGTAACCTTGCTTTTTTGGTGAAAAAATTAAGAAATTTTTTGTCGGGAAAAAGTTTAGAACAATATGTTAGTTTACTTCATAAAAAATAATAACAACTTCTAATATTGAAATTTTGTATTTATAAGACGTAGGTATTTGTTTGTTTGAATGGTAACAGTTACTCTAAATTATAGTTTCATCTTCTTAATAATAATTAGAGATTAATTGAATTAATAATTCTTAGATAATCAAGAAAGTATAGTGAAAGGTGGAACGGAAAGGAGAAACTGTAGAAAATTAGCCGAAGAAGTTCAAGATATAGAAAATCCAATCAAGAAAAGAAAAATTGCTTGGTCATTCGATGAAGATCCGTTTATGTTCCAAATGTCATCGACGCAAGCTGTTTAGGTATCAAATCATCTAAAATTTACTTAACCAAGTTTATAATTACATAGTGCGCATTTTAGATACTCAAAAAGGTAGTGGAAAAGAATACGAAAATGTTGGAAACCGTCGAAATATTATTCAGGAAGTTACTGGAGAGGAAGTTGAGGAAGTAGACGGTGAAGGTATAAACTAACACAATATAACTGAATTCTTTTTATTCACAATTATAAAAGGAACCCAAACTAATTTTGATGTTATTGTAAGAAAGGAAATTGTAGGAAAAGAAGAAAGTTTGCCAAATCCGTTGAAGAACGAAAGGTGAAACGATGGTAAATAAAAAAGAAAAGTACTGGCTTTTAACACCGTACAAGGATGAATTTTGCAGATTTCAAGAAGTCAAACGACTGGAGAATTTACAAGACCCCAAATGTACTTCAAGAAGTTTCCCTGGAATAGTTTCCTCATATCTTCATCTTTATAACAGTAAAAGACAAAAAAATTGAGACACAAACAGTTATAAGTTTCATTTAATCGGATACGAATTGTTAAACCTCTGTCTTCCCACAGTTTTAATGTTAAAAATATAACTTTATTTGGCTGACATGTTTCGGCTTACAATAAAAAAGCCATTTTCAAAGCCTACAAGAAACTATAAACTTTAAGTCTTACTTATGCATAAGTTTATAGTTTCTTGTAGGCTTTGAAAATGGCTTTTTTATTGTAAGCCGAAACATGTCAGCCAAATAAAGTTATATTTTTAACATTAAAACTGTGGGAAGACAGAGGTTTAACAATTCGTATCCAATCGTAATACCCACATTAGAGGATGGATCCTTTCCAAACTTTCATTTAATCGTTTACAGCATGATGTGTATATGCTATGTGTTATGTAATTTCTTTTTGGTATTTACTCCTTATGCCAAATTAGCAAAAAGACCAATCTCTCACGGACTTGTGAGGTCTGCACACAGAGATACTGTATATCAAATGGTTTATTATCAACAAACTGTCAATCAAATCAAACATATAAGTAACAAATAAGTAACCAAGAAAACATACAATCTAAACAGGACGTCCGATTCCGCGGTAAACGTCTCTCCGTAATATCCACAAAGAAAGGCGACGCACTCCGGCCGGCACAATATCTTCTTCACCAAAAACACTCTCACTTAAGCTTCCTCTTCCTCCAATTCTCCCTATCTACTACCGCTGCCTGGTACCCACTTTCCCTCTCTTCTATTTTCCCGCACTCACGCCTGCGCGCACTATCTCTAGGTACTATTACATATGTTGCGAATGAAGGTTAGATAAGCAAACAATGTGAACGATATCCTTTTAGTTTAGTTAATCGGGAGTCAAAATTTTGAATTGAATGGTAGGAGGAGTTAGAGACCACATGTTAATACAGTGCTTTTATAAA